>CM066738.1:49565000-50872500 GCA_033961575.1 Aselliscus stoliczkanus
CTTTCTGAAGCAGTTCTGAAGTCCTCTTTCGTGAGTGTCTTTAGTTGTACTGTTGTGGCTGCCTCGATGTCCTGAATCAATTCCTAACATTTTCCTTTTATGGTCATTTTTACTTTGGGGAAGAGCTAGAAGTCACAAGGTGCCAGATGCAGATGAGGACACACCATAATGTTTTTATTTGACAGAATTTGCAATACCAGAAGCAATGTGTGACATGAAGCATTGTCATGATGGAGGATGACACTGACAAAAGAGGACTTCCAGATCTACTTCAGAAAGTGGCAAGAATGATGGGATAAGTGTGTTCAAAGCAAGGGGGTGTATTTTGAGGGGGATTAATGGCAATGTGTTTTTTACTGTAATAAAATTTTTTCTATTACTTTCAGCCATACAAAACAATACAATAGTTATACTTTTCACCACTCACAAAATGACAACCCCCTCCCCCAATCCACCGGCGCTCCCCCCATATCATACATATCTATTACAATTTCATTGACTCCACTCTGCATACTATACTACACATTCCGTAACTATACATATATTAAATTATAGTTGACATACAATATTATTCAACTTCAGCTTCAGGTGTACAGTGCAGTCCATGAAGTGTTCTCCCTAATAAGACATGTGTCCATCTGACACCATACAAAATATTTACAACATTATTGATTATATTCCCCAAACTGTCTTTCATGTCCCTGTGGCAATATTGTAGTTACCAATTTGTGCTGTCTAACCCTTCCCCTTCTCCTTCATCCCCACCCCCCTCCCATCTAGCAACCATCAGTTTTTCTTCTATATCTCTGAGACTATTTCTGTTTACTTTGCTCATTTATTGTAATAAATGTTTTTAAATTTAAATATTTACTGTATCTTTCAATCACACCTCATACAGAAAAATTTTTTTTATATATATGAATCTTGTATATTGCAACCTTGTTCAACTCATTATCTCTAATAGCTTTTTTGTGAATTCCTTAGGATTTTATAAATAAAAGATATCATGTGTAATTACTTCTTCGTTTCTAATCTAGATGCCCTTTTATTTCTTTTTCTTTCTGAATTGCCTGATTAAAACTTCCAGTACAATGTTGAACAGAAGTGACAAGAGTAGATATTCTTGTCTTGTTCATTATTTTAGGGGGAAAGTTTTTTGTATGACATTATCTGTGGATTTTTCATAGATGCCCTTTATTAAGTTAAGTTCCCTTCTATTTCTAGTTTATTGGGTGCTTATATAATGGAAGGGTGTTGGATTTTGTCAAATCCTTTATTGCATCTATTGAGATGACCAACCTCTTTTTGTTGTTTATTCTATTCATGTGGCGTATTACATTGATTAATTTTCATATGTGAATTGAACTAACCCATTCCTGGGATAAATCCTGGTCATGGTGCATAATTATTTTTGTATGCTGATGGATTCAGTTTGCTAGTATTTTGTTAAGAATGTTTTGTGTCTATATTCATAAGGGACATTGGCCTGTAGTTTTGTTGCAATGTCTTTGTCTAGTTTTGGTACCAGGGAAATACTGTCCACATAGAATGAGTTGGGAAATGTTCCCCCCTCTTGTATATTTTGTAAGTTTGTGAAGGATTGGTGTTATGTTCTCTGACCTTTTTGAAACATAATGTTGGTGTCTTCACTCTCTTGGAGGTAGAGAAGAGAGATTTTTTTTTTCCTGGTGAGTCCCTGGATTCTCTCAAGAACTGTGAAGAGTCTGAGATTTTTTTTACAAGTAAGCTTGCTACATTTCACAGATGACATGAAACTCCTAGATCAGAGATGAAAGGCAGTGTTACTCAGCAATAGTAGCAGCCAGTATATCAGCATTTAAAAAATGGCAGTTATTTGGGCCCCAGTTCCCAAAGGGAAATATGAAGATTGCCGGATGACACCTGCACAAATCAGTGGCTTGCTTTACAGGAGAGGAACCTTGAACTCAGGGAACCTGAAGCTTTATAGTGACCAGTAAGTACAAATGACCTTTGCTATGGAGAGAGATACTATCTCTACATTTTAAGGCCATATGCTATGTAAACATGTTTAAAAAGATGGCCCAAACAAAGATAGACAGTATCTCTGCTCAAAAGAGATGCAGAAATGCATGAGACCATGAGGAATTATCTCCCAACAGACTTTCCTGTTAATATTTTCTGTAATACAGCCTTCATTATTCCTCTATTATACAGTATGTAATATATTTATATATGTAAATTTTTGTTTTATCTGTTATACATACACATAATTTAGAGTCAAACAGCTTTACAAAACATAAAACCAGTTGTCTTCTACCCTACTCCCAATTTATTGTTCCTTTTTCAGCTTTGGCTGATTCTCCTGGCATTGAACACTGTATCTATAAATAATATTTAAAAATTTTTTACACTTGACATACAATTTTCTATTAATTTCAGGTGTACAACATAGTGATGAGATGTTTATATAAATTATGCAGTAATCACCCAGATAAATCTAATAGCCATCTGACACCCATACATAGTTATTACAATATTATTGACTATAGTCTCTATGGTGTGTACTTTACATCCCATGACGGTTTTTATGATTGGCTATTTGTATATCTTAATCCCTTCCCCTCCTTTCACCCCCATCCTCCCTCCCATCTGGCAAGCATCAGTTTGCTCTCTGTATCTATGAGTTTGTTTCTGTTTGTTTGTTCATTTATTTTTGTTTTTGTTTTTTAGATTCTGCATATTAATGGAATCATATGGTATTTGTCTTTCTCTGTCTGATTTATCTCACTTAGCATAATACTTTCTAGGCCCATCCATATTGTTGCAAGTGGCAAGCTTTCATTCTTTTTATGGCTGAGTAATATTCCATTATATATATGTACCACTTTTTATAAAAAAAGATTTTATTGGGGAATTGGGGGAGGGGAACAGTGTTGGGGAATTGGGGAAGGGGACCAGCCAAGTTGTTGTCCTTTTGTTCTTCAGTCTAGTTGTAGAGGACACCACTTCACTGGCCCATGTTGGTATTAGGATCATTGCACTCTTCCTGGCTGAGACAGTAGGTTGCCGGCCATTGGACAGCTGTTCACGGCAGCTCACAGTGGCTCACAGCAGCTCACAGCTCGCTGGTTGCCAGCCACTCACAGTAGCTCAAGGCAGCCCACTGCAGCCTACACCATCGCCAGCTACTCACAGCAGCCCAGCTCCAGGTCAAGCTGTTGTTTATAATCTTAGCTGTAGAGGGTGCAGTTTACTGGTGCATGTGGAATCAAACCAGGAGCCCTGTTGTTCAGAGCTTGTGCTCTTACCAAATGAGCCACTCAGCCGGCTCTGTATGACAATTTTTTTTTTAAAGATTTTATTGGGGAATTGGCGGAGGGGAACAGCGTTGGGGAATCGGGGAAGGGGAACAGACAAGTTGCTGTCTTTTTGTTCTTCAGTTTAGTTGCGGAGGATGTTGCTTCACTGTTGGTATCATCATTGCGCTCTTCCCGGATGAGGCAGATCGGTCGCTGGCCTCTGGATGTCGCTCACCGCGGCTATTGGAAGCTCATGCTTGGCTGCCAGCCGCTCACGCTGGCTGCCGGCCACTCACTGTAGCCTATGGCAGCCCACTGCAGCAGGGGCTGCAGCCCACACCATCACCAGGGCTCGCACAGCCCAGCTCCAGGTGGAGCTGTTGTTAGCTGTAGAGGGCAGTGTCACTGGCCCTCATGTGGGATCCGAACCGGGGCTGCTGGCATCCCAAAACCAACGCTTAACCAATGTGCCACTCGGCCGGCCCTGTATGACATTTTTATTATCCACTCATCTATGTGTGAACAATTAGGTTGCTTCCTTATCTTCGCTATTGTAAATAATGCTGCAATGAACACAGGGGTATGTATGAGATATGACAATTAAGCTTGAGAACTTACCACCTTGCAGTTACATTGGCAGCACTGTACAAACAACTCAGTAAGGGTTCATAGCCTTGGTATATCAGTGTCTCACAACTGTGTTTATGTTGACCTGTGGTGGTGTCTAGCTAAGTGGCATTCATTATTGTTGTTGCATGTTTTTGTGTGCCATCATGAGAATGTTGAGCTTGAATTAGAGCAATGAACAAATATTAAATTTCTTGTTAAACTTGGCAAGACTGGAAGTGAAACCAGAGACATGTTAGTCCAAGGTTATGAGAATAATGTCGTGAAGAAAATGGCAGTGTACAAATGGATTAAATGTTTTTCTGATGGGAGAGAATGCATCACTGATGAAGAGAGGTCAGGGCAACCATTAACGAGCAGTACTGATGAAAACACTGTAAAAATTCATTGAATTGTGCATCAAAATCATCAGCTGACTGTGGGAAGCATAACAGATCAAGGAAACATCAGTAGAGAAACATCTTAACTGAAAATCTTGGCATGAGAAAGGTGTGTGAAAAATTATCCTGAAGAAGCTCACCAGTAAACAAAAGCAAAGGAGAGTCGATATTTGCCAACACCTTTTGGACAGGCAAGGTGATGTTTTGGGCTATGTTATCACTGGTGATGAAACATGGTTGTACCAATATGACCCTGAAACAAAGCGTCCAAGTGCATAATGGAAATCAGTCAGTTCTCCAAGACCAAAAAAGTTCTGTCAGTCCAAGTCAAGAGTCAAAACGATGTTGCTAAGCTTTTTTGATATCAGAGGGATTATTCATTATGAATTTGTAACTACTGGACAAACAGTTAACCAAGTTTACTCTTTGGAAGTGCTGAAAAGACTGCATGAAAAAGTTAGATGAGGAGGAGCTAAGATGGCGGAATAGGCGGGCATTGTGCCAACTGCCTTCCAGGATCATATCAAAATTACAAATAATTTATACAACCTCGGGATTAATCTGAACACTAGGGGCCGGCCGAATGGCGCATTGGTTAAGCGCTGGTTTTGGGATGCCAGTGGCCCCGGTTCGGATCCCACATGAGGGCCAGTGACACTGCCCTCTACAGCTAACAACAGCTCCACCTGGAGCTGGGCTGTGCGAGCCCCGGTGATGGTGTGGGCTGCCATAGGCTACAGTGAGTGGCCGGCAGCCAGCGTGAGTGGCTGGCAGCCAAGCGTGGGCTTCCAATAGCCGCGGTGAGCGACATCCAGAGGCCAGCGACCGATCTGCCTCATCTGGGAAGCGCGCAATGACGATACCAACAGTGAAGCAACATCCTCCACAACTAAACTGAAGAACAAAAAGACAGCAACTTGTCTGTTCCCCTTCCCTGATTCCCCAACGCTGTTCCCCTCCGCCAATTCCCCAATAAAATCTTTAAAAAAAAAAAAAAATCTGAACACTAGCCGAACAGAACCACTAAACTAAGGATTTAAAGAAGAGGCTATGTCGAGACTGGTAGGAGGAATGGAGATGTGAGGCAGGCCCATAGAGAGAAGGCAAACAACAAGAGAGACACCTCAATGACAGAGGTTTCCCTTGTTGCGAGAGGGACCCTCCGGCCTCACATCAGGCTTCCCAGCCCAGGGTTCCTCTGCCGGGAACCATAATAGCTGGCAGTAGAAATCAGTGAGTACTCTCTCTGCTCAACTCAGTGTGGCAGAGGGCAGCTAGAGGCCCAGTTGCCCTCTTGTGAAGCTGGCACATAGACTTGCCCACTGGCAAGCACTAACCCAGTCCCTGGTAGAGGGAGTGGCACTGCGGGGTGAGGGGAGTGGGGTGGGGGTGGGGGGCAAGAGACTGCAGTGAAGAGGCCTGGCATGGGAGCTGGAGGTTTTGGGACCATTGTTACCCCTGTGTGAAGCTTGCACACTAATGGATTACAGGAGGGCACCATTTTTTCAGGGTTAAGCCCTCCCACAGAGGTTAAGTTCAGGACCGTACTAGTCTGATGGAATTGGCATACGCGTGCGCACACATGCTGTCTTGGGTACCCCCTCTCCACACTGTTTGTGCAGCATTGCCAGAAAAACGCCTGACTGTCGGGCTACTCTCCCCGCTCCACAGGCTGCCGATTGAGACAGGCAGAGACTGAGTGTTTTCCTGAGAGTGTTGGGCCAGGAGCTGCGAGGTGGCGCGATCTGGCCAAGGCATTCTTGGCACTTTTGTGAGGACTGGTTGCTGGTGCGGAGTGCACACTACTCTGACTTTGTAGGGGCCAATGATCACACCCCATGATGCCCTGGGGGCCTGCCCCACCCACCTAAAGCTTTGTTGCTGGGGGCATCTTGGGCTCCTGGTGCCCAGCCCCATCTCTACAGGCCATGGAGGTTTTTTGCAGCAGCAGTCAGCCCGCAGCAACCTGTGGGGTTTTTGTTGGTGAACACGGCCCCAGAGCCCACAACAGCTAATTGCGGGCATCTCACAGAAGCCTGAGAGCCAGAGAGGAAGGCTGGTGCATGCCAAGCTGGGCACTTGCCCTCCACACAGCTGGTGCTGAGTCACCCGGAGACTATTGCTGAGCAAGTTGCCTGGAGATTAAAGCAAGTGGAGGGCCTTTTGTTTTGTTTATTTTTCTGCCCCCCCCTTTTTTCTTTTAGTCCGCCTCTTTTTCCTTCCCTCTTTTTTTATTATTACCATTTTTTCCTTTATTTATTTATTTATTTATGTATTTATGTATTTATTTATTTATCTCTTTCATCTTTTTGTTCCTTTTTCTTTTCTTTCATCTGTTTTCTTTTATTGTTGTTTCTCTGGTTTGTTTGTCTTGTTTTTGCTTTGGTTACTGTTTTCTGTCTTGTTCTGCTGTTTTTGTTTCTTTTATTTATTTTTGTTTCTCCTCTCTGTTTGGTATTCGTGGGGTTTTACTTTTTTATTGTTGTTCGTTTGCTTTGCTTTGTTTTTGTTTTGCTAAGTAGGCATGGGCCAAGCACAGGTCCAAGAGCTGAGGCTACACTGAATTTGTAGAAACCACAGCCTTTGGCCATCTCATCACCCACCTACAGCTGCATTGCCAGGAGCACTCTGGGTGCCTGGGCGACTTGGTCCAGCCCCACAAACTGGAAAAATTTATTTACAACAACAGACAGTCCACCGAGTCTTGGGCTTCCTGGTGGTGTTCAGTTACCCCAAACCAGCACTACAAACACTCAGGAGCAGCTCTCAGCAATTTGGGAGCCTGAGGTAGAGGCTGGTCACAGTGCCCTTGGGGTGCTGTACAAGGGGGACACAGGGCAGGCATTGGCATAAGATGTGAACCTGCATTAACATTTTAAAAACCACTGGTTTCATTTATGTCTCACTTGAACTCCATCCTTCCCAGCTAGTGTGCATTGCTGAGGGCACCCTCAATACCAGGTTAACAAGCTAGATACACGCTCCTAAGGAGCCTTTTTTCAACAGCTGGGCTGTATGGGCAGCTAACAGGTGGCAACAGACATAGGGGGCCCTGGGTCTTTTGATAAGCTGCCTCAGGACCAATGTTGATGGCAGCCAGCCTCAGATCACAGAGAGGCCACCACCACATGTTTCCAGGCCCAGCACAGGCAATAGTCTATTGCATACAGCTTTGAGGTACCTATCAGATAGCCACGGGCCTGTAACAGACAGGGATGAAACAGCCCTGAGTGGAAGGCCCACCCAAGTGATACTAGAAACAATACATGCAGAGGCCAACAGCAGATCAAACCAGAGTACTTACCTGTTTGAACGTATGAAAGGCACTCTCAAAGGAAATTTTCTATAATCACAAAAGACTTCAGGGGCAAAACCTCCTTTAAGGGTCAACCTCCACACAGCAGCTCACACATGATAAGCATAGCTAATTCTCCCAGTGAATAGGCCTGAGGGTCAATCCCGCCTTCTAAAAAGCCAAAAGCAATTAAAGATCAACTTTAACAGTGAGACCTCTGGAACACATGGGACAGGAGAATAGGGAGACTGTGTGATTTGATTATAAAGGACACATACTACATAAGACCACCCAGCAAAGACTGAGACATAGATGATCTACCTAATACATTGAAGCAATCACAGAGCGACAGCAAGAATGAGGAAGAAAAGAAACATGTCCCAAATAAAGGATCAGAAGAAACCTCCAGAAATGGAACTAAATGAAACAGAGGCAACCAACCTATCAGAGTCAGAGTTTAGAACACTGATGATAAGAATGTTTAAGGAACTTAGTGAAAACATAAAGAAGGATACAGACATCATAAAAAATAGAATTAAAGAATACAATAACTGAAATAACACACTCGAAGGACTTACCAGCAGATTAGGTGAAGCAGAGGATCAAATCAGTGATTTAGAAGACAAGATAGCAGAAATCACCCAATCAGAACAACAAAAAGAAAAAGAATAAAAAAACAATGAAAATAGCTTAAGGGACTTTCAATAAGATGGTGGAATAGATGAACACTATGCCAACTGCCTCCCACAATCACACCAAAATTACAAATAATTTTTACATTTAACCTCGGAAGTCCCCTGAACACTAGATGAACAGAACCTCTAAACAAAGAACCTAAAGAGGAGGCCACGTCAAGTCTGGTAGGAGGGGCGGAGACAAGAGAGGGCGAGCCCCGTAAGGGATGCCCCAGTGGTGGGGAGGCTTCTCTGGATGGGGGAGAGACCCTCGGGCCCCACACCGAGCTCACTAGCCCAGAGCTGCTTTGTCAGGAAGAGGAGTTCTATGATAGCTGGCAGTAGAAATTAGTGAGGACTCTTTGCTCGGCTTGGCGAGGCTGAGGTCAGCTGGAAAACCAGTGTGGCCGGTGCATGGACTCTCTCACCGGTGAGCACTCAACTAGTTCCTGGTGGAGGGAGTAGCTGTGTGAACCAGGTCCAAGAGCCTGTGGGGGAAGGACTGCACTGAGCGCCTTTGGTGTAGAAGCTGGAGGTTTTGGGACCATTGTTCCCCTGGTGTGGAGCTTGCATATGAGTAGTGTACAGGAGGACGCCATTTTTTAAGGGTTGGGGCCTCCCACAGAGGGTCAGATCTGGGACCGCATTGGTCTGGTGAAATTGACGCAGGAGTGTGTGTGTATGCGTGCGCATGCAGCCTTGTATTCCCACCCTCCGCACTGCTTGTGCTGCATTGCCAGGGAAATGCCGTGTGTGTGTGTGTGTGTGTGTGTGTGTGTGCGTGCACGCGCGTGCACTCGCGCTCCAGGTACATCAGGCTGTGCACTGTGATGCAGGAGTGCATGAGCTGCCTTGGGTCCCTGCTCTTTGCACTGTTTGTGCAGACTTACCAGGCTAGGGATTGGCTGTTAGGCTGCTCAGCCTGATCTGCGAGCAGCTGATTAGGACAGGCTGAGACTGGGAGTTTTCCTGAGAGTATTGGGCCAGGAGCTTTGTGCCTGTGTGATCCAATCAGGGCTTTCCTGGCGAGTTTCTGTGGGCTGGTTGCTGATGTACAGTGCATGATGCTCTGACTTGGTGGGGGCCACTGACCACATCCAGTGATGCCTTGGGGATCTGCCCCACCAACCTAGAGCTGTGTTGCCAGAGGCACCCTGAGGCCCTTAGTGCCTGGCTCCCACCTCTGCAGGACACAGAGGGTTATTTTGCTGCAGCAGACAGCCTACAACAACCTGTGAAGGTTTTTGGTAGTGAACATGGTTCCAGAACACATAGCAGCTAATTGCGGAAAGCTCACTGCAAGCCGGAAAGGGAGGCCAGTGCATAACACCTTAAGCCCTTCCCCCCAACAGCTGTTGCGGGGTCGCCCAGAGAATCTCTATTGTTGAACAACTGGTCTGCAGATTAAAGAGGATGGAGAGCCCCCCCAACCCTTTTTTTTTCTCTTTTTTCTCTTCTTGCTAGATGATCTAACAAATCGAAGCATTCACAGAATGACAGCTAGAATGAAGAAACAAAGAAACATGTCCCAAGTAAAAGATCAGAAGAAACCTCTAGAAATGGAACTAAATGAAACAGAGGTATCCCAACTTTCAGAGACAGAGTTTAGAACACTGATGATAAGAATGCTTAAGGAAGTTAGTGAGGACATAAAGAAAGATAGGGAAACCATAAAAAACAACCAGTTAAACTAAAGAATACAATAACTGAAATAAAGAACACACTCAAAGGAATCACCAGTAGATTAGATGAAGCAGAGGATGGGATAAGCAAACTAGAAGACAAAATAGCAGAAATCACCCAACTGGAATAACAAAAAGAAAAAAGAATAAAAAAGAATGAAAATAGTTTAAGAGACCTGTGGGACAAGATGAAGTGCAACAACAACTTGCATTATAGGAATACCAGAAGGAGAAGAGAAGAGCAAGGGGTTGAGAATGTATTTGAAGAAATAATAACAGAAAACTTCCCTACCATGGTGAAGGAAATCAACATACAAGCCCAGGAAGTACAGAGAATTCCAAACAGGCTGAATCCAAACAGGCCCACACCAAGACACATCATAGTTAAAATGGCAAAGGTTAAAGACAAAGACAGAATCCTAAAAGCAGCAAGAGAAAGACAGCAGGTGACATGCAAAGGAAATCCTATAAGACTAACAGTTGACGTGTCTATAGAAACTCTGCAGGCCAGAAGGGAATGGCAGGAGATATTCAAAGCAATGCAAAATAAAGGCCTATAACCAAGACTGCTCTACCCAGCAAGGCTATCACTTAAAATTGAAGGAGAGATAAAGAGCTTCTCAGGAAATAATAAACTTAAGGAATTCATTGCCACCAAGCCACATTGCAGGATATGTTAAAAGGGCTTTTTTATTAAACAGAAAAAAGGTACACAAAGCTAACCCAGGAAGACCAGGAATAAAAATAACAAAATGGCAATAAATATGCACCTATCAATAATCACTTTAAACGTGAATGGGCTAACTGTTCCAATCAAAAGACATAGAGTGGCTGAGTGGATAAGAAAACAGGACCCATGCACATGCTGTCTACAAGAGACTCATCTCAGATCAAAAGACACACACAGACTGAAAGTAAAGGGATGAAATAAGATATTTCACGCAAATGGAAATGAGAAAAAAGCTGGAGTAGCAACACTTATTTCGGACACAATAGACTTTAAAATGAAGATGATAATAAAAGACAAAGAAGGGCACTATGTAATAAAAAACGGATCGATTTAAGAAGAGGACACAAACCTAGTAAACACCTATGCACCCAACATAGGATCTCCTAAATATATAAAAGAGATTTTGACAGACATATAGACAGAGATCACAAGTAACACTATCATAGTAGGGGACTTCAACATCCCATTCAACATCCTGGAGGATCTGGAGGACAGATCCTACAGACAGAAAATCAACACATGGCCTTAAATGACACTTTAGACCAGCTGGATTAAATCGATATTTTTAGAGCATTTCACCCAAAAGCAACAGAATGTACATTCTTCTCAAGTGCACATGGAACATTTTCCAAGATAGACCACATGTTAGGCCACAAAACAAGTCTCAATAAATTTAAGAAGATTGAAATCATATCAAGCATCTTCTCTGACCACAAAGTTATGAAACCAGAAATTAATTACAAGAAGAAATCTGGAAAACACTGAAATACTTGAAGACTGAATAACATGCTACTAAATAGTGAGTGGGACAAAAATGAGATCAAGGAGGAAATCCAAAGATACCTCGAGACAAACGAAAATGAAAAGAACACGACCCAAAATCTCTGGGATGCAGCAAAAGCAAGTCCTAAGAGAGAAGTTCATAGCCATGCAGGCCTACCTAAAGAAGGAAGAAAAATCTCAAATCAACAAGCTATCTTTACACCTAAGGGAACTGGAAAAAAAACAGCAAAACAAGCTCAAAGGGGGTCCAAGGAAGGAGATAATAAAGACCAGAGCAGAAATAAATGAAATGGAGACCAAAAAAACAATACGAAAGATCCAATGAAATGAAGAGTTGCTTTTTTGAAAAGATCAACAAAATTGACAAACCCTTAGCCAAGACTCACCAAGAAAAAGAGAGGACCCAAATTAATCAAATCAGAAATGAAAGAGGAGAAGTAACAACAGATACCACAGAAATACTGAAAATTTTAAGAAAATACTATGAGCAACTATATGCCAACAAATTCGACAATCTGGAAGAAATGGATGAATTTCTAGAAGGATACAATCCACCAAGTCTGAACCAAGAAGAAACAGAAACTCTGAACAGACTTATGACTACCAAAGAAATTGAATCAGTAATCAACAAGCTTCCAACAAACAAAAGTCCTGGACCAGATGGCTTCACAGGTGAGTTTTACAAAGCATTCAAAAAAGAATTAATACCCATTCTCCTCAACTATTCCAGAAAATACAGGAGGAGGGAAGGCTCCCAAACTCTTTCTATGAAGCCAATATCACCCTTATTCCAAAATCAGACAAAGATATTACCAAAAAGGAAAAGTAGAGGCCGATATCCCTAATGCATATAGATGCAAAAATTCTCAACAAAATACTAGCAAACCGAATTCAGCATCTCATTAAAAAGATCATACATCATGGTCAAGTGGGATTCATTCCTGGTATGCCCATCACATTAAAAATATGAAAAATAAAAATCATATGATCATATCAATAAATGCAGAAAAAGTATTTGACAAAATTCAGCAGCCATTTATGATAAAAACTCTTAGCAAAGTGGGAATAGTGGGATCATATCTCAACATAATAAAGGCCATATATGATAAGCCCACAGCAAACATCATACTCGATGTTCCTTAAGATCAGGAACAAGACAAGGTTGCCCACTTTCACCACCTCAATTTAACATAGTTCTGCAAGTTCTAGCCACAGCAATCAGAGAAGAAAATGAAATAAAAGGCATCCAAATTGGAAAGAAGGAAGTAAAATTCTCATTATATGCAGATGATATGACACTATATAGAGAGAATCCCAAAGACTCCACCGAAAAACTGCTAGACTGATAAACGAATTTGGTAAGGTAGCAGGACACAAAATTAATATTCAGAAATCAGTTGCATTTGTATACACCAATAATAAATTATCAGAAGAAGAAATCAGGAAGTCAATCCCTTTTACAACTGTTTCAAAAACAATAAAATATCTAGGAATAAATTTAACTGAAGAAGTAAAAGACCTGTACTCAGATAATTATGAAACACTGAAGAGAGAAATCAAAGAAGATACAAATAAATGAAAATACATACCATGTTCATGGAAGAATTAATATAGTTAAAATGTCAATATTACCTAAGGCAATATATAGATTCAATGCAATTCCAATCAAACTACCAAGGAATTTTTTTCAGAAATAGAACATATAATGCTAAAATTTATATGAAACCACAAAATACCCCGAATATCCACAACAATCTTGAGAAATAAGAACAAACTCGGAGGCATCCTGCTACCTGACATCAAAACATACTACAAGTCTACAGTAATCAAAACAGTATGGTACTGGCATAAAAACAGACACATGGATCAATGGGACACAATAGGGAGCCCAGGAATAAACCCATCCATATACGGTCATTTAATCTATGATAATGGAAGCAAGAATTTACATTGGAGTAAAGATAGTCTATTTAATAAATGGTGCAGGGAAAATTGGACTGACATTTGTAAAAAAATGAAAATGGACCACCTAATTACACCATATATGAGAACAAACTCAAAATGGATTAAAGACTTAAATATAAGACCTAAAACCATAAAACTCCTAGAAGAAAACACAAGTAGTAAGTTTGCAGACATTACCCTGAGTAATATTTTTACTGATATACCCCTCAGGTAAGGGAAATAAAAGAAAAAATAAACATATGGGATTAAATCAAACTTAAAAGTTTTTTCACAGCAAAGGAAATCATCAGTGAAACAAAAAGGCAGCCTACTGAATGGGAGAATATATTTGCCAATGAAATATCGGTTAAGGGGTTAATATCCAAAATTTATACAACACTCATGAAACTCAACACCGAAGAAACAAACAATCCAATTAAAGAGAATATGAAGAGGTATTTCTCTAAAGAGGACACACAGATGGTCAACAGGCATATGAAAATATGTTCAACCTCACTAATCATTAGAGAAATGCAAATAAAAACCACAATGAGATACCACCTCACTCCACTCAGAATGGGTATCATCAATAACTCAACAAACAACAAGTGCTGGTGATGTTGTGGAGAAAAGGGAACCCTGGTGCACTGATGGTGGGACCTCAGATTGGTGCAGCCATTATGGAAATCAGTATGGAGGTATCTCAAAAAACTGGAAATGGAACTACCTTTTGACCCATCAATTCCACTCTTGGGTATCTACCCAGAAGAATCCAAGACACAAATTCAAAAAAAAAATACATGCACCCCAATGTTTATTGGAGTGCCACTTACAATAGCCAAGACTTGGAAACAACCGAAATGCTCATTGATAGACAACTGGATTAAGAAACTATGGTACATTTATATAATGGAGAATTACTCATCTATAAAGAAGAATGAAATCATACCATTTGCAACGATATGGATGGACCTAGAGACTATTATGTTAAGTAAAATAAGTCAGTCAGAGAAAGACAAATACCATAGGATCTCACTTACATGTGGAATCTGAAAAACTGAATGAAGAAGCAAAGTAAACAGAAAACAGACTCATAGATATAGAGGAAAAACTGATCGTTGCTAGTTCGGAGGGGGGTGGGGATGAGGGAGAAGGGGAAGGGATTAGACAACATAAATTGGTAACTACAATATTGCCACAGAGATATGAAAGACAGTTCAGGGAATATAATAATGTTGTAAATATTTTGTGGGGTATCAGATGGTCACATGTCTTGTTAGGGAGACCACTTCATGGATAGAGTAGAGGATTGATCACTGCACTGTACACCTGAAGCTGATGTTGTATAATATTGTATGCCAACTGTAATTGAATATATAGATAGTCACGGGATGTGGAGTGTACTGTGGAAGGGAGTCAAAGGAATTTTAATAGATATGTATGATATTGGAGGGCTGTGAGGTGGAGAATTGGGGGCTGTCATTTTGAGGGGTAAAAAGTATAACTATTGCACTGTGTTGTACACCTGAAACTAATTTTAAAAAATGTCTATTTCACAATAAAGGAATTAAAAAAAAAACAGAACAAAAATGACTTGAGACCTGTGAGATAACATCAAATACTACAACGATCTCATCATAGGAATACCAGAAGGAGGAGAGAGGAGAGAAAGGATCAAAAACATATTTGAAGAAACAATGACCGAAAACTTGCCTAACCTGGTGAAGGAAGTCAACATACAAGCCCAGGAAGTGCAGAGAGTTCCAAACTAGCTGAACCCAAACAAGCCCACACCAAGACACATAGTTCAAATCACAAAGCTTAAAGACAAAAGAGATTATCCTAAAAACAGTAAGAGGAAGACAGCAGGTTATATACAAAGGAATTCCTGTAGGATGATCAGCTGATTTTTCTACAGAAACTCTGCAGGGCAGAAGGGAGTGGCAGCAAATATTCAAAGTGGGGAAAAACAAAGGCCTACAACCAAGATTGCTCTACCCAGCAAGGCTATCACTTAAAATTGAAGGAGAGATAAAGAGCTTCCCAGAAAAGAATAAGCTAAAGGAATTCATTACCACCAAGCCAGCATTGCAGGAAATGTTAAAAGGGCTTTTTTAAACAGAAGAAAGGGGAAAACAAAGTAACAAAGGAAGACCAGAAATACAAAATGGCAATAAATATGTACCTATTAGTAATCATTTTAAATGTGAATAGACTAAATGCTCGAATCAAAAGACATAGGGTTGCTGAGTGGATAAGAAAACAGGACCCATGCATATGCTGTTTAGGAGAGACTCATCTCAGAACAAAAGACACTTACAGACTGAAAGTAAAGGGATGGAATAAGATATTTCATGCAAATCGAAATGAGAAAAAAAGCTGGAGTAGCAATCCTTATTGTGGACAAAATGGACTTTAAAACAAAAACTACAATAAAAGACAAAGAAGGACACTATATAATAATAAAGGGATGGATTCAACAAGAGGACATAACCCTAGTAAGCATCTATGCATTCAACATAGGAGCTCCTAAATATATAAAACAGATTGTGACCAACATAAAGTCAGAGATCAACAGTAGCACTATTGTAGTACGGGACCTCACCCCGTTGTCACCAATCGACAGATCCTCCAGACAGAAAATCAGCAGGGAAACAGTGGCCTTAAATGGCACTTTTTAAAATAATTCTTTTATTCTTTTATTGTGAAATAAACATTTTTTTCTTAAAATTTGCTTCAGGTGTACAACATAGTGCATGAGTTATATATTTTACCCCTCAAAGTGACAACCCCTTCAACCAATTCGCCACCCCACTACTCCCCCCCATACCATACATATCTATTACAATTCCTTTGACTCCCTTCCACAGTATAATCCACATCCCGTGATTATCTATGTATTCAATTATAGTTGGCATACAATATTATACAACATCAGTTTCAGGTATATAGTGCAGTGATCAAGCCTCTACTCCATCCATGAAGTTGTCTCCCTAACAAGACATGTGACCATCTGACACCCCACAAATTATTTACAACATTATTATGCTCTCCGAACTGTCTTCCATGTCCCTGTGGCAATATTGTAGTTGCCTATTTATGCTGTAAATGACACTTTAGAGCAGTTGGGTTTAATCAGTATTTTTAGAGCATTTGACCACAAAGCAGCAGAATATACATTTTATTTATTTATTTATTTATTTATTTATTTATTTATTTATTTTTTAAAGATTTTATTGGGGAATTGGGTGAGGGGAACAGTGTTGGTGAACCGGGAAAGAGGAACAGACAAGTTGCTGTCCTTTTGTTCTTCAGTCTAGTTGTGGAGGACATTGCTTCACTGGCCCATGTTTGTATCATCATTGCGCTCTTCTCAGGTGAGGCAGATCAGTCACTGGCCTCTTGATAGCTGCTCACAGCGGCTCTTGGAAGCTCACACCAGCTGCCAGCTGCTGATGCTGGCTGCTGGCCACTCACTATAGCCTATGGCAGCCCACTGCAGCAGGGGCTGCAGCTATGCCATCCTGGGAACTCACAGCAGCCCCGCTCCAAGTGGAGCTGTTGTTCACCATCTTAGCCTTAGAGGGCAGTGTCTCTGGCCCTCATATGTGGAATGCAAGCCAGGGCTGCTGGCGTCCCAAGCCAGGTCTTAACCAACGTGCCACTCGGCCGGCCAGGAATATACATTCTTAAGAGCACATGGAACATTTTCCGAAGTAGACCACATGTTAGGCCACAAAACAAGTCTCCATAAATTTAAGAAGATTGAAATCATATCAATCGTCTTCTCTGACAACAGTGCTATGAAATTAGAAAGCAATTATAAGAAGAAAGCTGAAAACACACAAATACATGGAGGCTGAATACCATGTTACTAAATAGCGAGAGGGTCAACAACAAGATCAAGGAAGAAATCAGAAGATACCGCAAGACAGGATGCTGGAGTCGCAGAACTGTCGGAAGGTGGGTGTCGTGCTCAGCCGGCAGCACAATAAAGTCGGGGGCCTGGCACCATATAGGAGGCCACCTGGGAGCGGCGCTAGTCTCGCAAAAAGCTGACTTCCCTGCGGCGGCCCCTGGCTTCCCGCCCGGCTTGGAGACCTGGCTTCTGGAGCAACTGCCATAGGTCAATGATACCCACCTGCGACAACTGTTTGGGATGCTGCACAACATCCAGCTTCATTCCACAGCCAACCAGCTGACTGCTCATAACCTGTCAGTGTGCATAGCCCCAAGCATTCTTTGTGCACCTACTTCCTGCAGTGACTCAGAATTAGACGAGGATGTCACCAAAAAAATGTCTCTTGTGCAATTCCTCATTGAAAACTGCCCCAGGATATTTGCAGAAGACACCACCCCAGTCCTGGAGGACAGCTCACTCAGTTGTGACAACAGTAGGAGGCTGCAGGTCCTCTCCAGAAGTAATTTTGCTGACAGAAGAGTGAACACAAGACACCTCAATCTAAAAGAGCCATTTTATATCATTTATTCTTAGTTGCAATATGGCGTGAAAAGGATGTCTACTCAGCACACAGAGCAACTAAGAGTCTCACACAACAATTGCTGGAAGGTGGGCAGGCCAGGCGAGTGAGGGAAGAGGGCGGCGAGACGAGGGAGGTGCAGCCCGCAGTGCAGCTGCAGAGGCAGAGCTTCAGAGAGCAGATAGAAAGAAAAAAAAAGAAACAACAACAGAAATAAAAACCCACCTCCACCCTTCCTCTGAAACCTTGGTCCCTGCCAAGCCAGAGTCTTAAACTGACCCCTGAATGGAGCAGTAGGGGCAGACTACAGAGGTATTCCTACCTGTAGGGGGTCAAGAATTTCTGCCCCAGAAGAGGCTGCAGAGTGAGACTACCTACCCCGCACCCACCTTTACAGCTAGGCCTGGGAGGCAGGGCAGGTTCAGCTGCTGAGGCACTAACAGATCCCTGGCAGCTGGCTTTTGGCAACAAGGAACTCTCTCATTCTCATGGCTTTCAACCGAAAGGGTACCCAAAGACACTCATTGATCCTGCAGGGTGCACAGCCTGCCTTAGGACAGGCGAAAGCAGAAACAGCAGTGACTTTGTAAAAACTACCAATCACCTCTATGTTTTACTCTATCAAAGTAACTCTTTTGTCAGACATATTTCTCTACGTTTGGGGTGGTACGCCAGCGGTTATGATGGGTATTGCCACGTGTCATATGCAGAGTTACATGTCATACGACACAACCACACTCATGTACAGCAAACCTGCAGTGCCAGAATCATGCAAGGCATCAAGTGGCTGTCTTTCTTTCCACAAGACACAGAGGAATATTTGTACAGCACAGGACAACCTGAAGAGAGCTTGGTGGACTTTAGCCAAGACCAGCACTGGAGACACAAGAATCATTATATCCACAGGCCAACTTTAGATAAAGCCAGAGCATTTCTGGATTTGATATACAGGACTCACACCCAAAAGAAGTTGCTACAGGTGCAAGGGCCAAAGGGTCCAAGCCTCATCAGAGAGGTCAACCCTCACACAGCAGCTCATAAACTGTGGACACTGCTGATCCTCACAGCTAATCAGCCTGGGATTCAATCCCACCTACTGCCAAGCCAAAAGTAATCAAAGCTAAACTTCAACAGGTGAAGACACACAACACAAGGAACACCTCAGATATACATGCACAAGAGAATAGGGAGATTGAGTAATTCAAATATAAAGGACACACACCATATGAGTTTACCCAGAAAAGACTGAGAAACCTGGGGGATCTATCTGTTATATCGAAGCAGGCACAAAGAGTAAACCAGAATGGGGAGAGAAAGAAATATCACCCAAATAAAAGAACAGAAGAAACCTCCTGAATCAGTGGAACTAGAGGAAATAGAGGTAAACAACCTATCGGAGACAGGGTTCAGAACACTGATTATTAGAATGTTCAAGGAAATTAATGAAAATATAAAGAAGGATAGGGAAATCATAAAAGCAACCAGCTAGAACTTAAGAATGCAATTACTGAATTAAATAACAAATTCGATGGAATTACTAGCAGATTGGACGAAGCAGAAAATCGAATCAGTGACTTAGAAGACAAGATAGCAGAGATCACCCAAGCAGAACAACAAAAAGTAAAAAGAATGAAAAACATTGATAATAGTTTAAGAGAGCTGGGGGACAAAATCAAATACAATAACTAGCACATCATTGGAATACCAGAAGGAGAAGAGAGGGAGCAAGGGATTGAGAACATATTTAAAGTAATAATGTCTGAAAACTTCCCTAACCTGGCAAAGAACATTGAAATACAAGCCCAGGAAGTTCAGAGAGTTCCAACCAGGATGATCCCAAACAGGCCCACACCAAGACACGTTGTAGTGAAAATGGCAAGGGTTGAGGACAAAGACAGAATCCTTAAAGCAGCAAGGGAAAGGCAGCAAGTTACTTACAAGGGCACCCCCATAAGATGATCAGCTGACTTTTCTTCAGAAACACTGCAGGCCAGAACGGAGTGACAGGAAGTTTTCAAAGTGATGAAAAATAAAGGCCTATAACCCACATTAGACCAGCTGGATTTAACAGACATTTTCAAAGCATTTCACCCCAAAGCTACAGAATATACATTCTTCTCAAGTGCACATGGAACATTTTCTAAGATAGACCACATGTTAGGCACAAAACAAGTCTCAATAAATGTAAGAAGATTGAAATCATTTCAAGCGTCTTTTCTGACCACAATGCTATGAAACTAGAAATCAATTATAAGAAGAACCCCAGAAAGCTGTCAAATAAATGGAGGCTAAATAACATACTACTAAATAGCAAGTGGGTCACAAATGAGATCAAGGAGGAAATAAAAAGATACCTCAAGAGAAATGAAAATAAAAACACCACGACCCAAAAATCTATGGGATGCTGCAAAAGCAGTCCTAGGAGGGAAGTTTACAGCAGTGCAGGCCTACCTAAAGAAGGAAGAAAAATCTCAAATTAACAGGTTATCCTTACACCTCAGGGAACTGGAAAAAGAACAGCAAAAGAAGCCCAAGGGGAGTACAAGAAAGGATATAGTAAAGACCAGAGCGGAAATAAATGTTATAGAAAACAGAAAAACAATACAAAAGGTCAATGAAGGGCCGGCCGAGTGGCGCGGTGGTTAAGCGCTGGCCTGGGAAGCCAGCGGCCCGGGTTCGGTCCCACATATGAGGGCCAGTGACACTGCCCTAAAAAAAAAAAAAAAAAAAAAAAAATGAAAAAAAAAAAAAAAAGGTCAATGAAACCAAGAGCTGTTTTATGGAGAAGATAAACAAAATTGACAAACCCCTAGCGAGGCTCATCAAAAAAAAAAAAAAAAAAAAAAAAAAGGAGAGAGAGGACTCAAATTAGTAAAATCAGGAACGAAAGAGGGGAAATGACTACAGACATCACAGAAATACAAAAAATTCTAAGAAATTACTGTGAGCAACTATATGCCAACAAATTTGCCAATCTGGAAGAAATGGATAATATTCTAGAAGCATACAACCTTCCAAAGCTAACTCAAGAAGAAACAGAAAAACTAAATAGCCTGATTACTACCAAGGAAATTGAATCATTAATTGACAAGCTCCCAACAAACAAAAGCCCTGGACCAGATGGCTTCACAAGTGAATTTTATCAAACATTCAAAAAAGAACTATCACCTATTCTTCTCAAACTATTCCAAAAAAGTCCAGAAGGAGGGAAGGCTCCCAAACTCTTTTTGCGAAGCCACTATTATCCTGATTTCAAAACCAGATAAACACAGCACAAAAAAGAAAAACCGCAGGCCAATATGGCTGATGAATATAGAAGCAAAAATTCTCAATAACATATTAGCAAACAGAATTCAGCAATATATTAAGAAGATCATACATCATGATCAAGTGGGATTCATCCCTAGTGCACAAGGCTGGGTCAACATCCGTAAATCAATTAATGTGATACACCACATCAAAAAAATGAAGGATAAAGATCACATGGTCATTTCAATACATGCAGAAAAAGCATTTGACAAAATCCAACAGCCATTTATGTTAAAAACCCTTAGCAAAGTGGGAATACAGGGATCATATCTCAACATAATAAAAGCCATATATGATAAACCTACAGCTAACATCATACTCAATGGGGAAAAGCTAAAACCATTCCCCTTAAGATCAGGAACAAGACAAGGCTGTCCACTTTCTCCTCTTTTATTCAACATAGTTCTGGAAGTTCTAGCCACAGCAATCAGACAAGAAAAAGAAATAAAAGGCATCCAAATTGGCAAGGAAGAAGTAAAATTGTCATTATATGCAGATGACATCATACTGTATATAGAGAACCCCAAAGACTTCATCAAAAAACTATTGGAGCTGATTGACGAATTCAGTAAGGTAGCAGGATACAAAATTAATGTTCAGAAATCAGTTGTATTTGCATATACCAATAATGAACTAGCAGAAGGAGAAATTAGGAAAACTGTCCCATTTACAATTCCTTCAAGAACTATAAAATACCTAGGAATAAATTTAACCAAAGAAGTAAAAGATCTGTACTGAGAAAATTATATGACACTGAAGAAAGAAATCAAAGAAGATACAAATAAATGGAAACACCTACCATGCTCATGGAAAGGAAGAATTAATATAATTAGAATGTCCATACTGCCTAAAGCAATATATAGATTCAATGTAATTCCTATCAAACTACCAAGGGCATTCTTCACAGAAATAGAAAATATAATCCTAAAATTTATATGGAAGCATAAAAGACCCGAATAGCCTCAGCAATCCTGAGAAATAAGAACAAAGTCGGGGGTATCACGCTACCAGACATCAAAACCTACTACAAGGCTACAGTAATCAAAACAGTATGGTATTGGCATAAAAACAGGCACAGAGATCAGTGGAACAGAACATAGAGCCCAGAAATAAATCCAGGCATTTACGGACAGTTAATCTATGACAAAGGAAGGAAGAATTTACATTGGCATAAAGATAGTCTATTCAATAAATGGTGCAGGGAAAATTGGACTGACACATGCAAAAAAATGAAACTGGACCACCTCCTTACTCCATATACAAGAACAAATTCAAAATGGATTAAAGTCTTAAATGTAAAACCTGAAACCATAAAACTCCTGAAAGAAAATATAGGGAGTACATTTGCAGACATTACCCTGAGCAATATTTTTACTGATACATCCCTGCGGGCAAGGGAAGTAAAAGAAAAAAATGAGCATATGGGATTATATCAGACTTAAAAGTTTTTTCACAAGAAAGGAAACCATCAATAAAACAAAAAGGATGCCTACTGAATGGGAGAATATATTTGCCCATGATATATCTGATAAGGAGTTAATGTCCAAAATTTATAAAACACTCATGTAACTCAACACCAAAAAAACAAACAACCCAATTAAAAAATGGGCAGAGAATCTGAAAAGGCATTTCTCTAAAGAGGACATACAGAAGGCCAATAGGCATATGAAAAAAATGTTCAACCTCATTGGTCATTAGGGAAATGCAAATAAAAAACACAATGAGATACTACCTCACTCCCGTCAGAATGGCTATCATCAATAAATCAACAAACGACAAGTGCTGGCGGAGCTGTGGGTAAAACGGGACCCTGCTGCACTGTTGGTGGGAGTGCAGATTGGTGGAGCCACTATGGAAGTCATTATGGAGGTATCTCAAAAAACTGGAAATGGAATACCATATGACCCAGCAATTCCACTCCTAGGTATTTATCCGGAAAAACCCAAGACACTAATTCGAAAAAATATATGCACTCCTATGTTCATTGCAGCGCGATTTACAATAGCCAAGACTTGGAAACAACTAAATGCCCATCGGTAGACTACTGGATTAAGAAATTGTGGTACATTTATACAGTGGAGTATTACTCCACTATAAAGAAGAATGAAATTGTACCATTTGCAATGATATGGATGGACCTAGAGACTATTATGCTAAGTGAAATAAGTCAGTTGGAGAAAGACAAATACCATATGATCTCACTTATATGTGGAATCTGAAAAACTGAATGAATGAGCAAATTAAACAGAAACAGTCTCATAGATATAGAGGAAAAACTGAGGGTTCCTAGTTGGGAGGGGGGTGGGGATGAGGGAGAAAGGGAAGGGATTAGACAGCATAAATAGGGAACTACAATATTGCCACAGGGATGTGAAAGACAGTTCGGGGAATATAATTAATAATGTTGTAAATATTTTGTGGGGTGTCGGATGGTCACGTCTTGTTAGGGAGATCATTTCATAGATGGAGTAGAGGCTTAGTCACTGCACTGTACACCTGAAGCTCATGTTGTATAATATTGTATACCAACTGTAATTGACTATATAGATAGTCACGAGATGTGGATTATACTGTGGAAGGTAGTCAGAGGAAGTGTAATTGATATATATGATATGGGGGAGGAGTGGGGTTGCAAATTGGGGTAGGGGGGTTTTCACTTTGAGTGGTAAAAAGTATAACTATTGCACTGTGTTGTACACCTGAAACTAATTAAAAATAAATTTAGAAAAAAAGATACCTCAAGACAAACAAAATGAAAATAAAGCAACCCCAAATCTATGGGAGCAGCAAATGCAGTTCTAAGAGGGAAATTCATAAAGAAACAAGAAAAAAAATATACAGTTTATCTTCACAACTAAGGGAACTGGAGAAAGAACAGCAAAATAAGCTTAAAAGGAATACAAGGAAGGAAATAATAAAGAAAAGAGCAGGTGAGTAGGGAGGGTGTTCCAATACAGTTATTTGTTTACTGGCTTAAAACTCCCTTACAGACAGTGCTGTGTGAGCTGGTGCATTGTCGTGATGCAAGAGCCATCACGCAAAAAGTTCATGTCGTTTTCATCTAACTTTTTCATGCAGCCTTTTCAGCACTTCCGAATATTAAACTTGTTTAACTGTTTGTCCAGTTGGTATAAATTCATAATGAATAATCCCTCTGATATCAAACAAGGTTAGCAACATCGTTGCAACAAGTTCTTGAATTTAGTTGTCAGACCTCATATTTAATCTCTGCTATTGTATTTCTAATTTCCAAGAACTCTTTTCAATATCCTTTTCCTGTTTCATTGATGCAATATTTTCTCTAATGTATCTGAGGATACTTTTCCTGGCATGCTGTTTCCTTCTGATTGCTTTTCTTCATTTGATTTCTGTCTTTTATATACATGTTTTCCTCAAATGTCTGATGATCTTCAGCTATTTGCTCACCTTTAACAGTGGGATACCATGGAAGCTTTTTCTGTGAGATTCTTTACACGGTGATTTTGGCTTTGCCTATGTTTGGGATGTCAGGTCCCTAAAAAGAATCTTCCAGTCTCCTGCCTGGAGTGTCTAGCTGCCCACATTCTGGGAGCCCAGAAAGGAAGAAAGCTGGTGATATCAATATTCAGTGTACAATTTGTCTTTCACCTAATCTTCATGTTTTCAGCATCACCTCCATTCCCTCTTCCAGAATTACCTATTATTCCTGAGACAGCTTGGGGTTCTCTGGTACAATTTTTTCTCCTGTTGTTTGTTTTCTTTTCCTCTTGCCAGTTTAGGATTGAGGTTCTTAGGTCAAGTTATACTACTCCTTCATCTCCTTTCTTGCTTCAAAAACTTTGTTGCTGTTGTCCTCCCCCCTCTTCTCTTTGTCTGTGCTTATTTCATTTGTCATCATTTTAGTAGGGCTTGGAAGAATTTAAAGGTGTTTGATCTATTATTTTAACCCAAACCAAATTACTACATGTTTCTGTCTTTTCCATCAAATGTTGAACATCTCAATATTATATCCCGAATGCCTATGAACAGTATATTTCAGTACATTTTTATTGAATTGACTAAATAGATTAAAAGAGATTAATTTCTTGGCTGTGGTTTTCTGAATGAATAAATGGGTTGAATATGCAGGCTTCTGTCACACAGGAAAGGAAATTCAGTGTTTAGGTCTGATGCTGAGATCTCTAGTTTGTAATTGGCATGCTATTATACAATTGTTCTATGTTTCATAAAACTCCAGGGACTTAAGTTAAGCCCAGACAATCTAGCATTTTAGAACAAAATAATTAAATTGGACTTTGAGAGCTCATAAAGTAAATCCCTCTTCCTCTGGTTGAATGCATTGTTAGTCCAATATAGTACCAAGACAAGGGGTTGGCTCATAGTAGGAGTTGAGACATGTTTGAAAAACTGAAGAATATCAGTTCTCTAACTCAATGTTATACAAAGAAAGATAAGATAAAAAGACAAGACAAAACAGTATATCATCTAAATTCTTAGACACTAATTACCACCCATCCCTCTAGAGGTCCTGAGGCCACACTTCGTGTTCTCTGCCCTTCTCTTCTGGTCAAGAGAAAGCCAAAACCCAGAGGAGAGGAGGGCACATGATCACAGATGGAGGAGAGCCCTGGTGGATTATGGGCCCAGCACCTGGAATCTCTCTCCTGACTCCTTGTATCTCTCTACCCACAGAGCTTGAATAAGAGGCTACTATTAGATCTCCTTACTGTCCCAGGTTTCTTGCTATTATGATAGATTACTATGTTTACAATATCATGTGATTTTAATATAAAAGATATTAAAGTAGTTTTTAAGAAACCTCTTCGGGAAGCCCTCTGAGGAACCCAATATATCCAGCTTTAATAATTATTAACATTTTACCAATGTTGTAAAATCTCTTCTTGGCCAAACTTGTACATTTTTTAAAAAATGTTTGCTGAAGAAGATTAAAGCAAATTACAGATAGCATATCATTTTCATTCATAAATACTTCTAAACAATCTCTAATTGTTAAGAATGCTTTTTCTTTTCCCTTTTCCTTTATATAAAACTATAATGCCATATTACCATAACCTAACAAAATGAACAATTTCTTAATATCATCTAATACTCCAACCATATTCAAATTTCCTAGTTTATCTGAAAAAAATATCTTTTTTACAGAAGATTTGTTCGAATCAAGAGCCAAATAACACCCACTCACTATATTTAGTTCATATATTTCCTAAGTTCCTTTTAATTTGTAATGAAAACTTTATTCTTAAACTTACATGTAATTATGTGCTGTAGAAATGAAGGTAGGCTTATAAAAGGTTTTGCTTTGCTGCAATGTCACAGCTTTATTTTAATATGGCACATTTCCAAAATTTTAAGTGTGGGCTGGCCGAGTGGCGTGGTGGTTGAGCGTTGGCTTGGGAAGCCAGTGGCCCTGGTTCGGGTCCCACATATGAGGGCCGGTGACACTGCTCCCCCCCAAAAAATAAAAATAAAAACAAAACAAAACAAAATTTTAAGTGCTTCTAAGGCATGTTTTTCATGGATATGTACTGGCCTAGTGATTCTATTAGTGAGGTTAGAATTAAACAGTTAGCAATTTAGGATATAATTGCATTCTGCCTTATTTACTGATGAAACTAATCAAACTTTGGAGCCAGTTGCTTATTAGATTTGTGTATATTTAAAAATGTCCTGGGCCGGCCGAGTGGCACCGTGGTTAAGCGCTGGCTTGGGAAGCCAGCGGCCACAGTTCGGTCCCACATATGAGGGCCAGTGACACTGCCCTCAAAAAAAAAAAATGTCCCTGTTACATTACAAATTGTAAATACATACTATAGATTTCAATGATGATACAATTATATATATGAAAACTAAGTTTGGTAATAAATATATGCATTAGGTATTATTTTAGAAATGCTTTCAAGCAATTTATTTCAAGTGGTAGTACTGGAGCAGGAATAAGAGAATCTTCTGAGGGCAGGATATCTTGATCAATAAAGACAGCAATAAAACCCAACATTGCTGGTCATTCTATTTCCATCTGTTCTTCATGTTTTTAAATTTCTCCTTTAGTCCTACAACTAGGCATTATTACCCTTCCCTCTCTCATTTATCCTCATATTCACATTATAAACTAGATCTCACTTCATTCTTACAAATAGCTTTTATAGGTAGTAGCTCCGTTTTGTAGATGTGGAAACTCAAGTTCAAAAGTTCGGTGAGTTACGTAAGGTGGTTGAACTTTAAAATCCATGCTTTTGCCAGTGCTCACACTGCTCTCAGGATTATTTTTTGGTGACTGGGTCAGTTAAGGGAGGCAGATCAACACCAAAGGAGGTTACAAAACATTTAAAACTGGATCAATACCTGCTCCATGGAATCCTCCGCAGACATATAGCTTCCCATCCACTGCTCCTGCGTTGGTAGAATTGGTTCGAAGAGAGAGCAGGGGACTTGGCATAGGTGGGCCCTCTCTCCAAAAGTCTCCATCAGGATTATAGATTTCCACCACATCAAGGCACTTTCGAACCTGGCCCTTGTCTTGACCCATGCAGCCAATTCCACCTATAGAGAATGATACACAGAAATGAGATGACTAAGAACTGCACTCACTTCTTACTACGGTTTGTATCACAGGTTTATGGGCCTTTGACTTTTCTCTTTCTTGCCTGGTGCTACTTCTAAGATAATTTCTAGACAATAATGATTTACTACATACTCTATAGCCAAATTTAATATCACTTTTATTTATAGTGTTCCAGCTGTTTGTTGTTATGCATGAGGCTGATCCCACTGCAGTCTTTATATTCTACAACGTCCAACACTGGTTGACACAATGAGCACCTGTTTTAGAATAAGAATTCCAAGTTTTGTTTTGTTTTTAAAGATTTTGTTGGGGAATTGGAGGAGGGGAACAGCTTTGGGGAACCAGGGAAGGGGAACAGACAAGTTGCTGTCCTTTTGTTTTTTAGTCTAGTTGTGGAGGACATTGCTTCACTGGCCCATGTTGGTATCATCATTGCACTCTTCTCGGGTGAGGCAGATCAGTCGCCAGCCTCTGGATGGCTGCTCATAATGGCTCTTGGCAGCTCACACCGGCTGCCAGCCACTCACGCTGGCTGCCGGCCACTCACTGTAGCCTATGGCAGCCCACTGCAGCAGGGGCTGCAGCTATGCCGTCCCAGGGACTCACAGAAGCCCAGCTCCAGGTGGAGCTGTTGTTCACCATCTTAGCCTTAGAGGGCAGTGTCACTGGCCCTCATATGTGGGATCCGAACCAGGGCCGCTGGCGTCCCAAGCCAGCTCTTAACCACTAGGCCACTCAGCTGGCCCAAGAATTCCAAGTTTTAATCTGAGTGTAACTTGACTGACATCTGCCTTCTCATTGATCATTAGCAATGATTTCACTGATCTGGCTAGGTAGGGATGTCCTTTCCCTTCCTCTGATCTGGCTAGCTAGGGGTGTCCTTTCCCTTCCTCATCACTGCAAGCCTGTATTTCCGTATCTTCTTAAGTTGTATGAATTGTTCTCCATTAATGAAGAGCCATTCTTTGGTAAATTTCAGGTTTGAGGGTCAAAGGAAGGCCCCAAATCCAAATGTCCAGTGCACCTTCCACTTTTGGATGATACAGTTCATTCAACAGATATTCACTGACTGCCTAATATATGCAAGGCAATGTGTTAAGTGATAAGGAGTTTAGAAAGATGAATAAGACATGTTTCTTGCAATTAAGAAATTAATGGGGTGGGAAGAGCCATGTATGTAAATAAATAGAGGAGATCATGACAGGAGCCTTAAAAGAGATACAAAGTAGACTTAGAAGTACAGAGACTGTAACAAGTAACAGAAATATCATTAACATAATCATGACATTAAGTATAAACCTCCTTGGGAAAAGTAATTGTGTAAGAATTTGCAATACACTGTAACAAGAAACACAAGTTTGTAGGCGATGTTTTTTATTCTCTACTTCGAAGTCCCACAATGAAAATTCTTAAATTCAATGGGCATATTTCTTGACCTACAGGATGGCTCCTGAGACTGAGGTGAATTCCCTGAAAGGAGAGACACGCCTGTACTTGCAGACATTCCTCTCATCAGTGATCTCATTCCATGCAGACCCAATCTGATGACCCTGATCTGCATGAACAATCAAAAAGACTTTATCTTCTGAAGGGCACATGGATCATTTTCCAAGATAGACTACATGTTAGGCCACAAAACAAGTCTCCATAAATTTAAGAAGATTGAAATCATATCAAGTGTCTTCTTGGATCACAACGTTATGAAACTAGAAATCAATTATAAGAAGAAATCTGGAAAACACCACAAATACATGGAGGCTGAATAACATGTTACTAAATAACGAGTGAGTTAACAATGAGATCAAGGAAGAAATCAAAAGATGCCTCAAGACAAACAAAAATGAAAACACAACAACCCAAAATGGGTTGCAGCAAAAGCCAAGGAAATTCATACTAATGCAGGCCTAGCTAAAGAAACAAGAAAAATCTCAAATCAACAGGCTATCTTTACACCTAAAGGACCTAGGAAAAGAACAGCAAAACAAGCCCAAAGGGAGTACAAGGAAGGAAACAATAAAGATCAGAACAGAACTAAATGAAATAGAGACAAAAAACAAACAAACAAAAACAATACAAAAGATCAATGAAACCAAGAACTGGTTTTTTGAAAAGATAAACGAAATCCACAAACCTTTAGCCAGACTCACCAAGAAAAAGAGAGAGAGCCCAAATTGATTAAATCAGAAATGAAAGAGAAGTGACAACAGATACCACAGAAATACTGAAAATTTTAAGAAAATACTATGAGCAACTATATGCCAACAAATTCGATAATCTGGAAGAAATGGATAAATTTTTAGAAGGATACAATCTTCCAAGACTGAATCAAGAAGAAACAGAAACTCTGAACAGACTGATTACTACCAAACAATTTGAAACGGTAATCAACAAGCTTCCAACAAACCAAAGACCTGGACCAGATGGCTTCACATGTGAATTTTACAAAGCATTCAAAAAAGAATTAACACCTATTCTCTTCAAACTATTCCAAAAAATACAGAAGGGCGGAAGGCTCCCAAGCACATTTTATGAGGCCACTATTATTCTGATCCCAAAATCAGACAAAGACATTACAAAACCAGAAAAGTACAGACCAATTTTCCTAATGAAGATAGATGCAAAAATCCTCAACAAAATACTAGCAAACTGGATTCAACAATACATTAAAAAGATCATACACCATGATCAAGTGGGATTCATTCCTGGTATGCAAGGTTGGTTCAATACCTGCAAATCAATTAATGTGATACACCAGATTAACAAATGAAAAATAAAAATCATATGATCATATCAATAGATGCAGAAAAATCATTTGACAAAATCCAGCAGCCATTTATGATAAAAACTCTTAGCAAAGTGGGAATAGTGGGATCATACCTCAACATAATAAAGGCCATATATGATAAGCCCATAGCAAACATCGTACTCGATGCAGAAAGGCTAAAAGCTTTCCCCTTAAGATCAGGAACAAGACAAGGCTGCCCACTTTCACCACTTCAATTTAACATAGTTCTGGAAGTTCTAGCCACAGCAATCAGACAAGAAAATAAAATAAAAGGTATCCAATTGGAAAGGAGGAAGTAAAATTGTCATTATATGCAGATGATATGACACTATATAGAGAGAATCCCAAAGGCTCCAACAAAAAACTGTTAGAACTGATAAACAAATTTAGTAAGGTAGCAGGATACAAAATTAATATTTAGAAATCAGTTGCATTTGTATACACCAATAATAAACTTTCAGAGGAAGAAATCAAGAAATCAATACCATTTAAAATTGCTTCAAAAACAATAAAATACCTAGGAATAAATTTAACCAAAGAAGTAAAAGACCTGTACTCAGAAAATTATAAGACACTGAGGAGAGAAATCAAAGAAGATACAAATAAATGGAAATGTATACCTTTTTCATGAATAGGAAGAATTAATATAGTTAAAAAGTCAATACTACCTAAGGCAATATATAGATTCTACACAATTCCTATCAAACTATGAAGGACATTTTTCTCAGAAATAGAACATATAATCCTAAAATTTATATGGAACCATTAATGACTCCAAATAGCCACAGCAATCTTGAGAAATAAGAACAAAGTGGGAGGTATCACATACCCGACATCAAATCATACTATGAGGCTGTAGTAATCAAAACAGTATGGTACCGGGCCATCCAAGTGGCATGGTGGTTAAGCGCTGGTTTGGGAAGCTAGCGGCCCTGGTTCGGGTCCCACATATGAGGGCCAGTGACACTGCCTTCAAAAAAACAAAGCAAAACACAATATGGTACTGGCATAAAAACAAAGACACATAAATCAATGGAACAGAATAGAGAGCCCAGGAATTAATCTATTCATATATGGTCATTTAATCTATGACAGTGGAAGCAAGAATTTACGTTGGAGTAAAGATAGTCTATTTAATAAATGGTGCTGGGAAAACTGGACCGACACATGCAAAAAAATGAAACTGGACAACCTCCTTATGCCATCTATGAGAACAAATTCAAAATGGATTAAAGACTTGAATGTAAGACCCGAAACCATAAACTCCTAGAAGAAAATATAAATTTGCAGACATTACCCTGAGTAATATTTTTACTGATATATCCCCTTGGGAAATAGAAATAAAAGAAAAAGTGAACATATGGGATTACATCAAACTTAAAAGTTTTTTTTAGGGCTGGCTGAGTGGCGCGGTGGTTAAGCGCTGGCTTGGGAAGGCAGCGGCCCCGGTTTGGGTCCCACATATGAGGGCCAGTGACACTGCCCTCAAAAAAAAAAAAAAAGTTTCTTCATAGCAAAGGAAACCATCAATAAAATATAAAAGCAGTCTACTGAATGGAAGAAGATATTTGTCAATGACATATTTGATAAGGGGTTAATATCCAAAATTTATAAAACACTCACTCAACTCAACATCAAAAAAACAAACAACCCAATTAAAAAATGGGCAGAGGATATGAACAGACATTTCTCTAAAGAGGACATACGGATGGCCAACAGGCATATGAAAAAATGTTCAACCTCACTAATCATTAGAGAAATGCAATTAAAAACCACAATGAGATACCACCTCACTCTGGTCAGAATGGCTATCATCAATAAATCAACAAACAAGTGCTGGCAAGGTTGTACAGAAAAGGGAACCCTGGAGTATTTTTGGTGGGACTGCAGATTTGTGCAGCCACTATGGAAATCAGTATGGAGGTATCTCAAAAATCTGGAAATGGAACTACCTTATGACCCAGCAATTCCACTTCTTGGTATCTATCCAGAGAAACCCAAGACATTAATTTGAAAAAATATATGTACCCCTATGTTCATTGCAGCGCTATTTACAATAGCCAAGACTTGGAAACAATCAAAATGCCCATCAGTAGATGATTGGATTAAGAAGCTGTGGTACATTCATACAATGGAACACTATCAAGAAGAATGAAATCTTAGTATTTGCAATGATGTAGATGGACGTGGGAAACATTATGCTAAGTGAAATAAGGCAATCAGAGAAAGACAAATACCATATGATCTCACTTATATGTGGAATCTGAAAAACTGAATAAATGAGCAAAGTAGATAGAAATAGTCTCAGAGATATAGAGGAAAAACTGATGGTTGCTAGATGGGAGGGGCGGGGGATAAGGGAGAAGGGGAAGCGATTAAAGAACATAAATAGGTAACTACAATATTTCCACAGGGATATAAAAGACAGTTTGGGGAATATAATCAATAATGTTGTAATATTTTGTAGGGTGTCAGTTGGACACATCTTGTTAGGGAGACCACTTCATGGACTGTGTAGAGGCTTAACCACTGCACTGCACTGTACACCTGAAGCTGATGTTGAATAATATTGTATGTCAAGTATAATTTAATATATATATAGTCATGGAATATATAGTATAGTGTGGGGAGTGGAGTCAATGGAATTGTAATAGATATGTATGATATCGGGGGTGGGAGGGCGGTGGATTGAGGGAGTGGGGTTGTCACTGTGTGAGGAGTGAAAAGTATAACTATTGTATTGTTTTATACACCTGAAACTAAAAAAAGAAGAAAGAAAATCAGGAGAAAAACTTCAAAATACATGAGTATTAAGTGTTTTGTTTGTAGTAAACACTTCTCCAGTCTTGTCATTAAAAAAAAAAAAAAACACTTTGAAGTGCTGGCCTCAGGCTAAACCAGATCTGTGTACAGAGCATCCTAGAAGAGTCTTTGCTTTTGGGGAATGTTGACAGGTGCTTGGCTGTGTTGTTTATAGCAGTATCAAAACCAAAACCAAGAACTGCTCAGGTCTCATGGCATTTACTGAATGTATCTCTTACTAAGAAATCAGTTGCATATCTTCTCATGGAATTTCTTCTTTCACTGTTGTTAACACCTTTTACCTATCATTGTGCTAGTCAGATGGTATTTTCATTATCACCTGCTTTTCATTCTTTCTTTTGTAATGCATCCTCAGTACCTAGCACAGTGCTGACACGTTTGAGTCTATAATGAATGAATGAGAAATTTAACTTTTCCTATGCCTTCTTGGTCTGTCTGTGGATGTATTGTAAGCTCACTGAGGCAAAGGCCATTTTTTATACATCTTAGATTTCACAGTGCCTTAGACACATATCTTTGACACACAGTATTCAGCGAATCCTAGAAGGCCGATGAGAACAGCTTATTTTCCCCATGGTTGGGACTTAGGCCAGGCATAAGAGGTGATGGAAGAAGAATTTGGAGGAAGTCTTTTTTTTCCTTCTTAGCTGCTGGAGACTGGCCTGTTTCCTGTCTCAGCAGGAATCAAGAGATTGAGGCTATAAACTCAGAAAGCTCTTAGCTGCTTTTTCTTTTATCCCACTGGATAAATAATTTAGCCCATTACAGTGCCAAGTCTGAGCTGTAGCATTTCCAAGGAGAGTACACGTGTCCAAGGAGGGTACATGCATCCAAGGAGGGTACACGCGGCCTTGGTTAATTGCACAGCTTTGCTGTTCATGGGCCCTCTTTCAATGTGGTACTGTGGTTGCTAGATGTTCCTTAGTCCAACAAAAAGTGGAATTTCCTATTTGTGGGGCAAGGCAGCCTTAAAGCAAAAGATTTATCTGTAGCAGTTAAACCTGGCAACCACCTATCAAGTGACAACGAGATGATTTAGTTACCTATTCTGCAACACCCAAGGGAGATTTTGGCTGGTTTATATTACAACCACTTCAGAAGTGGAAGCAGACAGGTTAAATGAAAGTCACTGGGAGTCAGGCCGGGAAACATTGAGCAACCAACACCCTAAATGTAATTCAGAAGTTTCACATAAAAGCCCATTAGAAAAGCTTCCCCAACATAATGCACATAAAGAATGGGTATTAATCTCTTGGTTTGGGGACAACTAGAATGCTTATCATTTTTATTTCTCTGTTACTATATGTATTTAATTATAATGTCAGTCCTTACTCTACAAAACCAACCTTTTAAATGTGTCCTCTCTATTCGGTTGGCAGACGGCTTACATGTTCCACTCGAGGGTGACATGGGCTTACAGGGCACTCTGTTTTAGTTTTTTGTTTTTTGTTTTTTGTTTTTTTTTGAGGGCAGTGTCACTGGCCCTCTTATGTGGGACTGAACCGGGGCCGCTGACTTCCCAAGTCAGCGCTTAACCACCGCGCCACTCGGCCGGCCCTGTTTTTGTTTCTGACCATTAATGCTTGAACACATTCTCTATCTTACTTGGGTGTAATTCCACAATCAAGTACACTTTTAGCAAGACTATTAACAGCAGACTCAATAAGCTTAAACTGAAGGTGAACCCTGATGAGATAAATAATCAAATAAAAGCATGATCTTTCAGTCTGTGTGTGTCTTTTGATCTGAATGAGTCTCTTGTAAACAGCATATACATGGGTCCTATTTTCTTATCTACTCAGCTACTCTTTTTTTTTTTTTTTTTTTTGAGATTTTATTGGGGAACTGGGGAAGGGGAACGGGCAAGTTGTTGCCCTTTGTACTTCAGTCTAGTTGTGGAGGACATTGTTTCACTGGCCCATGTTGGTATCATCATTGCGCTCTTCCCAGATGAGGCAGATGAGGCCTCTGGACAGCCGCTCACAGTGGCTCTTGGCAGTTCACACTGGCTGCCAGCCGCTCACGCTGGCTGCCAGCCACTCACTGTAGCCTATGGGAGCTCACTGCAGCAGAGGCTGCAGCCTACACCATCGCAGGGGCTTGCACAGCCCAGCTCCAGGTGGAGCTGTTGTTAGCTGTTAGTGTCACTGGCCCTCATATGTGGGATCCGAACCGGGGCTGCTGTTGTCCCAAGCCAGCTCTTAACCAATGCGCCACTTGGCAGGCCCAAGTGTACTCTTTTGATAAGATGAATCCTAGGGTAGGATCAGCACATTTTCAGAATTTCAATGAGATACTTCCATGTCTTTAATTTATATGCTACCAGAACCTCTGAGCTTGATTTCTTTATTTAAAACCAGATGAATGAAATTATCTTTTTGAGTCATATCCAAATAGACTTCAATGCAAAAGATATACCTTTGTAGGTTTTTTTTGGTGTGTATGGGGAGGGATTATAGAAGAGAAAATCGTTTCTCTCTCCTCTTTTTCATTTCTACATAGATGAAGACCTCCTCTTCTTGTGTTTGGCTATTATAGATTCTTTTCCTCCAGTGGGTACAGGAGGAAACCTTTCCCCATGAAAAGCCTAGTAGGGAGCTGGCTGAGGGCAGAGGAGTGGTATGTCTCTGACATTCTCCAAAGATTTGCCATCTATGGTGCATTGCATACAATAGTGTTGGCTCCCATCCTTGTGCCTGCAGGGTTGCCTTCAGGTGGCAGATTTACTCTTACTCTATTCTCCCCTGGGCTGGATCCAAAAGAGGGGGATTCTGTAATTGTACTTACAAGCTGTCAAAGTTGCTTGCATTGCTAAAAGAGATTTAGAAACAAGCTTTAGCAAATATATTTACTCAGGTGTAGGCTCCTAGGTGTCACAGAAAAAGCACGTAGGCTTTTGGAAACAGACAGACCCTGGTTCATGTGCCTGTGTCACCACTTACTAGCTGCACAACTTTGGTCAATGTAATTTCGCTAAGCCTCAAGGTTCTCATCTGTAAATTAAGAAAAATAATATCAATTTCATAAATGTTATGAAGATTAAATTATTAGATAATTATGTAAAGGTGGAGAAGGTTAGGGAGGAGCTCACATTTGCTGTATACCTGTATTACTACAGGAATTTTCTTTTCTTTATTCTCATGTATTGCATGTAAACAAAATGGCTAGCATTGTAGTAGGTACTCAACAGTGTTAGTTCTTTCTCGTTCATATTCTAGAATGTTGCATAAGTAAACCAGTGTTTACTGCAGTTGCTGAAATCTTACATTTGCTTACTTTCAATTTATTATTTTCTATGTTTATGATTAATGACTTACTGACCATGTGATCAAATCTCTCTTAAAAGTTTCTTTCAAAGGGCCGGCCGAGTGGCTCAGTTGGTTAAGAGCTCGCTCAAGAGTGCGAGCTGAGCTCTGAGCAACAGCTGTTCGAGGCCAGCCCGAGCTGAGTTGCCGTTGAGCCACCAACAGGTGGCAGGATGGCTCAGCTAAAAAAAAAAAAAAAAGTTTCTTTCAAGATTGGATAGAGACAATTAGAAGGTCAAAGGGCTGAAAAATAAGCTGAGCCTTCCTTTAAGCCTTCAGGTGGGGAGAAAAGCTCCCTGATGAGATTTAGAGGAACTCATTGGGTCATAAACATTTGAGAGGGGTAGGAGCTGTCAGGTGACATCATACAAACTAGAAAAGGATTTTGCATTCCATCAGTTTCAGGACTGAAGCTGGCCCACATATCTGAGTGGCTGGGCTACTTTCTGACCTCCATGTCAAATACAATGTATTCACTACTAATATAATGCTTGTGACAATTTCACTCACTCCAGTTGTCTGCTCTCTAGTTTTTTCGACTCTCATTTTACAGTTCCAGATTTGGAGCCTAAGACCTTAGAAGACATGAACCTAGTTTCTTGTCTTTTTCTTGGTCTAACACAGGAGTCTGTTGGTATTTTCAGAAAAACAATCCTTCATGACAGGGTTGAAAGCAGGATTACCTGCCTGCGTTTTACAAAATTCTGGGTTATATCAAGCAATGCTAATCTATATATAGTGTGCCTTGAGCCCACAGAACATTGGTTGATAGTCCTCACTTCTATTGACGCCATTCTCTTCACCTGATAGCCCTTAACTGAACTGTCTTTTGCCAGTTTTTTCTTGCCATACTAAGAAAACAGTCATTTATTTGCCTTTTGTTTGCTCCTTAAAACAGATTATCATGAAAATCAAATAAAAGAAGTGAAAAGAAAGACCAAGTTCCATTTGTTAAAGCTTGACTCTGCTTGATTTTGGAGGGAAAATCAAGTGCTTAATCTATATTTCCATTGGAATTGGAAATACATTTCAAGTGGAAATATAGATGGTTGAATAAAACTTCTGGTGCTGGGCCCTGGGTACCAAATAAGCTGCAATTACAAAGTTACTGGTTCTGAATAACCCCTGCGCTTTATTTGTATGTCTTGACCCAGTACTGGGCCTCAGTGGTTTTCAATGTGTAAGTCAAGTCTGGGCCTTACCCTAGGATCTTCCAGATCCTAGGCCCATCTTTTGTTTGTTTCTTCTCCATTCTTCTTCACCAGCTTTTCTTGCAGGTCCCAGCAGTTCTGAAGGCTGAGCGCATAAGGAAAAAAACAAAGGGAGAGCCTGGAAATAGTGGGCAGGAGCAGGTTTAGCAGATGTCACAACAGGTCAGACAGGACTCAGCCTAAGATGAAACCACCACTATTCTCCTGGATTCAGCACCTCTGTATCTCATCATTCACCAAATTCTGTTGATTGTACCTCATCATTTCTGATATCTATCCTTTCTGCTAAAGGTATACAGAGCTTTGATAATCCAGCCACTGACTAATTATTCACACTCCTTGCTCTTCCTTTTGCCCTCATATTCCCCCTAACTGGAAGCTCTAGGCACACTCAGCCTCTCGCAGTTCCTCAAACAGGTGAAGGTATTTATCTCTAGGCCTTTGTTGGGGGCCGACAGCCCCCCAGTGTCTGACAAGGTCATATTGCCATGCTCAGCACTGGGTGTTTGAGGTGCTGCCTTATGGTTGGTCATGTACTACCTCCTGCCTCTATGAACCCATGTGCCTTTCCTCCTATAGGGGACAATACTCTCACGGCATTTATGGCAAGTTCCTATGGTTCCCCGATGATAGATGGCTGTGTAAGCCAAAGACGGGCACAATTTCCCAAGGGGGAAACAACCCAAGACAGGCTACAACCTGAGGGGACCCATGGACTGAGAAATTGGGGACTCAAGCCCCTTGGAAACTGAGGCACAGACCTCTGGCCACATAGGCCAAAAAGCCTGGCTGTGAGCAACTGACAGCCTGCCTGTGAGAAACTGATGATAATATCAGTTCTTGAGCTCACTTGCCTATGGCCACTGCTGTGAAGAGTCTCTTTGGAGATTAAAGGTCTCCAGGCCATGAGAGTTCTGGTAAGAGGCGACTTGCTGACCATGGGGTATGTTAATCAACAGCCTTGTTTGAATTCTTTCATCTTGTGCCTTGTTGCAGCAACAGATACTGAAGCTCTGACTGAGAAACAGATGCTACCTCTGTAGGATAAGAGAGGTGTGAGACCCCCTTTGGTTGCTAGGTATTGTATTTACCTAGGAATGCAATACCTAGCAATACATAGACTTTAGATGCTTTTACCCTAAACTCAGCCACTGCTAGTCTTTTAGTAATAACTCAAGTATACGCCCCGTGAGTCTAGCTGCTGGAATTTGGGATAATGGCTAGGTATTCATGGTAACCACTCTTTAGGCAATATATAGAGATAAGTCTATCCTTAACATAAGATAGTCATGATAAACATTCTTTGGATGATAGGCAGAAACTAAGTCTGGGTCTCATAGAGGTTATCACAGTGAAAGACAAGATAATCCTTTAATGGAAGAGTAGTAAGTCACAGTGCACCCTGGAGAGAGCAATTACAGGGAAGTAAAGACTGAAAAATCCTGGGAAACAGAACACCAAACTCATGTGAAATGTTTTGTGATTGAGGTAATGGTCAAGAGTCCCTATAAAAGGGATATGCTGTAACAATAAAGTGTGACATTCCTGCGAAACTCTTCCTGGTGTCTCCACTCTCTCTCTCCTCTTTCTTTCTCCACTCTCTTCTTTTTCCTTGCTGACTCTGTTCCACCCGAGGGAATCCCTGGTCCTCATGGGGGATGGCCCCCTGCAGGCCTTTGCTTAGTCTGATCTCTGCCTAAAATGGACTCTCCTCTTCCTCCTCCTCAACATGACACACTCCTACTCCCCTTTCAAGGCTCACTTCAATAGTTACCTTCTCCAGAAGTCTTTAATGTCTTTTTATAAAGAATTGGCCAATCTCCCCTTTGGGCTTCCACTGTCCTCCATATAGAAATCAAGATTCCTATAAAATAAATTGCTCTTATTTATCTTTATGTATGTCTCCCCATCAGATCAGAGTGTAAGTCACTTGACTGCAGAATAATATCTAATCACATTGTATTTCCAATGCTTTTTATACAATACAAATAGTTAAGAAATAAAAATTAAATTGAATGCATGAATAGATCAGTTCCTCACCCTGATCTCAAGTGTGTTTTTCTTATACTTTTTTGTCAAAACAAAAGTTGATGGCTGGCTTTCCAGAATGTGGCAAGCCCTGGATCCAAAGAGCAAAAAACTCACTTCTTGTCAGATTATAAACATTGTCTTCTTAAGGATATAGGAATCTCAGCCCAGAGACTGTTATTGGGCTCATCTTTTCTCCCAGTTCTGCCGGCTTAAAGTATCATTAACTTCTCTTAACTTGGGCTAAACCTAACCTAACAGAACATAGACCAAGTTTTTACTAGTACTCCTCTGAAGTAGCCCTGCAAGAGCTATTAATCAAATGTATTCCATAGCTTATAAATGGAGACACACAAGATATAAGTCCTTGAAAGCAAGGTATGAGTCATTATATTCCTCAAGGTGCCAAGCATAATGTCTGTCTTCTAAAATATCTTGACAATATTTGCTTAAATAACTATTAAATAAAAAGATCATAACAAGTCTTTGGCATATTTATCTTGGGTGTAATTAAGATGATTTGTAGAAAGTGATAATTTGTGCTCATTTTCATATTTACCCAAGAACTGGTGGAGGAAGGAGATGATTAAAAATATGATCACATATATGAATTAGGATAAGCTAGTTGAAGATAATAATACATTTTATTCAAAATGACAGTTTTTAATTATTGATATTTTCCTCTTTAAAGCATCAAAATTTTTGTTTCAATTCTTTTACAATGTTTTTTGTTTTGTTTTAAATTTTATTGGGGAACAGCCATGTTCATTGCTTACACATTGCTTTCATGTACAGTTGTCTCTTTTAGGGAGGGCACAGCTCACAGTGGCCCATGCAAAGATTGAACTGGCAATCTTGATGTTATCAGCACCATGCTCTAATTAACTGAGGTAACCAGTCACCCTTTCTCTTACAATGTTTTAAACATATATTATATTGTTCCCTGCCTTAGTGAATTAAAGATACCAAATATAATTTAACATTTTCTTAAGGATTCAGGAGTAACAACATGATCTGTTCTTCTAATATACCATAGATATATAGTTGGTTCTACATATTAGGCTGCATGAAGACATGCTGAAGATTTGCTCTTTTGAACAAATCCTTACTATTGGAGTAGTGTTTAGCAATGTACCTCTTTTTTCATAAAAGCAAATATGGAATATGTAGTTGCATAACCCTTGTGTAACATTTTGCTTTTCTGCAAATATACATAATTAAATCAGAGGCTGAGACAGCATTCTCCTAAAATATTTCTCATCTATTCTCAATAACACTACACTCTTCAACAGGAGTTTTCACATTAGAGAAACTTCCAAACATTGCCTTTTTTCAGAATCAAAACCACCTAAACTTCTAGTTAATTTTAAGCAACCTACAATATATGTTGGATATTCACTCATGATTGTCCTAGGTCTCAGAGAATAACAAGTTTGTCTTTTTTCTTTTTTTTGTCCATAATACAGTCTCTTGAAAATCAAAGACAAATACAAAACCATATGTAATAAAACATTATAATTACACACTGATTGAAAAAAAGTGCAATTTCTAACTAACTGTCACAATTTCATTGCCAATTCTCTGTGAATTTTTAGGATGTCAGTGATAAAAATTACTATAGCTAAGATGCAATTTGGGAGACATAGGTGTCCCAAACTTTGGTCTCTTTGAGTATTTATTTCTGGGTTCCTTGTTGAGGTGCCAGATAATCAAGGTTAAAATCCTTCATATGATTAATTAGAAATACATTTTATGGACACCTAACATGGATGGAGTAGAGGTTTGATCACTGCACTGTATTACTAAAGTGGAGGTGGTATTCCTACTGTAATTGAATATATATAGATAGTCACGGGATGTGGATTATACTGTGGAAGAGAGTCAGAGGAAGAGTAATAGATATATATGATATGGGGGGGTGTGGGGTGGTGTATTGGGGGTGGGGGGTTGTCACTTTGAGGGGTAAAATGTATAACTATTGCACTGTGTTGTACACCTGAAACTAATTAAAAAAAAAATAAAATAAAAAAATAAAATAAAATAAAATAAAAAACATGGTGAGACACTTAAGTTCAAAGCCACTTCAGCTGTTGAGTCTCGTCTCAGAGAAAGGAGACACTAGGAATACCAACTGACTTTTTTGGCCATTATAAAAGCATATTTCTTTCCTTGTTCACCATGAGCTTAAGAAATGTATATTTAAGCCCAGAACACTCCTGGAAATAGATCAGAACATACCCAACAGTCTGCTCTAAACAGGAATACTTTGATCAAATAACTATTCCCATCTTCCTAGAATATTCAGATATACAATGCTGTCCAGGGGGGAATATATGGTCTTATTCATCTCTGTGTCTCTTCTGGAGGCCAGCCCAGGGTCTGGGTTATGTAACATATAGTTAGTCAATATTTTGAGCATATGATAACATAATACTACCTCTTTGCTTTCCTCATAGTATCAGTATTTCTGTAAGTGTGGTCCTCTGATTATTCATTCACACTGAAAATACCTGGATGCTTCCCACAATTCAGATTCCTAGGTCCCACTTTATACCTACAATTCACAATTCGTCAAAGGTAAGGGCCAAGAATCTGCCACTTTAATAAACAACCGCAGTAATTTGAGAAACACATCTTTAAAAAAATTGCTTAGGATTTTATCAAAAGAAAGAAAAAGGCAAAATCTTACCACAATGAAACTTGGTCCTCTCCTCGTAAAAAATAATTCACTTCTAAAGTGATATTTGAAGTGCATTTACTATGCTAATTGGGGCCTTCTGTGTAACTTTCCTTCATCACTCTTAATGGCACTCCAGCTGAGAGTTAGACTTGCATAGTGCTGCTGACTCAGTAAGCCAGTGAGGCACTGACTGCTGGAGAAAACAATGCCCATAGTTTGGGATATTAGCTGTGTGGGAAGACTTAGTATTAGCAGATCCCCAGACAGGGAAATGAAACGTCCTACTTTAAAAAACTCTCCACAAGACCTATAACTTGAATTATTTTTGTGGCTTTTTACATGACAGAAGAATAGGATAGGCTATAGAGATGAGAAAAGTCAATTCAGTAAGCAGATATGTTCTTATAAAGCCAGGCCTAGGGCTGGCTTTTAGAAGAGATGCAGACATGAATAAGGCCAGGTCTCTTTCCCAAGACAGTCTGAATTTAGTGTGACAAGGGCAATGACAGCAGTAGATTGGCAAGCTGCAGAAAAACAGTGCTATTAATTCTGACAAGGAGTCACATGAACCACCAAGTGGTGATGGCATTTTTGCCAGATCTTGAATGATGTGTAAGAGTTAGCTACACAGAGGAGGAGGCATTAAACACAGAGGGAGGTCAGGAAACAAAGGTACAAGAGGAAGGTGTGTTCACGTAGTGATCCTCCATTCCTGGGCTAGCGTTTCGGTTTTGTGGGGTTGGGAGGAAATAGTAGGTTTTGTGGGGTTGGGATGGAAATGGCTGGAGGATATGAGGCTGTAAAGACAGGCTGGGGCCAGTTGGTGAAAGGTCTAAATGTTTCCACAAGTAGATTCTAGTGCTCACTTTCTATATTTGACTTTTCCTGACCCATCAAGCTGCAGCAACTTCTGAATGCAATCTGATTTTTTTTAAACCCTTGATGAAAATTCAAAGTATATTTATGAATATACATTGTCATTTCAGAAGCAAGCATAATTTATTCAAAAGAATAATAATATGAGATCTGAAATGCTTGTTCGTTTATCTCACAAAAACATTTTTCAAAGAGAGAAACCCTGGTACCATATTTAAATCAGTATTTTATAATATATACACTCAACAAGAGCTAACACCTAGTTTTTAAAGAAGTGGTACCCAGAAAGTTCTATCTTTCTCAAAACCTTACTAATAGAAGTCTGCATTTAATTAATTTTCTACTTTATTATTCATAAATATAGGATTAAAAACCTTGAAAACAAGGAGTTAACATTTTCTCATAGTAATAGGATATATTGACAATTACATTCACAAACTCATCCTAGAAAAAGTGCTACATACCTGAATATCACTATGATCACTGTCAAAGTACTATCCTTGGGAAGCTATGCACCAATGTCAGCACCTAGTCCACCCTTCAAAGCAATTTTGGAACTCTTTTTGGAATGGCCATCAGAGTTGTACCCTTGACGTCCTGCATGTCATCCAAATGTCTTCCTTTCAATATTTCCTTTATCTTTGGGTAAAGAAAGAAGTCATCGGGAGCCAGATCAGGTGAGTAGGGAGGGTGTTCCAATACACTTATTTGTTTACTGGCTAAAAACTCCCTCACAGACAGTGCCATGTGAGCTGGTACCTTGTCGTGATGCAAGGGCCATGAATTGTTTGCAAAAAGTTCAGGTCTTTTTCATGCAGCCTTTTCAGCACTTCCAAGTAATAAACTTGGTTAACTGTTTGTCCAATTGGTACAAACTCATAATGAATAACCCCTCTGATGTCAAAAAATGATTAGCAACATAGTTGCAACAAGTTTGCAAACTTAATTGTCATACCTGATATTAACCTAAAAATTTGGGATTGCCTTCTCAAAAAACATTTTTAAGAAGATTAGGAGAGGGCCGGCTGAGTGACTCTGTGGTTAAGCGCTGGCTTGGGAAGCCAGCGGCCCCGGTTCGGTCCCACATGTGAGGGCCAGTGACACTGCCCTAAAAAAAAAAAAAAAAAAAAAAAAAAAAAAATTATGCTGCCAAGAAGATTAGGAGATATATATATATATATATATATTTAGCTGAGCCATCCTGCCACCTGTTGGCAGCTCAACAGCAACTCAGCTCAGGCTGGCATCGAACCGCCGTTGCTCAGAGCTCAGCTCTCACTCTTGAGCAAGCTCTTAACCAACTGAGCCACTCGGCCGGCCCCTAGGATATATTTTTGTATTAAAGTAGCTTAACTAGCTCTTTCAAATACCAAAAGATGACAAAAGATTTTTCTTAAAAAATAAAACACTTAAAAATGCATTGCCTTAAATAGCACCATTCCACTTGGTCTCTACCCAGAGGATTTCAGTTGGTTCTGTCATCAAGTACCCAACCCTACCACTGTCTGCACTTCCTGACAAAAATGACAATGTTCTTGAGAAAGCCCTCAGGAAAAAAAAACCAGAATGAAAATCAGCTGGTTTTAAAACCCTGGGTTTTCAATAAGGATATTGTTTACTCTCAGGGCTTATGTAGATTATTTATTTTAACCTTTCCAGGAAGTTATAACAGAAGAGCAGAAGAGCCAATTATAGTGCTTTAAAGCTGATAAAATACACATGTAAATGCATGAACAATGAAGTTACTTACAAATAATCTAACCATATCTTTTTCTGTATTTTTATGTTAAGAAGGCAATTTATAGTTTTCCAGGAAAATTATCCAATATCTGACTAATATGCCTCTTGGCCAATTCGCCATAATTCCAGAAGTTGTTTGTATCTAAATTCAAATTCTTCATGGTATCTGTGATAACACACTTTTCAAAGACAAACATTTTCACAAAAATTTAGTACAGATTTTAACTGAGGTCAATATTCTAAAATCTGTACAACACATATCAAATCTCCGGGGTAAGAGTTAGCCACAATGTCCAGTAGTTTAATGTTTTAATCTTTAGTTCCTTTGGGAAAAATACATTCTGGACAGTATTTTCAGAGTCTCTCAATTGAAAACGTGTACCTGCTCTATACAGAAAAGCAGGCCGTGTGGATGTGCAGTATGTCACTGGTGCATATTTACAATGGGAGACAATGAAAAAAGTAGAAAGAAACAGTCCTCTGACCCTAAAAGTGTGAAGGCAGAATGACCACAGCACAAGGACAGCTCCTTAGTTGGGCCATGCTGCCAGTACAAAGATGTGTCAGGGGAGAAGCTGGAATACTCCAGGCTACTAAAGTTAAGGAAAGGATTGAGATGAACATTATAAGGGCACTTATAAATCATAATTGGGCTCTTTGACACTTATTATTATTAATAACTATCATTTATTGAGCACTTATATATATGCCAGACACAGTATTCATTATTTGGCATGATACACTCTCCTAAACTTCACAACTGCATGAGATAATAATGAAATTATTATCATCCTTATTTTATGAATGAAGAAAACAGACTCAGAGTAGTTAAGCAACTTGCTCAAAATGACGTGGTGTTAATAAGATGCAGATATAGGGTTTGTCTACAGAAAGACCTTTCCTTTATATGACTTATTGGAGGTAAAGAAGATGCTTGGGAAATCTTTGTACAGATGGCACTAACTCAGAAGATTTATAAAAGCATAATAAGGTAAAGGCAACAGCCAATAATCCAATCAGTTAGACTATCCCTCATGCCTATATCTCTCCCAGTGGTAGTTAGATGCTTAGGGCTTTTAGGCCCCTGAGGCTCCATTATTCTGTTACAGTAACCCCTCATTTAACAAGAAGCCAGACTTCAAGCCACTGCTCAGAACAAAAATGCAAACCCTGAACAAAGTAAAAAAAAAAAAAAAGTGAGTAGCAGTGCTGTGACAGAGACCTTGAATTTTATTCGGAAAAAACTGGAGACATTGTTAAAGACACAAGGCCTGATGGCCTCAATGCAGTTATAATCTGCATGTATGTACAATTGCCTGCATGTACAATCATCCTGTATGTACAATCATCCTGTATGTACAATATGGTGATGACAATGAGAAGTGAAGAAATGGTAATTGAGCAATGGGAAGGAATGGAAGAACCACCAAAACCCAACAATTTGAGGTCTTCTTGCTTAAGTAGCAAATAGTCCTACATAATTCAACAGTGAATATATAGCACTCACATACAGAGGAATACAATTTTTGATGCTTGCAATGATTATTTTTAGAAGTTATTTTAATTTTGAAAATGGACAGATGTGGGGTTTGAATTCTGGATTTAATAACACTATTTGAGTGATAAAAATAAACAAAGAACTTACCTTTATAGGATTTGTAAGAATTGAGATAATACATGTAAAACATCTAGCATTTAGTAGCTCTTGACAAATACTGCTTTCCTTTAAAGAAGTTTTTCATGAGGCAGAAAAGAATGTGTTAACTTAAAATATTTTTTTCCTAGTTAAAAATGTTACCAGATTTAGGCACTTAAAGGTGCTGGCATCAATTACTTGGAAAATGTAAACGTATAGAATCTCTCATTTTCTAATGCCAAGAGAACAGTTTTTGCACTACTCAGAATTCAGACTGTCAAGATGGATTATCTGCTTACTTAAAGGCATATTTTATCTCATAAGTAAGATGATAAACTTTTTGTGGACAAGGGCCTTGTCTGTGAAATTATCTAAATAATGCTGGATAAGTAATAGTAACACAAAGATTCAAAATTGTAAATAAAATAAAGGATAATCAATAGGAGATATAGAAATAGACTTCAGGAAACTTGCAAACAATTTTCTGGGGTATACCCAATAGCTAAAGATAAAGCCTTTCCATCTCTTTTTGTAAATGTATTCAAACCTGAAATACAAGTCTCAGAAAAAATAAATTAGAGTTGAGACTTGTTGATTTAGAAGGTCTCTAACTTGGGCTGAACATGTTCTAAGGGCTTTAGAAAGTAAACAGAATTGGACACACACCCATTAGGGATCTTACATTGAGGCTCCTCCAGATAGTTCCCAGAAGCATTTGGTCCATGGAAAATCCTTGGATTAAGGGGACCACTGTCCAAATAAAATACTTCTGTAGACTATGAGAACAGATTCTGCTAAAACCATTGTCAAACTTTTCTTTGCATACTTTTATTCTTTAACCTTTCCATCATATTTTTTTCTCTTTACTGGTTTACTAAGGGGTGATGACCATCCTAACTTTATAATTTGGCTTTCCCAAACAATTGCTTGTACAGCTAATTTGAAGTATGGTATAAAACTATGTTATATTAACAGTATCAATAATGGTACGATACAAAAATGAAAAAAAAAATGACCTTGCATTGTTAGAGGGGGATAAAAATTTTCTTGGGATATAATAGTGACTGTTTATCATGAACTCTAAGGACAACACACCTACAACTCCAGTAAGGCTGATCACATTTCTAATGCAGTTCCTGGATTCAGGTTCTTTGTATAAATCAGGTTCTTTGATGCCAATCCAGGACTAGGGCCAATTGTCCTATCAGTCTATTAGACAATTGAAGTATATGACCCTCTAGTACACTCAGGAAGCCATGTCTTCTTATAAAGGGTCTGAAGGGATAAAACCTTTCCTGAGCAGTGTAAATGAAAACTCGTGGGGCAGATTCCTGAGGATAACAATCCCATCCATAGGTGCTGTTCAACTCAGGCGAGCCTCAAAAATTTGTCCCTCACTTTGGCTGATATAGAAAATAGTAAAGCAACCAGTTAAAATTCCTTTGCTCAAATAGTTATGGAAATTAATTAGCCCTGGATTTTTCTATTGCTAACCAGAGAGTGTGCTATTGCTTCATTTTGTACCTGGATTAACACTTAATGATAATGTGGAACAATTTCTATTTGTACAAAAAGAAAAGGCAAACTGACTATTAAGGAAGACTTGGGGAGTAGTTGGAACTTGTTCTCATGGTCAGACATGGATGAATTGAAATCATGTCATTAGAATGTCCTCCAACACCTCCCGTCTTGTAATACTTTGTTGTGTATTGTACAGCGTAATTTGTTTATTCAGAGTCTTAAATCTACATAGCCACTGTACTAACAAAGTTTTCAACAAATGATTTAAAGAAAAATCCAGGATGGGCTCATGCTGATCGACATGCATACTGAAAATCAGACCCACAAATAAAACCTTGTCTTCAAGAAGAATCAACAACAGTGGAGAACATCTTGACAAACCTTGGTGGTTTCTGCTGTTACTCTGGCTGTTACAAGAATAAAAGGGAGAGTGAGAATATATAAAAGTTTCCACACCCCTAGGAAAAGACTAATTGTTCTATAGCTATGGTAATAAGTCAACGTCACAGCTGGCTTTCAACCTGATTAATCAATCAATGACGACTTGCTTCAGCAAACACGCCTTTGGAACCCATCAGTCATGTGGAGCCTCACACTTTGAAAGGCAGACAATCAGTAGATGACTCACTCCACTGATCCTCTGTGAATGTTGACCTACTCCTTCCTCTATAATGAACACAAACCACACTTCTAAGGTTCATACCAACCCACTCTTGCCTTTGTAACAACACTAATCCAAAATAAACTTCTGCCTACAATCTTATATAAAATCACCAGTCAGCTTTGCTCAATGAGAATATCTCTGACCAGCTAATCATTTCTGCACTTAAGCAAACAATAAATTTAGTTTTTTTTAAATTTCAGATATTGAGTGATGGTCTCATCCTTTAACAATAATCAATAATTGACATTTAATTAAGAAACAGACTAAATATTCACTCATAAAGGTATTAAGGCATTAAAATAACTCAACCTAATATTTTTCTACCATGCTTTGACATATTGTTACTGGTGCCACGTTTATTTTTCTCCTTTTTCTTCATTTGACTAATTCCTACCTGTAGGGTGAGTTACTTGACCCTCCACTATATCCTCATAAGTGTGCACTTATCTGTATGCACATTCAATCTGCCCATATCTTGTCCTAGTCTATGAGTTCCTTCTGAGCATAGAGTGTGTTTTTCATTTCTGAGTCCTTGGCACCTAGCCTGTGGTCTGACATATTCTATACTCCAAAATGTATTTGTTTTGTTTTTATTTTTTTTAAAGATTTTATCGGGGAATTGGGGGAAGGGAAACAGTATTGGGGAATTGGGGGAGGGAACCAGGCAAGTTGTTGTTCTTCAATCTTCGTTGTTGAGGGCTTCTGTCATCATCTGGTTTCCTCGTCAGCATCTCGTGGCCTCTAAGCTGTGTTCAATCTTAGTTGCAGGTGGGCATATCCACCATACCATGTGGGCATCGAACCAGCAGCCTTGTTGTTAAGAGTGCACGCTCTATCTTCTGAGCCATCCAGGTGGCAGCTCAGCTTAAGGTGCTGAGTTCAGTTTTAGTTGTGGGTAGGCATAGCCACCATCCCATGCGGGAGTTGAACCAGCAACCTTGTTGTTAAGAGTGCACGCTCTATCCTCTGAGCCATCCAGGCGGCAGCTCAGTTGAAAGTGCCAGGTTCAATCTTTAGTTGTGGGTAGGCGTAGCCTACCATTGGACAGGCAATTTTGTTGTTACACCAGCTGAGCCATCCTGCCACCTATTGGCAGATCAGTGACAGCTCAGCTAGGGTACAGCGTTCACTGGCCCTTATGGGAATCAAACTGGCGGCCCTGTTGTTCAGCGCATGCGCTCTAAGCCAACTCTTAACCAACTGAGCCGCTTGGCCGGCCCCCCCAAAAGTATTTGTTCAATCAAAGTACAGTGTGATAAAAAATTGAATTATCTCTCCAATGGAAATTATTAATCTCTCTGACACCAATGTTATTCAACTAAATTTTGCCTGTAAAAGACTTACTTTCCACTGAATTATTTCTCCCCTCAATTCTGAGTCCAAACTGCTTGTTTTCACTCACCTAGCTCCTAAGAACTGTTTTCATTCATAAATCTCTTGATGTTTCTTCCTCCCCATTAGCCCAGGGCCCTTGTTACCACCTTCTCCCACTTCTCTCTCTGTAATAATTTTGAACTTCCATACCATATTTCCTCCTAGTATGTGTGTTTTCCCCGTACCTCTTTACATTTTTCTTAACTCAATGGCATGTTTTGTAATTTTAATTTTAAAAAATTTTATTTTATTGTGGTGAAAATATTTAACATGAAATCTACCTTCTTAACAAAATTTCAAGTGTATAATATTGTTGACTATAGAAACAATGTTGTACAGTAGCTCTCTAAAACTTTTTCATCTTGCTTAACTGAAACATTATGTCCTTTTGATTAGTAACACCCCATTTCCACCTCCCTCCAGTCCCTGACAACCACCATTCCACTCTTTGATGCCATGAATTGACGATTTTAGATACCCCAGTTAAGTGGAATCATGCAGTATTTGTATTTCTGTGACTGGCTTATTTCATTTAGCACAATATCCTCAAGGTTCATCTATGTTATTGAATATTACAGAATTTCCTTCTTTTGAAAGGGTGAATAGTAGTCTATTGTATGTATATGAACATTTTCTTTATCCATTCATCTGTTGAACACTTAGGTTGTTTCCACATCTTGGCTATTGTGAATAGTGCTGCAATGAACATGGGAGTGCTAATATCTCTTTGAGATCCTAATTTCAAATTTTTGGATAAACCTAAAAGTGGAATTGGTAGATCATATTGGTATTTCTAATTTTTAGTTTTTTTGAGGGAGCTCCATACTATTTTCCATAGTGACTACACTAGTTTGCATTCCCACTAATAGCATGCAAGTGTTCCAATTGCTCCACATCCTCATCAACACTATCCACAGACAAAAAATGAAATTGGTCCTTACTTTACACAATACACAAAAATCAACCTGAAATGGATTAAAGACTTAAATATAAGACCTGAAACTGTAGAAGTCCTAGAAGAACGCTTTGAAGAAAAGCTTCATGACATTTGTCCTGGCAATGATTTCATGGATATGACACGAAAAGCACAAGCAACAAAATAAAAAAATAAACAAAATGAGACTACATCAAATAAAAGCTTCTGCACAGCAACGGAAACAATTAACAGTGTGAAAAGTCAGCCTAAGGAATGGAACAAAATATTTGTAAACCATATATCTGGTAAGGGGTTTGCAATTTCAATTTTTATACATATTGCAAATATTACTATATTGAGTTCAGATAATAATGAACAAATTTAAAAGCTACAAAAGTAACAGAAATAGCATTCATTCTTATCCAAACCCAATGGGTCAAACTATAAATTCTTAAATTTTCATGTTAAGAGGGAACAAAGAAAGCATAGATAATAAAAATCCACATTTCATCTAAGCCACAATTTAGCTATTGCCCTGGCAAACAATTTATTTATAAAGACTACGAGAGTGTCAGAGGGAAAAATTAGATAATATGATTTTCAACTCTTTTCCTTTTTCTGGCTCACCATCAAGTGGCTTATACGTTAAGTGTAGTGACAAAAATGCAGGCAATATAAAGAAGTAGAGACTTCACTTGCTTCAGTCTCTAAAGTGTGTCCATTTAAAAAAATAATAATTTTAAAATCTATTTAACATTTTTTTAAAATTTACTTTTTATTGAGGTATAATTGACATATTAGTTTCAGGTGTACAATATAATGATTTGATAATTGTATGTGAGTGGGAATTTCTTAAAAACTCAGTTAGAAATTTTAACTTCCAATTTTCATCCATTCTGTTTCTCAACTTCAATTGACAAGGCCCTGTTAATTCAGGATTTCCAGTTGAGATATCATGACCTTGGCTGGAGTATGTCAGTTTGTGCTTCATCTCTCACCCTTTCAGTTATGGAGAAAACATCACAGAATTACAACTATGTATAGTGCCAAGTGGGTACTAGACTAATAGGGGATCACTGCATAAATTATATAAATATCTAATTATATAAATGCATTATATCTGAAAAAATATGTATAATACAATACATATTATATTATATATTATAATATAAAATAATATTGAATGTCAACTGTAACTGAAAAAAATTAATTAAAAAAGAAACTAAATAAAATAAAATGTTCTTCAAAGATACTTGAAATATGCATTTGAAACAGTGTTATTTTTTTATTTATTTATTTTAAAATTTATTTATTTATTTATTACAATAGTGCAATAGTTATACTTTTTACCCCTCAAAGTGACAACCCCCCCTCCCCCAATCCACCGGCCCAGTCCCCCCCATATCATACATATCTATTACAACTCCCCTGACCCCACCCCCACACTGTACTCCTCATCTCATGACTATATATATATATATATATATATATATATATATATATATATTCAATCACAGTTAACATTCAATATTATACAACATCAGCTTCAGGTGTACAGCACAGTGATCAAGTTTCTACCCCATCCACGAAACGGTCTCCCCAACAAGACACGTGACCATCTGACACCCCACAAAGCACTCACAATATTATCAATTACATTCCCAGAACTTCCCCCTATATCCCTGCAGCAACATTGTAGTCACCTACCTATGCTGTCCAAAACCTTCCCCTTCTTCCTCATCCCCACCCCCTCCCAGCCAGCAACCATCAGTGTTTCCTTTATATCTGCTTGATATGACTTCAATCTTCTTAAATTTACTGAGACTTGTTTTGTAGCCTAACATGTGGTCTATCTTGGAAAATGTCCCAGGTGCACTTGAGAAGAATGTATATTCTGTTGTTTCAGGGTGAAATGCTCTAAATATATCGACGAAATCCAGCTGGTCTAAAGTGTTATTTAAGGCCACTCTTTCCATGTTGATTTCCTGTCTAGAGGACCTGTCCATTGGTGACAACGGGGTGTTGAAGTTCCCTACTACGATAGTGTTACTGTTGATCTCTGTCTTTATGTCTGTCAAAATCCGTTATATATAATTAGGAGCTCCTATGTTGGGTGCATCATAGATGTTTATTAGGGTTATAATGCCCTTCTTTGTCTTTTATTGTAGTCTTCATTTTAAAGTCTATTTTGTCCAAAATAAGTACTGCTACTCCAGCTTTTTTTTTCTCATTTCCATTTGCATGAAATGTCTTATTCCATCTGTAAACAGCATATACATGGGTCCTATTTTCTTATCTATTCAGCCACTCTCTGTCTTTTGATTGGAGCATTTAGCCCATTCACATTTAAAATGATTATTGGGCCTGCCAAGTGGTGCAGTGGGTGAGAGCTGGCTTGGGACGCCAGTGGCCCTGGTTCGGAACCCACATGTGGGGGCCAGTGACACTGTCCTCAAAAATAAATAAATAAAAATAAATAAATAAATAAATAAATAAAATTAAAAAAATAAAATAAAATGATTATTGATAGGTGCATATGTATTGCCATTTTGTTATTTGTATTCCTGGTCTTCCTAGGTTAGCTTGTTTACCCCTTTCTTTTGTTTAAAATAGTCCTTTTAACATTTCTTGCAATATGGTCTTGGTGGTAATGAATTCCTTAAGCTTATTCTTCTCTGAGAAGCTCTTTATTTCTCCTTCCATTTTAAGTGATAGTCGTGATGGGTAGCGCAATCTTGTCTGTAGGCCTTTATTTTGCATCACTTTGAATATCTCCTGCCACTCCCTTCTGGCCTGCAGAGTTTCTGAAGAAAAGTCAGCTGTTAGTCTAATAGGAGTTCCTTTGTATGCTATGTAACCTGCTGTCTTTCTCTTGCTGCTTTTAGGATTCTGTCTGTCTTTAACCTTTGCCATTTTAACTATGATGTGTCTTGGTGTGGACCTGTTTGGGTTCAGCTTGTTTGGAACTCTCTGCACTTCCTGGGCATGTATGTTGATTTCCTTCACCGGGGTAAGGAAGTTTTCAGTCATTATTTTTTCAAATACATTCTCAACCCCTTGCTTCTTCTCTTCTCCTTCTGGTATTCCTACGATGTGTTTTGTTGTTGAGCTTCATCTTGTCCCATAGGGCTCTTAAAAACTATTTTCATTCTTTTTTATTCTTTTGTCTTTTTGTTGTTCCAACTGGGTGATTTCTGCTATTTTATCTTCCAAATTGCTGATCCGATTCTCTGCTTCATCTCCTCTACTGGTGATTCCTTCGAGTTTGTTCTTCATTTCAGTTATTGTATTCTTTAGTTCTAACTGGTTGTTTTTTATGATTTCTCTATCCTTCCTTATGTCCTCACTAAGTTTGTTAAACATTCTTATCATCAGTGTTCTAAACTCTGTCTCTGAAAGTTTGGATCCCTGTGTTTCATTTAATTCCATTTCTAGAGGTTTCTTCTGATCTTTTACTTGGGACATGTTTCTTTGTTTCCTCATTCTGGCTGTCACTCTCACATTGCTTTCATATATTAGATAGAGCACCAGGACAGCCCTGGCTGGATCACACAGGCACACAGCTCATGGCCCAACACACCCAGGAAAACTCTCAGTCTCAGCCTGTCCCAATCAGCTGCTCACAGATCAGGCCAAGCAGCCCAACAACCAATCACCAGCCTGGCAACTCTGCAGCTCGCACACTTCTGGTTCTCAGTGAGCAGTCTTTTGGAGCCGGAGGCCACTGCCCAGCATTTCCCTGGTAACGCAGTATAAGCCAGGTGGAGGGTGGGGAGCCAAGGCTGCATGCGTACGCACACACGCACTTCTGTGCCAATTCCACCAGACCAATGAGGTCCCGGACCTGACCCTCTGTGGGAGGGCCCAACCCTGACAAAATGGCACCCTCCTGTATACCACTCGCATGCAAGCTCCAAACCAGGGGAACAATAGTCCCAAAACCTCCTGCTTCTGCATTAAATGTGCTCAGTTCAGTCTGTCCCTGCAGGCTCCTGGGCCCGGCTTACACAGCCACTCCCTCCACCAGGAACCCGGTGAGTGCTCACCAGTGAGCAAGTCCATGTGCGGGCCCCACTGATTCTCCAGCCGCCCTCAGCCTCACCGAGGTGAGCAAAGAGAATCCTCACTAATTTCTACTGCCAGTTATTGTAGAACTCCTCTTCCCAGAAAAGGAACTCCTGGCTGGTGAGCTTGGTGTGCGGCGGGAGGGTCCTTCCCCCAACTGGAGAAGCCTCCCTACAGCTGAGGCATTCCTCATGGGGTTGCCCTCTCTCGTCTCCGCCCCTCCTACCAGACTTAACATGTCCTCCTCTTTAAATTCTTCGTTTAGAGGTTCTGTTCATCTAGTGTTCCAGGAATTTCCAGGGTTGAATGTTGTGTAAATTATTTGTAATTTGGGTGTGATCTTGGGAGGCAGTTAGCACAGCATCTGTCTATTCTGCCATTTTACCAGAAGTCTGAAACAGTGTTATTTTAATGAATGGAAGCGATACCCACTTTTTAATACATGCAGTAACATATTAAGCATACATAAGATGTTTTTTAAAATCTAAGAAAAATAAAAGACTGTGGAACCAAACAGAATTCTGTTCAAATTCTGGTTCTGCCACTTGCCTGCAGTTACTTTCTGTAAAATGGCAATAAAATATCCATCTTAAAAGGTTGTTATGATGTTTTAAAGAAGGTAATACCTATAAAACACTTAGTGTAGTGCACATAGAAAAGGTCCAATAAATATTACGATTACAATTTTTAAAAATCACAGAATTTATATGCTCACATAGTGGTGGACCAATTTCCCTAAGTCAGCCCCTGTGGAGACAGTCTAGCTTATGGTCTTTGGCAAGAGATAAGGAAATACTGAAACCTTGAAGCCCAAATCTTGAAGGCAGAGAATGCAGGGCCAGCATTATCCAATATATAATTCAGTGGGGTTACTGCCCACCCCCCACCTTAGTTGAGTCAAGGTAAAGACAGAAGTAGCTATTTCCCTAAGGACCTCTGTTGACAACTTACGATGGCTACTGAAGCAACATTAGTGGAATGACAAGATAAATATCAGTAACTTTGATGTAAGAAAGGAATAATATAGTGGTAGAAAGTCAGTCTTTGTTGTCAGATGTCTGGTTCTGATTACTTTGTAACTATGGAAGCGATATATTCCACTAGGTAATAAACCTAAGATTTTGTTCTTTCCCTTATTTCTTTTTTTTTTTTTTGAGGGCAGTGCCACTGGCCCTCATATGTGGGACCCGAACCGGGGCCGCTGGCTTCCCATGCCAGCGCCCAACCACCGCCCCACTCGGCCGGCCCTCTTTCCCTTATTTCTTAAAAAAAAAAAAAATCGTGAAGGGGCCGGCCAAGTGGCTCAGTTGGGTAAGAGCTCGCTCAAGAGTGGCCCAGCCCGAGCTGAGCTGCCGCTGAGCTGCCAACAAGTGGCAGGATGGCTCAGCTAAAAAAAAAATTGTGAAACAAATATATCATATAAAAAGAATTATGATTCAAAAATAAAGTGCGTGTAAAGCATACAAGATCTGAACAATTAAGTTCGCAAACTTGTCACCTTGTGCTTACATTAGCAGCACTGTACAAACAGCTTGGTAAGGTTTCATAACCTTGGTATATCAGTGTCTCACAGCTGTGCTCATGTCAGCGTGTGGCTGTGTCTTTCTGAGTGGCATTCATTATTGTTGTTGCATGATTTGTATGCTGTCGCACAAATGCCTGAATTTGAATTAGAGTGATGAACAAACATTAAATTTCTTGTTAAACTTGGCAAGAGAGGAAGTGATTTCAGGGACATGTTAGTCCAAGTTTATGGGGATAATGCCATGAACAAAACGGAAGTGTACAAATGTATTAAACATTTTTCTGAGGGGAGAAAACGAGTCACTGATGAAGAGAGGTCAAGGAGGTCAGTAACAAGCAGAACTGATGGAAACATTGCCAAAATTCCTCGAATTGTGAGTCAAAATTGTTGGCTGACTCTGAGAAGCATAGCAGACCAAATAAACATTAGTAGAGAAACAGGAAAATCTTAACTGCAAATCTTGCCATGAGAAAGGTGTGTGCAAAAATGATTCCGAAGGAGCTCTTGCATCATGACAATGCATTGGTTCACATAGCACTGCCTGTGAGGGAGATTTTATTCAGTAAACAAATAACTGTATTGGAACACCCTCAGTAATCACCTGATCTGGCCTCCAAAGGTTTCTTTCTTTACCCAAAGATAAAGAAAATATTGAAAGGAAGACATTTTGATGACATTCAGGACATCAAGGACAACAGCTCTGATGGCCATTCCAGAAAAAAAGTTCCAAAATTGCTTTCAAGGGTTGACTAGGCACTGTCATCCGTGCATAGCTTCCCAAGGGTAGTACTTCAAAGGTGACCATAATGATATTCATGGATGAGGTTTGTAGCACTTTATTTAGGATGAGTCCGCAAACTTAATTGTTAGACATCATGTATATATAGTGTTCTTCTATTTCATGATAAGATGTAGTAGGTCACAGCAGGCTAATTATCCTAATGCAAGTTGAAAAAATGGATAAATTGAAAAAATAATATTTTAAAAGATATTGGAGAGCTATGAAAACAAAGAGGACTAGATGAACTAAAATTCCAGAGAGGAAAGAGCCCTTTCTGGACCATTTTCTATCCTTGGGATATTTGCTAATTCTGCACTAAGGCTAAGAATTAAATTTGACACAGGCAGGGCTCTAGTGAGGGAGTGAGAAACCAGGGGAGTTATGTGGGTCTGGTGTGATACATTGGAAACTAGAGGCTCTGCAAAGAGGAACCTCAAAAATATCGAAAATTTTCTACTAAAAATAAAAAATGCTTATTATTGAGGTGATCTGGGACTCTGGGCAAAATACTTCTAACAAATTTAAGAAAACAAATTTGGACAAATTAAATTTGTAATAAATTTAAGGTCAGAGAGAAATCTCTCACAGTTGCATGGTAGATAGGAGACTAAGTCCAGTTGAAGTGAGGAGTTCTGCCACAAATGAGAGGTCTCCTTCTTGAGATGTTGTCAGGTTTTGAAGCTGTTCAGTGATGCTAAAGAGCTAAGCTAAAAAACTCTGAAGGGAAGAACTGAATCCTCACAGTCTTTAAGTTGGAGGAGACAGAGATCCATGAGGCTTTCAATTCAAAACCTGGAAGGACCATGCCCAAAGAATAGAGACAACTCACAGATGAATTGAGGTTACTAAGGCCGCAACTCAGCCCTGGCCCAGCTAATCCCTGATTAGATTGAGATGACCAGTCCCTTACTCTGTTTTACCAATGAAAGATTGAACCTTCTCTGGTGGAGAATAGCTTTGGAAGCTTCTTTGTTTCTTTTCCATTGTTCAGCATAGAATAAAAAATTACCAGACGTGTGAATAAGCAGGGAAATAGGACTAACAAGAGAAAAAAACCCACAGTAGATGCAGACTTGTGAATTACCCAAATTAATAGACAAAATAACCATTAAATAAGATAAGGAAACAAGGAAAAGATGGATAAAAGGGATGAGAGAATTGGAGGAATTTACCAAAAAATTGGAATCTATGGAAGAGAATGAGGTGGATAGTCTAGAACTAAAAAATATAATATTTGAAAATAAGAACTCATAGGATGGGTTACAGTTTGACCAGAGCAGAAGACAAAATATGTGAACCTGAAAATAGTTCAATTAAAAATATTCAAACTGAAGTATAGAAAGAAAAAACTACAGAAAAGGAATCCAGATAAGAAACACATGGCACATGTTTAAAGGTCTAACATTCAAGCTAATTGGAAAAAAGAGAGAATAAAATAAAAACAATACACAAAAATATAATGGCTGAAAAATTTCCCCAAAGTGGTGAATACATCAATCCATAAATTCCAAAAGCTTGGTAAATCACAAGCAGAATAAAAACAAAGAAATCACACTCAGGAAAATCACAAATTGCTGAAAACAAAGGTGAAGAGAAATTCTTAAAGTAACCCAGAATAAAAGAACACACTGCCTTCAAAGGAACCACAATGATACTGACATTTCCTTTTTAAACAAGAACTGTGAAAGCTAGATGCAACAGAGTGACATACATATATAAAGTCCGGAAAGAAAAATATACTGCCAACTTAGAATTCTATAACCAGCAAACACAAACCACACACAAAAAAACCCCAAAGATGAAGATAAAAATAGAGCCATTTTCAGACAATCAAAACCAAAGAGAATTCATTACCAGCAGACCTGCACTACCAGAAATTTAAAGAAAATTCTTCAGACAAAAGATAATATTGTACGAACTGTAACTGAATATGTGGATGGTCACGGGATGTGGCGTATACTGTGGAGGGGAGTCAGGGGAGTTGTGATAGATATGTATGATATGGGGGGGGAGTGGGATGGCAAACTGGGGGAGGTGGGTTTTCACTTTGGGGGGTAAAGAGTATAACTATTGCATTGTGTTGTACACTTGAAACTAATAAAAAAAGAAAAAAAAAGATAATTTCTTTTTATTGTAAGATTAGAAGACTGCAACATCAGGAATGAATGACGAGCACTGAAAATGGTAATTTTGTGAATAAATACAAAAGGTTGTTTAAACAACAGTAGCAGGCCAGCCGAGTGGTTCAGTTGATTAAGAGTTAGCTTAAGAGTGTGAGCTGTGAGCAACAGGGCCCCTGGTTCAATTCCCACATGGGCCAGTGATGCTGCGCCCTAGCTGAGCTGCCAATGGCTCAGCTAGTGAGTGCTCCTAACAACAAGACTGCCTGTTCAATGGTGGGCTACATCAGCCAGCAACTAAGACTGGACTCGGCACCTTGAGCTGAGCTGCCGCCTGGATGGCTCAGTTGATAGAGCATGCGCTTTTAACAATAAGGCTGCTAGGTTTGACTCCCGCATGAGATGGTGGCTATGCCCACCTGCAACTAAGACTGAACTCAGCACCTTGAACTTAGAGGCCACGAGCTGCCGATGGGCAGCCAGATGGCAACTGGCGCCCTCCACTACTAAGATTGAAGAACAACTTGGCTCGTCCCTCTCCCCAATTCCCCAACACTGTTCCCCTCCCCCAATTAAAAATAAATATATAAATAAACAATAACAACCACAACCACAAAATAAAGATAGTAAAATATATGACAACAAAAGTACAATGGATGGAGGGGATGAAGTTAAATGGTTGTCATGTTCTTATGTTGTTTGAGAAGTGGTAAAAGTATTAACTTAAGGTGGACTGTAATTTCTAGAATGCGTCTTCAAATCTCTATGGCAAATACTGAAAAATTAGATGAATGTATAATTTAAAAAATGGAATAAAAATACTCAATTACAAAAGGCAGGAAAAGAGAAATAAAAAAACAGAGAACAGATAAAAACAGGTTGCAAGATGATCAACTTAGATCCAACTGTATTAGTAATTACAGTAAATATACATGGTCTAAGTACTTCAATTGAAAGACACACTTGAAATATACCTTGTATTTTTGCCTTTCACATCTAGATCTTGCTCAATCTAGAATATATACAATTTTTGTGACCAGTAGGAGGCAGTGTTATAATTTCATTTGTCCCCCATACAGATACCCAATTGTCCCAGCATCACTTATTGGCAAGTTTAACCTTTCTCTGCTCATCTTCAATATCCTGTCTATAAAGTAAAGTGTCCATATACATATGGATTTATTCCTGGGCTTTCCTTCTGTTCCACTGGAATCTCTGCTTATCTCTATGCAAATGTTACGCTGCTCTAAGTATTATAGTTTTATAATATGTATGAATATTTGATACAGAATGCCATTCCACCTTATTATTCTTGGAGCTATCTTAGTTATTGTTGTCCTTTACACTTTAACGTTTTAGAATCAGCCTGTCAAGCTAAAAAAAAGAAGTTTGAAGTTTGAGGCCTCCCTGGGAAGAATTGACATATTTACAAGATTTAGCTTTCCTGTTCATGAATACTATATACTTTTTTCCTTGTATTTAGGTGTTCTTTAATGTCTTCAATAAAATCTTATAATTTTTTCCAAAAAGGTATTGTACCACTTTTGTTAAGTTTATTCCTGAATACTTGATATTCTATTGTTAAAAGGTATATTTTCCTATCTGATTTTAATTTTCATTCCCTTGATGGCTAATGATGTTGAAAATTTTATCATGTGTTTATTTACCATCCCTATATCCTCTTTGGATAAAGTGTCTCGTCATGTATTTTGCCCATGTTTTTGTTGTTGTTGTTGGTGAATATTGAGAATTCTTTATGTATTCTGGATGAAATTTCTTTGCCAGATATGTGATTTACAAATACTTTCTCCCAGTCTTTATTTTCTTTGCTGAGCAAAAGATTTAAATTGTGATTAAATGTTTTATTGTGAAGTGCAGTGTATCAACATTTTCTTTCATAGGCTGAGCATTTGGTGTCAAGTCTAAGAGCTCTTTGCCTAGCTCAAGATCATGAAGATATTCTTCTATGTTATCTCTAGAAGTTTTAAATTCTTACATTTTATAGTAACATCTATGATCCAGTTAATTTTTGCATAAGGTGCATGGTTTAGGCTGAGGTTTTTTGTTTTTTGTTTTTGTTTTTGTTTTTTCATATGGATGACCAATTGTTCCAATTGTCTTGATTGTACCTATGGAATTTTAATTTATTGACGTGACCAAGTGACTATGTGAAGAGGTCAATACCATTGAAAGTAGTATTTATTAGTTACAATTCCTGAGAGAAAAGGGCTGCCATGGAACAGAGGGCCATAGAGAGGGGAAGTACCAAGTTCAGTCAGGATGCAGAAGGAGCAAAGGTAGACAAGGCTTTAGTACTACATGGCAGGAAGTTGTTAGGTGGGGATGTCCCCTATTTGCCAGGAAGAGAAACACAGATGAGAATTGTGGTTAGAGATTTGTAATATGATTTTCAAGCGCCCAACCACAAAACTCAGGTTGTAGGAGAGATGTAAACAGCTTTGGCAATTTCACTCTGTGATTGATGGATGGCAAATCTTCAATTATAAAATACATAAAAGTTGGATAGAAAACCAATGCCATTTGTTGAAAGACTATCCTTTCTCCGTTGAATTTCTTTTGCATCTTTGTCAAAAATCAATTGACCGTGCTTGTGTGGGTTTATTTTTGGACTCTGTACTTTGCTTCAGTAGATCAATATATTATCTTTATATCAATTTCATATTGTCTTGATTATTTTAGCTTTATAGAATATTTTAAAATCAGATAGTCTTCCAACTTTATTCTTTTTCAAAATTGTTCTAGCTACTCTAGTTTCTTTGCCTTTACATATAAATTTTTGATAAAATAGTCTGTATCTACAAAAAATCCTGGCATTTTGATTGGTGTTGCATTGTTTATAGATCAATTTAAGGAGAATTGACATTTTTACTAGTTTGACTCTTCCAATCCTCTGAGTTTATTAGCGTTTTGCAATTGCTGCATACAGGTCCTGTACATGTTTTGTTAGATTACTATTTCAACTTTTTTGGAGCAATTATAGATCTCCTTATAAATTTTGTTTTCCTTGTTGCATTTTTTATTTTTTATTAGCTGAGCCACCCTGTCACCTGATGGCAGCTCAACAGCAGCTCAGCTCGGGCTGAGCATCAAACTGCTGTTGCTCAGAGCTCAGCTCGCACTCTTGAGAGAGCTCTTAACCAACTGAGCCACTCGGCCGGCCCTAAATTTTGTTTTCCAATTGTACTTTGCTAGTGTATAGAAATCAGATTGATCTTTTGTATTCGTTGGCCACACTAAACTCATTTAGTAGTTCTAAGAATTAAAAAAGAATAGATCCTTTGAAATGTTCTACATAGATGATCATGTCATTTGAAAGCAGAGACAGTTTTATTTCTTCCCTTGCAATCTGCCCGACTTTTATTTCTTTTTATTTCCTTGTTGCATTAAAATATCCAGTATGATGTTGAATAATAGTAGTGAGAGAGGACTTCCTTTTCTTATCTATGTACTTAGAAAAAAAAGCATTCAATTTTTTCCATTAAGGATAATGTTAACTGCAGCTTTTTCATAGGTGCCCTTTATGAAGTTGAGAAGATGAAGAAGTTCCCTTCTCTTTCTAGTTTGCTGAGAGTTTTTAACCATGAATGGATATTATATTTTTCAAATTATTTTTCTGCATCAATTGATGTGATCATGTGGTTTTTCTTCTGTAGACTGTTAATCTGGTACATTACAATTTATTAATTCCTGAATAGTGAACCAACCTCACATTCCCAGGATAAAATGCATCTGGTCATGATGTATTTCTTCACGTATTACTGGATTGAATTTGATAATACTTTGTTGAAGATTTTTGTGTCTATGTTCATGAGGTATATTTGTCTATAGTTTTTCTGTACCATCTTTGGTTTCATATCAGGAAATGCTGCCTTATAAAATGAATGGGAGAGTGTTTCCTTCTCTTCTATGTTCTAAAATAGGTTGCAGAATTGGTGTTTTTTCTTGAATGTTTGGTCAAATTTAGCAGTAAAAGCATTTGGGTCTGGACATTTATTTTTCTAAATGTTTTAAACTAAAAATTTAATGTATTTAATAATTTGGTGTCATTGATTTCATCTTGAGTGGCTTTAAGTAGTTTGTGGTTTTCAAGGAATTGGACCATTCCATCTAAGTTATCAAATTTATGTGTGTAGAATTGTTTGTAGCATTGCTCTATTATCATTTTAATGTAAAGAGAGTGTAGTGATATACGTATGCCTTTTTTCATCCTGATATTGTTAATTTGTACCTTATTTCTCTTTTTATTTGTCAGTCTTCTAGAAGTTGATCAACTGTATTGATCTTTTCAAAGAAACAGCTATGGTTTCATTGATTTTCTATTTTTTTCAAATTTTTTCTTTTTTTAAAGATTTTTGGGGGAATTGGGGGAGGGGGAACAGACAAGCTGCCGTCTTTTTGTTCTTCAGTCTGGTTGCTGAGGACGTTGCTTCACTGGCCCATGTTGGTATCGTCATTGTGCTCTTCCTGGATGAGGTAGATCGGTCGCTGGCCTCTGAATGGTCACTCACCGTGGCTATTGGCAGCTCACGCTGGCTGCCAGCCACTCACTGTGGCCTATGGCAGCCCACTGTAGCAGGGGCTGCAGCTATGCCATCCTGGGGACTCACAGCAGCCCAGCTCCACGTAGAGCTGTTGTTAGCTGTAGAGGGCAGTGTCACTGGCCCTCATATATGGGATCTGAACTGGGGCCACTGGCATCCCAAGCCAACTTTTAACCAATGTGCCACTCGGCTGGCCCAATTTTTTTCCATTTTTAATGTCGTTCTTTTCTTCTCATATATTTATTTCCTTCTTCTTGATTTGGATTTATGTTACTCTCTTCCTTTTCTAGTTCTTGAGTGCTTAAATTATGGATTTGAGGACTTTCTTCTTTTTTAATATAAGCACTTAATGCTACAAATTAACTTCTAAGCACTACTTTAGCTGCACTCCATATATATATGTATATATATATATGTATATATATATAAAACGTTTTATATATATATATTATATAATGTTTTTTTAATTTTCATTCAATTCAACGTATTTTCCAATTTTACTTGAGACTTTCTCTTTGACTCATACATGATTTAGAAGTGTGTTGTTTGATTTCCAAGTATTTGAAGACTTTACTATTATCCTTATGCTATTGATTTCTAGTTTAATTCTACCCTGGTGAGAGAACATACTTTGTATGATTTCAACTCTTTAAAATTTGAAGTTTGTTTTATGACTCAGGATATGTTCTCTTTTGGTGGTGGTCCCATGTACTTTTTTTGGATGGAGTGGTCAATAAATGTCAGTCAGATCCAGTTGGTTGATGGTATTGTTGAATTCTTCTATATCCTGGCTGATTTTCTGTCTACTGGTTCTATTAGTGAGTGGGAAATGTTGAAATTTTCAATGATAATTGTGTATTTGTCTATTTTACCTTTCATTTCTGTCAGTTTTTCCTTCATTCCATTGTTATATGCATAAACATTTAGTATCATGTCATCTTGGTAAATCAATCATTTTATCATTATGTAATTTCCTTCTTCCTTAGTGATTTTCTGTGCTCTAGTCTGCTTTGTCTGACATTAATATAGCTACTCCAGCTTTCTTTTGATTAGTGTTTATATCATATATCTTTTTCCGTACTTTTACTTTAAACTACCTATGTCATAATTGCACTGGGTTTCTTGTAGACAGCATATTATTAGGTCATTTTATTTTTAATCCATTTTGACAATTTCTGTTTTTCAGTTGGTATCATTAGACCATTTGCATTTAACATAATTTTTTTATGGCTGGAATAGGTCAAACATTTTATTGTTTATATTGTTTATTGTTTTCTTATTCCTATTTTTTCCTTGTCTACTCACTTTTGGAAAATCTGAACATTTTTTAGTTTTCCACCTATCTCTTGAATGTTGTTTTTCTAGTGGTTGATCTTGGGATTAAAAAAATACACACCTAACATTTCATGGAATCAATATTTTACCACTGTAATTAGAACATAGAAATCTTACCAGGAAATAGAGTCAATGGAATTATAACAGCTATATATGATGTCAGAGGAGTAGTAGATTGGGGGAGGGAAATTATCACTTTGTGAGGGGTGTAAATGTCTAACTATTACACTGTTTTGTATCCTGAAACTAATAAGAAAAAAGTCTTCCTTTCAATATTTCCTTTATCTTCCGGTAAAGAAAGAAGTCATTGGGGGCCAGATCAGGTGGGCAGGGAGGGTGTTCCAATACAGTTATTTGTTTACTGGCTTAAAAAGCCCTCACAGACAGTGCCATGTGAGCTGGTGCATTGTCATGATGCAAGAGCCATGAATCATTGGCAAAAAGTTCAGGTTGTCTAACTTTTTCACACAGCCTTTTCAGCACCTCCAAATAATAAACTTGGTTAATTGTTTGTCCAGTTGATACAAATTCATAATGAATAATCCCTGTAATATCAAAAAAGGTTAGTGACATCATTGCAACAAGTTTGAGAACTTAATTGTCAGACCTGGTATGATTTGTAAATATTTTCTCCCAGTGTCTAGCTTGTCTTTTCATTTTTCTTAATGTTGTCTTTGGAAGAACTACATTTTTAAAATTTTATGAAGTCCAATTTAACACTTTTTCTCTTGTGGATCATGCTTTTATTATCATATCTTTGCCAAGTCTAAAGTCACAAAAATTATTTCCTATGTTTTCTTAGGTCTAGGATCCATAGTTTGTTTTGCTATGGCATGAGGTAACAGGCTAAGCTTATTGGTTTGCAACAAGCATCTAATAGTCTTGGCACATTTATTGAAAAATTCTCTTTTCCCACTGAATTGCCTTCATCAAAGATCAACTGACTATAAATGTAAAAAATTATTAATGGATTCTCATTTCTGTTCTATTGATATATCTGCCTGTAATTAGGCCAATACCACTATATCTTATTCTATGTCCCTTCATTTCAACATAATTTTAGGGCCAGCTTGTTAATTTTGAAAAACAATGCTGGGGTAGTATAGTGATTGTGTTGAATCTATAGATCAATTTAGGGAAAACGCTATTGTACCAATATTGAGTTTTCAAATACACAAGGAATATATCTCTATTTATTTATATCTTCTTTAACTGTTTTGAGAATGTTTGATTCTCACACTTTTTTGTTTCAACTTATTTATATGTATCCTATTCTTTTTGATGCTACTGGGAATGGAATTAGTGTCTTAATTTCATTTTTGGAATGTTTCATTGCTAGCACCTAGAAATACAATTAATTTTGTATATTGATCTCATACCCTGGACCTTGGATAAAATTATTAGTTCTAGTAATCTCCTTCCCTCCCTCCCTCCTTTCCTTCCTTCCTTCCTTCCTTCCTTCCTTCCTTCCTTCCTTCCTTCCTTCCTTCCTTCTTTCCTTCCTTCCTCCCTCCCTCCCTTCCTTCCTTCCTTTCATTCTCTCTCCTCTTTTCTCCCCTTTCCTGCCCTCCCTTCCCCTCCCCTCCCTTCTCCTCTCCTTTTCCTTTCTCTCTCTCTCTCTCTCTCTCTCTCTCTCTCTCTCTCTCTCTCTCTCTCATTTTGTAGCTTCCTTAGGATTTTCTACAGACAAGATTATATAATCTGTGAATAAAGATTTCTTAATTCTTCCCTTTGAATCTGTATGCTTTTAATTTCTTTTTCTATTGCACTGGCTAGAACCTCTGGTACAGTGTTGAGTAGGAGTAGCAAACGTAGGCGTCTGTCCCATATTCCTGGCCTTAGGAAGAAAGATCTGTCTTTCACCACTAAGTATCATGTTACCTGAAGATGTAGTTCATAGATGCCTTTTAACAAGTGAGGAAATTCCCTTCTATCCCTAATTTGTTGAGAATTTTTATCATGAATGTTGAATTTTGTCAAATGCTTTTTCTGCATCTATTGAGATAATCTTTTGGTTTTTGTCCTTTATTAAAATGGTGTACTACATTAGTTGAGTTTTGGATATTAAACCAACCTTACATTCCTACATTCCTGTAATAAATCCCACTTGGCCCTGATATATAATACTTTTTGTTACTGGATTTAGTTTGTTTATTGTTTCTTAAGGATTTTTTATGGTATATAATAATATTTTATGTTGCTAAATTCAGTTTGCTAATTGTTTCTTAAGGATTTTTAAACTATGGTCATAAGGGATGTTAATCTGTAGTTTTCATTCAATTGAAAATATTTTATTTTCTTTGCCATTTTTTTGATCCAAAAGTTATTTAGAAGTGTGTTGTTTAATTTCCATATATTTGATGGTTTCCTAATTTTTTTTTCTTTCATTGATTTATAGTTTATAATTTATAATAAATTTGTTATGGTCAGAAAATGTACTTTGAATAATTTCAATTTAAAGATAAAATCTGTTGAGACTTATTTTATAGCCTGGCATATGATTTAGCCTGGGGGATGTTCCACATGCACTTCAGAAGAATGTATTTTGCTATTGTTATATATGTGTAATATAAATGTAAGGTAGGTAAAGATGGTTGATGGTTCTGTCCAAGTTTTCTATGACTTTGCTGATTTTCTGTCTGGTTGTTCTATCAATCAGTGATAATGGGATAGAAATCTCCAATGGTGATTTTCTATTTCTCATTTCAGTTTTTGCCTCATGTATTTAGGGTTCTGTTGTTGGATGTGATACATTTATAATTGATACATATTCATGATGTATTGACCATTTTATTATGAAATTTCTTTGTTTAAAGTAACAGTGCTTGTCTAAAGTCTGTTTTGTTTGATAATGATATAGCACCTTTAACTCTTTTTTTTTTTTTTTTCTTTGAGGGCAGTGTCACTGACCCTCATATGTGGGACCTGAACCGGGGCCACTGGCTTCCCAAGCCAGCGCTTAACCACCGCGTCACTCGGCTGGCCCTAACTCTCTTAAAGTTACTGTTTTCATGGCCTTTCTTTTTCAATTAGCAATAATCATGCCTCGGATAAACCTCATTGGTTATGATACTGCCACTGCGCAAAGCTGGCCTTTGTTTTTCTATACAATTATAGTAAAACTTTCAATCTATTTGTGTATTTGAATGTAAAGCATGTCTCTTATAGACAGCATATGCTTTGTCTTATTTTTTTATTCAGTCTAAAAATCTCTTCCTTTCGATAGAAGTGTTTGATTCATTTCCATTTAATGTGTTTTTTTCATATGGTTGAATTTACATCTGCCACTGTGGTATTTGTTTTCTGTGTCTCATATTCCTCTATTCCTCCTTTACTGTCTTTTTTTTTTTGTCGTTTAATATTTTTAAATGAACCATTTTAATTCTTTTGATTTTTAAACTATTCAAATATATTTTTAGCAGTTGCTCTAGAAATGTCAATATATATACTACTTTATCACAATCTACTTCATATTAATACTGGCTTGACTTCATTAAAGTAAAGCCACTTCATTTCAATATATCTCTATTTCCTCCCCCTCTACTTTCTGATTATGTTATATATACTACATCTATGTATGTAATTAACCCAATAATATAATTCAATAATTATCACTTTATATACTCTTATGTCATTTAAAGAAATTAAGAGAAGACAAAAGAAAAACATATTTATACAGTCTTTTATATTTACCTACATGTTTGCCATTTCCAGTGCTTTTTATTTCTTCCTGTGAACTCAAGTTACTGTCTGATATCATATCCTTTACTTTGAAGGATTTTTGTATTTTTACAGTTCCTTTAGTATTTCTTGTAAGTCTGCTAGTCACAAATTTATCTGGGAATGTTTTGTTTTACCTTCAGTTTTGAAGGATAGTTTTGCTGGACATAGAATTCTTGCTTGAATTTTTTTTCTTGCTGTACTTTGAATATATTATTCCGGTGCCTCTTGCCTCCTTGTTTCTGATGCTTAGTCACCTGTTTAGTATATTGGTGCTGCCCTCTATACAATGTTGTTTTTTTTTAAGATTTTACTGGGGAGTTGGGGGAGGGGAACAGCATTGGGGAACAAGGCAAGGGGAACAGAAAAATTGCTGTCCTTCTGTATAGTTGTGGAGGACATTGCTTCACTGGCCCATATTGCTATCATCATTGCGCTCTTCTCAGGTGAGGCAGATCAGTCGCCAGCCTCTGGACGGTCGCTCACAGCAGCTTTTGGCAGCTCACACCAGCTGCCAGCTCCTCACGCTGGCTGCCGGCCACTCACTGTAGCCTATGGCAGCCCAATGCAGCAGGGGCTGCAGCCATGCCGTCCCGGGGACTCACAGCAGCCCAGCTCCAGGTGGTGCTGTTGTTAGCTGTAGAGGGCAGTGTCACTGGCCCTCATATGTGGGATCCGAACTGGGGCCGCTGGCGTCCCAAGCCAGCTCTTAACCAAAACACCACTTGGCTGGCCCATTTCTTGCTACTTTTAAGGATTTTCTTTGAGTAGTTTGTCTGTGATGTGTTTAGGTGAGGATCTCTGTGAATTTACCTTACTTGGAGTTTGATGAGTTCCTCAGATCTGTAGATTAATGTTTTTCCATCAAGTCTGATAAGCTTTTGACCATTATTTATTTGAAAAATTTTCTTACCACTTTCTCTCTTCTCTTTTTTTGGATCACCATTATACCTCTTTTGTAAGCTAAATGGTATTCCATGTGTCTCTGAGGCTCTGCTAATTTTTCTTCAATTTTTTTTCTCTTCAGATTATATTATTTCTATTACTTATTTCAAGTTCACTGATTCTTCTGTCGTCTCAAATCTGCTCTTGAGTTCATTTAGTATATTTTTCATTGGGGTTATTTATTATACAAGTTTATAATTTCCATTTGGTTGTGTTAGATAATTTCTTTTTCTTTATTGTCATTGTCTCTATCATATTTTCCTTTAATTAAAAAATAGCTTTTGTTAATTCTTTGAACATATATTTGATACCTTCTTTGAAGTCTATGCTTGCTAAATCCAACATATGGGCCTACTCAGAGACAACTTTTATTGAATGCTCTGCCCTCTTCCCAACCCCAAGTACGGTTACACCTTCCTGTTTCTTTTCCTTTTGGATGTGTTGTAAATTTGTGTTGGTAACCAACTGGACATGTAAAGTTATATATATTGTAGCGACTTTTGATTTGATTTTCCACCTCATGTTTTTGTTTGTTTATTGCTGCTTTTTGTGGTTGTTGCTATTTGTTTTTAAGTAATTTGACTGGATTTAATCTGTCTCTCCTGTGGTTTGCTGCTGTCTCTGCTCCATTTTTGTTTTTAAATTCTCATTTTTATTTTTTAGCCTAGGGGTTACTCTTATTCTTCATAGCTTAATGACGTGTCATAGTGGATCTGTGTATGGGTTGGAGAACGCATTCCAAGTTCAGGTAGTTTTCAAATCTACCATGACTTTTACTTTCCATCTTGCCTTCTCAGTTCTCCTCTGTACATGTGCTCAGCCTCCCAGCCAGCCAGGAATGTGTAAAGAGCGTGGACTCTGTTGGGAGCTGCATGTTTGTGCAGCTTCCCTAGTCTCCACGGATGTGTGGATAATTTATCAACCCCTTCTATGACTCTTATTTCCAACACTTCCCTGGAAGATCCCTGTGAAATTTCTGACTAGTTCTCTTGGCTGCTGCAGTCCCAACCAGGACTTAAAGCTCAGGCTAGGAGAGTTTCAGGTTTTTCCATTTGCCACTGTGAGTGTGAGTTTCCTATCCTCCACTCCCAAACATGTTAGCCTCTTCTGGCAAACAAAGCTGCTAATTTTCATAGGTAATTCCACTCTGGTAGAACTACCATGCTGAATGAACTGGGGTGGGGAATAAGGGCAGCCTCAGGCAAGAATGCCACAGACTGCCTAAAGATTCCCTTCAAGTTTAGCAGTTTTGAGAAGATAAGCTCTTCCCAATTTGTTGTCTTTGGTTAATTTCTAGAGATCTCAAAAGGTTGTTTTTGACATATTTAGTTTTATAGCTACCTTTTGGGGACAAAATATGGATCTTTTCACTTCTCTATAGCTGAAAATCTCCTGCTTTCACTTTAGCTTTTGGCCTGCAAAATTCTTACTGCCATAACAGATCTTAGGAGCTTTTCAGAAGATTTAAAAAATACGTTTTAGGGCCGGCTGAGTGGCACGGTGGTTAAGCGCTGGTTTGGGACGCCAGTGGCCCCGGTTTGGATCCCACATATGAGGGCCAGTGACACTGCCCTCAAAAAAAAAGAATAAAAAACAGTCTCATAGATACAGAGGAAAAACAGGGTTGCTAGTTGGGAAGGGGGTGGGGATGAGGGAGAAAGGGAAAGGATTAGACAGCATAAATAGGGAACTACAATATTGCCACAGGGATATGAAAGACAGTTCGGGGAATATAATAATGTTGTAAATATTTTGTGGGGTGTCAGATGGTCACATGTCTTGTTAGGGAGACCACTTCATGGATGGAGTAGAGGCTTGATCACTGCACTGTATACCTGAAACTGATGTTGTATAATATTGTATGCCAACTATAATTGAATATATAGATATTCACGGGATGTGGATTATATTGTGGAAGGGAGTCAAAGGAATTGTAATAGATATGTATAATATGGGGGGGGGAAGAGTGGGGTGGCGAGTTGGGTGAGGGGGGTTGTCACTTTGTGGGGTAAAAAGTATAACTATTGCATTGTGTTGTACACCTGAAGCTAATTTAAAGCAAAAAAATATGTTTATTTCACAATAAAAAAAATGTTTTACCCAAGGTTTGGGGTGGGAGGGGTGTATTTTCAGTGGGAGCATTGGTCCAGATATTAGTCAGCTATATAGAAGAGAGTTAATACTTTCTCAGTTTTTTTGTAACATTTAGATGAAATTCTTTAAGCAATGTATTTAGCAAAGTGTCTGTAAAGGGGGTCTATAAACAGTAGTTGTAACATCTGAACACTTATAGGAATTTTATATATGTTATTTTATTTAATCTTAACTCTAAGGTAGGTATTCCAATTTTAATATTAGCCACAAAAAGATATACTAGACCAAGGACATGCAAGTAGTAAATTGTGGAGACAGGCCCTCAATCCAAAACTACTCAACTCCAAAGCTGGTATCTTCCCCACTTTACAATAACTGCTTCTATTGTGGAGGGGATTTCAGTGGCTGCTCTTTTGGGGTAGCCTATAAACTCTCTAGAAGGTAGTGAGTAATTAAATCCATTAAAGGTATTAAGGATAGGGCTTATTATACTAATTGACAAGGACCCCAATCACAGTGGGGCATAGATTCCCCAAATCAGACAGAGCTTTTGCTAAGACAATTAACAAATGACTGTAAGGTTTCTGTGTATCATTTAAACTGATAAGGTTTTAGAGTCCTATATAACATTTGCCCAAATTCCAATTGCCCAAGTTGTATACAATGAACAATTAAATCTGAACTAAGACTACCACAAAAATATCTAAACAACAGAACTTCATTCCATTTCAAAGCCTATAAATATATTTGAGAATTAAATAGCAAATATTGAGAAAATTGACTCTTGGATTGGTAAATTTTATTTGAGAGATTATGAATCTGGTCCTCATTTCTCTATATCCAGAAACTATAACCTAAGGTACTGCAAAAGGCTTTCTACTTGGCCTCTCTACTTTCAGTTCCTCTCATCGTTTTTTCCTTGATTAAAACACTGCCATTTACTAAAGTGCCAACTTCCACACTAACAAACCAAATCTCATCTTGACCAGTCACTATAATTATAGTCACTAGAATTCTTCTCACCTTTGATCTGTTTTTTTATATCCTCATCTCACCAATCTTCCAAGACATTCTTTAATCATGTTGCTTCTGTGTAGTTTCTTATTGCTTACTATTATCCTCTCAATTATTCATCCATAGGCCTTTATAATCTGATTCCCAGTTGCTAATACAACTCTGTCTCTCACAACTCCCTGCCCCTGGTGGGCTCATTTACTCACTTTTTTTTCATCCTCTACTCTTACCACCTTCATTCTTACCACCAAACCTCTGCTTATGCCATTCTCCCTCCTTATTCTTCCCTGCCTTTTGCCACTATCTCCTTTCTTGGAGCATACTCTTTTCTCTATTTCACTCACCCAAAACTTACAGGTCCTTTAAAATGAAATCCTTTCATTCATTCAGTGGACATTTGTTCATGCCATGCAGTGTAAGTTCCAAAGGTATTTTTCCTCAAATAATTTGCAAAAAAGACATTATCATTTTTATTCCACATCTAGCCTAGTTGTGGCTCCACAGTAGGGGGAAATCTCACTTTAGTTCAATTGATACATCACTTTTATCCCACTTTTGACTCCCTCTAACTTTAATATAATTAGTAGATGAGCCCTTAACCCCCTTGAGTTATACATCTATCCTAGGCAATCTATCTTAGTTTGGATCTTGTCTCTTCTGGGCCTATGACACAGCATATGGTTATAACAATGTAACAAATATATATCAAAGGAAAAAATGATAATTACAAGTGAGTCTCATAACTGAGATAGTCATAAATTATGTCGTATAATGTTCTCATTCTTAAAAAAAATCACAGAACTATTAATATTTGAGTACATTAATTATTTGGCTTCGTGCTTTGCAGGCAGCCAAGAGATAATAGCTTCCCTTTAGTAAAACAAACAAATAAACAAAATCATTCAAATACTTGGGTTGTATTCATCCCATATTTCATGTTTCTTCTTTGTCATTTTTTTGCTACCCATTCTCTTCCCCATGTTTTTGATAGTTAGCCATCGGTGCAGATAGAATGAAATAAAGAATTGGCATAATTATTTTACCATTCCAATCATCCTCCTTATCTCAGTCTAATCTTTCCTATACTTATGGGGTGAGGGAGGGAAGGTGATAGAAAATGATGTTAGGGAAATGAAATTGTTTGAAAGAGCAAAGGACTTAATAATAAAAGAGGAAAAAAACAAGGAGCAAAGAAGCAGAGGGGAAATATATTGATGTTCTAGAATTGTTTTTACTCACTTTAGTGGAAATGAACAAGTCTTTCACCAACCCCTACTGGCCGGTATAAGACCACACATACTCAAGCAATTAAGAAAAAAATGTATTCAGATAAAAAATACTCAATAGCACCTCCACAAAAATTGTGTGGGTGAGGCAAAACGAAGAGGATTGACATTATCTGTGGAATTTTCTTACCTATGGTGGCTTTCTCTTCTGTTAGCACAGATCATCACAGTTGGTTGCCAAAACCTACATTTCATTGACTAAAGGTGACCAAAGGCTTATTGCCATTTCAAAATATTTTACTTGGTAGTACATATAAGGATATATCACTACTGTTCTTGCATTCCAAGGTACTTGAAAATTCCTTAAAAATAATTTTGCTTTCAAAAAGTCAGTGGACTTTCATTTAATTTTATCTGCCCGTGCTCTAGAAAACAAGAAACAAAAGAAAATGTTGGGCTAGTTATGTATACATTTGAAATGGAATGCAAGAGGAAGGGAGAATATTTCATTTCTACTTAGGCAAACTGCTGAAAAAAATAAAAGTAGTTGTACTTTTAGCAATCTGCTTCTACTTACCCAAAACATAAATCTCACCGTTGACTACAGCTGTACTGAATCGGTACTTAGAGTACTTCATAGGTGCCCGCTCTGTCCATTGATCTTGGCTGGGGTCATACTGCAACAGTTTGTTGCTTAATCGATCAGGTTCTTCATCAGGAAGATCCATCTGTATGAAATATGACAGCCAATATAATAACATACCATTTAAAGATTTCTGTGAGTACATGAATGCAATTAATCAAAGCAGATGGCCAAGGAGATAGAGGTTAACTATAGTGACTCAAACTCACAGACACAAATCTCACGACTTGGGTTATAAGTACACTGTCAATATCAGAAGAATTTATATTCTGTAATAATGGGGCTAAGGTGTTGGGTTATAGCAAACAATGTGTGATTTTAGTAGTAAGACAATTAACATTTTTTTAAAACTTAAGCAACAAAGCCTTAAAAATGAAACCAAGCTTTCTAGAATAATGTAATTTTAGTTTGCCAAACTTCATAGTGGTGGATTTTAATATTTGTGAGAAACTATTTTAATAATTTATAAGGCATTTTTTGTAATATTTTTCTAATTCAAATGGAGCAAACTTACAAAACCATTTTAGTGTTCTAGTAATTAGAGTATTTTTACCCTATGACCTATATAAGAATGGTCTGAATTCAATTTTCAAGATATATGGATTAGTATAAATTATTTGCAGTTATTTTATGTATTTATTTTATTTATATATTATGTATTTATATATGTGTATATATATATGACTACAGACAGTACAAATTGAATGACTGCTTATTCTCAAACAGATATATGTGATTTCTCCTACTCATAAACTTCAGGTGAAGTAATTTTGTTTTCTACAAAGTGTCAGGAACTTTTATGATTTCAGGCTAAGGATGATTAAGTGTCTTTTATTTTTTTTTTTTGGTCTTGGATGCAGGTGTTCCACACAGAAATAATTGCCATACTTATGAAAGTTGTGTGCAATTAATTTTAGTTAATTACTTTAAATGAATCAAGAATTATGATCATTATGGTTACAATCACAACCCCATGTTACCTTGCAATTTAATGTATTGTATTATGTACAGACTAGCAAAAGCTTCTGTTATGCAGTAAATATTCACATGTTATCTATTCAAAGACATTATAAATTAACAAATATTGACTTTATTGTTTTAATGCTCCTTCTAATGTAAATATTTTCTTCTAATGTAAGTATTTAATCTCTATTTTAGTGAAAGAAAAGTAAAAAGCTTCTAAGATGTCTTTGGAGTTTATTCATGCAAAATGAACTATGTAGTGGATAGTTCTGAAAAAGTTTAATTACAAATAATTTGTCAGTTATCAGCTACTAGCTGTGATTAAATCTGTACTTCTTTTTGATACAGAGCACAAAATTTTAAATGTGTTAAATGTAAAGTTTAAGTTTTAAAACAGGTATTATATGCTATAAATGGTGAAGTCCAAGCTTATGGAATGAATACAAAAGCATCAGTTTTATCATGAAGCAAATATGGAGAAACAAGAAATCACATAGGCAAAAATAAATTTATTTTATGTCATTTGAGTGAACAAGGAGCTAGTAAGATTAATGTCTGTTAACCTTACTAAAAAAGACACTGGTTCGCCAGGGCAAAAGGCAGCTAGAATAATACTACTGTGAGAGCGCCAAGGCACTGGGAGGAACACCCAAGAGAAAATAGAGGACTACTGTGGTCACACTTCACTGACTTTTCAATTTTGGCTTGCCATCACTTTGCTGGGCTTCAGTACAAATGATATTCTGTTTCTCTATCTGCTGGTGCCCAGCAAAGGCATAAAGTGTTTAAAATCACAATATGTTTTTGTGGAAACAATTGTGCCAACACAGGATGAGTATTCTGGTTTCCTACTTAGAGGAAGAATTTTAAATGTGGAAAAGACATAAGAGTTACTTGCCTCACATCACACAGCTATTAACCAGACAGCACTGGGGTGAGGACCCAGCTTCTCTGACTTCTCCTTAGGTGCTCCCTACAGATAATCCTTCAGCATAAGCATCTTTCATAATTAGCAAGATGGAAAGAATTATAAAGAACACAGCATGAATACCAAATGAAATTTCATTCTCCTAAACCGATTTAACACCTTAAAATCTTAAGTTTAATATTCTGTAAAGTAAGAAGTATTTTACCAAAATGTAAGTCACACTCTTTTAGTATTCAACAACTACATTTTTCAACATAGCAGCCAGACTCAGCATAGCCATGCCGATTAGGTATACAGGAAATTTCTTAACCTGAGGGGTCCAGCCTCCAATCACATGAAGTTTATTATTCACTGTCACTACAGCATGACACGCCAATTGTAGTGGGAGAGGAGACACCCTTTTCCAATTGTCCCATTCTACAGAGTACTTATCAACACAGTTTGTAATAAGATACTGATTTTTAATTTTCATCTGTCCTCCTATAACATAGAGGTCATTATGAACACTGCCCAGAGCATAGAGCTCTCGAAATTCAGTTGTACATAACTTTTCCCAAGACTGGTTTCCTCTATCATGATACCTATTAAAAAAACAGAGAGAGAACATTGGATTAGAGTTAACATGAAAACAACTTATCCAAGAAACACACTTAAGTTTCTTTTCCAATTAAAAATGACATGATTTTGTTCTAATTAGAGAGGAAAAAACATCAATATAAGATAGTGTTAGAGGTTTATGGGGTTTTGTTTCGTTTTGTTTTTTATTTTGCAAGGACTGATGAGGAAAATATAATGTGCATAGGAACAATTAACCACATCTACCTGCAGAATTTTAGGAAAAATAGTAGATTGAAAAAACAAAGATTATCTAGGACTAGCCATCATTTCCTAATTCTGGGAAATAAAATCAAGAACAAATAGGAAAGTCTTACAGCAAATCATCTGTAATTCTACCATAAAAGAATAAGTAGGGCCGGCTGAGTGGCGTGGTGGTTAAGCGCTGACTTGGGAAGCCAGCGGTCCTGGTTCGGGTCCCACATTTGAGGGCCAGTGACACTGCCCTCAAAAAAAAAAAAAAAAAAAAAAAAAAAAGAATAAGTAAAAATAAAGAAAACAAAAGTCTCATCTGTGTACTAGAAGTGTCACTTTAATACTACATTAAAGAAATCAGTTTTAGAGCAGAAAATCTGAAAATAATTCAGAGACTTCTGATGGGATGATATAGGATGTGTAGAATTTTAAGGATTATTCTCAGGGTAATAATCCTTAGAGTAAAAATTACTGGCTTAGAACAGCATCAAGAGCACCTGTAGGTGTATAAAAACCCATCTGCAGGTGTCTGCTGGGCATTTAACATCTATTTTAATCCCCTAAGTATGGCAGTTTCAGTAATTTCTTCCATGAATAATTATGTCAGCCTGAGAAAAATTTTGGGATGTAGGGACACTGGGATACATGGTCTCTCAATACCTCCAGGACTACAAAACATGAACTGATTATCTGTGTGTGCGTGTGCATTTGCATGTGTATGACATTACATAGTCACCAAGTATATGAATATGTGGCTATCCTTTGGCTTGCCTCTTGATAGTGGTTAAGTGCATTTTCTCTAATCATGATTTCAGACACATAGCCTAAAAAGGACACAAGTACTCATGGAGACAGTAGGATAAAGTATGTGATATTAGATTTGTTCTAGGAAATCCAGAAAGCATACCTGGACTTCAAAACTAAAACAAAACAAAAAATAAAAACAGGAAAATATGGGAAATAAGAAAAAAATTTGTGGGCCAGCCTAGTGGCGTGTTGGTTAAGAGCTGGCTTGGGACGCCAAGGGCCCTGGTTCAGATCTCACATATGAGGGCCAGTGACACTGCCCTCTACAGCTAAGATGGTGAACAGCAACTCCACCTGGAGTTGGGCTGCTGTGAGTTCCCCAGATGGCTTAGCTGCAGCCCCTGCTGCAGTGGGCAGCCATAAGCTACAGTGAGTGGTCAGCAGCCAGTGTGAGTGGCCGGCAGCCGGTGTGAGCTGCCAAGGGCTGCTGTAAGTGGCCCTCTAGAGAGTGGCAACCAATCTGCCTCACCTGAGAAGAGCGCAATGATGATACCAACATGGGCCAGTGAAGCAATGTCCTCCACAACTAAACTGAAGAACGAAAGGACAGCAACTTGTCTGTTCCCTTTCCCTGGTTCCCCAATGCTGTTCCCCTCCCCAATTCCCCAGTAAAATCTTAAAAAAAAAAAAAAAAGAAAAGAAAAGAAATATTTCCTGACTTTAAAAAAAAAGAAAAAAGTTGTTCTGTATGGAAACAAATGAAGAAATTATATATGTGTGCTCTACACAGAGTATAATTTTAAAGTATAGACTACTTTTTTGTGTCAAACATTTGATATTTGATCATATTTATAGGAGTTTTTCCCAGTTGTTATAGGTCAACTCTTATATTCTTCTTCAGAAATAACTCTTTACTTTAGGTTTGACAGGAAAGTTAGAAGATTATGCTCCTTTTCTAGCGGGCATGCCTGGCTTGTCACAAACTGAATGCAGAAATTTATCAAACTTCACAATAGCTATCTTGTATGTAATTCTAGGTAAGAAACCAAAGTCCTTAGAACATAGGTATTTTCACTACATTTTTAATTGTACTGGATTTTAGAAGAGAAAAAAGGATTAGATATTTATAGGTGGGGGCTACTGAAGTAAAGCCAATGAATGAACTATACATATAACTAAAAAAAGTAGGTTTTGGTTTTTCTGAGGCATGATTCCAGAAAACAGGCCAAGAACAAAATACAATCCATGAGGGTTGGGATGTACAAGTTTCCTGGGCAACTTGATAATCTGATTTTTGTTTTAACATTTTGAACTGCAAATGAGGAGAGAAAATGCCCATATAAAACTATAAAATTTATTATTAAGAAAAATGGGTATGACATAAAAAAAAATAACAGTGGTAAAAGCATTTAATGTTTTTTGAGGTAGATAGTTTAAAAATAGCACGTATCCTCAGCTGTTTGTATATCAAAGTACGGAAGGTAAATAAAGGAGATGGAAAAGTATATCTTTTTGAAAAGAAATGACCAACCAGAATACTAGTTTACTTCCTCTTTTAAGTCAAAAAGAAATATATTTGCATGAAAATCTATGAACTATAAAGTAGGGGCAAATTGAGGAGCATCTGGGCAAAAATAAAAGGGATAAAAAACAGAAATACTATAGGAAGAATACCACAAGATGATGATTTCTCACACATATCACAAAACAGGCACTAAATTAATCTTCAGCAGTGCTATAAGATTTTAACTATGCCGACATCTGCTGGAAGTCTCATTTAAGCCCAAGGCAATACTCCTAATAATTTCATTACTTGCCTTGCTGACAGTTTCATTATTGGAGTAAATGAGGAGGGCAACTGATATGATACTTTTACCCTAATTTTGATGGACGCAGAGGAGCTGATGGGAACCTGGTTGAGTTCAAGATAGATAAGAAGGATATATAGTCAGACATATGCTGTAAGAAAGGGAAGAAGACTTTCAAAAGAAGAGGAAAGATGTTTGAGGATCAAAACAGAAAGACACTTTGACAGGATTAGACGTTTATGGAAAATAAATTCTGGTGGCAGTTTGTGGCCCATCTTGATGAGAAAGAGAAAGAGTTATTTAAAGAACCTGAGGTACTTGTAACAAGAGGCTCTCAGATGGAAAGAAGGACATCTAAGCAAGAGCAAATAAAACAAGTGGCATGGACCTATAAGAACCATGTTGGGGAAGCCAAAGCTTCCTCTTCCTGTAAGGACTGATACCCTAGCTCTGTGTTCTATACCTGATAATTCTGAAGAAGGCTGCTTCTGCTGCTCAGTGACATGCTGCCACAATGTGGATAGGTCAAGGTCACTCATCCGTGGCTCTGCATTTCTTCCTCTCTCTATACTAGAAGAGATGAGGTTCATCTCCAAAATATGAATATGGAAAAGGGACAGGCCGATAACTTAAAACAGATAATAGAATTCTAAGAGTTGACAGGAAAATAGTATACCTCTAAATTTTTCCTTTGTCCCAACTTTACTATCAGGAAGAATTACTTTCTGTCTGAAGTCTTAACAAGCCCTGATAAGAGGGAACTGAGAGAAAAAGGATATTGAAGGAGAGCTTTACTGTCTAGTATGTATTCTGTGTGCATATTTGTTATTAACCTAATCAAATTGAAGTGCTGAGTACTGAATACTTGCTGAATAAAGGTAAACAAATGTAAGTGTCCTCACATACAAAAGCTAAACGACATGCGAATTCTTAGCAGACATCTTTGTTCTCACAATTCTAGAATTAAAGCATTCTTACTGAGGCTACTAACAGTTTAGACAATTGGAGGTTTAGGAAAGATCCACAAATTAAGGATAGAGAATGAAAACTGACAGATAATTATTAATTTTTATTTGTAAAAAAATTACTTATTACTCTGAAAGAGCAACTAAAAAAAAACTCAGTTCAAAAAAGTCAGTGGTAATAAACTCTTCTTCTAGTTAAAAGTTATATCAAGCTCTTCAAAAACAAAGCAAGGCATTCCATCCTATCATATTGATAAATTAGGAAGAATGAAAATATACAATGGAATCACAATATACATACATTTAACTTATGCAAATTCAACTACATGTTCTTAACAAAGGGAGATAAAAAATAATTTTAAAATGTGAATGATTTCATTATGAATTTTACATATATGTAAAATGTGTAATTAAGGATAATTTGACTACATGTCATTTAAGATGTAATCACTCTTTCAGCAGTACTTTCTCCTACTGTTGCTAATGTCAAAGCAAGATAATTAAAATAAATTTATAAATATAGTGCTAGATACAAACCTATAGATTTCAACATTCTTGTTCTTTTGTCTGGAGAGTTTAGAGGCACTTGCTTCTCCAGCCACAATTACAGCATTGTTTTCCATGACAACACCAGTACACACGGTTCCTAAACCCTCTCCATATTTGGGAGACGAGATAAAGTAGGTCTTCCGTGATGCAGGATCATAACAAAAACTGGCATCCCCATAGTTCCTATGTCTTGACCTGATTCCTGAAGAATTGGTGCCAATGCAAAGCAAAAGACTAGTAGTTTCCATGCCATAACGAAGATTTGAAGGGTGTTGTTGGGGTGTCTTGAAGGCTTTGAATGTGTTTTGAATTATGTCAATGCAATTTGCATCACACAGAAGTATTGTGTTCCTTTTTAGGGCTTGTCTTAAAAAAGAAGGCTTTATAAGTTCCAATCTGACTTGTTTCAAAAGCTCAGCAAGGTGCTCTTTGCGCAATTCTTGGTTATGATTTACCCATCTCAGAACTAAATCCAGAATGCTCTCCTCTCTGGATATGTTAAGGTCATCTGATTTAATAAGCATCAGAAATTGGTGCACTTCAATTTCTAGTATTTCTTCATGTAAGCACACCTCAGCAAAGTGCTGATATAAATATTTCTTTGATTGATCAGATAAATCTTCAGCTCCAATCTGCTTTGCAAAATAATAGATACCTACACAGTTGGACGCATCCATGTGGTCCATCATATATTTTTGACACACACTAAAGACTTCTTCTATCTGCATAAAATAGGCGGCCATAGTTACAGTCTGTACATTGGCATTATTGATCTCCAAAGCTGCATTATACATGTAATTTAATATAACTGACACCCCTTCTGCTGTGATGTCGTAAAGTATGACTTCCCTTTGAGTACATTCAAGTAGTCCACAAGTAAACATAGCTTTGAAATAAGGACTAAAAGCAGCCAGGACCAGTCTGTGGCAAGGAAATTTCTCTCCTTCCGCTATGAGTACTACATCAATCATTTCTGCTAATTCTTTCATGTTCTTAACTTTATTCAGTAAATTCAAGCTATGTTGGTATTTTTCTTTTCCCTCAATGTTGCACTCCATGATACACTGTCCAATGTTTCTAAGTAAGTCTTCTTTAAATTTAGCTTGATTCTTGAGGAGCAATTTGCATTTCTTATTACTCACAAAGCAACAGAGATGTCTTAGAAAATTCCTGAGGAAAAGAAAAGAAGCAGTTTTCTTTTAAGAAAAAAGTTCTCTATAATTTAAAATGCAACATTAGTTCTAAGAAATATTCATAAATAAATATTAATAAATATTATTCATTTCAAACACAGTAGTTTTAAGATTACTACTTTTTTCATATCTAAAAATAATGTCAATTGTATAAGTAAAATTTTAACTACTAACAATATTTTCCAAATCAGCAGCAGAGATTTTTCTAGGAGAGCTGGAAAGTCCTCTCTCCTGTGGTCAATGAAGAGAGAAGTGATAAGATGGGCACATTTTGCAATTCCATTTCCAGTTACCAACTACAGCTGCCCTGTGGGCAAAGGGTACCAAGACTTTAGGTGTGTTCTCTCTGAGGAGATGCAATATCACCTAAAAGGTTATGTTCACCTCCCCTCAAAATGCACCCAGTGTTAAAACGGCCAATCCACAAAATCACAACAGGCCCCATGTAGGATGGCTGGAAAAAAAATAATCCATTAAAATTCTCAAACTTGGGCCATTTGAGTGGCGCGGTGGTTAAGCGCTGGCTTGGGAAGCCTGCAGCCCCGGTTCAGGTCCCACATATGAGGGCCAGTGACATTGCCCTCAAAAGAAAAAAAACATTCTTAAACTTTGCTCTGGGGCAAGTAATTCAAAACAAATGCTATGGAAACACAACCAAATGTCAGCGCTTCTGAGGCTTCACAGTTCTTGAAACTTAGAACTAAATCATCCTAAATTAGAAAATGCACAAAAGTCATCCCGTTTCCCTTTCCTCCCTCCTTACTCAGTTTCTCTTTGTTCTCTATGTTATGGTGGCAGAGATTGTATCACTTCTTCACTTAAAAAGCTTAAAAAGCACTAGTTTAGTTAAAAGTCTCTTTAAGCTAGATGTCTCATCTTCACCTTCTCCAGAGGAATGAATGGAAACAGGATGTTTAAAGGAAGTTAATTAGCTGTTTTGATGGGATGAAGGACATTTCTAGAGTCAGAAGCCTTAATGTGAGGAGCAGATCTCAAGTCTCTGTCACCCTTTGGAGTTCTTACTTGGCTATAGCTGCACACAGCAAGAATAAATGTCAATGTTAGAAAAGTCAGTACTAGGAGTTAAGAAACTAGGGGAGGTGATAATTTGAACAATGTGAAAACAAAATTTGTCAGGCTGGCCAAGTGGCACGGTGGTTAAGAACTGGCTTGGGAAGTCAGCGGCCCCGGTTCGGGCCCCACATATGAGGACCAGTGACACTGCCCTCAAAACCAAAAACAAAACAACAAAATTTGTCAGCTGTAAAGGTGATAAATTTTTTAAATCTCTGTGATCCCATAAAAAATTAGAAATCTCATGTGTCTCAATGAGACATGACACTTTTTTTTTCAATGCTGAATTAAAGTTCTTTTCAGGAAATAGTATTAAGCATGATAGGAATGTTTAATTATATAATGGCTACAATAAAACCTATAAAAAAGAATTATAACAAGTAGCCAATCTGAGAATCTGTATACTTGAAATAGGAATAAAACCTTCCTTGCCAGATTTTCTGGCATTAATAGCTCAGTTCTATTTCCATGAAAGCTTAAGACTTTCTTTTTAAGGGTTTGCAGATTAAAAATGGACCTTTGCTTTTTGCTTTTATTTATTTTAGATTTTTACAAAGAGAATCCAATTGTGGGCTAAGAGGTCATTTATTATATTACTGAACTTCCCCACAACACATTAGGACTAGCCCAGATCATGTTACGTAGGCTACCTTATACATAAACACATCAATCAGTTTTATAGATAACAGTTGTTACTTTAAGTTGAAAAGCATAAAAGCTTTCTTATAAGGAATTACATATTTAAAAATTTCTAGTATCGCACTGATATGCAGGAATCTCTCAAAGGACAGCAATACTACGAATGCTGGAAGGCCAAGTGCAGTTTCCAGATAGGATTGTTAGATAAAGCAGCTGTAGGAAGTTCAGGCTCATTGGTCCCTAAAGTGTTGATTGTAATGTTGCTGGGACAGATATGAGGTGCTGAGGACCCAGATGCTATGACCACAACCACAGGATTTCGTATCTTTAAGGTAGGAGCCAAACCATTCTTGTTGAACTTTTTGGAATAGGGCTATTATAAGAAAAAACACAGGTGGCATTAGTTTCAAAGAGAGGTTAAGAATGGATTACATAACCAGTATAGTTTGTGCTTGTTTTCTTTATAAACACATTATATGTACTATCTTATAAACAACTTTAGAGTGGACAATGTTGGGTTTCCCCTAGCATCCAACCTACCTTGACTTGGTGAAATTGGGGTGGGATTAATTCCCATACCCCTCGCCACTGTGACTGGTTTGGAATGGGTGTGAGACCTGATATTAGACTAATCGGAGTGAAGCTCAGATCTCTTGTTCAATGGTTGCGGGTATCCATGTGTTATATATTGGGTTGTCAGAAAAGTCATGATGCATTCTTGCAACAAAAAAACATAGAAAAAATAAGTTCTGACTTTTCCGGCAACCCAATAGATGAGAGGACTGAAACTGCCACAGCTATGTTGCCATAAGCTAGTATGAGGACAATATAGGGAAGATGCAGACAATCCAGAGCAGTGGAGTTTGAAACATGCCTTATATCTGTATTTTTCAGTTTTGAGAAACAAACCATTCCCTTTATTATTTAAGCTAGTTTGAATTGAGTCTGCTGTCATTGGCACTCAGGAGTTCTTACCACTATATGTGGCATATGCAAAACTATTGAGAAAAAGTTGCCTAAGGTAATTGCAACTATATATTTTATAAAATTTCACTTTTGTTATATTTCTGTATTTCCTATTATTATACTGTCAAGTAAAAGAACCATAGAAACCTCTAACTTATCCTCATTTCTTCTTGATAAAAGGCAACACTTACTAAGTCACTCTTCTGAGTTTACCTCTTCTCATTACATGGCCACATTTTACAGGCACAGAAACTGAGTCTTGAACCCAGTTTCATCTGACTTCAAAGCCTGTACTCCTAACTATTCCCTCTAGTGCAAGTGTCAGCAAACTAGGGCTTTGTAGGCCAAGTCCTCTCTGTAGTCACAGCTCAACTTTGCCATTATAATGCAAAAGCAGCCATAGACAAGAAATAAACAAATTAGCATGGCTATATGCCAAGAAAATGTTTTATGGATATTGAAACTTGAATGCCATATATTTTCGAATGTCATGAATGATTATTCTTTGCATTTTTAAAAGCTATTTAAAATGATAAAATTCATTGCTAGCTAATGGGCTATACACAAAAACAGGCAGCAGGTCAGCAGGTCAACAACTCCTGCTCTGCTGTTATAAATCCATTTTCTAGATGCCTAATCTCCACTTCTGATTGCCTAATCTCCACTTCTCTGCTTAAATCCAGAGAAGGGGAATGGTCAGATTACTATTTTTAAAAGATCATCTGGTTGTCTCCAAGGTTCTCAAATATAAATCAATTTCTTGAATAAATACTTTATTTGGATGAAGCTTCTCTGCCCCAAACACTGGCTCCAAAACAACAAAAACACTTAAAAAAAAAAAAAAGAAATAACTCTTTCAAACATTCTGAGGAAACATTTCTGAATTTTTTAGATGGGCATATATATCTGTTAAATAATCCTTCCTTCCAATTGCCTTTTATACAACTCCTGAAAGCTACCCTATTTGCTACAGATTTACAGACCAAACATATTTACTGATAGAAATCCTAAAAAATACACTTCAAACACATTCTTAGCATTGTTCCTTGTGCATATAAGATACATAGGAAATATTGGCATTGTAGGTGGGGGCTTGGATGTGAGGTAGTCCTAGGTTTGAACCTCAGTTTAGTCACTTACTTGCTATAATTCTAAAATTATTAACCTTTCTAAACCTTGGTTTCTTTATCTGTAAAATGGGGATAATGTTGTTAGTTTACAGTGGTGTCACATAGTGTAGCTCAGAGGTTAGACACATGGGCTTTGGCTTGGGTTAAAGGCCTGCATTGAATCTTTGCTCAACTATCTAGTAACATGAGCAAGTTTCATAGCCTCTTTCAGTTTTCTCACCTAAGATTAGTTTTGAGAATTATATAAGACTAGTTGGGAGAATTAAATAAGGCCATGAATGTACTATACGTAATTTGCTTGGTAAAATCTGTATGGTAAAGCTCAGGCAGGATACCTGAATAAATAATTTTTCAATAATAAAAATGTTTGGGTCCATATACAAACTACTTGTGGACACAGACACAGCTCATAAATACAAGACAGCTGACAGCAACTTTTTCTTTAATGAGGGCATAGAGGGCATTTTCCTTTCATTAGCAAAACAAAATTATATCAATGTTCTCAAGGATATCAATGGGAAGCTATTCTCTGCTCCAATTTAGAGAAGACTGAACTGGTGCATTCATATTAATAATACCCATAATAATGGAGAAAAATGAGTAGGGAAGATAAATATAAATCACAAGAATAAAGGCTAATTACTTCACAAATCAAAAATGCAAGTTATACTCATGTCCAGTATATTTAGTTTTAAGAAATGGACTGCTGTAAATTTTAATGTACCATAAAACTGTCAATTAAACTGCCAATGTTTTGCTTTTACTATGTTTAATTATATCATCTTTACATTATCTTTAAAGTTGCTATTTTTTCTAAATAACAATTGATATATGACAATGCCTCCATGTTTTGCTAAAGTAAAAGGTAATTTAAATTCACAGCAGCACTATTTGAGAAAGCAAAAATTTGGGAATTACCTAAATATCCATTAACAGAACATATAGACTGTAGTATATTGACTCAAGAGACTACTGCACAGCATAAAAAAAGCATGAACTATAGCTACATGTATTAATGTGGGTGAATTTCAAACATGACAATGTATAAAAAAGACTAGAAAAATAGGTGCTGCATACCATTGATATCATGTTTAAAATATGCAAAACTATTATGTATTCTAATAGAGTAAATGTAGATGATATATTCTGGCAAAGTAAATATAAAAAACTGGTAAATCTGATAAAGGGTATATTGGAGATTTTTGTACTATTCTTAGAATTTTTCTGTAAATTTGAAATTATATCAAAATAAAAAGTTAAAAAGTTATATATTCTTTAAGGGCATATAAAATTGTAGTGGAATATAAAGAAATTAAGGGTAATTATAAATGCCAAATTCAGGATAGTGGTTGTCTTCAGGAGGTGAGGAAGAGGGGGGTGCAATTGGAGAAGAGTAACAAGGAGTTTCAACTACAGAGTCAGAGTCAACATTTAACTTCACCAGCTATATAGTGGACACCCAATGAATAATTATTTTTTATACCTTTTTGCATGTCTTAAATATTGCACAAACTAAGTTTAAAATAAAAATTGTATTAACATTAGAGTAACTTATACCTTTTGAAAACCTATCCACATTGTAAACTACATCTGTGCACACGCACACACATACACACACACACACAAGGTGGGGCAATTAAGTTTGCAAACTCATCCTAGAAAAAGTGCTACATATCTCATTGCTGAATATTATTATGGTCACCTTCAAAGTACTCCCCTTGGGAAGCTATGCATTGATGACAGCGCCTAGTACACCCTTCAAAGCAATTTTGGAACTCTTTCTCTGGAATGGCCATCAGAGCTGTTGTCATATTACCCTCGATGTCCTGAATGTCATTGAAATGTCTTCCTTTCAATATTTCCTTTATCTTTAGGTAAAGAAAGAAGTCATCGGGAGCCAGATCAGGTAAGAAGGGAGAGTGTTTCACTACAGTTATTTGTTGACTGCCTAAAAACTCCCTCACAGACAGTGCTGTGTGAGTTGTTGCATTGTCGTGATGCAAGAGCCATGAATTGTTGGCAAAAAGTTCAGGTCGTCTAACTTTTTCATGCAGCCTTTTCAGCACTTCCAAATAGTAAACTTGTTTAACTGTTTGTCCAGTTGGTACAAATTCATAATGAATAATCCCTCTGATACCAAAAAAGCTTAGCAATATTTTTGCAACAAGTTTGTGAACTTAATTGTCAGACCTCGAGTGCATATACATATACAGAGGGTGCCAAAAAATGTATACACATTTAAAGAAAAGAAAACTGTATTAAAATTGTAATACTCAAAATATACCAATAGCAAAGGATGAATACAAGTCACTTTTGACTTCTGCAATTACAGGGGGTACTCAAAATGGTTACCATCAGTGTCCAGACACTTCTGATTATGGCAAACTACTGCTTGAGCAACTTTGACCAAAGTGTCCACTTACATACATTTTTTGGCATCCCCTGGTGTGTGTGTGTGTGTGTGTGTGTGTGTGTGTGAGAGAGAGAGAGAGAGAGAGAGAGAGAGAGAGAGAGAGAGAGAGAGAGAGAGAGAGAGAGAAAGAAGAAGAAGAAGAAGAAGAAGAAGAAGAAGAAGAAGAAGAAGAAGAAGAAGAAGAAGAAGAAAAAGAATTTGAATGAGAACTGCTTTGGGGGAAGGGCAGAAACAATTCCTTTCTACTCCTGCTTTGATGGGAAAAGAAGTTATTGGATTCCTCAATTAGTGTGTATTTTTTCCCCATATAAATGTTCAGTATGGCGAGGAGGTTATAATATGAAATGATAGAGTTGATAAACAGCAAAGCCTTGAAATTTTTTTTTTTAAGATTTTTTTATTGGGGAACCGGGGAAGGGGATCAGACAAGTTGCTGTCCTTTTGTTCTTCAGTCTCGTGGAGGCCATTACTTCACTGGCCCATGTTGGTATCATCATTGTGCTCTTCTCGGATGAGGCAGATCAGTCACCGGCCTCTGGCTGCTCTTGGCAGCTCACGCTGGCTGCCAGCCGCTCACGCTGGCTGCCTGCCACTCACTGTAGCCTATGGCAGCCCACTGCAGCAGGGGCTGCAGCTATGCCGTCCCGGGGACTCACAGCAGCCCAGCTCCACGTGGAGCTGTTGTTCACCATCTTAGCTGTAGAGGGCAGTGTCACTGGCCCTCATATGTGGGATCTGTATCAGGGCCGTTGGCATCCCAAGCCAGCTCTTAACCGACATGCCACTCTGCTGGCCCAAGCCTTGAATTTTTATTGATGAAAAACCAAAGACCTGAGAAATGACTTGGACAGGGTTCTAAATTCCAGTCTGTCTAAAATTCCCTTCAACATGTTGCAGGCCAAGTGAGTAGCCCCCGCAACCAAAAACACACAACAACAACAAATTTTTTCTTTTTGTATAGAAATTTTAAGTCTCCTTTTCTCTAGTTTCTTAGTTCCTTAGTCCCTGGCTTTGATTACTTTTCTAATCGGTTTCTGAATCCTAGACTAAAGATTCCTCCTAGCCTGAATCATAGAAGCCTCCTATCCCCCTGCTTCTCGATTGTTTTGTAAATCAGTTTCTTAATCATAAATAAAACATTGTTTTTAATCTGAATCATAGAATTCTCCTACCCCTGCTTCAGATAACTACTTAAAAGCCTGTGACTTCCCAACATCCCCCAAGCCATTCCAGACCTAACTCTTGGATAGTTCCCTCCCAGAGACTAAATAGGTTTTAACATTTCCCCAGGCCAGTAATCCTAATGTTTCTTTCCAAACCCATTCTGGGCCCAGCTCCTAGACAATTGATGCTACTTGAGTGATGGGTTGAATGGCCACAGGCTCCATAAGAGCTAACGGATTTATTAATTAAAATCTATTGTTTTCTCACTCAGGGGCCTTGGGGATACAGATGATACCCCAACAAGATTGCCAGCCACAACCAAAGAAGCCAACATAGTCTTCCAGGCAGATCTCGAAACCCCTTCCTCTTATCTGAGATCAGCTAGGGTGAGAGCTCTGGTGAATCCCCCAGTAGGCAGGGGCACCTCCATACCCTTGCTGAGCAGAAAGCAGATACAGAAGAAAAGACCTCCTGTCCCTCAATTTACTGTGGAGATTTTATGGGGATCACGTCTCCCAAGGGGAGAACAAGGCAGGCAGTTAGAGGCAGGCATTGAGTCTCTGCATTCCTGAATGTCCAACACAGCTCAAAGAATGCAACTGCCCAAAAGACCTCCCCTCAAATCTTCCCCTTTTCATTGTAATTATCTACAAATAGGTACAAATGGGTACAAAATACCCAACTAGATTAGGCTAGTCACTTGCACCTGCATAGTCTAAAAAGATGAGGTAATAGCCTCTTGTCAATCACAGGTGTCAATCAAGTGGTCCCACACCCAGAGAGGAACAGCCCATTCTAGAGAAAAAGGGATAAAACCTCCAAGTTCTGGCCAGTCAGCTCCTTTTGAGCTTCTGCTCAGCCTGCTCCAAACTCTTTGGAGTGTAATTTCTCTTCTAATAATGGGGCCCTTGAGCCATTCTCTACTGCTTGGACCTGCTTCTATTTCTTTGAAGTGTACTTTTTCTCCTAATAATGCCACCTTGAGCATTGAGTCCCTTGAGCCCTTGGCCACCTTTTGAGTTTCTTTTTGCTTGTCCTGCTCCTATTTCTTTGGAGTGTACTATGTCTTCTAATAAACTGTGTTTTCACTACTTTATCTCAGTATCTCGTTCAGTTCTTTGCTCGAAATGCCAAGAACCTGGACATCGTGCCGAGAAGGGCCCACTCTCCCATAACAGACTGGTTGGCAAGCCAAGGAATCTCAACATGATATCAGAAAATGATGTTCCAGTTCCAATGTTTAAAACAAAACCCTTCTGTAAGTTGGTTACTATCTTGTATAAAATCACTACCTCATACTTTAAAAAATTATCCTGAGCCTATTTTCACCAGCACTACCCCTCATTCAGGCATTACAAGGCCCTTCACAATCTGACACCTCCTAACCTTTCTTGCCCCATCTCCTGACTTTCCTTCCTTACATTTTCCAAACGTTTAGTAATACTGAACCACTAACAATGCATACATGCTTTTACACCTGAAAAAATATAACTGGCTCTTCAAAATTAAGCTCAGACATCACTTCCTCAGCAAAGCCTTCTCTGTCCCTCCTTGCTTATACCTTGAACACAGTGGTTGCACTGTTGTTGCTGCAATTTATTTATGCATATGCCTGTCTCTCCTTTCAATGACAAGCATGTTGAGAGTAGGGGGGCTCATGTCTTAATCATTTCTGTATTCTTAACATCTGTCTATGATGATCACTGGCACATTAGAGTTGCTTAATAAGGTTTCTGCAATTAAACGAATGCTTTGCTTAGTCCTAAATTATAAGTTCATGATAACCTTTTATACATGTTAATAAACCAGAAGCCTGAAATTTTTTTTTCTACATCTAAAAGTTGTGCTTGATTCTTCAAGTTGCAATCCTTTTGTCCAAGTTAAATAAATCATCATCCAGAATCATTAACTTGATTTCCTTGCCTATAGCTTGTGACACCCACTTCTCACTCCATGTGCTCTCAGGAATTTGGTCCCCATCTTAGAGAACAATTGAAGCCAGAGATCATAAAATGGCTGCTCAGACTTTTGATTTTCTATTTCATTTTTTTGTAAATTAGTTGTCAACAAGCAAAGTTGAAATATTCTAGCATCTATTGAAAATAATGAAAGATATGGCAACAGTGGGTCCTTAATTCCCATGGCAAACACAGTGTGAAGGACCTGAGTAGTCAGTTGCCACCTCTCAGATGGCACATCTCTACTCTCCCATTCCCTAGCCCACATTATCTCCTGTTGATACCTGAGTATCAGTTATCATTTATAATTCTTCTTATGCTGTTGCTTTTATCACCCCTGCCCTTTTAGTTATCCTACAGCCATTCAAGTTTGTGAACCCTGGTTTTTACCATTACATCCCCATACCCTAATTTGTTGCAGCATCACCATCTTATGCAGGAAATGGCTTAGAACACCTGTGCCACCTTAAATGCACTCTGAGTCTCCTACTATATGGACTAATGCCTGATTCATTTAATAGTAATAATAATCCCCTATACTAGGCATTTCATAACGGGTCAGGGGTATAGATGATAAAGCTAAATAAGACAGGCTTCTTTTTTCCTTCCTTTGAGGAGTTCACAATGTGTTGCATGTTCGCCATGCTTGATACTTTTCAAAGTATCAAGAACAGAACTAATATGCATTAGTTCTGTTTAAATACTGTGTGTATGTGTGTGTAGGGGGCTGGGGGTGGTCAGTGGATCCAGGGTAATTAATTATATTCCTGGCTTTAATGTTAAGAGCGTTGACTGGAGGTACATTTGATTTTCTGAAGTTTTTTAAGTTCCAGGCACTATTCAGTGTTCTAAGAGACAACCAGAAATAGAGAGTGCCCCTATATTTCTAGAGCTTACAGTCTAATGAGGGAGCAAATGATCCAGTACTTAATTCAGAGAATGATAACACCACGAAGGCTATGAAACTGAATAATGCTACAGAAAATGGGGAAGAAAGCCCTGGTTGGGCAGAGAGGGTCTTTAGGAGGAGGCGACTGCTAAACTGAGCCCTGCTGGCAGGAGCTGGCCTCAGGACATCCTGAAAGAAGTTCAGTAGGACCTGCAAACAAGGAGGCTATCCCAACTCTGGGCCGTGGTCTTTCTCGCTCGGCCTATTAATGCAGCTAAGACAAAGATCTCGACACCCGCGTTTCCCCATCACTGTTACTTACGGAGTGCTGCCCCGCCTTGAGGCAAGGCCCTGATCGCTCCACAGGGGCTGCCCACGACCCGGCCTGGTGACTCTTCGGACGCTCCAGTGTCCGGAGGGCTCAGGGTCGGCAAGATGCCGGGGTGTGGAGTGGGGCTGACTGATCAGCACTGCCTAATATAGGTCTGGACGGCCCAGTGGTATATAAATAGAGGCTCAAAGCGGGCTTGGGATCAGGGCAGCACCCTGCGAGGAGGGAGGGAGGGTGCTGGCAGCTTCTCTTAGGTGACAGGTGCCAGCTCTTGGCACCTCAGGCTGGAGTGAGGGTGGGGGAACCTTGCAGCCCAAGCTCCCCGAACTGCTCTGGGTCTTTGCAGGGCCTTCCCATATTGATTCCAGACTGAGACACTCCAGTTTCGAAGGCACTCTTTGCCTGCCAGAGTCTTCCGGTGCTGTCCCTCCTCCCCTCAGCCCCCTAACACCACCACTGAAGATCAGCCAGGAAGGGGGCAAGAATATATATATAAAATCTGGAAATCAGATTTTTCAAAATGACAAATCTATCCATTCAATCTTTTTTAAAAATGCAAAACGACCCAAAACCCCTGTGTGGTGTCATTGAATGTGTTCCTGTAATAGGGTTGCCAGATAAAATACCAATAGGTAGTTAAATGTGAATTTTGGGTAAACAATCAATAGTGCTTTTTAGTATATGTCCCAAATATTGCATGGTCAATTCACATTTAACTGGTTGTGACTCTTTTGTTTGTTTTGGGTTCTGTATTTTCATTTGTTACATCTGGCAACTCTACTTGGGAGCCATCAGCTCCATGACCTTTGCCCTCAAGTAGGAGGTTTCCTGGAAGCCTGAGAAAAGCTATTTGGGGTGGTGCAAGGAAGGGGACCCATGGTTTTCCCTGAGGGAAGTGTCACAGATTATCTAGTGTTGACCTTAAACAGACAACCAGCTATTTATCCAGCAATATGGGTTTATTCAGGAACAACAACAAACTGCAATTGAGGACACATAGTCTAATGGCAAAGCATTTTCAAGTCCAAAGGAGAGGACCATTCTTTTATTGGGGGGAGGAGGGTGCAGTTCAGAAGGGCTGTTGTAAACAGTGTCCATTGGAGGAAATTGAGAGTTGGAAGTGTAGTGGTTTTTCATTGGCTGAGTTTTTGCATGCTGAAGGTAAGATCCTCTTCTTGCTGGAGTAGTAGAGAAGAAAAACATCTTCCTGTTGGAAATGGAAAGTACTATCTTTTTGTTTTGGGTAATTCAGGATAAGCCATAGGGCATGAGAGCTCCCCCTATAGGCCTTCCCAACTCCAATTTAAATGAGGTTTCTATTTACTAACCTTTGTACTACTGTGTGGATAAGACAGTAGTATTAGGTCAGCTAGTTTAAAACAAAACAAAATTTGTGTTTGGTGGTGGTAACACATTTTTTTTTAATCTTACACAAATTTCTTATAGTTCTGTAAGGCAAAAGTCCAAAATGGATCTCGTTGTGCTCAAATCAAGGTATCCCAGGGCTGCATTCATTTCTGGAGACTCTAGGGGAGAATCTGTTTCCTTGCCCTTTCTAGCTTCTATTAACTGTCATTATTCTTTAACTCATGGCCCTTTCCTCCATCTTTAAAGCCAGAAAGAGTTTTTCTTACATTGCATCACATTGACATTAACTCTTCTTTTGCTTCCCTTGTCCATATTTTTTTCCTTTTTTTATTGTGGTAAAATACATGTAATATAAAACTTACCATTTAAACCATTTTTAAATGTACAATTCAGTGGTATTAGGTGCATTTACAATGGAGTGCAACCATCAATGCTATATCCATTTCTGAATTTTTTTCTTCATCTTAAAAGAAACTCTGTACCTGTTAGACAACTCCCCATTCCTGCCTCCAACCTCAGCACCTGGCAACCTCCATTCTACTTTTGTCTTTATGAATTCTGCCTATTCCAGTTACCTCATATAAATGGAATCATACAGTATTATGTGACTGGCTTATTTCATGTCCTCAAGGTTCATCTATGTTATAGCATGTGTCAGCATTTCATTCCTCTCCAAAGCTGTTTTATATACAACATTTAAAACAAAATGCATTTCAGGGCCAGCCAAGTGGCTCAGTTGGTTAAGAGCTTGCTCAAGCTCTTTGTGTGAAGAGCTTCTTTGTGTGAAACTCTGAGCAACAGGGTCACCGGTTCGATTCCCACATGGGCCAGTGAGCTGCACCCTAGATGAGCTCCTGCTGAGCTGCCAACAGGTGGCAGGATGGCTGAACTGGTGAGAGAACATGATCCTAACAACAAGACTGCCTGTTGCATGGCTACGCCTGCCTGCAACTAAGACTGAACTCAGCACCTTGAGCTGAGCTGCCACCTGGATGACTCAGTGGATAGAGCATGTGCTATTAACAATGAGACTGCTGGTTCAACTCCCACATGGGATGGTGGCTATGCCTACCTGTAACTAATTGAACACAGCATCTTGAGCTGAGTGACACAACTGTACTTGGAGCTGAGCCTGCTGCGCTCTCCACGACTAAGATTGGACAACAACTTGGCTGTTCCCCTTCCCCAATTCCCCCAATAAAACAAAACAAAACAAAAACAAAAACAAACAAACAAAATGCATTTCATGCTGGTAAGTAAAGTCCCTGAAAACATTTTAGAAGCTCTACATGTCCATCTTTGCATGTATTTGTATTTACATGTACATATTACAGTTATTTGGGAAAACTCCTCTCTCTCTTTCCCACAAACATCTCTTTGATCTGTTAACCCCATTTAGGTCCTTGTACAATGGTTTCTATTCCTGCTTCTGGTTTTGTTTACCAGATATTTGTGTGAAGCTAATGAATCTTTTTCAGTCAGCTTGCTTTGAAGGCCCTGTTTGATTTCCTGTTTGGCTACTTTACTTCATCTCTTTCATTTGTTTCAGGAGAAATTGGGACATTGTGTGAAGAGCTAGGGCTTGGGATTTAGAGGCTACATTAGTTAGAATCTGGGCTTCCACTCAGGGCTCTCATTCTGGGCTCTCAGAGTCAATTCTCAAAATATCCAATTGTCAAATGATTAATGAAGGATTAATGTTTATCAAATATACTGTTCTACCAAAAACTTGTTTTAAGCAATATGCTTTTTGAATATATTATATACGAATACATTCTTTACTCAGCATGACTTACTGCTGCTTTTCTACTGCTATTCCTTCTTGCTTCTTCACTCTCTCTTTCATCTTTTCCCTTCTCTTTCTGCACAAAGCTTCATTTTCAGCCTTAACTTTCTTAAAATGTTGAGTTGTTTTTCTGTATTCCTTTAAGTAGAGTTTTCCATTTTGGTTTGATTTATCCCTTTATTCTGGCCCCTTCAAACTGATCTACCTGTGTTTGGCTCCCTTTTACTGTGATTTACCTCTAGGCAGCTTTTTCTTGACACAGAAGTTACTTTTCTCCCCACACATCCACTCCTACCTCATATCTTTCCCCACCTCTTAAAAGAAAAGTACACACATTAGAAATACTATTCCTACACAACACATTTTGGTTCTTATCTTGAGCTGTATCTATAACTTGGCTTGAGCAGTCTCTTGATTAGAAAAAAATCAGGCTTCTAGATGAAAAAAAAAAGCAAGTAACTAGATTATTTCAAACTTCATTCAATCCCCCAAACAGCCAGCCACAGAATGATAAATAAATACACACTAGTGATATTAGCTTTCTTTTCCTTTCCACATCTTCATTCTTACCATACTATTGCAGTTCTTCTGCTATATCTTATTGTCTGTAGAGTGATTTAAAAAAAAAAAATTAGCTGTTTCTTCCTACCCTCCTTCTTTCATCATTTATTTCCTTATGATGCTTTCCATTTCAAAAAGTTACATTGCTCCAGGTTCATTCCCGCAGGGGGAGATCAAAACAACTGAATACCTAGGTGGTGGGTTGAGGGGATAGAAGAAATGATCTCGTCTGATTCCAGAAGACTAGGTCCTTTTAGGAAAGGAATTACTGGCATGCATAAAACATTTGGGAGAAAACCTAAATTAGAGCAACGGATCCTCTTCTCTAGCTGAAAAGAAGAGTGGGGGTCTCTGAAGAAGTGATGTGGAAAAATCCTACGTCCTGTTTGGCTCAGTGTGGGGAGGTTTTGGGGACCTGAGAAGAGATGGAACTGATATGTCCCTTTCTGAGAAGAGTTGCAGGGAGGCAATCAAAAGCCAGAGAGTGGAAATGACTCTTGTGTCTTAGACAGTGAGGAATCCAGAGAGACATTTTAGAGACTTGCATATTCCCAAGGCCTTGACACAGATGAGGGAGCCACTGAACCAGAGAGACAGGTGCAGACAGGTACACGAGGGAGCCCTCAAATGACCAAGGACATAGGAGCAATGGACCTCTTGATGACAGATATCGAGTACCAGAAGGCCCCGCTTGACTCCAGTGCCTTGGTAAGGTCTACCTCCTACTCCCTCAGCTCTGGGGGAAGGGGAAGGTTTAGCCATCCTGGTGAATGAGGACTTCAACTAGAATTAGTTAGCGTCAATAAAGTTTTATTTCATGTACACTGTAGTTTGTGGACAATAGAGATGAAAGGCTTGACATAATGCAAAGTCTGATGTGAAAAAATGAGCAATAGTAGAAGTGGCTCATCCCCCTCTATGGGGGACAAGATGTGTAGAACCTAGAGATTTTCTTTCAAACTAGTTTCAGCAATCAACAAAGAGCAACTTGAAAGAGAGAGATAAGAAACAGGAACCAAACTTATCACTACCATACTATATAGTTGACTTTTGTATTTTTTTGTGTATTGTAGGCCCCCTTCTCACCCTAAAATGTGAGCCTCCTAAGGGCAGGGATTATGTCTGTCTTGTTCACTACTGGATCCCTAGCACCTAGGAAACTGCCTGGAACAAAGTCAGTGCTCAATAAATATTTGTACAGTGAATGAACAAATGAATAGGTCAGAGTTTTTAGTTGCAGAGAGTACAATTCAGTCTGGCTAGTCTGGGAGTGCCACAGAACAAGGCTTGAATGTTAGAGAGCTGGGGGACAGTGTGTTCTGGGGCAACAGAGTCAGAAGAAATACTCTTACCTGCTGCACTGTCCTTGTGAGGGGATGGGACTTCAGTAACTTCCACAGCTGTCTCAGACTCTCCCTTCACAGAGTTTACCAGAAGACCTTAAGTCACCTCCATATGACTTGATTCACCTCCACCTCAAGGTGACCTGTGGGTGCCTTTGATTGACAGAAGCCATGTCATACATTTGCACCCTGGCTTTAAGAAAGTGTAGCAATGGAGCTTTAAGAAAAAAATGTTTTACATTTTTCCAGCTCCTATAATTGGAGAGTAGAATGTGTGTTGCCACACCGAACTCCTCATCCTGAGGTTTGTGGGCTGTGAGAAACTAAATTACCACCACCTGAGAGGACCAAAGGCAAGTGGCATCCTAAACAGAGTAGGGGTGGACATGTGGGGGACAGTTCCAAAGAGCACAATGGAAGGCAGCTATGCTCACCACTATACCACCAACGCCCAAAGAGCACAATGAAAGAGATTAGAAAGTGAAGGAGTAGTGGAGAATTGGGTTAAGAATAAGCAAATTAAAGAACACTAAATGGTGATGGTGTGGTAGAGAATAGAAATCTTGGGACTGGGAGGCTTGAACTTGAATGTTGAATTCCAAAATAAGGATGGCAGGCCTAGCATGTTTAATCTCAATCCCTGTTCTCTCTCTCCCTCTTTCTCTCTCTCTCTCTCTCTCTCTCTCTCTCTCTCTCTCTCTCTCTCTCTCTCTTTCTGGAGCAGGGTATTAGTGTTTGCAGCTTCAGGTGCAGCACCTGTGGGAGTGGGAACACAGGGGTTCCAACAGTTGCAACACCTTCATTTATTGTCTTTACTTGCTGCTCTAGTCTGAAGAGCTCAGAGGATTGTTGCCTGTAGAGCTTCATATTGTTGCCATGTGTACATGCCTGTCATATTTCACCACCAAGCCTGAAAGAGCTCTGTCCTCTCCATCTTTGTGGTCCACTCACATGCCTGGCTCAGGCCTCCTACAGAATAAATGGTCAGGTAACGTTCACCAATTCAGGTGATCAGGAGGAAAAGCTGGTAAGTGACAAGGAAGGTGACCCTGACGATAGGACACTAAGAATCTTAATTTGGCTCTGCTCCTGTAGGCTACATGATTTCATGTAAGTAACTCAGATTCTTGGAGTATAATAGCCAGAATGGTAATGCATTGGCTTCACACCCAAATTAATAAGATAATGAAATAGAATAGGGTGGCCAGTTAGCTCAAGTGGCTAGAGCATGGTGCTAATGAAATAGGAGAGCTAATGGGTATGAAAGTGCTTTGATAAACTATAAAGTAATTAGAAGTCATTTTCCCCTGATGAAGCATGTGTTATTAAGTGGAACTCCTTTCCCTAAAAATCTTGAAAATGGGACATGAAACCATCTCTTATTGATAATGTTTATTGTATCCTGTCTTGAGACAGAGATGGGGACCTTTCTTTCTTTCTTTCTTTCTTTCTTTCTTTCTTTCTTTCTTTCTTTCTTTCTTTCTTTCTTTCTTTCTTTCTTTCTTTCTCTCTCTCTCTCTCTCTCTCTCTCTCTCTCTCTCTCTCTCTCTCTCTCTCTCTCTCTCTCTCTCTCTCTCTCTCTTTCTTTCTTTCTTATTAAAATGTATTGGGGTGACAATTGTTAGCAAAGTTACATAGATTTCAGGTGACAATTCTGTAATACATCATCTATGTATCACATTATGTGCTCATCACCCAGAGTCAGTTCTCTTTCCATCACCATATATTTGATCCCCTTTACCCTTATCTACCACACCCCTCCCCCCTTACACTCTGGTAACCACTAAACTATTGTCTGTGTCTGTGAGTTTTGCTTCTTCATTTGTTTTTCTTGTTCCTTTATAGTTTTCAGTTTTATATACCACATATCAGTGAAATCATATGGTTCCCGGCTTTTTCTGTCTGATTTATTTCGCTTAGCATAATAATCTCAAGATCCATCCAAGTTGTTGCAAATGGCACGATTTCATCTTCTCTTATGGCAGAATAGTATTCCATTGTCTATATGTACCACAACTTCTTTACCCAATCATCTATCAAAGGATACTTTGGTTGTTTCCATGTCTTGGCCATGGATAAATAAAGCTGCAAGGAACACCGGAGCACATATATTTTTACAGATAAATGTTTTCAGATTTTTTGGGTAGATACCCAAGAGAGGGATTGCTGGGTCATATGGTAATTCTATTTTTAATTTTTTGAGGAATCTCCACACTGCCTGCCATAGTGGCTGCACCAATCTGCATTCCCACCAATAGTGTATGAGGGTCCCTTTTTCTCCACAGCTTCTCCAATACTTGTTATTATTTGTCTTGTTGATGATAACCATTCTAACTGGTGTGAGGTGATATCTCATTGTGGTCTTTATTTGCATTTCTCTGATGATTAGTCATATTGAGCATTTTTTCATATGTCTATTGGCAATCTGTATGTCCTCTTTGGAGAAATGTCTATTCAGGTGGTGGGCCCATTTTTTTTTTCTTTTTATTGGAGTGTTTGTTTTTTTGTTGTTGAGTTGTATGAGCTCCTTATATATTTTGGATATTAGCCCCTTATCAGAGGTGTGGTTTGCAAAAATCTTCTCCTATTTGGTTGGTTGCTTTTTTATTTTGTCGATGGTTTCTTTTGCTGTGCAGAAGCTTTTTAGCTCGATATAGTCCCATTCATTTATTTTAGCTTTTACTTCCCTTGCCTTTGAAGTCAAATTCATAACATCCTCTTTGAACCCAAGGTCCATAATTTTAGTACCTATATTTTCTTCTATGAAGTTTATTGTTTCAGGTCTTATGTTTAGGTCTTTGATTCATTTTGAATTAATTTTGGTACACGGTGACAGATAGCATTCTAATTTCTTTCTTTTGCACGTGGCTTTCCAATTCTCCCAGCACCATTTATTGAAAAGGCTGTCTTTTCTCCATTGTATGTTTTTGGCTTCTTTGTCAAAAATTATCTGTTCATATTTATGTGGGTTCATTTCTGGTTCTCGATTCTATTCCATTGGTCTGTGTGTCTGTTTTTCTGCCAATACTGTGCTGTTTTGATTATTGTTGTCCATAGTACAAGCTAAAGTCAGGGAGTGTGATCCCTCCATCATTGTTCTTTTTTCTTACGATTGCTTTGGCTATTCAGGGTCTTTTGTAGTTTCATACAAATCTGATGATTTTTTTTGTTCTATTTCTTGAAAAACTGCCATTAGGATTTTGATGGGGATTGCATTAAATCTGTATATTGCTTTGGGTAATACGACCATTTTAACTGTGTTGATTCTTCCAGTCCATGAACACGGAATGTCTTTCCATTTCTTTGTTTCTTCTTTAATATCTTTTAAAAATGTCTTATAGTTTTCAGTGTATAGGTCTTTTACATCCTTGGTTAAGTTCATTCCTAGGTATTTTAATCTTTTTGTTGCAATTGCAAAAGGAATTTTTTTTTAATTTCTTTTTCTGAGGCTTCGTTGTTAGTATATGAGAATGCAATGGACTTTTGAACATTGATTTTGTAGCTGGCAAATTTACTGCATTTGTTTATTGTTTCTAATAGCTTTTTGGTGGAGTATTTAGGGTTTTCTGTATGTTGCATCATGTCATCTGCAAAAAGGGACAATTTAACTTCTTCATTCCCAATTCAGATGCCTGTTTTTTCTTTCTCTTGCCTGATTGCTCTGGCTAGGATTTCCAATACTATGCTGAAAAGCAGAGGTGATAGGGGACAGCCCTGACGTGTTCCTGAATGTAGAGCAAAGGGCGTCAGTTTTTCACTATTAATTATGATATTAGCTGAGGTTTTGTCATATATGGCCTTTATTATGTTAAGGTATTTTCCTTCTATACCCATTTTATTAAGTGTTTTAATCATAAACGGATGTTGTATCTTGTCAAATGTTTTTTCTGCATCTATTGATGTAATCATATAATTTTTGTCCTTTATTTTGTTTATATGGTGTAGCACATTGATTGATTTGAGTATGTTGAACCATCCTAGTGCCCCTGGGATGAACCCCACTTGGCCATGATGTACAATTTTTTTTTCTTTTTTAAAGGTAATTGTTTTATTTATTTTTTATTTATTTTTAATTAGTTTCAGGTATACAACACAGTGTAATAGTTATATATTTTACCCCTCAAAGTGACAACCCCCCACCCCCAATTTGCCACACCACTCCCCCCCATATCATATATATCTATTACTCTTCCTCTGACTCTCTTCCACAGTATAATCCACATCCCGTGACTATCTATATATATTCAATTACAGTAGGTATACCACCTCCGCTTTAGTTATACAGTGCAGTGATCAAACATCTACTCCATCCATGAAATGATCTCCCTAACAAGACCTATGACCATCTGACATTCCACATAATATTTACAACATTATTAATTATATTCCCCAAACTGTTTTTCATATCCCAGTGGCAATATTGTAGTTGCCTATTTTTGCTGTCTAATCCCTTCCCCTTCTCCCTCATCCCCATTCCCCTCCCAATTAGCAACCCTGATTTTTCCTCTATATCTATGAGACAGTTTCTGTTTACTTTGCTCATTCATACAGTTTTTCAGATTCCACATATGAGTGAGATCATATGGTATTTGTCCTTCTCTGACTGACTTATTTCACTCAACATAGTAGTCTCTAGGTCCATCCATATCATTGCAAATGGCACGATTTCATTCTTCTTTATAGCGGAGTAATACTCCATTGTATAAATATACCACAGTTTCTTAATCCAGTCATCTACTTACTGACGGGCATTTTGGTTGTTTCCAAGTCTTAGCTATTGTAAATTGTGCTGCTATGAACATAGGGGTGCATAACTTTTTTTGAATAAGTGTCTTGGTTTTTTCAGGATAAATACCTAGGAGTGGAATTGCTGGGTCAAACAGTAGCTCTATTTCCAGTTCTTTGAGATACCTCCATACTGACTTCCATAGTGGCTGCACCAATTTGCAATCCCACCAACAGTGCAGCAGGGTCCCCTTTTCCCCACAGCCCCGCCAGCACTTGTTGTTTGTTTATTTATTGATGATAGCCATTCTGACTGGAGTGAGGTGGTATCTCATTGTGGTTTTTATTTGCATTTCCCTAATGACCAGTGAGGTTGAACTTTTTTTCATATGCCTGTTGGCCATCTGTATGTCCTCTTTAGAGAAATGTCTCTTCATATCTTCTGCCCATTTTTAAATTAGGTTGTTTGTTTTTTCGGTGTTGAATTTCATGAGTGTTTTATAAATTTTGGATATTAACCCCTTATCAGACATACCATTGGCAAATATATTCTCCCATTCAGTAGGCTTCCTTTTTGTTTTATTGATGGTTTCCTTTGTTGTGAAAAAAGTTTTAAGTCTGATATAATCCCATATGTTCATTTTTTCTTTTACTTCCCTTGCCCGTAGGGATGTATCAGTAAAAATATTTCTCCGGGTAATGTCTGCAAATGTACTCCCTATATTTTCTTTTAGGATTTTTATGGTTTCAGATCGTACATTTAAGTCTTTAATCCATTTTGAATTTGTTCTTGTATATGGTGTAAGGAGGTGGTCCAGTTTCATTTTTTTGCATGTGTCAGTCCAATTTTCCCAGCACCATTTATTGAATAGACTATCTTTATTCCAGTGTAAATTCTTGCTTCCCTTGTCATAGATTAACTGTCCATAAATGCCTGGATTTATTTCTGGGCTCTCTGTTCTGTTCCACTGATCGATGTGCCTGTTTTTATGCCAATACCAAACTGTCTTGATTACTGTGGCCTTGTAGTAGGTTTTGATGTCTGGTAGCGTGATCCCCCCGACTTTGTTATTATTTCTCAGAATTGCCGAGGCTATTCTGGGTCTTTTATGATTCCATATAAATTTTAGGATTATATTTTCTATTTCTGTGAAAAATGTCCTTGGTAGCTTGATAGGAATTGCATTGAAGCTATATATTACTTTAGGTAGTATGGACATTTTAACTATATTAATTCTTCCTATCCATGAGCATGGTAGGTGTTTCCATTTATTTGTATCTTCTATGATTTCTTTCTTCAGTGTCTTATAATTTTCTGTGTACAGATCTTTCACTTCTTTGGTTAAATTTATTCCTAGGTATTTTATAGTTCTTGACGCAATTGTAAATGGAACAGTTTTCTTAATTTCTCTTTCCGTTAGTTTATTATTGGTATATGCAAATGCCACTGATTTCTGAACATTGATTTTATATCCTGCTACTTTACTGAATTCGTCTATCAGTTCCAATAGTTTTTTGATGGAGTCTTTGGGGTTCTCTATATACAGTATCATGTCATCTGCATATAATGACAATTTTACTTCTTCGTTGCCAATTTGGATGCCTTTTATTTCTTTTTGTTGTCTGATTGCTGTGGCTAGAACTTCCAGCACTATGTTGAATACAAGAGGAGAAAGTGGACAGCCTTGTCTTGTTCCTGATCTTAAGGGGAATGGTTTTAGTTTTTCCCCATTGAGTATGATGTTAGCTGTAGGTTTATCATATATGGCTTTTATTATGTTGAGATATGATCCCTGTATTCCCACTTTGCTAAGGGTTTTTAACATGAATGGCTGTTGGATTTTGTCAAATGCTTTTTCTGCATCTATTGAAATGACCATGTGATCTTTATCCTTCATTTTGTTGATGTGGTGTATCACATTAATTGATTTACGGATGTTGACCCAGCCTTGTGCACTAGGGATGAATCCCACTTGATCATGATGTATGATCTTCTTAATATATTGCTGAATTCTGTTTGCTAATATTTTATTGAGAATTTTTGCATCTATATTCATCAGGGAGATTGGCCTGTAGTTTTCCTTTTTTGTGATGTCTTTATCTGGTTTTGGAATCAGGGTGATAGTGGCTTCATAAAAAGAGTTTGGGAGCCTTCCCTCCTTCTGGATTTTTTGTAATAGTTTGAGAAAAATATGTGATCGTTCTTTTTTGAATGTTTGATAAAATTCACTTGTGAAGCCGTCTAGTCCAGGGCTTTTGTTTTTTGGGAGCTTGTCAATTACTGATTCAATTTCCTTGGTAGTAATCAGAGTATTTAGATTTTCTGTTTCTTCTTGCGTTAGCTTTGGAAGGTTGTATGCTTCTAGAAAATTATCCATTTCTTCCAGATTGTCGAATTCGTTGGCATATAGTTGCTCATAGTGATTTCTTAGAATTTTCTGTATTTCTGTGATGTCTGTAGTCATTTCCCCTCTTTCATTCCTGATTTTGCTAATTTGAGTCCTCTCTCTTTTTTTTTTTTGATGAGCCTGGCTAGAGGTTTGTCAATTTTGTTTATCTTCTCAAGAAACCAGCTCTTGGTTTCATTGATCTTTTGAATTGTTTTTCTGTTCTCTATATTGTTTATTTCCACTCTGGTCTTTATTATCTCCTTTCTTGTACTCCCCTTGGGCCTCTTTTGCTGTTCTTTTTCCAGTTCCTTTAGGTGTAAGGATAACCTGTTGATTTGAGATTTTTCTTCCTTCTTTAGGTAGGCCTGCACTGCTATAAACTTCCCTCTTAGGACTGCTTTCGCAGCATCCCAGAGATTTTGGGTCGTGGTGTTTTCATTTTCGTTTGTCTCGAGGTATCTTTTGATTTCCTCCTTGACCTCATTTGTGACCCACTCACTATTTAATAGCATATTGTTTAGCCTCCATTTATTTGTCAGCTTCCCGGATTTCTTCTTATAATTGATTTCTAGTTTCATAGCATTGTGGTCAGAGAATACAGTTGAAATGATTTCAATCTTCTTAAATTTATTGAGACTTGTTTTGTGGCCTAACATGTGGTCTATCTTAGAAAATGTTCCATGTGCACTTGAAAAGAACCTATATTCTGTAGCTTTGGGATGAAATGCTCTGAAAATGTCTGTTAAATCCAGCTGGTCTAATGTGTCATTTAAGGTCGCTGTTTCCACATTGATTTTCTGTCTGGAGGATCTGTCCATTAGTGACAGCGGGGTGTTGAAGTCCCCTACTATGATAATGTTACTGTCGATCTCTGTCTTTATGTCTGACAATATCTGTTTTATATATTTAGGGGCTCCTATGTTAGGTGCATAGATGTTTACTAGAGTTATGTCATCTTGTTGGATCGATCCCTTCATTACTATGAAGTGTACTTCTTTGTCCTTTGTTATATTCTTCAATTTAAAGTCCATTTTATCTGATATAAGTATCGCTACTCCAGCTTTTTTCTCAGTACCATTTGCATGAAATATTTTACTCCATCCCTTTACTTTCAGCCTGTATGAGTCTTTGCATCTGAGGTGAGTCTCTTGTATACAGCATATGCTGGGGTCTTCCTTTCTTATCCATTCAGCCACCCTATGTCTTTTTATTGGAGCATTTAATCCATTTACATTTAATGTGATTATTGATAGGTGTGTATTTATTGCCATTTTGTTATTTGTGTTCGTAGTCTTTCTTAGGTTGTTTTTCTCTTCTACTTAAAGAAGCCCTTTTAGCATTTCCTGCAAAGCTGGCTTGGTGGTAATGAATTCCCTTAACTTATTCTTTTCTGCAAAGTTCCTTATCTCGCCTTCGATTTTAAATGATAACCTTGCTGGATACAGCAATCTCGGTTTTAGGCCTTTATTTTTCATCACTTTGGAAACCTCCTGCCACTCCCTTCTAGCCTGCAAAGTTTCTGTAGAAAAGTCAGCTGATAATCTTATGGGGGTACCCTTGTAAGTAACTTGCTGCCTTTCCCTTGCTGCTTTAAGGATTCTGTCTTTGTCCTTAACCCTTGCCATTTTCACTATAATGTGTCTTGGAGTGGGCCTGTTTGGAATCATCCTGGTTGGAACTCTCTGCACTTCCTGAGCTTGTATTTCAATGTCCTTTGCCAGGATAGGGAAGTTTTCAGACATTATTACTTCAAATATATTCTCAATCCCTTGCTCCCTCTCTTCTCCTTCTGGTACTCCAATGACCCGTGGGTTATTCTGTTTGATGTTGTCCCCCAGCTCTCTTAAACTATTTTCCATGTTTTTCATTCTTTTTTCTTTTTGTTGTTCCACATGGGTAATCTCTGCTATTTTGTCTTCTAAGTCACTGATTCGATTTTCTGCTTCATCGAATTTGCTAGTCATTCCATCAAATTTGCTATTTAATTCAGTAATTGTGTTCTTAAGTTCTAGCTGGTTGCTTTTCATGATTTCTCTATCCTTCTTTATATTTTCATTAATTTCCTTGAACATTCTAATAATCAGTGTTCTGAACTCTGTTTCCGATAGGTTGGTTACTTCTATTTCCTCTGTTTCCACTGATTCAGGAAGTTTCTTCTGTTCTTTTATTTGTGTTGTGTTTCTTTGTCTCCCCATTCTGGCTTACTCTTTGTGCTTGCTTCAATATAACAGATAGATTCCCCCAGATTTCTCAGTCTTTTCTGGGTAAACTTATACGGTGTGTGTCCTTTATATTTGAATTACTCAGTCTCCCTATTCTCCTGTGCTTGTATCTGAGGTGTTCCTTGTGTCGTGTGTCCTCACTTATTGAAGTTTTAATTTTGATTCCTTTTGGCTTGTCAGTAGGTGGGATTGACTCCCAGATTGATTAGCTGTGAGGATCAGCAGCGTCTGCAGTTTATGAGCTGCTGTGAGAGGATTGACCCCTCTGATGAAACTTGGACCCTATGGGCCCTAGTACCTGTAGCAACTTCGTTTTGGGTGTGACTCTTTTATGTCAAACCCAGAAATGCTCTGGTTTTATCTAAAGTTGGCCTCCAGATATGATGATTCTTGTGTCTGTTTGTTTGGACCCACTGCTGCAGAGTGATTTTAGAGCATAATAGATCAACAAGAACAACCTCCGCAGCCACCAAAGGAAACCAAATGCTCGCACAAGTAAAAAAAAACAACCATCAAACTACAGTCAACTTGTAGAGAAATATCAATCATACCAATGAAGAAAACAAACAGAAACAAAACAAAAACCACACACACAATAATAACAGAAGAGGAAACAAAATAAAATACAATATCCTAAAATAAAAAATAGAATAAACATGAGAAACCGATTAGCTATACCTAAAAAATAAAAAATAAAGATAAACTAAAATAATAATAATAAAAAAAGTAAGAATAAAAATTAAAAAAACAAAATTTGCAGAGAAAAGGAAAAGAGGAAAAGTATAGCAGTGAGAAGAATGAATAAAATAAGAGAGAAAGTGAGGGTGGGGAAAAAAGAAAAAGAAAAGAAAGAAAAAGAAAAAGAAAAAAATATATATATATATTTGTCTACACACCCATATATATGGATATATATTCACCTATATACACCTATATATATGCCTATATTAAAAACTACAAAATGATAAGAATGAAATAGAAATAAAAACCAAAAACAACCAAGATAAGCAGCCAATAAAGGGAAAACAAAACAGAATAAAACCAAACAAACCAAAAATACCCGTGCCGGTCTTGGCTAAAGTCCACCAAGCTCTCTTCAGTTTGTCTGCTGTACAAAAATTCCTGTGCGTCTTGTGGGAACAGTAGGCCACCTGATGCCTAGCGTGATCCTGGCACTGCAGGTTTGCTGTACTTGAGTGTGGTTTTGACGTGTAATTGGTGTTTTTTACAAAGTCACTGCCTTTTTGCTTTTGCCTGTCCCAAGGCAGGCTGCACCCCCAAAGGCTCAATGAGTGTCTCTGGGCACCCTTTCGGTTGACAGCTGTGGAGAATTAAAGAATTCCTCACTACCAAAAGCCTGCTGCTAAGAATCTGTTAATTAGTGCCTCAGCAGGTGAACCTGCCCTGCCTCCCAAGACTTGCATAAAGGTGGGGGCGGGGTAGGTAGTCTTACTCTGCAGCCTTTACTGGGGTGGAAATTCTCAACCCCCTGCAGGTAGGAATATCTTCCTAGTCTGCCCCTATTGCTCCATTCAGGAGTCAGTTTAAGACTCTGTCTTGGCGGGAGCCAAAGTTTGTGGGAGTGGGTGGGTTATTGGGTTTTTTTTTTTGCTTTCTGTTCAAGAATAGAAAAAGGAAAAAAAAATAAAAAACATAAAAATAAACAAAGCCACAGTTCCAACAGTTTTAAGCTAAGGCCTTTGCCTCTTATGCTCCAGCGGAGTTCCTGCTGCTCTCCCAAAAGGTCTACGGGGATTTAGGGAATTGCGCGCACCCTACCGTGTGGCTAAGATCCCGCTCCATGTCTCTCGGGGACCTGCGTCTCCGCCCTGTGCGCTGCGTTTCCGCGCGAGTCTTCTTTTTTCCCCTGCTCCCGGGTTTCAGGCTTCTGCGCTCCGTGGACCCGGTGGGCACAGAGACTGATCCCTGAACCGGGAGGGTGCAGGGATTGATCTTGCCCTGTCGCTGCGGGGCTCTGCACCCTGCTTCCTGGGGTCTCCTCTCTCTCCTCCTGCACTTGCCCGGCCTGAGGCTTCTGCCTCAGGCTGCAAACCAATGCGCTCTCACTGAACTCTAGGTGGGCTGCTGGGGCTGCAGGGAGCGAGCCGGGGTAACACTCACCGTGCCTCCGTAGCCGCGGGTGCGGGCTGCACCTCACGCGTCTCGCCGCCTTCTTCCCCTACTCGCCCGGCCTGACCACCTTCCAGCTATCCTTGTGTGGAACTCTTAGTTGCTCTGTGAGATGAGTAGATGTCTCTTTGAAGCGTATTAGAAGTTCAAATTGTGGATATTTCCAGGGGAGATTTCATGGAGCCCTCCTCACAGCCGTCATCTTACCCCTCAGGTCTGTACAATTTTTTTTAATGCATTGTTGCATTCGATTTGCTAGAATTTTGTTTAGGATTTTTCATCTGTATTCATCAGAGATATTGGTCTGTAATTTTCTTTTTTTGTGTTATCATTACCAGGTTTTGGTATTAGGGTTATGTTGGCCTCATAAAATGAGGTAGGGAGTATTGTCTCAAATTTTTTTGCAAGAGTTTGAGTAGGACAGGTATTAGATCCTCTTTGAATGTTTGGTAGAATTCACTGCCTTTTGTTTTGTTTTGTTTTTGTTTTTTTATAGCTGAGCCATCCTGCTACCTGTTGGCAGCTCAGCGGCTGCTCGGCTCGGGCTGGGCATCGAACTGCTGTTGCTCAGAGCTCAGCTCGCACTCTTGAGTGAGCTCTTAACCAACTGAGCCATTTGACCGGCCCTTGGTAGAATTCACTAGTGAAACCATCTGGTCCTGGACTTTTGCTTTTGGGAAGGTTTCAGATGACTGATTCAATTTCCTTAATGTTGATTGGTCTATTTAGATTTTCCAATTCTTTATGATTCAGCTTGGGAACGCTATAAGTTTCTAAGAATATGTCCATTTCTTCTAGGTTATTGAATTTGGTGGCATATAGCCCTTCATAATATTATTGGATAATCCTTTGTATTTCAATGGCATCCATGATAGCTTCCCTCTTTCATTTCTGATTTTGTTTATTTGAGTCTTTTTTCTTTTTGTCTTAGTGAGTCTAGCCAAAGGTTTGTAAATTTTATTAATCTTCTCAAAGAACCAGCTCTTTGTTGCATTAACTTTTCTACTGTATTTTTGTTCTGTATTTCATTTAGTTCTGCTCTGATTTTTATTATTATCCTTCCTTCTGCTGACTTTGGGTTTCATTTGTTTTTGTTTTTCTAGTACTTCAAGGTGTAATGTGAAGTTATTTATCTGGAATTTTTCTTGTTTCTTGAGATAGTCCTGTAATGATATAAATTTCTCTCTTGAAACTGCTTTTGCTGCATCCCAAAAATTTTGGTAGGATGTATTTTTATTCTCATATGTTTCTATGTATCTTTTGACCGCTCCTCTTATTTCTTCTTTGACCCAGTTGTTTTTAAAAGCATGTTGTTTAATCTCCACGTATTTGGTTTTTCCTGGTTTCTCTTTGCAGTTAATATTCAATTTCAAAGCCTTATGATCAGAGAATATGCTTGGTATGATTTCAATCTTCTTAAATTTGCTGAGGCTAGTTTTATGTCCCAACATATGGTCTATATTTGAGAATGTTCCATGTACACTAGAAAAGAATGTATAGTCTGTTTTTCTAGGATGAAGTGCTCTATAAATGTCAATATGTCCACTTCATCTAATGTGTCATTTAGGGATGATATTTCTTTTTTAAAAAAACTTTATTATTATTATTATTATTATTATTATTATTGTTATTATTATTATCAGTTACAGATGTACAAAACAATGCAATAGTTATCTTTTTCACCTCTTACTACCCCCTCCCCCTTCCCCTGCCCCCACAATATCATACATATCTCTGACAATTCTATTGACTCCATCCCCACACTATATTCCACACTCCATGACTATGTATGTGTTAAATTATAGTTGACATATAATATTATTCAGCAGCAGCTTCAGATGTACAGTGCAGTGGTAAGGCCACTACCCTGTCAATGAAGTGGTTTCCCTAAAAAGACATGAGTCCTTCTGATCCCCTACAAAAAAAATATTTACAACCTTATTTATTATATTCCCTAAACTGTCTCTTCTGTCTCTGCAGTAGTATTGTAGTAATCAGTTTATGTTGCTCATCCCTTCCCCTTCTCCCTCATGCCCATCCCCATCCCATCTAGCCATCATCAGTTTTTCCTTTGTGTCTCTAAGACTATTTCTGTTTACATTGTTCATTTATTCAGTTCTTTAGATTCCATATATAAGTGAGATCATATGGTATTTGTCTTTCTCTGACTGACTTATTTCACTTAACATCATGTCCTCTAGGTCCATCCATATCGTTGCAAACGGTACGATTTCTTTCTTCTTTATAGCTGAGTAATACTCCATTGTGTAAATGGAGTATTCTTAATCCAGTTATCTACCGATGGGCATTTCGATTGTTTACAAGTCTTGGCTATTGTAAATAGCGCTGCAATGAACATAGGGGTGCACATAGTTTTTTGAATTAGTGTCTTGGGTTTTTCAGGATAAATGCCTACGAGTGGAATTGCTGGGTCAAAACGAGTTTCAAATTCCAGTTTTTGGAGATACCTTCATCCTAATTTCCATAGTGGCTGCACCAATGTACAATCCCAGCAACAGTGCAGCAGGGTTACCTTTTCCCCACAGCCCCATCAGCACTTTTTATTTGTTGATTTATTGATGATAGCCATTCTGACCAGCGTGAGGTGGTATCTCATTGTGGTTTTTATTTGCATTTCCCTAATGATTAGTGAGATTGAACATTTTTACATATGCCTCTTGGCCATCTGTATGTCCTCTTTAGAGACATGTCTCTTCATTTCCTCTGCCCACTTTTTTTTTTTTTTTTTTTTTTTAAAGATTTCATTGGGGAATTGGCAGAGAGGAACAGCGTTGGGGAATCGGGGAAGGGGAACAGACAAGTTGCTGTCTTTTTGTTCTTCAGTTTAGTTGCGGAGGATGTTGCTTCACTGTTGGTATCCTCATTGAGCTCTTCCCGGATGAGGCAGATTGGTCGCCGGCCTCTGGATGTCGCTCACCGCGGCTATTGGCAGCTCACGCTGGCTGCCAGCCGCTCACGCTGGCTGCGGGCCACTCACTGTAGCCTATGGCAGCCCACTGCAGCAGGGGCTGCAGCCCACACCATCACGGGGGCTCGCACAGCCCAGCTCCAGGTGGAGCTGTTGTTAGCTGTAGAGGGCAGTGTCACTGGCCCTCATGTGGGATCCGAACCGGGGCCGCTGGCATCCCAAAACCAGCGCTTAACCAATGCGCCACTCGGCCGGACCATCTGCCCACTTTTTAATTGGGTTGTTTTTTGGTGTTGAGTTGCATGAGTGTTTTATAAAGTTTGGATATTACCCCCTTATCAGATATATATTTGACCAATATATTTTCCTATTCAGTAGGCTTCCTTTTTGTTTTATTGATGGTTTCCTTTGTTGTGAAAAAACTTTTAAGTCTGATATAATCTCATATGTTCATTTTATCTTTTACTTCCCTTGCCCATGGGGATGTATTGGTAAAAATATTGCTCAGGGTAATGTCTGCAAATTTACTCCCTATGTTTTCTTCTAGGAGTTTTATGGTTTCAGGTCTTACATTTAAGTCTTTAATCCATTTTGAATTTGTTCTTGTATATGGCATAAGGAGGTGGTCCAGTTTCATTTTTGTGCATATGTCAGTCCAATTTACCCAGCGCCATTTGTTAAATAGACTATCTTTACCCCAGTGTAAATTCTTGCTTCCATTGTCATGGATTAACTGTCCGTATATGCCTGGATTTATTTCTATGCTCTGTGTTCTGTTCCACTGATCTATGTGCCTATTTTTATGCCAGTACCATAGTGTTTTGATTACTGTAGGTTTGCAGTATGTTTTGATGTCTGATAGCGTGATACCCCCGACTTTGTTCTTATTTCTAAGGATTGCCGAAGCCATTTGGGGTCTTTTATGGTTCCATATAAATTTTAGGATTATATTTTCTATTTCTGTGAAAAATACCCTTGGTAATTTGATAGGAATTCCATTGAATCTATATATTGCTTGAAGCAGTATGGACAATTTAACTATATTAATTCTTCCTATCTATGAGCATGGTAGGTGTTTCCATTTACTTGTATCTTCTTTGATTTCTTTCTTCAGTGTCATATAATTTTCTGAGTACAGATCTGTTACTTTTTGGTTAAATTTATTCCTAGGTATTTTATAGTTCTTTAAGCAATTGTAAATGGGACAGTTTTCTTAATTTCTCCTTCTGTTAGTTTATTATTGGTATATGCAAATGCAACTGATTTCTGAACATTGATTTTGTATCCTGCTACTTTACTGAATTCGTCTATCAGTTACAATAGATTTTTTTATTTTTTTATTTTTATTAGTTTCAGGTGTACAACACAATGCAATAGTTATACTCTTTACCCCCCAAAGTGACAATCCCCCTCCACCCAGTTCCCCACCCCACTCCTGCCCTCCATATCGTACATATCTATTAAAATTCCTTTGACTCCCTTCCACAGTATACTCCGCATCCCATGACTATCTATATATTCAGTTACAGTTGGCATACAATATTATGCAACATCAGCTTCAGGTGTACAGTGCAGTGATCAAGCCTCTACTCCATCCATGAAGTGGTCTCCCCAACAAGACATGTGACAATCTGACATGTCACAAAATTTTTGCAACGTTATTATATTCCACGAATTGTGTTTCATATCCCTGTGGCAATATTGTAGTAGTCTATTTATGCTGTCTGATCCTTTCCCTTTCCCCCTTATTCCCACTCCCTTCCCAACTAGCAACCCTCAGTTTTTCCTCTATATCTATGAGTCTGTTTACTTTGATCATTCATTCAGTTTTTCAAATTCCACATATAAGTGAGAGCATATGGTACTTGTCTTTCTCCGACTGACTTATTTCACTTAACATAATACTCTCTTCACAACATTATCAATTACATTCCCAGAACTGCCCCCATATCCCTGCGGCAACATTGTAGTCACCCACTTACGCTGTCTGAAATCTTCCCTCTCTCCCTCATCCTCACTCCCTCGCAGCCAGCAACCATCAGTTTTTCCTTTATATCTGCTTTATATGACTTCAATCTTCTTAAATTTACTGAGACTTGTTTTGTGGCCTAACATGGTCTGTCTTGGAAAATGTCCCATATGTACTTGAGAAGAATGTATATTCTGTTTTTTCAGGTTGAAATGCTCTAAAAATATCAAGGAAGTCCAGTTGGTCTAAAGTATCATTTAAGGCACATCTTTCTATGTTGATTATCTGTCTAAAGGGTCTGTCCATTGGTGACAATGGGGTGTTGAAGTCCCCTACTATGATAGTGTTACTGTTGATCTCTGTCTTTATGTCTGTCAACATCTGTTATATGTAATTAGGAGTTCCTAGGTTGGGTGCGTAGATGTTTATTAGGGTTATAGTGCCCTTCTTTGTCTTTTATTGTAATCATTTTAAAGTCTATTTTGTCCGAAATAAGTATTGATACTCCAGCTTTTTTTTGTCTCATTTCCATTTGCATGAAATATCTTATTCCATCTGTAAACAGCATATACATGTGTCCTATTTTCTTATCCAATCAGCCACCCTCTATATTTTGATTGGAGTGTTTAGCCCATTCACATTTAAAATGATTATTGATAGGTGCATATGTATTGCAATTTTGTTATTTGTATTCCTGGTCTTCCTGGGTGAGCTTGTTTACCCTTTTCTTTTGTTTAAAAAAGCCCTTTTAACATTTCTTGCAATGCTGGCTTGGTGGTGATGAATTCCTTAAGCTTATTCTTTTCTAAGAAGCTCTTTATTTCTCCTTCAATTTTAAGTGATAGCCGTGCTGGGTAGAGCAATCTTCGTTGTAGGCCTTTATTCTGTGTCACTTGGAATATCTCCTGCCACTCTCTTCTGGCCTGCAGAGTTTCTGTAGACAAGTCAGCTGTTAGTCTAACAGGAGTTCCTTTGTATGTAACCTGCTGTCTTTCTCTTGCAGCCTCTAGGATTCTGTCTCTGTTTTTAACCTTTGCCATTTTAACTATGATGTGTCTTGGTGTGGACCTGTTTGGGTTCAGCTTGTTTGGAACCCTCTGCGGTTCCTGGGCATGTATGTTGATTTCCTTCACCAGGGTAGGGAAGTTTTCAGTCATTATTTTTTCAAATACATTTTCGAACCCTTGCTTCATCTCTTCTCCTTCTGATATTCCTGTGAGTCAAAGGTGGTTGCATCTTGTCCCATAGGGCTCTTAAACTATTTTCATTGTTTTTTATTCTTTGGTCTTTTTGTTGTGCCAACTGGGTGATTTCTGCTATTTTGTCTTCCAAATCGCTGATCCGCTTCATCTGCTTCATCTACTCTACTGGTGATTCCTTCTAGTGTGTTCTTCATTTCAGTTATTGTATTCTTTAGTTCTAACAGGTTGTTTTTTATGATTTCTCTATCCTTCCTTATGTCCTCTCTAAGTTTGTTAAACATTCTTATCATCAGTATTCTAAATTCTGTCTCTGAAAGGTTGGATCCCTCTGTTTCATTTAGTTCCATTTCTAGAGGTTTCTTCTGATCTTTTACTTGGGATATGTTTCTTTGTTTCCCCATTCTGGCTGTCGCTCTGGGATTGCTTTGATGTATTAAATAGATCACCAGAGAGCCCTGGCTGGATCACGCAGGCACACAGCTCACAGCCCAACACTCCCAGGAAAACTCCCAGTGTCAGCCTGTCCCAATCAGCCACTCGCAGATCAGGCAGAGCAGCCCGACAGCCAATCACCAGTCTGGCAACACTGCAAGCACCTTGCGGAGAGCCAGAACCCAAGGCAGCTTGCGGATTTCCACGTGTCAGTGAGCAGCCTGTTGGAGCCAGAGCATGCCCACCAGGTGTTCCCCTGGCAACGCAAGACAAGCCCTGCGGAGGGTGGGGGTCCAAGGTAGCTTGCGCACTCCCGGGTCTCAGTGAGCTGCCTTTTGGAGCCGGAGGGCACTCGCCCAGCGTTTCCCTGGCAACACAGTGTAAGCCGGGCGGAGGGTGGGGATCCAAGATCGCCTGTGCACTCGCGCACACCCACACGCACTTCTGCGCCAATTCCACCAGACCAATGAGGTCCGGGACCTGATCCTCTGTGGGAGGGCCCAACTCTGACAAAATGGCACCCTCCCTACACCACTCGCATGCAGGCTCCACACCAGGGGAGCAATAGTCTGAAAACCTCCAGCCTTTGCACCAAAGGTGCTCAGTTCAGTCCGTCCCCGCAGGCTCCTGGGCCTGGCTCACACAGCCACTCCCTCCACCAGGAACCAGGTATGTGCTCACCAGTGAGCAAGCCCAGGCTCCGGCCCTACTGATTCTCTAGCCCCTCTTAGCCTCACCGAGCTGAGCAGAGAGAGTCCTCACTAATTACTGCCAGCTATTTTGGAACTTCTCTTCCCAGCAAAGGGACTCTGGGCTGGTGAACTTGGTGTGGGGCCGGAGGGTCTCTCCCCAACCGGAGAAGCCTCCCCACAGCTGGGGCTTTCCTCCCAGGGTTCACCCTCGCTCATCTCCACTGGTCCTACCAGACCCAACGTGACCTCCTCTGTAAGTTCTTCGTTTAGTGGTTCTGTTCATCTAGTGTTCTGGGGACGTCCAGTGTTGAATGCTGTATAATTTGTTTGTAATTTTGGTGTGATCCTGGGAGGTAGTTAGCACCGCGTTTGTGTATTCCACTGTCTTACCGGAAGTCCATCCAATAGTTTTTTTGAAGGAGTCTTTGGTGTTCTCTATATATAGTATCATATCATCTGCATATAATGATAATTTTACTTCTTCCTTGCCAATTTGTATGCGTTTTATTTCTTTTTCTTTTCTGATTGCTGTGGCTAGAACTTCCAGAACTATTTTGAATAAAAGAGGAGAAAGTGGACAGCCTTGTCTTGTTCCTGATCATAAGGGGAACGGTTTTAGCTTTTCCCCAATGAGTATGATGTTAGCTGTAGGTTTATCATATATGGCCTTTATTATATTGGATATGATCCTTGTATTCCCACTTTGCTAAGGGTTTTTAACATAAATCGCTGTTGGATTTTGTCAAATTATTTTTCTGCATCTATTGCTATGACCATATGATTTTTCTTCTTCATTTTGTTGATGTGGTGTATCACATTAATTGATTAACAGATGTTGAACCAGCCTTGTGTAGTAGGGATGAAACCCACTTGATCATGATATATGATCTTCTTAATATATTGCTGAATTCTGTTTGCTAATATTTTATTGAGAATATTTGCATCTATGTTCATGGGTGATATTGGCCTATAGTTTTCCTTTTTTGTGCTGTCTTTATCTGGTTATTAATCAGGGTGATAGTGGCTTCATAGAACGAATTTGGTAGCCTTCCCTCCTTCTGGATTTTTTGGAATAGTTTGAGAAGAATTGGTGATAGTTCTTTTTTGAAAGTTTGATAAAATTCACTTGTGAAGCCATCTGTTCCAGGACTTTTGTTTGTTGGGAGCTTGTCGATTACTGATTCAATTTCCTTGGTAGTAATCAGACTATTTAGATTTTCTGTTTCTTCTCAAGTTAGCTTTGGAAGTTTGTATGCGTCTAGAAAATTATCCATTTCTTCCAGATTGTCAAATTTGTTGGTATATAGTTTCTGACAGTAATTTCTTAAAATATTTTGTATTTCTGTGATGTCTGTAGTCATTTCACCTCTTTCATTCCTGATTTTACTAATTTGAGTAATCTCTCTTTTTTTTTTTTTTTTTTTTTTGATGAGCCTGGCTAGAGGTTTGTCAATTTTGTTTATCTTCTCAAACAAATATCTTTGTTTATCAGCGCTTGGTTTCGTTGATCTTTTGTATTGTTTTTCTGTTCTCTATATCATTTATTTCCACTCTAGATTTTATTATCTCCTTCCTTGTATTCCCCTTTGGCTTCTTTTGCTGTTCTTTTTCCAGTTCCGTGAGGTGTAAGGATAAACTGTTGATTTGAGATTTTTCTTCCTTCTTTAAGTAGGCCTGCACTGCTATAAACTTCCCTCTTAGGACTGTTTTCGCTGTATCCCAGAGATTTTTGGATCGTGGTGTTTTCATTTTTGTTTGTTCAAGGTATCTTTTGATTTCCTCCTTGATCTCATTTTTGACCCACTTGCTATTTACTAGCATGCTATTTAGCCTCCATTTATTTGTCAGCTTCCCGGATTTCTTCCTATATTGATTTGTAGTTTCATAGCATTGTGGTCAGAGAAGACACTGGAAATGATTTCAGTCTTCTTACATTTATCGCGACTTGTTTTGTGGCCTAACGTGGTCTATCTTAGAAAATGTTCCATGTGCACTTGAAAAGAATGTATATTCTGTAGCTTTGAGGTGAAATGCTCTGAATATATCAGTTAAATCTAGCTGGTCTAATGTGCCATTTAAGGTTGCTGTTTCCACATTGATTTTCTCTCTGTAGGATCTGTCCAGTGCTGACAGCAAGGTGTTGAAGTCACCTACTATGATAGTGTTACTGTTGATCTCCGTCTTTATGTCTGATAATATCTGTTTTATATATTTAGGAGCTCCTATGTTTGATGTGTAGATGTTTACTTATGTCCTCTTGTTGGATAGAACCCTTTATTATTATGAAGTGTCCTTCTTTGTCTTTTATTATATTCTTCAATTTTAAAGTCCATTTTATCTGATATAAGTATTGCTACTCCAGCTTTTTTCTCATTTCCATTTTCATGAAATATTTTACTCTATCCCTTTACTTTCAGCCTGAATGTGTCTTTTGATCTGATGTGAGTCTCTTGTATACAGCATATGCTGGGGTCTTCCTTTCTTATCCATTCAGCCACCCTGTGTCTTTTTATTGGAGCATTTAATCCATTTACATTTAATATGATTATTGATAGGTGCATATTTATTGCCATTTTGTTATTTGTGTTCCTAGTCTTTCTTAGGTTGTTTTTCTTTTCTGTTTAAAGGAGCCCTTTTAACATTTCCTGCAAAGCTGGCCTGGTGGTAATGAATTCCCTTAACTTATTCTTTTCTGGAAAGCTCTTTATTTCTCCTTCAATTTTAAATGATAACCTTGCTGGATACAGCAATCTGGGTTGTAGGCCTTTGTTTTTCATCACTTTGAAAATCTCCTGCCACTCCCTTGTTGCCTGCAGAGTTTCTGTAGAAAAGTCGCTGATAATCTTATGGGGGTGCCCTTGTAAGTAACTTGCTGCCTTTCCCTTGCTGCTTTAAGGATTCTGTCTTTGTCCTTAACCCTTGCCATTTTTGCTATAATGTGTCTTGGTGTGGGCCTGTTTGGGATCATCTTGGTTGGAACTCTCTGCACTTCCAGGGCTTCTATTTCACTGTCTTTTGCCAGGTTAGGGAAGTTTTCAGACATTACCTCAAATATGTTCTCAATCCCATGCTCCGTCTCTTCTCCTTCTGGTATTTCTATGATTCACTGGTTGTTGTGTTTCATGTTGTCTCCCAGCTCTCTTAAACTATTTTCAGTTTTTCATTCTTTTTTCTTTTTGTTGTTCCACTTGGGTGATCTCTGCTATCTTGTCTTCTAAGTCACTGATTTGATTTTCTGCTTCATCGAATCTGCTAGTCATTCCATCAACTTTGTTCATTAATTCAGCAGTTGTTTTCTTAAGTTCTAGCTGATTGCTTTTCATGATTTCTCTATCCTTCTTTATATTTTCATTAATTTCCTTGAACATTCTGATAATCAGTGTTCTGAACTCTGTCTCCGATAGGTTGTTTACCTCTATTTCCTCTAGTTCCATTGATTCAGGAGGTTTCTTCTGTTCTTTTATTTGGGTTGTGTTTCTTTGTCTCCCCATTCTGGCTTACTCTTTGTGCTTGCTTCGATATAACAGATTGATCCCCTAGGTGTCTCAGTCTTTTCTGGGTGGACTTATGTGGTATGTATCCTTTATATTTGAATTACTCAGTCTCCCTATTCTCCTGTGCGAGTAGTTATCTGAGGTGTTCCTTGTATTGTGTGTCCTCACCTGTTGAAGTTTTAGCTTTGATTATTTTTGGCTTGTCAGTAGATGGGATTGACTCCCAGATTGATTAGCTGTGAGAATCAGCAGCGTCTGCAGTTTATGCGCTCCTGTGAGAGGGTTGACCCATGTGATGAGGCTTGGACCCTGTGGGCTCTAGTACCTGTAGCAACTTCCTTTTGGGTGTGACTCTTGAAATGCTCTGGTTTTATCTAAAGTTGGGTATGATGATTCTTGTGTCTCTTAGTTTGAGCCCAGCTGCAGAGTGATTTTAAAGCAAAACAGATCAACAAGAACAACCTCCACAGCCACCAAAGGAAACCAAATGCTCTCATATGTAAAAAGCCCAACCATCAACCTACGGTCAACTTGTACAGAAATATCAAACTTACAAAAGAAGAAAACAAACAGAAACAAAAACAACAGCCACACACACAAAAAGAACAGAAGAGGAAACAAAATAAAATATAATATCATAAAATAAAAATTGCAGAAAAAAGGAAAGGAAGAAAAGTATAGCAGTGAGAAGAATGAATAAAAGAAGGGAAAAGTGAGGGTGGGTCAAAAAGAAAAAGAAAAGAAAGAAAAAGAAAGAATATATATATATATATATATATATATATATATATTTGTCTACACACCCATATATATTGACATGTATTCATCTATATACACCCATATATATGCCTATATTAAAAACTAGAAAATTATAATAATGAAATAGAAATAAAAACCAAAAACAACCAAGATAAGTAACCAATAAAGGGGAAAAAAAAAAACAACCCGTGCCGGTGTTGGCTAAAGTCCACAAGCTCTTTTCAGTTTGTCCTCTGCTGTACAAAAATTCCTGGGCGTCTTGTGGGAACAGAGTAGGTCACCTGATGCCTAGTGTGATCCTGGCACTGCAGGTTTGCTGTACTTGAGTGTGGTTGTGACGTGTGATTGATAGTTTTTACAGAGTCACTGCTGTTTTGCTTTCGCCTGTCCCAAGGCAGGGTGCACTCCCAAAGTCTCAATGAGTGTCTTTGGGCACCCTTTCCGTTGACAGCTCTGGAGAATGAAAGAGTTCACTGCCAAAAGCCAGCTGCCAGGAGTCTGTTAATTAGTGCCTCAGCAGCTGAACCTGTCCTGCCTCCCAAGCCTTGCAGGAAAAGTGGGGGTGGGGTAGGTAGTCTCACTCTGCAGCCTCTTCTGGGGTGGAAATTCTTGAACCCCTATGGGTAGGAATACTTCTGTAGTCTGCCCTATTGCTCCATTCATGGGTCAGTTTAAGACTCTGGATTGGCAGGGGCCAAAGTTTGTGGGGGTGGGTGGGTTCTTATTTCTGTAGTTGTTTGTTGTTGGTTTTGTTTTGTTGTTTTTTTGCTTTCTGTTCAAGAGAGGAGGGGGGAAAAAAGACACAGTCCCAACACTGTTTTGAGCTAAAGTCTTTGCCTCATACTCTCCAGCGGAGTTCTTGCTGCTCTTTCAAAGGGGCTGCGGGTATTTAGGGGACTGCGCGCATCCTGCCGCATGGCTCAGATCCCTGCTCCCTCTCCGCGACCTGCGTCTCTGCCCCGCACGCTGCGTCTCCCCCCACGTGTTCTTTCCCCCGCTGCTCGCCTGGTTTCAGGCTTCTGCCTTAGAGCCTGCGCGCTCGCCCTCGTGGTGCTCCTGCTGGGCTTCTTGAGGGACTGCCGCCAGGGTTTAGGGGACTGCACGCACCCTGCCGCCTGGCTCAGATCCCCACTCCGTATCTCGGGGACCTGCGTCTCCACCCGGCGCACACTGCGTCTTTGCATGTGAGTATTCTTTTTTCCCCTGCTCGCCCTCTTTCAGGCATCTGCCTCAGAGCCTATGCTCTGCGGGACCCAGTGGGCGTAGAGACTAATCCCTGAATCGGGTGGGTGTAGGGATTGATCTTGCCCTGTTGCTGTCAGGCTCTGGACCCTGCTTCCTGGGGACCTGGGGAGCCGCGGGTGCAGCTCGTACCTCTGCACGCTTGTCTCCCCTCTCTCCTTCCCTACTTGCCAAGTCTGAGGCTTCTTCCTCAGACTGCAGACCGTCGTGCTCTTGCTGTACTCTAAGCAGGTCATGGGGCACAGGGAGCGAGCAGTGGGAACACTCACTGATCTGCCCTCTGAAGCTAGGTGCCTCAGCAGCCGTGGGTGTGGCTTGCACCTCACACATCTCGCCGTCTTCTTCCCCTACTCGCCTGGCCTGCCCACCTTCCAGCAATCATTGTGTGAGACTCTTAGTTGCTCTGTGTAATAAGTAAATGTCCCTTTGAAGCATTTCAAAAATTCAAATTTCTAGGGGAGATTTCAGGGAGCTCTCCTCACAGCCGCTATCTTGCCCCCCAATCCTCCCTCTGTTTCTTTTTCAGCTGAACCATCCTGCTACCTGTTGGCAGTTCAGCAGCAGCTCATCTCGGGCTGGGCATCCAACTGCTGTTGCTCAGAGCTCAGCTCGCACTCTTGAGCGAGCTCTTAACCAACTGAATCACTCAGCTGGTCCTATCTGTTTCTTTTTTTTAATGTTATATATTTCAGTTTGGGTTTTTATTTTAGTGTTTACCATTAAGTTTATGTAAAAGAAAGTTTCATATTTAGAATATTCCATTTTCTTCAGCAAGCTTACTTTCTCCATTCCCTTGCGCCGGTTCAGACCTTTAGGGTCACCCTTTTTATGTTTTTGTTGTCACAAATTATCCCTATTTATGCTGTGAGATGATTTCTGCACTGCAGTAGCAAGTTGTCTTTTTCCTCTTGTTTTTTATTTTTCTTTTTTACCTGTATGTTATAAGTATATAGTGTCTTATTTGGTGTAGAGGTTGCCAATTCCTGCTTCTGTCTGTTCATAATACTACTCATAGTTTTGTATTCTTTTGCTTTTTGTTTCAGGTTGAATAGCTTCCTTCAGTGTTTCTTGTAGTGCAGGTTGTGTGTTAGAAAATTTCTTCAGCTTCTGTATGTCTGGAAAGGTCTTCATTTCTCCTTCATATCTAAAGGATATCTTTGCTGGATATATTATTCTTGGCTCATAATATCTCTTTTTCAATTGTTTGAATATTTGACTTCATACTCTCCTGACTTGTAGAGTTTCTGCTGGAAAATCTGATGATAATCTAATGGGTTTTCCTTTGTAAGTTACCGTCTTCTTTTCTCTGGCTGCCTAGAGGATTCTTTCTTTGTCATTAATTTTTGACAGCTTCAATACAATGTGCCTTGGAGAAGACCTGTTGGGGTTTAGGTAATTAGGTGTTCTATTTGCTTCTTGGATTCAAGGATCTAGATCTTTCCAGAAGTTTGGAAAGTTCTCATAGACTATTTATTTGAATATACTCTTTGTTTCACTTCTCCCTTTCTTCTTCTGGTGTGCCCATTATTCTTATATTGCTCTTTCTGATGGAGTCAGAAAGTTCTTGTAGAGTTCTTTCATTTCTTTTAACTCTCAAGTCTCTCTCTTCCTTCATCTGCATCATTTCCAGATTTCTATCTTCGATGTCACTGATTCTTTCCTCCATCTGGTCAGCTCTATTACCTGAGCTGGCTTAAAATTTCAATCTCTTTGGTAAAGTGTTCATTTTGTTTGTTGATTGTGTTTCTCAGTTCATTAAACTGCTTGTCTGTGTTTTCTTGCATCTTGTTGAGTTTTTTCAGAGCTGTAATCTTGAATTCTCTGTCTTTTAAATCACATAGTTCTATGTCTTTAAGTTCATTTTCTGGAGACTTCATTTTCTTTCTGAACTGCCTTGTTACCTTGGTTATTCCTGGCAATTAATGAATTATTATTTATCTTCCTAGGCATCTACAGGAGTAGGTTCTGCAACAGGTTGATAGGAAGAGGTCTTTCTTTTGCTTTCCAGTAGGTGTTGATAGAATGCTTTCTTTTCTCTCTGACTGCAGCCTTCTATTCTGTCTCATGCTGTAGTGTTATATTTTCTCTGCATTGTTCTGGCTTCTCACACAATGGGGGGATTTCCTGGAAGGCTTCTCCTCTGTGAGCAGGTCACATGGATCTCAGGGCACCACCTCTGTGGGAGGATGTGGAGAGCCTCTGAAGTTCCGAAACTCTTCGTGCACCAGATTCAGAGCCTGTGTGTTTCAGGGGCTCTGTTTACCCCTGCAGGGGTCAGAGCTCTGAACTCTGGTCTGCGTCCTGCAGCCCCTGTGGCCTGTGTCTCCACACTTCCCCCTACCCTCCACCCCCACTTGCCCAATTTGCTCACCTTTAGATTACTTCAGTTGTGTATCTCCTAGTCTTACCTGTCTGCTGTCCAGGGAGTCCTTTGTGGAATTATAGTTGTTCAGTTTGTTGTAAATTCCAGGGGAGATTTCAAGAGGCTCACATCACGCCACCATTTCTATGACATCATCCGTAGTTGGGGACCATATGTCTTTTGGAGGCTCGTCCGCTTTAAGAATCCAACACAGGGATGCAGGATGCTGTCTACTAATCCATGTTTTCCCACATGGTTTATCATGTGATGATAAACCATGATCAGACAGCCCAGCCTCCAGGTTGTCAAGGCTGTGCACAAACTAATCTAATAGATTTGAGATTTTTTTTTAAAGTCGTGTACCTTCTGGGAACCACATTTCTCTCCACATCCCAAGATTATTTCATTTTCCCAGCAATAAAGTCCTCAAATCCCGAGTATATGAATAATTAAATCTTGTTTTAGGCAGAGTCCAAGTAGTTTCTTAACACAGGCATGACTAATTGTTATTGTTTGTTGCATTATTAAACAATGAGCAGTATCGTATATATTGTGTAAGTTAAGATAGATAGGTTGAGCTGCTCTAACAATTAATTTAAATGTTAGTTCCCTAAAAAGGAAGTTAGTTAATTTTTCTTCCATGCATGATTACAGAAAGTGAAAAACAAAAGGGGCAGTGTGAGAGTTCAGCTGCAGTAATCGCAAGCCTCAACATTTCATTAACATAATAAAATGAGGAGAGAGAAGATGGTGGGATCTAGACTGGACAGGTAGGAAGGAACAGAAACCAAAGTGGAGGCAACAGAAACACCATCAGCCTTTACTGGGGTGCACAGAGATCAATTCTTTTACTGTAAGGAAGTGTGAGATTAAATGAAAGGGAGTTTGTGATAATCCCGTTGATTCATTGAAGAAGTGAGATGCAATTTGAGTCTGAGAAGAAGCTATCTAGAAGGAAGCTGTGGAGGATCTCTTAAAAGACTTAATGGCTCACCTCTTCCGAAGAATAGGAAATGAATGGAAATCTAAATAAATTTTATAAATTGGCACACAATTGTATTTGTAAATGACTAAATCCTTTTCTCCCAAACTCCATAAAGACAGCTGTGAAAGAAATGACAGACTGCTCTGCCTCACAAATACTGGTGCTGTTTCCATCCCATCCACTCCCAGCTCATGCTGCTGGAGTCTGATTAAGTCTCCCAGCAGGTGGTGGTACCTGCGCTGCAGGAGTTATATGGGTCTTGCAGTTTGCATAATGTGTCTTGCTCATTTTCTAATTTAATCCTCATGCCACCCAGAAACATACTGAGTCTCAGGATGACAAATGATGAATGACAGAGTGGCACAGTGAGCATGTGATGGAGCTGGCTATGGAACCCCGCCCTCTAAATCCATATCCAGCTGTCTCATCATTCTACTGATTATTTTTCCCTTTCATCTTTAGATAGCCCCCAAATGCAACAAGTGGGTCTTCTACTGTCTTTTCTCAATAGAATTTAACAGAAGAAAGCTTTGTGACTCTGTACTAGATAGAGTTCTCCCCTTTCCTCTACTGTTATAGAAATTCATATATTGAAGTCCTTACTCCCAGTATCTCAGAATGTGAACCTTATTTGAGATACAAATAAGGTCTGTACAGAGATGATCAAGTTAAAATGAGGTCATTAGGGTGGGCCTCTGGGATTCACATACTTAGAAAATATTTATAGAAGAATATATTTCTAAGTATTATATACATATATTATAAAATTATTTATATTATAAAAATATTATAAAGATTATAAATATTCTCCTGCTGTATTTTCTAGTAATTTTTTGTCTTTTTTTTTTTTTTTTTTAAGATTTTATTGGGGAATTGGGGGAGGGGAACAGCATTGAGGAACCAGGGAAGTGGAACAGACAAGTTGCTGTCCTTTTGTTCTTCAGTCTAGTTGTGGAGGACATTGCTTCATTGGCCCATGTTGGTATGATCATTGCACTCTTCTCGGGTGAGGCAGAGTGGTCGCTGGCCTCTGGACAGCAGCTCACAGTGGCTCTTGGCAGCTCATGCTGGCAGCCAGCTGCTCACGCTGGCTGCCAGCCACTCACTGTAGTCTATGGCAGCCACTGCAGCAGGGGCTGCAGCTATGCCATTGCAGGCGACTCACAGCAGCCCACCTCCAGGTGGAGCTGTTGTTCGCCATCTTAGCTGTAGAGGGCAGTGTCACTGGCCCTCATATGTGGGATCTGAACTGGGGCTGCTGGCGTCCCTAGCAAGCTCATAACCAATGCACCATTCGGCCAACCCTGTCTTTATTTTTTACATTTAGATTTTAATCTATCTGGAATGATTGTGGTGAAAGGAGACTATCCATTTTTTTCCTAAAATGTGCAGTTCTACCACCATTTATTAATAATTCATCTTTTTTCCTAGTAACTTGAAATGTCACTTTAATCATAAATTAAACTCCAGGGTATAATTGGACCACTTCCTGTACTTCCTATTCACTCTCTTCATTTCAAATTTCTACCTGCATGTGTATCATTAGCACTCTGTTCTCATGGGCAGACCTTTACATTATGTTTTGCTATCAGCAAGGGCCAATAACCCCTTACTACATTCTTTAAAAAATTCTCAGCTTTTCTTGACCATTTATATTTTACTGTTTTCTCTTTTGAAAACATTGTTTATAGAAAATTTTATGGAAAAGTAGTAAACTCATTCAAATTATACCAAAAAGAATAACAACAACAAAACCCTTTTGACAAGCCTTGCTCTAGAAAAAAATGTCATGTGTTCATTTAGATAAGTGAACACACTGTTTCCTAAAAGGAAGCATCCTTCTCTTTTTTATAACTTCATTTGATGCTTTGGCTATTTATAGACAGCTTCTCACGTCAATAAACATAGGTCATAATTTGTTGTGTCTGCATGTATGGAACAGAGTGCATCAGAATTTGCTTAACTGTTTTTCACTGATGGGCATTTCAGACTTTTTTGACTTTTTTTTGGTAATTGTAAATACTGTGATGAATATCTTTATGCATACAGCTCGTTCGTCCGTCCTTCCTTCCGTCCTTCCTTTCTTTCTTCCTTTCTTTCTTTCTCTTTCTTTCTTTCTTTCTTTCTTTCTTTCTTTCTTTCTTTCTTTCTTTCTTTCTTTCTTTCTTTCTTACTTTCTTTCTTTCTTTCTTTTTCTTTTTTAAATTAGCTTCAGGTGTACAACACAGTACAATAGTTATACTTTTTACCCCTCAAAGTGACAACCCTCTTCCTCCAATTCTCCCCCCATTCCTCCCCCCCATATCATACATATCTATTACAATTCCTTTGACTCCCTTCCACAGTATAATCCACATCCCGTGACTATCTATATATTCAATTACAGTTGGCATACAGTATTATACAACATTAGTTTCAGGTATACAGTGCAGTGATCAAGCCTCTTCTCCATCCATGAAGTGGTCTCCATAACAAGACACGTGACCATCTGACACCCCACAAAATATTTACAACATTATTATATTCCCCAAACTGTCTTTCATATCCCTGTGGCAATATTGTAGTTCCCTATTTATGCTGTCTAATCCCTTCCCCTTCTCCCTCATCCCCACCCCCTTCCCAATGAGCAACACTGTTTTTCCTCTATATCTATGAGACTGTTTCTGTTTCCTTTGCTCATTCATTCAGATTTTCAGATTCCACATATAAGTGAGATCATATGGTATTTGTCTTTCTCTGACTGACTTATTTCACTCAACATAATAGTCTCTAGGTCCATCCATATCGTTGCAAATGGTACGATTTCATTCTTCTTTGTAGCGGAGTAATACTCCATTGTATAAATGTACCACAGTTTCTTAATCCAGTCATCTACCAATGGGCATTTTGGTTGTTTCCAAGTTTTGGCTATTGTAAATAGCACTGCAATGAACATAGGGGTGCATATATTTTTTCAAATTAGCCTCTTGAATTCCTCTGGGTAGATACCCAAGAGTGGAATTGCTGGGTCATACAGCAGTTCCATTTCCAGTTTTTTGAGATACCTCCATACTGATTTCCATAATGGCTGCACCAATTTGCAGTCCCACCAATAGTGCACCAGGGTTCCCTTTTCTCCACACCCTCGCCAGCACTTGTTGTTTGTTGATTTGTTGATGATAGCCATTCTGACTGGAGTGAGGTAGTGTCTCATGGTGGTTTTTATTTGCATTTCTCTGAAGATTAGTGAGGTTGAACATTTTTTCATATGCCTGTTGGCCATCTGTATGTCCTCTTTAGAGAAATGCCTCTTCATATCCTCTGCCCATTTTTTAATTGGGTTGTTTGTTTTTTTGGTGTTGACTTTCATGAGTGTTTTATAAATTTTGGATATTTACCCCTAATCAGATATATCGTTGGCAAATATCTTCTCCCATTCAGTAGGCTGCCTTTTTGTTTTATTGATGATTTCCTTTGCTGTGAAAAAAGTTTTAAGTTTGATGTAATCCCATATGTTCATTTTTTCTTTTCTTTTCCTTACCCGAGGGGATATATCAGTAAAAATATTACTCAGGGTAATGTCTGCAAACTTACTCCCTATGTTTTCTTCTAGGAGTTTCATGGTTTCAGGTCTTACATTTAAGTTTCTAATCCATTTTGAGTTTGTTCTCGTATATGGTGTAAGTAGGTGGTCCATTTTCATATTTTTGCACGTGTCAGTCCAATTTTCCCAGAACCATTTATTAAATAGACTATCTTTACTCCAATGTAAATTCTTGCTTCCATTGTCATAGATTAAATGACTGTATATGGGTGGGTTGATTCCTGGACGCTCTATTCTGTTTCATTGGTCTATGTGTCTGTTTTTATGCCAGTACCATACTGCTTGATTACTGTAGCCTTGTAATATGTTTTGATGTCAGGTAGTGTGATGCCTCCCACTTTGTTCTTATTTCTCAGGATTGCCATGGCTATTTGGGGTCTTTTGTGGTTCCATCTAAATTTTAGGATTCTGTGTTCTATTTCTGAGAAAAATGTCCTTGGTAGTTTGATTGGAATTGCATTGAATCTATGTCACGTCCTGCATGGCAAGGTCAAATGGGACTCGAGAGGGGCGACGCAGATTGAATAAGAACAAGAGACAGAAGTAAGATAAGAGCGAGACCAAGGGACTCAGCCAAAGATGACTGAGCCCTGAATCGGGTCAGCGCATAGCTTTTATTGAGAATTTTCAAGGAAGCAAACTGTAACAAATCATTAACGGTGGTTTGTAGTTTTCAGGATTTACACAGTCTTCTACTCCCCTGTAAGTGCTCTCTCCAGGGTGCACTGTGACTTGTTCTCCCATTAAAGGATTTATCTTGTTTTACACTGTGATAACCTCTGAGACTCAGACCCAGTCTCTGCCTGTCATCTAAAGAATATTTACCATAACTATCTTATGCTAAGGATAGACTTGTCTCTATATATCTCCTAAATAATGGTTACCATGACTACCTAGTCATTATCCCAAATTTCAGCAGCTAGACTCTCAGGGAGTATACTTGAATTATTACTAAAGACTAGCTTTGACCCTGTTCAGGGTAAAAGCATCTAAAGTTTTATTCCTATGTAAATACAATACCTAGCAATTAAAGGGGTCTCACACCACTCTATCCTACAGAGGGCTGTATATGTTTTTCAGTTAAAGCTTTAGTATCTGTTGCTGCAACAAGGCACTAAACGGAGGAATTTACACAAGGCTGTTAACATAACTCATGGTCAGCAAGCTGCCTGGAACTCTCATGGCCTGGAGACCTTTGGCCTCTGAGGAGACTTTTCACAGCAGAGCCCTTAGGCAAATGCATCAGCTTCTCACAGGCCTGAGTTTTCTGGCCTGAGTTTGTCAGAGGTCTGTGCCTCAGTTTCCAAGGGGCTTGAGTCCCCAATATCTTAGTTCAGGGGTTGGTTCCCCACGGAACTACCGCCTGGCTTAGGTTGTCTCCCCTCGTTTAGGAGATCTTACCCGTCTTTGGCTGCATAGTTAGCTCATTGGGGTACCACAGGAACATGTCACAAGTGTAGTGAATATATTGTCTCCTATAGGAGAAAAGGCACATGGGTTCATAGAGGCAGGAGATATTACATGACCAACTATAAGGCAGCACCCCTAATATCCAGTGCTGAGCAGGGCAATGTGTCCTTGTCAGACACTGGGGGGCTGTCGGCTTCCCACAAATGTATATATTTTCTTAGGTAGTATTTGCATCTTAACTATATTAATTCTTCATAGCCATGAGCATGGTATGTAGTTTCATTTATTTCTACTTTTATTTCTCTCTTCAGTGTTTCATAATTTTCTGAGTACAGGTCTTTTACTTCTTTAGTTAAATTGATTCCTAGATATTTTATTGTTTTTGAAGTGATTATAAAGGGATTGATTTCCTGATTTCTTCTTCTGATAGTTTATTATTGGTGTATACAAATGCAACAGATTTCTGAATACTAATTTTGTTTCCTGCTACCTTACCAAATTCGTTTATCAGTTCTAGCAGTTTTTTTGTGGAGTCTTTGGGATTCTCTCTTTCGGATTCTATCATGTCATCTGCATATAATGACAATTTTACTTCCTCTTTTCTAAGTTGGATGCCTTTTATTTCATTTTCTTTTCTGATTGCTGTGGCTAGAACTTCCAGAACTATGTGAAATAGAAGTGGTGAAAGTGGGCAGCCTTGTCTTGTTCCTGATCTTCAGGGGAAAGCTTTTAGCCTTTCCCCATTGAGTACGATGTTTGCTGTGGGCTTATCATATATGGCCTTTATTATGCTGAGATATGATCCCACTATTCCCACTTTGCTAAGAGTTTTTATCATCAATGGCTGCTGGATTTTGTCAAATGCCTTTTCTGCATCTATTGATATGATCATATGATTTTTATTTTTCATTTTGTTAATGTGATGTATTACGTTAATTGATTTGCAGATGTTGAACCAACCTTGCATACCAGGAATGAATCCCACTTTACAGCTTTTTGAACTTCTGATTTTTTTCTTTTAATAGAGTCTTAGAAATGGAATTTCTTTGGCAAAAGTGTGCATTCTTTACACTCAGTGGATTTACCAGCAGCCTGCACCCACAGGGTGTGTTGTAGTACCTTCTATCTACAAAGCTGGCACCAGCTTTGGCAGTGTTTTTCATCTGTGCTATTCTGTTAGGGAAATGTTATCCTGTTTTTATTTTCATATTTTATTGTTAATCAAGTTGAACTTATTTTTGTGTGATTATTGTCTATTTGTATTCTTTTATATTTTTTCTTGTCTAAGTTCTTTGCCCATTTCCTTTTATAATGTTGCTTTATATTATTATTGGTTTATTTGAGGTTTAAAATATAAATGACATTAACTTTTTTTTTTTTCTGTAATGCATTACAACTATTCTTCCTCTCACCCTTTGTCTTTGAATTTTATGGAATTTTTAAAAGTTCTGTTGTTTTCTGGGTTTTACAATATGGTTATAAATGGGTTTTTTTCCCACTCCAAGATTATTTAGAAATGCAGCAATTTTTCTTCCAATGTGATTATAGCTTTTTCTATTTAAAATCTATAAATTTCAACCAATTTGGGATTTATTTTGGTGTAAAGAGTGATGTAATTTTCCAGGTTAGTTTCTTTTTCTTTCTTTCTTTCTTTTTTTTCTGAGTGTTAAGCTAGTTGTTCCAATCCCATTTTTTTATTTTTTTATTTTTATTTTTTAGCTGAGCCATCCTGCCATCTGTTGGCAGCTTAATGGCAACTCAGCTCTGGCTGGCATCGAACTGCCGTTGCTCAGAGCTCAGCTCCGCACTCTTGAGCGAGCTCTTAACCAACTGAGCCACTCGGCCGGCCCCAATCCCATTTACTGAATACTCCATCTGGAGTGTTTTAATTTGAATTTCTAACTTTCTCTTATACCAAATTTCGTTTTTTACTTCTGTCTATTTCTCCATTTTCTTATTTTCATACTAGGCTGTTTATCCTGTTTCAGTAACATTCTACGTTAATTCCTATAGCTTCATAATATTCCTTAATGCATGCTAGAGTAAGTTCCTTTTATTGATCAATATTTTCTTGACTATCTTTACACATCTATTTTTTTTAGTTCAATTTTAGAATCATTTTTGCCAAGTTTTCGGGAGAAATCACTTTGTAATTTTATTTAGAATTGCAAAAATACAATATATTAATTTGGGGAGACTAAATAATTTTACAATATTGAGTAATCTTTTGAAGATCCAGACATGTCTTTCCATTTGTTGACATCTTGTTATGTCCCTTAGTAGTGTTATTTGTCTGTTCATGAGAAACACCTCTAACTCTTGGCCTGGGTAACTCTCATTGAGAGGCAGTGACATACTATAGACACAAGCCATGTGTTATGCACCTTAGAGAAAATTTAAGAGATTTTCTTAAGGGCAATTTGGACTATCACTAATTTTTCTGTATATGCATGTGGGTACAAGATCATGCATACTGTTCCAATGACCTCTGCATGACCAGCGAGCTATAGGATTTTTGTTTGTTTGTTTGTTTGTTTTTATTATTATTTTTGTTGTTTGGAATTAACTCTAAGTCAAGCAGGGTATAATTGAGAAAAACAGTGACCTATTTGCATACTATTTAATCACATGGCATTTTTGGTGTTGTGTAATGTGCCATAATTGGCTCAGTGGTGTCCCTCTGGTTTGCGGGGAGCTTGCTGCAGTACTATGACTTCTGGGGACAGGTGTACTATTAAATTTGGAAACTGTGTGAATTGCTTTTCATCCAAGTGAGTCTATATGCAACAATCAGATTGTGAGACCAAGATACAGCTTGTTACTAATGAGTTAAAGGGTATCTTGTAGCCTCAGTTAGTGCCCAAAATACCAGTGCTTCCTGAAATGCTTCACATTTCTTACTAGTGCAGGGCCAGGCACAAGTTCTACTCAAGGACAACACCAAGTATGGTAGGGGCATAGCAAGATCACTGTGGACTTTTTTATAAACCTGTGAGACTTTGTTCAACTGAGGAAGTCTTTCCATTGTAATTATTTCTGACCTGTTTAGTGGCTTCCTTACCCTCTCCTCCACCAAGGCCCCTCCCCCAAGTCCCCTTATTCCTTTCAAGTGTGCTGTAACCATGAAAAAGTTACCAATCAAGGGTAGTTAATTTAGGGTCAGGAAGGTAGGATTTAAATATAAATGTGTATCTGACAGAATGATTCATTATTTTCTAGGTCACTAGAAAAGAGCAGAATTTCTCAAACTGTGTTCCGTGGACTGATATTAATCATACAAATGCACTAAGCACAAAAAGTTCTCAAGGTTCCAGGGCCAAATTGGCTTAGGAAATGCTGCATACTAATTCCCTTCTGAGGGCTTTACAACGTTCATTAGCATATTAAAACTTCTGAGAAGTACAGCAGGGAAGAATCCAGTTTTAGTTCTCTGAGTGATTATGCAAGTGTATTAGTGCAAGGAACAAGTTTGTTTTAAGCCAAATAGGTTTCCCTTAGCACTGATTTTGGAAAGGCTAGAGGAGATTTAATAGAATTTTACCTTCTCTTTTGTCATGGTGTCCCAGCAGCCCATTAAAACATGTGTCAATGTTGGAATACTAGAGCTGGATTTTAAATGAAATGCAATCAAAATCAAATTCCACTGAAAATATAATTTTACTCACTTATTCATAATATCAGTGGTATATTTAAATGCATTAGATACAATACATGATGGACCTTTTAACTCACATGACACTTTCAGAAACTGATATTCTAATGCAGTCATTGATTAATTTATTCAAATAATAGATATTAAGGGACTACTGAGGCTTCAGCACTGTGCTAAATGTGAAAAGCTGGAGATATTCTAGAGTCAGTGAGTGGTAAGGGATAAGAAAATTTGGGAAAAAAATAGAAGTTCATATCCTTCATGGGGCTACTCCATGGGCAGAATTCTGCCATCAGTATTAGGTGGCTGTGGGAGAAGTTCCAGCCTGAGCCTGGGAGGAATATGGCCTACGCCAGAAAGTAGGTCGTCTTTTCACTGCAGTCCTTACGGGTTTTGCCAAGGACACTGACACTCAAACTAAATTCTGATATGTATCAGTTCTCAGTGATAACAGCACTGTTCTGTAAAAAGCCACCTAAAAACTCAGTTGCTTGAAACAGTACTCATTTATTAACACAGGTTTCCTTGGATTTATCTGATGTAGGCTCAGCTAGGTGGTCCTGCTTCAGGTTGTGGTGGCTGGGGCAGCTCTGCTTCTTCCTTCAGGTCTATGAATCAACTGGGGCATCTCTGCTGACATGCTTCTCATCTTTCTCTAACCAATGGACTAGCCAGGAATGTTTTTCTCATGAAAATGGCACAGGCAAAGATGGCAAGCACAAACATACAAGCACTTTCAAGCTTCTGCTTGCATCTCATCTTCTAGAATCTCATTGGCCAAAACATGTCACAGGATAGGAAAGTATACCTTGCCCCCTGCTAGGTAGAAACTACATGGCAAAGGGTATAGATGTCCATTCCTATGATTGGGGAGCAAGCAAATAGATGGAATAATAATCCAGTCTGACCCATCCAGGAACCATAGGACAATGATGCTGACTCTCCTTCATAAATATAAATTCTACTCAGTGCATCTGAGAACTCAGCCATGGTTCCTGGACATGAGAAATTTCTTTCTGTATCCAGTGAGACCTGAGGGTTGGCAGCTGATTTTGAATGAAGTATAACAACCTAGGTATGGAAGTATGGCCAGATAAGCAGGCTGATTCTCATCCTGTGTATTCTAGCTACATCCTCCTCCTTCTCAGACTTAGGCCCTGTCTCCAATACAGCTGATGGTCATGGCTGCATCTAGTGCACAATGGTGCCTTTGTGCAAATTAGAAAAAGATGCCTGCCCCACCCCACCCCACCCCTGCCATCATGAGTCCACCTGGAGGAAACCAATGGAGGATGAACTTCAACTAATCAAGAGACAATGGAGAAAGCTTCAGAAAAAGATTGAATGTTGAATACCTTAGACAAGGCAAAAACGTAAGGCAAAAACAAAAAAGGGAACAAGATCAACAGAGTAGAGTGTGGGGAAGAAGCAAAACAGCTCTTCTTCCACATTGACTCTGGACTTGGCCCTGTGGCTTGTTTGATCCATGAAGCAATAGCAGGTGAAATTCAAGCAGAGCCTTGAAAGGCGCTTGTGTTTAGGAGTTTGCCCTCTCTTGCTGCTGGAAGCTCTTCTACTTCCATCTGAACAAGCCCAGGCTAGCATGCTGGATTAGAGACATATAGCTCTTGCCTCAGCTGACATAAAACTAACTGCCAGACTTCTCAGGACAAACCCCATTGGTCTCAGAGACCTCTCAGGACCAACCCCATTGCAGACCCATAACTAGGCAGTGTAGCCAAGCTGGCCCAGAGGAGCTGTTCCGTCAGTCCACAGGACTGTGACAAATAATGACTGTTCATTGTTTTAAGCCACTACATTTTGGGGTGTTTTGTTAAACAGAGAAAGCTAAATGATACATAATGTAAATTTTGTATGCCCTGGCAATGTTTAAATAAGATAAAATAAGCTTTGGATTGCCTTGTCTATAATGCTTAAAAATTGTGTTGTCCAAATTTAAGAATATTTAAGAATGGAAAGATAAATATTAAGAAAAACACGTTATTTTAAAAAATTTATTATTTTTATTTTTTTAGCTGAGCCATCCTGCCACCTGTTGGCAGCTCAGTGGCATCTCAGTTCCGGCTGGGGATTGAACTGCTGTTGCTCAGAGCTCAGCTCACACTCTTGAGAGAGTTCTTAATCAATTGAGCCACTTGGCCGGCCCTAAGAAAAACAGAGTTGTTGTTTCACAACCTAAAACTGGATTATGAAAGATAGGAAAAGGTAAGAGAGGAAGAGACAAAAGATAATTATTCTATTTTTCATCTTTTAGAAAACCAATGGATACTGGCAAAAGAAAGAGGAGATTAAAGGTATTACACAAATGTATAAAGATAACCATTAGAATAGAATGTAAATCTTCCTTAATAGATGATGAAGTACTTAAAAAAGTAAAGAAAATATGTTACATATATATTAAAATATATACCAAATTTTATTGACTGTTAAGATTATATTAGTTGTAAGATCACTATTATTTTAATCACTGTATAAGGAAACAATGTTGCCAATGAAGCCATAATGAACCATCAATTGTAAGACACATCCCAATTTCAAAGATACTAACATATGAAATAAAAGTACATCAAGAATTGTCATATTGCAGTACCTAAAACAGAAGACATCATATAAAATATGAGAGAACTACTACCAAATACATGTCATACTAATAAATGTAAATATAATTCTCCTATTGGAAGAAAAAAAAATTTTTAGATTGATTCACAAAGCAAAATAAAAAATAAAATAAAAGCATGGGCAAAAGTACACCAACAGGGGCCGGCCAAGTGGTGCATTGGTTAAGAGCTGGTTTGGGACGCCAGCAGCCCTGGTTCAGATCCCACACATGAGGACCAGTGACAGTGCCCTCTACAGCTAACAATAGCTCCACCTGGAGATGGGCTGCGCCATCCCCGGTGACAGTGTAGGCTGCAGCCCCTGCTGCAGTGCGCTGCCATAGGCTACAGTGAGTGGCTGGCAGCCAGCGTGAGTGGCTGGCAGCCAGCGTGAGTGGCTGGCAGCCAGCGTGAGCTGCCAATAGCCATGGTGAGTGACCATCCAGAGGCCGGCGACCGATCTGCCTCATCCGGGAAGAGCGCATGACGATACCAACATGGGCCAGTGAAGCAACATCCTCCGCAACTAGACTGAAGAACAAAAAGACAGCAACTTGTCTGTTCCCCTTCCCCGATTTCCCAATGCTGTTCTCCTCCCCCAATTCCCCAATTAAAAAAAATCTTAAAAAAAAAAATGTACACCAGCAGAACACTACAGTGTGTGTGTGTGGAGGAGTCATCGTCCTAATATCAAAGAAGGTAAAATTCAGGCCAAAAAGTATTAAACAAGGGAAAAACTGACACTTTATAATGTTAATAGATACAGACCACCATGAAAATATAGCAGTTATAAATATCTATGCATCAAATAATAACATTTCATTAAGGAAATACAAGAAGAAAGAGACAAAAACACACTAATAGATTTTAATTCACTTGTCTTGGTTTAAGACAGATAAAGTTGACAATAAAAATGTTAGAGTAACTCCATTGAATACTGGCAGCCATTATAAATGAAGATGATATAGTTTTAAGGGAATGGTGTACAACACATGAAAAAAAATAGATCATACACTGTGACTGTAAAATGGTGTTAGAGGTGCATAAAGATTGGAAGAGCCAAAGAAAGTATAATTAGTTTTTTAAGAGAAAAGAATCATGGATCTATAGATTTTAGCAAACTGTTTTGGTGTTTTAAGCATTTAAGGAAAATGCTAATTAATTCTTTAGCATAAATCCAAATGTTCATTATAGAGAAAGCAGCCTTTACTCTGTGAGGGCCTATGTAGGAATAATCTAAGCATGAAATACAGTCCTTCATGAGTTAATTCATCACATGATTAACCTCACAGCATCTGACTTAAAACAAAATGGAAAGGTTAGGCTTGACAGTGAGAGTATAGCAGGATACTGAGTCAGACACTTGCTGCCTGTTTTCTACACTCTAAACATAAGCCTTGTCATAAGAAAAAATTTCCTACCAAACATTCTTTCCCTGCAATCCTTAGCACTTAGCTTAAATAATGCAATTATCTGAAACAAATACATTCAGTTCCCAGAGAATTACAGACTTCAGGAGTGGCGAAGGAGGATAAAATAATGGAATCCTGAGAAATAATTTGGTTTCCAACAAGGAATCTAAAACAACTCAGATTATTAACTGATTTACCTATGGTCACACAACTAGAAAAAAGCAGGTTTGAGGTTAGAACAAAATTCGTGCTTTCCAGGAAGAAAAACACAAAATTTCTTTCAGCTCCACTACCTGACTATTCATTAGACTTAGAACCAGGGATAGTTTAGGATAAATGTTACATTTCATCAGATACATTTTATATGTATTAATGTATCCATTAAGCATTGCCATCATATTTATAATTTTATGAGCCTTAAAAAACACTGTACGGAAGTCTCGCACCTTAGCATTTTATATCATTAAGTTAGTTGCTTCTTCCACAACATCACATTCATAAAGCAGATGTTTTCATTGGTTCTCTCTTATGGCCATTGGTCCCTTTTCCACTACTGCAGCTGTTTTGCCAACCTTATTTCCTGACTGGGAGTGTGCCCAGTTTGCTGTGGAAACCAAAACCCCAGAAGCACAAAATTTAACAGTTGCATGCATTTATTTTACAATAGCAATTCACGCAGGGCTTCTTATGCTAAAAATCTTTTATACACGTGTTTTAAAGCCAAAGGGCACCGTTTCCAAAATAAAGCTTGTGGAAACATTATAGGCATGAGTGGATTCAGTAAGCTAATAGTGGTATCCAAAATCAGATGTGAGGGCTGGCTCAGTGGCACGGTGGTTAAGAGCTGGCTTGGGATGCCAGCGGCCCCGGTTAGGATCCCACATATGAGGGCCAGTGACACTGTCCTCTGAAAAAAACAAAACAAACAAACAAAATCAGATGTGAAGATAAAATGCTGTGCAGAGACGAAACAGTATTTTCAGATAAACAAGTTTTCAAAACGAGTAAACACAGTGGCTGGATAAGATTATAGGTCAACAAAGAAAATCAAGGAAGAATCTAAGTATGGTCTATGATGGGAAATCTATTGTAATGAATGCTTAAAGATTTGAGTTATATACATTTATTCAAAAAACACCTTAAAACACCTATGTATAGTATGCCCAGTATTGCATATGATGGATTCTGGTGTTATTAATTGTATGTTGCTTTCCCTTTTATAGACCCTTTGTGGTAAACCCTTAATCCCAATCTTGGTCAACTACAGCTGGTGCCCAGAATGTTCCTGGCACCTTACTCTCTGCCTACATTTTTATTAGTATTTTTAACCTCAGCTGGAGATCAGGAATGGAAGGTCATTCATTACCACTTCAAATGTAAGATATATATACATAGTCTGTTTATCTGTTTTGAATTGAATAGCCATTTTGGATTTTGAATTGTCATTGCCATTTCTCCATTAGGGCATATTAACCAGAGGATTTTCTGTCTTGTTAAAATGCAATCAATACAAAATAAACATCTATTCAGGGGTTTCTAATTTCTCATGTTGTATTATATTTGGCCTTTGACAGAACACATTCCTATGTTTAGAAGCAATTGCACTGTTTTGTTTTGTTTTTTCATTATATTATATAATCTTTGTATTTTGGGGACCCTTTTGAACTTTTTTGTTGAATTTTGCTTTCTTCCCAATAATAGCCATTTGTAATTGCTATGTCTTAGGAAGGGCTCAAGGTGAAAAGAGTAAGGAAAATGGATAGAAGGTCAATTTGAATGAGACTGGCTGTAAGATACTGGCTGACGGGAAAGAGGAGGAAGCTGGGACCTGTGTTGGGGGCACCAACTCAGCTATCAGGGAGGCCCAGAGAGACATGGGCAGTAATTTAGTTTTTAGCCATGATTCTTTAGCCAAGGAAAGTACTTGATTTGAGATGACCTCCATATTTACCTCATCTTCTTGCTTGGGGGTGATTTGCAAACCACACTGAAGAAAAATTTAGTCAAATGAAGAGCTGCAGTCTCTTGGACAGAGGAAACAGAGAACAGAGACAGCTGTAATTGGTATGTCAGGGTACCAGATAGGAGAGAGCAGCTGAGAAGGAATCCCTTAATGTTTATACAGTTTCTTTTCAGGTACTTGGCCAAATCCTAAACTGAGCATGCTTAGGACAAGAAGCCATGAGGCCTAACAGAGAAGAGTTCCTGGAGAACAGAGAGTTGAACAAAGATTTCAGAAGTCACACAGTGTTCTTTATGCTAAGTACTTTGTTTTCCTCTTGGAGTCTGAAATTTTGCAACATGCTAGACAGAGGATGGCTACATGACCAACTTCCAATAAAATCCCTGGGTGCTGGGTATCTACTGTGCTTTTCTGATCAGCAGCATTTTATTCATGTTGTCACAACTTGTTACTGAGAAAATTAAGTGTGCCTTTGTGAATTCACTGGAACAAGACCCTTGGAAGCTTGTGCCTATTTCCACTGGGCTTCTCTCCATGTGCCTCTTTTCTTTGTTGATTTTGTTTGTATGGTTTTATCATAATAAATCATAGATAGCCATGAGTTAAAAAAAAAAAAAAAAGTCACACAGTGTTGAAGAATTCCAACCAGCCATACCAGAGATCTTGGTGAACATCGCTGGCATTCAATTAAGCTCCAGAAAGGACATTTATTAGGGCCGGCCGAGTGGCTCAGTTGGTTAAGAGCTCATTCAAGAGTGTGCGCTGAGCTCTGAGCAACAGCAGTTCTATGCCCAGCCTGAGCTGAGCTGCTGCTAAGCTGCCAATAAGTGGCAGGATGGCTCAGCTAAAAAAGAAAAAAATTAAAGAAAAAAAAGAAAGGACATTTATTAAGAGTAAGAATCATGCTATAGGGATAAAGGCTGTGCCCTATGACTAAGAGAAAATTGAAAATGGCCTAATTGGAAACCAAGACTCAGCAAAATTGAAGTGATTCTTCAAGCTCACTGAACAAAGCTCAGATCTCTTTAGAGTAAGATAACAAAATCCAGTGTCTCTATTAGGATTCATACAATGTCTAACTTTCAGTATAAAATCACTTTTATATGTGAAAAAGGAGAAAAATGTGATCCATAATCAAGAAGGAGATAAAACTATCTAAAGAAGGAGATCCACAAATAAACCAGATATGGGAATTAACAGACAAGAGTTTTAAAATAACTATTATAAATATGTTTTAAAAATTAGTGGATGAACAGATGAAAAATTTTAGCAGAGAAATGGAAACTCTAAAAGAGAATCATTTGGAAAGTCTAGAGCTGAAAAATATCTGAAATGAAGAACATTTTAAAAGTCTTTAACAACAGACTACACAACAAATGAAAGGGTAATAGACACAAAAACAGGCTATAGGAATTAACCAAGTGAAGCACAGAAAGGAAAAATAATTTTAAGAAAAAGAACAGAAGACTGAAAACCTATGAGAAAATATCAAACTATGTAGTATATGTACAATTGAAGCTCCAGAAGGAGAAAAGAGAAAGAATGGAACAAAAGAAACATTTGAAGAAATAACGGCCAAATATTTTCTAAAATTGATAAAAGATATCACCTCATAGACCCAAGAAGAATCACATAGAAGAGTGAGGAACATCTAAGCATGTCACAGTCAAACTGATGGAAACCAAAAATAAAGAGAGAAATCTTAAAAAGCAGGCAGAAAAATAAAGACATTACATTCAGGTGAACAGTAAAAAGAATGATGACTGTCCTTCAAAAATAATGAAGGCCACAGAACAAGGGAATGACATCTTTAAAGTGTTAAAAAAAATACTGTTAATATAGAATTGTAAGTCCAATAAAATGTCTTTTAAAAGTAAAGGTGAAATGAAGATATTAAGAAAAAAAAGAAAAGCTGGAATAATTTGTTGCTAGAGGGACTGCATTACAAGTAATATTAAAGGAATTTCTTCAGAATGATGAGAAAAGATTCCAGTTAGAAGTCCACATCTTCAGGAAGAAAGGAGGACTACTAGAAACATAAATAACAAATGGGTAGCCAAATATAAAACACTAGTTTAAAAAAATACATTTAAAAGACTACTGACCTTCAAAGCAAAATATATTATATGTAGGAGTAAAATATATGATAATATCCATCCAAGGTAGATGATAAATGAAGAAGGAAATGATAACTTCTAAGCAACCACTACAGTGTAATATGAAGAGTTATAACTAAAATCCATTAGTGGAGATAAAAAGGAATACTAAAAACTAGAGTAATTCAGAAGAAATCTAGAAAGGAAGAATAAAGTACCAGAAGGAACCACTGGCAAGATGAGACTTAAACCCAAGCATATGAGTAACTTAAAATGTACATAGAATAAACTCACCAATGAAAAGGCACAGACAGATTGAATTCTTCCAGTCAAGATGGCAGAGTAGGTAAACTTTGTGCTTGCCTCCTCCTATGACCACCTCAAAATTAAAACTAAAGTACAGAACAACTATCATTGAGAAATACCTAAAGCCTAGCCAAACAGAAATCCTATAGTGAAATTATACAGAAGCCACATCAAGACTGGCAGGAGGGGTAGAGACGTGGAACAGACTGGTCCATACACATGTGTGATAGTTAAATATTGGGAGGAATATCTCAGAGCAAGGGGTCCTAGACCCACAATGGGCTCCCAAGCCTATGGTTCTAGTGCCTGCAAGATGCCCATAACTTCTGGCTGTGAAAACCAGCAAATATTGTGGCTGAATGAGATGCAGGGCAGTGGGAGTCCCAGGTGTTCCTTTTAATGGACCCACACATGGACTTACTTACTGATGTACTCACTCACTCAGATCCAGTGCTGGAGCAGCAGTTCGAAAGGTGCCAGGTCCATACGGGGGGAACTAAATTATCTAGCTTCAGTGCGAGGGCTGGCAAGGCAGCTTTCTCTCAGACAGTAGTGGCAGAAGCTATTGTTCCTTTGTTGAGCCCTACCCTCATCCAGCTTGGACACACAGGAGGGTGGCTTATCTGAGTCTCCATCAACCTGGCTAATACTGTTTACCCAACCCTTGTGATTTCCTGAGACCCCACCCCATCCAACTAGCAGGCCCACTCAAGCTACTTCCAGTGGCTTTTCCATACAAATAACTTGTCTTGGTTCACCTGGTGGGCTTTCCTAAAATCTCTCAAAAAGATCACAAACCCCAAACAAGCAGCATCTGGCATTGGCATATCCCATACTTCTTGCTAAGCAGCCCCTAATTGGGCACAGGTAGCAGACAGCCTCATCTCATAGCTTGGCCTCTCCAAGGCCAGCACAAGTGACAACCATCTCCAGGTCACTTTGTAGCCCATACCAAGTGACCCTGGGCAGGACACAGGCAATACCTGACCCTGGCCTGCACCAGAGCCTCCTCTGCTCAAGAGGCCCCAGAACCAATACACCTGGTGGCCATCTTCAGACCACACCAGAGCACCACCCAACCATCTCCACAAATGACACACCCAAAGGGCAGACTTGGCAGGTACCAAAGCCCTACTAAAGCAAATTCTGCTCCATAAGGTCAGCTCCTGTACAATAGCTCCTCCACTGTAGTTATGGCCAGTCCTCACAACCAATCAGCCCAACATTGATGTACCAATAGAAATCAAGTCTCAACAAGAACAGCAGGACACATACAACCCACACAAGGGGTAAAGCTGGAGCACTCAGCTCAGGCGATGAGGGAAACTGTGTCACTGACTCCCATAGAGCACCTACTACACGAGGCCACTCTACTAAGACCAGGAGACATAGAAGCTCTACCTAGCACATAGAAACAAACGTAGGGAAGCAGTCAAAATGGGGAGACAAAGAAATATGCCAAATGAAAGAACAGAACAAAGCTCCAAAAAAAGAACTAAATAAAATGGAGACAAGCAATATACCAAACTCAGAGTTTAAAGCACTAGTTATAAGGGTGCTCAATGATCTCAGGGAGAACTTCAACAAAGAGATAGGAAACATAAAAATGAAGCTAGAAAAACTAAAAAGAACCAGCCAGAAATGAAGAATACAGTAATTGAAATGAAGAATATATTAGAAAGAATCAACATTAGATTAGATGAAGTGGAGGGTTGAATCAGCAATTTGAGATAAGGTAGCAGAAAACACTCAATTAGAGCAGCAAAAAGAATTAACAAAAATAAGGATAGTCTAAGAGACCTCTGTGACAGCATCACAAGCATCAATATTCACATCATAGGGATACCAGAAGGAGAAGACAGAGAGCAAGGAATTGAAAACTTATTTGAAGGAATAATGACAAAAACTTCCCTAACCTGGCAAAGGAAATTGATATACAAGCCCAGAAAGCAGAGTCCCAAACAAGATGAACGTGAAGCCATACTGTAATTAAAATGCCAAAGGTTAAGGACAAAGAATCTTAAAAGCAGCAAAAGAACAGTAGTTAGTTACCTACAAAGGAGCTCCCATAAGACTGTCAGCTGATTTCTCAACAGAAACTTTGCAAGCCAGGAGAGATTGGCATTCAAAGTGATAAAAAGCAAGGACCTGCAACCAAGATTACTCTATCAAGCAGTTATCATTTAAAATTGAAGGACAGATAAAGACCTTCGCAGAGAAGGAAAAGCTGAAAAAGTTACATACCACCAACATAGTATTACGAAATATTAAAGGGGTTTCTTAAAGAAGAAAAAAAAATAAAAATTTGATTACTAACATGACAATAACTACATATCTATCTGGATTAAATGTTCCAATCAAAAGACATAGGGTGGCTGAATGGATAAGAAAACAAGACCCTTACATATACTGCCTACAAGAGACACACTTCAGGTTGAAGAACACATACACACTGAAAGTGAGGGGATGGAGAAAGATATTCATGAAGGGCTGTCTGAGTGTGGCTCAGTTGGTTAAGAGTTGGCTTAAGAGCGCGAGCTCTGAGCAACAGGGCCGCTGGTTCGATTCCCACATGGGCCAGTGAGGCTGTGCCTGAGCTGAGCTGTTGATGAGCTGCCAACAGGTGGCAGGATGACTCAGCTGGTGTAACAACAAGATTGCCTGTTCGATAGTGGGCTACACCCACCTGCAACTAAGACTGAACTTGGCATCTTGAGCTGAGCTGCTGCCCGGATGGCTCAGTAGATAGAGCTTGTGCTTTTAATAACAAGGCTGCTGATTTCACTGCCACATGGGAGGGTGTCTACGCCCACATACAACTAAGATTGAACACAGCACCTTGAGTTTAGAGGCCATGAACTGCACTCAGGAAAGCCAGATGGCAACTGGCACCCTTAACAGCAAAGATTGAAGAACAACTACTTGGCTGGTCCCTTTCCCCAATTCTCCAACACTGTTCCCCTCCTCCAATTAACCAAAAAAAATCTTTAAAAAAAGATATTTCAGAAAAATAGAAAAGAAAAAAACAAACAAAAACCAAGTATCAATATACAAGGTCTGACAATTAAGTTTGTGAACTTGTTGCATCAATGTTGGTAACTTCTTTTTTTATATCAAAGGGATTATTTATTATGAATTTGTACCAACTAGACAAACAGTTAACCAAAGTTTACTATTTGGAAGTGCTGAAAATGCTGCATGGAAAAAGTTAGACGACCTGAACTTTTCACCAACAATTCATGGCTCTTGCGTCACGACAATGCACGAGCTCACATTGGCACTGTCTGTGAGGGAGTTTTTAGGCAGTAAACAAATAACTGTATTGGAACACCCTCCCTACTCACCTGATCTAGCCCCCAATGACTTCTTTCTGTACCCAAAGATAAAAGAAATATTGAAAGGAAGACATTTGGATGACATTCAGGGCATCAAGGGTAATATGATGACAGCTCTGATGGCCATTCCAGAAAAAGAGTTCCAAAATTGCTTTGAAGAGTGGACTAGGTGCTGGCATCGGTGCATAATTTCCCAAGGGGAATACATCCCAAGGTAAGTAGTGATATTCAGCAATGAGATATGTGGCACTTTTTCTAGGGTGAGTTTCTGAACTTAATTGTCTAATCTTCGTATATACCAGATAAAATAGACTTTAAAACAAAATAGACTTTATAACAAGAGACAAAGGACTCAATAATTTCATTTCTGGGTATTTATCCGAAGAAATGCAAAACACTACTTCAAAAGGACATATGCATCCATATGTTCATTAGAGCATTATTTAATATAGCCAAGACATGGAAGCAATCTAAGTGTCCATCAATGATGAAAGGATAAAGAAGTGTTACATATATACAATGGAATGTTACTCAGCCATAAAAAATAAAATTTTTTAAAAAATTGAATTTTTTTGGAGTGACAATGGTTAATAAAATCATATAGGTTTCAAGTGTACAATTCTATAATACCTTATCCGTGTATTGCATTGTGTGTTCATCACCCAAAGCCAAATCTCCTTCTGTCACCATATAATGGGGTGCTAAAAAAAAAAAGTATACAAGTAGACACTATGTTTAATGTTGTTCAAGCAGTAATTCACCATAATCAGAAGTGTCTGGATGCTGATGGTAACCACTTTGAGCACCTTTTGTAATTGTAATTGCAGAAGTCAAATGTGGCCTGTATTCATCTTTATTTAATCAGTATATATTATTACAATTTTAATAGTATTTTCCTTTCTTAAAACGTGTATACACTTTTTTGGCACACTCTGTATTTGACCCCCTTGACGCTTTTCTACTCCCTTCTCACGCTTTCCTTTGGTAACCACTAAATTGTTGCCTGTGTCTCTGAGTTTTTGTTAGTTTGTCTTGTTTATTTGTAACTTTCAGTTTTATTTTGCATGACTGAAATCATATGGTTCTCAACTTTTTTTGTCTAACTTATTTCACTTAGCATGATAATCTCAAGATCTATCTATGTTGTTACAAATAATAGTATTTCATCTTTTCACATGGCTGAGTAATGTATATATATAATCTTTATCCAATCATCTATCAAAGGATACTTCAGTTGTTTCCATGTGTTTGCCACCATGAACAATGCTGCAATAAACATAGGGGTATATATATTTTTACATATAAATGTTTTCAATTTTTTGGGTAGACAGTCAGAAGAGGGATTGCTGAGTCATATGATAATTCTACTCTTAAATTTTTGAGGAAGTTCCATACTATTTTCCATAGTGGCTGTACCAATTTACATTCCCACAAGCAGTGTATGAGTGTTCCTTTTCCCCCACAAACTCTCCTTGTTATTACTTGTCATGTTGATAGTATTAGGTGGTATCTCATTGTGGTTGTGCATTTTCCTAATAACTAATGAAGTTGAGCATCTTTTCCTATATCTATTGGTTGTTTCTACGTCTTCTTGGGAGAAGGGTCTGTTCAGGTCCTCTGCCTCCTTTTTAGTTGGATAGTTTGTTTGTTTTTTTGTTAAGTTGCATGAGCTCTTTCTATATTTTGGATATAGCCCCTTATCGGAGGTGTTATTTGCAAATATTTTCTCCAAGTCTATTGGTTGCCTCTTTATTTTGTTGATGGTTTGTTTTGCTGGACAGAAGCTTTTAGTTTGATATAGTCCCATTCATTTATTTTAGCTTTTACTTCCCTTGCCTTTGAGGCCAAATTCATAAAATTCTCTCTAAGACCAAGGTTCATAAGTTTAGTGCCTATGCTTTCTTTTATGTATTTTATTGTTTCAGGTCTTATATTTAGTTATTTGATCCACTTTGAGTTAATTTTTGTATGCGATGATAAATAGCAGTATCGTTTCATTCTTTTGCATGTGGTTTTCCAACTTTCCCAGTATCATTTATTGAAGAGACTTTTATTTAAAGAGACCATTTATTGAAAAAACTTTTCTCCATTGTATGTTTTTCATCCCTTTGTTGAAAATAATGTCCCTATATATATGGGTTTGATTTTGGGTTCTCAGTTCTGTCCCATTGTTAGGTGTGTCTGTTTTTCTGCCAGTAGCATGCTGTTTTGATTATTGTTGCTTTGTAAGATAATGTCAGCCTTGTTCTTTTTTTCTCAGGATTGCTTTGGCTATTTGGGGTCTTTTGTCATTCCATACAAATCTAATGATTTTTCATTCTATTTCTTTTAAAAATGCCATTAGGATTTTAATGGGGATTCCATTAAATCTGTATATTGCTTTGGGTAATATGACCATATTAACTATGTTGATTCTTTCAATACACGAACATGGAATATTTTTTCATTTCTTTGTGCCTTCTCCAATTTCTTTTAATAATGTCTTGTAGTTTTCAGTGTATAGGTCCTTCATATTCTTTGTCAAGTTTATTCTTAGGTATTTTATTTTATTTTTTGTTGCAATGCAAAAGGAATTTTTTCATTTATTTTTCTAAAATTTTATTGTTAGTATATAGGAACACTGTGAATTTTTGTACATTGATTTTTGTATCCTGTAACTTTGCTATATTTGTTTATTGTTTCCGTTTTTTTTTTTCTTTTTTTGTGGAGTCTTTAGGGTTTTCTGTATAAAGAATCATGTTGTCTGCAAAAAGTGACAATTTGACTTCTTCATTCACAATTTGGATGGTTTTTATTTCTTTCTCTTGCCTGATACTTATTGAATAACAGTGGTGATAGAGGGCATCCTTGTTCTCTTCCTGATCTTAAAGGAAAAACTTTCAGTTCTTCCCATTAAATATGATATCAGCTGAGGGTTTCTCATATATGGTCTTTATTATGTCGAATACTTTCCTTCTATACCTATTTTATTACGTGTTTTAATCATAAATCTTGTCAAATGCTTTTTCTGAATCTATTGATATGATCAGATGGTTTTCGTCCTTTATTTTGTTTATGTTGTGTATCGCATTGATTAATTTTGTTTGTTGAACCATACTTGTGGCCCTGGAATGAACTCCACTTGATCATGATGTATAATCTTTTTAATGTATAGTTGTATTTGATTTGCTAGTATTCTTTTAGTAGGATTTTTGCATCATATTCATCAGAGATATTGGTCTGTAGTTTTCCTTTTTTTTGTGTTATCCTTACCAGGTTTTGATATCAGGGTAATGTTGGCCTCATAAAATAAGTTGGGAAGTATTGCCTCTTCTCAATTTTTTGGGAAGAGTTTGAGAAGAATAGGTATTAAATCATCTTTGTATATTTGGTAGAATTCACTAAGGAAGCCATCTGGTCCTGGACTTTTACTTTTTGGGAGGTGTTTGATGATTGTTTCAATTTTCTTACTGTTTATTGGTCTATTTAAAGTTTCCAGTTCTTCATGGTTCATTCTAGAAAAATTATATGTTTCTAAGAACTTGTCTATTTCTTCTAGGTTATTGACTTTTGTGGCATATAGCCTTTCATCGTATTCTTGTATGAGCCTTTGTATTTCTGTGGTATCTGTCATAACTTCTCCTCTTTTGTTCATGATTTTCTTTGTGTCTTTTCTCTTTTTCTTTAGTGAGTCCAGCCAGGGATTTGTTAATTTTATTAATCTTTCCAAAGAATCAGCTCTTTGTTGCATTAATTTTTTTCTCTGTCTTTCTAAGAATGAAATCTTGCCATCTGCAACAACATGGATGGACTCAGAAAGTATTGTGCTGAGTAAAATAAGTCTGACATACAAAGACAAATACCATATGATTTCACTTATATGTGTAATCTACTAAACAAAGTAAATGAACAAAAAAACCAGAAACAAACTCATAGATACAGAGAACATTTTGATAGTTGGCAGATTGGGGGGGGGGTTGGGAGATGGGTGAAGGAGGGGAAGGGACTCAGAGGTACAAATTGGTAGTTACAAAATAGTAATGGGAATGTAAGTTATAGCATAGAGAATACAGTCAATAATATTGTAATAACTGTGTATGATGTCTGATGGGTACTAGATTTATCAGGGTGATCACTTCATAAGTTATATAAATGTCTAATCACTATGTTGTACACCTGAGACTTATATCATATTGTATGTCAACTATATTTGAAAAATAAAAACTTATTACAAATATTTTATGCCCAAAGAAAAAGGAAGAAATTGTTAGATTAGATGGAAAAAGAAGACCCAACTCTGACGTTTACAAAAGATTCTTTAAATATAAATACAGACATAAATATAAATATAGATAAGTTAAAAGCCAAAGAATAAAAAAAAATAGTGTAAATGTAAGAAAGCTGATCCGGTCATATCATTGCTATATTAATATAGCTGATGTGGCTATATTGATATTTCCAAGAATGAAGAGATACTTTTCATAATGATGAAACAGTAAATTTATCAGGAAGTTGTAACTATCCTAAATTGTATGCATTCCATTACAACTTCAAAATACATGAAGAAAAAATTAGTAAAACTAAAAGAAGAAATAGTCTAATTCATATTATACATTCCTCTCTCAGTTTCTGAGAGAACAAATGAAAATGAGTAAGGATATGTAAAATCTGAACCACACGACCAACCAATTTTACCTAATAGAAATTTTTGAGAACATCAAACCCAACAGCTGCAGATATGCATGCTTTTCAAGTGAATATGAAAGTCACCAAAATAGATCATATTTGAAGCCATAAACCATTGTTAATAAATTTCAAAGATTTGAAATTAAGCAGATTTTTCTCATGTGGCAACTAAACTAGAAATCAACACCAAAAAGATAATAAAAAACTCCAACTATTTGGAAATCAAATAACGCACTCCTATATAATCTATGAATTTAAGAAGAAATCACAAGAGATATTAGAAAATGTTTTTGAATTGTATGATAATGAAAAACCACATATTAAAAATTTAGGATGCAGCTAATATAGTTCTTAGAGGGGAAATTTATAGATTTAAACACATAAATTAGAAAAGAAGAAAGATTTAAAGTCAGTGGTTCAATTATATATCAAGAAACTAGAAAAGAAGAACACATTAAACTCTGAAAAAGTTGAAAAAAAAGTTGAGGGCAACCATCAATGAAATAAAAAAAAACAATAAAGAAAATCAACAGAAACAAAAGTTAGTTATTTGAAAAGATAAATAAAGTTGACAAACTCTTCATAAGACTAACAAAGATGTAAAGAGAGACACTGAGAGAGAGAGAGAGAGAGAGAGAGAGAGAGAGAGAGAGAGAGAGAGAGAGAGGGAAACACAAATTACCAATTATCAGTATTGAAATGGAAAAGGGATATCACTATAGATCGTAAATGGATAATAAGAAGATATCGGGAACCTATTGGAAATGAAAAAAATGCTTTGAAAAACACAACTGTTTGAATCTAGTAGAAGTAAAAAAGCTGAGCAGTCATATTAGTTAAAGAAATTAAAACCTTCCACAAAGAAAACTCCAGGCACAGATGGCTTCATTTGTGAATACTACCAAACTTTTTAAGAAATGAAACATATATCAGGCTTATATAAACTCTGCTATGTTTTTAGATAAAAATGAAGATGAGACACTTTCCAACTCATTTTGTGAGGCCACCATAATGCCCCACCAAAACCTGACAAGGACATTACAAAAAAAAAAAAAAAAAGGAAAAACAATAGGCCAGTCTGTCTCATGAATTTAAATGCAAAAACCCTAAACAAACTATTAGCAAAATTAAATCTACATACATATGAAAATGATTCGACATCATGACCAAGTGGGCTTTATCCCAGAAATGCAAAGTAGGTTTCAGTTTTGCAAATCCATTCACAACATTAGCAGAAATAAGGAAACAGTCCAAATGATAACTTCAACAGAGCAAGCATTGGATAACATTCAACCTTGTTCATTAATCATTCATCCAACAGTTATTTATTAAATGCCTAGAGAGGGTCAAAAAAATGTCTCCATGCACATGGAGATTATATTTAGTGGGGAGAGAGATGATAAACAAAATGATAGATATATAACATGATAAACACTATAAAGAAAAATAAATCAGCAGAACAGCATAGGAAATATAGTCAATGGTATAGTAATAACAGCTGTATACGATGTCAAGGGGTAATAGATTGGGGGGTTATCACTCTGTGAGAGGTGTAAATGTCTAACAATTATATTGCTTTGTACACCTGAAACTAATATAAATAAATAAATAAATAAATAAATAAATAAATAAATAAATAAATAAATAAGAAAAAAAGCATAGAGATTGATGGTCAGGAAAATAATCTCCAAGAAGGTGACATTTTATCAGAGAACTAAATAAAGTGAGTGTCTTAGTGTTTCTATTAGCTTCATAACAAATTACTATGAACTTAATGTCTTAAACAACACTAATTTAGTATCTTACAGATCTGAATTTCAGAAGTCCAACCCAAGTCTCACTGATGTTGGCAGGACTGGTTCCTTTTTGCAAGCTTTGTGGTGGGACCCACCTACTGCTCATGGGGTTGTTGGCACAATTCAGTTTCTTGCAATTGTAGGACTGAGGTCCCCTTTTCCATACTGACTGTCAGCTGAGGGCCATTCCTTATATAGAAGTTGCTTCATTCCTTGGCTCATGGCCCACTTCCTCCATCTTCCAAGCAGCAATGGTGGGTTAACTCCTTCTCTTGCTTTTGGCTCATCTCTCTGACTCAGCCAGGAAGATGCTCTGCTTTTTCTGTTTTTAAGGGCTCATGTGATTACATTGGGCTGACTCAGATAATCCAGATAAATCACCCAATCTCAAGGTCCATCACCTAACCACATTAGCAAAGTACCTTTTGCCATTAAATGTAGCACCATTCACAAGTTCCAGGAATTAGGATGTGGATATCTTTGAGCAGGGGTAGGGGAGGAATTTTGACTACCATAAAATAAGTGGTAGGAGGGAGGGAGCCATGTGGATATCTGGGGAGACAGTATTCCAGACAGAGGGATGCAAAGTGCAAAGGCTCTGAGACAGGACTATGAGGGCCAAGGTGTCTGGTGAAGTCGGAGCACAGTGAATGAGGGCACAGTGGTAGGAAATGAAGCTGAAGGGCTCATCAGGAGCCAGACTACATAGTGCCTTCTAATAGGGTAGATTTACAGTCTTGGTTGTTCATTTCCTAGATATTTGTTCAGTATTATTAATGGCCAGCATGAAGCCGGGGTAGAATAAAGTATGAGTTAAAGTGGACTGGGAACCTTGAGTTTTCATGGAGTTAGACTGCTAATGGGGGGTCCTAGCATAGCATTTTTCTTACAGTTGTAGAGGTCCTGCACTTATTAGTAGGGTATTATGGATTCAGTTCTATCCTCTCCAAAAAAGATATGTAGGAGTTCTAACCCTAGGATCTCAGAGTGTGACCTTATTTGGAGATAGGTTCTTTATAGAGGTAATCAACCTAAAATGAGGTTATTTATTTATTTATTTATTTATTTATTTATTTATTCTCTCCTTCTATGTGTTATCTTCTTTTTTTTCTTTTTTTTCTTATTAGTTTCAGGTGTACAACACAATGCAATAGTTATACCCTTTACCCCCCAAAGTGACAAACCCCTTCCCCCAGTTCACCACCCCACTCCACCCCATATCATACATACGTATCACAACTCCCCTGACTCCCCTCCACAGTATACTCCACATCCCGTGACCATCCACATATTCAGTTACAGTTGGCATACAATACTATACAACATCAGCTTCAGGTGTACAGAGCAGTGATCAAGCCTCTAGTCCATCCATGAAGTGGTCTCCCTAACAAGACATGTGACTATCTGACACGCCACAAAATTTTTACAACATGATTATATTCCCCGAACTGTGTTTCATATCCCTGTGGCACTACTGTAGTTATCTATTTATGCTGTCTAATCCCTTCCCCTTAACCCTATCCCCACCCCCCTCCGAACTAGCAACCTTCAGTTTTTCCTGTACATCTACAAGTCTGTTTACTTTGATTGTTCACTCAGCTCTTCAGACTCCACACACAAGTGAAATCACATGGTACCTGTCCTTCTCCGACTGACTTATTTCACGCAACATAATAGTCTCTTCACAACATTATCAATTACATTCTCAGAACTGCCCCCATATCCCTGCGGCAACATTGTAGTCCCACCTACACTGTCCAAAACCTTCCCCCTCTCCCTCTTCCCCACTCCCTCCCAGCCAGCAACCATCAGTTTTTCCTTCATATCTGCTTGATATGACTTCAATCTTCTTAAATTTATTGAGACTTGCTTTGTGGCCTAACATGGTCTATCTTGGAAAATGTCCCATGTGTACTTGAGAAGAATGTATATTCTGTTTTTTCAGGGTGAAATGCTCTAAAAATATCAACGAAGTCCAGCTGGTCTAAAGTATCATTTAAGGCCCCTCTTTCTGTGTTGATTTTCTGTCTAAAGGGTCTGTCCATTGGTGACAATGGTGTTGAAGTCCCCTACTATGATAGTGTTACTGTTGATCTCTGTCTTTATGTCTGTCAAAATCTGTTACATGTAATTAGGAGTTCCTATGTTGGATGCATAGATGTTTATTAGAGTTATAGTGCCCTTCTTTGTCTTTTATTGTAGTCATTTTAAAGTCTATTTTGTCGAAAATAAGTATTGGTACTCCAGCTTTTTTTCCCCTCATTGCCATTTGCATGAAATATCGTATTCCATCTGTAAACAGCATATACATGGGTCCTATTTTCTTATCCACTCAGCCGTTCTCTGTCTTTTGATTGGAGCATTTAGCCCATTTACATTTAAAATGATTATTGATAGGTGCATATGTATTGCCATTTTGTTATTTGTATTCCTGGTCGTCCTGGGTTAGCTTGTTTACCCCTTTCTTTTGTTTAAAAAAGCCCTTTTAACATTTCTTGCAATGCTGGCTTGGTGGTGATGAATTCCTTAAGCTTATTATTTTCTGAGAAGCTCTTTATTTCTCCTTCAATTTTAAGTGATAGCCGTGCTGCGTAGAGCAATCTTGGTTGTAGGCCTTTATTTTGTGTCACTTTGAATATCTCCTGCCACTCCTTCTGGCCTGCAGAATTTCTGTAGATAAGTCAGCTGTTAGTCTAACAGGAGTTCCTTTGTATGTAACCTGCTGTCTTTCTCTTGCAGCCTCTAGGATTCTGTCTCTGTCTTTAACCTTTGCCATTTTAACTATGATGTGTCTTGGTGTGGACCTGTTTGGGTTCAGCTTGTTTGGAACCCTCTGCACTTCCTGGGCATGTATGTTGATTTCCTTCAGCAGGGTGGGGAAGTTTTCAGTCATTATTTTTTCAAATACATTCTCAACCCCTTGCTTCATCTCTTCTCCTTCTGGTATTCCTATGAGTCGAAGGTGGTTGCGTTTCATCTTGTCCCATAGGGCTCTTAAACTATTTTCATTGCTTTTTATTCTTTGGTCTTTTTGCTGTGCCAACTGGGTGATTTCTGCTATTTTATCTTCCAAATCGCTGATCCGCTCCTCTGCTTCATCTACTCGACTGGTGATTCCTTCGAGTGTGTTCTTCATTTCAGTTATTGTATTCTTTAGTTCTAACAGGTTGTTTTTTATGGTTTCCCTATCCTTCTTTATGTCCTCGCTAAGTTCCTTAAACATTCTTATCATCAGTGTCCTAAATTCTGTCTCTGAAAGGTTGGATCCCTCTGTTTCATTTAGTTCCATTTCTAGAGATTTCTTCTGATCTTTTACTTGTGACATGTTTCTTTGTTTCCCCATTCTGGCTGTCGCTCTGGGATTGCTTTGATGTATTAGATAGATGACCAGGAGAGCCCTGGCTGGATCACGCAGGTATACAGCTCACGGCCCAACACTTCCAGGAAAACTCCCAGTCTCAGCCTGTCCCAATCAGCCATTCGCAGATCAGGCCAAGCAGCCCAACAAGCAATCACCAGCCTGGCAACTCTGTAAGTGCAGTGCGGAGAGTGGGGATCCAAGGTGGCTCACACACTCCAGGGTGTCAGTGAGCAGCCTGTTGGAGCCGGAGGGCACCTGCCCAGTGTTTCCCTGGCAACACAGTATAAGCCGGCTGGAGGGTGGGGATCCAAGGCCGCATGCACACACGCACTTCTGTGCCAATTCCACCAGACCAATGAGATCTCTGACCTGATCCTCCATGGGAGGGCCCAAGCCCGACAAAATGGCACCCTCCCTACACCACTCGCATGCAGGCTCTACACCACGGGAACAACAGTCCCAAAACCTCCAGCCTTTGTACCAAAGGTGCTCAGTTCAGTCCATTCCCGCAGGCTCCCGGGTCTGGCTCACACAGCCACTCCCTCCACCAGTAACCAGGTAAGTGCTCACCAGCGAGCAAGCCTGGGCATCGGCCCCACTGATTCTCTCGTCACTCTTAGCCTCATCGAGCTGAGCAAAGAGAGTCCTCACTAATTTACTGCTGGCTATCTTAGAACTCCTCTTCCTGGCAAAGGAACTCTGGGCTGGTGAGCTTGGTTTGCAGCGGGAGGGTCTCTCCCCCAACCGTAAAAGCCTCCCCACAGCTGGGGCCTCCCTCACAGGGTTTGCCCTCTCTCGTCTACGCCCCTCCTGCCAGACCCAACGTGGCCTCCTCTTTAAGTTCTTCGTTTAGTGGTTCTGTTCATCTAGTGTTCCAGGGACCTCCAGGGTTGAATGCTGTACAATTTGTTTGTAATTTTGGTGTGATCTTGGGAGGTAGTTAGCACAGCGTTTGTCTATTGTGTCATTTTACTGGAAGTCCCCTCAAGATGAGGTCATTTAGATAGAGTCTAATCCAATATGACTGTGTCCTTATAAAAAGAGAACATTTAGACACAGAGACAAACGTGTATAGAGGGAAGAAAATGTGAAGACACAGGGAGAAGATGGCTACCTACAAGCCAAGGGGAGAGGCCTGAATAGGCCCTTCCCTCTCTCTATTGGTGGAGACTTTAGAAGGAACCAGCACTTTTCATATCTTAATTTCAGATTTTTAGCCTCCAGAATTCTGTTCATATTTCTGTTTAAGCCACTCAGTCTGTAGCACTTTGCTACAGCACCTTGAACAAACTCATGCATAATATAAAGAATGGAGGCTAGAGGGAGAGATTACCTCAGACTTATACTCCAGGCCCTGTGCCTAGAGGAAAGGGCTGGTGTTAAAACTTCACACAGAAGCACTATTCACTCATTAATCTGTGCTTTGCAGGGATGTGTATGTTGGAACTTTTCTAAATTCATAAACAGCTTAGGTGATCAAAGTGGATCTTCCTTCTTGACCATCTGGTATGCTTTATCTAAACACTTCTCCCTCACTAATATAATCTTAATTTTATTCCACACAGCAATGTACTAAGAGGGGGAAAAAAGCAAACCCAAACAAAGATGAGTATTTCTCAGCCTACCCTGCATATAAGGGTGGCCATGTGACTGAGATCTGCTCAGTTGGCTCCATGTAAAACTTGTTTAATGGGTTTTAAAAGGGAAGTGCCTTAAACATGAGCTGACTCAGCCAGACTGTGTTTTTTTTGCCCTCTTCCTCTTTCTCCTTGCTGGCACTTGCAGCAACTGTCTTGGAAGAATGTGGATGTGGGTCACACTGGCAAGATGACTGAGTGGAGAGCTGATGTCATGGTCAAGCTATCTGGCGAGCCCTGGACTGCTCTGTCAGGTAGGGAAAAATGCACTTACTGCTGATAAGTCACTGTCTTCCACCCTTCATACTTACAACTGGGCTAATTCTTAACAAATTTGGCTGCAATCTTTTTTTCACAAAAGCATCCTACACAATAGTCTAGAATCCAAAAATTAAATGCTAGCTGCTAACATAACATTTCTTCTTGAAGTGTGATATAAATAGTTTTGTAAGAAATAAAGAAAAACCCTAGGACAACCAACCACATACTCTTGGGCAATTCACTTTATCTTCAGTCTCCTCATCTGCAAAATGGAGATAATAATAGTTTCATCTTTTAGGGCTATTATGAGGCACATGTGTGAAAACCTATAGAACAGGATCTAGCACATGGTAAAAGCTGTAGAAGAGTTACTTTTTATTACTATTACTCCCAAATAAATCACAATTAAACCTATTTCCTTTGTGACCATTTCCCTCCTTTTATTCTTACAGTGTCCAACTCCAGGCCAGTTTCTGAACCGAGGCAGTGAAAGTAATAATCTGGACCATTTATAAGCTTTGATAAACATGCTTTCTAAACAAGGGTCCCAGTGTTGGTCAATTTTCCTTGCAATTTAGATTTTCATATAATGCTCACTAAACTTAAATTGAGGTCAAGATGTGATGGAGATGTTTCATTGTCCTGGCCTCACAGGGTGACAGGGCTGGTCTTCATCTTTGAAGGCTCTGCAGTTACATATTATCAAGGCACTCACAGTTGCCTAGGCCAACCAATCAAATTCCCGAGGCTTTGTGTAAATCAATAATCTCCAATAAAGCCCATGCCTTCCCAATGAGTGACACCTTGTGTCTGGTCTTAACACTCCCAAGGAAATGAAATTAGTGATTTGGAGTCATCTAGCAAGCATAGAGTCAGAGTGATAAAAGGTGAATTATCTCGTGAGGGCAGAGACTTGCATTTGTTTCATTCAGTCCTATATCCACTAAGCCTAGAAGAGTGTCTGGCATATAATAGGTGTTTATACAATATTTTTTTAACAAATGAATTAATGGGGGGTCAGGAAGCATAATGACAGTTCATCTAGACCAGCAACAATGCAGCTTAAAATTCCAATTCCTAGGCCTTTCCAAGAGATTTAGGTCAGTAAGTACCTAGTATATTAGGATTAAGTTTGGTAGTAAGTAATACGTTGGTTTACATAAGAGAGAAATTTATTTCTCTCTTATGTGCAAGAAATATGGAGGTGGTCAGTGCAGAGCTAGTCAGATATTCCATACAATCAGAGACCCAGACTTCTTCTATTTTTCTTTTTCTGCCATAATGGGCTTCCATTCTCAAGATCACCTCATAGTCCAAGATGACTACTGGAGCTTCAGCCATTATGTTTGCATTCCAGCTGGTAGGAAGGAGGAAGGGACAAAAGAGCCAAAGGGAAAACATCAACTATATATGAAGAACCTTTCTGGAAGCTGAAACATTTCTGGCACTTGTACTTATATCTGTCTGGGCAAAATATAGTCACACAGGCATAAAAGATGGGAAAAAGTGATCTCTGTTCTGGGATGGTTTGTATTGCAATCAGAAAAGAAGACACATGAAATGACACTTCCATGACCACCACACCAAAGAATCTGCATTTTTAACCAACAGCCTAGGTGATTCCATTAAGTGCAGTTCAGGTGGAGCCTAAGAAACAGCAGTGTTTATCTCAATGGTGACCATGTTCTTTATCTCATAAAGATAATGCTGAATGTTGTCAAATTATTATCCTTGCTTCCCTTTCTGAGGGATCCCTTTGTTCATCTAGCGTATGCTATAACTCCTTGGATAGCACTATGTTATATTTTGTCCTTTTTAAATCTTAGCACTCCTTGAGTGTCTAGTGTGGGTCAAATACTTGTGATACATTACCATGTTTTCCCGTTGAATCCTCAGCACCACCCTGTGGTGTAAGCATTGCCATTTTCCAAGTGAGTAAAGTGAGTCTCAGAGTAGCTTAACGATATATTGATATTCACATGAGAGTGACAGAGCTGAAGTGGAAATCTGGTCTGGCTACAAGCCTCCATCTGATCCACTACTTCATTTTATGCTGCAACCCCAACCCAGTCCTCCAGAGAAGCAGCAGATAGTTTTCTGTCTGCCTCCTGCCTCCTCCACATTTCAGACCACGTCTTAAAAAAGGCATTTCTATATGCAGCTATCTCTTTCTTGTATTACCTGCTAATTCCTACTAGTTTCCCTCACAAAGTGTAAATTTATTTCCAAACTGTAGGGAAAACTTACTTCTTACAAATTGTAGGGGAAACTGTGTTTATGGTAACAATGCAGTATAGTTAACGCATGAATTTTGGAGCCTGAGTCTGGAGTTTGGTTCTTCCTAGCTCTTCTATAACTTGCTGTGTGACCTTGGGCAAGTCACTCAACTTTCCTGAGCCTTGCCAAATTCATTAAAAATGGTGAGTTATTCCATCTGTAAAATGGACCATCACAATGTCTAAACAGTCTGTATTATAATCATGTGTTTATTTGACTGTTTCCTGTACCAGGCTGTGAGATCTTTGAAGGCAAAGGAACAAATTGTCTTCATCCTTGTTTCTTTAGCCTGTAGCAAGCAGCAAGGACTTTAATGTGTTCTGTTTGTTTATCCTTCCAACATGGAGGAGGTTATCTTGTGCACCAAGCATGCCCAGTTTCGGCCACTGGAATAGATGGAAACTCCATGCCACAGTGTGAAGTTCTAGCTGAGGGTGTTTAAGTTGTTTGGATTTTGTGACCAGAGGGGACAATCCCCTAACTGGTGAGTGGATCCAGGTGACTACCCATAATGCACATTCTAATTGCAGTTTTGTTCTTCCCTGTTCCCTCTCCCAAATTCATTAAATACGGTGAGTTACTAAGGCTACATATTAGGAATGTCAACACTTCAACTGGGAATGTTGGAGCAAAACTTCGCTCTTCCCTTCTGGATTGGAATGAGGAAGTCCACTTAGCATATTGGGGCTTTTGGCAGTCATCTTGAGATCATGCAGGGAGGCTCCTTAAGGTATAGTTAATACCACAGAAAACAGAGCACAGAGATGGGAAGAGCTGTAGGAGCAGATGAAGAGGTCCAAGGAAGTGATACTTCATGGTCAGAGGAAAGCTTTAGATAACTTTTTGTAATAAATGATTTTAGTGTCAATATGTCAAAAATTGTTTTGTTTTTTTTTATTTTTTTTTTATCTTTTCTGTTTTTTATTTTTTATTTTATTTTATTAGTTTTCGGTGTACAACACAATGCAATAGTTATACTCTTTACCCCCCAAAGTGAAAACCCCCCTCCCCCAGTTCGCCACCCCACTCCCCCCCCATATCATACATATCCATCACAACTCCCCTGACTCCCCTCCACAGCATACTCCACATCCCGTGACCACCCACATATTCAGTTGCAGTTGGCATACAATACTATATAACATCAGCTTCAGGTGTACAGTGCAGTGATCAAGCCTCTACTCTATCCATGAAGTGGTCTCCCTAACAAGACATGTGACTATCTGACACGCCACAAAATTTTTACATTATTATATTCCCCGAACTGTGTTTCATATCCCTGTGGCAATATTGTAGTTGTCTATTTATGCTGTCTAATCCCTTCCCCTTCCCCCCATCCCCACCCCCCTCCCAACTAGCAACCCTCAGTTTTTCCTCTACATCTATGAGTCTGTTTTCTTTGATCGTTCACTCAGTTCTTCAGACTCCACACACAAGTGAGATCACATGGTACCTGTCCTTCTCCGACTGACTTATTTCTCACAACATAATAGTCTCTTCACAACATTATCAATTACATTCCCAGAACTGCCCCCATAACCCTGCGGCAACATTGTAGTCCCACATACACTGTCCAAAACCTTCCCCCTCTCCCTCTTTCCCACTCCCTCCCAACCAGCAACCATCAGTTTTTCCTTTATATCTGCTTGATATGACATCAGTCTTCTTAAATTGTCTCTCTGGGTTAGCTTGTTTAAATATCATCATTCACAGCAATTCTACTCCTGAGACATTCTTGTCTCTGTGCAACAGGAACCTTGTACAGGAAAACATATGAGGTTGGACAATTCAGTTCTCAAACTCATCCTAGAAAAAGTGCTACATACCTCATTGCTGAATATCACTATGGTCATCTTCGAAGTACTCCCCTTGGGAAGCTATGCACTCATGTCAGTACCTAGTCCACCCTTCAAAGCAATTTTGGAACTCTTTTTCTGGAATGGCCATCAGAGCTGTCCTCGTACAACACTTGATGTCCTGAATGTCATCCAAATGTCTTCCTTTCAGCATTTTCTTTATCTTTGGGTAAAGAAAGAAGTCATTGGGGGCCAAATCAGGTGAGTAGGGAAGGTGTTTCAATACAATTATTTTTTTACTGCCTAAAAACTCCCTCAAAGACAGTGCCATGTGAGCTGATGCATTGTTGTGATGCAAGAGCCATGAATTATCGGCAAAAAGTTCAGGTCATCAAACTTTTTCACGCAGCCTCTTCAGCAGCTTCAAATAGTAAACTTGGTTAACTGTCCAGCTGGTACAAATTCATAATAAATAATCCCTTTGATATCAAAAACATTAGCAACATTGTTGCAACAAGTTCACCAACTTAATTGTTAGACCTTCATCTCTATATGAAGATGACATGATAGTTTATGTAGAAAATTCCAAGAAATATACAAAATAAACTGTTAGATTTAATTAGTGAATTCAGCAAGATTGAAGGATTCAAGATCAACAAACAAAACATCAATTGTTTTTCTATACTAGTAATGAATACATGGAGACCATATTTAAACTGCAATACCATTTATAATCATTAAAAACATGAAATAGGTATGAAGATAACAGAACACATACAGAACTTTAAAAGTAATTGTTTTATTTTTCAATTACAGTTGACTTGTAATATTGAATTAGTTTCAGATGTACAACATAATGATTATATAACTTACAAAGTGATCACCTTGATAAATCTAGTATCCATCTGACACCCTTCATAGTTATTACAATATTATTGGCCATATTCCTTATGCTGTATTACATCCCATGACTATTTTATAGCTACCAATTTGTACTTTTTAATCCCTTCCCCTTTTCACCCCTCTAATCCCCTTACCATCTGGAAACCATCAAAATGTTCTCTGTATGTATGAGGTTGTTTCTGTTTTGTTTGTTTATTTTGTTCTGTAGACTCCAATATAAGTGAACTCATATGGCATTTGCCTTTCTCTGTCTGACTTACTCCATCAGCACAATACCTTCTAGGTCCACCCAAGTTGTTGCACATGAGGTCTGATAATTAAGCTCGCAACCTTATTGCAACGATGTTGCTAATCTTTTTTTGATATTAGAGGTATTATTCTTTATGACTTAGTACCAACTGGACAAACAGTTAACCAAGTTTACTATTTCAAAGTGCTGAAAAGGCTGCATGAAAAAAGTTAGACGACCTGAACTTTTCGCCAACAATTCATGGCTCTTGCATCACGACAATGCACCAGCTCACACGGCAGTCTGTGAGGGAGTTTTTAGGCAGTAAAAAAATTATTATATTGGAACACCCTCCCTACTTACCTGATCTTCTTTCTTTACCCAAAGATAAAGGAAATATTGAAAGGAAGACATCTTTATGACACTCAGGATATCAAGGGTAATATGACAACAGCTCTGATGGCTATTCCAGAGAAAGAGTTCCAAAAATGCTTTGAAGGGTGTTGGTGCATAGTTTCCCAAGGGGAGTACTTTGGCGGTGACCATAGTGATATTCAGCGATGAGGTATGTAGCACTTTTTCTAGGATGACTTCACGAACTTAATTGTCTGACAAGATTTGGCAAGATATGGCAAGATTTCATTCTTTTTTTATGGTTTAGTAATATTCCATTATATATATGTATATATACATATACATACAGGTATATATATATATATATATATATATATATATATATATATATATATAGAGAGAGAGAGAGAGAGAGAGAGAGAGAGAGAGAGAAAGAGAGCAAGCCAAAAAATATATACACATTTTATGAAAGGAAAAACTATTAAAATTGTAATAGTCAGTATATACTGATAACAAAAGATGAATCTAAGTCACATTTGACTTTTGCAATTACAAGAGGTGCTCAAAGTGGTTACCATGAGTGTCTATATACTTCTGATTATGGCAAACTACTGCTCGAGCAACTTTGATCAAGGTGTACACTTGTATACATTTTTTTTGGTACCCTTAGTATTATAATGTGGTGCGATAAAAAAAAAGTGGTGAATGCTGCCGCCACATGCCATCCAACAGAAAGGCAGGGATCTTCAATACTGGAAGTGGCATATCAAACCTTAGTAACAGTGCATGACAAGTTTCTATTTGGTGCAGTCAGTTGGATGTGAGCTACGGTTGAGAAAAAGTGTGTTTAAAATGTGCTGTGAGTCATGGATGAAAAACAATGCATAAGGGACCGGTGGAGTGGCAGTTGGTTAAGAGTTGGCTTAGGATGTCAGCTCTGAGCAGCAGGGCCTAGGTTCGGATCCCACATGAGGGCCATCTACAGCTAAAGATGGTGAACAACAGCTCGACCGGGAGCTGGGCTGCTGTGAGTCACCAGCAATGGCGTAGGCTACAGTGGGGATGGCCAGCAGCTGGCATGAGCTTTCGTGAGCTGCCATGAGCCACTGTGAGCAGCCGTCCAATGGCTGGCGAGCGACCCCCTTACTGAAGAAGAGTGCAGTGATAATACCAACATGGGCCAGTGAAGCCACGTCCTCGACAACTCGACTGAAGAACAAAAAGACAGCAACTTGTCTGTTCCCCTCCCCAATTCCCCAATAAAATCTTTGGAAAACAACAAAAAAGAACAATGCATTAACATGAAATTTTCTTTCAAACTACAAAAAGTGCTATAGAAACACATGAAATATTAAAATTAGTTTATGGTGATGCTTCTGGCTCTTCCCCAAAGTCAAAATGACCATGAATAGGAAGCATTTTAATTGATTCAGGATATTCAGACAGCCACAACAGCACAACTAAAGACATGAATGAGGACTTCCAAAACTGCTTCAGAAAGTGGCAAGAGTGATGGGATAAGTGTGCTCAAAGTCAAAGGGAGTATTTTGAGGGGTATTAAGGGCAACATGTCTTCTACTGTAATAGTTTTCTAACTGTAAACATTAACCTTATTTGTTGACCACACCTCTGCTTTATCCATTCATCAATTGATAGATGTATTGGCATACAATTTATGCCTGGTTGTTCACACAAGGTGAATGAATTCACAAGACTACAAAGTGGGAGCGCAAAAAGATTTATTGAAAGTTAGGTAGAGAGATAGAGATAGAAATAGAGATAGATAGATGATAGATAGATGATAGATAGATAGATAGATAGATAGATAGATAGATAGATATAGATAGATGAGAGAGAGAGAGAGAGAGAGAGAGAGAGAGAGAGAGAGAGAGAGAGAGAGAGAGAGAGAGAGAGAGAGAGAGAGTTCTGTTTGGAACTGGCAAGAGAAGTTTTGCCAGGGCAGTCTGATAGGGGGAGCTGTTGAGACAGAGGAATAAGAGAGATACTGGCAAAAGGAGTTTGCTAAAGCAGAGTCTGATGGAGACAGCTGCACCAAAGAGAAGGAGTGCTAGGGTTTTATATTTTTCTGTGCAGGATGTAAGGTGCTTGTTAGGTTGCAGAGGGACTGCCATTACAATTTTCGTCTCCTGGGAATTGTCCTGTTCCAGTCAATGATGGATGTCAGTTTGCAGGGGATTTTTGTTGTGATTAGAACAGTTCTGTTCCCACCTATGATGGATGTAAGATGTGTGTGAGCTTGCAGGTGCAGTGTTAGCCAGGGGAGTAAGAGCCAAGCGGTTAATTTTTTTTTAAATTCTTTTATTGTGAAATAAACATCTTTTAAAAAATTAGTTTCAGATGTACAATGCAGTGCAATAGCTACACTTTTTACCCCTCAAAGTGACAAATCCTACCCCAATTTGCCACTCCACTCCCCCCCATATCATACATATCTATTAAAATTCCCTTGACTCCTTTCCACACTATATTCCACATTCCGTGACTATCTATATATTCAATTACAGTTGGCATACAACAGTATGCAACATCAGCTTCAGGTGTACAGTGCAGTGGTCAAGCCTCTACTCCATCCATTAAGTGGTCTCCCTAACAAGACATGTGACTATCTGACACCCCACAAAATATTTACAACATTATTATATTTCCCGAACTGTCTTTCATATCCCTGTGGCAATATTGTACTTACCTATTTATGCTGTCTAAACCCTTCCCCTTCTCCCTCATCTCCACCCTCCTCCCAACTAGCAACCCTGTTTTTCCTCTATATCTATGTGACTGTTTCTGTTTACTTTGCTCATTCATTCAGTTTTTCAGATTCCACATATAAGTGAGATCATATGGTATTTGTCTTTCTCCTACTGACTTATTTCACTTAACATAACAGTCTCTAGGTCCATCCATTTCGTTGCAAATGGTACGATTTCATTCTTCTTTATAGCGGAGTAATACTCCCTTGTATAAATGTTCCACAGTTTCTTAATCAAGTTTCTTAATTCCATTACCGTAGATTAAATGACCGTATATGGATGGGTTTATTCCTAGGCTCTCTATTCTGTACCATTGGTCTATGTGTCTGCTTTTATGCCAGTACCATACTGTTTTGATTACTGTAGCCTTGTAGTATGTTTTGATGTCAGGTAGTGTGATGCCTCCCACTTTGTTCTTATTTCTCAGGATTGCTGTGGCTATTCAGGGTCTTTTGTGGTTCCATATAAATTGTAGGATTCTGTGTTCTATTTCTGAGAAAAATGTCCTTGGTAGTTTGATTGGAATTGCATTGAGTCTATATATTGCCTTAGGTAGTATTGACATTTTAACTATATTAATTCTTCCTATCCATGAGCATGGTATGTATTTCCATTTGTTTGTATATTCTTTGACTTCTCTCTTCAGTGTCTCATAATTGTCTGGTACAGGTCTTTTATTTCTTTAGTTAAATTGATTCCTAGATATTTTATTATTTTTGAAGCAATTGTAAAAGGGATTGATTTCCTGATTTCTTCTTCTGATAGTTTATTATTGGTGTATACAAATGCAACTGATTTCTGAATATTATTTTGTATCTTGCTATCTTATCAAATTCATTTATCAGTTCTAGCACTTTTTTGGTGGAGTGTTGGGATTCTCTATATATAGTATTATGTCATCTGCATATAATGACAATTTTACTTCCTCTTTTCCAATTTATTTCATTTTCTTGTCTGATTGCTGTGGCTAGAACTTCCAGAACTATGTGAAATAGAAGTGGTGAAAGTGGGCAGCCTTGTCTTGTTCCTGATCTTAAGGGGAAAGCTTTTAGCCTTTCCCCATCGAGTACAATGTTTGCTGTGGGCTTATCATATATGGCCTTTATTATGTTGAGATATGATCCCACTATTTCCACTTTGCTAAGAGTTTTTATCATCAATGGCTGCTGGATTCTCTCAAATGCCTTTTCTGCATCTATTGATATGATCATATGATTTTTATTTTTCATTTTGTTAATGTGATGTATTACGTTAATGGATTTGCAGATATTGAACCAACGTTGCATACCAGAAATGAATTCCACTTAATCGTGGTGTATGATCTTTTTATTTACTTATTTTTATTTATTTATTTATTTATTTTTTGAGGGCAGTGTCACTGGCTCTCATATGTGGGACCCGAACTGGGGCCGCTGGCTTCCGAAGCCAGTGGTTAACAACCTTGCACTTGGCCGGCCCTGGGTCATGGTGTTTTCATTTCGTTTGTCTCGAGGTATCTTTTTATTTCCTCCTTTATCTCATTTTTGACCCACTCACTATTTAGTAGCATGTTATTTAGCCACCATGTGTTTGTAAGCTTTCCAGATTTCTTCTTATAATTGATTTCTAGTTTCATAGCATTGTGGTCAGAGGAGACACTTCATATGATTTCAATCTTCTTAAATTTGTTGAGACTTGTTTTGTGGCCTGACATGTGGTCTATCTGGGAAAATGTTCCATGTGCACTTGAGAAGAATGTATATTCTGTAGCTTTGGGGTGAAACGCTCTAAAAATATCAATTAAATCCAGCTGATGTAAAGTGTCATTGAAGGCCACTGTGTCCGTGTTGATTTTCTGTCTGGATGATCTGTCCTTTGGTAACAACGGGGTGTTGAAGTCCCCTACTACGATAGTGTCACTGTTGATCTTTGTCTTTATGTCTCAAACTCTGTTTTATGTATTTCGGAGGTCCTATGTTGGGTGCATAGATGTTTACTAGGGTTATGTCCTGTTGTTTAATCAATCCCTTTATTATTATTATTATTATTATTATTATTATTTTATTTTTAGCAGAGCAATCCTGCCACCTATTGGCAGTTCAGTGGCAGCTTAGTTTGGGCTGGGCATCAAACTACTGTTTGATGAGATCTCAGCTCACATTCTTGAGCAAACTCTTAACCAACTGAGCCACTCATCTGGCCCATTGATCCCTTTATTGTTATGCAGTGCCCTTCTTTGTCTTTTATTGTAGTCTTCATTTTAAAATCTATTGTGTCCGAAATAAGTGTTGCTTGCTACTCCAGCTTTTTCCTCATTTCCATTTGCTTGAAATATCTTATTCCATCCCTTTACTTTCAGTCTGTGTGTGTCTTTTGATGAGTCTCTTGTAGACAGCATATACGTGGGTCCTGTGTTCTTATCCACTCAGCCACTCTCTGTCTTTTGATTGGAACATTTAGTCCATTCACATTTAAAGTGATTACTGATAGGTGCATATTTATTGACATTTTGTTATTTGTATTTCTTGTCTTCCTGGGTTAGCTTGTTTTCCTCTTTCTTCTGTTTAAAAAAAGCCCCTTTAACATTTCCTGCAATGCTGGCTTGGTGGTAATGAATTCCTTAAGCTTATTCTTTTTCTGAGAAGCTCTTTATCTCTCCTTCAGTTTTAAGTGATAGCCGTGCTGGGTAGAGCAATCTTGGTTGTAAGCCTTTTTTTTTTTTTTTGCATTACTTTGAATATCTCCTGCCACTCCCTTTTGGCCTGCAGAGTTTCTGTAGAAAAGTCAGCTGTTAGTCTTATAGGAGTTCCTTTGTATGTAACTGGCTGTCTTTCTCTTGCTGCTTTTAGGATTCTGTCTCTGTCTTTAACCTTTGCCATTTTAACTATGATGTGTCTTGGTATGGCTTGTTTGGGTTCAGCTTGTTTGGAACTCTCTGCACTTCCTGGGCTTATATGTCAATTTCCTTCACCAGGGTAGGGAAGTTTCAGTCATTATTTTTTCAAATACATTCTCGAGCCCTTGCTTCTTCTCTTCTCCTTCTGGTATTCCTATGATGCCATTGTTGTTGCAATTTATCTTCTTCCATATGTCTCTTAAATATTTTCATTATTGTTTTCTTTTTCTCATTGTTGTTCCAACTGTGTGATTTCTGCTATTTAGTCTTCTAAATCGCTGATCCGCTCCTCTGCTTCATCTACTCTACTGGTGATTCCTTCGAGTGTGTTCTTCATTTCAGTTATTGTATTCTCTAGTTGTAACTGGTTATTTTTTATGATTTCCCTAGCCTTCTTTTTTTTTTTTTTTTAAAGATTTTTTTATTGGGGAATTGGGGGAGGGGAACAGCATTGGGGAATCGGGGAAGGGGAACAGACAAGTTGCTGTCTTTTTGTTCTTCAGTTTAGTTGCGGAGGATGTTGCTTCACTGTTGGTATCGTCATTGCGCTCTTCCCGGATGAGGCAGATCAGTCGCTGGCCTCTGGATGTCGCTCACCGCGGCTATTGGCAGCTCACGCTTGGCTGCCAGCCGCTCACGCTGGCTGCCGGCCACTCACTGTAGCCTATGGCAGCCCACTGCAGCAGGGGCTGCAGCCCACACCGTCGCCGGGGCTCGCACAGCCCAGCTCCAGGTGGAGCTGTTGTTAGCTGTAGAGGGCAGTGTCACTGGCCCTCATGTGGGATCCGAACCGGGGCCACTGGCATCCCAAAACCAGCGCTTAACCAATGCACCACTCGGCCGGCCCTCCCTAGCCTTCTTTATGTCCTCACTAAGTTCCTTAAACATTCTTATCAGTGTTCTGAACTCTGTCTCTGAACGGTTGGATACCTCTGTTTTATTTAGTTCCATTTCTAGACGTTTCTTCTGATCTTTTACTTGGGACATGTTTCTTTGTTTCTTCATTCTAGCTGTCACTCTGTGATTGCTTCAATGTATTAGATAGATCACCTAGAAATAAAAAAAAAGAAAAGAGAAAAAAAGAAAAAAGAGGAAATAAAAGGAAAAAAAAAGAAGAAAAAAGAAATGAAAAAAAAAAGGGAGGGGAGTCTCTCCGCCCTCTTTAATTTGCAGACCACTTGCTCAGCAATAGAGTCTCTGGGCGACTCAGCACCAGCTGTTACTGGAAGGGCTCAACATGTCATGTGCTGGCCTCCCTCTCAGGCTTGCAGTAGCTTCCTGCAAGTAGCTGCTGTGTGCTCTGGAACTGTGCTCGCTACCAAAAATCTTCACAGGTTGCCTGCTGCTGCAAAAACCCCTCTGTGGCCTGTGGAGGTGGGAGCCAGGCACCAGGGCTCAGTGTGCTTCTGGCAACACAGCTCTTGGATGGCGGGGTAGGCCCCCAAAGTACCAGGGGATGTGGTCAGTGGCCCCCAGCAAGTCAGAGTAGCATGCACTCCTGCACCGGCAACCAGCCTGCGCAAACTTGCCAGGAAATCCCTGGTGGGATCACACAGGCATACAGCTCATGCATCAACACCCCCAAGAAAATTCCCATTCTCAGCCTGTCCTAATCAGCCCCTTTCAGATCAGGCCAAGCACCCCAACAGCCAATCGCCAGCCTGGCAACTCTGCACGTGCAGTGCAGAGAGTGGAGACCCAAGGCAGCTCACACCCCCCCGCATCTCAGTGAACAACCTGATGGAGCTGGAGCATGGCGGCCAGGTGTTTCCTTGGCTATGCAGCTCAAGCATTGCGGAGGGTGGGAATCCAAGGCCACATGCACACACACGCACACACGCACTCCTGCACCAATTTCACCAGATCAATGTGGTCCAAGACCTGACCCTCTGTGGGAGGACCCAACCCTGATAAAATGGCACCCTCTGGGGCCGGCCAAGTTGCACAGTGGTTAAGTGCTGGCTTGGGAAGCCAGCAGCGCAGGTTCGGGTCCCACATATGAGGACCAGTGACACTGCCCTCAAAAAAAAAAATGGCACCCTCTGTACACTACTCATGTGCAGGGTCCACACCAGGGAAGCAGTGGTCCCAAAAATCTCCAGCTCCTGCACCAAAGGCACTCAGGTCAGTCTGTCCCCAGGCTCCTGGGCCCCACTCACACAGCTACTACCTCCACCAGGAGCCAAATGAGTGCTCACTGGCATATGAGTCCATGCACTGGCCCCACTGGTTCTCTAGCTGCCCTCAGCCTCACCGAGGTGAGCAAAGAGAATCCTCACTAATTTCTACTGCCAGCTATCGTAGAACTCCTCTTCCTGGCAAAGTAACTCTGGGCTAATGAGCTTGATGTGGGGCCAGAGGGTCTCTTCCCCAACCAGAGAAGACTCCCCACCACTGAGGTGTCCCTCACGGGGTTTGCCCTCTCTCATCTCCGACCTTCCTACTAGACTCGATGTGGCCTCCTCTTTAAGTCCTTCGTTTAGAGGTTCTGTTCATCTAGTAGTCCGGGGACTTCTGAGGTTGAATGCTGTATAAATTATTTGTAAAAAGGCAAAAGATTTATACGATCTGAAGAGAAACCAGAGTACCGTATAAATTATTTGTAATTTTGGTGTGATCCTTGGAGGCAGTTTACACAGTGTCTGTCTATTTTGCCATCATATTGGAAGTCCAAGCAGTTAATTTCTAAGCTCATTCCTGCTAACTCACAAATTCACTCCTGTTCACTCTTTGCCTGTTCCATCCTGCCAGCTCTCTACTTGTCTTGTCAATAGACACTCAGGTTACCTCCATATCTTGGCCATTGTAAATGATGTTGAAATGGACATATGGATGCACATGTCCCTTCAAAGTACTGTTTTGGGTTTCTTCTGATGCATACCCAGAAGTGGAATTACTGGCCCTTTCTTTGTCTCTTGTTGTAGCCTTCGGTTTAAAGTCTATTTTGTCTGGTATAAATATTGTTACCCCAGCTTTTATTTTCAATTTCCATTTTCATGAAATATTTTTTCATCCCTTTACTTTCAGTCTGTGCATGTCTTTCAATCGGAAATAAATCTCTAGTAGGTAGCATATATAAAGGTCTCATTTTCGTATCCATTCAGCCTCCTTATCTTTTGAATGGAGCATTTAATCCATTTACATTGGAAGTAATTGTTGATAGATATGCAGTTATTGCCATTTTATTATTCATGTTTTTTACTTGTGTGTGTGTGTGTGTGCATGCACACGTGCGTGCCTCTATCATTCCTTGTAATATTGGTTTGGTCGTGAGGGGTTTCTTTAGCTTTTTCCTCTCTGGTAAGCCCTTTATCTGTCCTTCAATTTTAAGTGATTCTAAATGATAGGGTAGAGTAATCTTGGTTGTAGGTCCTTGCTCTTCAATACTGAATATTTCCTGCCAAACCCTTCTGGCCTGCAAAGTTTCTGTTGAGAAATCAGCTGACAGGCTTATGGGAGCTCCCTTGTAAGTAACTAATTGTTTTTCTCTTGCTGCTTTTAAGATTCTCTCCTTGTCTTTAACTTTAGGCAATTTAATTATGATGTGTCTTAGTGAGGGCCTCTTTGAGTTCATCTTCTCTGGGATTCGCTGCATTTCCTGGGCTTGTATGTCTATTTCCTTTGCCAGGTTAGGAAAGTTTTCCATTATTATTTCTTCAAATAGATTTTCAACTCCACGCTCTCTCTCTTCTCCTTGTGGTATCCCAATGTTGCAAATGTTGGTACACTTATCCCGGATGCCATTTAAATTATTCTCATTTTTTTTGGATTCGTTTTTCTTTTTGCTGTTATGATTGGGTGTTTTCTGCTGCCTTATATTCCAAAATGCTGATTCAATCCTGTGCTTCATCTAATCTAGTGTTGATTCTCTCTAATGTATTCTTTATTTCAGTTATTGTATTCTTAATTTCTGACTGGTTCTTTTTTTCATTTTGTAGCTCTATTTTAATGTTTCCTATTTCTTTGTTGAAATTCTCCCTGAGATCATTTAGCATCCTTATAACCACTATTTTGAACTCTGAGTTTGGTAGATTGCTTATCTCTATTTTGTTTAGCTCTTTTTCTGGAGCTTTGTTCTGTTCTTTCATTTGGGACATGTTTCTTTGTCTCCCCATTTTGGCTGCTTCCCTATGTTTGTTTCTATGTATTAGGCAGAGCTGCTATATCCCCCAGTCTTAGTAAAATGTTCCTATGTAGTAGGTGTCCTGTGGGGCCCTGTGGCATAGTCTTCCTGGTCACCTGAGCTCATTGCTTCAGGAGTGTCCCTTGTGTTGGTGTGTGTGCCCTCCTGTTACAGTTGAGCCTTGGTTGCTTTGTGCTTGTCAATGGGAGGGATTGACCCTCAGGCTTATTGGTTGTTAGGACTGGCTGTGACTACAGAGAGGAGCTATTGTGCAGGGGCTGACCCTATAAAGCAGGATTCACTTAAGCAGGGCTCTGGTGCCTGCTTGGTCTGCCCTTTGGGTGTGTTGTCCAGGGAGGCAGCTGAGTGGTGCTCCCTCTGTCAGAAGTTGATCATTGGGTGTGCCTTCCCAAGGCCTCTTGGCCCTGCCACAGGCCAACTTCATCTACAGCCTGTGCTCTGCCCAGGGTCACCTGGCATGAGCTGCAAAGCAATCTGCAGATGGAAGCCACCTGCGCTGGACTTGGAGGTGCATGGGAGAAGCCCAATCATGAGCCAAGGCTGGCTGCTGCTAGTGCTCAGTTTGGAACTGCTCATCATGAAGTATGGGGCATGCTGAGGCCAGATTCTTCTTGTTTGGGGCTTGTGAAACTTTAAGAGATTTTAGGAAATCCACAGCATAATACAGGACAGGCCATTTGTATGGAAAAGCCACTAAAGTGGGTTTGGGTGGGGCAGAATCTCAGGGAATCACCAGAGTGTGGCGAACAGTGTTGATGGAGACTCAGATTTGATGCTGGCCTGTCACGTCCTGCGTGGCAAGGGCAAGTGGGACACGAGAGGGGCGATGCAGATTAAGGAAAAACAAGAGACAGAAGAAAGATAAGAGCGAGACCAAGGGACTCAGCCAAAGATGACTGAGCCCAAGGGACTCAGCCAAGGAAGACTGAGCCCAAGGGACTCAGCCAAGGAAGACTGAGCCCCGAATCGGGTCAGCGCATAGCTTTTATTGAGAATTATCAAGGATGCAAACTGCAACAAATCATTAACGGTGGTTTGTAGTTCTCAGGATTTACACAGTCCTCTACTTCCCTATAAGTGCTCTTTCCAGGGTGTACTGTGACTTACTCTTCCGTTAAAGGATTACCTTGTCTTTATTATGATAATTGCTATGAAACCCAGACTCGGTTTTTGTAAGTCACCTAAAGAATGTTTACTAAAGCTATCTTGACTATCTAGAAATCATCCTAAATTCTAGCAGTTAAACACAATCATAAAACTCACAGTATACTTGAGCTATACCAAAAGACTAGGAGTGGCTGTGTTTAAGGTAAAAGCATCTAAAATCTATTTGTTTGTAAATAACAATACCTAGCAACCAAAAGGGTTTCACACCTCTCTATCCTACAAAGGTCTGCATCCGTTTCTCAGTCAAAGCTTCAGTATCTGTTGCTGCAACAAGGCACTGGGCAAAGGAATTCACACAAGGCTGATTAACAATTCCATGGTCAGTGGATGTCTTAGAGCTGCCTCTTACCCAGAACTCTCATGGCCTGAAGACTTAATCTTTCAGGAGACTATTCACAGTAGGGCCCTTAGGCAAATGCATCAGCTTCTCACAGGCCTGAGTTTTCTGGCCTGAGTTTGTCAGAGGTCTGTGCCTCAGTTTCCAAGGGGCTTGAATCCTCAATATCTCAGTTCAGGGGTTCCCCACGGAACTACCGCCTGGCTTGGGTTGTCTCCCCTCTTTTAGGAGATCTTACCCGTCCTTGGCTGCATAGTTAGCTCATTGGGGCACCACAGGAACATGTCACAAGTGTAGTGAATATATTGTCTCCTATAGAAGAAAAGGCACATGGGTTCATAGAGGCAGGAGATATTACACGACCAGCCATAAGGCAGCACCCCTAATATCCAGTGCTGAGCAGGGCAATGTGGCCTTGTCAGACACTGGGGTGCTGTCAGCTTCCCACACTGGCCTGTGTGTCTCTATGCCACAAGGGGTGAGGGCTCAACAAACAAATAATGGATTCTGCCAGCATTTCTGTCTGAGAGAAAGCTGCCCTTCTAGCCCTAACCCTGAGGCCAGAATATTCAGTTCCCCCCGCATGTCCCTGGAGCCTTTCAAGGTGCTGCCTCAGCACTGGGGCTCAGAACGAGTAAGTCTGTTACTGAATAAGTCCATGCATATTCCCTTAAGAGAAATGCTTGGGACACCAGCAGCCCTCTGTCTCACTCAGCCACAGTCTCTGCTGGTTTTCACAGTCAGAAGTTGTGGGAATTTCTCCTCCCAGCATCAGAACCCTGGGCTGGGGAGTCTGGCATGGGGCTAGGACTCCTCACTCCTCAGCTGAGATAGTTCTCCCAATTTTTAACTGCCACGTGCAGGTGTGGGGGTCAACCCATTCCACATCTCTGCCCCTCCTACTATTTTGCATGTGGCTTTTTCTATATGTATTTATTTGTAAGACTACTGTTCAGCTAGACTTTAGGTGATTTTTACTGATGGTTGTTTTGTAGTTGTAATTTTGAGGTCATGAGAGGAGGCCAGCACAGTGTTTATCTATTTCATCATCTTGACTGAAAATCTCACATACAAAACTTGTAGGCTAAAAATTACCAAATACTGATGAAAGAAAACCAAAGAATATCTAAATAAATAGGGAGAAATACCACGTCCACTGATTAGAAGATTCAACATAGTAAAGATGTCAATTCTTCCCAAAATGATATACATGTTTAATGTAATTCCTATAAAAATATCAGCAATATTTTTTCTGGATATAGACAACATTGTTGTAAAATTTATATAGAAAGGCAAAGAAACTAGAATAGCAAAAATCACTTTTTAAAAATAATAAAATGGGAGAATTTTAAGTTGTATTATATAGCTACAGCAATCAAAACTGTTGTATAGACAGAGAGACAGACACATAGATTAGTGGAACAGAACAGAGGACCAGAAATATACTCACACAAGTATAGCCAAATGATTTTTCATATAGGTGAAAGAACAAAATACAAGCAGGAAGGAGAATCTTTTCAGCAAATGGTACCAGAGCAATTGGATATGTATAAGAAAGGAGTGTGTGTGTGTGTGTGTGTGTGTGTGTGTGAGAGAGAGAGAGAGAGAGAGAGAGAGAGAGAGAGAGAGAGAGAGAGGAATCTCACCTAAATTTTATACCTCAAACAAAAATCAAATCAAAATGCATCACAGATTTAAATGTAAAATGTAAGTATAAAATTTTTAGGATAAAATATAGGGAAAAATATTTGGGATCTAGGGCTTGGTAAAGAGCTATTAGATATGACACAAAAACATGATTTATAAAAGAAAAAATTGACATGTTGGACTTCATCAAAATTAAAAAGCTTTACTCTGTGAAAGAGTAATTATGGACTTCCGGTAAAATGGCGCAATAGACAGATGCTGTGTTAACTGCCTCCCAGGATCACACCAAAATTACAAACAAATTATACAGCATTCAACCCTGGAGGTCCCCGGAACACTGGAGGAACAGAACCACTAAACGAAGAACTTAAAGAGGAAGCCGCATTGGGTCTGGTAGGACGGGCGGAGACGAGAGAGGGCGAGCCCTGTGAGGGAAGCCCCAGCCGTGGGAAGCTTGTCTGGTTGGGGGAGAGACCCTCCGGCCGTACACCAAGCTCACCACCCAGAGCTCCTTTTCCGGGAAGAGGAGTTCTAATATAGCCGGCAGTAAATTAGTGAGGACTCTCTTTGCTCAGCTCCGTGAGGCTAAGAGCAGCTGGAGAATCAGTGGGGCCGGCGCCCGGGCTTGCTCGCTGGTGAGCACTTGCCTGGTTCCTGGTGGAGGGAGTGGCTGTGTGAGCCGGGAGCCTGCGGGGATGGACTGAGCTGAGCACCTTTGGTGCAAAGGCTGGAGGTTTTTGATCTGTTGTTCCTGTAGTGCGGAGCCTGTGAGCGAGTGGTGTGGGGAGGATGCCATTTTGTCGGGCTTGGGCCCTCCCACAGAGGATCAGGTCCGGGAACTAATTGGTCTGGTGGAATTGGTGCAGAAGTACGTGTGCGTGTGCGTGCGCACCTGCGGCCTTGGATCCCCACCCTCTGCCCGGCTTATACTGCGTTGCCAGGGAAACGCAGGGCGGGTGCCCTCCGGCTCCGACAGGCTGCTCACTGAGACCCAGGAGTGCGCAAGCGGCCTCGGATCCCCACCCTCCGCTCAGCTTGTGCTGCGTTTCCAGGGAAATGCCTAGTGGGAGTGATCCGGCTCCAACAGGCTGCTCACTGAGACGCAGGAGTGCGCAAGCCGCCTCGGGTCCCCGCTCTCCGCACTCTGCTTGCAGAGTTGCCAGGCTGGTGATTGGTTGTCGGGCTGCTCGGCCTGATCTGCAAGCGGCTGATTGGGACAGGCTGACACTGGGAGTTTTCCTGGGAGTGTTGGGCCATGTGCTTGCGTGATCCAGCCAGGGCTCTCCTGGTGATCTATCTAATATATCAAAGCAATCCCAGAGCAACAGCCAGAATGGGGAAACAAAGAAACATGTCACAAGTAAAAGATCAGAAGAAACCTCCAGAAATGGAACCAAATGAAACAGAGGGAATCCAACCTTTCAGAGACTGAGTTTAGAACACTGATGATAAGAATGTTTAAGGAACTTAGCGAGGACATAAAGAAGGATAGGGAAACCATAAAAAACAACCTGTTAGAACTAAAGAATACAATAACTGAAATGAAGAACACACTTGAAGGAATCACCAGTCGAGTAGATGAAGCAGAGGAGCAGATCAGCGATTTGGAAGATAAAATAGCAGCACTCACCCAGTTGGCACAGCAAAAAGACCAAAGAATAAAAAGCAATGAAAATAGTTTAAGAGCCCTATGGGACAAGGTGAAGCACAACCACCTTCGAATCATGGGGATACCAGAAGGAGAAGAGAAGAAGCAAGGGGTCGAAAATCTGTTTGAAAAAATAATGACTGAAAACTTCCCTACCCTAGTGAAGGAAATCAACATACATGCCCAGGAAGTGCAGAGGGTTCCAAACAAGCTGAACCCAAACAGGTCCACACCAAGACACATCATAGTTAAAATGGCAAAGGTTAAAGACAGAGACAGAATCCTAGAGTCTGCAAGAGAAAGACAGCAGGTTACATACAAAGGAACTCCTGTTAGACTAACAGCTGACTTGTCTACAGAAACTCTGCAGGCCAGAAGGGAGTGGCAGGAGATACTCAAAATGACACAAAATAAAGGCCTACAACCAAGATTGCTTTACCCAGCAGGGCTATCACTTAAAATTGAAGGAGAAATAAAGAGCTTCTGAGAAAAGAATAAGCTTAAGGAATTCATTACCACCAAGCCAGCATTGCAAGAAATGTTAAAAGGGCTTTTTTAAACAAAAGAAAGGGGTAAACAAGCTAACCCAGAGAGACAATTTAAGAAGATTGAAGTCATATCAAGCAGATATAAAGGAAACACTGATGGTTGCTGGCTGGGAGGGAGTGGGGAAGAGGGAGAGGGGGAAGGTTTTGGACAGTGTATGTGGGACTACAATGTTGCCGCAGGAATATGGGGGCAGTTCTGGGAATGTAATTGATAATGTTGTGAAGAGACTATTAGGTTGCGAGAAATAAGTCAGTCATAGAAGGACAGGTACCATGTGATCTCACTTGTGTGTGGAGTCTGAAGAGCTGAGTGAACGATCAAAGTAAACAGACTCATAGATGTAGAGGAAAAACTGAGGGTTGGTAGTGGGGAGGGGGGTGGGGATGGGTGGGAAGGGGAAGGGATTACGACAGCCTAAATAGACAACTACAATATTGCCACAGGGATATGAAACACAGTTAGGGGAATATAATAATGTTGTAAAAATTTTGTGGCGTTTCAGATAGTCACATGTCTTGTTAGGGAGACCACTTCATGGATGGAGTAGAGGCTTGATCACTGCACGGTACGCCTGAAGCTGATGTTGTATAGTATTGTATGCCAACTGCAATTGAATATGTGGATGGTCACGGGATGTGGAGTGTACTGTGGAGGGGAGTCAAGGGAGTTGTGATGGATATGTATGATATGGGGGGGAGTGGGGTGGTGAACTGGGGGAAGGGGGGTTGTCACTTTGGGGGGTAAAGGGTATAACTATTGAATTGTGTTGTACACCTGAAACGAATGAAAAAATATATTAAAAAAAAGAAAGAGTAATTATGAGGATAAAAAACTTAAAGTATAGTCTGGGAGACAGGATTTGTAAATCACATATCTAGAAAAGGCCTTGTGGGGCCAGCCGAGTGGAGCAGTGGTTAAGCACTGGCTTGGGAAGCCAGCGGCCCCGGTTCGGGTCCCACATATGAGGGCCAATGACACTGCCCTCAAAAAAAAAAAAAAAGAGAGAGAAAAGGACTTGTGATATACAGAATATATGAAGGACATTCAATGCTTATACTTAAGAATATGATTGAAATGAGCCCTCACATTTATAGTCAATTGATCATTGACAGGGGTGCCAAAACAATTTAATGGGGGAAACAACAATCTTTTCAACAAATGGTGTTAGGGCAACTAGATATCACTTTGCAAAAAAATGAAATTGAACTCCTTCCTTACACAATATAATAAAACTAATTCCAAATGGATAATAACCTAAATGTAAGAGCTATGACTACAAAACTCTCAGAAGAAAAAACAGGCGTAAACTTTTATGACCCTGCATTAGGCAAAGGCTTCTTGGATCAAACATCAAAAGCACAAGTGAAAAAATAAAAAAAATAAATTGTACATTATTAAAATTAAATCTTTGTGTTTCACAGCACACCATAAGAAAGTAAAACAACAACCCACAGAATGAGAGAAAATATTTTCAAAGCATATATCTGATAAGGGACTTGTATCTACAATATATAAAGAACACTTACAATTCAATAATAAAACGGCAAATTATCCAATTAAAAATGGGCCCAGGTTATAATATTGTATGTAAATAAATTTTAAAAAATGGGTCAAGGACATGAATAGACCTTTCTCCAAAGAATATATACAAATGACCATCAAGCACATCAGAAGATGCTCAACATCCACTAGCCATCAGTGAAATGCATATGAAAACCACAATGAGATACCATTTCACATCCACTAGAATGGCTAGAATCAAAGACGACAGAGAATAACAAGTGTTAGCAAGGATGTGGAGAAACTGACACCCTCATAAATTCCTAATAGGAATGTAAAATAGTGCAGCTGCTGTGGAAAACAGTCTGGCAGTTTCTCAAAAGGTTAAACATAGAGTTAGCATATGACCCAGCAATATCACTCATAGGTATATACCAAAAGAATTGAAAACTTATGTCCACACAAAAAGTCCCACAAATGTTCATAGAGGTATTATTCATTATGGTTCCAAAGTAGAAGCAATCCAAATATCCATCAACTGATGAATGCATAAGTAACATGTGGTCTATCTGTATGGTAGAATGGAAAGGAATGAAGCATTGTTACATGCTACAATATGGATGAAACTTGAAAAACGAAAGCCAGCCACAAAAGACCATATTGTATGATTCCATTTGCATTAAATGCCCAGAATAGGTAAACCCATAGAAATAGAAAGTAGATTCATGGTTGCCAAGTCCAGAGGAAAGGGCAAGTGACTGCTAATGGATGCAAAGGGTTTCCTTTTGGGGTGATGAATATATTGTAGAATTTGTGTTGCCCAATTTGGTAACTATATTAAAAAGAACTGAATTGTACACTTTATTTTATTATTAAAGATTTTTATTTAAAAATATAGCTAACATACAATTTTATAATCATTTCAGGTATACACCATAGTTATTCAACATTTATATACCTAAAGAAGTGATCACCATAAGTCCAGCAACCACCTGACATCATAAAACGCTATCACAATACTATTGACTATGTTCCCTATGCTGTATATTACATCCCCATGACTTGTTTTATACCTGGAAATTTGGACTTTGTATTCCCAATTTACCTTGCCCCCTTCTTAAATTTATCAATTACAGTTGACTTTCAATATTATTTTATATCAATTTCTGGTGTGCAGCGTAGTGGCTAGACATTTACATGTATATAGTTTAAGAAGTGATTCTCCCTAACTAGTCTAGTACTGACCTTTCACTCTACATAGTTAGTACCATATTATTGACTATATTCCCTATGCTTTACTTTACACCTCCATGACTGTTTTGTAACTACCAATGTGTACTTCTTAATCCCTTCACCTTTTTCACTCTGTCCTCCAACCTCCTCCCATCTGGCAACCATTAAAATGTTCTCTTTATCTATGAGATTGTTTCTGTTTTGCTTGTTTATTTTTTATTTTTAAAAGATTTTTATTGGGGAATTGGTGGAGGGGAACAGCGTTGGGGAATTGTTGAAGGGGAATAGAAAAGTTGCTGCTCTTTTGTTCTTCAGTATAGTTGTGGAGGACATTGCTTCACTGGCCTGTGTTGGCACTATCATTGCGCTTTTCCCGGATGAGGCAGACCTGTCACTGGCCTCTGGACGACCACTCACAGTGGCTCTTGGCAGCTCACTCCAGCTACCGGCCGCTCACGCTGGCTACTGGCCACTCACTGTAGCCTTTGGCAGCCCACTGCAGCAGGGGCTGCAACTAAGCCACCGCAGGCAACTCACAGCAGCCCAGCTCCAGGTGGAGCTGTTCACCGTCTTAGCTGTAGAGGGCAGTGTCACTGGCCCTCATATGTGGGATCTGAACCGGGGCCACTGGTGTCCCAAGCCAGCTCTTAACCAACGTGCCACTCGACCAGCCCTACTTATTTATTTTGTTCTTCAGATTCCACATATAAGTAAAATCACATTGCACTTGTTTTTCTCTGTCTGACATACTCCACGCAGGAAAACACCCTCCAGGTTCATTCATGAGCTGCAAATGGCAAGAACACATTTCTTTTCATGGCTGAGCAATATTCCATTGTATATACATATGTACCACCCCCTATTTATCCATTCATCCATTGATGGATACCCAGGCTACCTCCATATCTTGGCCATTGTAAACAATGCTGCAATGGATGCACATGTCTCTCTGAATTACTTTTTGGGTTTCTTCAGATAAATACCCAGAAGTGGTATTACTGGGTCCTTCTTCATCTATTGCATAGCCCTTGTTTTAAAGTCCATTTTGTCTTGTATAAGTATTGCCACTCCAGCTTTTTTTTGGGAGAGGGGGATCTGGTGGAGAGGGAGTGCCATTTTCATGAAATAACTTTTTCCATCCCTTTACTTTCAGCCTGTATGTCTCTTTTAATCTGATGTGAGCCTCTTGTAGGCAGCATATGTAAGGGTTTTGTTTTCTTATCCATTCAGCAAACCTATGTGTTTGATTGAAGCATTTAATCTATTTACATTGCAAGTAATCATTGATAGGTATGTAGCTATTGCCATTTTATTATTCATATTTATCTTTTTTTTTTTTCAACTTAAAGAAGTCTCTCTAACATTCTTTGTAATTCTGGTTTGGTAATAATGAATTTTTTTTTAAGCTTTTTCTAGTCTGGGAAGCTCTTTGTCCTTTGATTCTAAATTATTCTAAATGATAGAGTAGAGTAATCTTGGTTGTAGGTCCTTGCTTTTCATCACTTTCAGTATTTTGTGTCAATTTCTTTTGGCCTGCAAAGTTTCTATTGAGAAATCATCTGACAGGCTTAAGGGGGCTCCCTTGTAAGTAACTAACTGCTTTTTTTTTTTTTTTTTTTTTTTTTTGAGGGCAGTATTACTGGCCCTCACAATTGGGACCTGAACCAGGACCGCTGGCTTCCCAAGCCAGCGCTTAACCACCGCACCACTTGGACGGCCCGGTAACTAACTGCATTTATTTCACTGCTTTTAAGATCGTCTCTTTGTCTTTAGCTTTTGGCATTTTAATTATGATGCCCCTTGGTGTTGGCCTCTTTGGGTTCATCTTGTTTGGGACTTTCTGCACTTCCTGGGCTTGTATGTTTATTTCCTTTGACAGGTTAGGAACGTTTTCAATCATTATTTCTTCAAATAGGTTTTCAATTTCTTGCTTGCTGTCTTCTTCTGTTATCCCCTTGATGTGAATATTGTTACACTTGATGTTGTCCCGGAAGTCTCTTAAACTACCCTTATGTTTATTATTATTATTATTATTATTATTATTATTATTATTATTATTATTTTCTTTTTGCTGTGCTGATTGGGTATTTTTTGCTACCTTGTCTTCCAAATTGTTGATTTGATCCTCTGCTTCATCTAGTCTGCTGGTGATTCCTTCTCATGCATTCTTCATTTCAGTTATTGTATTCTTCACTTCTAACTAGTTCTTTTTTTCTGGTTTCTATGCTATTTTTGTTCTTGCTATCAGTTTGTTGAAGTTCTCACTAAGTTCCTTGAGCTTTCTTATAACCATTGTTTTGGACTCTCTACCTGGTAGGTTGCTTGCCTCCATTTTGTTTAGTTCTTTTTCTGGAGCTTTGTTCTGTTCTTTCATCTGGGACATATTTCTTTGTTTCCTCATTTTGGCTGCCTTTCTGTGTTTGTTTCTATGTGTTAGGGAGATCTGCTATGTCTCCCAGTCTTGACTGTGTGGTCTTATATAGTAGGGGCCCAGTGGCACTGTCTCCCTGGTCACCTGCACCAGGTGTTGCAGGAGGTCCCTTGTGTGGGTTATGTGTACCTTCCTGTTATAGTTGAGCTTTGATTGCTATTGGCTTGTCAGTGGATGGGATTGACCCTCAGGCTGACAGGCTGTGGGGTTTGTCCATGTCCACAGTTTATGGGCGGCTGCGTGGGGGTTTTATCCCATGGAGGGGGATTCACCCCTGCAGCTCTGGTGCATGTTGAGACAGCCTTTTGGGTGTGCCACTTGAGCTAATTGAATAGTTTTCTGCTGTGATCTGAAGCCAACCTTCAAGTATGTTGATTCTGGGACCTCTTGGGAAGGGTTCCTGTGCAGGCCAAGGTCATCCACTGCCTGTGACCTACCGGGGAATACCTGGTTGGAGCTACAAAAGGGTCCAGGGTTGGTCTCTGCCTATCCTAAACTTAAAGACATATAGGAGAGGCCACACTGAGAACTGAGGATGGCTGCCACTGGTACCGAGTCTGGGGTAGCTTCACAAAAAGCAACAGCACTCTGAAGCCTGATGCCATCTGCTGGTCTCCATAAGGTTCAGCTGCTGCTAAACCTCCTATGGTACTCAAGTTGGATGAGGCGGGGTCTCAGGGAGTCACCAGGGTGAGTGAGCTGAGCTCACCAGACCAATTCAGATTTAGATATGGTCATGGGCATGTGGGAAGGACTCAACACAGGAAACATAGTGCCCACCTGCTGGCTGCAGGCAAGGAGGACTCCACACAGGAGAAATGGTGACTGTCCTTCAGTCCTCACCCCAAAGCCACACAACTCAGTCTCTCCCGCTATGTCTCCAATTCCCTTGGAGTCAGTTTCCCTCAGCCAGAGGCCAGGCTAAGTCCTGTGAGTGAGTTTGTGCACGACCCCTGTAAGAAGACGTCTGGGTTTCCCACAGCCTTCCATCCCACTCAGACTGTTGAAATCACCATTGTTTTTCATAGCCAGATGTTGTGGGAGTTCCTCTTCCCAGAACCAGTACTCTGGGCTGGGAAGCCTGGTGTGGGTTGGGTTTCCTTGCTTCTCAGGGGGAACCTCTGTGGCAGAGATATCCCTCCCAATTCTCAGCTGCCACATGGAGGTTTGGGTTCAGCGCATTCCATGTCTCCACCCTTACTACCAATCTCAATGTGACTTCTTTATATCTTAGTTATAAAACTCATGTTCAGCTGGACTTCAGATGGTTCTCCAGGTTGATTGCTGTATCATTTACTTGTAATTTTAATGTGTTCATGGGAGAAGGCAAACACAGCATTTACCTTTTCCACCATCTTGGGAGATATATATATATATATATATATATATATATATATATATATCCCCAAACTTGTAAGCAATCAAAGTGCCCTTCAATACTTGATGGTTAGAAAAACTGTGATACCTCTATACCATAGAACATTCTCAGCAATAAAAAGGCATGATTTATTGATATATGCAACAATATAGATGATCTCAAGGGCTGAGGGAAAGCCCTTTCATTTGTATAACATTCTCAAAATGACAAAATTACAGAGATAGAGAACAAATTAGTTGTTACCATGTAAGAATATGGCAGGAATAGGGGGATGGATTTGACTATAATGAGGCAGCACAAGGAAAGATCTTGTGGTGATGGAACAGCTCTGCATCTTGATTACAGTTATTTTTACACAAATCTACATATGTGATAGAGTAAGGCACACACACTGCTAATGTAAGTGTCCTGGTTTTATATTGCACTAGAGTTATGTAAGATGCCACAATTGGGGGAAATTGGTACATAGGAACTTTCTGTACTATATTTGCAACTTCCCATGAATCTATAGTCATTTCAAAAGTTTAAAAATGCAATGGAAGGGCTGGCTGAGTGGCTCAGTTGGTTAAGAGCTTGCTCAAGAGTGTGAGCTGAGCTCTGAGCAACAGCAGTTCGATGCCCAGCCCAAGCTGAGCTGCTGCTGAGCTGCCAACAGGTGGCAGGATGGCTCAGCTAAAACAAACAAACAAACAAATAAATAAATAAAAATGCAATGGAATGATAACTACAAAATTTAGAGTTTACTTCTAGAAGTGAAGAAAAAAATAAACACATGGTAGATCTGAGAGAATCAGAAATATTTTCTGAAAGTGGGTAATAGGTTCATAAATGTTCATAGTATTATTGTGCTTTCTTTTCTTCCCCATTTCACTATACTTTAAAAAATAATTCGGAAGTGCTGGCTTGGGAAGCCAGTGGCCCCGGTTTGGTCCCACACGTGAGGGCCAGTGACACTGCCCTCAAAAACTAATAATAATAATAATAATAATAATTTGGGGTTGCAGGGTGACCAGCTGAGTGGGGTTTTATCCCATGGAGGGGGATTCACCCCTGCAGCTCTGGTGCATGTTGAGACAGCCTTTTGGGTGTGCCACTTGAGCTAATTGAATAGTTTTCTGCTGTGATCTGAAGCCAACCTTCAAGTATGTTGATTCTGGGACCTCTTGGGAAGGGTTCCTGTGCAGGCCAAGGTCATCCACTGCCTGTGACCTACCGGGGAATACCTGGTTGGAGCTACAAAAGGGTCCAGGGTTGGTCTCTGCCTATCCTAAACTTAAAGACATATAGGAGAGGCCACACTGAGAACTGAGGATGGCTGCCACTGGTACCGAGTCTGGGGTAGCTTCACAAAAAGCAACAGCACTCTGAAGCCTGATGCCATCTGCTGGTCTCCATAAGGTTCAGCTGCTGCTAAACCTCCTATGGTACTCAAGTTGGATGAGGCGGGGTCTCAGGGAGTCACCAGGGTGAGTGAGCTGAGCTCACCAGACCAATTCAGATTTAGATATGGTCATGGGCATGTGGGAAGGACTCAACACAGGAAACATAGTGCCCACCTGCTGGCTGCAGGCAAGGAGGACTCCACACAGGAGAAATGGTGACTGTCCTTCAGTCCTCACCCCAAAGCCACACAACTCAGTCTCTCCCGCTATGTCTCCAATTCCCTTGGAGTCAGTTTCCCTCAGCCAGAGGCCAGGCTAAGTCCTGTGAGTGAGTTTGTGCACGACCCCTGTAAGAAGACGTCTGGGTTTCCCACAGCCTTCCATCCCACTCAGACTGTTGAAATCACCATTGTTTTTCATAGCCAGATGTTGTGGGAGTTCCTCTTCCCAGAACCAGTACTCTGGGCTGGGAAGCCTGGTGTGGGTTGGGTTTCCTTGCTTCTCAGGGGGAACCTCTGTGGCAGAGATATCCCTCCCAATTCTCAGCTGCCACATGGAGGTTTGGGTTCAGCGCATTCCATGTCTCCACCCTTACTACCAATCTCAATGTGACTTCTTTATATCTTAGTTATAAAACTCATGTTCAGCTGGACTTCAGATGGTTCTCCAGGTTGATTGCTGTATCATTTACTTGTAATTTTAATGTGTTCATGGGAGAAGGCAAACACAGCATTTACCTTTTCCACCATCTTGGGAGATATATATATATATATATATATATATATATATATATATATATATATATATATATATATCCCCAAACTTGTAAGCAATCAAAGTGCCCTTCAATACTTGATGGTTAGAAAAACTGTGATACCTCTATACCATAGAACATTCTCAGCAATAAAAAGGCATGATTTATTGATATATGCAACAATATAGATGATCTCAAGGGCTGAGGGAAAGCCCTTTCATTTGTATAACATTCTCAAAATGACAAAATTACAGAGATAGAGAACAAATTAGTTGTTACCATGTAAGAATATGGCAGGAATATGGGGATGGATTTGACTATAATGAGGCAGCACAAGGAAAGATCTTGTGGTGATGGAACAGCTCTGCATCTTGATTACAGTTATTTTTACACAAATCTACATATGTGATAGAGTAAGGCACACACACTGCTAATGTAAGTGTCCTGGTTTTATATTGCACTAGAGTTATGTAAGATGCCACAATTGGGGGAAATTGGTACATAGGAACTTTCTGTACTATATTTGCAACTTCCCATGAATCTATAGTCATTTCAAAAGTTTAAAAATGCAATGGAAGGGCTGGCTGAGTGGCTCAGTTGGTTAAGAGCTTGCTCAAGAGTGTGAGCTGAGCTCTGAGCAACAGCAGTTCGATGCCCAGCCCAAGCTGAGCTGCTGCTGAGCTGCCAACAGGTGGCAGGATGGCTCAGCTAAAACAAACAAACAAACAAATAAATAAATAAAAATGCAATGGAATGATAACTACAAAATTTAGAGTTTACTTCTAGAAGTGAAGAAAAAAATAAACACATGGTAGATCTGAGAGAATCAGAAATATTTTCTGAAAGTGGGTAATAGGTTCATAAATGTTCATAGTATTATTGTGCTTTCTTTTCTTCCCCATTTCACTATACTTTAAAAAATAATTCGGAAGTGCTGGCTTGGGAAGCCAGTGGCCCCGGTTTGGTCCCACACGTGAGGGCCAGTGACACTGCCCTCAAAAACTAATAATAATAATAATAATAATAATTTGGGGTTGCAGGGTGACCAGCTGAGTGGCTCAGTTGGTTAAGAGCATGATCTCTGAGCAACAGGGTCACTGGTTCGATTCCCACATGGGCCAGTGAGCTGTGCCTGAGCTGAGCTGCCAACAGGTGACAGAATGGCTCAGCTGGTGACAACATATACTCCTAACAACAAGGTTGCCAGTTTGACCCCTGAGTGGGATGGTGGGCTGTGCCCACCCACAACTAATATTGAACATGGTACCTTGAGCTGAGAAGCTGCGAGCTGCCGAAGGGTGGCTGGATGGCGACTGGACTTGGAGCTGAACTAGCTGCGCATTCCACAACTAAGGTTCAAGGACAACCATTGGCTGCTCCCCTTCCCCAATTCCCCAATAAAATCTTTTAAAAAACTAAAGAAATAAAAATTCAAACTGTTCAGAAGCCTGAAGAGGAGAATCCCCCCACCCCATTTTCACAGTCAGAGGATAACCACTAACACATAACATTTTCTTTTGCATCCATTTAAACCTTTCCTACAAAGTGAGCTCTATCAATATGATTCTTTCTGCTGCAGGCAGTTCAGATGTGCCCCCAACAAAATAAGAAAGGTGGTGTATTGGCTCAGGTAGTTGAGAAGCCCAAAGGCAGGGCTTGTTTTGTGTGAGACTTGATAGTGGAGCTCAGGACTCTCACCAAGACCTGCTTTCTTTCCCTCTTTCTGCTTGGCTTCTGATGAGGTTGTCTTCAACTGAAGGATGGTCTCATCTCGTTGAGCTCCTCTTGAGACCACATGACTCTGTTCATGTCTAGCAGGAAAGTACAAGCATTTGTGTTTCTTCCCGGAGTTCCCTGCAGAAACCTTAGATTGGACTGGCTAAGGTTGTATCCCTCACCCCAAATGATTTATATGAGTGCACCTGTACTATGCATTTACTCACTCGCTTGCTTTCCCATTTAATATACCTGGGACACATTCAGCCCATGTTGCTCCATAACAGTGAGTTCTGGAACATGAAGACACAAGAAGAAAATGCCTGAGATAACAGTGTTAAGTTAGACAGTATGGACCAGTGGGCATTTACTGGACTGGGAGCTATAGCTTCCCTTCTTGAGTTTGCTTGTAAGAGGGCAACTCTTCTTGGTTTCCCAGGCGCAAAATGAAGGGGCTGCTGGATCCCATGACTTTAGCTCAAAGCTACCAAGAAGAAGCCCATGTCTTCATAAAGACACCTGTCTTTTAGAAGACATAAATTAGTTGAGGCATGGACTAGAGGGTAAGTGAATAATAAATCATAATAACTGTGTCATAAACTGACAGTGGTGCTAGTTTTTTTAGTTATTTTACTGAAGTGCACAGCCTCCAATGGTCCAGATGCCCTCCTGTTAGTAAAGAGGCTCAATAGCTTTCCTCTTTAAGGACTGAGAGTGTCAGAATACTTTGATCCTTTAATTTCTATCCTAAACTAAATGTTTTTCCATCAAGACTTCTTGACTCTGACCACAAAGTAGTTTAATTTATTTATAATCCAGGATTTGAAGTCTGAGGCTCACACAGTCCAATAAATGGATCTGATTCTAACTGTTTGGGAAACAAGGCATGTACAATTCTAGAATACCTTTTCTCTGCAATCTCTTCCCACTATCCATTTTAGGGTTATAAGTGCCCAATTGCAAAAGATCTGTGGAAATGGCTTTTTTCTTGGGAAGAGAAGACAAACAGTTCAATGAGTTTCAGGAGGAAAAGGGTAACCCCAGATAGGTGGTAGTAAAGAAACCAAGAAGGCAGTAGAAGCATAATTTTGAGGACAACTTCCTTAAAAATACCTAGCCCAAACAGCTGGGAATTGGTTTGAAAGGAAGCTCATGATCATTAAGGATAAAGAGAAAACAAGGATATAAGGAGCAACACAAGAGCAGCAAATGGATGCCATAGTTTAGCAGGGCCTTGACTTGTCACATGGATCATTATATTACTGGTTCTGTAGGACACTCCCTTAAATGGGTATGGGATAGTGGAAAGAACATTGGTTTTGGAACCAGAAGGCTACAGGTTCAAGTCCTGTCTTTGCAATTTGATAACCTTCTGCAGATAACTTAACCTAATTTAACTGAGGTTCAGAGAGGTTAAGCAAGTTGTCCCAGGTCACACAGCTAGAGAGGAAACTGGATAGGTATGACTGAGTCTCTGATTTGTCTCACCCTCACGCCCACAGTCTTCACATAGAGTGCTTGGCTAAACCTGTCTGGGGAAGTACATTGACATTCTATGTCTGTAATAATACCATAACAACTGGGGTTTATTTGGTGACAACTATAATAAATAGCTCTGAACTCAAATGTTTGTGTTAACTTTTGCAAATTTACTTCAAACACCAAAGCTGACTTGGTATACACTTTAGGATGACATACCAAGAAGAAACTTCATTTTGCATGCATAAATCTGTGTGTGTGTGTGTGTGTGTGTGTGTGTGTGTGTGTGAAGTCAGACAATTAAATTCATGAATTCATCCTAGAAAAAATGCTACATACCTCATTCCTGAATATCACTACAGTCACTTTCAAAGTACTCCCCTTGGGAAGCTATGTACCGGCTCCAGTACCTAGCCCACCCTTCAGAGCAATTTTGGAACTCTTTTTCTGGAATGGCCATCAGAGCTGTCATTGTATTACACTTGATGTCCTGAAAGTCATCAAAATGTCTTCCTTTCAATATTTCCTTTATCTTTGGGTAAAGAAAGATATCATTGGGGGCCAGATCAGGTGAGTAGGGAGGATGTTCCAATACAGTTATTTGTTTACTGCCTAAAAACTCTCTCACAGACAGTGCCGTGTGAGCTGATGCATTGTTGTGATGCAAGAACCATGAATCGTTGGTGAAAAGTTCAGGTAGTTTTCGTCTAACTTTTTCATGAAGACTTTTCAGCTCTTCTAAATAGTAAACTTGGTTAACTGCCCAGTTGGTACAAATTCATAATGAATAATCCCTCTGATATCAAAAAAGATTAGCAACATTATGGCAACAAATTCGTAAACTTAATTGTCAGACTTCATGTGAAGACACACCGTAATGTTTTTATTTAATAGAAATTGCCGTATACCAGAAACAATGTGTGACATGGAGCATTGTCATGATGGAGCATGATTAATGGCACACTTTAAAACCCACCTTCTCTCAACCATAGCTCATACCTGACTGACTGCACCCAACAAGTTGAAACTTTTCACAAACTGTCACTAAGGTTTGAAGCGTTGCTTACCGTATTGAAGATCCCTGCCTTTTTGTTGGGTGGGACTTGGCAGCAGCATTCACTGTATTTTGTGATCACAATGAAAGGGGGGGGGAGAGAGAGAGAGAGAGAGACTTGGCACACTAAAAATAATACTAGATCTTCATAAAGGTTGCTATTGTTACTAAATATGTGACTAAATGTGTTTAGAACAGTGAGTAACATTCAGTAAATGCTCCTCAAATGTTATTTGTTGTATTGGGTTGTCGGAAAAGTCATGACGTATTTTTCTATGTTTTTTTGTTGCAAAAATGCATCATGACTTTTCTGACAACCCTGTAGTTGTCATTATTATTATTTTATCATCATCAATGAATGAATTCTTTATTCAGTGAGACCAGGATCTCTGGGTTTAGCACTGGTAGGAGAACTATCATGTAGAGAGGAGTAACTGGACCAAATAACTCCTGTTCCCCATAGAGTTTATCTTCTTGTTAGTTGTAGAGGTGTATGTCTCTCTCTTTTTTTTTTTTATTGTGATAAAATATATATAACATGGCATTTACCTTTTAACCATTTTAAAGGATGCAGTTCAGTGGCTTCAGTACATTCACATTGTTGTGCAACCCTCATCACCATCCATCTTCAAAACTTTTTATCTTCCTAAACTGAAACTCAGCACCTATTAAATACTAACTCCTCATTCCTCTCTCCCCCAGCGTCTGGCAACCACCATTCTACTTTCCATCTCTGTTAACTTGCCTATTCTTGGTACCCCATATAAGTGGAATCATATAGCATTTGTTCTTTTGCCTCTGTCATATTTCACTTAACATGTTTTCAATGTTCACCTATGCTGTAGCTTGTGTCAGAATTCGTTCCATTTTAAGGCTGGGGTAGGTACAAACATATTTGATTATATCTTTCGGCTACTGTGAATAATGCTGCATGAACATTGGTGTACAAGTTATCTGTTTGAGTACCTTATTTCCACTTTTTTGGGTATATACCCATAAGTGGGATTGCTGGGTCATATGTTTAACTTTTGGAGAAACTGCCAAATTGTTTTCCACAGTAGCTGTACCATTTTACATTGCCACCAGCAATGCACAAGGATTCCAATATCTCCACATCCTCTCCAACACTTATTTTCTATTTTTTGATAATAACCTTTCTAATGGGTATGAAGTGGTGTCTCTCTTTTTTATTATGCGACCACACTCCAGTCCCCAGACACTAATTGCTCATCTTTTTAAATATTATTACTTTTATTAAATATGGAAAACTTCTACATATACTATCCTTTTCAAAGTTTTTTTTTTTGCCTCAAAAAATGTAAAGTAGGTTGTAAAGGAATTCTTTTTTTTCAGCTTTGACATATAATTGACATATAACATTATGTAACTTTAAGTGCACAATGTGTTGATTTAATACACTTATATATTGCAAAGTGATTACCTCCATAGCATTAGCTAACACCTCTATCCTATCACATAATTTCCATTTCTTTTTTTTAAGATTTTTTTTTATTGGGGAATTGGGGGAGGGGAATAGCGTTGGGGAATCGGGGAAGGAGAATAGACAAGTTTCTGTCTTTGTGTTCTTCAGTCTAGTTGCGGAGAACATTGCTTCACTGGCCCATGTTGGTATCGTCATTGCGCTCTTCCCAGTTGAGGCAGATCGGTGGCCGGCTTCTGGATGGTCGCTCACCGCGGCTATTCACAGCTCACGCTGGCTGCCAGCCACTCACGCTGGCTGCCGGCCACTCACTGTAGCCTATGGCAGCCCACTCCAGCAGGGGCTGCAGCCTACACCATCGCTGGGGCTCGCAGCCCAGCTCCAGTTGGAGCTGTTGTTAGCTGAAGAGGGCAGTGTCACTGGCCCTCACCTGTGGTACCTGAACCAGGGCCGCTGGCATCCCAAAACCAGCTCTTAACCAATGTGCCACTTGGCCGGCCCTCCATTTCTTTTTTGTGGTGAGAACATGTAAGATCTACTCTCTTAACAACAACTCAAATATATAATACAGTATTGTTAACTACAGTCACCATACTGTATGCATATTAGATCCACAGAACTTGTTAATCTTATAGCTGGAAGTTTGTACCCTTGACCAACATCTCCCCATTTCCTTTATTCCCCAGCCTCTAGTAACTATCACTATATTCTCAGTTTCTTTGAATTCTGGTTTTTTAGACTCCACATATAAGTGAGTTCATACAGTATTTGTCTTTCTCTGTCTGAATTATTTCACTTAGCATAATGCCTTAAAGTTTCATCCAAGTTGTCACAAATGGCAGTATTTCCTTCTGTCTCATGTGAGTGCATCTATATCTATCTATCTATCTATCTATCTATCTATCTATCTATCTATCATCTATCTATCTATCATCTATCTATCTATCATCTATCATCTATCTAGATTACATGTATATCACATCTTTTTTATCCATTCATTTTTTGATAGACAGTTTGTTTCCATATCTTAGCTACTGTGAATAATGCTGCAGTGAACATTGGGTACAGATATCTCTTCATGATTTATTACTTCCCCTTTAAAGCTGTGGCCCAAATATGATTTCCCATAGCACAGCCAAAGTAGAATGGAGTTTTCAAAAAGACCTTATTAAATATCAAGGAGAACAAAAAAGAAAACCATGAATATACAAGAAACAAAAAGAGCTTACAAAAAATCTTGGTTTAGTAACTTCGCTTGGGACACAAACCCTGTGCCTGTCACTTCTTTCCTCCCAAGTCCCCAGAGGCTGGTACAGCCAGGCAGGTTCTTCACGCGAGTTATTATTTCCCTGCTCCTGGCCTATGTCCATGTAGGGCCTCATCAGTGGACTGCAGCATCAGCCTCTTAGGCATGTTGGGTCACTTATTGCCTGGCCAAGGGAATGATTCTACTTTACATATCTGCCTCTGAGGGCTTTCCATTTGGCTCTTGTTTCTGGATTAATAGACTCTTCCCAGTCTCCAGATGACAGATAAAACTCCAATAACTAATATATGAATTATCTCCAAATAAGACCTGATCCAAGGGATACAAGTCCAATAGATAACAATACTGACCCACAGTATCCACATAATAGATGTTATACATATTAGACAATGGTGGGTCCTTCTGCAAACATTTGGTTAAAATGTGAGCTCACTGGGTTTATTCTCCCTGGATGTTCTCTGTTGTTCCATGTGGTGCTTCAATTATCTATGGCTGCATAACAAAATATCCCAAAATAGTGGCCTAAAAAGTAGCAACCATTTATTTTATCCATGAGTCTGGGGCTTGACTGGGTCAGCTGGATAGTCCTTGCTTGGGGTCTCTTAGGAGATTGTAGGCAGTTGGTGACTGGAGCTAGGGTTACCTTGAAAGTCTTATTAGTCACATATCTGGCACCTGGGCTGAGAAGATTGAACATCTGGGGCTCCCCAGGCACCCCTCTGTCTCTGTCTCTAATCTTTCCACAAGTGGTCCTCCAGAATGATAGTCTCAGTGTAGCCAGATTTCTTATATGGCCCTTGAAACCTCCATTCACTGCCACCTTGTGAATTTCTGCATTTCCTATTCAATATTACCACTTAGGGATAAAGGAAAACTGTTAATTCTCAGATAAATAGTGTGTAACCAGGATGAGAGCAATTTAAAATCTATAAAATTAGGAAGAAAAATTTCAACAAGGCATCCAGGATATAAGATGCAACTAGTCTTTGATTGTCTATCAGGTTTTCAATATCAATATGCTACTTTCTGAGGAATGAGCTGAGGACTCCCTTGGCAAGGTAAAGGGGGACAAATCTGGGCCCCTTGAGTATTTGGGAGCTGATGATTACCACAGTGGGAGGTGGAAGGGCAAGGCAACATGATTTGGGCTCTGGCTACCTGAATTTAACTCTGGCTTAACAACATTTGCTGTGGGCTCCCAAGCAAGTTTCTCAAGCCCCTTCCAGCTTCCTTTTCCTCCTTTGAAAAATGAGGATGGCGATAGCATCTACTTCATGGTTTTTGTGAGAAATAGATTAAAATATCTCACCATAAGCATTTAAAACAGTGTCTGTCACACAGTAATGCTCAAAAACTGTATGCTGTTGTTACCATTCATATCAGATCTTAGAATTTTTGCCATTAAGCATTAAGATTTTTATTGACAGGATTTTGGCCTGATGTCCCCAACTCTCAGAAAACGTTGATGCAAGTGTATATAAGTAGACATAAATAGAAAGAAGGATAAAAATGTTCAGATGGATTGGACACAAAGACAAATCTCCTTTGGCAATTATGAAGCTATAAAAAGAATGAGAGCAACATTAGCCTTCTCAACACATTTTCAGAACAGCTTGGCTCAAGGATAAATTACAGTACCGACAAGTACTAAGTATCCTGGAAGCTCCTTTGCACAATCCTATGAAAATTTCAGGGCTGAATGCATTTTTTTTTTTGGCAGCAAGAAAATTTGTCAAGCAGAAGTGTGAAAATTGAAATTGCCAAGACTGAAACAAAAAGAAAACATATTTCACAATTTTGAGGAGGCATCAAAGTTGAGCTTTGCAGCTGTTGTCCTGTAAGAAAGAAAACACAGGCCCCTAGCTAAAAAAAATGGAATGTAATTATGTTATGATGGGCTGGAGAAAACGGCAATGAAAAATTGTCATGCAAAGCATGATGGATGCTGTTTTTTCAATTAAAACTGCTGGAATGCAATAGTAGAGCAAAGCAGCATAATAACTCTTTTTCCTCTCTTCCAATTTGTCAAGTAGAAATGCAGCAGCATACCACATCTTTTTGTTTTGAATTTTTTATTGACATAATTATGTCAGGTTTGTGGAATGGAATGTAGAGTCAGCAATAATGAAAATAAAACAGATATGCCACTTTGAGACACAAAGCTATAATTAATTGAGTAGAAATTTCCTGTTGCTTATTTATATTTTGAAAATTACACAGAGGGTCTTCTCTTATGATCATTTATATGATGGCAAACTATCTATCTCTGCATACATGGCTTCCAGATAGTGTGGGTTTTGTTTACATTGAGTCAATGCTAATCACATTATTTTTTTTTGAGGCCAGTGTCACTGGCCCTCATATGTGGGACCCGAACTGGGGCAGCTGGCTTCCCAAGCCAGCACTTAACCACCGTGCCACTTAACCGGCCCCACATTTTAAATCATAATTTATGTCACAGTCAGGAAGACTCAACTTAAAACATTGATCAAGGAGACTCAATTGCTGTTTGTTCATCTGCAAAGGGTTCAGTCTAGCAGTTTGGTTTGGCGGTAAATTAATGTACTTCACAGAGGTAGAAGGTGTACTCTGTTTTAATGCAGTATTTTTATTTCATGTTTTCAGATTAATAATTTTATAACTAAATAAGAAATCTGAGTGATGAATCAAACATTTTAACAGACAAAATTATTCAAAGTATACTCTTTTAATTTATTTACTAGAAAATTAATAATTTCTAATTTAACAGAATAACCATGGATATATGGATAATATTCTGCCATGACTTACTACAAAAAACAACCTATGTATCGGAACCATTTTGTTTAATAGAAAAAACAAACATATATTACATGTTTAGGTGTATGTTTTAAAAACTAACTTTGGAGTCCAGCACCTGGGAGTGAAATGGCATCTAAAAAACTGGAGGTGCAGACATCAGCTAAGACATTATTTCAATGATCCAGGATGGAAGCAAGCAGTGCCTGACTCTAGGCAGTTGTGATGATATGGAAGTAAGGTGACAGTGTTAGTGGACAAAGAGGAAAGACTTCTGAGTGGAACAGATAATCATGGGATGTAAGGTTGCATAGAATGTTTTAGACTAGATTGCAATCAGACTAAAATCTTGTTTCCAATATAATTTTTCTTCACTAAGAATTGCTACTGTGCTTAAAAATGAAACCATTGCTATTATAGTACTTAAAGATTCTAAGTGTCTAATGGCCTGTATCAATATACAAGTTCTGACTATTACGTTTGTGAACTTGTTGCAATGATGTTGCTAAACTATTTTGATATCAGAGGGATTATTCATTATGACTCAGTACCAACTGAACAAACAGTTAGCCAAGTTTACTATTTGGAAGTGCTGAAAAGGCTGCATGAACAAGTTAGATGACCTTAACTTTTCACCAATAATTCATGGCTTTCACATCACGACAGTTTAACATGGCACTGTCTGTGAGGGACTTTTTAGCCAGTAGACAAATAACTGTATTGGAACACCCTCCCTACTCACCTGATCTGGCCCCCAATAACTTCATTTTTTCCCTGAAGATAAAAGAAATATTGAAAGGAAGACATTTTGATGACATTCAGGACATCAAGGGTAATACAATGACAGCTCTGATGGCCTTTCCAGAAAAAGAGTTCCAAAATTGTTTTGAAGGGTGTACTAGGTGCTGGCATTGGTGCATAGCTTTCCATAGGGGAGTACTTTGAAGATGACTGTAGTAATATTCAGCAATAAGGTAAGTAGCACTTTTTTTAGGATGAGTTCATGAACTGAATTGTCCAGCCTCCTAGTGTTTACTGAGTACTTTCCTCCTTCTGTGCTAGGTCTTTGATCAGTTCATTTAGAACTCCAGGATCAAAAAAAGAAAATCACATAAACATAGTTTTGTTGACTATTTGCATATAAATTATTCACATTTAATATATATATAAATATATTTGCATATGAAATACTGCTGGGAGAAATTAAATATCTAAATAAGTGGAGAAATATACCATGCTTATAAATTGGAAGATTTGACTTAGTTAAAATGTACAATCTCCTCAAACTGATCTATAGGTTTAATCTGATCCCAATTTAAAAAGCCCAGCAGACTCTTGGCAAAACTTCAGGCTGGCTGAGTGGCTCAGTTGGTTAAGAGTTAGCTTAAGAGCACAAGCTCTGAGCAACAGGACACTGGTTTGATTCCCAAATGGGCCAGTGAGCTGCTCCTGCTGCTGAGCTGCCAACAGGAGGCAGGATGGCTCAGCTGGTGAGAGCACGTGCTCCTAACAAGAACTGCCTGTTCAATGGTGGGCTACATCGGCCCACAACTAAGACTCGGCACCTTGAGCTGAGCTGCCACCTGGATGGCTCAGTGGACAGAGTGTGCGCTCTTAACAACAAGGCTGCTGGTTCCACTCCTGCATGGGATGGTGGCTATGCCCACCCGCAACTAAGACTGAACTTGGCACCTTGAGCTGAGCTGCCACCCCAATGGCTCAGTGGATAGAGCATGTGCTCTTAACAACAAGGCTGCTGGTTCCACTCCCACATGGCATGGTGGCTACACCCACCCGCAGCGAAGATTGAACACAGCACCTTGAGCTTAGAGGCCAAGAGCTGCCGACAGGAAGCCAGATGGCAACTGGCGCCGTCCAGAACTAAGATTGAAGAATAACAACTTGGCTGGTCCCCCCTCCCTGATTCCCCAACATTGTTCCCCTCCTTCAATTCCCCAATTAAAAAAAAAATTTCATGAGTGAATTCTGCAACTTATATGAAACACAAAAACACAGAATAGCTGAAACAATCTTGGAAAAAGTGCAGCAAAGTTGAAGGACTCAAGCCCTCTGACTTCAGGACTTACTCTAAAGCTAAAGTAATCAAGAGACAGAATAATATTGGTGTAAAAATGAATAAATAATCATTGGAATAGAACAGAGAATACAGAAACAGACTCACACATAGTCAGTTGATTTTTCAGCAAGTGGCACTGGAACCCAGTTTTAAAAAATGGATGAAAGACTTAAACAGACACTTCATAAAGAAGAAATACAAATAGCCAACAAGCATATGAAGAGACTCTCACATCTTAGACACCAGAGAAATGAAATTTGAAACAAAAATTAGGGCCTATTATATGCCCAACAGAATACTAATATTAAAAAGACTGACTGTATTAAATATTGACAAGGATGTGGAACAACTAGCGCTATTACATATTATTCATGGGAGTATTAAATGTTATTATACAATCACTTTGAAAAACTGGTATTTTCCTATAAAGTTAAATCTATACCTGCCCAGAAAGTTCACTTCTAGGTTTTACCCGAGTGAAACAAAAATATATGTTCACAGGAAGACACAGAAAAAAATAGTAACAAAACAAAACAAAATAACACAAATATCTAGCAACAGGAGAATAAACAATTTACAATATCTCTATTCAATGGAATACTAAACACTAATAAAAAGGAACAAACTATGATATGTACAACAGTTTGAATGAATCTCAAAAATATCATGATTAGCAGAAGAAGTTAGATACAAAAGAGTACACACTGTATGATTCCATTTATATGAAGTTCTAGAATAGGCAAAATAACCTACAGTGACAAAAATCAGAACAATGGTTGCTTGGAGTGGGGAAAGTTGACTAGAAATGGTAAAGGGGAATTTGCTGGAGTGATAGAGATGTTCTATATCCTGAGTGTAGGTTATATTGGTGTAGATATTTTTTAAAATTATTAAATTGCACACTAAGATCTGTGCATTTCGCTGTATATAAATTTTACTTCAATAAACAATGCAAAAATCCACAAAGAATAATCAGTTCATCTAATATTTACATATTAAAGTTCTTTAGGAGTCTTCTAATTGAGATCCCATGTAATAATTTAGGAAGCACTAGTAACTACAATACCACTTAACAAAACTAAGAGAACATGGATGTAGCCAAAGATGTTTCAAGGAAAATTTGTAACTTTTATTATTTAACATTTATAACTATATGTCAGTACCTTGGGTGTCATCCCATCCTCCTGTTGGCTGTTTAGAAGACTTAAAACCTGCTTTCCCCAGACAATATTTCCAGGGTTCAATTTGTGTGTGTGTGGAAATATAATTCTCTTGATCATTCCTAACTTTAAGTCTCTGCTTCCACTGATTTTGTGATCTGTCTTCTGGATTTTGCTTTCTTTGCTCTTTGCACATGGCTTCTTTTCTTGGGACAACATCCATAAAACCAGTACCATATTTTCATTCCCCCAAGAACCATTCACTCAAGGTTGTATGTAGAGCCTATTTGACTGAAGTTCTGCAGCCATGGAGCAATTTAATATTGCAACATAATACAAAAAATGAGAAATACATTTCAGTGGATTTTCCATTGCTCACTGTTTACATTTCATATCCAGTGTCTGGCCATATAGCTGGGCTCTCTCCTTTCTGCTTTTAATATTTTCTCATTCCCCCCTTTAGCTTGCTGCAATCCCCTACGCTCCTTCTCATCTTGTAGTTTCTCTCCTCTCCAATGTAGGCTAGGCTATGAGGTCTAACTTTTGACATGTCAAATGGTCCACCAAGGTATTTTACTGATATTCCTGAGAGGAATTTTGAACTAGTGAGTATCCTCACCTTCACCTACTTCCAAACAAGGAAATACAGAAAATTCTCACAAACATCTTTCAGTTTGAAGAAAAATTAAAGAGAGTATAGCTATGCAGCCTCAAGGAAGAGAGAAGAAAAATGCGTGGGAGTGGAAAATCTTTTTTATTTTTATTTTTTTTTTTTACATCCTCCTTCCGTCCTTACCCTCTGGTGACCACTAAACTGTTATCTGTGTCTATGAGTTTTTGTTTCTTTATTTGTTTGTCTTGTTCCTTTGCTGCTTTTAGTTTTATATCCCACATATGAGTAAATTCATATTGTTTTTGACTTATTCATATTGTTTTTGACTTTTTTGTCTGACTTATTTTGCTTAGCATGATAATCTCAAGATCCCTCCATCTTGTTGCAAATGGCAATATTTCATCTTTTTTTATGGCATTTTTTTATATACACCACATCTTCTTTAAACAATCATCTATCAAAGGACACTTTGGTTGTTCCCAAGACTTGGGGGAGTGGAACATCTTACATATCACCACCACATTATAGAAGAAGGCAGAAGGGGCCATTGTCTAGGCTTCTTTGTCATTTTCTAGTATCTTTGCTGTGTGTAGAAAATGACTCAAAGCCTATCAGAGTGGGACACATATTTGTGAGGGTCGGTGTCCCTAATACAAGACACTAAATGAGTGCTCAGAATAGAATGCTCAGAAGAAAGGGCAGTGTTCAGTGCCCTGGTAAGGGCTTCAAACAATCCCAGTTGGCTCAGCATTGACCCCACCATCACCCCCACCCCATATGCCCTTAAGTTACACATCATTTAATATAAAGCATCTCTTAGGCTACAGATTATGACTTACAGGGGAAGACAAATGACTGTCAGATCAGGTGGAATAAATGTCAAAGAGAACTTATCCACATGATAGCAGAACAAATAGAAGATCTGGGCAAATGGGTAGCATCATAAGTACGTGTACTGGCTCAAACTCCTCCCCTATACATTCTAGGCAGGGCTATGAATCAAAGAGAGTAGAGAAACATGCAAGTCCCCTGGAAGAAGGGATGAAGCTGTCAGGGCAGGGATGTGAGTTTTGTTGTTTCTTTTCTCTAGTTTGTCAGATACAGGGGACTGGTGAACAAAGAAGGAGTCAGGAGAGCAAATAATAGGGAGGATCTACTAAGCCCAGAAATCAGGAAGAGATTTAGCACTAAAATTCAACCTAGGAAAGGGGTGAGCTCATTTTACCAGTCCACTTCTCAGTGCCTTCTCCACCCTTATTTGCAAACCTCAGAGGGAGATAGATAAGCTGGCTGGACTTTTTGAGCAAGATGTAGAAAGGAAGCATTAGTGCTTAGAATTCTGAGGCCTAGCAAAATGCAAAGCTCAGCTCACTCTAGGGCTAGATGTGACTTATGTCTACCTCAGGGTCCTGGAGAAACAATTTCTCCACTTTTAGAAGCAGGCAGGGCAAAAGCCTGGACTGTGGTATTGGAGATATCTGGCCTGAATGATTCTGCCCCTATTGACTTTGGTCCCATGTTCCATCCAGTGTAGCAAGGGAGCTTTAGGTCCTAGGTCTTGCCAAAATGGCTAGCAGAGATAATTGCTGACCATTAAAAATCCCTTCAGCTTTTGAGTCACCTCTTCTAATCGGCACCCAGGAAACAAAACATTTCTAGGTCAGGGAGTCTACTTCTTGATCCATAAGAAAATGAGCAGATCAGGCAACTTGATCGTCTCCTTAGAAACAAATGAGGGCTCCTAAAAGTTTCTCTTTGCTTCCCTACTTATAATTCCAAGTTTAATATAATAGCAGTCAGCACAAGTGACCAAGCTAGGAGCTACTCAATTACCATTACCTACAAGTCATGAGGAAAATACAAGTTTCAGTCATAAAGAATATAAGAGCTATAAGAAATTTTCTATAACCTAAATTATGTTACAGCATTCTTTCTGAACAGGAGCAGTGGGGTTAAGGGTAATCACTTCATAGTATTAAACTAGAAATAGGAAGATAAAAACACAGAAGTTTGTGATCATTGTTGCTGTTGTTAGGCATCTTAACTCTGTCAGTTCTGTTCAAGTGTCTTTCTCTACTATAGATTAGGTAGGAATTTAGGATAATCTCTTAAGCCTATCATTCTAATACTGCAGTGTAATTTATTGAATCTCCTGATTTTTTTTTTTTAGTATAAAAACAGTTTAACCCATCTCTAGAGAGCAAACAGAAATGTGCCCCAGGAGTCTCACCTTAACTCTAGGTCTTGTCATCAGCATTCATATCTTCTTCCCTCCCCACACCCATGGCCTTCCAGGCCAAATGAGGTGATTATTCAGCTGTTCAACAGCACCTACTGTAAGCATATTGAGCATTTGTAACACTGGGAGGAGGGAACCTCAGACTGGAAGGACAAAGCACAGCCCTGGGAAGGTTGGGAGAGAAGGGCCATCAGGGAGATGAAGCATGTTGGGATGGGACCAGAGGTACCATCTATCTTAATTTCTTAGAGTTTGTCAAAACAAAGACAAAAAGATTTAAAAAACAAACAGATGTGGGAGAACAGGTTGCAGAAGAGTTCAGGTCTTTTCATTTGGGCAGAACCTGGTTTAAAACAGCCTGGGTAGAAAAATTAGAAGCAGAATTGAAAAGTTCTATTTTCACTGGCTTCCTCATTCCAGAATAGATGCTGATCCTTCCCCCATCCTTCTGTTCCCTGCTATCTAAGGTTTGGGTGTGGTGCCACCAGCCTGCAAGCCTTCCGGCATTAGGCCCAGGCTGCCTGGTTTGAGAAAATCAAGTGAAGCTTATTGAGCCAAGTCCAGATCCTTAAAAACACTTCAGCCCCCATGCTCTTCTTTCCTTAGTGTAAACCAGTGTGGTCTCACATGGCCAGAAGGGGACATAAAATGACAAAAGATTCACACTATTATAATACTAACATGAGTGATCTCAAATCCAATGATGAATGAGAAACAGGCTTAGATAGGACAAGTCACCTCCTGTCACAGATGTGGCAGAACCAACATTTGAACTCACTTTCTAAAAACTCCAACTTCTATGTTTGTCTTTGTTACTTTCATCTTCCTACCATCTATTTAGAGGCATTTTCTTTAATTAGGCCCAATATCAGTATCCTTTTAGTAAGTGCCAATTTTGTTACCATGTCTTGATGAAGTAAAGATGAAAAATAAAGTGAATTTTGACCAAAAAGAAAAGGAGGGGGCCAGACAAGTGGCGCGTTGTTTAAGACCTGGCTTGGGACACTAGCGGCCGCAGTTTGGATCCCACATATGAGGTCCAGTGATACTGCCCTCTACAGCTAAGATGGTGAACAACAGCTCGACCTGGAGCTGGGCTGCGTGAGTCCCGGCGATGGTGTAGGCTGCAGCCCCTGCTGCAGTGGGCTGCTGTAAGCTACAGTAAGTGGCCAGCAGTCAGTGTGAGCAGCTGGCAGCCTGAGTGAGATGCCAATAGCTGCCGTGAACTGCCATCCAGAGGTGACTAATCTGCCTCACCTGAGAAGAGGTCAGTGATGGTACCAACATGGGCCAGTGGGACAGCATCCTCCAGAACTAGACTGAAGAACAAAAAGACAGCAACTTATCTGTTCCCCTTCCCCGATTTCTCAAGGCTGTTCCCCTCCCCCAATTCCCCAATAAAATCTTTTAAAAAAGGGAGGAAGGACAAAAGGAAAAAAAGAAGCAAGGAAGGGTACAAGACATTTTACAAATGGCAGTTCTTGTAAAAAAACAACTGACTATGACTTGACAATAAATAAAACCAATGATGAGGTTTAAAAAAATTTTTTTAATTTTATGTAGCAAAAAAGGAAAAGGTCAGTGTTACGTATTAAATTAGTATAAACACAGACTAAAACTAAGCAACTGGAGAAATGTTTATTGAAGTAAACGTTTAACACTTGGCAAAATAAAAATAAAATATAGCCAACGGCCCTGGTTCGGTCCCACATATGAGGGCCAGTGACACTGCCCTCAAAAAGAAAAAAAAAAATGAAATATAAATAACAAAATGTTAGTGGAGAAAGAAGTGGAAGAATACAAATCTCATATTTTATAGCAGGGAATCAATAGTTTTTATTCAAAATTGAGATGTGTGAATAAAAATATATTATAACTCCAATTTTCTAATTGTTTTACAACCTTAGATAAATCTTTTAGGGACATCTTATGAAAAAATATTTTTCTGAAATTCAGCAATCTTTTCAATTTAACACAAGTTTTTATTCCGTTAAAGTGAAATACAAATTTTTCAATATACATATATATCTTTAGAGATATGTCTAGAAGGCTATTCATCCTATATTAATATTGTTTTATTTTGCTGCTTGGTGGGACTTAGGATAGTTTTTTGTTTGTGGTTTTTGTTTGTTTTGCTTTCTTTTAAGATTTTTATATATTACATTTTTGTATTTTATTTTATGAAAACTTTAATAATTTTTTGAAATAAGTATAGGAATGGTCAATGCAACTTAGAAAAGACAACAATGAAGAGACGTGGCTTTCCCTATGATAAATGAAATGTAATGAAATTACAGAACTTAACACAGTATGGTACTGAAGGATGAATAGGAAGCTATTCCACTGGGACAAAATAGAATACATAAACTGACTCATGTTTATATAGGAATTTGTGTCTGTTATGTGTGGCAAATTAAATCAATGGGATTACTTTTAAAATTCTATTAGAAAAATTTTAGTTATTTGAAGAATAATTTAAAACACTATCTTATAACATGTAGCACAATAAGTCATTATACTAACAATTTTAAGAGATTAAAAAAGGAAAAATAAAAGAAAAAACATAAAAAAAAGAAATTGTAGGTGATTTCTGGGTAAGGAAAGACTTTATCATGATACCTAAAGAAACAACAAAAACGGTGATAAGATTGACTACTTGAAATTTTTAAAAATCAAGTGTGATCTGGGAGAAAATTTGCAATTTCATATCTATATGCAACTAATTAATATCTTTAACACATATAAGAACTTTTACAATTCAATAAGGAAATGAATGACATGAACAGATTGGTCACAAAAAGAAGAAACAAAAAAGTAAAAAATGAAGCAAATATTTCATTTTGCTTGTCGACAAATGAAATTTCAAAGCTGTGGAATATCAGGTTTTTTTCAAATATCAAGTGGGAAATTTTTAAAAATTAGTTTTTTGAAGTTGGATAAAACTCACAGGGATGTGAAGTTTCAGGTAATGGGAATTTTCCTACACTCTTAGTGGAAATATAAAATAGTACAATTTCTTTTAAGATACCTTGGCAGTGTATTAAATCAAAACCTTAAAAATATACAGACCCTTTTACCCAATAATTTTACTTTTAGGAGTTTATTCTAAAGAAATAATTGAATATTGTGCAAAAAAAATTGCAGCATTGTTATGATAAATAAGAAATCCTCCTCCCCAACTGTTTCATAAAAATTCATCCTAACCAAACCCCACTGACTGCCCACCATGAAAGATGAGGGGCTTTACATACTTATTTCCCTCAACTTATCAGATAATTTTGTGTAAATCTTTATTTTTAAATTGCCATGTTTATATTATTTGCTGTATTTTTTCATGTGAAATGTGCACTTTTTTTGTTCAAATTTGTGAGGGAAGAGTAAGGGTTTGTATTATACATGGATAATACTAATTCTGTATCTATATAAATGTTTTTAATTCTTTTATTTATGCCTATGAGTTAAAGGTGAGCTAAAAATCAATAATTATATCCACGTATGCAAAATAATACCCTGGAATATGATAGTTGGTTTTATTGAACTTACGACGAACTTGCAATGACGAACAGTTCTTGACCTTCTCTGATGCGTAAATATTGTAAATTTGTTACCAGTACATAACATTTCTTATACATTGTATGTGTTCTTGTGTTTTGTAATTACTTGTTACATAAAATTTCTTGTATCATAATATGCTAAAAAAAAATGTTAAATTTCCTTTATAATACAAAAACAAGTACCTAAAAGTAAACAAATAAAAATTTGAATTCAAAAATTAAAACGAAAGATTTTTCCCAGGAAGTTTGGGCCAAAAATGTGGGTGTGCATTATACATGGCAAAATACAGTACATCTGTTTTATAATTGTGAATAAGTCTTTCTCTTTCTTTCACATTGATATAAGGTGTAGGTGGGTCTAGAATTCTAGGTTCCAAATTCTTCATTCCAGAATTTTGAGAAATGGCTTGTCATCTGTGTAGTGTTGCCCGTTTGGTGGAAAAGTATGGTGTTAAATTATAATCCCCTTACCCTCTAGAAAGCCTGTTCTCTCTCTAAGGTTTTTAGAATCTTCTCTTTTTGTTTTGAATTTCCATGAGGATATGGCTGCGTGTGAGTTTGCTTAAAAAAGAAACGCTGCTTGGCCCTTGTTTTTAGAACACTGGCCAAGGCAAGATCGTGATGTTACCACACCCTTTTGGCCAAAGATCAGCAAACTTTTTCAGAGAAAGTGAGTGTTTTCAATAGTATTTTAGGCTTTGCCAGCCACATTGCTGGCCAGAGGGTCTCTGTTGCAACTGCTCAACTCCACTCTTGTAGCTTGAAAGCAGCCAGTGCAAAATGTAAATTCAGGGCCAAGCCTGTGTCCCAATAAAACTTCCCTTGTGAGCATTGAAATGTGAATTTCATATTCTTTCACATGTCATAAAATATTATTTTGATTTTTTTCAACCATTGAAAAGCCACTCATACCTTGCAGGCTATACAACAACAGGTAGTTTGGGATTTGTTCTGCAGACCTCATTCTGCACACCCCTGCTCTAAGCCAATAGAGAAAGCACAATACAGCATTTTCCTTAGTTTTGAGAGGCTCTCTTCAGTGTGTTTATTTTGTTGATTTTGCACATTCTTTTTTTCCTTCCATTAACATCCTCTTTCCTAACTGCAGGTCCTTTGATTTCCAAATAACAGATTGTCTTTCATAGGATAAGTAAGCTTGAGATTGCATATGGGTTATTTTGGTAACTCCAAGGGAGGAACTTTATGTGAATATGGAGGCCTAGCCACTCCCATTTTGCAGAATTATATGAACAATTATAATGAACAAAAGAAGATAAAGGTCTAACTGTATGCTGATCCTAGTAATAAATTACTGTATCAGAAACACATTTCCACATTTTTATGATGATGCTGATTCAGTTGGCACTCCCTTTCTAAGAAGGTACTGAGGGGTTGAATGGCATATACATTTATTATTTTGAAAATTATTTTCTCTATGTCATTGTTTCTTTCCCTTCCTTCTGGAATTCCTAACAGTTGAATATTGAACCTTGGAAATATCTTCTATGTCTCTTAATTTTTTTTTCTCTCATATTTTCCATCTCAGTTTTTTGTTCTACATTTTGGGAGATTTATTTGACTATATTTTCCAGATCACTAACTTGGGATTCCCCCATACTCATTATGTCCTCTGTGCCCATTAAATGTCTTATTTCAGTGCACATATTTTTAATTTCTAAGAACTTTTTGGTTTGGATTATTCTTTTTACACAGTAGTAAATACTTCTGTGCACACTAATTAGAATAAATTATATTATAAATATGTCTATTTTGTGTTCTCTAAATATCATTTCCCACAAAAATGAAACAAGGCTTCTTGGAGGAAATGCTGACTCTAGAACCAGAACAGGAAATATACAAGATGACCCTGCAATAACTCATCAGACTGAATAGAAAGAAGTGTCACAATGATGACTTGGTATATCAAAGGGTTCAGGAGTCAACCTGGAGGTTTCCCATTGGCCAAACACAGGACAATGGGAGCACCAAAAAGGATAATAAATACAATTGATAGAAACACAAAATATACTAAAAGAAATGAGTTCATAGTGGTAAGAATGCAACACCCTCCTTTGCAGTCTCCTAGGGAACCAATCGTTATTTTTAAAAGCGGCAGTAGAAGAAAAGCATCAGAGTTCCAGTCAAGATGGTGGAGGAGGTAAATGCTGTGCTTGCCTCCTCTCATGACCATATCAAAATTACAAGTAAATTGCAGAATAACCATCACTGAGAACTGCCTGAAGCCTAGCTGAACAGAAGTCCTATAACTAAGGAAATACAGAAGAAGTCACATGATACTGGCAGGAGGGATGGAGATGCAGAATGAGCTGGTCCCACACCCAGCTGTGGTAGTTAAAAATTGGGAAAAATATCTCAACTGTGGAAGTCCCTCCTGAAGAACAAGGGGTCCCAGCCGCATACCAGGCTACCCAGTCCAATGCCTGGAAGAGAAGTCCACAAAAGTTCTGGATGTGAAAACTAGCGGAGGTTGTGGCTGAATGAGACAGAGGGCTGCTGGAATCCCAGGCATTCCTTTTAATGGGCCCATGAATAGACTTACTTGCTGATGGACTCAGTCGCTCTGAGTTCCAGTACTGGTGAAGCAACTCAAGGTGTGCCAGGGGCATACAGATAGAAGCTGACCTGATTAGCTTTAGGGAGAGTGATGGAGGGGCAGCTTTCTTCTACACATCAGTGTTAGCAGAAGCCATTATTCCTTTGTCGAGGTCTCTTCTCATCTAGTGTGCAAATGCAGTCCACAACCATATTTGAGTCTCTGTCAACCTAGCTGACACCATTTGCCCCACTCTAGTGATTACCTGAAACCCTACCCCACCCAACTTGTAGGCCCACCCAAGCCATATCCAGTGGTTTTCCTATACAAATGGCCTGTCTTGACTCATGCTGCAGACTTTCCTAAAATTTCTCAAAGATTCATAGCTCCCAAACAAGCAGCATCTGGCCTCAGAATGCCCCATACTTCTGGGTAAGCAGTGCAAAGCCTGGCACCAGTGGCAGCCAGCCTCGGTTCACAGCTTAGCCTCCCCCAAGCACCTCCAAGCCCAGCACAAGAGGCAACCATCTGCAGATCACTTAGTAGCTCATACCAAGTGCTCCCAGGAAGGTCATAAGCAACAGCTGACTCTGCTGCATCAAAGTGCTCCCTGAAAGGCCCCAGAACCAACACACCTGGTGGCCAACTTCAGACCACACCAGAACATCACAAAACCACCTCAGCAAATGACACACCCAAAGATGAGACTGGCAGGCACCAGAGCCCTGTTAAAGCAAATCCTGCTTTGTATGATCAACTTCTACATAATAGCTTCTCCATTGTAGTTATGGCCAGTCTTCACAACAAATTAGCCCAAGGGCCAATCCCTCCTATTGTTGTACCAACAGCTTCCAAGACTCAACTCCAACAGGAGAGCACATGTGACTCACACAAGGGACACACCTGCAGCACCCGGCTCAGGTAACCAGGGAGAATTCACATCTGGGCCCCATAGGACACCTACTATATAAGGCCACTCTACTAAGACCAGGAGACAGAGGAGCCCTACCTAATGCATAAAAACAAATAGAGGGAGGCAGCCATAATGGGGAGACAAAGAAACATGTCTCAAATGAAAGTACAGAACAAAGCTCCAGAAAAAGAACTAAATAGAAAGGAGACAAGCAATCTACCAGACTCAGAGTTCAAAACACTGGTTATAAGGATGCTCAATAATCTCAGGGAGAACTTCAACTAAAAGGTAAGAAATATAAAATGGGAGATAGAAAGCATTAGAAAAGCCAGTCAGAAATGCAGAATATAACTGAAATAAAAGAGACATTAGAGGGAATAAACAGTAGATTAGATGAAGCAGAGGATCGTATCAGCAATTTGGGACATAAGGTAGCAGAAAACACCCAATCATAAGAGCAAAAAGAAAAAAAAATCTAAGAAAACAAAGACTGTTTAAGGGTCCTCTGGGACAATGTCAACCATACAAACATTTGCATCATAGGGGGACCAGAAAAAGAGAGAGAGCAAGGAATTGAAAACCTATTTGAAGAAATAATGACAGAAAACTTCCCTGGCTTGGTGAAGGAAATAAACATACAAGCCCAGGAAGTGCAGAGAGTCCCAAACAAGATGAACACAAAGAGGCCCACACCAAGACACATCATAATTAAAATGCCAAGTGTTAGAAGCAAAGAGAGAATCTTAAAAGCAGCAAGACAAAAGCAGTTACTTATCTGCAAGGGAGCTCCAACAAGACTGTCAGCTGATTTCTCAACAGAAACTTGGCAGGCCAGAATGGATTGGCATGAAATATTTAAAGTAATAAAAAGCAAGGAACTGCAATCAAGATTACTCTACCTTGGACTTCTGGTAAAATGGCGCAATAGACAGACGCTGTGCTAACTGCCTCCCAGGATCACACCAAAATTACAAACAAATTATACACAGCATTCAACCCTGGAGGTCCCCGGAACACTAAATGAACAGAACCACTAAATGAAGAACTTAAAGAGGAGGCCACGTCGGGTCTGGTAGGACGGGTGGAGACAAGAGAGGGAGAGCCCCGTGAGGGAAGCCCCAGCCGTGGGAAGCTTGGCTGGTTGGGGGAGAGACCCTCCGGCCGCACACCAAGCTCACCAGCCTAGAGTTCCTTTGCCGGGAAGAGGAGTTCTAATATAGCCGGCAGTAAATTAGTGAGGACTCTCTTTGCTCAGCTCCGTGAGGCTAAGAGCAGCTGGAGAATCAGTGGGCTGGCGCCCAAGCTTGCTCGCTGGTGAGCGCTTACCTTGTTCCTGGTGGAGGAGGGAGTAGCTGTGTGAGCCGGACCCAGGAGCCTGCGAGGACAGACTGGGCTGAACACTTTTGGTGCAAAGGCTGGAGGTTTTTGGACTGTTGTACCCGTGGTGTGGAGCCTGCACGCGAGTAGTGTAGGGAGGTCGCCATTTTGTCAGGCTTGGGCCCTCCAACGGAGGATCAGGTCCTGGACCTAATTGGTCTGGTGGAATTGGCGCAGAAGTGCATGTGTGTGTTCACACGCGCATGCGGCCTTTGATCCCCACCCTCCGCCCGGCTTATGCAGCATTGCCAGGGAAATGCTGGGCGGGTGGCCTCCGGCTATAACAGGCTGCTCACTGAGACCCTGAAGTGCGTGAGCCGCCTCGGATCCCCACCCTCCGCACGGCTTGTGCTGCATTGCCAGGGAAACAACTGGAGGGCGTGCTCCGGCTCCAACAGCCTGCTCACTGAGACGTGGGAGTGCGCAAGCCGCCTCGGGTCTCTGCTCTCCGCACTGCACTTGCAGAGTTGCCATGCTGGTGATTGGTTGTCGGGCTGCTCGGCCTGATCTGCGAGCGGCTGATTGGGACAGGCTGAGACTGGGAGTTTTCCTGGGAGTGTTGGGCCGTGAGCTGTGTGCCTGCGTGATCCAGCCAGGGCTCTCCTGGTGATCTATCTAATACATCAAAGCAATCCCAGAGCAACAGCCAGAACGGGGAAACAAAGAAACATGTCACAAGTAAAAGATCAGAAGAAACCTCCAGAAATGGAACTAAATGAAACAGAGGGAGCCAACCTTTCAGAGACAGAGTTTAGAACACTGATGATAAGAATGTTTAAGGAACTTAGCGAGGACATAAAGAAGGATAGGGAAACCATAAAAAACAACCTGTTAGAACTAAAGAATACAATAACTGAAATGAAGAACACACTCGAAGGAATCACCAGTAGAGTAGATGAAGCAGAGGAATGGATCATTGATTTGGAAGATAAAATAGCAGAACTCACCCAGTTGGCACAGCAAAAAGACCAAAGAATAAAAAAAAATGAAAATAGTTTAAGAGCCCTATGGGACAAGGTGAAGCGCAACCACCTTGGACTCATAGGAATACCAGGAGAAGAGAAGAAACAAGGGGTCGAGAATGTATTTGAAAAAATAATGACTGAAAACTTCCCTACCCTGGTGAAGGAAATCAACATACATGCCCAGGAAGTGCAGAGGGTTCCAAACAAGCTGAACCCAAACAGGTCCACACCAAGACACATCATAGTTAAAATGGCAAAGGTTAAAGACAGAGACAGAATCCTAGAGGCTGCAAGAGAAACACAGCAGGTTACATACAAAGGAACTCCTGTTAGACTAACAGCTGACTTGTCTACAGAAACTCTGCAGGCCAGTAGGGAGTGGCAGGAGATACTCAAAGTGACCCAAAATAAAGGCCTACAACCAAGATTGCTCTACCCAGCACGGCTATCACTTAAAATTGAAGGAGAAATAAAGAGCTTATCAGAAAAGAATAAGCTTAAGGAATTCATCACCACCAAGCCAGCATTGCAAGAAATGTTAAAAGGGCTTTTTTAAATAAAAGAAAGGGGTAAACAAGCTAACCCAGGAAGACCAGGAATACAAATAAAAAAAATTGCAATACATATGCACCTATCAATAATTGTTTTAAATGTGAATGGGGTAAATGCTGCAATCAAAAGACAGAGAGTGGCTGAGTGGATAAGAAAATAGGACACATGTATATGCTGTTTACAGACAGAATAAGATATTTCATGCAAATGGAAATGAGAAAAAAAAAAAGCTGGAGTACCAATACTTGTTTTGGACAAAATAGACTTTAAAGTGACTACAATAAAAGACAAAGAAGGGCACTATAACCCTAATAAACATCTATGCACCCAACATAGGAACACCTAATTACATATAACAGATTTTAACAGACATAAAGTCAGAGATCAACAGTAACACTATCATAGTAGCGGACTTCAACACCATTGTCACCAATGGACAGACCCTTTAGACAGAAAATCAACACAGAAAGTTGATATAAAGGAAAAACTGATGGTTGTTGCCTGGGAGGGAGCGGGGAAGAGGGAGAGGGGGAAGGTTTTGGACAGTGTAGATGGGACTACAATGTTGCTGCAGGGAGATGGGGGCAGTTCTGAGAATGTAATTGATAATGTTGTGAAGAGACTATTATGTTGTGTGAAATAAGTCAGTCAGAGGACAGGTACCATATGATCTCACTAGTGTGTGGAGTCTGAAGAGCTGAGTGAACGATCAAAGTAAATAGACTCGTAGATGTAGAGGAAAAACTGAGGGTGGCTAGTTGGGAGGGGGGTGGGGATGGGGGGGAAGGGGAAGGGATTAGACAGCATAAATAGACAACTACAATATTGCCACAGGGATATGAAACACAGTTCGGGGAATATAATAATGTTGTAAAAATTTTGTGGCGTGTCAGATAGTTACATGTCTTGTTAGGGAGACCACTTCATGGATGGAGTAGAGGCTTGATCACTGCACTGCACACCTGAAACTGATGTTGTATAGTATTGTATGCCAACTGTAACTGAATATGTGGATGGTCACGGGATGTGGAGTATACTGTGGAGGGGAGTCAGGGGATTTGTGATAGATATGTATGATATGGGGGGTAGTGGGGTGGCGAACTGGGGGTGGGGGTTGTCACTTTGGGGGGTAAAAAGTATAACTATTGCATTGTGTTGTACACCTGAAACTAATAAAAATAAAAAAATAAATTTTAAAAAAGAAGATTACTGTACCTTATCATTTACAAGCATTTACAATAGAAAGACAGATAAAGAGTTTTTCAGACAAGGAAAAGCTAAAGGAATTCATCACTACCTAACCAGTATTACAAGGAATATTAGAGGGACTTCTTTAAGATTTTATATATATATATATATATATATATATATATATATATATATATATATATTGAATAATAACATGGCAATAGCTACAAATCTATCAACACTCACTTTCTATTTTAAAGATTTTTGTTAAAATATAGCTAACATATAACATATATTAGTTTCAGGTGTACACCATAGTTATTCAATATTTATATACCTAAAGAAGTGATCACCATGATAAGTCTAGCAACCATCTGACGCTGTACCACACTATCACAATATTATTGACTATGTTCCCTATGCTGTATATTACATCCCATGAGTTATTTGTTTTATACCTGGAGATCTGAACCTTTTATTCCTCTTCACCTTCCCCCTCGTTTTAATTTTTCAATTACTGTTGATGCTCAATATTATCTTATATTAATTTCAGGTGTACAGCATAGTAGTTAGACATTTGTATAGCTTAAAAAGTGATTCCTCTAATTAGTCTAGTACTCACCTGGCACTATACATAGTTATTACCAGATTACTGATTATATTCCCTATGTTTTACTTTACATCCCCATGACTATTTTGTAACTACAAGTTTGTACTTTTTTTTTTAAAGATATTTATTGGGTAATTGTGGGAGGGATAGTGTTGGGGAATTGGGGAAGGGGATCAGCCAAGTTGTTGTTCTTCAATCTTCGTTGTGGAAGGCGCCAGTCACCATCTGGCTTCCAGTTGGCAGCTCGTGGCCTCCAAACTCAAGGTGCCGTATTCAATCTTAGTTGTTGGTGGGCATAGCCACCATCCCATGAGGGAATGGAACCAGCAGCCTTGTTGTTAAGAGCGCATGCCCTACCCACTGTGCCATCCAGGCGGCAGCTCAGCTCATGGTGCCAAGTTCAGTCTTAGTTGTGGGTGGGTGTAGCCCACCATCGAACAGGCAACCTTGTTACACTAGCTGAGCCATCCTGCCACCTGTTGGCAGCTCAGTGACATCTCAGCTTGGGCGCATTCACTGGCCCATGTGGGAATTGAACCGGCAGCCCTGTTGCTCAGAGCTCTAAGCCAACTCTTAACCAATTGAGCCACTCGGCCAGCCCATCAAATAGGCAGTCTTGATGTTGGGAGCACATGCTCTCACCAACTGAGCCATCCTGCCACCTCTTGGCAGCTCAGCGGCAGCTCAGCTCGGGCACAGCCCATGTGGGAATCCAACGGCGGCCCTATTGCTCAGAGTTCCTGCTCTTAAGCTAACTCTTAACCAACCGAGCCACTCAGCCAGCCCCCATCCTCATTTTTTTATCCTCATTTTTAAATTATATTTATTTTTTTTTCTGTTCTGATTGATTGTTTTCTGCTACCTTGTCTTCCAAATTGATGATTCGATCCTCTGCTTCATCTAGTCTCCTGGTGATTCCTTCTAGTGCATTCTTCATTTCAGTTATTGTATTCTTCACGTGTGACTGGTTATTTTTTATGGTTTCTATGTCCTTTTTTATGCTTGCTGTCTCTTTGTTGGAGTTCTCACTAAATTCCTTGAACATCCTTATAAATATTATTTTGAACTCTGAGCCTGGTAGATTACTTGCCTCCATTTTGTTTAGTTCTTTTTCTGGGTTTTTCTCCCATTCTTTCATTTGTTTTGGGATGTATTTCTTTGTTTCATCAATTTGGCTGCCTTTTGTTTGTTTCTATGTATTAGATAGATCTGTTATGTCCCCCAGTCTTGGCCAGGTAGATTTATGTAGTAGGTGCCTTGTGGGGCCCAGTGGAACAGTCTCTCTAGTCATCTGTTCAGGGTACTCCAAAAGTGTTATGTGTGCCCTTCTGTTATAGTTGAGCCTTAGTTGCTATTGGCATGTCAGTGTGTGGGATTGACCTATAGGTTGATTGGCTGTGGGGTTTTGCCACATCCGCAGCTTACAGGCTACTGTGCAGGGGCTTGCCCTACAGAGGGGGATTTGCCCTAGTGGGCTCTCGTGCCTATTGAGACAATCCTTTGGGTGTGCCCCTTGTGGGGCTAATTGGGCCATTCTCTGCTTTATTTTGAAGCCAATCCTCAAGTATATTGGTCTGGGGTCCCTTGGTAGGGGTTCCCATGCAGGCACAGGTTACCCTCTGCCTGTAACTAGCCCACGACTACCTGGTAAGAACTACAGTAGTTGTTCATTGCCTGTGTTAACCCTGAAGGCACATGGGACAGGCCATGCTTTGAACCTAGGTTGTTTGTCACCAGTACTGGGCCTTGGGTAGCTCCATAAAACACCAAGACACCCCAAGGCCTGCTGCCACCTGCCAGTTCCCTTAGAGTTCAGCCACTGATAAAGCCTCATGTGGTATGCAAGTTAGGTGTGGCAGGGTCTCAGGGAGTACTAGAGTGGGAAGAATTGTGGTCACCACGTTAATGTAAATTCTGCTTTGATGCCACTGCTGAGCCTGAAGCTACTCAGCAAAAGCTTGAGAGCAGGGCCGGCCAAGTGGCTCAGTTGGTTAAGAGTGCAAGCTCTGAGCAACAGGGTCACCAGTTAGATTCCCGTATGGGCTACTGAGCTGCACCTGAGCTGAGCTGCCGCTGAGCGCATGCTCTTAGCAGCAAAGTTGCTGGTTCAACACCTGTATGAGATGGTGGGTTGTGCCCCCTACACCTTGCAACTAAGATTGAACACAGCACCTTGAGATGAGCAGCCCCAAGTTGCCGATGGGCAGCTGGATGGCTCAGTATGCAACAATGTTGCTGGTTCAACTACTGCATGGGATGGTGGACTACGACCCCCACCCCCCAACAAATAGATTGAAAGCGGCGACTGGATTTAGAGCTGAGCTTGCACCCTCCACAACTAAGATTGAAGGACAACAACTTGACTTGAAACTGATGGGTCCTAGAAAAACACAATGCTCCCCTTCCCCAATTCCCCAACACTGTTCCCCTCCCTAATTTCCCAATTTAAAAAAAAAATCTGAGAACACACAGAGGCCAATTGCCACCTGTGGTCTTTCATATTTTGATAGTTTTCCAAGAAAGCTATGCGGGCAGGGCTAACTGCCCATGGGAAAAATGCTCCCAGTGTTGGGTGGGATGGTGGTCTCAGTGAGTCAGCAGGGCAGAGCTGTGATTACCAGATCCATCAGATTCAGATTTGGCCATAAGCATAGGAGGCAGGCTCAATATAAGAAAGATGGCACCAGCCTGCCCACTGCACAAAAGGTGGACCCCACAGAGAAAATGCCAACTGTCCTCCAGCCCTTGTCCCAAAGCTACATGATTCAGTCTGACCCCTGTATGTTTCTGACATACCCCAAGTTACTGTCCCTCTGTTGGAGCCCAAGATGAGTACCTGGGAGAGAGTTTGTGTGCCAGCCCTTTAGGAGGATGCCTGGGTTTCCCACTGCCTTCTGTCCCACACGGATCTCCACTATTTTTCACAGCCAGGTATTGTAGGGGCTGCTCTTCACCCGTACTCTGGGCTGGGAATTCTGGTGTGTGGCTGGGACTTCTCACTTCTCTGGGGGAAACTTCCATGGCCAAGGAGGTTCTCAACTGCCACATGGAGGTTTGAGGTTACCAGTTCCACATCTCTGCCCCTCCTACCAGTCTTGAAGTGGCTTCTTCTTTATATCCTTGTTATAAAATTTCTGTTCAGCCAGACTTCAGATGGTTCTCCAGGTTGTTCTGTAATTCAGTTGTAGTTGTAATTTGTCCACAGAAGGAAGCAGGCACAGTGTTTATCTTCTTGGCCATCTTGGATCTCCCTTCCACACTATAATTAAAATTTACTTTCTTTTTCTAATTTTATTTTTATATTAGTTTCAGATGTATAAAACAGCATAATGATTAAACATTTACAACACTCACAAAGTTATAATCTCCCCTAAGTCTACAATCCCTTTGACATCGTATATAGCTGTTACAATACTATTGACTGTATTCCCCATGCTATACTTTAGATCCCATGAAGGAAAAAAAAAAAAAATATATATATATATATATATATATATATATATATATATATATATATATATATATATATATATGTATATATATATATATATATTCAACCTGTTTTGTGACTACCAATTTGTACTGTCTAATTCCTTCACTTTCTCTCCAATCCCCCAACCACCCTCTCATCTAGCAACCATCAGTTTTTTTCCTCTGTATCTCTGAGTCTATTTCTGTTTTGTTTGCTCATTTATTCTGTTGTTTAGATTCCACATATAAGTGAGATTATATGGTATTTGTCTTTCTCAGTCTGTCTTATTTCACTAAGCATAATATCCTCTAGGTCCATCCATATTGTTGTAAATTGAGCCAGCTGAGTAGCACGGTGGTTAAGAGCTGGCTTGGGATGTTAGCGGCTCTGGTTCAGATCTCGCATATGAGGGCCAGTGACACCACCCTCTAAAAAAAAAAAACAAGGGCCGGCCGAGTGGCACGTTGGTTAAGCGCTGTCTTGAGAAGCCAGCAGCCCCGGTTCGGGTCCCACATGTGGTAGCCAGTGACACTGCCCTCAAAAAAATAAAAAAATAAAAATAAATAAATAAATAAATAATAAATAAATAAAACATTGGTGCAAATGGTAAGATTTCATATGGCAAAGTAATAATATCCCATTGTATAAATGTACTACAATTTCTTTATCCAATCATCTATTGATGGGCATTTCAGTTGTTTCCATATCTTGGCTATTGTGATAGTTCTGTAGTAAACATAGGGGTGCACATATATTTTTCAAATTAGTGTTTTGGATTTCTTTGGATAAATACTCAGGAGTGGAATTGCTGGGTCATAAGGTAGTTCTATTTTTAATTTTTTGAGGAACCTCCATACTGGTTTCCATCATGGCTGCACCAATTTGCAATACCACCAACAGTGCACAATGGTTTCCTTTTCTCTACATCCTTGCCAACACTTGTTGTTTGTTGATTTATTGATGATAGCCTTTCTGACAGAAGTGAGGTGGTATGTCATTGTGGTTTTTATTTGCATTTCTCTGATGATGAGTGACATTGAGCATCTTTTCATATGTCTTTTGGCCATCTGTATGTTCTCTTTAGAGAAATGTCTCTTCATGTCCTCTGCCCATTTTTTAATTGCGTTGTTTGTTTTTTTCTTGTTGAGTTGTATGAGTTCTTTATAAATTTTAGATATTAATCCCTTATCAGATATATCATTGGCAAACATCTTCTCTCATTCAGTAGGCTGCCGTTTTGTTTTATTGATACATTTACTTTCTTTTTTTTTTTTGAGGGCAGTGTTACTGGCCCTCATATGTGGGACCCGAACCGGGGCCTCTGGCTTCCCAAGCCAGCACTTAACCACCACGCCACTCGGCCGGCCCTTTTCTTTTTTTTTTTTTTTTGAGGGCAGTATCACTGGTCCTCATATGTGGGACCTGAACCGGGGCCGTTGGCTTTTCAAGCCAGCGCTTAACCACCGCACCACTTGGCCAGCCTCATACATTTACTTTCAATGTAAATGGATTAAATACTCCAATCAAAAGATGTAGGATGGTTGAATGAATAAGAAAACCATGCTGCCTACAAGAGACTCACTTCAGATCAAAAGTCACACACAGACTGAAAGTAAAGGGAAGGAAAAAGATATTTCATGAAAACAGAAACAAACAAACAAACAAACAAACAAAAGCTGGGATAGTGATACTTATACCAGACAAAATAGACTTTAAAATAGAGACTATAACAAGAGACAAAGAAGGACCCAGTAATCCCACTTCTGGGTACTTTTCTGAAGAAGCCCAAGACACTACTTTGAAGGGACATGTGCATCTATCTTTATGTTCATTGCAGCATTACTTACAATAGCCAAGGTATGGAGGTAACCTGGGTGTTCATCAATGGGCATTATTACAGTCATAATAAAACCAGATTTGCTGATTTTTTGGTTATGAGCTCAAAGAATTTATTCCCCTCTATCATGACATTGGAAAAATAATTGATGAACATAGGAAAAATGATTGTTGTTAATGCTGGCTGTGGATCTTAAAAGGTTCTGGAAGCAGTAAGTGCGTTTTTCTAAAAATTATACCATTCCTTGGAATGTTTTCTTCCTAATGGCAATGCTTTTTGTGCATTATTTGAAGTTCAGGGCTGGGGAGAAACAGTAGTCAAAGCTGTCTGAATAGAATGCTTTGAAATTTCAAGTATAGATTTTTAGAATGTCATTTTATAAATGGCAGTTTTTGGAAATACTTAAGAGCTTTTGAAAATGGAAATTAGTATCATCTATTTTTTTTTAAAGATTTTATTGGGGAATTGGGGGAGGGAACAGTGTTGGGGAACCGGGGAAGGGGAACAGACAAGTTGCTATCCTTTCGTTCTTCAGTTTAGTTGTGGAGGACGTTACTTCACTGGCCCATGTTGATATCATCATTGTGCTCTTCCCTGGTGAGGCAGATTGGTCACTGGCCTCTGGATGGCTGCTTGTGGCGGCTCTTGGCAGCTCACACTGGCTGCCAGCTATTCACGCTGGCTTCTGGCCACTCACTGTAGCCTATGGCAGCCCACTGTAGCAGGGGCTGCAGCTAAGCCGACTATGGCTATTAGCAGCCCAGCTCCAGGTGGAGCTGTTTTTCACCATCTTAGCCGTAGAGAGCAGTGTCACTGGCCCTCATATGTGGGATCTGAACCAGGGCCGCTGGCGTCCCAAGCCAGCTCTTAACCAATGCACTACTCGGCCTGCCCAGTATCACCTATTTTTAAAGCTGCTCTTTTAGGTTCCGTATGTTTTAGCTGTCTTTTCTTAGTTTCCATTTCATTTTCTTTTTTTCCCCTAATTTTGGTGACTCAGTAATTTTGTTATTTTTTACATCAACTTCATGATCTTGTTTTTACATGGTGTTGCATGTATTTAGAACCTATTTAACAGGGGCTTTAAATAAATTTGGTCACATTTATGTGTAAGCATATTTTACTGTAAATGTTTGAGTTTCTGAATTTACAGTAGATCTGTTTATTTCAGTATGTAGTAAAATATCTTAAAAGTGTCCTATTCACTACCTGTTAATTTAAAAAGTTATTATCAATATGAAAAAAAGAAGAGGTGGTGCATATATACAATGGAATATTACTCAGCCATAAAAAAGAACAAATTCTTGCCATCTTCCACATTTGCTGAGTGAAATAGATCAGATAGAGAAAGACAAATGTCATATGATTTCACTTATATGTGGAATCTAGAGAACAGGATAAATGAACAAGCAAAATATAAACAAGCTCATAGATACAGAGAGCATTTTGATGGTTGTTGGGTTGGGGGAGTTGGAGGGGATGGATGAAAGGGGAGGGGATTAAGAGGTACAAATTGGTAGTTACAAAATAGTCATGGGTATATACATAGAGGATAGTATGACAAATGTAGTCAGTAGTATTGTAATAACTATGTATGGTGTCAGATACCCGGGTACTGGATTTATCTTGGAGATTATTTTGTAAGTTATATAAAGGTCTAATCACTGTGTTGTGCACCTGAAACTAATATAATATTGTATGCCCCTGTATTCGAAAAATTTTTTAAAAAGTATTTTTTTTAAATCAAACAATTCTCTTGCTTTTGCTATATGGACTGTCCTTCTGCTTAATCAAATAGCTGATGAAGAGAAGTTTCTTATTATAGGCATATTCTAGCAAGTAAATTAAGAGGGGATGCTAGCATTTGAAAGACATTATTTTGCAACATCTAGTGTATTGATGGACTTAGTGATGATCAGTAGCTGCCAACATCATAAGAGAGGCAACCTGACACAATGTGCCTCTTGAAGGAAGTACACAATACCCCCTATGAAGTCATCTTGTCCCTACGTCCCCATAATCAAATATAAATGTGATAATGCCTCTAAATCTAGTTACCAGTTTACAGAAAACACAGAGGACAGAGGAGCATGTTAAAAGACACTGTGGAAATGCACTCAGCAAAATCCAGACTGTGGGGAATTCTGTCAGATCAACAAACTAATTTTTTCAAAAATCTATTTCAAGGGAAAAAAGAGAGAGGCTAAACCTACAGACTAAAAGAGGCTTAAGAGACATACAAAGTAATTACAATGTGTGTTCAGGGAAATCTGAATGCTGGTTATTTGATGATATTAATGAAGTTATGTTAATTTTACCTATGTAATAATAGTATTGTGATTACATTTTTAAAAAAAATAGTTACATACACAATGTTTTGCAGATAGCTATGATGAGTATTTTAGATGTGACTTAAAATAACCTCGGATGGGAGTGAGATAATTGATGGAGTAAAATTGGCCATGTGTTAGTAACTGTTGAAGCTGAGTGATGGGTAAATGGAGTTCATTATATAATCTTTCTACTTATGTCAATGTTTGAAATTTTCCAAAATGAAAAGTTAAAAAAGCAAAGTCAAAAGACAAAGGACAAATTTGGGGAAATATTTGCATCATGTATCTCAGGAAAAGGGCTAATTTTGTTAGTGTTTGGAGTGCCTCGAAATCCAGAACAAAAGGATGTAACAACCCAATAAAAAACTTGCGAATTCATATAAAAAGAGATACAAATGGTCTTAAAATATATGAAATACGCTTACTCTTATTCATAAGAGAAATGAGAATTATACTACATAAAGAAAGTTTTTCTCACCTAGCAAACTGGTAAAAATCCAGAAGGTTAACAGTACACTCTGTTGGCAAGGCTATGGCTGAAACAAGACCTCTCATACAAGCCTGGAGGAATTGTAAAATGGTTCCCAAGGAGAATGGTTTGGCATTATGTATCAGAATTACAGATGCCTTTACCCTTTGACCAAGCAATCCCATATGTATCCCACATCATACAGATATGCCTGAAATACCTACAAGAGGTAGCTTAGTTTATTATAATAGCAACAGATTGTAAAAGCAACCTAGATGTTCATTTATAAAGGACTTCTCTAATGCACCATCATACATCCTCTGAATAAAGTAGTGCACAAGTAAAAAAAGCATATTACTAAGTGAAAAAAATCAGAAAAGTATTATAATCTTATGGGTTGAATTGTATCCCCTCAAAATTCATATGTTGAAGTTCTAATCTCTAGTGCCTCAGAACATGCCCTTATTTGTAGGTAAGGCCTTTAAAGAGTGAAAATGAGGTCATTTTGGTGGGCCCTAATTTAACATAACTGGTGTCCTTATAAAAAGAGGAAATTTGGAGACAGACTGGAATATAGGTAGAATATCATATGAATATGAAGAGAGCCATAGAGAGAGACTTGGAACAGATATTTCCCTCAAGGCCCTCAGAAGGAACCAACCCTGCCAGTACCTTAATTTCAGACCTCTAAACTCCAGAACTATGAGACAAGAGAAATCTGTTGTTTATGCCACCCATTTTGTAGTACTTTGTTATGGCAGTCCTAACAACCTCATACATATAGCATGTCATGTTTTATGTAAGCCAGGAAGGAAACTACTCATGAATACATATTTTTTCATATTTGCTTGCATTTGCACAAGAAACTAATTTTAAAAAGTGATTACCTGTGGGGTGGAGAGGAATGAAGTTAAGGGGCAAGTGTGGGAGCAAAACTTCTCAATGTATATCTTCTTTTTCTCTGATTTTTTTTTTGAATCCTGCAAGTATAGTACAGATTTTTAAAATTAAAATGAATTTTAAATTTTAAAAATTAAAATAAATTTAAGATCTATATTGTGTTTTTCTTTAGTGCCCGAGTCATCCCTGATTCCTTTTGGATCAGTTATCTGTTTCAAGTTTCTTTCTGCCTTTCTCTTTCTTGATGGTGGTTTTCCTCAAATATCTGATGACCATAAGTTGCCATGTTTATTTATTAAGGAAAGATGATCCTGGTCAGTGTTGGTGGACCTGTTGTCCCCCAGTGCTGGATCTTTTGATGGCAGGCTCTCTGTGAAGAGGGAGGGGGTTGCCCATGAAGGGCAGATGTCCCTGGGTCGTACAGGTCCAGGAGCTGGTCGGCTGACAGAAGACCCCTACAGTCACCAGAGAAAGAAGGGTTGTCCTCTGAGCTGACACTCCTTTTTCCTCCTGCTTCCTTCCCCTGTGTCTGTCTGTGCTCTGCTCTGCTTTTCTCCCTGAGGACCTCCGCCAGGGCCCTCCCTTGTCTTTGGCTCTCTTCACTGCTGGAAACTGTATTTACAGAGGAAAGAGGAGAGACTCTGATATTCCCAACAGATCTGAGTGCAGCTTAGATGCTCAAGAGTGGCTCGCTCCTGCTCTCGTGCCTGTTGATACCCACCAAAAGGATTTTCCGGGGCTCCCTTAGGAAGAACACTTTTATTTTTATTTATTTATTTTTAAAGATTTTATTGGGGAATTGGGGGAGGGGAACAGCATTGGGGAATTGGGGAAGGGGAACAGACAAGTTGCTGTCTTTCTGTTCTTCAGTCTAGTTGTGGAGGACGTTGCTTCACTGGCCCATGTTGGTATCGTCATGCGCTCTTCCCGGATGAGACAGATCGGTCGCCAGCCTCTGGATGGTCGCTCATCGTGGCTATTGGCAGCTCATGCTAGCTGCCAGCTGCTCATGCTGGCTGCCGGCCACTCACTGTAGCCTATGGCAGCCCACTGCAGCAGGGGCTGCAGCCTACACCATTGCCAGGGCTCGCAGCCCAGCTCCAGGTGGAGCTGTTGTTAGCTATAGAGGGCTGTGTCACTGGCCCTCATATGTGGGATCCGAACCGGAGCTACTGGCGTCTCAAGCCAGCTCTTAACCAATGCGTCACTTGGCCGGCCCGGAAGAACGCTTTTAAACTCTTGCTCTGATTTCTCCATCCACAGTTCTCCTACTGCTTTCTCCCTTCCTAGAATTCCTCTATATTTCTGGTCTGCAGGGGACACTCATTGTTGTTATCCAATGCTGTTATAGCTCATAAATTAAAAGATAATTTTCTCCCATCATTACAAAGTGATATTAGGAAGCGCAGATGGCAGATGTGTGTGCTCCTTAAATAGGCCCTGAGAACCTCACTGTGACAGCATCGTGATTATCTCCATTTATCAAGTCAAGGGTACATGTATTCATTATATTCATTTGACAAGATAGGAAAATGTAATATATTTAAGTAAGGTGTCATAATCTCTCAGAATTCAAGAAAAAATTAACCTAAGTATTTTAAGCAGAGCGAGACTGAACAAAGGAAACTGGTTTTCAACTAAGGAAGGTCTGGAAGTACATAAAAAGGGTAGCTGTTGGTGCCCAGAGACCAAGAAATAAATGAAGATGCTGCCACCCTCTTCAGTGTCCAATATGTAGTCACTGTGGAGTCTGGAGGTCCCTGTTGGTTGTCTCTCTAGGAGCTGAGGCTCCCTTTGCTGCTGCAAATGGCACCTGCCTTTAGCATCTGGGTCACATGAGCACCTCCTACTAGAAAAACTCTCTGGAACCCTCCTATTAGGGACATTTTGACAATGGGGTTTCTTCCTTCTTTCCCCTATAGTATAAGGGAGAAAAAGAAAGGATAAAGTTTAAAGACCAAAAAGGACCAACTCCCCTGAAGCACCTAAGTTGCATATGGAATTCATAAGAAGATATTATTGAGCACTGGGGGCTCAGAAGCCAGACTGCCAGGTTCAATCTCTGCCTCTTAGCAGCACAGATATTAATGTGGCTCAGTTTCCCCCCTGGAGCAGTGGTAAGAATAACACCTCATAGAGCTGTGGTAAGGATAAATGAGTTAATGCATGTATCGTCCTTAGAATAATGCCTGGAACATTCCTTCTTTTGATTACTTTGTGATACCATTTAAAAAACTTTCTTTTCTCAGTTGGTGGAACTTGACTTTATAGAAGGATATTTTGATGCTCTTTAGCTGAAGTAGCTCATGCTTTCAAAATTCATAAACTCCTGGGAAGTTTCTCTCTGGCTCTCCACATAGTGTGAAGTGTATATGACTGAATTATACCATAAACCTTGAGCTTTAACCGTTTTGAGTAATCATTTTTCCTAATCTTTTCTTTACAAAACTTTTAAAATAATATAAATGGTGAAAAAAAATTTAATTAATTTTTGCTTATACCCTTCTCTCAATAAATGGAAAATACTATGGGTTAAGAAACAAAAAGAGGGCCAGCCGAGTGGCACGGTGGTTAAGCGCTGGCTTGGGAAGCCAGCGGCCCCGGTTCAGGTCCCACATATGAGGGCCAGTGACACTGCCCTCAAAAAAAAAAAAAAAAGAAACAAAAAGAAACAGACTATGGTGAAGGTTTTGATAGCTGACTATAATGGTATAGAATGAGCATTGAACTTGGAATTGGAAAACTTGGATCTGAATCTCAACTTTGCTTTTTATTAGCTGTGTAACTTTAAGTCACTTAAATAGTGCCTAGTTTTATCTTCTTTCACTATAAAGTGAAAGGGGAATTGGACCAGGTGATTCCTACAGTTCTCTCAGCCCTTTTAGGTTGCAGTTCTATGTTCAGATATTATACATTGAGATCTAACTGATTCAACCAAGAGATATGACCCCATACATATGTGTAATCAAGATCCCACTGATGAAATAAAGACCATTTGAGTGTAAGGCTCTTGATTTGAATCTCAAAGTCACTAATGGTACAAATGCTACCTACCCTCTAGTTATCTCCTTTGCTATCTATCGATCACATCATCTCCTGACCTAAAATGCTCAGCTGCTGAGAACTGTGAACAAGGTTGTTTTAGTAATTAGTATGCTTTACTTTAAGAAGGCATGTATAGGATATAATTTCAAATTTGAAATGAAAAAAAGTAAAGATTAATGACTTTCAATATAAAATAATTCTTTATTTCCAAAAAGATCTCCCATATTGTTTTATAAATTTCAAAATATCCTGAACACTTTTATGAAATATTTGAAACATGAAATGATTTACACACAACTTTTCAGAAGGGCTTAGGAATGTCTGCTCTTTGAGAATAGAATTCAGACATCATAGCATGACATAAAAGATAAGATCATGGTCTGGCCTCTGTTCTCCATCTCTAGTCCTCATCCACTGCTCCCCTACCCCCAAAACCTCCCACTCTGTTCCTCAGTCTAGTTGTGGAGGACATCGCTTCACTGACCCATGTTGGTAATATCATTGCGCTCTTCTCGGGTGAGGCAGTCGCTCGCGGACCATTGGATGGCTGTCTACAGTGACTCTTGCACTGTTCCCCTTCCCTAATTCCCCAATAAATTAAAAAAAACAAACACTTCCCATTCTGACCCCTAAGGATCATTAAAACTGAATTAATTTCTCCATCTCCCACACAGTACTTCACCTTGCCCTTTCTTAGAATACTTAGACCATTCTCCCTGTGTGGTCTCCTTGTGGCCACATTTTATGTCTCACTGGCCATGAGCTCCTCTGAAAGCAGGCACCCTACCTTCGTATTCTTGGGTCTCTCACAACATCTTGCCAGAAGTAGGAGCTCCAAGTTGTCCAGGCAAGGACTGAGGATATGTGCAGAGAGCACTGAAGCTCCACAAATGTGTCTGGGGAAGAGCCTGTTCAGGAAGAGCTGGTGAGGGCTGCATCTCAGGTGTGTGCTTGTTCTTTTGAGCCATAAGAATATGCACCAACAAAACCTATCATCAATCTTCAGAGCAAACCATCTCAGGAACATGTAGAAAGCCACTTGCTGAGAGTATTACCCCATGGGGTATTGAAAGGGTAGGTGTTGTTAGGAAAATGGGAATCATAAATCTGGTCTACATAGGAAATGGCAACTCATTAGAATGGACGGGGTGGGGGGTGGCCTTTTCAGTACCTGAGTGCTTTGATCAATTGGCAGGAGTCACCCCACCTGCGACTATAAAAGGACATTATCTCTAGCTTCTCACTGTGCATCCTCAGGTTCCTTTTCTTTAGAACCCATACTCACCAAGATCACCTAGGATTTTTACTGTTTTCTAAGCAGCCTTCTCTGCTGGGAAGAAAATTTGACAACTCACTAACATAAATACTGCAGTATACTTGGCAATTATAGTTAGTTTTTTAAAATAGTGCTTATTTTTTCAATTATAAAAATAATACATACTTGCAATAGAAAATTGGGAAGTGGTAAAAAGGAAGAAATAATTATCCATGATTTCACTGCCTAGAACACTCACTGTTAACATTTTAATGGATTTCCTTCCAGTCATTTTCTATGAATATTTATATAGCTGAATTTTTTTCTGGGTAATATCTTATGTTGCACTTTTAACTTAAAGTTTCAACATGAGCATTTGTCTGTTATGAATAATTATTGTAGATATTTACTATCTAGCTCTTTACTTAAATTTTTCAAAAACATCAGTAAAATTAAAAGTGTATGTATTTTTTGTTCACCTTAGTAGTAGAAGCTCAATGTAGGTGGCTATGGTTAAGAAAATGAAACCCTTACATATGCTGCCTATAAGAGACTCACTTCAGATCAAAAGACACAACAGACTGAAGATAAAGAGAAAGATAAAAATATATAATGAAAGTGGAAATGAAAAATAAAATCTGGGGTGGCAATACTTATATCAGATAATAGGCTTTAAAACAAAGTCTATAATAAGAGACAAAGAGGACCCAGTAACCTCACTTCAGGGAATTTATTCAAAGAAACCCAAAATACTGCTTGAAACGGATATGTGCATCCATATGTTCATTGCACCATTGTTTATAGTAGCCGAGATATGGAGGCAACATGGGTGTCCATCAATGGATGAATGGATAAAGAGGTGGTATATATATACAACAAAGTATTACTCAGCCATAAAAAAGAATGAAATCTTGCCATCTGCAACAACATGGTTGGCTCTAGAGGTATTGTGCTGAGTGGAATAAGTCAGACAGAGAAAGACAAATGTCATATGATTTCACTTATGTGTGGACTCTAGAGATAAGGATAAATGAACAAACAAAACAGAAACAAGCTCATAGATGCAGAAAGTATTTTGATGGTTGCCAGGTTGGGGGTGTTGTGGGGATGGGTGATGGGGAGGGGATTAAGAGGTAAAAATTGGTAGTTACAAAACAGTCATGGGGATGTATGTAGAGTATAATATGAGTAATATAGTCAGTAGCATTGTGATAACTATATATGGTGTCAGATGTGTACTGGATTTATCTGGGTGATCACTTCGTAAGTTATATAAATGTCTAATCACTGCACTGTACACCTGAAACTAATATAATATTGTATGCCAACTCTAATTTAAAAATAAAAGCATTAAGAAAAGTTTACTATAACAAAAAAAATCAAAGATGACAGGAATATGTAATTTGGAAAAGTAAAGTTCATTATACTTCCTCTCTGCAGATATAATCATCATCATTGGTTGAATTTTTCTATACATATATTAATAGTTGTATATTAATATACAATACAAGTTTTGAAATTTTATTACCTAATCAGTACATTGTGAAGTTATTAAAAGGTGTGTATGTAGAATAAAATATGAACAGATCCTATGTGCCTCGCTTCAGCCCCCACTCTCTTCCTTAAAGGTGATAACAGTTAAGGATGTGGGATGTTCTTCCATTTCTTGTCCTAAGCATTTATGCATGTATGTATATATTCATTTACATATTGTTGATGGTTGTTCTTGCATTAGAATGGCAGAATTGAGTATGTGTGACAGAGTGAGTATGGCCCTGCTACCCCTTCCAAAGGCATGTGACCTTCATCACCTGTTGTTACACCTGTGAATATGTTATGTTGCTTGGCAAAGTGGCTTTGCAGATGTGATTAAGGTTAATAATCAGTTAATCTTAATAAAATAAGAGTGTTAGGGCTGGCCGGGTGGTGCAGTTGGTTGAAGGGAGCAAGCTCTGAGTGACAGGGTCATTGGTTCGATTCCCACATGGACTAGTGTGGTCCATGGAGCTACCGCTGAGCTGCCAATGAGCAGTCTGATGGCTCAGCTGTGAGAACGTGTGCTCTTAACAACAAGGTTGCCAGTTCCACTCGTGCTTGGGATGGTGGGCTGTGCACCCCCTCAACTAGTTTGAAAGCAGCAACTGGACTTGGAGCAAAGCTAACACCCTCCACAACTAAGATTGAAGGATAACAACTTGGCTTGGAGCTGATGGGTCTTGGAAAAACACAATGTTTCCCTTTCCCAATTCCCCAACACTGTTCCCATCCCCAATTAAAAAAAAAAAAACTAGGGCCGGCCAAGTGGCGTGGTGGTTAAGCACTGGCTTGGGAAGCCAGTGGCCCCGGTTCGTGTCCCACATATGAGGGCAAGTGACACTGCCCTCAAAAAAAAAATCTAAAAAAAATAAAATAAGAAAGCTATTTTCAGGACTTCCAGTAAGATAGTGGAATAGACAGATGCTGTGCCAATTGCCTCCTAGGATCACACCAAAATTACAAATAAATATACAACATTTAACCATGTAAGTCCCCTGAACACTAGATGAACATACCTCTAAATGAAGAACCTAAAGAGGAGGCCACGTCAAGTTTGGTAGGAGGAGTGGAGACAACAGAGGGTGAGCCACATGAGGGAATTCTACGGCTTGGGGAGAGACCCTCTGGCCCCACACTGAGCTCACTAGCCCAGAGTTGCATTGCCAGGAAGATGAGTTCTACGATAGCTGGCAGTAGAAATTAGTGAGGATTCTCTTTGCTCGGCTTGGTGAGGCTGAGGGAGGCTGGAAAACCAGTGGGGCCAGCGCATGGGCTCGCTTGCTGGTGAGCATTCACCTGGTTCCTGGTGGAGGGAGTAGCGCTGTGAGCCAGACCCAGGAGCCTGTGGGGATGGACTGAACTGAGCGCCACTGGTATGGAAACTGCTGGTTTTGGGACCATTGTTCTCCTGGTGTGGAGCTTGCACATGAGTGGTGTACACGAGGGCACCCACAGAGGGTCAGATCCGGGACTACATTGGTCTGGTGAAATTGGCGCAGGAGTGCCTGTGTGTGTGTGAGCACATGCAGTCTTGGTCTCCCAACCTCTGCCCTCCTTGTGCTGCATTGCTAGGGAAACACCAGGCACGAGCACTCTGGCTCCATCAGGCTGTTCACCAAGACGTAGGAGTGAGCAAGCCATCTTGGGTCCCCACTCTCCGCACTGTTTGTGCAGAGTTGCCAGGCTGGGGATTGGCTGTTGGACTGCTCAGCCTGATCTGCGAGTGGCTGATTGGGACAGGCTGAGACGGGGAGTTTATCTGAGAGTGTTGGGTCGGGAGCTGTGTGCCTACATGATTTGGTCAGGGCTTTCCGGGCTAGTCTCTGTGGGTTGGTTGCTGGTGCAGAGTGCGTGCTGTTCTGACTAGGTGGAAGCCACTAACCACATCCCGTGGTGCCTTAGAGGCCTACCCCATCCACCTAGAGCTGTGTTGCCAGAGACAACCCTAACCCCTAGTGCCTGTCCCCCACTTCTGAAGGCCATAGAGGGTTTTTTACAGCAGCAGACAACCTGCAACAACCTGTGAAGATTTTTGGTAGTGAACACTGTTCCAGGGCACATACCAGCTAATTGAGGAAAGCTCAAAGCAAGCCGGAGAGGGAGGCCAGAGCATAACACGTTAAGCCCTTCCCCTCAACAGCTGGTGCTGAGTCACCCAGAGACTCTCTATTGCTGAGCAAGTGGTCTGCAGATTAAAAAGAATGGAGAGCACCGACCCTTTTTTCGTTGTTTCTAATACATCGAAGCAATCACAGAACGACAGCCAGAATGAAGAAACAAAGAAATATGTCCCAAGTAAAAGATCAGAAGAAACCCTTAGAAATGAAACTAAATGAAACAGAGATATCCAAACTGTCAAAGACAGAGTTTAGAACACTGATGATAAGAATGTTTAAGGAACTTAGTGAGGACATAAAGAAAGATAGAGAAACCATAAAAAAACAACCAGTTAGAACTAAAGAATACAATAACTGAAATGAAGAACACACTCGAAGGAATCACCAGTAGAATAGATGAAGCAGAGGAGTGGATCAACGAATTAGAAGACAAAATAGCAGAAATCACCCAGTTGGAACAACAAAAAGAAAAAAGAATAAAAAAGAATGAAAATAGTTTAAGAGACCTGTGGGACAAGATGAAGCACAACAACAAAACACATCATAGGAATATCAGAAAGAGACGAGAAGAAGCAAGGGGTCGAGAATGTATTTGAAGAAATAATGACTGAAAACTTCCCTACCCTGATGAAGAAAATTGACATACAAGCCCAGGAAGTGCAGAGAGTTCCAAACAAGCTAAACCCAAACAGGCACACACCAAGACACATCTTAGTTAAAATGGCAAAGGTTAAAAACAAAGACAGAATCCTAAAAGCAGCAAGAAAAAGATAGCAGGTCACATACAAACAAACTCCTATAAGACTAACAGCTGACTTTTCTACAGAAACTCTTCAGGCCAGAAGGGAGTGGCAAGACATATTCAAAGTGATGCAAAATAAAGGTCTACAACAAAGATTGTTCTATCCAGCACTGCTATAATTTAAAATTGAAGGAGAAATAAAGAGCTTCGCAGAAAAGAATAAGTTTAAGGAATTCATTACCACAAGCCGCATTTCAGGAGATGTTAAAAGGGCTTTTTTAAACAGAAGAAAGGGGAAAACAAGCTAACCCAGGAAGACAAGAAATACAAATAGCAAAATTGCAATAAATATGCACCTATCAATAATTACTTTAAATGTGAATGGGCTACCTGCTCCAATCAAAAGACACAGAGTGGCTGAGTGGATAAGAAAACAGGACCCATGCATATGCTGTCTAAAAGAGACTAATCTCAGATCAAAAGACACACACAGGCAAAAAGTAAAGGGATGGAATAAGGTATTTCATGCAAATGGAAATGAGAAAAAAGCTGGAGTAGCAATACTTATTTCAGACAAAATAGACTTCAAAATGAAGATTACAATAAAAGACAAAGAAGGGCACGACATAATAATAAAGGGATCGATTTGACAAGAGGACATAGCCCTAGTAAACATCTATACACACAACATAGGAGCTCCTAAATATATAAAACAGATTTTGACAGACATAAAGACAGAAATCAACAATAATACTATCGTAGTAGGGGACTTCAACACCCAGCTGTCGCCAATGGACAGATCCTCCAGACAGAAAATCAACATGGACACAGGGGACTTAAATGACACTTTAGACCAGCTGGATTTAATTGATATTTTTAGAGCATTTCACCTCAAAGAAACAGAATATACATTCTTTTCAAGCGTACATGGAACAATTTCCAAGATAGGCCACATGTTAGACCACAAAACAAGTCTCAACAAATTTAAGAAGATTTGAAATAATATCAAGTGTCTTCTCTGAACAGAATGCTATGAAACTAGAAATCAATTACAAGAAGAAATCTGGAAAACAGTCAAATACATGGAGGCTGAATAACATGGTAGTAAATAGTAAGTGGGTCAAAAATGAGATCAAGGAGGAACTCAAAAGATACCTTGAGACAAACAAAAATGAAAACCCATGAACCAAAATCTCTGGGATGCAGCAAAAGCAGTCCTAAGAGGGTAGTTCATAGCAGTGCAGGCCTCCCTAAAGAAGGAAGAAAAATCTCAAATCAACAGACTATCTTTACACCTAAGGGAACTGGAAAAAGAACAGCAAAACAAGCCCAAAGGGAGTACGAGGAAGGAAATAATAAAGACCAGAGCAGAAATAAATGAAATAGAGAACAACAACAACAACAACAACAAAACAATACAAAATATCAATGAAACCAAGAGCTGGTTTTTTGAATGAAATCAACAAACCCTTAGCCAGACTCACCAAGAAAAAGAGAGAGAGGACCCAAATTAATAAAATCATAAATGAAAGAAAAGTGACAACAGATACCACAGAAATACAAAAGATTTTAAGAAAATGCTACAACTATATGCCAACAAATTTGACAATCTGGAAGAAATTGATACATTTCTAGAAGCATACAATCTAACAAGTCTGAATCAAAAGTAAACAGAAACTCTGAACAGACTGATTACTACCAAAGAAATTGAATCAGTAATCAACAAGCTTCCAAAAAACAAAAGTCCTGGACCAGACGGCTTCACAGGTGAATTTTACAAAACATTCAAAAGAGAATTAATACCTATTCTCAAACTATTCAAAAAAATACAGAAGGAGTGAAGTTTCCCAAACTCTTTCTATGAAACCACTATCACCCTGATTCCAAAATCAGACAAAGATATCACAAAAAGGAAAACTACAGGCCGATATCCCTAATGAATATAGATGCAAAAATCTCAACAGAATACTAGAAAACCAAATTCAGCATCACATCAAAAAGATCATAAACCATGATCAAGTGGGATTCATTCCTGGAATGCAAGGTTGGTTCAATATCCACAAATCAATTAGTATAATACATCACATTAACAAAATGAAAAATAAAAATCATATGATCATATCAGTAGATGCAGAAAAAGCATTTCACAAAATCCAGCAGCCGTTGATGATAAAAACTCTTAGCAAAGTGGTAACAGAGGGATCATATCTCAACATAATAAAGGCCATATATGATAAAACCACAGCAAACATTGTACTCAATGGGGAAAGGCTAAAAGCTTTCCCCTTAAGATCAGGAACAAGACAAAGCTGCCCACTTTCACCAGTTCTATTCAACATAGTTCTGGAAGCTCTAGCCACAGCACCCTTTCCGTTGATAGCTGTGGAGAATGAAAGAGCTCCTTACTGCCAAAAGCCAGCTGCCAAGAGTCTGTTAATTAGTGCCTCAGCAGCTGAACCTGCCGTGCCCTCCAAGCTTTGCAGGAAAGGTCGGGCCAGGGTAGGCAGTCTCACTCTGCAGCCTTTTCTGGGGCGGAAAGTCTTGACCCCTTGCAGGTAGGAATACCTCTGTAGTCTGCCCCTACTGCTCCATTCCGGGGTCAGTTTAAGACTCTGGCTTGGCGGGGGGCCAAAGTTTGTGGGAGTGGGTGGGTTGTTTTCTTTCTTTCTTTTTTTTTTTTGCTTTCAGTTCAAGAGAGGCGAAAAAGAAAAACAAACAAACAAACAAACAAAAAACCACATCCCAACACTGTTTTGAGCTAAGGACTTTGCCTCATAAGCTCCAGTGGAGTTCCTGCTGCTCTCCCAAAAGGACTGCCGGGGTTTAGGGGACTGCGCGCACCCTGCCGCATGGCTCAGATCCCCGTTCCATCTCTCGGGGACTTGCGTCTCCACGCGAGTATTCTTTCTTACCCTGCTTGCCGGGTTTCAGGCTTTTGCCTCGGAGCCTGCCGTGCGCCCGGGCAGTGCTCCTGCTACTCTCCCGAAGGGGACTGTCAGAGTTTAGGGGACTGCACGCACTGTGCTGCGTGGCTCAGATCCTCGCTCAGTCTCTCGGGGGCCTGCCTCTCCGCCAGGCGAGCACTGTGTCTCCGCGCGTGAGTATTCTTTTTTCCCTTGCTCGCCCGGTTTCCGCTTCTGCCTCGGGGCCTGCGCTCCGTGAGACCCAATGGGTACAGAGACTAATCCCTGAAACTGGTGGGTGCAGGAATTGATCTTGCCCTGTTGCTGCCAGGCTCTGCCCCCTGCTTCCTGGGGACCGGGGAGCTGCAGGTGCAGCTCATACCTCTGCACGCTGGTCTCCCCTCTCTCCTCCCCCACTCGCCAAGTCTGAGGCTTCTTCCTCAGACTGCGGACCATCGCACTCTTGCTGTACTCTAGGCAGGCCATGGTGCACAGGGAACAAACAGTGGGAACACTCACCGATCTGCTCTCTGAAGCTCGGTGCCTCAGCAGCCGTGGGTGCGGGCTGCACCTCACGTGTCTCGCCACCGTCTTCCCCTACTTGCCCGGCCTGCCCACCTTCCAGCAATCCTTGTGTGAAACTCTTAGTTGCTCTGTATGATGAGTAGACGTCTCTTTGAAGCGTTACAGAAGTTCAAATTGTGGATATTTCCAGAGGAGAATTCAGGGAGCCCTCCTCACAGCCTCCATCTTGCCCCCACTCACTTGAGAAATAAGAACAAAGTGGGCGTCATTATGCTACCTGACATCAAAACATACTACAAGGCTACAGTAATCAAAACAGTATGGTACTGGCATAAAAACAGACACACAGACCAACGGGCCAGAATAGAGAGCCCAGGAATAAACCCATCCATATGCGATCATTTAAACTATGACAATGGAAGCAAGAATTTACATTGGAGTAAAGATAGTCTATTTAATAAATGGTGCTGGGAAAATTGGACTGACACATGCAAAAATATGAAAATGGACCACCTACTTACACCATATACGAGAACAAACTTAAAATGGATTAAAGACTTAAATGTAAGACCTGAAACCATAAAACTTCTAGAAGAAAACAGCGAGTATATTTGCAGACATTACGCTGAGTAATATTTTTACCGATATATCCCCTCAAGCAAGGGAAATAAACGAAAAAATGAACATATGGGATTTTTCACAGCAAAGGAAATCATCACTAAAACAAAAAGACAGCTTACTGAATGGAAGAAGATATTTGCCAGTGATATATCCGATAAGGGGTTAATACCCAAAATTTATAAAACACTTATGAAACTCAACACCAAAAAAACAAACAACCCAATTAAAAAATGGGCAGAGGATATGAACAGGCATTTCTCTAAAGAGGACATACAGATGGACAACAAGCGTATGAAAAAATGTTCAACCTCACTAATCATGAGAGAAATGTAAATAAAAACCACAATGAGGAACCACCTCACTCCGGTCAGAATGGCTATCATCAATAAATCAACAAACAACAAGTTCTGCCGAGTTTGTGGAGAAATCAGAACCCTGGTGCACTATTGGTGGGACCTCAGATTGATGCTGCCATTGTGGAAATCAGTATGGAGGTATCTCAAAAACTGGAAATGGGCCGGCCGAGTGGCGCGGTGTTTAAGCACTGGCTTGGGAAGCCAGCAGCCCCGGTTTGGTCCCACATATGAGGGCCAGTGACACTGCCCTCAAAAATAAAATAAAAAATTAAAGTTTTGGGCCGGCCCAGTGGCGTAGAGGTTAAGCGCTGGCTTAGGAAGCCAGCAGCCCCGGTTCGGGTCCCACATATGAAGGCCAGTGACACTGCCCTCAAAAAAACAAAACAAAAAAAAAACTGGAAATGGAACTACCTTTTGACCCAGCAATTCCACTCTTGGGTATCTACCCAGAAGAATCCAAGACACTAATTCGAAAAAATATATGCACCCCTATGTTCATTGCAGTGCTATTTACAATAGCCAAGACTTGGAAACAACCAAAATGCCCATCAGTAGATGAGATGTATTAAGTAACTGTGGTATATTTTTACAATGGAGTATTACTCCATTATAAAGAAGGATGAAATTGTACCATTTGCAACATATGGATGGACCTAGAGACTATTATGTTAAGTGTAATAAATCAGTCAGAGAAAGACAAATACCATAATATTTCACTTATATGTGGAATCTGTAAAACTGAATGAATGAGCAAAGTAAACAGAAACACACTCAGATATAGAGGAATAATTGATGGTTTCTAGTTGGGAGCAGGGTGGGGGTGAGGGAGAAGGTGAAGGGATTAGACAGCATAAATAGGTAACTACAGTATTGCCACAGGGATATGAAACACAGTTCAGGGAATATAATAATGTTGTAAATATGTTGTGGCATGTCAGGTGGTCACATGTCTTGTTAGGGAGACCACTTCATGGATGGAGTAGAGGCTTGGTCACTGCACTGTACACTTGAAGCTGATGTTGTATAATGTTGTATGCCAACTGTAATTGAATACGTAGATAGTCACGGGATGTGGAGTATACTGTGGAAGGGAGTCAAGGGAATTGTGATAGATGTGTATGACATGGGTGGGGAGTGGTGTGGCGAATTGGGGGCGGGGGTTGTCACTTTGCGGGGTAAAAAGTATAACTATTGCACTGTGTTGTACACCCGAAACTAATTTAAAAAATATTTATTTCACAATAAAGAATTAAATAAAAAAAAGAAAGTTATTTTGGATTATCTGGATGGGTCCAATGTAAGCACTTGGGCCCTTAAAGGCAGAAGAGGAGCCACTTTCAAGTGGGTTTTGAAAGTTCTCATTACAAAAAAAAAAATGTGTAACTATGGACATTAACGAGACTTATTGTGGTGATTATTTCACAATATATACAAATACGAATCATTATATTGTATACCTGAAACTAATATAATTTTATATGTCAATTATACCTCAATTAGGAGAAAAAGCAGAAGCGAAAAGTAGAAAGATTAGAAGCATAAGAGGGCCATGTGGCAGGAAATGGGCCCTCAGTCTTATAATTGCAAGTAGCTGAATTCTGCCAGTGTTCCAGATGAGCTGGAAGCAGGTTCTTCCCCAGAGATTGCATATCAGAGGGGCCAGCTGATACCTTAATGTCGGGCATGTGAGACCCTGTGCAAAGAATCCAGCCAGGTTTCTGACCTGCAGAGCTGGAAGATAAGAAACGGACATTGTTTTAAGTCATATCTTTGGCGTTATTTGTTATACAGCCTAGAAATCAAATCCAGATTTGTTTTATAATGTAGATATTTACTATTTGGCTCTTTGCAGAAAGTTTGCTGACCTTGTACTGAACGGCCCCTGTTTCTCTTTCTCCAACCAAGGTTCCCTTCACTTTCAACTGTTTGGAATGATTACTCTGGTATGTGCCTCCAGGTCCCTAAATAACATTCTTTTGCCCCCTTTCCCCTCTACCCTCTTCCCTCTCCCCTCTTCCTCTTCTCTTTCTCCCAAGAAGGAGAGGAGAAACAGACTGAGAAACAGATAGACAAACCCAGGGTGAAGAGACAAAGAGGGAAGGAGGGAGGGGAGAGAGATAGAGAAAATGAGAGAGAATATGAATGTGAATATGAACATTATATTCAAGATATGAAGATTGTGAGGAAAATAAACACGCAGAGAGAATCAAATCCTCCTCATCTTTCCTGCTCTCCAAACTCCCGTGGGGCTCAGCAGGCTGGCAATACATTCTTGTATCATTCTTTTTCTGCTTTTTCAGTTTTTCTCCTTATCTACTATTTACTCCTTATCCCCCACTCCAAAACTCAAAGTTGGCCCTGCTTCTCCCTCTGCCCCATCCCTCATCATCCCATTGTTGTTTTAGCTTGATTTTGGTGAAACTGATGATCAGTATTCACATTATCATGGCTATGAAATACTCTTCGCAGCTATAAAACTGCCAAATGTAGTAAACTGTGATTAACTTTTCCTGCACAACTTTTGTTTTTCTTGTAGTTAATAATTGGCTTTTATTAATCAATATTCAGAAATCAGTTGCATTTGCATATACCAATAATAAACTAATGGAAGAAGAAATTAAGAGAACAATCCCATTTACTTCAAGAACTATAAAATACCTAGGAATAATGTTAACCAAAGAAGTAAAAGATCTGTACTCGGAAAATTATAAGACACTGAAGAAAGAAATCAAAGGAGACACAAATAAATGGAAATGCCTACCATGCTCATGAATAGGAAGAATTAATATAGTTAAAATGTCCATACTGCCTAAAGCAATATATAGATTCAATGCAATTCCTATCAAACTACAAAGGGTATTTTTCACAGAAATAGAAAATATAATCCTAAAATTTATATGGAACCATAAAAGACCCTAAATAGCCTCAGCAATCCTGAGAAATACGAATAAAGTCGGGTGTATAATGCTACCAGACATCAAAACATACTATGAGGCTACAGTAATCAAAACAGTATGGTACTGGCATAAAAACAGGCACATAGATCAGTGGAACAGAACAGAGAGCCCAGAAATAAATCCAGGCATATACGGACAGTTAATCTATGACAATGGAAGCAAGAATTTACACTGGGGTAAAGATAGTCTATTTAATAAATGGTGCTGGGAAAATTGGACTGACACATGCAAAAAAATGAAACTGGACCACCTTCTTATACCATATAGAAGAACAAATTCAAAATGGATTAAAGACTTAAATGTAAGACCTGAAGCCATAAAACTCTTAGAAGAAAATATAGGGAGTAAATTTGCAGACATTACCCTGAGCAATATTTTTACTGATACATCCCCACGGGCAAGAGAAGTAAAAGAAAAAATGAATATATGGGATTATATCAAACTTAAAAGGTTTTCCACAACAAAGGAAACCATCAATAAAACAAAAAGGAAGCCTACTGAATGGGAAAATATATTTGTCAAAGATATATCTGATAAGGGTTAATATCCAAAATTTATAAAACACTCATGCAACTCAACACCAAAAAACAAACAACCCAATTAAAAAGTGGGCAGAGGAAATGAAGAGACATTTCTCTAAAGAGGACATACAGATGGCCAACAGGCATATGAAAAAATGTTCAATCTCACTGATCATTAGGGAAATGCAAATAAAAACCACAATGAGATACCTCCTCATTCTGGTCAGAATGGCTATCATCAATAAATCAACAAACAACAAGTGCTGGCGGGGCTGTGAGGAAAAGGGAACCCTGCTTCACTGTTGGTGGGATTGCAGATTGGTGCAGCCACAATGGAAATCAGTATGGAGGTATCTCAAAAAACTGGAAATGGAACTACCTTTTGACCCAGCAATTCACTCCTACATATTTATCCTGAAAAATCCAAGACACTAATTTGAAAAAATATATGCACCCCTATGTTCATTGCAGCGCTATTTACAATAACCAAGACTTGGAAACAATTTATATGCCCATCGGTAGATGACTGGATTAAGAAACTGTGGTACATTTACGCAATGGAGTATTATGCAGCTATAAAGAAGAAAGAAATCATACCATTTGCAATGATATGGATGGATGTAGAGAACATGATATTAAGTGAAATAAGTCAGTCAGAGAAAGACAAATACCATATGATCTCACTTATATGTGGAATCTAAAGAACTGAATAAATGTGCAATGTAAACAGAAATAGTCTTAGAGACACAAAGGAAAAACTGATGAGGGCTAGATGGGATGGGGATGGGCATGAGGGAGAAGGGGAAGGGACGAGGCAACACAAACTGATAACTACAATACTACTGCAGAGAAAGAAGAGACAGTTTAGGGATTATAATCAATAATGTTTTAAATATTTTTTAGGGGACTCATGTCTTGTCAGGGAGACCACTTCATGGACGGTGTAGTGGCCTGACTACTGCACTGTACACTGAAGCTGCCGCTGAATTATATTAGATGTTGACTATAATTTAACACATATATAGTCATGGGATGTGGAATATAGTGTGGGGATGTAGTCAATGGAATTGTAATAGATATGTATGATATCGGGGGTGGGAGGGCAGGCGAGGGGGAGGGGGTAGTCACTTTGTAAGGGGTGAAAAAGATAATTATTGAATAGTTTTGTACATCTGTAACTATTAATAAGAATAAAAAAATAATTGGTTTTTATTGTCATGTGCTTGGTTTTCTATGAACATATTGCTAATTCAGTCCCAAGCCCCTTACACATTTGTCTATATTTCCTCACAATAAGGTACATGCATCAGATATACACTCAGACCTTCCCAAGGAGGTTTCTTCTGGAATCTTTTGAACCTCTCCAATCTGTATTCTATACAACTATCCTCCTGGAATGTCTCTTCATCATCATCTTGCTGATACCCTTTCCTTCATACCTATATTGGATCTACTCTTTCCTGTATCCCCAGTGCCTTTTCTTTCTTGGTTAAGTCATTTGTTTGAAAACATTCTCCAGAAGTTTCTTGAGAAAGGATGTGTGAGAGGTACATTTTTTGAGCATTTACAACTAAAAATGTCTTTATTTTACCCTCACACTTGATTGAGAGTTTGGGGAGAGAAATCTTCCAGGCTGGAAATGATTGCCATGCAGAATGGAGAGGGTCGTTCCACTGCTGGCTAGGTTCCAGTGTTGCTCTTTAGAAATCCAATGCTGAGGTGGACAGAATAATGCACCCACTCCAAGGACATGCAGGCCATTATCTCTGGAACCTGTGAACATGTTACTTTGCATGATAAAAGAGACTTTGTGGGTATCATTAAATTAAAGATGTTGAAATAGGGAGACTTTTCTGGTGGATCCAATGTAATCACAGTGTCCTTATAAGAGGGAGGCAGGAAGGTCACAGTCATAGAAGGAGATGTGAGAGTGGAAGCAGCGGTTGGGGTTGGGGAGCAGAGAGAGAGAGAGAGAGAGATACTTGAAAGGGCTACACTACTGACTTTGAAGAGGAAGAAACCACAAGCCAAGTAGTGCAGGCTGACTTTGGAAGCTGGAAAAGGCCAAGAAACAGATTCTTCCCTAGAGCGTCCACTTTAGCTCAGTAAGAACCATTTAGGATTTCTGACATCCATAACTATAAGATACTAAATTTATATTGTTATAAGCCATTAAATTTGGAATTTTGAAAAATAGAAGTGATGGGAAACTAATTCAAATGCCATTAAATTTGTGGCTATTTTTATAGCAGGGATGGAAAACAAACACAAATGCCATTCTGTCAGTCTGATTCTTAATTTTCTTGGTCTTTCTTTGTCTCTGGAAGCTTGTAGGATCTTTTCTGTCTCCAGCATCTTAAGGTTTTGGGATGGCATATTCCGCCATCCCAAATATGCCAGTGGGCACTTGGTGGGTCCTTACAATGTGGACACTCATCTTCTGGAAAGTTTCTTGGATTTCTTCCCCATCTTTCCCCACCCATCCTCCCTTTCCTCTGTTCTCTTTTCCCTGAACTCCTATTATTTGAATACTGGCCTGTCCTTTGATTTTCTTAACTTTTCTCTTTTATTTTTCAACTCTGTTTTTTGGTCTACTTTCTATTCTTACTTTTACCTTCTAAACCGTCTATTGAGCTTATTTCCGCTATCATGATTTTAATTTCCAAGAATTCTTTTGTTGTTGTTCTCTGAATGTTAATTTTTATTATACACTGTCTATTTCATGATTGCAATATCTTCTTCTTCTTTTTTTTTTTTTGAGGGCAGTGTCACTGGCCCCTCATATGTGGGACCCGAACTGAGGCTGCTGGCTTCCCAAGCCAGCCACGCCACTCGGCCGGCCTGCAATATCTTCTTTTATCTTGCTGAGAATATTAACGAGTTTTTTAAAAATTATTCTTCTTCTTGCAAAAATCTTATTGCAAGAAAACCAGGTTTTTAAATCCTTTCTTGGAATGTAGTTTCTATCTAAGTACTGCGTGCTTCATAACTGATAGTCTATATCCTGAATTAGAAATAAAGCACACATTTGTTGAACTCCCTCTATGGCTCACGCATGTTATCTCATTGAATTCTGCCAACAAAAGTCATCATTATCCCCATTTTACAAATGAAGTAGTTGAAGCAAAAAATATAAGTGATTTGTCCCAAGTCGCACTCTAAGCCATATACTGGGATTCAGACCCAAGATAGTATGAAGTTGGCATCTGCCTCATTTTTCTGCCCCGCCTCCCTAGAAGTCTGTTCCTGTCTTCTTAGTCTTGGGTAGTGAAAATGTGTTCATGACTTGCTTCTATAAATGTGGACAATGGATGCAGTAGAGCTCTTAAAACTTCTGCAAGCCAGAAATGTTAAAAAGTGTCTTTAAGACAGTGTCAGAATTAGTCCTTACAAAGCACATGTGATTGGGTCAGCACTCATCTATTACTTGCTGTAACCTTTCATATCCTGACAATTCTAGTTTTTTTTGAGGGCAGTGTTACTGGCCCTCATATGTGGGACCAAACCGGGGCCGCTGGCTTCCCAAGCCAGCGCTTAACCACCGCGCCACTCGGCCGGCCCCTGACAATTCTAGTTTCAATAAATCAGAAAAATCACTCTGAAGCCAGAATGTCAGAATAAATCAAGCAGAAAATACAAGCCTCTTGCATCAGTTTTTCCCCCAAGGTATGTTAGAAATCACTGGTATAACATGCAAAGGCAAAGACTGCTAAAGGCCTTTATAATCTTCAATCTCCCCTTTGTCATGGACATAGGACCTCCCATTTTTAACTTGGAAGATTACAGTCTACATGGCTGCCCAGAATAAGAACTACATTTCCCAGTGTTCCTTGCATCCAAGCTCTCCTGAGTCAGTACACCATGTGAATGACAGGTGCAATTTCCAAGTTGTACCCTTAAAGGGGAGGCTTATCCTCCCCTGCTCCCTTCCAGCCAGAATATAGAATGTGAGCGCATAAAAGTAGTAGGAGTGAATATAGAGAGAGTGCATTGTGACAGTCATGGCAAGGGTAGAATACAGAGGTAGTAAGAATAGAATGTAGATGTGCAGGGGTAAGCCTTGTTGGACCACGTGGACAAGGGCCAATCCCCAGCATGGTGGGGCACCACGATAAAAAACTTCTGGGAAGACTTCCTGCCAACCCTAGACTGCTCGTGTCCATAATATTATGTGTGAGAGAAATAAACATCTTTATTTTCAAAGCCACTTTTATTTGGGGACATTGTTTTGAGGACAGTTGAACCCATGTCCAAACTAACATCCAAGGCCACAGTCAATTTTATCTTACTCCGGCTTTCCTTCCTCCTTTTAGACTGGAGTCCTCTATGGACACCCTGCACTTCCACACATGTGTTTTTGCTTATATGTTTTGTATGTGCTACTTCCTCTGCCTGAATACACTTACCCTACTCTTGTCTGCCTGGTCAACTCCTGCTCACCCTATGATAGTCCATTCTAATATCCTTTCTCCAGGAGCCATCCCTGACTCTCCTTTCTCCCTAGGTGGGATTCATTATTTTCTCTTCTCTGAGTCCATAATACAGTATCCAAACCTCTGTTAGCACTTACCATGTAATACCATAATTACTTCCTCACATGTTGATCTCTCTAACTAGATTGTGGTTTTCTTAAAGTCGGGGACCACATTTTATTCATTTTTGAATCCCCAACACTGAATTTGTAAAAGTCATTAATAGAACTCTGGTAAATGGATGAATGAACACAGATGATATAAATACATATGTACCCATACAAATCCTTAGTTTTAAAAAAGTGTTTCCTTATTTTCTAAAATACTATTTTTCAATAGTACACCCATTCCTTCTACAGAAATTACTATTATGTAATTTGTAAAGCAGGGGACTGACTATATATGGCCTGAAAACTTATATTGTGGATTTGTCAGTCTCCTAAGTGAAACATTCCTATAAACGGGCTCCCCACACTGGGATATAGTGACTGCAAAATTCTAAATCAATGCCTTGGCTTGGTTTCTTTCTGTCTCCTTTTAGCTCAGAGCAGGTGATCTGGGCTTCAGTACTAGCAGTTTCCAGAAAATACTCAGGAGTGCTCAAAGCTAACAAAGAGACCAGCACACTCTCTTGCCCTGGAGTACTGTAGAGTTCAAGGGCTTTCAGGCTGGTTCTGTTTCAGTGAGTATCATGTTTTCTTTTCTTTCATTCTGTGCCAATATCATACCAACTCTAACAACTCTACAACTACATTTTGTACTAATTTTGTACTCATGCTAGTACTTGTATTAAGAATTGTTTTTTTTCCTCTCTAGAAATATAATTTTAGCATGTCTAGGTTTCAACATGCAAAATGTGTGACAAGTCTTGAAGCTGCCCCACGAGACTGAATCTACACCTATTCTGAATGCTCCTTTAGATGGTGACCTCTGTGTTCTCATATCTAGCCTGGGTTTTATTTATCTTATATATCCTTAACTTATAAAAATCCTAAAATTATTCTCCAGAAAAAATTCCCACTGCCCAACTTCATTCCCCTAAGCTGTGGATTTTAAAATTAATTGACAGCATGGATTCCCTTTTCTAAGTGTGCAATAATAAAATGCATAGAATACATATAGGATATATCTGTGTGCTTATCTGCTTATTTTCTGTCTCCTCCAGACCAAACATAAGCTCCAATAAGGGAGGCATCATGTCTGTTTCATTCTAGCTGTATCCCAGCACCCAGCACATAGGAGGTGCTGAGTAAATCTGTGGAATGGCTGAATGTTTGTGTCTCTTCTTTTGTAGATGCATAAGCCAGTTGCTCTCAGTGCTCCTCCTACTCTGCCTTCATGCCTTATCCTTTCCTTGTCAGGTATGTGGCACGCTTCTCGCCTCAGGCCTTTGCTCTCTGTCAGCTGTTAGGCCATTCTTTCTCCCCTATATGATGCATGTTTGTTTGTTTTTCTTTTGCATTCTTCCAGGTGCTCTCTCAGGTTAATTAGAATAGCTAATTTGTCCATAAAATGGGTTCTTAAAAATGCAATAACTATTTTGAAAAAGAATAAGGTTATTTTTAGAAAGTAGTGTTTTAAAAACATGTTTTAAAATCTAACCTAGAAGAAGCTAAATTAGGACAGGGGTTTAAGTAAGCAAATAAGGAAAGCTGTCCATTTCTTATGTAACAATGACATTAAGAAGCAAGGAATTGACAGAGGGAGAGGGAAAGGGAAAGGGATACTGAGGGCAGAGGGGAGACTCCATATTGCTGAGTTTTCAACAAACACAGAGTCCTATTTAACCAACATTTAGTAAGCCTTTACTCTTCTAGATGTGGGGATAAGACAAAGTCCCTATTCTTGTGGAATATCCATCTAGATCACCACTGTCCAATGAAAACAGAATGAAAATCACAAATGCAAACCATATGTGGCATTTAATATATTGGGTTAATCCAAAATATTATTGTTTCAATGTGTAAGCAATATAAAAATCATTAATGAGTACTTTACATTCTTTTTTAATGCTAATTCTTCAAAATCTGGTGTGTATTTTATACTTACAGCATACTTCAATTCAGAGTAGCCATATTCCAAGTACTTAATAGCATGTGTGGCTAGTGACTACCATATCTGATGGCATCATTCTACACAATAAATAGGTAAACAAAGATGTAATATGTAATAAATGTATTTATAAATAATATCATTTTAGTATTGAGTATTGTGGCATATTATGAAGGACTCATAATAGTAAGGGTATTATGAAGAAAACTAAAACAGGACAAGTGATAGAAGATACGGGAGTTATTTGGCCTGGGTGGTCAAAGCAGGCCTCTGTAGAACTGACACTTGAGCAGAGACTGATGGGAGGGAAGGAAAGAGCCAGAGCAAAGGCCCTGAGTCAGGAATAAGCACTGTGTCTCAAGGGTGAGAATGGGGGGAAGGTGAGTTTGGAGTCATCAGGGAAAGGGCCATACCCTGTGGAACCTTGCAGGCCAGGCAAGGACTTTGCCCTTCCATGCCCATAAATTGTCTTTGGAGGACATGAATCCATGCTCATTCCTCCTAGAGGTTCCACTTTCTTCCATGTTGAAGGGTAAAAATCCTAAAAGCCTTTCTCTGATGCTGTCTTAGGACCTTAACACTTTAAAAGTAGTTGTTAGCATATCTTCACTTTTGGTGTCCCTAATGATGTCTATATTACAGTGACTGCCATGAATCAACCATGCTTTGGACACATGCACATTGTATCTGGGAGTTTGGAGGGCATCACATGTCAACACACACCTGCTTAAAGGCTTTTCTCTGTGAGATGTCATGAGTCACCAGCATGCTCTTTGAATATCTTTATTTTGAACATATCATAATCATTTTTAAAAAGCGTACTTATAATGCATTATTAGATTTTCTCTAGGATCAGACATTTGGAGAGTTTTGTTCTTTTTCTTAACCAGCTCTTCTTTGTGCTGCCTATCAACTCAGGCCCCCACATTCTTTGAACACTTCCTGACATTTGTAGTACTCCCAAGAGCAGTGACCAATAGAGGCTGCCTCCAAGGCTGTGCATCAGGTGAGCATCAGTGGGCACTTGTGGGCTGTAGTGTACATTCCTAAGAGGTTGACGTTCTGCAGCAGCTCCTTCCACTGCTTTCTATAGACCTCCCCAGTATGTTACACATACATTTTGGTCTTCTCCTCTCCCTCCTTTCCCAACCCCTTCTTTTGCAGTGTTCTTCCCTGTCAATCCCATAAACCCTCAGCTTGCTCCCTTGCCTTCTGGTGTGGGTGGTCTATGTGCATGGCCACCTTCACCTACTGCTGCTGAGCAAGATCTGATCTGTCCTCAGATTGTCAGCCAAGTAATACTCATCATTCTTCGTTGCCAGGGGAATGCCTGGTGGGCGTGTTCCGGCTCCAACAGGCTGCTCACTGAGACACTGGAGTGCACAAGCTGCCTCGGGTCCCGGCTCTCCGCACTGTGCTTGCAGAGTTGCCAGGCTAGTGATTGGTTGTTGGGCTGCTTGGCCTGATCTGCGAGTGGCTGATTGGGACATGTTGAGACTGGGAGTTTTCCTGGGAGTATTGGGCCGTGAGCTGTGTGCCTGCGTGATCCAGCCAGGGCTCTCCTGGTGATCTATCTAATACATCAAAGCAATCCCAGAGCAACAGCCAGAATGGGGAAATAAAGAAACATGTCACAAGTAAAAGATCAGAAGAAACCTCTAGAAATGGAACCAAATGAAACAGAGGGATCCAACCTTTCAGAGACAGAGTTTAGAACACTGGTGATAAGAATGTTTAACAAACTTACAGAGGACATAAGGAAGGATAGAGAAATCATAAAAAATAACCAGTTAGAACTAAAGAATACAATCACTGAAATGAAGAACACACTCAAAGGAATCACCAGTAGAGTAGATGAAGCAGAGTTGCGGATCAGCGATTTGGAAGACAAAATAGCAGAAATCACCCAGTGGGCACAACAAAAAGACCAAAGAATAAAAAACAATGAAGATAGTTTAAGAGTCCTATGGGACAAGATGTAGCGCAACCACCTTTGACTCATAGGAATACCAGAAAGAGAAGAGAAGAAGCAAGGAGTGAAGAATGTATTTGAAAAAATAATGACTGAAAACTTCCCTACCCTGGTGAAGGAAATCAACATACATGCCCAGGAAGTGCAGAGGGTTCCAAACAAGCTGAACCCAAACAGGTCCACACCAAGACACATCATAGTTAAAATGGCAAAGGTTAAAGACAGAGATAGAATCCTAGAGACAGCAAGAGAAAGACAGCAGGTTACATACAAAGGAACTCCTGTTAGACTAACAGCTGATTTGTCTACAGAAACTCTGCAGGCCAGACGGGAGTGGCAAGAGCTATTCAAAGTGACACAAAATAAAGGCCTACAACCAAGATTGCTCTACCCAAAACGGCTATCACTTAATATTGAAGGAGAAATAAAGAGCTTCTCAGAAAAGAATAAGCTTAAGGAATTCATCACCACCAAGCCAGCATTGCAAGAAATGTTAAAAGGGCTTTTTTAAACAAAAGAAAGGGGTAAACAAGCTAACCCAGGGAGACCAGGAATACAAATAACAAAATGGCAATACATATGCACCTATCAATAATCATTTTAAATGTGAATGGGCTAAATGCTCCAATCAAAAGACAGAGAGTGCCTGAGTGGATAAGAAAATAGGATACATGTATATGCTGTTTACAGATGGAATAAGATATTTCATGCAAATGGAAATGAGAAAAAAAAAGAGCTGGCGTACCAATGCTTGTTTTGGACAAAATAGACTTTAGAATGACTACGGTAAAAGACAAAGAAGGGCACTATAACCCTAATAAACATCTATGCACCCAACATTGGAGCTCCTAATTACATGTAACAGATTTTGACAGACATAAAGACAGAGATCAACAGTAACACTATCATAGTAGAGGACTTCAACACCCCATTATCACCAATGGACAGATCCTCTAGACTGAAAATCAACACAGAAAGAGGGGCCTTAAATGACACTTTATTTTTTTTTAAATTTTTTTAAATTAGTTTCAGGTGTACAACACAGTGCAATAGTTATACATTTTACCCCTCAAAGTGACAACCCCCCACCCCCAATTCGCCACCCCACTCCCCCCCCATATCATATATATCTATTACTCTTCCTCTGACTCTCTTCCACAGTATAATCCACATCCCGTGACTATCTATATATATTCAATTACAGTAGGTATACCACCTCCGCTTTAGTAATACAGTGCAGTGATCAAATCTCTACTCCATCCATGAAATGGTTTCCCTAACAAGACCTATGATCATGTGACATTCCACAGAATATTTACAACATTATTAATTATATTCCCCAAACTGTTTTTCCTATCCCAGTGGCAATATTGTAGTTGCCTATTTTTGCTGTCTAATCCCTTCCCCTTCTCCCTCATCCCCATTCCCCTCCCAATTAGCAACTCTGATTTTTCCTCTATATCTATGAGACAGTTTCTGTTTACTTTGCTCATTCATACAGTTTTTCAGATTCCACATATGAGTGAGATCATATGGTATTTGTCCTTCTCTGACTGACTTATTTCACTCAACATAATAGTCTCTAGGTCCATTGCAAATGGCACGATTTCATTCTTCCTTATAGCGGAGTAATACTCCATTGTATAAATATACCACAGTTTCTTAATCCAGTCATCTACTGATGGGCATTTTGGTTGTTTCCAAGTCTTAGCTATTGTAAATTGTGCTGCTATGAACATAGGGGTGCATAACTTTTTTTGAATAAGTGTCTTGGTTTTTTCAGGATAAATACCTAGGAGTGGAATTGCTGGGTCAAACGGTATCTCTATTTCCAATTCTTTGAGATACCTCCATACTGACTTCCATAGTGGCTGCACCAATCTGCAGTCCCACCAACAGTGCAGCAGGGTCCCCTTTTCCCCACAGCCCCGCCAGCACTTGTTGTTTGTTGATTTATTGATGATAGCCATTCTGACTGGAGTGAGGTGGTATCTCATGGTGGTTTTTATTTGCATTTCCCTAATGACCAGTGAGGTTGAACTTTTTTTCATATGCCTGTTGACCATCTGTATGTCCTCTTTAGAGAAATGTCTCTCCATATCTTCTGCCCATTTTTTAATTGGGTTGTTTGTTTTTTTGGTGTTGAGTTTCATGAGTGTTTTATAAATTTTGGATATTAACCCCCTATCAGATATATCGTTGGCAAATATATTCTCCCATTCAGTAGGCTTCCTTTTTGTTATATTAATGGTTTCCTTTGTTGTGAAAAAACTTTTAAGTCTGATATAATCCCGTATGTTCATTTTTTCTTTTACTTCCCTTGCCCGTAGGGATGTATCAGTAAAAATATTGCTCCGGGTAATGTCTGCAAATGTACTCCCTATATTTTCTTTTAGGATTTTTATGGTTTCAGGTCTTACATTTAAGTCTTTAATCCATTTTGAATTTGTTCTTGTATAAGGCGTAAGGAGATGATCCAGTTTCATTTTTTTGCATGTGTCAGTCCAATTTTCCCAGCACCATTTATTGAATAGACTATCTTTACTCCAGTGTAAATTCTTGCTTCCCTTGTCATAGATTAACTGTCCATAAATGACTGGATTTATTTCTGGGCTCTCTGTTCTGTTCCACTGATCGATGTGCCTGTTTTTATGCCAATACCAAACTGTCTTGATTACTGTGGCCTTGTAGTAGGTTTTGATGTCTGGTAGCGTGATCCCCCCGACTTTGTTTTTATTTCTCAGAATTGCCGAGGCTATTCTGGGTCTTTTATGATTCCATATAAATTTTAGGATTATATTTTCTATTTCTGTGAAAAATGCCCTTGGTAGTTTGATAGGAATTGCATTGAATCTATATATTGCTTGAGGCAGTATGGACATTTTAACTATATTAATTCTTCCTATCCATGAGCATGGTAGGTGTTTCCATTTATTTGTATCTTCTATGATTTCTTTCTTCAGTATCTTATAATTTTCTGAGTACAGATCTTTCACTTCTTTGGTTAAATTTATTCCTAGGTATTTTATAGTTCTTGACGCAATTGTAAATGGGACAGTTTTCTTAATTTCTATTTCCATTAGTTTATTATTGGTATATGCAAATGCCACTGATTTCTGAGCATTGATTTTATATCCTGCTACTTTACTGAATTCGTCTATCAGTTCCAATAGTTTTTTGATGGAGTCTTTGGGGTTCTCTATATACAGTATCATGTCATCTGCATATGACAATTTTACTTCTTCCTTGCCAATTTGGATGCCTTTTATTTCTTTTTCTTGTCTGATTGCTGTGGCTAGAACTTCCAGCACTATGTTGAATAAAAGAGGAGAAAGTGGACAGCCTTGTCTTGTTCCTGATCTTAAGGGGAATGGTTTTAGCTTTTCCCCATTGAGTATGATGTTAGCTGTAGGTTTATCATATATGGCTTTTATTATGTTGAGATATGATACATGTATTCCCAGTTTACTAAGGGTTTTTAACATAAATGGCTGTTGGATTTTGTCAAATGCTTTTTCTGCATCTATTGAAATGACCATGTGATCTTTATGCTTCATTTTGTTGATGTGGTGTATCACATTAATTGATTTACGGATGTTGAACAAGCCTTGCGCACTAGGGATGAATCCCACTTGATCATGATGTACGATCTTAATATATTGCTGAATTCTGTTTGCTAATATTTTATTGAGAATTTTTGCATCTATATTCATCAGGGAGATTGGCCTGTAGTTTTCCTTTTTTGTGATGTCTTTATCTGGTTTTGGAATCAGGGTGATAGTGGCTTCATAAAAAGAGTTTGGGAGCCTTCCCTCCTTCTGGATTTTTTGGAATAGTTTGAGAAGAATAGGTGATAGTTCTTTTTCGGATGTTTGATAAAATTCACTTGTGAAGCCGTCTAGTCCAGGGCTTTTGTTTTTTGGGAGCTTGTCAATTACTGATTCAATTTCCTTGGTAGTAATCAGCATATTTAGATTTTCTGTTTCTTCTTGCGTTAGCTTTGGAAGGTTGTATGCTTCTAGAAAATTATCCATTTCTTCCAGATTGTCAAATTTGTTGGCATATAGTTGCTCATAGTAATTTCTTAGAATTTTTTGAATTTCTGTGATGTCTGTAGTCATTTCCCCTCTTTCATTCTTGATTTTGCTAATTTGAGTCCTCTCTCTTTTTTTTTTTGATGAGCCTGGCTAGAGGTTTGTCAATTTTGTTTATCTTCTCAAGAAACCAGCTCTTGCTTTCATTGATCTTTTGAATTGTTTTTCTGTTCTCTATATTGTTTATTTCCACTCTGGTCTTTATTATCTCCTTTCTTGTACTCCCCTTGGGCCTCTTTTGCTGTTCTTTTTCCAGTTCCCTTAGGTGTAAGGATAACCTGTTGATTTGAGATTTTTCTTCCTTCTTTAGGTAGGCTTGCACTGCTATAAACTTCCCTCTTAGGACTGCTTTCACAGCATCCCAGAGATTTTGGGTCGGGGTGTTTTCATTTTCGTTTGTCTCGAGGTATCTTTTGATTTCCTCCTTGATCTCATTTGCGACCCACTCACTATTTAATAGCATATTGTTTAGCCTCCATTTATTTGTCAGCTTCCCAGATTTCTTCTTATAATTGATTTCTAGTTTCATAGCATTGTGGTCAGAGAATACAGTTGAAATGATTTCAATCTTCTTAAATTTATTGAGACTTGTTTTGTGGCCTAACATGCGGTCTATCTTAGAAAATGTTCCATGTGCACTTGAAACGAACGTATATTCTGTAGCTTTGGGATGAAATGCTCTGAAAATGTCTGTTAAATCCAGCTGGTCTAATGTGTCATTTAAGGTTGCTGTTTCCACATTGATTTTCTGTCTGGAGTATCTGTCCATTAGTGACAGCGGGGTGTTGAAGTTCCCTACTATGATAGTGTTACTGTTGATCTCTGTCTTTATGTCTGACAATATAAATGACACTTTAGACCAACTGGACTTCGTTGATATTTTTAGAGCATTTCACCCTGAAAAAACAGAGTGTACATTCTTCACAAGTACACATGGGACATTTTCCAAGGTAGACCACATTAGGCCACAAAACAAATCTCAGTAAATTTAAGAAGATTGAAGTCATATCAAGCAGATATAAAGGAAAAACTGATGGTTGCTGGCTGGGAGGGAGTGGGGATGAGGAAGAGGGGGAAAGTTTTGGACAGCATAGGTGGGTGACTACAATGTTGCCGCAGGGATTTGGGGGCAGTTCTGGGAATGTAATTGATAATGTTGTAAAGAGACTATTATGGTAAGTGAAATAAGTCAGTCGGAGAAAGACAAGTACCATATGATCTCACTTATATGTGGAATCTGAAAAACTGAATGAACGATCAAAGTAAACAGACTCATAGATATAGAGGAAAAACTGAGGGTTGCTAGTTGGGAGGGGGGTGGGGATAAGGGGGAAGGGGAAGGGATTAGACAGCATAAATAGACAACTACAATATTGCCACAGGGATATGAAACAGAGTTCAGGGAATATAATAATGTTGTAAAACTTTTGTGGCATGTCAGATAGTCACATGTCTTATTAGGGAGACCACTTCATGGATGGAGTAGAGGCTTGATCACTGCACTGTACACCTGAAACTGATGTTGTATAATATTGTATGCCAACTGTAACTGAATATATATATATAGTCATGGGATGTGGAGTATACTGTGGAAGGGAGTCAAAGGAATTGTAATAGATATGTATGATATGCTGGGGGGGAGTGGGTTGGTGAACTGGGGAAGGGGTGTTGTCACTTTGGGGGGTAAAGAGTATAACTATTTCATTGTGTTGTACACCTGAAACTAATAAAAAAATGAAGAATACTCATAATTCTCAAAAAAGACAGAATATTTGAGGGTACCTAGCACAAAACTTGGAGATGATAGAAACTTGATGTATGTTGATTAAATATGTGTTTTATTTTGGTGGTTTAAGATGTTACTGAGTCATAGTCTCCTCTTTTCTGAGAGGGCATCCAGTGTTCCAATTACAGCAGGTATAGGGCTGCTGGCTATATGAAAGCAATCCTTTTAACCTCCCACACACACACACACACACACACACAAAGAAATTCTAAATATTATCACCTCCTATAACAGCTTTGCCCGATAGTGGCTCCCTTCCTGTTAGACTGCCACCTCTTCATGATCTTAGGTGCCTGTGCTACTTCATTACAGTACCATTTTTGGCACAACAACAATGCTCCCACTGTTCTGGTTTAATTTCTAAACTCTCCTATGTTTATAGGAGATGTTAAACTTAAGATGTGGAACCACATGTTATTTCTAATATTTTTGAACTCGGTCTTTGTGATCTGCTTCAGGTGCCAGAATTGAAGGAATTTTGTCTCTTCCAGCATTTTGTTCTCCTTTGTCACATATCTATGTCCTGCCTCTCATCTTATGTCTTCTGAATGCAGAGGGGCAGTAGCCTAGTTGTGGATTGGTGCACATATATCCATGTAGCTTCAAATTTGTGTGTTCTTTTGTTGACATACAAGGTCTGACAATTAAGTTTGTGAACTTATTGCAATGATGTTGCTAACCATTTTTGGTATCAGAGGGATTATTCACTATGAATTTGTACCAACTGGATAAACAGTTAACTAAGTTTATTATTTGGAAATGCTGAAAAGCTTACGTGAAAAAGTGAGGTGACCTGAACTTTTCTTGCATCCAACAATGCACCAGCTCATATGGCACTGTCTGGGCGGGAGTTTTTAACCAGAAAAGAAATAACTGTATTGGAACACCCTCCCTACTCACCTGATCTGGCCCCTAATGACTTCTCTCTTTACCCAAAGGTAAAGGAAATATTGAAAGAAAGACATTTTGATGCCATTCAGGATATCAAGGGTAATACAACAGCTCTGATGTCCATTCCTGAAAAAGAGCTCCACAATTTCTTTGAAGCATGGACTATGCGTTGATGTCGATGCATAGCTTCCCAAGGGGAGTATTTGGAAGGTGACTGTGATATTCAACAATGAGGTATGTAGCACTTTTTCTAAAATGAGTTCCTGAACTTAATTGTCAGAACTTGTATTACACATATACTAAGGCAGGAAATAACGAAAAGGTTTTAAAGATTTCAAAGGTTTCCTGCTGGGACAGCAACAGTTCAAATACCATACTAGTCAGAGCAAGTAAATAATGCTGTAAGAGACGAAACTCAGTGATCACTGCACTGTATACCTGAAGTGGAGGTTGTATACCTACTGTAATTGAATATATATAGATAGTCATGGGATGTGGAAGAGAGTCAGAGGAAGAGTAATAGATATATATGATATGGGGGGGAGTGGGGTGGCAAATTGGGGGTGGGGGGTTGTCACTTTGAGGGGTAAAATGTATAACTATTGCACTGTGTTGTACACCTGAAACTAATTAAAAATAAATTAATTAATTTAAAAAAATCTCAGTGGCTTAATTAAATAAGAGATTGTTTGTTATTTTCTTCACAGCCCAATGCAAGTTGATGGTGGTGGGATTTCTCTGCTGCAAGCAGGTGTGCAGGAACCCAGATTTTTCCATCATATTGTCTTCTAGGAATCTTCCAATCCTCCATTCTTCACCTGGTTGGCAGACAGGGCGAGAGAGAGAGAGAGAGAGAGAGAGAGAGAGAGAGAGAGAGAGAGAGAGAGAGAGAGAGAGAGAGAGAGAAAATGAATTCAGGCCTGACCTGGGCACAAATCGCTTCCCTCCATATTCCATTGGCCAAAACTCAGCCAAATGAGCCCTCTCAGCTGCAGAGGTGTCTGGAAAATGTAATCTATCAGTATTTCTATGTGGAGGAGTGCTGGCATCCTCCACCCTTCAGAAATATGACTTTAATCATGTACATCACAGTTTTGTCCCATACTGCACAGGAAGGTGAGCCAGGGGAGGTTTGAAAACCATAAGGAACCATATTTGTTCTTAGGGGGACACTTTGCCCTAAGTTACTTTGCCAGAGAGTTGTTTAATTCCCAGCACCTGAGAGGAGGGAGGCACCAAAGAGGTGGTTTCCTAGTAGTTGTGTGGTTTCCCTTTTTTACATCTGGATCTCTGATCTATTTTGAATTTGATCTTGGGTTAGGTGGGAGGTGTAGATCGAATGTTATATTTTTAAACAACTAACCAGTTGTCCAGGACTATTTTTTAAAAAGTTCAACTTTGCCCCAGTGATTTGAGATGCCACCTTTATCAAATGACACATTCTTACATGTGCCCAAGTCTATTTTTGGACTATCTGGTTTTTTCCACTAATCCATTGGTCTATTAATGTGCCACACTGTCTAAAAAGATATGCTTTAATGTCTGGGAAGGCATTCTTGCCTCTCAGCCAGTAAATGCTGTTCTTGCATTTTTAAAATTAAGAGTTTTAGTATCAGTTGTCTAACTCCACAAAGAAGCTTGTTGTTATTTTTACAGGGATTTTAAAAACTTTATAAATTAATGTAAGCAAAAGTGACATATTTATTATACCATGTTGTCATCCTATTCAAAAACAAAGACTGCCTTTCCATTTGCTCACATCTCTTTTCTGTGTCTTTCAGAGGTGTTTTTTTATAAGGGTTTTGTATGTTTCTTGTTAATTTTATATTTTATCTTCTTGTTACTGTAAAAAAGGATTTTTCTACCTTAATATCCTTTAACTGACATTTATTTATAAAACATTTATATATATTCTAAAGTCTATTAATTTCTGTAAGCCTGCTATCTTATGGATTTTTTTTTTAAACATCAATATTTCACAACCTGTGAAGTTTCTAAGAGCTACCTAAGGAATTTTTTCAAATGAAGATGCTGAGTTTCCCTCTCCCATTCAAGCTCACAGGAAAATGTGAGGGAAGGAGGAGAATTTGGAGGTGCTCTGCTTTTCTGGTCAAAATCCATTGATTAAGACCTGGAATGTGCGCAGCTCAGATCCATGGGTTAGAGAAAGTGGAGCTGGGCTGAGCAATGAGTTGACCACCCTGTGTGTGATTGCATTTCCCCATGAGACCCAGGGAAAAACCATGTTTCAACATGGGAAGCAAGGCATACATGTGCAAACTGCAGAGAGATAGGAATGAAAAGTTTCAGCTGCCTTGGCCAACAGGCCTGCAGACTGAGCAGAGCCAAGCACCAGAACTGGGAGACTGGGATCCTAAGTGCTGGGAGAAGTGAGAAATATGGGTGAACTCCAAAGAGGACCAGGATAGTGACTGTATACACCTGTCTTATTTCTATATTTACGTTTATTTTTGGACTTCAGGTGCAGAGGGCTGAGCCTCCTCATTTTGCATCACTTTATCATGGTTGGTTCTTCTTATATTTTATTTATATTTTTCTTTATTATTTACTTATTTTATTGTCTGGTATTTATTTGTTACTTTCTATTATTTTTCATTTATCACTTTCTGTATCTCTGCATCCCTCTCCCACTTCTCCAAACAAATACAAACTGTCTATTCTGTTCATAGTTCATGTTTTAAAAATATGTTTTGTTTGGTGTGGCTATGTTTTTAAATATATATAAATGGCAGTATGTTATAGATTTCATTCTTTTTTTTTTTTAATTGGGGAATTGGGAGAGGGGAACAGTGTTGGGGAACTGGGGAAGGGGAACAGACAAGTTGCTGTCTTTTTGTTCTTCAGTCTAGTTGCAGAGGATGTTGCTTCACTGGCCCATGTTGGTATTGTCATTATGCTCTTCCCGGATGAGGCAGATCAGTCGCCGGCCTCTGGATGGTCGCTCACCGCGGCTATTGGCAACTCACACTGGTTGCCGGCCACTTACGCTGGCTGCCGGCCACTCACTATAGCCTATGGCAGTCCACTGCAGCAGGGGCTGCAGCCTACACTGTCGCTGGGGCTCGCACAGCCCAGCTCCAGGTGGAGCCGTTGTTAGCTGTAGAGGGCAGCATCACTGGCCCTCATATGTGAGATCCGAACTGGGGCCGCTGGCATCCCAAAACCAGTGCTTAACCAATGCGCCCCTCAGCCAGCCTGATTTCATTCTGATTTGTTCACTAAGCACTCTGCAAAATCCATCCTATTACTTGGGTGCATCTTACCATTGCTTTGAATTCTCCATAACTTTCCATGGAGTTTACCTGCTCCAGTGATAGCCACTCAGGATGTATGACATCCCTCCACAAAGGATTGTATCGCCCCTCTGGAACTGTGTGAGAATGGAATTGTGAGAAGCTGGCCATGGGGGTGTATGCAATTAAAGGACAGTGATTGCTCATTCCCACCAGGGAGGTGGGAGCTTTACTACAGCCACACTGCTGCCACCACTTTCCCAGACTCAGCTGTCACTTGTGGCCTGGCTAATACTGTCAGTACAAAATGATGTGCTGATGTAATTTAATTGTGCATTGCTCTGATTACTAGTGATTTTGAGTATTTCTTAAATGTGCTTATTTGCACTTTTAGGTTCTGTTTCTGTAAATTCCCTGATCATATGCTTTGTCCATTTTGTTTTCTTATTAGTACAGTTATCTTTTTTCTGTTGATTTTGAAGAGTTCCTTGTACCTTTTATAAATTAACCTCTAATTTCTCTTTTGCAAATATCTCTTTACCCTTTCTTTTTCTTCCCTTATTTGTCCTTGAGTCCTTTGTTGAAAGGAAATCATTAATTTGGTGTAATCAAATCCCTTTTTTTTCCCTTGTGGTTTCTGTTTTCAAAATTTAAATTAAGATGTTTTCCCCTTTATCTCAGTAACAGATATTCTCCTGCATTTTCTTCTATTAACTTTTTTTTTTTTTTAAGATTTTATTGGGGAATTGGGGGAGGGGAACAGTATTGGGGAATATGGGAAGGGGAACAGACAAGTTGCTGTCCTTTTGTTCTTTAGTTGTGGAGGACGTTGCTTCACTGGCCCATGTTGGTATTATCATTGCGCTCTCCTGGGTGAGGCAGATCGGTCCCCGGCCTCTGGACAGCTGCTCACCACAGCTATTGGCAGCTCACGCTGACTGCCGGCCACTCACTTTAGTCAGTGGCAGCCCACTGCAGCAGAGGCTGTAGCCCACACCATTGCTGGCGACTCAACAGCAGCTCAGCTCCAGGAGGAGCTGTTGTTCACCATCTTAGCTATAGAGGCAACCAGGTGGAACTGTTGTTCAGCACCTTAGCTATAGAGGGCAGTGTCACCGGCCCTCATATGTGGGATCCAAACCAGGGCCCTGTTGCTCAAAAGCTGGCGTCCTAAGCCAGCTCCTAACCAATGTGCCACTTGACTGGCCCCTATTAACTTTTTAAGTTTCACTTTCACTTTTGGGTCTATAGTCCAGGTGGTGTTGGGAAGACATTCAGCTTTGTTTTTCCAGTTCCATTTACTAAATAAACCCTCTGCTACTTCTGGTTCTTACTCTTTTGTGGAGAGAAATTGGTAATCTAACTACATTTATATCTGAATTGAAAGAAATTAATTGTACACATGTCCTTAAATTTAAGTCACTCCTAATGTTCTTTTGGTTCTTCTTAATGAATTCCTGTTTTAAGTTTCAAGCTCTTTAGGTGTTGTGAGGTAACACCAGGATCTTGGTAGGCTAGGGTTGCCAGATTCAGCAAATAAAAATACAAGATGCCCAGTTAAATTTGAATTTCATATAAACAATGAATTAATTTTTAGTATAAGTGTGTCCCATGCAATACTTGGAACATAACTATACTAAAAACATTTCTCATTGCTTCTCTGAAATGTAAATGTAACAGCATCTTGCATCTTATTGGACAACTCTGTGGTACATACTCCAGCCCACAGGAATTTGTCCTGAGTCTTCTTGCCCTCCCTGACCCATCTGCTACTGTCCCTACCAGTAACAAGGTCGTTGGTTAGACACAAGGAGTTGTGGCTTGGTTCCTTACCTGAGTCCTTCTAAATAATATATCCTTAAAGGAATAGCTCAGTACTTCACCTAAGGGTTTAACTAGACTATTACTTCTCAAGTGTGTCAGCATGCTTATGAATCACCTGGGAACCTTCTTAAAATGCACACTTCAGTGAGTCTGGGGTGGGGCCTGGAATTCTGTATTAATAAGAAGCTCTTAAGAGACTTGATGCTGCTGGTCTGTGGACCAACTTTGGTAATAAGGAACTAGGGAGTCTTATGCATGTCCCTAGAGGACCTGGGTATTAAACCATCAGGCTTTTGGGAACCAGAGAGAAGCCCAACTTTGCCTATCCATGCTTCTTTTCTCTATGCTAAAGCCTGAAAGTGACAGCTGCTTTAAAGGAAAGATAAGCTGCAAATCACATTCTTGGAACTCTCCTGGAGTCTGCACACATCCCTCTCCAATTGTTGAAGACTGATGTTGCCATCACATGGTTTGTTTGTTTGTTTTGAGGGCAGTGTCACTGGCCCTCATATGTGGGACCCGAACCAGGGCCGCTGGCGTCCCAAGCCAGCTCTTAACCACCGTGCCACTCGGCCGGCCCATGACTTCTTATATAAACAATTATTTGATCCTTTGTGGCCTCCCCCGCTCCCTACTTTCCTAGCTGTGATTATCTGTTTTCTTGTCCCTCTTTCTTCCTGGACTATAAATCATGTGAGGAGAGAGATGGTGGTGTTTAGCTCCGTAGTCCAGCACTCAGCAAAATGTCTGGCATATAGCAGCTGCTTAAGAAATGCAGGTTGCATGCATAAAAGAAAGAATAAATGAATGATGACTTCTAAGGACAGTCAAAACTGTCCTTAAAACATTTTTTGTTGCACCGTTAAGAGCTGTCTGTATAGCATTGTTTTGCTGTGCAGTTGGTGGGTTTTATTGACAGAGGAGGAGTCCCTGAAAGTTTTCCTCTATCAGATTCTAATTTTTCTGTTTCCAAGTCATCAGCTACAGCATAGCACCTCTCCCTGCCATCACATCCCACCTCCCCTACACTCAAAGGGACTTAATATATGCCAACTTCTTGGTTTGACATAATTCCTATATCTCAGTTTTCCCACTGCTGAGCCTTCTCCAAGCCAGTCTAAAGAGATTGTTTAGTATTACTCTACTCACAGCTCCTTCTTTCTCTTCTCCCCAGACTCCTCTATAGCACGCTACTCAATTCCCGCTCCCCATGTCTTCCACCTGATAGGAATTTTCCCACTAGCTCTGAAAGGTTAAGGCAGTAGGGTTTAAGTTGTATCTGTCAAGGTTCTTTGATTGCAAATAATGGAAATCAAATTGGCTGACTTAAACCAAAGGAGACTTCATTGGAGGTCTGCTGTGTTGCTCATAGAATGCATTAGACTGCAGAGCAGGCTTGGAAACAACAGAGTAGGGTCCAGGATATGTGCCAGACCTCCCACAGCCCAAACACACAGCCACCTTGCCCAGCAAGCAGAATTAGTAAGTGCCTTCTGTGCCTTTCATCCCATGTGCTCTGCTCAAAAGTCAGCCAGGGAGAATTCAGTGGCCTTCTTTGGGCCCTGGGCTCACCCCTTAGTTGAGGGGAGCACTTTGATTGACAGTTGCTACAAGAATTCACACAGGGGTAGAAATTTCCTTAAAGGAAATACAGCTGTTAGAAAAAAGTGTTGCCTGGTGGTCAAAAAACAAACAAATCAGAGAAAACAAATGTCCACAGAGACCTCTTATGGATTTGATGGAAATGAGAGGGAAATCTGATACAGGCCTGTGGCAGAGTGTGGGTGAGAAATCTCAAGCATCCTAATTGCTGGTTTCCAATTTCTTTTCTTACCTGAAACACTCAGAATCCACTGGGAGTGAAAGTAAATGATGGAAATAGTACCAGAGATGCAAAAGGAGAGACCTGGACTTTTGTTTTAATTCATATTTCATCATCCATTTACTATGCAAGTCACCTCACCTCTCTGGTCTCAGTTTGTTCATCTAAAAAATGATGGCTTTAGACTAGATGATGTCTAGACCACCTTCCAGCTGTGAAATTCTCCCCAAGGCTTGACAATTTTGCTTGATGTACACAGAAACGTACATTTAACATTGTAGAAGGTAATATGATCTCGTAAGACACAAGTTCTCAGATGTATGGTATTGACAAAGGCAGTTTGGAAGGGAGAATTGATGCTGTTTTACAAATAATCATAATAATATAATTCACACATAAAGCATTTCCTATATGCCAAACATTGTTCTAAGCAATTTACTGTGTTAATTCATTTAATCATTACAATTCTATGATACAGATATTATTATTACCTCCATTTTACTGAAGAGAAAACTGAGGCACAAAGAGGCTAAGTAACTTGCTCAAGGTCACAGGACTTATAAGACCAAGAGCTGATTCAGACCCCTCAGTCTGTGCCCTTAACAAGCACACCACATGGCCTCTCTAACCAAAACCAGCCAAATTAAAGCAGGTTAGGAAAAAAGAAATGCTATTATTTAGAAAACTGTGTACTGTGCTTCCTCCCCACTCCCAACCTTGCCTAGAAATCTTGTCAGATTTCACCCTCATTTCCATTGAATCCATAAAAGGTCTCTGTGAACATTTGTTATCTGGAAATATCTGTACAGATGTAGCAGTTTTTGCACTTGACCCTCACTGTACTTGCCCTGCCTAAACATAACCACAGCCTCATTTGCCTTCAAAGGCCAAACTCTAGTTTTAGGTCAGTGCATCTATTTCAAGAGAAGTCAAAAGGATGTTTCTCAAAAAATAAAATAGAAAGATACGCATGTGTGATCCACCACTGTTACTTGCTAGCAGAGTCCATTTTATTTGCACTTTACCCCAGTGGACTATTATTTTTCAGCATGCATAACTTTTAACAGCTCCATTAAGCAGATTAGTCAGTCAGTGGAAGAATTTTTTCTTCACCAGCTGAGTGCAAATCTCATTATAGTGATTGGGCCTAGTTACTAATTGATGACATTCTGGATTTGTCAAATGTATTTAAAGAAGGTGGTATGTGGGTGGGAACCTGTGTTTTCATCTTTGTAGATTTGATTGTACTTAATGGCCTTTCCCAACAGGCCAGATCCTGGTGTTTGACTACATAGCAAAAATAGCCATTTACAGAGCGACTGTTTATGAAAGCAAGGAAGACCCTTGGAAACCATGTGGACCAGTCCTTTTCCTGACATACAGGAAGCTGAAAAGAAGTATCAGCTGGAATAGAAGGAGCCTGATCCAGAAAGTGCTGCCACAGGGTAGAGGTGGGGTGCGTGCCCATGTCCATTTCTCCCACCAGGATCCCCTGCATGTCCCCCAACCACAGTTATGGCCACACCGCTGACATTATGACTTTGCCAGATCGATGTTCCACAGACTGTTATTTACCTAATCTCTTTCTTTAAATCAACCCATGTTTTAAACTTCAATTCAATTATTTAAAAAGATTTTTCAAAAATAGAAAATGAACATTTGCCACAAATTTAAGGTAACCGTACAAATAAATAAGAAGAAAGCCGACTAGTTAAAGTCTATCAATGCATGGTCATCTTTATTAAACAGAGATGAGCAAATATTAGAGAGTGTTACAGACACATAAACCCTAATGAAGGCCCTGCCTTTTATTCATCAGCAAGATAAAAGAGAACTGAAGGGGACTTCTTCACAGTGAAGCTGAGTGTGATTTAATTCCCTGGACGTTGGACCCTTGCATCTATCTTCCTCAGGAAACTTCAGTCCACACACCAGTCTGCAGGAAGGGAAAGAACATAGGAGGTGGACAGATGGGGCTCAAAGGTGGGTTCTGCCACTTCCCCATGACTAGCCTTGGACAGGTAAGAGGATGGATGCAGTTTCCTCTGCTGTAAAAGTTCATATTAGAGCCCACCCATAGGGTATGCTGACAATGGTGGCAGCACTGGCATCCGCACCTATTAATTTACTCTCCTGTTTTGAACTTACTCTCCTGTTTCCAACTAATGTAACTTCTGCCGGAATCATACTAAAAGAATTTAAAATTCACTGTTTTGTCTTTCCTGCATAACTCTTCGTTGTCAATGAAAGACAGGAAGTTGACTTTGACTGCCACACCCACCCTTCTGATACAGTTGCTTCCAATGACTTTTACAACTGTGTCCTCATGGAAGAGTCAGGTGAAGCTGAGTCAACTCTCAGGAGCTTTTCTGCACCCACACACATTTTAGAACTTATACTCACATTTAATACCCGGCAGTCCTTTCTCAACCATGGGCATTAGTGGCCCCAAATCGCTTATGCAGGAAGAATTTACAAAGAAGTAACTTGAGATTCTATGAGAAAAATAAAGAAAGGGAGCTAAGGCAGAAATTATTTGGGGAAAAATTAGAAACACATTTCAATAAAACAGAACAAAAGAATCAATATGTCCTGTCATAGTAACATTAAGAATATTTATGACCATTTTAATCACAGCATTGGGTACATCCTATTAATTTGTTCTGTCATTTGTAAATTATTTTTTATAGATAGTATATAGTACAAAGTGTTTCCATTTTCCTTTCTATTACCATCTAAATTTTCAGTGATTTTAAAAAAATTTTAGATTTTGAACTGTTGAATTCCTTCTCCCAGGTCCCACAGTGATTATGAAGAAAGTATAACTTGAAGGTACAAGACAGCAAATATTATGGTGACCTGCTGCATCAGTTAGCTATTGTTGCATAGCAAGCCACCCCAAAACTGAGTGGCTTAATATTACCATTTATTTAGCTCATGATGCTGGGCTCAACGGGGTGGTTCCTTCAGTCTCAACTGGATGCCCTCAAGTGTCTTTGGGCATCTGTAGGTCAGCAGGGCACATGGAGATTGTCTGCTTGTCTGCTGGGGAACAGCAGCTTTCATCCTCCGCGTGCCTCAGCCATTGCTCCATCAAGTTGGCCAGGCTGGTTCACATTGCAGAGGAAAGTTAGAGAGAGAGGAAGCCTGTCAGGCCATTGATGCCTAGGCTTTGATTGGGCATTTCCTCCACATTCTATTGGCCAGAGCAAGTCACAGAGCCAGACCAGATTCAAGACAGGGGAATTAGACTCCATCTCTCAATGGAAAGAGCTGCAAAAGCAAAATGAAAATGGCATGGGGACAGAGAGGCCATTCACTGGGGCCACTGATACAACAAACCTCACGCCCTGCTGAGATGTTTCTCAAGCTCTGTCCATAATACCCTTACTCAACAGTCTAGTCCTGCCTCTTCAGGCACCTAGCAACATGAAGCCACTAGAAATTAAACTATTATCATTCCCATTTGATGCTCTTGCATCTTACTTCCTCCTGTCCTCTTCACAGGTGTTCCCAGCATACTCCACACTCCTCAAACCTCAGAGCATCTCTGGAAGGCCACACAAGAACCTACAGGGATGGTTGTCTCTGTGGACAGGAACCAGGGCACAGTATGGGAAGGAGGATCACAAATCACTTTTAACTTTTTGGTTCTCATTGGCATTTTTAATACATACATACATTACCTTAACTTAATAATGGTAAAATTTTACCGCACCCTACCTACTAGGTTCCTGGCATTGTGCTAATTACCTACACTTACATTCATGAACTAGACTGCAATCTGGAATATTCTTATTTTGTAGAGGCGTTAAGAGGATATATCAACTGCCCCAAATCATGGAGTTATAATCAACATAGCCAGGATTTGAATACAGGATGTCTGGCTCCAAAATCCATAGACTTCGTGCTTTACTGCCTCTTCTTCACAGAAAATGTCTTGAAGAGATGTCTACACTTGCTGTCTCCACTTATTTTCCACTCACTTTATAACTCAGTGCAGGTTGTCTTCTGTCCCGAGTAATCCATGAACTGGGTTCTTCTCCAAGGTCATAAATAACCTCCTTGTTATTAAATCTAATGGACACCTCTTAGTCCTCTTGTTTGACTTCTGGACAGCTTTAGATTCTGTTGGTTCTTTCTTCTTACATACTATGCCTTTGGATTCTGTGAAGTTACACCTTCCCGGTCTCCTCTGTCTCAATCACCTTTGCAAACTCCCCTTCTCCTGCTCTTCCTCCTTCCCTTTGTCCTCACAAGGATCTCTCCTAGGCCCATTTGTCCCTCCAGTTCACATGTCCTGGGCAATTTAATCCACTCCCATGATATCAATCACCAATTACTTCCCAACTTTCATCTCCACCCTTAGTCTCACACTGCACCTGCTACTGTCCATTGGACCTCTACTTGGGTATCTCAGAGACTTCAAAAAGTCTAGAATTACATGTCACACCCTGCCCACCACCATCAAAATCTACTTTTCCTCCTTCATATTCCAACCCAGTAAAACAAACCAGAAACCCAAGGGTTAGCTTTTTTGGAGGCAGGCCCAGCATAGGAGTTGGCAGGTGTGCAGATGCAGTACCACCTGAAGGGGGCAGCCTCCATCCAGTCACCGTACAGACCACTGCAGCGCAAAAAAGTGGCCCCTTATTGCCAGGCCTTTGGCCTTTCAGAGGAAATCTAGAAATCAGCACTGTTATGAGAAATGTCCTGAATTTTTTTTTTTAAATTGGGGAATTGGGAAACAGTGTTGGGGAACCGGGGAAGGGGAACAGACAAGTTGCTGTCCTTTTGTTCTTCAGTCTAGTTGTGGAGGACATTGCTTCACTGGCCCATGTTGGTATCATCATTGTGCTCTTCCTGGATGAGCCTCTGGATGGCCGCTCACAGCGACTCTTGGCAGCTCACACCGGCTGCCTGCTGCTCCGCTGGCTGCCAGCCGCTCACTGTAGCTTATGGCAGCCCACTGCAGCAGGCGCTGCAGCCTAACACTGACCCTGGCGATGCATGGCAGCCCAGCTCCAGGCTGAGCTGTTGTTCACCATCTTAGCTGTAGAGGGCAGTGTCACTGGCCTTCATATGTGGGATCCAAACTGGGGCTGCTGGTGTCCCAAGCGAGCTCTTAACCAACGCACCACTTGGCCGGCCCAAGTCCTGATATTTTTTTAATGCTGGCCACAAATTCAAATATTTTGAAAGCACTGCATAGGCCAAGCTAAACCTCCTGCTTGGGAGACGCAGTGCACAGCTCTGCCAAGCCACACCTCCACCTGCCCACTCTTCTGGGGTGAGGTCACCCTCTTCCATGGAGGTAGCACCATTACTGGGCCAACTCCCATGTCTCCAGCCTGACCTCTCTCTTTGGTTCCAGACCAACAGATCCATCCTTCCTTTCAGGCACCCCATACTCAACATGATCAACACCATGGTACCAAGTGACCCTACCTCTTTGCAATTCAAGAACAGCTAGGAATCTGGATTTGCATGTAAAATCACCAATTTAAAAAATTACATTAAAATTTTTCAGACAAAAAGTACTTTATCTTGGGTCAGATTTGACATCATAGCCATGAGCTGCTGCCCCTGACTTCGTGCAAACTGACTGCCCCACAGACATGGCCTCAACTGATCTTGGCCAAGGTCCAGAGGGGTGTTCATATTTCCCTGTGTTAGGTAAGGAGGTAGGTCAGCCAGGTAAAGTATATTGCTGGGAAGTTACACAGCTAGTCAGAGGAGCATATTTCTGAGTCTTAGGAGATTGTGCTCAACTTATTCCCCCCTAAGTTTGATTGTACAAAATCTTACTTCTCTATTGTTCACTTTATTTTATTTTTTAATTAAATTTGTGGGGTGAAATTGGTTAATAAAATTATATAGGTTTTAAGTGTGCAATTCTATAGTACACCATTGCATTGTGTGTCCACCACCCAAAGTCAAAACTCCTTCTGTCACCATATATTTGACCGCCTTTATCCTCTTCTACCTCCCCCTACTCCTAACCCTCCGATAACCACTAAACTGTTGTCTGTGTCTATGAATTTTTGCTCATTTGTTTGTCTTGTTTGTTTGTTGCTTTCAGTTTTATATCCCACATATGGTGAAGTCATATGGTTCTCGATTTTTTCTGTCTGACTTATTTTGCTTAGCATGATAATCTCAAAATCCATCCATGTCACAAATGGCAGTATTTCATCCTTTCTTATGGTGATGTGTTGTTTACTTCAAATATCATCTTCATTTCAAAGCTCTCCTTTTCTTCAATCAGAGTGATTTATAATTGGAATATACAACAACTATTAATACAATTGCTGCGATTGCAGAAAGCTGTAGAAGTTAATGCACACATACTAAAATCGCTAATGATAAAAACTCATGTTTATCTTACTGTCTCCTAGCCCACTCCTTCTTCTTTCCTCCTTACAGGTATTTCAGCATCCATTCCCCCAAACCTCAGAGCATCTTTAGAAGGCTATACAAGAACAATTGTGAGAACTGAAAGATGCCACTTTTACTTGAATTGCCATCTTGCTTTTTCATCCTAGGCAGTAGGGCAGATCCTGCCCACTAACACTTTCATTGCTGATCATTGTTCCCAGAGTAATTCTGTCTAGAGGAACTGGGCCTGAGGTTGTTGTGGGTACATGGGCAGGCAGGGACCACTGAAATAAACAGGCAGACACGGAACTTCTGCATCTGCAAAGGCAGAGGGATGTGCTTCTCTCTATTCCTCTCGAAATTCAACTAAAAGCCCTGGGCATTATATATAAAAGAAATACAAGGAGACTGAAAGGTAGAAAGAAAAGGCAGACCAGCTAGGGACCTCGGACCCAAGGTACAATGTGGTGGTGAGTTCCCTGAGTTTTGTTTTGCCTAGTATATTCCAGACTTGGAGCTGATGAAACCAGCAGTCCAGAAATGTTATGGTCACAGACCAGACAATACTCAACAAATCCTGCTCTTTCCAGCCAAAAGACAAGGAGAGGGAAAACTAAACAAGACAGGAAACTTTCAGACATTAACCTTTGTACACCAGTCAAACATCACAGAAAAAAACAAAAACAAACCATGGCCCACACCCACACCCACATAGATTTAATGGGATATCTGGGCTTCTATCTCCACCTGGAAGGAATGAGGCAGCACCTTCCCTTGCATCACACCCCAACTCCTGGCCTGGAGCAGAGGAGGCCAGCTAAAATAGAATGTTTAAATAAGATCCAGAGTCTCACAACATAACACAAAAATATCCAGGTTTCAATAGAAAATCACATATCTTACCAAGAACCAGAGAGATCTAAAATTGAATTTAAAAAAAAAACCCAACAACAATGACTAGATGCCAACAGAAAGAACAGAGATTTTAAAGCACCCATGATAAAAATGCTTCAATGAGCAATTATGAACATGCCTGAAACTAATGAAAAATAGGAAGTCTCAGCAGAGGAATGGAAGAGCTAAACATGAACCAAATGGAAATTTTAGAACTGAAAAATACAATAACTGAAATAAAAGCACAGTGGATGATGCGGACAGAAGAAAAAATGGTGGGGCAGAGGAAAGAAGCAGTATACTGGAAGATAGGACACTAGAAATTACCTAATCTAAACAATAGAGAGAAAATAGATTGGAAAAACAAAATGAACAGAGCCTCTGGAACCTATGGAACTATAATGAAAGATCTAACATTCATATCATTAGAATCCAAAAGGAGGGCCGGCTGAGTGGTGCAGTGGTTAAGCGCTGGTTTGGGAAGCCAGCGGCCCCGGTTCGGTCCCATATATGAGGGCCAGTGACACTGCCCTCAAAAAAAAAAAAAAAAAAATTCCTATAGAATCCAAAAGGAGGGAGAGAAGAAAAGATGGTGAGGCTGAAAAAGTACTTGAAGAAATAATGGCTGAAAATGTCCTAAGCTGCTTCTCAAAGGTTATTGTTTTATTTCTTAAGTTAGATCACAGGCTCTAAGCATTCTGGGCCTCCCCACACAGTGTGACATTGAGACAGCAGTTTCTGGAAGACAGCAGTTCTTTTCAACACTGCTGTGGTGTAAAGGTTTTTGTGAAAGAAGGAAGGACACAAAGGCCTGCTGAGGTCAAAGTGAGCAGGGCACCTGTGTCACACTCCTTGGGAACATAGGTAGAGTCACTCCTGGGTTGCAGAGGAGGAGATTAATGCTCACAGGGCTAATGTGAACCCAGTTAGTCTGGACTCTAAGTCCGGTGCTCCTTCCTGTATCCCCTCAAGCTACATTGCCATTTGTCCTGGATAGCATTCAGACCTTCCACTGGTCTGTGTAGATGCACCAGAGATTTTGTTTGGGAGCATCTGGGCTCCTGGAACATGGGGAGGGTTGCTGAGGATGGCAGAGGAGGGACAAGTCTGCACCAGTCTGCCTCTGCCCTATTTCCTGGGGATTTGTGTACCCCACCCCCACCAGCTTTGTATGTGCGTGTCTGTGTGTAGGTGTCTATGTATGTGTGGGTGTCTGTGTGTGGGTGACATGAGTGTGTCTGCCCAAGTGTATGTGACATGTGTGTAGGCCTGGATATGTCTATATGTGTCTCTATGTATCTGCATGGGGTGTCTGTATCGGTGTATGTCTCAGTGTGTCTGTTTTCCTTTCTATGTGTGTCTGTCTTTGTGTATTGAGTGTTTGTGTCTGTGTGTGTGGTGTGTGTGTCTGTGTGCATCTGATATCTATGTGTGTCTGCATGTCCCAGTGTACATGTAATGTGTGTGTGTGGTGTGTGTGTGTGTGTTGTCTGTGTCTGTACCTGTGGTCTCTGTGTGTTATCTGTATGCACGTAGTCTGTGTATGTAGTGTGCGTGTGTCCCTATGTGTGTTGTTCTATGTGCAAGCATGGTGTGTGTGCGCACATGAGTGTGGCGTGTCTTCCAGCGCTGAGACTCCTGAGAGCCCTGCTCTGTTCAGGGCCCTGTGACAGTTCCCCAGCGGCCACGCTGGGGCGCGGCTGCCAGCTAGGCGAACGGGAGGAGTGCCTGGCTGGATATTCGGTCTGTGCCCCCGCTCCTCCCAGTGGGCCAGGCACACGTGGACCCTGGGCACCGCCTCCCCGCGCCGCCAGCCAGTGTCGCGCATCCCCACCCACCGCGGGCTACCCGCCCCGCGAGCCAGCCCCAGGATAAAGTGGAGGTGCAGACGCCGCGCCCTGTCGCCACGGAGTCAGCGGCACGCAGCTCGGCCCGGCCCTGGCCCGCGGCAGACCAGGACCCGTGGCGCGCCGGGAACGCAACAGCGGCGCTCGTGGCCCCGGTAACTGCCTCCCAGCCCCCGCCCCAGCCTGCAAGTGCCGACACGACAGGGGTGGGGAGCAGCCTCGGGTCCCTAGCCCGCTCAGCGTGGGCTCCCGCGCCACCTTGTGCGCGCGCGCGTGTGTGCACGAGTGTGTGAGCGCGTGTCTGTGTGTGCGCGCGCGCGCTCTCCCTGCTCCCTCGCACCAGCTCCCAAACCAACTTGTCCGCTTCGACCCCATCTTCCCGGTCCCCGCCAACCCAGTGCTGAGACCCTTTCGAAGTCGCCTGTTTTTTTCCCGTGGCATTTCCAGTGACAACTGCGGGGCTCCAATCCCTGCGCGGTCGGAGACTGGCAGGAAGCAAAGTTTGTCAGGCGCCGCGGGGGTGACTTTACCTCGGGGACCCGCATTTGTGCGTGTGCGAGATGCCTCGGTGTGTGCGAAGCGTTTCCCAGTTTCCCGGGCTGTGGGTGCTGGGCTCCCGGCCCCTCCCTTCTCCGAGCCTCTCTAACGATTTGTTTAGGAAAAGTGATGACACGAACTAGTCGTGGAGGATAGCAGGCTCCTGTTCCCCGCCCTGGGAAAGGAGAGGAGCCCCGGAGAGCTTGTCAGTGAGAGCTGGAAGCAGACACCCCTAACGCCCGAAAGGCAGGATCTGGGAGCAGGGCGCGGAATAGGGAACAGAGGCTCAGGCTGCTTGATGCCGTGCTGTGACCGCGGCGATGAGGGAACAGCCCTTGATTGCCTGGCTCTGATTCTCAAGGCTGTCGTTGTGGAATGCAAAAGCCAGGACGTAATGGAAACAGGTTCGTCCACCCGGCATCCTTGGAATTTCAGGCAGGGGGAATTAACGGGAACACCATCACCTCATGATTGTGCCCCCTTGAAACTTCCTGGGGGACTTGAAGATGGCCGGGTTTTCTTGCAGCTGGGTCTTTATACCCACAGAGCTGGTATAATTTCCACTTGATTACAGCTAAAATAGTCTTTAAGATGAAGTTTCCTGAAATGATTTAAAATAAACACAGATGGGAAGGGGGGAAACGATGTAATGAGGCGAGCATTTTAAATAAAGTGAGCATTTTAAGAACAAATGGGATTTTTCAGTGTCGGAGAGATTGCAAGAAATTATATATATATATATATATATATATATATATATATATATATATATATATATATTATATATATTCTTTGAAATGGAATTGAAAAAAAACACGTTACAGACTCTGAACAGAGATTTCCTCCTTACTCCTCTGTGTTTTTGCCATGTTTATGACTTTGGAATATGTCCTTGTTTCTTCCAAGGACTTGGATATCCTTTCAAAATGCCGGAGGAAAGTTCTCCCAGGAGGACACCGCAGAGCGTTCCATACCAGGACCTCCCTCACTTGGTCAATGCCGACGGACAGTACCTCTTCTGTAGGTACTGGAAACCCGAGGGCACTCCCAAGTAAGTCTCCCCCAGATGCGCGGCACCTTCACACTGGCCAGTAGCATCTCCTGCAGGGCCACCATCTCCATGACCTACTTTACATGCTACTTTAACATTAGGCATAGCCATGCTAACGAAGCTGGGATAATCTTGGGTTTTTGTTTTTTTGTTTGTTTGTTAAATTAAGAAACAGGGGTTCTATTTTCTTTATAACAACTAGGATAGGGATTCTACCGTATGGCAGTTATCAAAAAGTTCCACATGATTTATTTTTTTGTACTGTAGCTGATTTCCTGTTTTACAGGCATTTCTTTAAAACTAAACTCAGCAATTACAGAACACCACCTAATCAGATAAGAAAATCAAAATTATATATAGTACCTTTGTTCTCTTTTCCTGTTTGATTATGAGCTTCAGAAGGTATCATACGTTAACTAGGAAGCAAGGGGTCTGGGTATTTCCTTTTGATTTCTTGCCAGCTCAATTACTTCGTACATTTTCCATCAGGATTCTCTTGCTATTAGAAGCAGACATTGGGACTACACACAATAAGACAGCTGGTCTCCTGCTGCTCGTCTCCTCTTGTATGAAATAGGGAAAACCCTGACTGTTTTTGTTATGCAGGGAAAGAAATAATTTGTGATAATCAACTGGCCTAGTGATGAGTGAACAGTTTCTGTTCCATAGACATTTTACCTGCTTCTTCCTAGGTCCTGTGTCTCCCAGAGGACATGGTGTGGTATGATTATGTCTCCCTTTCTGTCTTAGTAATCACCCAACCCTAGCATAGCTATAAAATATCTCCTATATCTTCAACAAGGTGTATAATCCAGGTAGCTAGCTGCACATTAAAAAACCACACATATGTACTTTTAAAGATCTGGCTTAAACTCATAGCTTCAGGGCTGCTATACAAACTGGCATTGTAATAGGCTGTTAATAGTTCTCACCAGTGCTGGCAATATCTTTCTGAAAGATTTCTTCTAGAGGAGAGTGTGTATGTATATATGTGCATATGTGTCAGATGGAGGGAGAGAGGGTTGTCAAGCATTATCTTTATGCTCCATTCTGATTTATTCTTCACTCTGACTTAACTCGCTGTAGAATTACATATTCTTGGTTTAATTTCTATCAACTTAGTGGATATGGTGAGTTATTTTCAATATACAAGAAGAGGACAAAGAATTCAAAGTGGAAGTTTCTAATGTCCCAGTCTCAGACTTAGGGGGCTTTCTCAGTTGAATTGGGTGGCTGTCCTGATTTGAAGTCAGTGAACGAAACAGGACCCACAGTCCTTAAATGAGGGCAGGGTGGTGGGTGAGTGAGTTGGGAACAGCCATGAGTGGTTTTCACTATCTCCAGTCTGATGCTGCATTGTGGGAAGCTCTCTGCTGCTGCACTTCTGTTCCTGTTAGAGATTGCAACCCAATAGTTTAAACAGAGCTATCTCTTGAAAGTCAATGTTTGTGTGCAATGTTAAGGGGGGTGGATGGTTGAGGCATTTGGGTGCTGGGCTTTGGAAGAGAAATGTGGCTAGGGAGGTCAGGTGTCAGACAAGGTAACAGGCAGCATCTCTAACCAAGGGTCCTCGGCCCAGCTCCAGAGCCCACCTGGAGCCCACCCTCTTAGGCGCTCTGTGTCTACTTCCTGGAGATGATGCAGATCAATAAATTCCCTTTTGGGATTGGGATCTTTTTCTGTCATGGAAGACATTTCACAACCAACCCAGACTAATAAGAAAGTCCTAGAGACTCCCTATGGTGACAGACGTTAGCCCTATGCTGGCTGCATCTTGGGGAAGGCTAGGGTCCTGGGGGAGGGATCACGGCAGCTAGAATGATGGGAAGCAGTGGGGGCCTCAGGGCAGAGGTTATGACAATTGGTACAAAGCATCTCCATATCTTACTAACAGACCAGCTGCTGGGCAGGACTGCCCTCTTGCATGGTCGAGAATACCTCTGCTGTTGCATTTCAACATTGTTGCCTGCTACTTTTAGGAAGAGGAGAGGACTGCAGGTCACGGCTGGCTGTAGCCTATCTCCTCCAGGGACGGTCCTCCAGACCCTTTCCCCATTTCAGCTCAGGGTCTTCCCTGCTCTGCCATCTGTGGGGAAAATGCTCAGGCAAATATCACCTTCTCTCCACTTGTCCACTCTTCTTTTTTGTTTGTTTTGAATCTTTCTCACAGAGGCCTTTGGAATTTCAGAAGCCACCCTGAGGGGGGGGGGCAGGGGGCTGTCTTACACTGAAGGATCTGTGCCTGCCTCCATTAATTGGCACTGGTTTGGGTTGATTTTCTGGTCAACAAGTTTTCTCCAGCTCCTTGGGCCTGCCCAGAGCACCTGCCAGAATGGTCTGCCCTCAGGGGACTTACTGGGCTCCAAGACCAGCCCTGTATGTGGCTCAGAGCAACACTGGGTCACAGGTGTCAGCCTTAGCTGGGAAACTGGTTTAACTTGCTTATGGAAACAAATTATGTCTTTATAAATACCAGCCTCCTTACACCAGATCCTGAGAAAAAAGCAAGTATTTCTTAAGATACTTGTGGTCATTACAATGTGTAGCCAAGCAAATGCAGTTTTTAATATAGCAGGTCAGAGGCTCAGGATTTAGTCACTATAAACCAGAGATTTTAAACCTACCTCTGGCAATACCAAGGCAAATTCATGCTCATCTAGTAGTATTTATTCATGATAATAACAAACATTAGACTTAAGGTATAGGAGAATTATCTCATATTAATCGAGTATCAAATCAAGTGTGTTCTGAGGTCTGGACAAGAATGATCTTATTTTATCTTTACATCAACTTATAAGACAAATATCATTATTATTCCCATTTTACAGATGAGAAACAGAGGCCCAGATGACCCAGTCCACAGTTGCTGGATTCGGCCCAGATTTCTCTGGCTCAAAGTCAATAAATTCTTACATTTTTTGTTGGTAATGAGTATAGAATAATTAATTCTCCCTAATCATTTGCTCATAATATATTTAAAGTGGGAGATAGATTAAACTTATGTTTCTATTCCCAAACAAAAAAAAAGCTATGATGCTCTGAGGGACTGGCTGCCTTATTGAGATTCTTCGGTACTTTGGAATTTTGAAATATTGGTTCTTCAGCAAATTTCCACTGATAGTATTGGCAGGGTAGTGGAGATGGGGCCAGGTGAGGGTTGAGTTGATTTGTGGACTCTTGTGACCTTGAATAATATTTAGCACTTTTGAATTCAGTCTACCAAGTGGCACTCGGTTCATTTAAAGAACAACTTTAATGTCTAAATATTACTTAGCCATCCTTAGAACAGTGAAGGTGATCCTGCCCCACATGGTGAATGACTGACTGCATATTATTGGAGGGATGCTGGGAGTGGTCTGAAACAATACTCAATTTGATGAATCCCATAAAGTCCTTCTTGATTCTGTCTGAATGGGAAGGCTGGATAGCTTGCTGTAATTATATGATTATACAGCTGCAACCCCCAGCCTGGTTAGTTCCAGGCTTGGACCAGTTCCTCTGTTCATCACTAAGGTCCAACATGAAGTAAATGCGTGTTGAATAAATACTTTGGTGCTCTTCATCTTTCTTTAAAGCTGATACCTCCCTCATACCATGTGCACTTGGTATCTGGGTAGCCTTTCAACTCTGAAGAGCTGCTAAGCTTTCCTCTCTGTAGCTTCTGTTTGCGAGAACAACTGGTGTATTGAGGGAGTTGTTCCAACATGCAGTTGTCCCTCTGCTTGCAGATGTCCTGATGTAAACCCCTATGGAGGCAAGCCCTCCTACCCCACCTGGTGAATCACAAGTGACTCATCTTAGAAAGTTCAATTTGGCATTTTGTTCCAAATTCCCCTGCATTTGTGGAAACCTTACAGAACGTAAGTCCCAGGAGTTCCTTCTTTAGACCTTGCCCTCTTTTCCTTCCTTGCCTCTGACTTCAGTAATCTGGCTTTTCCCTCCAGTAATTCTGCAGCCACTCCTTCACCATGGATACCTCCTTTTATTTTCCCAGCTCCACCAGTCTGATCTGCCCCAGAAGGAAGTCTGCTGCTGGTGTAGTTTTCTAAATTTTCCTCGTGTGATATGGAGTTGGGGCTGGGAGTGAGCACATGCTGGGGGTGAACTAACTAACTAACTAACTAACTAACTAACTAACTAACTATGTGGCATCAGTTCTGGAACCTCCCCAAGTTCTGAGTGTTGGCCATGTCAGTGGATCTAGAAATAGTTAGCCAAGGGTCCTTGCTCCTCCTCTCCTTATTCCTTATTTCTTATTCCCCAGAGTGGAGGACCAGCGACATCCCCTACCTTTGCCCTGCCGTTTCCTCGGTCACATTGATCCCCTTCTGTATGAACCCTTCCAATTCATATTTGGAGTTTTGTGCAATGCTCTCTTAATACACTTCCTCCTACCTATGCAAATTTACCTGGACAAGAAGCAATTCTCCTAAGGTGGGATATATTTAAATGCTACAAAACATCCTCCCTTCCTGCTACCCTCATCATGTCTTCCTTATATCAGCTACCAGCCACTTGGCTGTAGCACATGTGGCTCCAGAAGATAAGGGACCCACCCAGTCAACTGGATCCAGACTACAGAGATACAGAATCCGCACCATCCGGCTGGACATAATTTCTATCCCCACTGCCTTCTGGAAATTTTGTTTTATAGGTCAGATGGGGGTTTCCCTATTCTCTCCTCCTCCTTAGGCTTTCTAATCAGTTTGTAAGTCGGTTATGTGGTGCCTTTCTTTCCCCCAGCCTAGGGAGTTGGCTCAGTGTTCTGGGCAATGTGCTGTAGGTTTTGCTTACACCCTTGAGTGTTTCTATCTCCTGTGTGGCCCCTGCTGCCTCCTGTGTGACTAGTGACTAGGTTTTACTGCATTGCTTACCTTTTGTTGATATATCCCCAGAGTCACCCAAATCACATCCCTTATTTGTCCCTAAAATAAGCCATTTTGAACTCCATTCTGTTTGTCTCCAAGGGGTGAGGACAGCTGAGCTTCCCCCAAGGCCAGGCCCTTGGCCCTTATCCCTGATTGGGAGGAGCTAGGCTAGCTCTTGGACTCTTCAGAGCCTCTGTAGCAAAACAGGCTTTGGGGGTTCACCTCTGTGAGTGTCCCTGCTCTTTCTGCTCAGCTGTAGTCACCCTCATATTCAACCAGTCAGTTCAGTGAACACTTAGTTATGGAAGGCTACATGTTCCAGAAATTGTGTTGGGCACCGAGTGGGAGACAGTGTCAAAGACTAGTTTTGTTTGATGAAGGGGTGGGAGTGGGGAAAGTGAACACATGAACAATTATCATATGATGTGACAAGTACTTAGAGATAAGACCACTGCTTAGCCACACAGAGCCTTTATGCAAATTAGAAAAGGGAGCCCAGCCAGATAGACACAACCCCTTAAGCGTGAGACTTGGTGAGCAGCGTGGGCTAGATTTCAGCTCCTACTCACTCTTTCAGCCAGTGCCCTTGAATGGTATTACACCTGCGAGAAGGGCAGGGCATGGAACCAGGGCAGAAAAGCAAGAGCCACAGTAGCATTGCATTACCAGGCATAAAGCATGGGCAGAAACTGAATGAAACTAGGGAGGTGAGAGGGGGCCAGGATCTTGCAAGTCAAGCTACAGGCTTGGACTCGAATTTCTGGGGGCGGGGGAAGTGGTATAGCCAGACTTGTAACTTGGACAGCCAGCTTGTTGGAGGTATTTGCAGTAATCCAGGGGACAGGTGGAGAGGGCTGAGTCATGGCACAGTGGTGGTACTGCATGGTAGTGGCAGATGGGGAAATGAAAGTTGATCATACAGTGATGATGGACAGTGGAGAGGGGGAAAGAAAGTTCCCAGGTGTCTTCCTAAGTGATGGGTATACATGAGACACAGGCTTCTCCTTCTCAGCACACACCTTTAGATTATTCTCTGCTCTGAAGATGGTGGGGCCACTCTCTGACACTTCATTGGAGCAGGCCTGAAATACGCCAGTAGGAAAAATTGAGGAGAGGGAGTGAGGACAAGCAATGAAATAACATTTCAAATGTCACCAATAAGATATTAATGACAGGAACAAGTTCATTTTTGTTAAGGTAAGAAAGGAATCAAGTCTTACATTGTCTTCCTACAGTGAGGAATCAAAAATTAAGTGCATTTGACTTATATGTGTTGTTTCATGAAATTTATACCCAAACTCTGAGAAAATGGACATTGATATGCATTTTATAGCAATGCCACATTATTTTTAATCATGTTACTGCTTCTCAGTAGTGCCTGAGTACACTGCCTTTGTCGTAATGTAGTGAACTGCCTCGTTTTTAAATGGGGCGTCTCTTCTGGGCTTCTTTTTAAAGACTCTTTGAATAGCAAAGATCTTTTGATGGCAAGAAGAAAGGCCGGCTGCTATTCTTGCAGTTGATTTTTCCAACAGCTTCATTAAGGGATAATTTTTTTCAGTTACTATAAGAATGTTCTGCAAATACAAACCTATTGTAGCTTTGTTTTGCAGTGGAGTTTAAGAAAAAAATTGCAAAAATAAGCTGCTTCCTGAATAGCAACTGTTGTCTACCATTGTCTATTTATCAACACCTTTTAGGTTTAACTCTTAATTTCAGATGCGCTTTGTCCATGAATGCAAACCAAACTGTTGGTTATTGTGTAAGTGGAGGAAATGGCCGTTAGTGGTGTGAATTTTTACAACTGAGATTACAAGACTACCCTTGTCCTACATTTTAGGATCATCCAAGGTTCTTGTTGGTAGGAGGTTCTTTTCATTTCACACAGCCTTGTTCATTAGGCATGGGGGTGGGGATGCTGATGGTGATCATTGAGTGGCACTGGGGGTAATATTGTTCTCTATGTATTTGAGTGCCTGATCAGCTACAACAAGGGGCTGTGTATAGCTAGGATGGCTGCAGGAGAAGCTGTGCACTGCGTGTCACTCCATTTGCAGCTGCCTGATTTCACATTTGTAGTCTTCCCCTAATGTGCCTCTCTCCTGGGCTCTGCTGACTGTTTGTTTTTTCTCCTGATGTCCAACAAATCCTCCTATGTGTAGAGTGACAAAAAGACATGCCTTTTTCAAAAAGGTTCAAATGTACTGATTCTTATGTGGTCACAGATCTATCAACATTCTGGAAAGAAGGGAGGAAGGGAAGAAGGGAGGAAGGAAGAGAAGGCAGGAAGGAAGGGAATAGAAGAGGAGAAGGGGGAAGAACTGAAGGAAACAAAGAGGGTTAGAAAAATATATCCTCAGTTAATGTTAAGGTTAGGGGAATTTGGCTTTCCTTTTCTTGAACAAGTTTTCAAAACCAGAAATACTTAGAAGTTTCCATGAGGCAGAATTAATAGAGATCAAAATGGAAATGCATCGCTTTGTGAAATCACACCTGTGCTATCTTTAAGGTACTTGTGCCTCTGTCATCTCATATTGCTACCTTTAGAGAGCAGGTGTCGGGGTTGAATGGCCCAGAGAAAGGCTTAGATTATGGAGATTGTGATGCACTTCTCCCACCAAAATGCAGGCTCTCCAGTGTTTTGTTACCATGTTATGTCCTTGGTGTCTAGAACAGTGGCCAACCCTCAGTAGGAGGTTAATGAATGTGTTGAATGAATGAATCTGCTCCAGCAAGAAGTAAGGAGCATGTGAGCGTGTTACTAACAGAGTTAGATTTTTTCTGGTGGAGAAACTCAGACTTGAGTACTAAGGTATCCTTAGAGTTCACCAGCTCTCCCTAAACTTGGGACTTCCTGAAGTTGGTGGTGGAGCGTTTTAAGGGCTTAGAGTTTGTAGACATTTTGACATCATGGGTATGTGACTATATGTACTTTTCTGGAAAGGGAGATGGATCACAGAGTCCACTAGCCTCTCAAAATGGAGATGCTCCACAACCCCAATGCTCTGTGCCAACCATATTTTGCAGATGGAAAGACTGAGGCTTATGATGAGCATGAGGTCCCCTAGAGTGCTGGCATGGGGCCAAGGACAATCTCCTGATAATGCATTTCTTTTGCTCCATGCTTTCTCTCAGGAGTTGCTCTTACACCTTCTTCTTATGGGTTTAAACCACAACTTAGCCCTTCCTAGTAGCTATTTGAACAAACGTCCAGTTTGGGGCAAGGCTTGGAGAGGTCTTAATTTACCAGCTCCTTCCCCCTTGCCAGAAGCCATTTGACACATCTCCAATTTGGTGGTTCTCTTTTCAATGGTCAGAAGTATGTGTGGGCCCGAGGTGATGCCCAAGGAGGCTAAGTAATGGAGGTGGTGTATGGACTTCAGAAAGATGACAGAAGACTTACTTAAAGGACAAAGAGATGGGATTGGAGAAAGGGGATAAATTGCAGGAGGAAGAGGAGCCTAGGAGGCCTCTAGGAAAATGAGAGGATGTGGCAGACAAAAAGGGGGGCAAAGAGGGAAAAGAATGTGAAGAGAAACCTTGAAGTCAAGGAGAAAACTGCAGATTTGGCCATATGTAGATTCTGGTTAACTCTCTTTGTCAAAGCAGGTCAGTTTCTCCAGGACATTTATAGCCTACTGGTTTAGAGATGAAAGGCCCCTGGCTAGGAAATTGCTGCCTTTAGACATTTTAGAAGTTTTTATCAGTTTATTCTGTTCAGTCAATCTTGAAGAGACATGTTTTGGGTAAAACTGTTTTCTTTGGGAAGCAAAGAAGGATAGTGCAGTGGAGAAGCTTAGGCCCTAGAGCCAGACCACTGGGACCAGAGCTGGTCTATATGGATGAGTCATGAGGCTGTGGATACATTCCTTGATGAATCTGGGCATCGGTTTTTTCATCTTTAAAATGGGGCCTAGTAGTACCTTTCCCCCAGGGTGGTTGTGCTGGTAAGAGGTAAGTGTTGGGGTCAATGCCTGGCACACAGTAAATGACATGTGTTTTGGCTCTTATCACTTAGTTTGGCCTCTTTGGCTACTTCCACAGTGGTCTGGTGGGCTCTAAGGATCATGTGTCAGGCTTGTTTGTTACCTGCCATTATCCCTTACTTCCCATCACCCTTGTCAGTCAAAAAGACCTAGAGGGAAAGCAATCATAAATTCCCCTTTACTGATCTTTCCCCCTTGACTCCAGGCTGTACACTTTTCCCCAGTCTTCAGGTTATTTTCTTTTTCCCCTCTTAATAGTTAAAAGTCAGTTCCATTTCAGTGAGATTTAAGACTCACTTCTAGATGCTGAGTGCTTAGTACACAAAGTAAACAAAACAAGAAGACCATGAAGAAGTCATTGGTGGTGAAATTCTTTTTGAGATAACACAGAATAAAGATAATTGAACACTTTCTTTCATCTCACATAAAAAAATCTCTGTGACAGTATTTGAGGTATGACTCCAGACTGGCGAGAGAACCAAATGACCTTAGGGAGTACAACTGGGGGTCAATGCAAACAAACCCTGGTAAAAGCATCTACTCGGTCCTTAGTAGTCTGTGTCTTCAGTCACTTCAGTCTTTGGCATGTCTTTCTCCTTCAGTCCTAGATGTGCATCAGGTTGGTATGTATTTTTTTTTTTGAGGGCAGTGTCACTGGCACTCACATGTGGGATCCGAACCGGGGCTGCTGGCTTCCCAAGCCAGAGCTTAACCACTACGCCACTCGGCCGGCCCATGTATCAGGTTGGTATGGAAATGTTTGTGCTGCAAGGAATGAGATTGTTGCTGTAGGTGCCATCCTGCCATTTACTCCATCAGAGTGGGCAGGGCAGTCTGGGTTCATGAGCAATTTAGCTCTTAATTCTGTAGGTTGGCAATTTGTGCTGGGCACAGCTGGGAAGTTCTTCTGCTGGTCTTGCTGGTCTTCCTCATGCATCTGTGATCAGCTACTGCCTCCACAGGCACGGGTGGGCAGGCTAGGATCTGGCCTCAGATGGCTTTACACACATGTCTGGCAGGCTGTTGGTGGGAGTACCTCAGTTCTCCACATGGTCTCTCATCCTTTATGAGGCTAGCTCAGATTTTTTTTTTAGGGTGGCAACATTTCAAGAACAAGAAGAGGGGGCCGCCGAGTGGCGCAGTGGTTAAGCGCTGGCTTGGGAAGCCAGCGGCCCCAGTTCAGGCCCCACATACGAGGGCCAGTGACACTGCCCTCAAAAAATAAAAAATAAAATAAGAGGGAACCTATAGATTAAAAGAACAAGAAGAAAGCAAACCCTGTCATGTCAGTGCTTTTCTATTTTCTTTAAAGATTTTATTGGGGAATTGGGGGAGGGGAACAGCACTGGGGAACCGGGGAAGGGGAACAGACAAGTTGCTGTCCTTTTGTTCTTCGGTCTAGTTGTGGAGGACGTTGCTTCACTGCCTATGTTGGTATCATCATTGCGCTCTTCTCTGGTGTGGCAGATCGGTCGCTGGCCTCTGGACAGCTACTCACAGCAGCTCTTGGCAGCTCACAGCAGCTGCCAGCTGCTCATGCTGGCTGCCAGCCACTCACTGTAGCTTATGACAGCCCACTGCAGCAGGGGCTACAGCTATGCCGTCCCAGGGACTCACAGCAGCCCAGCTCCAAGTGGAGCTGTTGTTCACCATCTTAGCTGTAGAGGGCAGAGATTCCTCATATGTGGGATCTGAACCGGTGCCGCTGGCATCCCAAGCCAGCACTTAACCGATGCGCCACTCGACCGGCCGTGTCAGTGCTTTTCAAGTCTCTGCTGTGTCAAGTTTGTGAATGTCCCACTGTCAAAACAATTCAGTTCCAGTTGGTGTGTTAGTACACAGTCAAGGAGCAAGGATGAAGACAGAGAATAGTTTGTGGCTATTTTTGAAATATACTATGTGGGAAAAGAAACCTTTGTGCTAAGAGTTGGGAAACCAGTGTTGAAGTTTTATTTCTGCCTCAGCCTCTGTCTCTGAGTAATTTTGGACAAGGTACCATCTCTTAGACCTTACAGCAAGTTCCCAGAGGGTTTTGCATTTTATACAACTCTGGGATAGTTTGCATCTCATGGTGGTAGAACAACCTATGAGCTTCTCAAGGGTAGATTTCATGTTTTGTTTTATTTTTTCTTCTCCAGTGCCCTCCCCTTGTAGAGTTTCATGCCTGGCACAAAGTAAGGGATCTAAATATGTTTGTTCAGTGAATGGATTAAGTTCCCATATTTAAAGTGAAATGATTGGGCTAGGTGATTCTGAAATGCCCTTTTGGTATGGTTTTTTAGGAAAAAAGCAGAAGAGGCATTTCCACTAAGTATAGATCAGAGGGAACTAACATTTTGTGCAGGAAATGGAGCACCTAAATCCAGAAGTACGAGGTCAGACGATTAAGTTCTCAAACTCATCCTAGAAAAAGTGGTACATACCTCATTGCTGAATATTACTACAGTGACCTTCGAAGTATTCCCCTTGGGAAACTATGCACAAATTCCAGAGCCTAGTCCACCATTCAAAGCAATTTTGGAACTCTTCCTGGAATGGACATCAGAGCTGTCGTTGCATTACTCTTGATGCCCTGAAGGTCATCAAAATGTCTTCTCTTCAATATTTCCTTTATCTTTGGGTAAAGAAAGAAGTCATTAGGAGGCAGATCAGGTGAGTAGGGAAGGTGTTCCATACAGTTCTTCACTTACTGTCTAAAAACTCCCTCACAGACAGTGCCGTGTGAGCTGGTGCATTGCTGTGATGCAAGAGCCATGAATTACTGGCAAAAATTTCAGGTCGTGTAACTTTTTCATGTAGCCTTTTCTGCACTTCCAAATAGTAAACCTAGTTAACTATGTGTCCAGTTGGTACAAATTCATAATGAATAAACCCTCTGATATCAAAAAATGCCAGCAACATTACTGCAACAAGTTCGTAAACTTAATAGTCAGACCTCATATCATTGAAGGGGTTGTTACCACTTAGAATGAGAATGTTCCCTGAAAGTAATCCCTTGAGGTATATTAGGTAGCTGTGTTTTAGGCAGTTTAACTTTGAAGTAAAATTCTACATGTGAAAACGCATTTATGAGTGGGAACTGCAGGATGACAGAAAGTGTTTTTCATTTAGCACAGAAGTCAGTGTGGACACCAGAATCTGGAAATGAGGTCTGCTTCCTTTTTGATGTGGGGGGGATGATTCAACGGAATTAACTGAGCTCCAAATATAAACCCAGCACCATGCAAGACAGCAATGGAGGGTCCACGAATGCATGGAAACCCATGGCCCATTTGAGAGAAAACTTCCAGGTACACAAATTCTTTCTGAACACCTTGACTGCGCTGTATCTCATTCTGGTTTTGGAGATACAGAAATGAAGCAGCTCTGTCTCTGCCTTTGAAGACATCTCTGCATATTTACCAGGGAGGCAATTTCAAGCACGTAGGAGTTTGCTTGTGAGGGTGATGCATTCTGTGTTAGGGTTCCAGAAAAGAAGTTTAGGTAACTTTAAGCTGGCTCTTAAAGATGGAAAGGGCCATTCTAGACAGGAGAGACCACTTTCACACAGGCATAGAGGAATGTCCTCAAAATGGCAGGAATTCTTTGGAAATTATAGTCTAAAGTAGATGGCAAAAAAAATGAGTTTGGAATGGCTGGTGCAGGAGCCTGAATTTAAATGGCCATTATATTAGTTTGCTTGGGCTGCCACAATAAAATACGATAGAGCGTTAAATAACAGAAATTCATTTTCTCACAGTCCTGGAGACTGGAAGTCCAAGATTAAAATGCAGGCAAGTTTAGTTTCTGTTAAGAGCTCTCTTCCTGGCTTGTAGATAGCTACATTCTCACTGTGTCTTCATATGGTCTTTCCTCTATGTGTGCATATTCCTATGTCTCTTACTCTTCTTATAAGGATACCAGTCCTATTGGATTAGGGTCCCACTCTTACTACTTCATTTAAACTGAATTACAAGCTCTATCTCTAAATACAGTCATATTGGGGGTTAGGGTTCAGCATATAAATTTGGAGGGACATAATTCATATTGTAACAGCTGTGTTTGACATGTTGGAGGATTTGGGCCTTATTGTGTAGGCTGTGTGGCAACCATTATAGAGTCAGGAATCAGGTAGGGTAGTTATTGTTTATAGTCTAGTACTTTTGAGGCAACTGGGAAATCTTCCATGCTGGCCTTAGATGAGGGTCCTGCTTTTTCACATTTGTGGTTCTCTGTGGTTTCATGGTATATGCCCCCATCCTGTCTGAAGTTGCTGTGTCCTTTGCCTTGATGTCTTGTGTCTAAGACCACCTAGTCTCAGCAGACCCTGAAGGCCAGCTGGCTCAAGGGCAGCATCAAACACAAGAGTGAGAATGTGCCAGAGATAAACTCTGCCTTTACAGTGTCATGGCACTGTGCAGACCTGGTAGTTGCCTTCTCTATAGCCATTCTGCCCTCTTTATTATTGATTTTTGTCCCCAGATTTGTGACTAATGATTGGTTTTAATCATATGAGACTATTCCATTCTCCATTTGCAGCCAGGGCTGGCTATGGGATAAGTCTGCCACCTGACGACACTAGAAAAAGAATAGCAAATTAAACATAATGCAAGCAGATGGAAGGAAATAATACAAAGTGGAGTCGAAACTAATAAAATAGAGAATAGGAAAAAAATAGGAAAAATAAATAAATCCAAAAGTTGGTTGTAGGAAAAGATCAACAAAACTGACAAATCTTGAACTTTTGACTTCCTGTCAAGATGGCAGAGTAGATAAACACTGTGCTTACCTCCTCCCACCTTCACATCAAAATAGCAACAAAATTATAGAACAACTACTTTTGAGAACCACCTGAAGACTAGTTGAACAGAACACATATAACTAAGAATATAAAGAAGAAACCACGTAGAGACCGGTAGAAGGGGTACAAACATGAAATGGCTGGTCTCACACCACATATATAGGTTAAGAATTGGGGGTATATATCAGCTGTGGAGGTCTCCCCCAGATGAGGGAGGGGTCCCAGCCCCTCACTGAGCTCCCCTGCCTGGACCACCAGTGCCAGGAAGTCTTCACAACATCTGGCGGTGAAAATCAGCATGTATTTCCTCTGGGTGAAACAGAGGGCTGCTGGAGTCCGAGCTGTTCTTTTTTTTTTTTTTAATGTTTTTTGAGGACAGTGTCACTGGCCCTCATATGTGGGACCGAACGGGGGCCGCTGGCTTCCCAAGCCAGCGCTTAATCACCGCACCACTCGGCCGGCCCCCAGCTGTTCTTCTTAAAGGGCCTGCACATAGACTTATTCACTGGCAGGTGCACTTACTCTGTCCAGCACTGGGCAACAGCTTGGAAAGCACCAGGGACATACAGAGAGGAAATGAACTGTCTGGCTTCAGGATGTGGGCTGGAGGGACAGCTCTCTCTACCATTTTGTTCTTTTGCTGAGCCCTACCCCAACCCAGCCTGCAGGCACATGATGGCTCCAAATCTGTGAGTGTCCATCAGAATCCCCACCCTGGTGATTCTCTGAGAACCCACCCCACCCAATTTGAGCACAGGCCCGAACTTCTTTCAGTGGTTGTTATTCATAAGCAACTGGTCTAGGCCCATTCTGTGGACTTCCCTTAAAACTCTGAAAAGTCAACAAACTTTCCAAAAGCAACAACTGTTCTCTGCAAGCCCTACACCTCTTGTTAAGTGACCCGCAGCCTGGCAATAGTGATGGTTAGCCTCAGTTCACAGCATAGCCTCTCCCAGGCACCTCCAAGCCCAGCACAGACAGCTAACAACCATAGATCACTTTGCTGTTTCTAACAGTTGGCCCCAGGCTGAGTACTGGCAGCAGCTGACGTTGGCCTACACTAAAGCCCGTTTCAAGAATCCCCAGAACCAACACACCTGGTGGCCAGCTTCAGACCACACCAGAGCACCACTCAACTACCTCCACAAACGACAAACCCAAAGGGCAGACTTGGCAGGCACCAGAGCTCCGCTAAAGCATACCCTGCTCCATAGAGTCAGCCCTTGCACAACAGCTTTTCCACTGTAGTCACATCCACTCCTCACAGCCAGTCAGCCTGAGGGTCAGTCCCACCCACTGATGTGCCAACAACAGTCAAGGCTCAACTAGAATAGATGGGCACACACAAGGGACACCCTGGAGCAATGGGCTCAGGTGGCCAGGGAAACTGCACCACTGAGCCCCACAGGAGACCTACTACATAAGGCCACCCTGCCAAGACTGGGAGACATAGCAGATCTACCTGGTACATAGGAACAAACACAGGGAGGCAGCCAAAATGAAGAGACAAAGAAACATACCCCAAATGAAAGAACAGGACAAAACTTCAAAAAAGAACTAAAAAATATTGAGGCAAGCAATATACCAGATACAGAGTTAAAAAAAAAAAACTGGTTATAAGGATGCTCAGTGAACATAAGGAAAGAATAGATGAACTAAGTAAGAACTTACACAAAGAGATAGAAATTATAAAAAAGAAACTGTAAAAGTGATTACAATAACTGAAATGAAAAATACATTAGATGGAATCAACAGCAGATTAAATGAAGCAAAGGATCAAATCAGCAATTTGAAAGACAAAATAGCAAAGAGAATTTTTTAAAATAAGGATAGTTCAAGGGGCTATCCAACATTTGCATCATAGGGGTACCAGAAGGAGGAACGAGCAAGAGCAAAGGACTGAAAACCTTTTTGAAGAAGTAATGTCAGAAAACTTCCCTAACCTGGCAAAAGAAATAGATATACAAGTCCAGAAAGCACAGAGAGTCCCAAACTAGATGATCCCAAAGAGGCCCATACCAAAAATATTGTAATTAAAATGCCAAAGATTAATAAAGAAAGAGAATCTTAAAATCAACAAGAGAAAAGCAATTAGTTACCTACCAGGGAACTTTCATAAGACTGTCAGCTGATTTCTCAACAGAAACTTTGCAGCTCAGAAGGAACTGGCATGAAATATTCAAAGTGATGAAAAGCAAGGACCTGCAACCAAAATTACCCAGCAAGGCTATCATTTAGATCAAGAGAGAGATAAAGAACTTCCCAGACAAGAAAAAGTTAAAGGAGTTCATTGCTACCAACCCAGTATTACAAGAAATGTTCAAGGGACTTTATAAAGAAGAAGATGGAAAAAAATAGATGAAAAATATAGTAATAAAATGTCAATAACTTCATACTTATCAATAATTACTTTTGATGTAAATGGATTAAGTGCTCCTATCAAAAGACATAGGATAGCTGAATGGATAAGAAAACAAGACCCATACAAGAGGTCCACTTCAGATCAAAAGACAGACACAGACTGAAAGCTAAGGGATGAAAAAATATTTCATGCAAATGGAAATGAGCCAAAAGCTGGAGTAGCAATACTTATACCAGACAAAATTGATTTTAAATCAAGGGCTATAACAAGAAACAAGGACATAACATAATGCAAGGGATCAATGCAACAAAAGGATATAACCCTGGTAAACATTTACTCACCCAACATAGAAGTACCTGAATATATAAAACAAATATTGACAGATATAAAGGGAGAAATCGACAGTAATACAGTCATAGTAAAGGACTTTTACACCCCATTGACGTTAATGGGCAGGTCATCCACACATAAAATCAACAAGGAAACAGAGGCCTTAAATGACACATTACATCAGATGGATTCAATTGATAGATGATGTTTTAGAACATTTCACCCCAAAGCAACAGAATATACATTCTTTCCAAGTGCACAGAGAACATTTTCCAAAATAAACCACATTAGTCCACAAAACAAGTCTCAATACATTTAAGAAGATTAAAATAATATCAAGTGTCTTCTCTGACAACAATGGTATGAAATTAGAAATCAATTACAAGAAAAACACAAAAACACATGGAAGCTAAATAACATGCTATTAAACAACGAAGGGGTTAAAAATGAGATCAAAGTAGAAATCAAAAGATACCTTGAGACAAATGGTAATGAAAACACAATGACCCCAAATCTATGGGATCCAGCCAAAGCAATTCTAACGGGGAAATTCATAGTAATAAGGCCTACCCCAAGAAACAAGAAAAATCTCAAATAAACAATGTAACCATACACCTAAAGGAACTAGAAAAAGAACAAACAAAGCCCAAAGTGAATAGAAGGAAGGAAATAATAAAATCAGAGCAGAAATAAATGAAATACAGTCTATAAAAACAACACAAAAGATCAGTAAAACCAATAGCTGATTCTTTGAAAAAATAAACAAAACTGATTAGCTTAACCAGACTTATCAAGAAAAAAAAAGAGAGAAACCAAATAAATAAAATCAGAGATGAAACAAAATGACAATTGACACCACAGAAATAAAAAGGATTATAAGAAAATACTATGAACAATTGTATACCAATAAATTGGAAACCTGGAAGAAATGGAAAAGTTCCTAGGAACATGTAACCTTCCAAGACTGAATCAAGAAGAAACAGAAAATTTGAATAGACAGATAACTACTAACAAAATTGAACCAGTAATCAAAAATCTTTCAACAAACAAAAGTCCTGGACCAGACAGCTTCACAGGTGAATTTTACTAAACATTTAAATAAGAATTAACACTTATCCTTCTCAAACTATTCCAAAAAATTGAAGAAGACGAAAAACTCCCAAGCTCATTATATGAAGCCATCATTACTCTGATTCCAAAACCAGACAAAAACATTACAAAAAATGAAAATTATAGGCCAATATCCATGATGAACATATGCAGAAGTCCTCAACAAAATGTTAGCAAACTGATTTCGGCAATATGTTGAAAAGATCATCCACCATGATGAAGTGAGATTTATTCCTGGGATGCCAGGTTGGTTCAGTATTTGCAGGTCAATTAACATGATACGCAACATAAACAAAATGAAGGATAAAAATCATATGATCATATCAATACATACAGGAAAAACATTTGACAAAATGCAGCATCTCATCTATTTATGATAAAAAAAAAAACACCTCTCGGCAGAGTGGATATAGAGGGAACATACTGCAACATAATAAAAGTCACATATGACAAACCCACTGCTAACATCACACCAATGGTGGGAAGCTAAAAGCATTTTCTTAAGATCAGGAAGAAGATAAGAATGTCCACTTTCACCACTCTATTGAACATAGTAGTATTTGAAATCCAGGAAACATCATTGAGACAAGAAAACGAAATAAAAGAAATTTAAGTAAAACTATATAGACAGAACCCTAAAGATCCCAACAAAAAACTATTGGAACTGATAAATTAACTCAGTAAAGTATTAAGATACAAAATTAATATTCAGAAATTGGTTGCATTTTTATACACCAATAATGAACTATTAGAAAGAGAAATTAGGAAAAAATTTAACCAAAAAGATAAAAAATCTGTACTTGGAAAACTGTAAGACATTGAAGAAAGAAACTGAAGAAGATACAAATAAATGGAAACAGATCCCATGCTCATGGATAGGAAAACTGTCCATACTACCCAAAGCAATCAATTGATTCCATACAATCCCTATCAAAATCCCAATGGCATTTTTCACAGAGCTAGAAGGAATAATCCTAAAATTTATATGGAAACACAAAAGAACCTGAATAGCCAAAGGAATCTTGAGAAAGAAGAACAAAGTGGGAGATATCATGCTACCTGACATCAAATCATACTACATGGCTACAGTAATCAAAACAGCATGGCACTGGCATAAAAAAGACACATAGATCAATGAAACAAAATAGAGAGCCCAGAAATAAACCCATGCCTATATGGTCAATTAATCTATGACAAAAGAGGCATGAAGTACAATGGGGGTAAAGACAGTCTTTTCAATAAATGGTGTTTGGAAAACTGGATAGATACATGCAAAATAATGAAACTGGATCACTTTATTACAACCATGTTCAAGAATAAATTCAAAATAGATTAAAGACTTGAATGCAAGACCTGAAACCATAAAACGCCTAGAAGAAAACATAAGCAGTGAACTTTTTTACGTTGCTCTTAGTAATAATTTTTATATGTCTCCTCAGACAAGGGAAACAAAGGAAATAATAAACAAGTGGGACTACGTCAAACTAAAAGATTTTTTAACAGTGAAGGAAACAATCACCAAAATGAAAAGACAATCTGCTGAATGGGAGAAGATATTCACTAATGCTAAGGGTTTCATATCCAAAATATATAAGGAACTCATACAACTTAACACCAAAACGAAAAAAAAAAATCTGATTAAAAAATGGGAAGAGGACCTGAATAGACATTTCTCCCAAGAGGACACGGAGATGGCCAATAGACATGAAAAGATGCTCAACATCACTAATCATCAGAGAAATGCAAATTAAAACCACAATGAGATATCACCTCACACCTATTAGAATGGCTATCATCAACAAATCAACAAACAAGTCTGGGGAGAATGTGAAATTATTGTGGAAAGGATGTGCACTGTTGGTTTGACTGCAAATTGGTGCAGCCACTGTGGAAAGCAGTATGGAGGTTTCTCAAAAAATTTAAAGTGGAACTACCATATAACCCAGCAATCCTACTTCTGGGTACTTTTCTGAAGTAAAGAAAAGCATGAATTTGAAAAAAAAAAATGCATTTCTATGTTTATTGCAGTATTATTTACAATAGCCAAGATTGGAAGAAACTTAAGTGTCCATCAATAGACAAATGGATGAAGAAGATGTGGTATATATATACAATGTAATATTTCTTAGCCATAAAAAAAGAATGAAATCTTACCATTTGCAACAACATGGATGGACCCAGAGAGTATTATGCTAGGTGAGATAGGTCAGACAGAGAAAGACAAATACCATATGATTTCACTTATATGTGGAATCTACAAAACAGAAATAAACAAACAAAACTGAAGCAAAATCATAGGTACAGAAAAGAAACTAATGGTTGTCAAGTGGGGGAGGGGGGAATTGGGGTGATGGGTGAAAAGGTGAAGGGATTAAGAAGCACAAACTGGCAGTTACAAAATAGTCATGGAGTTGTAAAATACAGCCTAGGGAACATAGTAATATTGTAAGAACTTCGTATGGTGCCGGGGGGGCACTAGAGTTATCAGGAGAATCACTTCATAAGTTATATAAATGTCTAACCACTATGCTGTACACCTGAAATTAATATAATATTGAATGCCAACTGTAATTGAAAACTTAAAAATAACCTGACAAATCTTTAGCTAAATTGATCAAGAAAAAAGAGAAAAGACTCAGGCTACTAGAATTAGAAATGAAGGAGGGAACATTATTACCAATCATTCATAAGTAAAAAGAATTCTAGAGGAATACTATAAACAATTGTATGCCAGTAAATTAGGGAACTTAGATAAAATGGACAAATTTCTAGAAATATGAAAAACACTGAAACTGACCTAAAAAGAAACAGAAAATCTGAATAGAGATAATAATCAAAGATATTTAATTAGGAAGCAAAAAAATACCCACAAAGGAAAGTCCAGGCCCAAATAGATTTACTGTTCAAATATATCAAACATATAAAGAAGAATTAATACCAATTCTTCACAAACCTTTCTAAAAAAGAGAAGAGGGAACACCTCCCAACTCATTCTAAGCAAGCCAGTGTTACTAAAAATAAACAATAACATTGCAAGAAAGAAAACTACAGCCCAATATTTCTTATGAGTATTGATACAAAAATCCTCAATGAAATACTAGCAAACTGAATCCAGCAATATAGAAAAGAATTATAGGGGCCGACTGGGTGGTGCAGTTGGTTAAGAGCGCAAGCTGTGAGCAACAGGATTGTGGGTTTGATTTCCACATGGGCCAGTGAGCTGCACCCTAGCTGAGTTGCCGCTGAGCTGCCAATAGGCTGCTGATAGCTCAGCTGGTAAGAGCATATGCTCTTAACAACAAGGTTGCCGGTTCGACTCCTGCATGGGATGGTGGGCTGCGCGCCGCCCCTCCCCCCCCGCAACTAGATTGAAAGTGTCGACTGGACTTGGAGCTGAGCTTGAGCCCTCCACAACTAAGATCAAAGGACAACAACTTGACTTGGAGCTTACAGGTCCTGGAAAAACACAATGTTCCTCTTCCCCAATTCCCCAACACTGTTGCCTCCCCCAATTCCCCAATTAAAAAAAATCTTTAAAAAATAAAAATAAAAAGAATTATACACCATTACCAAGTGAGATTTATCCCAGGAATGCAAGGCTGGCTTAGTATTTGAAAATCAATTACTGTAATACACCATATTAGTAGAATAAAAAAACAAACATGATCATCTCAATATATACAGAAAAATTATTTGACAAAATCCAACACACTTTCACGATTAAAACAAACAAACAAAAAATGCTACTCAACAAACTAGGAGGGACCTTTCTTAACCTAATAAAGGAAAATGACAAAAAACTCAAGCTAATGTCATATTTAATGATGAAAGCATGTATGTATGCTTTCCCCCTAAGATCAGAAACAAGACAAGGACGACCATATCACCACTGCTTCTCAATGCTGTACTGGAGCTTCCACTCAGAGTACTTAGGCAAGAAAAAGAAATAAAAGTCTCCCAGATTGGGAAGGAAGAAGTAAAACTGTATTTGCAGATCACGTTCTCTTGTATATGGAAAATCCTAAGGAATCCACACAGACACACACACACACACATGCACACACACACACACACACACACACACACACGATAAAACCCTATTAGAACTTAATTAACAAATTAATTCAGTGAGATTGCAGGATACAAGATGGATATATAAAATTACTTGTATTTCAATATACTTGCAGTGAACAACCTGAGAATGAAATTAAGAAAATCTCTTATTTACAAGAGCATCAAAGAGAAAAAAAAACTTATGAATACATTTAATAAACAAAATGCAGAACTTATACTCTGAAAAGTGTAAGACATTGCTGAGAGAAATTAAAGAAAATCTGGATGAGTGAAAATACATCCCATGTTCATGGATCAGAAGACTTAATACTGTTAAGATGGCAATACTCTCCAAATTGGAAGAAGTAAAACTATAATTCAATCCCTGTCAGAATCCCAGATGGACTCCATCTAGAAATTAACAAGCTGTTCCTCAAATTCATGTGGAAACTCATTTTTTATCCATTCGTCTATTGATGGACACAGGTTGCTTCCATATTTTGGCTATTGTATATAATAAGATAAGGATACAAATCCTTTTGAATTATCTTTGGATTTCTTCAGATAAATATCCAGAAGTGAGATTGCTTGTGGGGTCATACGATAGTTCTGTTTTTAATTTTTTGAGGTACCTCCATATGTTTTCCATAGTGGCTGCACCAATTTACAAATTTACAATTCCACCAACAGGGCATGAGTGTTTCCTTTCCTCCTCATCCTTGACAACACTTGTTTGTTTGTTTATTTGAATGTCTATTGTACTTTATTTTTATTTTTTTACACATTTAGTATGTAATAAAAATATCCAAAGCCTTATTGGTTTTTGTGGTGGTGGTAGTGTTTGCTCTAGCATGCCTTTTCTGGGAATGCCAGTTCTTTTTTTTTTTTTAAGAGCAGGATACATTATTGGTCTGTGCATGCTCCCTCAGTTGTTCTTTTTTAAATTTATTTCAGGCATACAAAACAATGTAATAGTTAGACATTTACACCCCTCACAGAGTGCTATCCTTCCCAATCTACTACCCATCTGACATTGTATATAGCTGTTACAATTCCATTGAATATATTCCCTATGCTGTACTCCACATCCCAAATATATATATTTGACATTCAATATTATTCAACTTCATCTTCAGGTGTATAGCACAGTGGTCAGGCATCTACATAGTCTATGAAGTGGTCTCCCTAATAAGTCCAGTGCCCATCTGGCACCCTACATAATCTTTACAATATTATTGATTATATTCCTCAAACTGTATTTCATATCCCTGTGACAATATTGTGACTACCAACTTGTGTGTTCTGATCCCTTTACCTTCTCCCCCAACCCCCCTCCTGTCTAGCAACCATCAGTTTTTTTCCCCTATATCTCTGAGTCTATTTCTGTTTTGTTTGTTCATTTATTCTGTTCTTTAGATTCCACATATAAATGAGATCATATGATATTTGTCTTTCTCCATCTGACTTATTTCACCTAACATAATATTCTCTAGGCTCATCCATGTCGTTGCAAATGGTAAGATTTCATTGTTTTTTATGGCTGATTAATACTCCATTGTATAAATGTACCACAGTTTCTTTATCCAGTCGTCTTTCAGCTGTTTCCATGTCTTGGCTATTGTGAATAGTATTGAAATAAACATAGGGCTGCATATATATTTTTCAAATTAGTGTTTTGGATTTCTTTGGATAGTTACCCAGGAGTGGAATTGCTGGGTCATAAGGTCGTTTCATTTTCAATTTTTTGAGGTACCACCATACTGTTTTCTATAGGGGCTACACCAATCTGCAATCCTACCAACAGTGTTTGTTGATTTATTAATGAGAGCCATTCTGACGGGTGTTAGAGGATACCTCACTATGGTTTTAATTGGCATCTCTGTGATGAATAGTGATGTTGAGCATCTTTTCATGTCTGTTAGCCATCTGTATGTCCTCTTGGAAGAAATGTCTATTCAGGTTCTCTTTCCATTTTTGAATCAGATTGTTTGTTTGTTTTTTGGTGTTAAATTGTATGAGTTCTTTATATATTTTGGATAGTAACCCTTTATTCAAGATATCATTGATTAATATCTACTCCCATTTTATAGATTGTCTTCATTTTGGTGATGGTTTCCTACTCTGTGGAAAAAACTTTTTAGTTTGATGTAGTTCCATTTGTTTATTTTCTGTTTCCATTGTTTTTGTTTTTTTTTGTGTGTGTTTTTTTTTTTGAGGGCAGTGTCACTGACCCTCGTATGTGGGACCCGAACCGGGTCCGCTGGCTCCCAAGCCAGTGCTTAACCACCGCGCCACTCGGCCGGCCCTGTTTCCATTGTTCAAGGAGATATAGTGAAAGAGATATTGCTGAAAGTGATATCAAAATGTTTACTGTCTATGTTTTCTTCTAGGGATATTGTGGATTCAAGTCTAACATTTAAGTGTTTAATCCATTTTGAGTTTATTTTTGAATATGGTGTAAAAAAGTGGTTCAATTTCTTTCTTTCTTTCTTTCTTTCTTTCTTTCTTTCTTTCTTTCTTTCTTTCTTTCTTTCTTTCTTTCTTTCTTTTCTTTTCTTTTTGCATGTATCTGTCTAATTTTGCATGTATTTGCCAATACTGCTTAATGAAGAGACCCCATTGTATATCCTTGGATTCTTTGTCATAGCTTAATTGACCGTGTATAAAAAGGTCTATTTCTGGGCTCTCAACTCCATTTCATTTATATATATCCATTTTTATGCCAGCACCACACTGCTTTGATTACTGTAGCTTTGTAGTATAGTTTGATATCAGGGAGCGTGATACCTCCAAATTTGTTCTTTCTCAAGATTTCTTTGGCTATTTGGGGGTCTTTTGTGTTTCATATAAATTTTAGAATTAGTTGTCCTAATTCTGAGAAGAATACCATTGGTATTTTAATAGGTATTACATTGAGTCTGTATATTGCTTTAGGCAGTAAAGACATTTTAACAATATTAATCTTTCCAATCCATGGTTATGGTATATCGTTCAATTTATTTTTATCTTGTTTAGTTTCTTTCTTGTGACTTATAATTATCAGAGGTCTTTCACCTCTTTAGTTAAATTTATTCCTAGGTATTTTATACTTTTTGGTGCAATTGTAAATAGGATTGTTTTCTTAATTTCCTCCTTTGACTGTTATTTATTGGTGTATAGAAACACAACAGATTTCTGTATATTGACTTTGTAACCTGCAACTTTACTGAAATCACTTATTATTTCTAATAGCTTTTTGGTGGAGTGCTTAAGGTTTTCTATATATAGTGCCATGTCATATATTTATATTATATATATATATATATATATATATATATATATATATATATATATATATATAATATGAGAGTTTTACTTCTTCCTTTCTAATTTGGATGTCTTTTATTTCTTTGTTTTCTCTGATTGCTATGGCTAGGACTTCCAATACTATATTGAATATAAGTGGTGATAGTGGGCATGCTTGTCTTGTTCCTGATCTTAGAGGAATAACTTTCAGCTTTTCATAATTGAGTGTGATATTAGCCATGAGTTTGTCATATATGGGCTTTATTATGTTGAGATATGTTTTTTCTATACCCACTTTGTTGAGAGTTTTTAATCATAAAGGGATGATGAATTTTGTCAGGTGCTTTTTCTGCTTGTATTGAGATGATCATAAGGTTTTTATCCTTTGTTTTGTTAATATGCTGTATCACATTAATTGATTTACAGATGTTGAACCATCCTTGCATCCTTGGGATTACTCCCATTTAGTCATGGTGTATAATCCTTATAATGTATTGTTGAACTTGGTTTGCTAATATTTTGTTGAGAATTTTTGCATCTATGTTCATCAAGGATATTGGCCTGTAATTTTTTTAAAAATCTTTATTCTTTATCTGGATTTGGTGTCAGGGTAATGCTGACTTCATAAAATGTGTTTGGAAGTGTTCCTTCCTCTTAAATTTTTTGAGATAGTTTAAGAAGGATAAGTATTAATTCTTTTAATGGTTGGTAGAATTCACCTGTGAAGTCATTTGGCCTTGGACTTTTATTTTCTGGGAGTCTTTCTTTATTAGAGCTTCAATTTCATTGCTAGTTATTGATCTGTTTAGATTTTCTATTTATTCCTGGTTCAGTTTTGGAAGGTTATGTACTTCTAGAAATTTATCCATTTATTTTATTTTATATTTTATTTTTAAATTTTTTATAGCTGAGCCCTCCTGCCGTCTGTTGGCAGCTCAGCAGCAGTTCAGCTCAGGCTGAGCATCGAACTGCTGTTGCTCAGAGCTCAGCTCACACTCTTGAATGAGCTCTTAACCAACTGAGCCACTCGGCCAGCCCCTATCCATTTAATTTAGATTGTTGAATTTTGTTAGCATATAATTTTTCATAGTATTCTTTGATGATTCTTTATATTGCTGTGGTGTTGCTTATAACTTCTCTTTTATTTATGATTTTACTTATTTGGGGCCTCTTTTTTTTTTCCTTGATGAGTTTGAATAAAGGTTTGTGTATTTTATTGATCTTTTCAAAAAAACAACTCTTAGTTTTATTGACCTTTTCTAGTTTTAAAAAATTTTTATTTCACTTATTTCAGCTCTCATCTTAACTATTTCCTTTTTTCTGTTTACTTTGAGTTTTTTTTTAAAAGATTTTATTGGGGAATTGAGGTTGGGGAACAGTGTTGGGAATCGGGGAAGGGGAACAGACAAGTTGCTGTCTTTTTGTTCTTCAGTCTAGTTGCGGAAGACATTGCTTCACTGGTCCATGTTGGTATCGTCATTGCACTCTTCCCAGCTGAGGCAGATCGGTTGCCAGCCTCTGGATGGTCGCTCACTGCAGCTGTTGGCAGCTCACGCCGGCTGCTAGCCTCTCACGCTGGCCACCAGCCACTCACTGTAGCCCATGACAGCCCACTGCAGCAGGGGCTGCAGCCTACACCGTTGCCAGGGCTCACGCAGCCCAGCTCCAGGTGGAGCTGTTGTTAACTGTTAGTGTCACTGGCCCTCATATGTGGGATCCAAACCGGGACCGCTGGCATCCCAAGCCAGCTCCTAACCAATGTGCCACTTGGCCGACCCTACTTTGAGTTTTGATTGTTCTTTTTCTAGTTCCTTTAAGTGTAGAGTTAAGTTGTTTATTTAGGGTTTTTCTTGTTTCTTGAGCTGTGCCTGTATAGTTATGAACTTCCCTCTTAGAACTGTTTATGTTACATCCCATTAATTTTGAAAAGTTGTGTTTTCATTTTTATTGTTTCAAGATAGTTTTTGATTTCCTCTTTGATCCATTGGCTGTTTAACGTAGCATGTTTTTTTTTCATCTTCACATGTTTGTTTGTTTTTTCCCAAGTTTTCTTCCTGTGGTTGATTTCTAGTTTCATACCATTGTGGTCAGAAAAGATGCTTGATATGATTTCAGTATTCTTAAATTTATTGAGGATTGTTTGTGGCCTAATATGTGATCTGTCCTGGATAATGTTCCATGTGCACTTGAAAAAATGAATATTCTGCAGTTTTTGAATGACACATTTTATAAATGTCTATTAAGTCAATCTTGTCTAATGTGGCCATTATTTCCTTATTAATTTTCTGTGTGAATAATCTACCTATTGATGTGAATGAGGTATTAAAATCCCTTGCTATTATTGTATTACTATGAATTTCTTCCTTTATGTCCATTAATAATTGCTTTATATATTTAGATGTTTCTATGTTGAGTGTGTAGATATTTATGATTGTTTTATATATTAGCAATTGTTACAATATAACAATGAATATGTGTCTTTAAGCCTGTGTCATCTTTGGAAAGGTGAAGGAAGGTCTGAGCCTGAATCTTCCACCTTGCTAGATACTTCTTTGCTTTCCCTCACCGAATCTCATAGTGGCCATAAGTAATTAGCATCATTCTTGCCATTTTATTGACATAGAAACTGAGTCCCAGAGAGCCACATGCTAAAGAAAGGCAGAGCCAGGATTCGAACACAAATTTGCTTGCTTCAAAGGCACTAATCTCTCTCCGACACCCAGCTCTGCCTTGTGAAATATCTACAGAGTCATTCTTATAATGCAGCTGTGTGCACAGGTTCTATTTAATGCTCACAACAACCTGTGGAGGTAAGATGATAACCCCATTTACAGGTGAGAAGACAGTCTCGCAAAGGCACAGTAGCTCTGAATGAAGTCCCATGCTGGAATGACAGGTCTGTGGTGTGATTCCATGGTTCATGGTCTGTCCAAACTCCCAGGTATCCAACTCCAATGACTACTCTGATTATGGTGACTTGGCTGCACCTGCCCGTTAAGGTCATAACAGAGCTCAAAGGCCTCATTGTGTACCCCAAAATTGTGACTGTGTTCCTTAAACTCATCATTGTACAATCATCTCACCTCTCCTGCATTTTCAATAAGTTCCTAATTATGTATTGCCATCCGTTTGGCATTTCACCACCCAGAAGAACTTAGAGCCATCTGCAGACTTGGAAAATTCATGCTGTTCTCCTTTTAGGAAAAAAACATGAATGTTACATAAGATGGAATCCAGCACATTCTTATAGGAAGGTTAGGGAGCCACTTCTCTGAATAAAGAAAGTCCCTATTACCTCTACCTGTTGTTTCCTGTTCCATCCAAGTCTAAAATTGCATTGCATGTCTTTTTTTGGGTCTGAAAACATTTATTTTTCCTCTCTCATGATGCAGAGAATCATATGGCTGAATACACTATGAATGTAATTCACCAGACCCTTATTGTTAGGTCTACTTTCTTTCTTTTTTATTTTTATTATTAGTTTCAGGTGTACAAAACAATGCAATAGTTATGCTTTTCACCTCTCACAAAGTGACAACCTCACTCCCCCAATCCACCGCCCCCCACCCCCAATATCATACATAACTATTACAGTTCCATTGACTCCACTCCCCACACTGTACTCCACATCCTATGACTATATATATATATATATATATATATATATATATATATATATATATATATATATATATAAAATTATAGTTGACATATAATATAATTCAGTGGCAGCTTCAGATGTACAGTGCGGGGGTCAGGCCTCTACATCGTCCATGAAGTGGTCTCCCTAACAAGACATAACTCCATCTGGTCCCCTAAAAAATATTTACAACATTATTGATTATATTCCCTAACTGTCTTTTCTACCCCTGAGGCAATATTGTAGTTATGTTGTCTTGTCCCTTCCCCTTCTCCCTCATCCCCACCCCCGTGCCATCTAGCAATCATCAGTTTTTCCTCTGTGTCTCTAAGACTATTTCTGTTTACATTGCTAGTTTATTAAGTTCACTAGATTCCACATATGAGTGAGATCATATGATATCTGTCTTTTTCTTACTGACTTATTTCACTTAGCATAATGTTCTCTAGGTCCATCCATATCGTTGCAAATGGTACTATTTCATTCTTCTTTATAGCTGAGTAATACTCCATAATATATATGTACCACAGTTTTTTAATCCAGTCATCTACCAATGGGCATTTTGATTGTTTCCAAGTCTTGGCTATTGTAAATAGTGCTGCATTGAACATAGGGTTGCATATATTTTTTCAAATTAGTGTCTTGGGTTCCTCTGGATAAATACCTAAGAATGGAATTGCTGGGTCATAAGGTAGTCCATTTCCAGCTTTTTGAGATACCTCCATACTGATTTCCATAGTGAAGGCACCAATGTACAATCCCACCAACAGTGCAGCAGGGTTCCCTATTCCCCACAACCTCGCCAGCACTTCTTGTTTGTTGATTTATTGATGATAGCCATTTTGACCAGAGTGAGATGGTATCTCATTGTGGTTTTATTTGCATTTCTCTGATGATTAGTGAGGTTGAGTATTTTTTCATATGCCTGTTGGCCATCTGTATGTCCTCTTTGTAGAAATTTTTCTTCATATCCTCAGCCCATTTTTTAATTGGGTTGTTTGGTTCTTTGGTGTTGAGTTGCATGAGTGTTTTATAAATTTTGAATATTAACCCCTTATCAGATATATCATTGACAAATATCTTCTCCCATTCAATAGGCTGCCATTTTGTTTTATTGATGGTTTCCTCTGCTGTGAAAAAACTTTTAAGTTTGATGTAATCCCATATGTTCATTTTTTCTTTTACTTCCCTTGTCCATGGGGATATATCAGTAAAAATATTGCTTAGGCTAATATCTGCAAATTTACTCCCTATATTTTCTTCCAGGAGTTTTATGGTTTCAGGTCTTACATTTAAGTCTTTAATCCATTTTGTATTTGTTTGTATATATGGTGTAAGTCCAATTGCATGTGTCAGTCCAATTTTCCCAGCACCATTTATTGAATAGACTATCTTTACCACAATGTAAATTTTTGCTTCCATTCTCATAGATTAATTGACTGTATATGAATGGATTTATTTCTGGGCTCTCTATTCTGTTTCATTGATCGATGTGCCTGTTTTTATGCTGGTACCATGCTGTTTTGACTACTGTAGCCTTATAATATATTTTGATGTTGGGTAGCATGATACCCCTGACTTTGTTCTTATTTCTCATCATTGCTGTGGTATTCGTGGTGTTTTATGGTTCCATATAAATTTTAGGATTATATTTTCTATTTCTGTGAAAAATGCCCTTGGTAATTTGATAGGAAGTGCACTGAATCTATATATTGCATTAGGCAGTATGGACATTTTAACTATATTAATTCTTCCTATCCATGAGCATGGTAGGTGTTTCCATTTATTTGTATCTTCTTTAATTTTTCTTTTCAGTGTCTTATAATTTTCTGAGTACAGGTCTTATACTTCTTTGGTTAAATTTATTCTTAAGTATTTTATAGTTCTTGCAGTAACTGTAAATGGGACTATTTTCTTAATTCCTCCTTCTGATAGTTTGTTATTGGTGTATACAAATGCAACTGATTTCTGGATATTGGTTTTGTATCCTGCTGCCTTACTGAATTTGTCTATCAGTTCCACTAGTTTTGTGCTGGAATCTTTGTAGTTCTCTGTGTATAGTATGATGTTATCTACATATAATGACAATTTTACTTACAGATTTGGATGCCTTTTATTTCTTTTTTCATGTCTGATTGCTGTGGCTAGAACTTCCAGAACTATGTTGAATAAAAGTGGAGAAAGTGGACAGCCTTGTCTTGTTCCTGATCTTAAGGGGAATGATTTTAGCTTTTCCCCATTGAGCATGATGTTAGCTGTGGGTTTATCACATATGGCCTTTAATATGTTGAGATATGATCCCTCTATTCCCACCTTGCTAAGAGTTTTTATCATAAATGGCTGCTGGATTTTGTCAAATGCCTTTTCTGCATCTATTGATATGATCATATGATTTTTATTTTTCATTTTGTTGATGTGATGTATCACATTAATTGATTTGCGGATATTGAACCAACCTTGCACACTGGGGATGAATCCCACCTGATCATAATGTATGATCTTCTTAATATATTGCTGAATTCTGTTTGCTAATATTTAGTTGAGGATTTTTACATCTATGTTCATCAGGGATATTGGCCTGTAGCTTACTTTTTGTACTGTCTTTGTCTGGTTTTGAAATCAGGGTGATGGTGGCCTCATGGAATGAGTTTGGGAGCCTCCTCTCCTGGATTTTTTAAAATAGTTTGAGAAGAATAGGTGATAATTCTTTTTTGAATGTTTGGTAAAATTCACTTGTGAAGCCATCTGGTTCAGGGCTTTTGTTTATTGGGAGCTTGTTGATTACTGATTCAATTTCCTTGGTAGTAATCAGTCTATTCAGACTTTCCATTTCTTTTTGCGTTAGCTTTGGAAGATTGTATGCTTCTAGAAAATTATCCATTTCTTCCAGATTGTCAACTTCGTTGGCATGTAATTGCTCATAGTAATTTCTTAATTTTTTTTTTGTATTTCTGTGGTGTCTGTTGTCACTTCACTTCTTTCATTCCTGATTTTAGTAATTTGAGTTCTCAGTCTCTCTCTCTCTCTCTCTCTCTCTCTCTCTCTCTCTCTCTCTCTCTCCCCCTCTCTCTCTTTTTTGATGAGTCTCTCTAGAGGATTGTCTATTTTGTTTATCTTCTCCAAAAACCAGCTCTTGGTTTTATTAATCTTTTGTACTTTTTTTTTTGGTTTCTATTTCATTTATTTCCACTCTGGTCTTTATTATCTCTTTCCTTGTACCCTTTGGGCTTATTTGCTGTTCTTTTTCCAGTTCCCTGAGGCATAAGGATAGCCCACTGATTTTAGATTTTTCTTGCTTCTTTAGGTACACCTGTGCTGCTATGAATTTTCCTCTTAGGACTGCTTCCTCTGCATCCCAAAGATTTTTAGGTCGTGGTGTTTTCATTTTCGTTTGTCTCAAAGTATCTTTTGATTTCTTCCTTGATTTCATTTTTTACCCACTTGCTATTTAGTAACATGTTATTCAGCCTCCATGTATTTCTGTGTTTTCCAGTTTTTTTCTTGTAGTTGATTTCTAATTTCATAGCACTGTGGTCAGAGAAGACACTTGATATGATTTTGATTTTCTTAAATTTATTGAGACTTGTTTTGTGGCCTAATGTGTGGTTGATCTTGGAAAATGTTCCATGTGCACTTGAGTAGAATGTATATTCTGTATCTTCGGGGTGAAATGCTCTGAAAATATCAATTAAATCCAGCTGGTCTAATGTGTCATTTAAGGTAGCTTTTTCCACATTGATTTTCTATCTGGAGGATCTCTCCTTTGGTGACAATGGGGTATTGAAATCCCATACTATGATAGTGTTACTATTGATCTCTGTCTTTATATCTGTCAATGTCTGTTTTATATATTCAGGAGTTTCTATGTTAGATGCATAGATGTTTACTAGGGTTATGTCTTCTTGTTGGATTGATCTCTTTATTATTATGAAGTGCCCTTCTTTGTCCTTTATTATATTCTTCAATTTAAAGTCTATCTTATCTGATATAAGTACTGGTACTCCACCTTTTTTCTCAGTTCCATTTACTTGAAGTATTTTACCCCATCCCTTTACTTTCAGCCTTTGTGTGTCTTTTGATCTGAGGTGAGTCTCTTGTATACAGCATATGCAAGGGTCCTGCTTTCTTATCCATTCAGCCACTGTATATCTTTTGATTGGCGCATTTAATCCATTTACCTTTAATGTGATTATTGATAAGTGTGTAGTTATTGCCATTTAATTATGTGTTTTTCTGATCCTCATTAGTTAGATTGTTTTTTTCTTTCTTTTGACTAAAGAGCCCTTTTAACATATCCTGCAATGGTGGTAATGAATTACTTTAGCTTATTCTTTTCTGCGAAGCTCTTTATTTCTCCTTCAATTTTAAATGATAGCCTTGCTGGATAAAGCAATCTAGGTTGTAGGCCTTTGTTTTTCATCACTTTCAAAACCTCCTGCCACTCCCTTCTGGACTGCAGAGTTTCTGTAGAAAAATTGGCTGATATTCTTGTAAGGGTGCCCTTGTGTATCTTGCTGCCTTTCCCTTGCTTTTAGGATTCTGTCTTTGTCCTTAACCCTTGCTATTTTTACTATAATGTCTTGGTGCTAGCCTGTTTGGGTTCATCTTGGTTGGAACTCTGCACTTCCTGGGCTTATATGTCAATTTCCTTTGCCAGTTTAGGAAAGTTTTCAGTCATTATTACTTCAAATATGTTCTCCATCCCTTGCTCCCTCTCTTCTCCTGGTATTCCTATGATGCGTTGTTGTTGTGTTCATGTTAACACCCAGCTCTGTTTTTTATTCTTTTTTCTTTCTGTTGTTCCGCTTGAATGATCTCTGCTATCTTGTCTTCTAAGTCCCTGATTCTATCCTCTGCTTCATCCAATCTGCTTGTAATTCCTTCGAGTTTGTTATTTATTTCAGTAATTGCATTCTTTAGTTCTAGTTGGTTGTTTTTCATGATTTCTCTATCCTTCTTTATATTCTCACTAATTTCCTTCAACAGTCTAATCATCAGTGTTCTGAACTCTGTCTCCGATAGGTTGGTTGCCTCTATTTCCTCTAGTTCCACTGATTCAGGAGGTTTCTTCTGTTCTTTTATTTGGGATGTGTTTCTTTGTTTTCTGCATTCTGCCATACTCTTTGTGCTTGTTTTGATGTATTAGGTAGATCCCTTAGGTCTCTCAGTCTTTTCTGGGTGGACTTATGTGGTATCCATTATATTTGAATTGCTCAGTCTCCCTATTCTCTGTGTGTGTACCTGAGGTGTTCCTTGTGTTGTGTGTCTTCTGTTGAAGTTGAGCTTTGATTACTTTTGGCTTTTCAGTGGGTGGGATTGACTCCCAGGCTGACTAGCTGTGAGTATTAGCTGTATCCACAGTTTATGAGTTGTTGTTTGAGGGTTGACTTCTCTGATGAAGCTTGGCCCTTATGGGTTCTTGTGCCTGTAGCGATTTCCCTTTGGGTGTGACTCTTGTAGGTCAAACCTGGTAATGCTCTGGTTTGGTCTAAAGTTGGCCTTTCGGTGTGATGATAGTTGAGCTTCTTTAGCGGGGTGCCACTGCAGAGAGATTTTAGAGGAAAACAGATCAACAATCATGACAACAATAGCCACAAAAAGAAACCAGATACTCTCACATGTAAGAAACAACCAACAACCAACACTAAACATGTATAGAAATACCAAACATGCCAAAAAAAAATTGCAGGAAATTGGAAAGAAGGAGGAAAAGTAGAGCCTTGAAAAGAATGAAGGAAAGAAGGGAGAGAGAGAGGGGGAAACAAGAAAGAAAAAATTGCAGGAAATTGGAAAGAAGGAGGAAAAGTAGAGCCTTGAAAAGAATGAAGAAAAGAAGGGAGAGAGAGAGGGGAAACAAGAAAGAAAAGAAAGAAAGAAAGAAAGAAAGAAAGAAAGAAAGAAAGAAAGAAAGAAAGAAAGAAGAAAAAAGAAAGAAAGAAAGAAATATATATATGTGTGTATATATATATACACACACACACACACACACACATCCATATATATGGACATATATATAGACATATATGTATACCTATATAAAAAACTAAAAATGTTAATAATGAAATAGGAAAGAACAAAAACACCCAAAACAAGCAAATTTTAAAAAACCCAAAAAAGCCAAACAAACAAAAAGAAAAAAAAATAAACCAAAAAAACGCAACAAAAAACCAGTGCCAGTCTTGGCTAAAGTCCACCAAGCTATCTCCAGGTTGTTCTCTGCTGTACAAAATCTCCTCTGCGTCTTGTGGGGGGCAGAGCCGGCCACCTTGCGCTAGAGTGACCCTGGCCATGCAGGTCTAGATGGATGGGGATATGAGGCGTGACTGGTAGTTTTTACAAAGTCAATACCATTTCTGCTCTTGCCTGTCCAGAGAGGCACATTGAGAACTGCGCAGCCAGAAGGCGTGATGTGCGTCTTCAGGTATTCTTTCTGCTGGAGGCTGTGGGCAGTGTGAGATTTCTGAGCCCCTAAAAGCCACCTGCCAGGGGTGCTGCGAGTGATTCAGCAGTTCAAGTTGCCCCGCCTCCCAAGCCATGCAGGAGCGGTGGGGGCGGAGTAGGTAGGCCCACACTCTGGAGCCTCTTCCAGCCAAGTTCCTCCACCCGCTGGGAGTAGGAGCACCTTTGTAATCTGATACTGCTCCTCCATTCAGAGGTCAGTTTAAGACTCTGGGATGGGGGTGGGGGTGGCAGGGTTTCCCAGGGAGGGTGGGGGTGAGTTCTTATCTATGGAGTTGTTTTTTGTTTTCTGTCTGAGAAAAAGAAAAAGAAAAAAAAGAAAGAGAAAAACAAAACAAAACAAAACCCCTCCTGCCACTATTTTGAGCTGAGGCTTCTGCCTCAGATGCTCCAGCTGTGCTGCTGGTGCGGGACTGCGAGGGCACAGGGACCGAACCTGCCCTGGCTCTGCAGTGCTCTCTGATCTGCCCCCTGGGGTCCCTCGTCTGTGCAGGTACGACCAAGCCTCCGCAGGCACGTCTCTCCTCTCTCGTCCCCGATTCGCCCTGCCTGAAGCTTCTGCCTTAGCCTTTGTAAATCGTCGTGCTCCTGATGCACGCTCCCCGGGAACACGAGGGGCAGGGAGCGAGCTGCGGGAACCCTCCTCCATCTGTCCCCTGGGGTCCCTCGTCTCCACAGCCGCAGTTGCGGACTGGGCCTCCATGCGACTCGCCTCCCTCTTCCTCCACTCGCCTGGTCTGCCCACTTTCGAGCAATCGCCTTGCGAGTGTCTCAGCTGTTCTGTGTGATGCTCTGAAGAGTCACAGCTGCCCTAATTGCAGTGACCTCCAAGGGAGAACTCAGGGAGCCCTCCTCACAGCCGCCATTTTTCCTCCCCTCTCCGAAGCTCTTTTTTTAACCAGTTTTCCTTAAGAAGACTTTAAGAAGAATATAAATGTTATCTCCATGTCTACATGGAATTTCCCTCTCTTAAAAGTCTCCTTTGGGTTCTGTGAAGAGAGGTTTCTCCTAGAGAACTCAAGCAACCTTCCTCCCAGCAGTCTACTAGGGTCAGTTTGTCCTTTCGGCAGGAATAGGGGTCATCTCTGGGGCCTGAATGTCCCTGTGTACCCTTTCCCCCTTCCTTCTAACACCTCTCTGGAGTTGCTGTTCTGGCACAACTGTTGCCAATTCTCCCATGGCTCTATGGATAGGAAAACTGAGACATGGAAGAATTAGGCTCATTCATTCCCTGGAGCTGGGGAATCTCAGCTGAGTGAACCAGGGGCCCCATCCCCAGAAAGCCAGAAGTCAGCAGGCAAGCAGAAAAACAACTGAAGGACAGGTGATCAATGAGCAGAGGGGATCGGCTGACTCTGACAGGGTGGCCTGGATGACTTTGAGCCAAAGGGACAATTGAGCTGGTTCTGGATGGGAACCTTCTGGCCAGTGACAGAGACTAGCCTGGAACTCTGCGTCTACCTGCCATGTATGCTCATTGGCTCGAGGCTTAATGTGGTGCTTCCCTCACTGGCAACAGGGCTTTCTGGTTCCTCATCCCTCCATGACAATTTTGGAGGCTTGACTCCTAACCGGCCACCTCTCATTCAGGTCATTTCCTTCCCAGGCCTCTCCTCTATCCCAGCTCTTGAATGAGTCTTCAAATGTTTCCCAAGGGTCACTGGGAGCAGCCTGGTAGTGAGAGAGGGTCCTTGTGACCCCTACCATCAGAGTTTTGTTGGCCCATCACAAGGGAAAATCCTGTGAGTCCTCAGGTTTGTTTTCCCCACACCTTGGTTGTTCACATGCCATTGATTTTGACTGCAGCTATTTAAATTTAATATTATCTCTTCATAATTTTCTTAGACTCAACTCACTTTCTTTTTCAAATTTACTTTACAAGGAAACATTCTAATTCAAGAAATGGTAAACTAGTATCAGATTCCACTGATAGGTGACCACAGGAGAAAACAAAACCATGGTGCTAAATTCCAGCTCTATGCTGGGCTTGCCCCAAAACTTTGAGCCTTCAGCTTCTCTCTGTCCTGAAAATGGAGATTGGCTAGTGTTGAAGAAGTGTTTAAGTATATCAGCACCTAGCTGAGACCCTACCTTACATACTCAGAGATGAGAATGGGATGGATTCAATAACATTTGCCTGTGCTCTTTAATGTTACTTGATGCTGTGTCACTGAACCTCCATAATTCATCCTGAGCACCACCAGCATGGAAATCTTACAGGTTCGGTGCCTATAAAATGGGCGTTCTGTTCCCCCAAGATTCATGTTAGTAAATGTTGAGGGTTTGTACCATCCCTTTGAAAGACTGATAATCTAGGTGTGTTTTCTTTTCCCCTGGTATGTATACACATCTTCACTTAAAAATCAACCTATAAATGAGTGCGCCATTCTCTTTTCCTATGGAATGTCCCAGCACAGCAAAAGCATACAGATAGCATGAGCTTGCATGCATCAATGAGGTTTCTGCAAGCCCTGCTGGCATCTGGCAAGTTGCAGGGGAGCAGCCAGAGGCCAGGGCACTCCCCCATGCACTTTCAGGTACCTAGAGGTGAGCATCCCACTGTTGGGAATGAAAGCAATCACAGGCCCTTTTTTGTGCTATAAAAGAGACTCAGGCTTGGAAGACAGAACTCAGAACTCTTTCACACAGAAGCTGTCAGTCACGGTGACATCAGGCCCCTCGGCTTTCCTTTTCGGAATCTTGGGACAGCTGTGAAACTCTTCATTAATGGACTAGCCTAAAAGTCATTCCAAGTGTCTTCCATAGACCATTAGTGATTTCCCAGATGGCCAATTCCAAATATTGATTTAGACAGTGGCCTCTGAGTAGCCCTTTGACATGAGAACCTTTCCAAAACTGGCCATGCTATGGTGACCAGAGATGCCTTGGAAGAGATTAAGCATGTTAATGAAGGTTCTCTTGGTCTCTTACAATACAGAACTGCTCTGTGATTAAAAATAAATCATTCCTGCCCAGTGGCGCGGTAGTTAAGTGCTGGCTTGGGAAGCCAGCGGACCTGGTTTGGGTCCCACATATGAGGGCCAGTGACACTGCCCTCAAAAATAAATATATACATACATACATACATACATACATACATACATAAATAATTCCTGGAGGTTGCATCCCCCAAAGCATAGGGAATTATGTTGAAGCAGGACATGGCTGATGTTGGAGGAACAATAATTCCATATAAGTATCTGAGTTTATGTAAGGCAGTTGTCCATCTCACTTTACTGGAATGCCCTGGAAGATTACATGAGGAAAAGAAAATGTGTGGAGAGGCTAATTAAGCCTAATTAGGGAATCCAGGATGTCACTTTTGTTTATTATTGCATTTTGGGCATGAAAACTGCTGGGCTATTAGATTCCTCATTGGGCCCCCATATTTGGTCATTTTTGTATTTTATTAGAAGCAGTAAGGCATGCACTTAAGTTAGTGAATTTCTGACAAATATCTTTTTGTTGTTGTTTTTGAGTTTTATTGAGATATAATTGGCATGCACTGTTAAGTTTAAGGTTACAGCATTATGATTTCACTTACATATATTATGAGATGATTACCACAATAAGTTAAATTAACATCCATCATCTCATATAGATACAAAAAGAAAAGAAAAAGGAAAAAATTGTTTTCCTTATGATGAGAACTTTTAATATCTACTCTCTTAACAACTTTCCCATATATCATACAGCAGTGTTAACTGTAGTCATCCTGTTGTACATTACTTCCCTAGTATTTACTTATCGTATAACTGGAAGTTTGTACCTTTTGACCACCTTCCTCCAATTCCCCCTCCAGCCACCCTCATCTTTGATAACCACAAATCTGATCTCTTTTTTCTATGAGTTTGCTTTCCTTCCTCCCTCCTGCCCTCTTTCTTTCTTTTTCTTTCTTTCTTTCTTTCTTTCTTTCTTTCTTTCTTTCTTTCTTTCTTTCTTTCTTTCTTTCTTTCTTTCTTTCTTTCTTTCTTTCTTCTTCTCTCTCTCTCTCTCTCTCTCTCTCTCTCTCTCTCTCTCATTCTTTCTGCCTTTCAACATTGCACATATAAATGAGATCATATAGTATTTCTCTTCTCTGTCTGACTTAGCATAATGCCCTCAAGTTTCATCCATGATGTCACAAATGGTAGGATTTCCTTCTTTTTATGGTTGCGTGATATTCCATTATGTGTATATATACCACAAGTTCTATATCCATTCATCCATAGAAGGACATTTAGGTTGTTTCCATGTCTTGGCTATTGTAAATAATGCCACTAAGAACAAGGTGTGCAGATATATCTTTGACATAGTTTTGTGTTTCCTTTGGATATATTCCCAGAAGTAGAATTGCTGAATCATATGGTAGTTCTATTTTTAATTTTCTGAGGGACCTCCAGACTATTTCCATAATGACACCAATTTACAATTCCACTAACAGTTCACAGGGTTCCCTTTTCTCCACATCCTCACCATCCTCATTACCGCTTGTGTGTATTTTTGTTTTTTAAATTGGGGGAGGGGAACAGTATTGGGGAATTGGGAAAGGGGCCTGCCGAGTTGTTGTCCTTCAATCTTAATTATGGAGGGTGCCAGTCTCCGTCTGGCTACCCGTCGGCAGCTCATGGCCTCTAAGCTCGAAGTGTTATGTTCAGTCTTAGTTGCCGGTGGGTATAGCTACCATCCCATGTGGGAGTCAGACCTGGCAGTCTCGTTGTTAAGAGTGAATGCTCTATTTACTGAGCCATCCGGGTGGCAGCTCAGCTCAAGGTGCCAAGTTTAGTCTTAGTTCTGGGCAGGTGTAGCCCACCATTGAACAGGCAGTCTTGTTAGAAGCATGTGCTCTCACCAGCCAAGCCATCCTGTCATCTGTTGGCAGCCCAGCGGCAGCTCAGCTCATATGCAGCGTCACTGGCCCATGTGGGAATTGAACCGGCGGCCTTGTTGCTTAGAGCTCACGCTTAAGCTAACTCTTATCCAACTGAGCCACTAGGCCGGCCCCTTCGCTTGTGTTTTCTTAAAAAAAAAATTAAGATTTTATTGGGGAATTTGAGGGAGAGAACTGCATTGGGAAATTAGGGAAGGGGAACAGAGAAGTTGCTGTCCTTTTTATTTTCAGTCTAGTTGTGGAGGACGTCGCTTCACTGGCCCATGTTGGTATTATCATTGTGCTCTTCCCAGGTGAGGCAGATTGGTCACCTGCCACTGGATGGTAGCTTACAGCAGCCCACTGCAGCTTCACTGCAGCCTACACCGTTGCTGGCAACTCAAGGCAGCCCAGCTCCAGGTTGAGCTGTTGTTCACCATCTTAGCTGTAGAGGGCGTAGCATCACTGGCCCTCATGTGGGATCTGAACCGGGACCCTGCTGCTCAAAGCTGGCATCCCAAGCCAGCTCTTAACCAACGTGCCACTTAGCCAGCCCTGCTTGTGTTTTTGATAATGGCCATTCTGACAGGCATGAAGTGACGTCTCACTGTTGTTTGGATTTACATTTCCCTTATGATTAGTGATATTGAGCATCTTTTCATGTACCTACTGGCCATTTGTATGTCTTTAGAAAAATGTCTGACCAGAGTCTGGAACCTAGTATCTCTAATATGTCTAGTACTATGTGTTATGAGGGATGGAGCAAAATATCCCCGTGACCCCCCAGCCCTGACTATTTTCTCCATTGTGGTAAATATGATCTGGCATATATTTATTTGTAATGTATTCTTGTTCTGGCACTAGGCTAGAATCTCCATAAGGGTAGGGACTTTTATCTAATCCAGATATGTCCCCAAAGCCTAAGCTAGTGCCTGCTACAGACAAAGTGCACAAAACCTGTCTGTTAATGAAGAAATAAAGGGCTGAGAGCTGTGTGTGCATTGGGTTGGTGACAGGCAGTCCTGCTGCTTCTTCATGTTGCATTACAAGTATAAGCATAGCAGTCTTCCAGCCTCTTTCAAGGGGCTTCATCTTTTCTAGAAAAAAAAGTATGGAAAAAAAATTACATATATATATATATATATATATATATATATATATATATATATATAGAGAGAGAGAGAGAGAGAGAGAGAATAGAGAGAATAGATGCTGTGGGAGATATTCTAGAACTTTGCAAGCATCTGAACTTTACTCTGCAGTTCTTACCAGGATGCTTGTTAGAGATTTTGCATTAAAATGGATGTGAGGACAGTAAAATCAGTTGTGGCAGGAAGACAATAACTAACCATACATGGGGACCAACATAAAAGCTACTTCCTCTGGCATAGGGCTGCCTAGCTGGGGCTCTACTGGCAGGAAAACATTTTGATATGATGATAATAACAATAGCTAGCTTTGTTGTGTGTATTCTGTCATTTAATTTTCACTGAAGGTCCTATTGTTGTTCCCATTTCACAGAGGAGGAAACAGAAGTTCAGCAACTTATCCAAAGTCACAGAGTTAGAAAATAACAGCGTCTGAATTTGAACCCAGGTCAACTTGCTCATCCTTTTGTGAAGGATCTTATTAGTGCAAATCTGCATTTGTTAAATTATAGGCTGAGCATTGTAAAATAGATACCCCCAAATTCAGTGGTTTATGTAAGATAGAAGTCTATTTTCTCTCCCTTACCAGTTCAGTCTAAGTTGGCAGAGCCACTCTGCTCCATACAGTCACACAGCTCTTTCCATCTTGTAGCCCCTCCACTGCTTAGAATGTGGTCCAGTGCTGGGTCATTGCCATTTTTGTGTTCCAGACCATGGGAAGGAGAAAGAGAGTAAATGTAAGGCAAGAAAATTGCTTTTAAGTGGATGTTGTGAAAATCACATACATCATGTCTGCTCATTCCATTGGCATAAATTAGTTCTGTGGCCACACCTAGGTTGCAAGGAAGTATGGGATGGTCACTATCTGGGCAGCTATATGTCTAGGTAAAATTCTATTATATGGAAGAAGGGGAGAATGGAGTTTGGGGCAGTCAATTTGCAGTCTGCTATAAAGACCATCTTTTTTTTCATGAAAGTTAATGCTGGTGTGTTGCAAAGAAACTGCTATATATATTCATTATTATCATGGAGGTATCTGGTCATTTATTCATTTAATAAAGATTATTAAGATTTTCTTTGATGGGCAGCTCTGTGGTGAGCAGTTTGGGGGCTGCCAAGAAACCTAGTTCAACCATCTCTGCCTGTGACATAGTGGGGAGATGAGACATTGGCCATGAAACAGGGGCAGATAAAGAGGACTGATTCATGATTTCATTCATTTGCTCACTCTCATTTATTTACACATGACTCATTCTGAGAAAGGACTTGAGATCGTGTAATTGTAGTAATATACAGTTGGTAAAGTGCTGTTCACGTGAATTATCTCTTTCATCTTTTCTCCTACCCTGAGAGAGGGAGGGTGGGTTCAGAGAACTTACATAAGCAGCAGAAATCACACAACTAGTGAGGGTTGCTGCCAAGATTAGGAATTAGATCTCTTAAGTAGTATAGTGTAATGGGCAAAGCACAGATTGAAGGTCAGGTGGATCCAAATTCTAGTCTTAACTCTTCTGCTAACAAACAATCTCCCTCTTTGGGCCTCAGTTCCTTCATCTATAAAATTGGTGCTAAGGTTACTTATGGCAAAGAGATTCTTTAGGAAGAAGAATCTCTGGGAGAATGGATTAATCTTTGGGTAAGTGGATGCTCCCTATGTGTGTCTTTCTTTCTCTCTTGCTTCTTTGGAGCTCTTGGTCTCTGACACTTTGTTCTGCGTGTTTGATGATGACTCAAGAATGTACCGGGAGAACATTGAGACCATAGATTGAGGGAAACTAGGTAGGTGGCCCTGATTATCTCTCCAAGTCCTCACTTTCTTGTGGGAATTCCGCTGCTCTCTCTTCCTGACTATTGTTATTTGTGCCCCTCTGCAGGACTCTCCCACCCCTTCCTTCCCCACCCACAATTTCTCTCAGTGCTCCCTAACTTGGCCACATCATCTGTGGCCTCAGCTCACTGTGTACACCCTGACCATCTACACCCACAACAGGGGACCATTGGCTGAAACACTCTGGGAAGGCCTGAGAGCAGAGTGCCTCATGATGGGAAACTTTGGCAGAGCTGAAGAGGATGTGGAGGACACCTGAGGCAAGGAAGAGAGAGCCTGAGAATGAGTGAGAGGCAGGAACAGAGTGGGTGACTCTGGCTGTCAGCACAATAGAAAGCAGGGGCTGTGTCAGCACAGACTTGAGCTGGAGGAGAAAAAGCAGTTGTAATCATCTAGGTCTTGGGTGATATGGGCCAAAGTGGTAATAGGGGAAATGGAGAGAATAAATGCAAGAGTGGTAAGGGGTGGGTGAAGGCCTCTTTGGGGAGTTAGTCCTGGGACTCAGTGCCCAGTGGCCAGCTGCGGGAGCAGAAGGCACTGCCATTGAGGTGACAAAGAGACAGAGTCTAAACATAGCACTGAGGAGCCAGAGGATGCCCAGGACTTGGGGTTTAAAGCAAACCAGAGACTGAAAGCCCACAGAGGGAGCCCTGAGACCCACTGCTTGTGACATCATCCCAAGAACTCACCTGTACAGTAGTCTGATGCACAGAGAGCTGATAAGTAGTTCACACCTATCTTTTTATCTGAATCCAAGCTTTCTTTCCACCTAAATCCAAACTGCACTGTGCTGAAAAGAGTAAGTTTTTCTCTAAACCTGATGAAATCCATCTAAAACTATAATGAGCAGCTGCTCTCTGCCATTCGCTGCTCTGAGAATGGAATCAAGGGAAATAAGGGAGACTGGTTTGTTGGCAGAAACAACAAGGCAACAGATTATTCCAGTTCAGGGTGATCAGGGACTGTGTGACACAGCCAAGCCCAGGGATATGGAAACCCAGAGGGAAGAGTAATTCTGGCTGGGAGAAATGCAAGGATGATGTCACCCAGAGGGTCCTATTGGAACTGGGTATTGCAGAATGAGCAGGAGCTCATTAGGCAGAGAGGAGAGGAAGGGTACTCCAGCACGCACCGTTGTAGTGGTGTGAGACAGTACAGCTTGGAGGGCTTGTAATGTACCAGGAGGCACTCAAGCTCATCGATAATCAAGGCAATGGTAATAAAAACCATAATGATATGCCATTTCATACCCATTCATTGGAAAATCTGAAGTCTGACATTAACAAGTGTTGTGGAGGATGTGGGCAAAGGAGTGTTCATTTTCTATAGGCAGGAATGTAAATTGATCCAGTCTCTTTGGAAACAATTTGCTATCCCTGGTAGAACTGAACATCTTCATGCTCTATGCAGTAACTGTACTACCACATATACATAATGGTGACCCTTTGCCTGTGAACACCAGAACACATACACAAGAATGTCCATAGCAGCACGACTTGTAATACCCAAACTGAAAAACAATCCAAATGTCCATCCATAGGAGGATGGATGAATATATTATAGAATGTTCTTACAGTGGAATACTATACAGTAGTGAGGATGACACTACTGCTACACATATCCATGTGGATGAGTCCCCAGTGCATATTAAACAAAAGAAAGACACAGAAGAGTTAGGATGAGTCTATTTACATAAAAGTTCAAATACAGGCAAAACTAAACAGATCATCATTTACCTATATAGACAGGTGGTTAAAGTATGAAAAGAAACAAGGAAGTGATTAAAACAGGAGTCAGGGCAAGTGGTGACTTCTGCGGGGAGAAGGAGGCACACACATGCTTCTATAATGCTGGTGATGTTTTGTGTGTGGGTGTCCATGTTTTATGATTATTTAACCTGCACAGATAAATGTACAATGAGAAAGATCACACTAGCCTTGCTGAACTGGCAACACTGGCCTTGGTGTAATTAGCATTGAGGCTGGGATGATGCTGGAAACAAGGGCTGGGAATACATTGGGAAGATTGTCCTATGCTACATAAAAATGTGGATTTTACATGGTTTTCTAATCTGGAGTATTTTAGGATATTAGAATATGTCAAATTTTAGGCATATAAATAAGGAGTTATATAGAAAAGCACAATAAAAAGATTGTGCTATATATCTCTATCTTTTTGCCCCAGGTTTCTGCTTTTAGAGGCCTTCCAGCTCAGAAAATAGGCTCTGTGCAGGGCAAGACTAGATGAGTCTTGAAAGGTCAAGAGAAAATGTTATTTAGGAGACATGATACTCTTATGTATTTTTAGGACATTTTTCCTTGCCTGCAGAATGTGAGATTGTGGGCTGAAGGGGAAGGTCAGTACTGCTCCACTGTGCCCCTTCTTTTGGGGGACATACACATGGAATGGGGGAGTAAGAGCAGCCAGCAAAGGAAAGACTGGTAGAGATCCAGGAAGAAATGCCCAGAAGCTGAGTGGAGAACAGTCCTGGCACACATCCTTTGCAGAGAAACAAGAGTGACAGTAAGAGAGTGGGGGTCAATGTTGACATGGCCATGCAGCCCACAGTGACAGGTATGTGTGTGGCACGGCATGAGCCCTGTGCCTGATGGCAGTGTGGCATCACATGATTCTATTCTGCCAGCCCTGACTGCAGGCACACCAGTCAGCCACAGGCTCCCACGAGAGTCTGCAGAGAGGGTAAGTCATTGCCTTCTAGAACCTTTTGGCTTAGCAGTCTAGATAAGGCAGGCAACCAGGTGGCCTTGGGGAAGTGCGATAAGTGTCTGAAAATCTAAGCAGTCTGATAAATTAGGTGTTAAAATGTATCAAACTGTGTACCTCTCTGTTTCAAGCTAGTTTATGCTGGATTTGCTTTTGCACATTTATATGGAAATATATTTTTGCTATGGCTTTTACTTTTCTAGTTGAATAACTTCAGGGCATGCCCACTTTGGAATCTAATTATCCTTACACTTGGCAGGCTTTACTGAGGTTTGGTGCTCAGATGACGTGATGACTCCAGATATCTTGTGAGCACTGATCATGGGCACTTATCAGCTTCAGTATATTGCTGTTCTGAGGGTTGTATGTTAATGTTCTTTTGATGGCCCAAGAATCAAGATGGACTGATCTCAAACTAATTTCTGCCATCACTATTGTGCAGTAGGGAGGTCACTCATTGACAAAATTCCTAACTAGAGGTTTTGAAGCAAGATCCTGATTTTGGCCACCTTAATGCATTAGCTCCACTGTCCTTTTTAGTGAAGGCCCAGAAATGTAAAAGGCTCAACTGCAGATTCATTGCATGCAAGAGGCTTGATGCTGCAAGTCGTAGAGACATTGTCCTAGAGGGAAATTGGGAACAGAGTCTACTCAGAAGCAGCTGTTTCAAAACCAGGGTCCAGTGCAGGAACATATGTGGCTGTCAAGAGTGTGGTGTTGGAAAAAGATCAGAGAGTTCCTGGAGTTCAGCAGAACAGGGGGCTGTCATTGATTAGAAATACCTGCTCTGAGTTCAGGAGAGGGGATATTGGCGCGAGTTCCGTGTGTTTTCATGTAACAACTTCCTAGATACCTCACAGGTGCTGGACCCTGGGCTGGAGGCTTTCTCAGACATTCTTTCTATTCCAAGATGCATTTGAAATGAGAGGGGTAGTACTCCTTCTTCCTGTGAGAAGAGAACAAAAACAAATGGAACCAGTTGCAGAACGAAGAATTTCCATGATACTCCTGGCTTTGAGAGTTTAGCATTGGGATGATTGGCCCACACTGGCATTTCAGTGTCCTGGTCCTGGTCCTAGTCCTGTGAGGGAGCTGGGGTACAATAATCAAGCTAATGCAATAGCATAACATATGTAAGGCACCTAGCTCAACAAAAAGAATTTCTCCACTTTAGCTAACAGATGCACAGAGGTAAACACAGAAATAACTGTGTGGAATAATCAGGACATGAGATTTGAACGGTGGCTGGGCTGTAATTATCCTGGAGGCTGCAGAGTCTTCTCAGAGTTCTTTAAAATAGGAGAGCACTTCCAGTCAAGATGGTGCAGTAGGTAAACGTATGCTCACCTCCTCTCACGACCACCTCAAAATTGCAACTAAACTACAGAACAATCATCACTGAGAATTATTTGAAGTCTAGCTGAACAAAGGTCCTATAACTAATGATATACAGAAGAAGCCACCTCAAGACTGATAGGAGGGGTGGAGACATGGAAGGGGCTGGTCCCACACCCACATGTGGCAGTTAAAAATTGGGATGGATACCTTGGCTGCAAGGTCCCTGCTGAGGAGCAAACGGTCCCAGCCCCATACCAGGCTCCCCATCCTAGGGTGCCAGTACTGAGAAGAGAAGTCCCCACAACTCTGGCTGTGAAAACCAATGGAAATTGTGGCTGAGTGAAATAGAGGGCTGCTGGAGTCCCAGGTGTTCCTCTTAAAGGACCCACACAGACTTACTTGCTTACAGACTCACTTGCCCTGAGCTCCAGCAATGGGGAAGCAGCTCAGTAGGCATCAGAGACATATGGGGAGGAACTGAATTGTCTGTTTTAAGGCAAGGGCTGAAGAAGCAACTTTCTCCCAGTCAGAAGTACTGACAGAAGCCATTGTTACTTTGTTGAGTCCTCCCCCAACCCAGTCTACATACACAGTTGGGCACCATATCTGAGTCTCTATCAACCTAGCTAACACCATTAGCCCAACCCTGGTAATTCCCTAAGATCTGGCCCCACCAACTTGCTGGCTTACCCTCAGCTGATTCCAGTTATTTTTCTATACAAATAGCTTGTCTTGGCTCATGCTGCGGACTTTCTTAAAATCTCTCAAAGGCTCACACATTCCAAACAAGCAGCATCTTGCCTCAGTGAGCTTTGTACCTCTTGCTAAACAGCCCAAGCTCTGCACTAGTGGCAGCTGGCCTCAGTTTGCAGCTTAGCCTCTCCCAGACCCCTCCAAGCCCAGCACAAGTAGCAACTATCTGCAGATCACTTTGTAGGTCATACCAAGTGGCCACAGGCAGGGCACAAGTAGCAGCCTGAACCAGAGCCACCCCCTCCCCAAGAGGCCTCAGAACCAACACAGTTGATATGGCCAGCTTCAGACCACAACAGAGCACCACCAACCAGCTCCATAAATGACACACCCAAAGGGAAGACTGGGCAAGCACCAGAGCCCTGCTAAAGCAAATCCTGCTCTGTAGGGTCAGCCCCTGCATAAGAGCTCCTTCACTGCAGTCACAGCCACTCCTCACAACCAATCCACCCAATGGTCAATCCCTCTTGCTGATGTGCCAACATCAATCAAGGCTCAACTAGAACAGGAGGGAATACACCACCCACACAAAGGACACACCTGAAGCACCTGGCTCAGGTGACCAGGGAGACTGCACCACTGGGCCCTGCAAGGTACCTATTACATAAAGCCACTGTACCAAACTGGGAGACATAACAGCTCTACCTAATACATAGAAACAAACACAGAGAGGCAGCCAAAATGAGGAGACAAAGAAATATGTCCCAGATGAAAGAACAGAACAAAGCTCCAGAAAAAGAACTAAACAAAATGGAGACAAGCAATATACCAGATACAGATTTCAAAACACTCGTTATAAGGATGCTCAATGAGAACTTCAACAAAGAGATAGGAAACATAAAACTGGAGATAGAAAGCATAAAAAAAGAATCAGTCAGAAATAAAGAATACAATAACTGAAATGAATACATTAGAGGGAATCAACAGTAGATTAGATGAAGCAGAGGATTGAATCAGCAATTGGGAAGATAAGATATCAGAAAATACCCAATTAGAACAACAAATAGAAAAAAGAATCCAAAAGAAATGAGGACAGATTAAGGGGCCTCTGGGACAACATCAAGCGTACCAACATCGCATCATAGGGGAACCAGAAGGAGAAGAGACAGAACAAGGGATTGAAAACCTATTTAAAGAAATCATGACTGAAAGCTTCCCTAACCTGGCAAAAGAAACAGACATCTAAGTCCAGGAAGTGCAGAGAATCCCAAACAAGATGAACCCAAAGAGGCCCACACCAAGACACATCGTAATTAAAAATGCCAAAGGTTAAAAACAAAGAGAGAAAAAAGCAGGAGAAAAGTAGTTAGTTACTTATAAGGGAGCTCCTATAAGACTGTCAGCTGATTTCTCAACAGAAACTTTGCAGGCCAGAAGGAATTGGCATGAAATACTCAAAGTGATGAAAAGCAAGGACCTACAACCAGGAATATTGTACCCTATCATTTAGAATCATTTAAAATTGATGGGCAGATAAAGAGCTTTCCAGACAGGAGAAAGCTAAAGAAATTCATCAACACCAAACCAGTATTACAAGAAATGTTAAAGGGACTTCTTGGAGAAGAATAAGAAAGAGAAGGAAAATATGAATAATAAAATGGCAATAACAATTAATTTCAATATAAATGGATTAAATGCTCCAATCAAAAGATATAGGGTGGCTGAATGGATAAGAAAACAAAACCCTTACAGATGCTGCCTACAAGAGACTCACTTCAGATCAAGAGATACATACAGACTAAATATAAAGGGATGGAGAATGATATTTCATGAACATGGAAATGAAAAAAAAAAAAGAAGTTGGAGTAGCAATACTTATACCAGACAAAATAGACTTTAAAACAGAGGATAAAGAAGGACCCAGTAATTTTACTTTTGGGTATTTATCTGAAGTAACCCAAAACACTAATTCAAAAAGACGTTTGTGTCCATATGTTCATTGCAGCATTATTTACAATAGCCAAAATATGGAAGCAACCCAAGTGTCCATCAATAGATGAATAAATAAAGAAGAAGTGGTACATACATATAAAGTATTTTACTCAGCCATAAAAAAGAATGACATCTTACCATCTGCAACATCATGGATGGACCTACAGGGTATTATGCTGAGTGAAATAAGTCAGACAGAAAAAGACGAATACCATAAGATTTCTCTTATATGTGGAATCTAACAAACAAAACAGAAACAAACTTATAGATACAGAGAACATTTTGATGGTTGCCAGATGGTAAGGGGGTTGAAAGGATGGTGAAGGTAGGAAGGGATTAAGAAGTACAAATTGGTAGTTACAACAATAGTCATAGGGGTATAAATTATAACATAAGGATTATAACTATGTATGGTATCAGATGGCTCCTAGATTTATCAGGAAGATTACTTCTTAAGTTATATAAAGGTCTAATCACTATGTTGTACACCTGAAACTAATATAATATTGTATTTCAACTGTAATTAAAAATTTTAAGACGTTTAAAAATAATAAATACATTAGATAGAAGGGCTCACAGACCAAAAAAAAAAACAAAACAGGAAAGGAAAGGGGAGGAGGATGGCCCTCCAGTTCCTGGGGCAGGTGGGGTGTACAGGATGAACTCTCAGACTCTTCTAGGATTCTGATCTTTGAAATGATCCAGAAGCAAGCTCCTAGTGTGGGTATAGGCGTGCGGCATGTGCTTCATGGAAAGGACGAGACAGGCAGGCCTCACCAGGTGCTCGGCAGGCTATACCCTAAGCCTGCACTTTGGGGATCCAGCAGTGCTCTCCAATGGGGAACGGAATAGCAGGCTGCATGGAGGACTAGGGCCTCATCTTGCTGTGGGTATATAAACTCTGGGTCACATCAGAGCAGGAGGCAGTGTTCTCATCCCCACAGTGGGCCCCGGGTGTAAGTGGGGAGTAGTGGAACGTGTATGGGAGGAGTCCAGGCTCCTAGACCAGGGTCATACAGAATTGGGCAAGCAGATGGGGACAGAGTAGGGACACTGAACTATAAGGACAGGCATTCAATATGGTGGGAATGGCAAGAGGCTGTGGGAAGGGGTGGAGTGGGGAGGCAGTGCTATGGGGTATTCACAGGATCCTTTGATGACTTGACACATAGTAAAGTCTAATAAACCATTGATGAATGAATCACTCAGCATATTTATTTCAGGATTCTAGAATAGAAACATACCTTCCATAAGTAATCTCTAGCCAATTTGGTGGTGACTTTGTACTTTATGAAGAAGACCCACTGCCAAAAAGAAGCCATTCACAATCCATCATCCCTCCCTCTTGCACCTTCAGAACACAAACAGCTCCACCATTTCCCTCTCACAGAGGTCATCTGAGGCAGAATCATCCACTAGGGGCATTCAGTATACCGGCTAGGAAAGAGGGTCTTCAAATCAAATTTTCAAAGCTTGGCATGTGTGGAATTTGGGCTATATATTTAACATCTCTGACCATTTCTTAAATTTATAAAATGGCATAGAATAGTAACGCTTAGATCACACCTGGATAGATAATACTAGCTAACGTAGATTGAGTGCTCACTGGCTGCTGGGACTGTCTCAGTGTTTCACAATGTTGACATAATCCTCATGACTCTAGGAGGAAGGTGCTATTATTGGTGCCCATTTCACAGATGAGGAAACAGAACCAGAGAAGTTGAGTCATTTGTCTGAAGCTTGTGGCTAGTGAGGGGCAGACCCAGGATTCCAGTTGACAGAGTAACCAGGGTCCAAGTCCACGGGGTGCTGCCTCTTAATACATATCAGTCAGCACTGTTATTGTTAATCAAGGTGATGGTCAGTGTATCTACTTTTAATGACATTTATTGAATGTCTTATCTTGACCTAGCCAACGTCTTGTTTCATATTGTTCTTTATGATAATAAAAAATACACAATTGGGCCGGCCAAGTGGCGCATTGGTTGGGAGCTGGTTTGGATGCCAGCGGCCCCAGTTCAGATCCCACATGTGAGGGCCAGTGACACTGCCCTCTACAGCTAACAATGGCTCCACCTGGAGCTGGGCTGTGTGAGCCCGGGCGACAGTGTAGGCTGCAGCCCCTGCTGCAGTGGGCTGCCATGGACTACAGTGAGTGAGCGGCTGGCAGCCAGCGTGAGCTGCCAATAGCTGCGGTGAGCGGCTATCCAGAGGCTGGCGACTGATCTGCCTCATCCGGGAAGAGTGCAATGACGATACCAACATGGGCCAGTGAAGCAATGTCCTCCGCAGCTAGACTGAGGGAAAAAGAGACAGCAACTTGTCTGTTCTCCTTCCCTGGTTCCCCAGCCCTGTTCTCCTCCCCCAATTCCCCAATAAGACCTTTAAAAAAAAATTATAATTTTGTTTTCTCCTTGGAAAATGCCTCTATTGACGATATGCCTTTTAACAAAAAACTAAGATTGGTTTGGGTTTCAGAGATGATTAGCTAATTCCCATTATGGTCCTGAAACTTGGATTTCCCTTCCAGCCATAGATGTGTCCCTCTGCCTTGTCATATCCTAGCCCAGAAGCCTTCATCACCTCTAAGCCCCTGGGGATTGTAATCAACCATTCTGTTCCTACTTCAGGGGCCTCTTTGCCACTCAGTTGAGCTTTGCTCCCTCATACATCAAATCTTTTCCCAGCCACTCCATGAGTCTGTATGGCACCCCTTCTACCCAGTATGGCTCCTCCTTCACCTTGACCATCCCTTTTAGGGCTTCCTCACCTGTCCTCATTCTCCTTTTCTTGTGGACCCAGTGGCTGTCCTGATCTCTCAATTGAAGCATATGCATCAGTTGCAGACAACAGAAGCCTCTCTAGCCATGCAAAATGAAAGGGGATTTAATACAGGGGATTGGGTACTTTCAAAATAGTTGGAAGAGCTGCAGGAGTGGTTTATAGACCTCCAGGAATGCTTCCCTGACTGTTCTAGTCCACTGTTGCCTCTCCTTCCTCTGAGCTACATCATTCATTCATTCATTCAGCATTCATGGAGCAGAGCCCATTTTTTAGCTGCTAGGGACACTAGGACACCAGGATGGATGTATAAAATATGGTCTTTGTCCCCAAACAACTCATGGTCTACTTATACTAGATTACGATGAGTGCTGGAGATGTGAACAAAGTATTTCAGGGCCCCAGGAAGGAGCAGCTAACTCAGCCTGGAGGCTGGGAAAGACTTTAGAGTTTCTAGGGGAAGAGTTGAACCTGTGCCAAATTGTGGTGCATGGATAGAGGTGGTATGCTGAGGTACCAGATGTCCTTCTTTGGTTTACAGGGTGGTTGCCAATGTGGATTAGGGCAGGGGGCCAGAGGATAAGCTGGTCAGGGTAAGGGGCTGTGGGACACTACCTACTTACTGTGACGTGGTGCTCTTATTGTGTAATCACACAGTGGTCAACAGTACAGACTTGAGAGCCAGTCTGGTGGGTTCAGAGTTTAAAACCTACCAGCTGTGTGACTGCAGGCAAGGGGCTGTAAAATCAAGAAAAGAGCAGCATCCACCTAGTGGGGTTGCTGTGAGGGTTAAATGAGTTAGCACATAACACACTTTGACCAATATCTTGCCAAAGTAAATATCAGGTGCTAGCATGGGCTGTTATATAATGCCTGACTCGGCAGCAAGCATCCTGCTGGGTTCTTTTCCATAAATTCTCTCAATCAGTGCTAACAAAGAGCCCAGAAGATCAGCATTATTGATCTGTTTTACAAATGAGAACTCTGTTTCTACATCCTTCTGTGAAATTTTAGACCCCTTCACAGGCTTTGTTCTATTTCTGTCCCTGCCACATGCTATTCATACTGCAGGAGCTCTGCCAGAAAGGGAGGAACAAAGTCATCCTGGAACACTGAAAGAGGTGGAGAAACAGTTAAATTTGGATTCCAACAGAGCTCATCATGCTCCAGCTTTAGTTATGGGAAAGGAGTCCAACTCAGCCTCACGGTCCCACTCACACCTGATGATTTTTAAAGTCATAAAATCTGTCAGTAGGAGTTTAGTGATGTGGGTGATTAGGTGAGCCATACACTGCCTGAGTGGGGTGCTTTGGAAATAAGTGAGACCTAACAGTATGTATAGCACCCAGAGGAGGCAGGTGGATGCCCTCCTACACTCTTCACTTAAGGACATCGTCAAGGTCAGTCAAGGACATCTCCCTGAGTCAGATGCCCCCACTTCACCATCTGAGCTGCTCTCTATGGGTAGGAACATCCACTATGTCTCTCTGACCATTAGTTTCTGCCTGCAAATCCTGCTTTCCAAAATTTTCCTAGTAAAATGAGCAGAACATTTCTTCAGCTGGACATCTAGTCTCCCTTTAATGAAGACTGGTGCGCTCAGAAAAGGGCAGGCAGGGAAGAGGCTAACATTTGCTACTCAGTGCCAGGCCATGCTAACTGCTCATTTAATTCTCCTGACTGTCTTGTGTGGAAGGCGTTGTGATCCCCACTCTATGAATGTTCAGATGGAGGAAGGCAAGTCCCAGCCAAGTCCAAAGTCCTGTGGGAAACAAGTGGGGGCCCTTTGGTGGAAGTGAACTCGTTTCCTCCCAGCACTGTTCTCTGTCTTTCAAGGCACTGGTGGGGCTGCTGGCTGGTTTCCCACCCACCCTTCCAGGGGGTCCCTGTACAGTATGGGTTTGTGAATGGGCGTCACCATCTGGGGGGTGAGCAAGGCAGAGCGGATGATTAGGAAGTCAGAGGCTTCAACCTTGACCTGCAGAGCCTTTCAGCATATTTTTACATACATTCCCTCATTTTATCCTAAAACCCCAGTGAAGAGGTGCCAGGTGGAGAAACTAAAGCCTATGGAAACCCAGGAACCAGCTCATGGCAGGGCTGGAGATAAACTCAGGCCTCCAGACAGCAAGTCGATCATCTGTGTCATCAGAGAAAATGGTTTCATAGCGATCGGTTGCAGAGTGCTTTCTTTATGCCAGGCAAGGCCCTGAGCGTTCCATACATGCCTTCCTAATTTACTCCACAGTGCCATCTACAGTCAGTGATGTTTGGATTGTCCCCATTTTACAGATGAATAAACTGAGACCCAAAAAGGTTCATCACTTCAACAATGAATAAGCAAGGGAATAAAGGGAGAATTAATTTTCTGATGGAGGGGAAATTCTACTTCATTACACCTGTGCATGAATAAGCCAGCTTCAGCTTATAAACTCTGAGGAGTTCTGAGGCATGTTCATCTCAAGGGCTGCATATGCTTTATTGGGAGCTGCCCCACCTCCCAGGGCTAAATGCCAGGCAGGCCATCTGGCCTCCCTCTCTGATAGTCATTGCCTTCTCTTGGAACATTTGGCTCCCAATGGGCTGCAGCCATTAAAAACAGTCTTGGAAAATGATCTCCTCTAGCCTCTTCTACAACCTATTTCTGCCACTGTGGGTATTGCCTTGTCTGCATAAATGCTCTGTTAGTTTTCTACTGCTGCTGTTGGTTGAGGCTGAATACCAAGGGAGGAAGGGAAAGAGGGCCTGGCCATGCACGTTCCCTGCTCCCCTGTCCAAAGCAGCCAGGAACACATCAAAGTCTGATCAGATCAGTGTTCCATACCACCCTCTGTTCACCCTCTGTACCACCCACAGCTCCTTACTGCCTACGGGGCCCCGCAGGCTCTGGCTACCTCACCTCTCAGAGCATGTCTAAGGCGCCTCCTCCCAGAAGCTCTCCAGACACCACAGCCATTGTTCCATGACTGGGATAGGTGCACCTGTGTTGTCCTGGGCATGACCCTCTACCCTGACAGCTCTTGTGCCCACCCATGGTTATCTCTTTTTCAGCCTTTGGTTGGTTCTCAGCTTCAACAGTCTGGGTGCTTTCCCTGGCCACTCCCTCCATTCCCAGTCAGGCCCCCTATAGTCCCCTCTCTTTGTGTTCATGGCACTCCTCACAATACATACTTACATGTGTATCTTCTGCTGAGTGCCTGTCTTTCCTGTGAGACTCAGCTGTGTGATAGTAGGTACAACGCTGTTTTTTCATCTCTGTGTCCCCAGGACCTGCATTTGATAAGCTCTGAGTCACCATTCTGTGAGTGTAAGCTCAGAACTGCCAGGTGACTTGCCCAGGGCCATGCATGGTAGTGGCTGGGAATCAAACCACGCTGCCTGGCCTGTGTTCTCTGTTCACGGCCTCCCAGCAACAGTGGTGTTTATTTACTCCATGTCTTGGTTCCTTAGTGCTATGTGTTTTCACAGCAGAAATATGATCACGATGTCTGTGAAACTCCAAGTAGTGGCCAGCATCCAGTGTGAATGTGGAAGTTCCTCAGAAAGCCTCGCTGGGAGGTTTCCATTTCCCTCAAGAGACAAGATGTAAACACACAGAGCTCAGAATTTGGCTGGATGTGTCCATGGCAATAAGATGGGGGAACTGGGAGGGGATGGGACCTAGGGTGGACCTGAGGGACTGCTGGTCAGGTTTAGACACAGGATGGGGCCCTAGGTAAATGGTGGCTCCACCTATAGCAGGTATATGGGGAGGGAGGGAGAGAGGTTTAGCAAGGAGAGAGGGGCATCCTGACAGGTGGGTGGGGCAAAACAATGGAAAACCTCTGTGCCAGCCTGCCTCTTGAGGCCTCTGCCCCTGGGGCATGAGTTTCAAACCTGGTGGACTGCAGTGGGCAGAGGGATCCAAGCCCAAGGGGTCATCCAGTCAGTCAACAAATCTTTACTAAGCTCTTATTATGTGCTAACATCTTTCTCAGCTGAGAATATAGTAGTAAATGAGACCGACAAGACTTCTGTCCTCACAGAGTTAGGGAAGGCAAAATAAAACATAGCACTGGATAAGTACCTTTAGACAGTGACAAGTGCTGAAGAGACTTGCTTCAATGGAAGTGGTCAGAAGAGGCCTGAGTTCCAAATGACTGTCAAAGCCAACATGTAAAAATGGGAGTCGGGGGTAGTGATTCCCAGCAGAAGCCCCTACAGGTGGGAAGGGGCTCGACAACCTGTGTTGGAGCCAACTTGACTGGGCTCTTGGGACCTGATGGTGTTCACCTCTTCTCAACTCTGTTCAGTGACTGCACGGTAATAATTTGAAACTGGCCATGGTGAGAGCATTTACACCTTGGAAAATGGCAAATGCTACAAATGAGGATACCCGCCCCCGCCAGTTCTTAAACACTTAATAGCACACCCTGATTGGCATATCTCAGCACCAGCAAGGAGCCCAGGGCACAGAGAAGAGGGTGACGAGGATGTTATCACAGAGACATCATGCTTTGTTCTGTGGCAGCAAACAGAAAGTCTCTGAAGGGTTTCAAACAGAGTGGTAACGATTTGATTTTCACTTTGCCAGACAGATTCTACAAAACAAAGATTCAGGTCTAGGGAAAAATAAATGTGGGGAGGGGGAGGAGAGGTTGATTTATCAGAATTGGGGGCCAGGCAAGAGCTGAATCCAGGAACTCAGGAGAACCCCTCTGAAGGCAGCAGCAGCAAAGACCAGAATGAGGCCAGTTGTAAGAGTGTGTGTCTGCATAGATGCCTGACCTGAGTCTGGCGGGGAAAGGGGATTGAGCCTACAGGTGCTGCCTCCTGTGCAGACAAAGGTGGCTGAAGCCTCTGCCACCTGCAGTGGGACTGCCATGTTGGTCAACTTCATTTCCAAAGGATGGCGGCAGCCAGATCCAGAAGCCTTTGCAATCTCTACAGATAGAACCCACGATTTACCCAGTGTGTCCCTCAGGGAGATAAGTGGCTCCAATGTGGCTGTAAATCTCCACACCAAAATGGCTGCATTCTTGCCACTGGCAAGTTCCGTGTGGCCTCTGAGCAGCATCGCCACTCAAGCTGCACAGGGCTATGAGAGCAGGCACTTCTCCACCTCATCTGCACACCAGAACCACCGGGGAGCTTTTCTACTCCAAGCCAGTTAATCCCAGATGTTCTTCTGGTGGTGGAACCCAACCTCAGGATCATCGGAAGCTCTCTGGGTGATTTTAAGGTGTGGCCCAAATTGAGAACCTTTGGATTAGAATTTCTGTAGAGGTCAAGTATTTTCCACATATTGCCTTGGGGGTGGATTCTATTGACAAGCAATTCCAGGCATAGTGACAATGCCTTGTGCCCCTCCTTTGGTCACTAAGTGAAACCTCGAAGTCGTCTTCCACTGAGTTGGACCCTAATTGCGGTGAGAGGCTATTGCATGACCGGCTTGATCACTTGTTTGTCTGCATTACTGTGGGCTGAATTAATACAGCAGTTGCCAAAATTCCCAAAGGATTTTAAAGTGCTGAGCCTCCTTTCTGGAAGCGCAGACCCCTTTGCAGATGATGACTAGGTTCCAGCATGCTCCTCAGTAGTTGAGAGGAATCCCATCACCAACCCCGGAAGTGTAAGGTGGGCAGGTATAATCAGGTGACTGGGCATTTCGTAGAGCAATGAAGAGGTTGTGAAATGTTTCTCTTGTATTTTTAGGAAAAGGGCAGGAGGACAGATTCCAAAGGAAAATGAGGTTAATGCTGGTACTTTGTACTCTGTTCAAAGAATAAAACACATAGCATGGTGAAACAAACCAGTGCTGTTCTGCCCCTACATAACCTGGCAGAGAGAAGCTGTAGAAAGAACAAAGTGTTTATTCACTTGACACGTATTTGTTGGTTCCTGCTCAGTGCCACTAGACTGGGATACTGTTCTGGAGTTTTGCCAGCAGCAAGGCGGACAAGCTCCTGGCCTCTTGAGCTGACATCGAAGTGAAAGCAAGAGCCAGGAACCAAGCAAGCAGGTGGCAAACTATGATGTGCAGTGAGGGGCCAGTGCAGCTCAGAAAGGCCTGAGGGAGGAGGGAGGCTGCCCCAGGTAGGGGTGGAGGAGAGGCTTTATTGAGGTGATTTCTGTCCCAAGACTGGAGCATTAGGAGCAGCCATAGGAAATCTGGGAAAGAGCCCTCTAAGGAGAGGGGTTGGCAAGGCCAAAGGCCCTGAGGTGAGAACCGGGTGCTGCTGAAGAATGGCTGGAAGCCCCTCTTGAGCACAGGGGAGGTGAGTTAGGAGATGGACGGAAGGAGTGGCGAGGCAGGCAAGGGACAACATGACTTGCATTTTGAGCCCACTGGCAGGCCATTGAAGACCTGAAAGCCAGGTGCTGACATAGTCTGATCAATCTATGTTTTACCAACTTGCTGTGTGATTTGGGCAATTAAATTAACTTCTCTGATTTTCACTTTCAGATGTAAAGAAGATAAAGCATAAGATGCATTTAAGGGTTAGAACTCTTGTACATGGGAGTTAATAGAGGAACTGGCACATGGTAAATGCTCAGTAAAATGGCAGCTGTTCTCCTCTTCCTCTTCCTCCTCTTCCTCCTCCTCTTCTACCTCCTCTGTCCCCCCCGCCCCTGCCACGTCATTGGCAAAAATCAGATGCATGTGGCTCACAGCAGCCACTCCTTGCTTGAAAGGTACTCTAGCACCCTATGGGTCTTACGCTAAGATTGCAAGTATGAGTCTTGACAATTGTACACTTAAGAATCTAAATGTTCTTTCATTAATCCACCACTGCTGGTCTGATATCGGTAGAAGTTTGGGAGGAGCCATGTGTGATGGGTGCTACTGTTTCTGTCCCAGAGTGGTCATGCATCACTGAATGCTTTCCACGGTGACTGAGCCCTTAGGCAAGCTCTGCTTTTATCTCCTGAGTCTTTCTTTTGTGCAGATCTTAGGTATGAAATGTAGCTGTTTATTTTGAAACCTCAAAACATTTGTCATTTATTCATTCATTCATTCACTCATTCATTCAAACGGTATTTGCAGAGTGCCCACTATGAGCTCAAAATTGTGCTAGCCACTAAGGGAAAATGATGGAGAAGTCTGCATGTCCTCATGATGATTGTAACCAGAAGTGGGAATAGGCAGAATGCAGCTGTCACCCCTCCTGTATTAGGGATTACAGAGGCACAGAGCAAAGACTTAAGAGATCTGTTTGTAGGCTGTAAAATCTTTCTTAGAGGGGAACCTTAAGGATGGACCTTGAAGGAAGGGGAGGAGTTTGCCATATGGAGAAAGAGGAAAGAAGAATAATACAAATGCCAGCAGCCTATAGAAAAATGGATGTAGAAATACAATTATTTCACACAAAAATGAAAAGAGCTATATGTCAGGATTCTTCTCATCACAAGTGACAGAAAATCCAATGACCTCAACAACAATAAAAGGTATGGTGGGGGAATGCTGGCTTCAGGTCTAGCTGGATTCAGGACTCAAAGAACATTAGGACTTGGCAGCCCTCCTTTACATGGCTGTTCTCTGTTGGGTCAACTCATACAAGGTCTGACAATTACATTCACAAACTCATATTAGAAAAAGTGCTACATACCTCATTGCTGAATATCACTATAGTCACCTTCAAAGTACTCCCCTTGGGAAGCTATGCACTGATGCCAGCACCTAGTCCACTCTTCAAAGCAATTTTGAAACTCTTTTTCTGGAATGGCCATCAGACCTGTCGTATTATCCTTCATGTCATTGAAATTTCTTCCTTTCAATATTTCCTTTATCTTTGGTTAAAGAAAGAAGACATTGGGGGCCAGATCAGGTGAGTAGGGAGGGTGTTCCAATACAGTTATTTGTTTATTGGCTAAAAACTCCCTCACTGACAGTGCTGTGTGAGCTGGTGCATTGTCGTGGTGCAAGAGCCACGAATTATAGGCGAAAAGTTCAGGTCGTGTAACTTTTTCATGCAGCCTTTTTAGCAGTTCCAAGTAGAAAACTTGGTTAACTGTTTGTCTAGTTGGTACAAATTCATAATGAATAATTCCTCTGGTATCAAAAAAGCTTAGCAACATCGTTTTATCTCTTGATTTAGACTGACAGAACCTTTTTGGTCGTGGAGGATTGGCTGACTTCTATTGTGCACTTTGGTGCTTTGTTTCAGGGTCATACTGGTACACCTATGTTTCATCACCGGTGATAACAGAGCCCAAAACATCGTCTTGCCTCTCCAAAAAGTCTTGGCAAATGTTGACTCTCCTTTGCTTTTGTTCATCGGTGAGCTCCTTTGGGACTATTTTTGCATTCACCTTTCTCAAACCAAGATTTTCAGTTAGGATTTTACTAACTATTTCTCTATCAGTATTTACTTGGTCTGCTATGCTTCTCACAGTCAGCTGATGATTTTGATACACAACTCAATGAAGTTTTGCAATGCTTTTGTCAATTCTGCTTGTTACTGAACATCCTGACCTCTCTTCATCAGTGACGCATTCTCTACCCTCAGAAAAACATTTAATTCTTTCGTACACTGCTGTTTTCTACATGGCATTATCCCCATAAACTTAGACAAACATATGTCTGATTTTATTTCCACTCTTGCCAAGTTTAACAAGAAATTTAATGTTTGTTTGTTGCTCTAATTCAAGCTCAGACATTTTCACGATGGCACACAAAAACACATAACAATAATAATGAACGTCATTCAACAGGACACTGCCATATGTCAACATGAACACAGCTGTGAGACACTGATATACCAAGGTCATGAAACCTTACCAAGCTGTTTGTACAGTGCTGCCAATGTAAGCGCATTGTGACAAGTTCACGAACTTAATTGTCAGATAACATATTTCAGTTTTCTCCAGACAGCTGGGGCCATTGTAGCCCCACAGCCCCCGAGGCTGCAGTCTAGTGGGAAAATGAAAATGCCTTCTCCTGGCCACCTGAGCCAAAGCTCTAGGGTCAGCTTTGATTGGACCTGGTCAGCTTGGCTTGAGTCATGTGCCTGTACCTGAGCTAGTCACTGTGCCTGATCATAGAGTGTTTTGGTTGGCTTAGGGCTGGGCCACCTAAGCAGCTGGCTAGGAAGAAAACCAGCACCCACCAAAATGGGCCCTGCCATGTGCCAGTGTCTGGCATGTTAGCATAAATTAGCACCTAGAATCCTTGCAACCCCTCTCCAGAGGAAGAGACTGTTATTATTACTATTTTATCGGTGAAGAAATGAAGATTTGGAGATGGATACTTTGCCTGAGAACTCACAGGAGAACCAGGATTTGGACTCCATTCTGTGGGAGCCTGAAACCCAGCATTCTAACTTAGTTAGAATTACCTACTTAGTTAAGTGAGAGCAATCCTCTGTCACTTACTGATGCAGTTAGTCTGCAATCTAAGCTTTGACTTGTTGCTGATGTCATGAAAGCTCCGTACTGCTCAAGCTGTAGCCTCAGTGGTCTGCTGCCTTCCTAACCTGACACCCCTCTCACCCCTGCAGAGCCCTTGTGTTTGTGTCCCATGGAGCCGGGGAGCACTGCGGTCGCTATGATGAGCTGGCTCAGATGCTGGTGGGGCTGGAACTGCTGGTATTCGCTCATGACCATGGTGAGTACCCCCAGGGCCACTGGGGCCAGGGCCCACAATACTGGCCAGTGCCTGACTGTTTGGGGGTCTAGAAAGTTCTAGTCCACCTTACCTCCATCCTTCTTCCTCTTCATTTATTCTCTTCTGATTCCTACAGTGAAACTGGGGAAAGACATTCTCCATAGGATGTTTCTAAGTAAAAAAAAAAAAAAAATGTAGTTATGTAAACTAAAAACATATCTGATAAGCAGTTTCTGTTGAGTTTGGGATTGAATGCAGGCTGGATAGAAACCACCACTGAAAAACTGAAGTGAGAATATGTTTATATAAGAACTTGCCCCAGGCCAAGTAATCCTCTCTTACATTTATAGTGTGCTTTCTGTACAAAATGGGCCCTGATTTTGTCCCAAGGGACTTCAAATGGATGTGGTGCAGTCAGTGCAAGTACAGTTTAAATCCCAGTTTAACCCCAAGAGGTTTACAAAAACCCAAACATGCACACACGTGCATAAATATACACTTATACACACACGTCCGCAGGCCTAGTCTTTGATTCTTTGTCATGTAACAAAATCCACAATAACCATCAAAATATGATGTTCATTGGCTAAGTCAGTATGTAGTTCCTTAATCATTTCTGTGACATTCTCTATGACTGGGAAGGCTCCCGATATAGATCTTTCTTTGCCTAACAGTCTTTAAAATGAAGAGTCTTTTGTGACTGAACATGGTGATTTCTCCATAGCTTCAATGTAGAAATCTATCATCCTGGCCCAGATCCAGAAATGTTGCTTCTGTTTTATCTGACTTGAAAACAGGTAATCGGGTGATGTTGCTGAAAAGAAGGAGGGGGGAACAGTAATGGCCTGGAGTCCTTGTAAAAGGGCGGGAAAGCTGTCCCTGCAGAGAGATGTTAAATTCAGAGCATGAAAGCTTGCTGGGGTATTTTGCACATAAAGAACTGTAGATTTAGTAGAATAATATTGAATGTCAACTATAATTAAATATCTATATCTATATCTGTATCTATCTACAAAGGATGCCAAAAAAATGTATATACATTTTAAGAAAGGAAAAACACTGTATTAAAATTATGCTGTTGGTAACCATTTTGAGCACCTCTTGTAACTGCAGAAGTCAAACGTGACTTGTATTCATCTTTTGTATTCATCTTTTGGTATTTATGGAATATTACAATTTTAATACAGCTTTTTTGTCTTAAAATGTGCATTCCTTTTTTGGGCACCCTCTGTATACACACACACACACACACACACACACACGCACAAGGTGAGACAATTAAATTCTCAAACTCATCCTAGAAAAAGTGCTACATACCTCATTGCTGAATATCACTATGGTCACTTTCAAAGTACTCCCCATGGGAAGCTATGCACTAATGTCAGCACCTAGCCCACACTTCAAAACAATTTTGGAACTCTTTTTCTGGAATGGCCATCAGAGCTGTTGTGTTACCCTTCATGTCTTGTGTGTCATCAAAATGTCTTCCTTTCAATATTTCCTTTATCTTTGGTTAAAGAAAGAAGTCATTGGGGGCCAGATCAGGTGAGTAGGAAGGGTGTTCCAATACAGTTATTTGTTTACTGGCTAAAAACTCCCTCACAGACAGTGCTGTGTGAGCTGGTGCATTGTCGTGATGCAAGAGCCATGAATTATAGGCAAAAAGTTCAGGTCATCTAACTTTTTCATGCAGCCTTTTCAGCACTTCCAAGTAGTAAACTTGTTTAACTGTTTGTCCAGTTGGTACCAATTCATAATGAATAATCCCTCTGATATCAAAAAAGCGTTAGCAACATCGTTGCAATAAGTGTGTATAGTCACGTGATGTAAAGTACAGCATAGGTAATATAGTCAATGGTATTGTAACAACAATAATGATGTCAGAGGGTAGTATATTGCGGGGGTTATCACTTTGTAAGGGGTGTTAATGTCTAAGTATTAGGTTGCTTTTTACACCTGAAATTTAAAACAACAAACAAACAAAAACCTGCAGATTTACTTAGCAAGAGCCTGTTTTCAGCCAGATGTGTGCAAATGTCCTCGTAACTGAGAATATTGACTAAATTTCCTCCTTTGTGCTTGTAATGCTTTTTAATGTTTAGTGCTTTAGTGGTCCCAGGAATAGCTGTAAAACTGAGAAATAATATTCAAGTATTATCCTGATTTTCTCGGTGGAGACTGTGTCATTATTAAATTTGACACTTTTCACACTGTGTTAAGGTCTAGGACAGGAATGACTTTTCCTATTGCATTTGTCTCTATTAAATTTGTTGCAGTCTTCACCAACATTTTCACACTGAACATTATAGGGACATTCTGTAAGAAAATAATATTTATGCTGTGCAAATACTAAACACCTTCATCCAGAATTTCAAGTATATATTTGTTTTGAATCTTGGCATCAGTTACCTTCTTATCAGCTATACTTGGCCAAATGTGTGGGAGCAAATAACTGTTGTGCCTTATTTATTTTTTCTGACTGTGGAACTTTGAAAATCAATTTTGAAAGACTTATTTTTTAGAGTAAAGGGAAAAAATAAATGACCCATCTTTTGACATTTCCAAAATAACAGCTAAAATTAAGGCAAAGCTCTCCATGACATTCTATATATAGTTTTAAACCAGTTGTTGATATTTATCTGTTTTAAGTTCCTTGATTTGTCAGTTTCTTCCAGTGACTCATTGGAACTCTCTCTGGCAAGTGCCTAAGGGATGTGTTTTATTCAAGAAACCCACCCATGGGGATTTGTGTAACTTTTGTTGTCTATAGATAAAAGTGATTGTAGCTTACTTAATAGGAAAAGCTTGTGAGCAGGCTGCCATTGTGAGGTCTTCTACAGGCTGCAGAAGTGCACCCTGGCAGTTAGTGATCTGTGCTTTATTTCCTTGTTGCTGAGAAATGTGGCGTGGAAAGGAGGAATTTGAACCCAGGACTGCTGGTTCTAAAGCTTGTCCTCCTTTATTGCACCATATTGATGATTCAGCATGCATACCAGGCATGAATACATACAGAGACAAATGCAGACTCCATTCTTTCCAATATAGTTTTTAGATGTAAATAAAGCATACATGGGGAGAATATCAGAGCATTTATTGGACCACCACAATTGGAGGTATATGAAAGATTAAAAACAAAGGGCTGAAAAACACTGCTCAAGGCCCCACATGGCCTCTCCAGTGTCAGGACCACCCAAGCTTCCCATGTATTTAGTCACACTGTCATCCTGCACTCCTGTGCATTGTAAGGAGCACGTTGCTAGAATCTTCACCTCAGACAGTGAAAGGACTCAGGAGCAAACACTCCTGGGTCCAAGTCCCCTCTGAATTGCAATTCTAAGCTGTGTAATCTTGGAGATCTTGTTTAATCATTCCAAGCCTTCATTTTCTCATCTAGCGAATGGGCAAGATAGGGCTATTATATAGCAAGGATTGTCATGAGATAATGCATGTAGAAGACCCAGCAGATTGGGGTGCCTTCTTCCCCTTTACTCTGCCTGGTCTAAGACACCACCCTGGTCTGAGACACTGCAGTGCAGACCAGCTGGTGTGCTGTGTGCCCAAAAGGGAGACTCCAAGTCACTGAGAAGGACTGGCTAAGCCAAGGCTAGGAGGAGCACTGGCTTCTTGTCCCAGTGTTGCTACCCCAAGCCAGGTCATCTGTCAGGCCTACAGAGGCTGCTGTGAAACTTGAATAAAGCTATAGATGCGAAAATACTTTACAAAGTAAACAGAGCTACCAAAGGTGGTTTTCGTTGCTGGTTTCTGTAACACAATTCGTCAATTCGTAGAAACATGGGTTTCTATAAATCTGATGCTAACTGGATTTTAAGTTAAATCTTATTGCTCAACTGTTGGGTTGTCAGAAAAGTCATGACATATTTTTTTCTATGTTTTTCGTTGCAAAAATGCGTCATGACTTTTCCAACAACCCAATATATATATTACAGAATTTCATTGTTTAGACAGAGATCTCAAGATACTGTGGTTGTGTCAGTCTGCTGTGTTTCTCACCTGCCTGGCAGACTGGTGTGCACAGAGTAGTGTTCAATTAGTATCTCATTTAACTTCGTTTTCCATTTTCACCTTAGAATTCTACAGAATGACCTCATGGGCATGAATAGCTTGCAATTCCTGACATTTGTTGAGTACCAACTGCATACCAGGCTCTGTACTAGGCATTTTTTGTACATTACCTCTAACCCCTCATAAAAATGAATATTATTACCTCATTTTAGAGCTAAGGATTCTGAGTCTGTATAGCCAAGGGAGCCTATTGTCATTGCACCAAAACACACTTATACCAGTCAGGGGCAGTTTGACTGCACGCAACAGAAACCTGACTGTAATAACTTAACAAATAAAAGTTTATTCTTCTCCCTCACCACACGAAGTCGAGACAGACACAAGAGTGCCACAATGCCATCAATGCCCAAGGCTCCATCTGTAGTTTTGCTCAGCTGTTCTTAGTTTATGGCTTTCATGCACAGGGATGCTGTCTTCTCCTCATTTTCTAAGCAGGAAGGAGACACAGAAGCAACACAGAGGATGAGACTGGGCTCATATCAGAAAAATAAATCATTCTTGAAGTTCTCTGACATATTCCAGCTACTGCATAGCATGGCTGTTCCTAGCTGCAAGGGAGGCAGGGAAGTCTAATTTGTTAACTGTGTATTTGCTGATCCAAACAAAAAGGGTTCTGTGAGTAAGAAAAGTTGAGAATTCACATTGCTAGTAGCCGTCTTGTCCTCTGCCACACTGCACTCCAGATTCATTATTTAAGAGAGCATTTTTCAACCATTTCTACTGTGTATATTTTCTAGATATAATAGTTAACTCACAGCATCATGTTTCTATCTTATACATCCCTATGTTCTTTCATAAGGTTTTGATATAAAGGTTATATTATTAGCATCATCAATAAGGAGTGGTTACAGTTTCTAATTGTACATTAGTTCTGGGTTAGATATTGTACAAGAAGAAATGCATGGGCACAGTAACTGATGTCCTAATTAAGCAGTCCCTATTAAGCCAGAAAAATTAAGCAGCGCCTATTAAGTGCTCAGCTTTGTTAGAGTATTTCTTATCCTGAGTGGTAACTATTCCTTTATGATGGAGGCAGCAAGCTCTTGGCAAACAAAGACTATCTTGTTGTGTCATGTGTTAGCTCCTCTCTTTTTACCCCCACAACTTTCACATCTGCTGTGTGGGGCACAGGACTGAGCATCGAGTAGAGGCATCACCAGTGGTTGTTTAGTGAATGGAAAGAGTTTAGGATCCCAAATAGATCAAAATAGAAATGTTATAATATCAACAGTAAAGGATCCACATTAGCAGGGCACTGTTGGGTCTCATCCTTGTAGAGAGGACCCAGTAGATTGGCCACTGGAACTCTGGTGGCCAAGGTTAGGGCAGGGGTAACTGTAAAGTGGAGCTTAAAAATGACAGGGATGAAGGCTGGAGCAGTGACAGGGTATAGCACCTCAGAGGCACAGGACTTTCCCAATGCCTGGAGGGCTGGCAATGTGTCTGGGTCTTGTCAGGCGAGTAGAAGCTTGCCAAGTAGAGGAAGGGCGTGGAAAGAAGCACCGATCATTGAGAGCTGTGTTTCTCACTTTGGCTGCTCATTGACATCCCTGGTGATCTTGAAAAATACTTGGGTCTTTGGTTTGGCCAGGGTATTGAGGCTTCTGAAATCACCCTAGCTGATTCTAATTCACAGCCAAGGCTAAGAACCACCATTCCAGGCAGAAGAGGTGATACAGTCAAAAAAAAAATTTAAAAAAAATGGATACACCAGGTCATATGCCTCTATCCTATTGAGAAATTCAGGCCCAACAGTTTAGCTGGACTCTGAGGTTTAGAAGCAGAAACAGAGGGGGAACGATTCCTGCCAGCGAAGATCGGGGCTCTGTAACAAGTCCTTTTGGACACTTGGAGCTTGTGGAGGAATTTAATCCTGGAGAGACAGGATGGCTGTTGGAGGTAGCGAGGGCCACCAGCCTTTTGGAACCATCAAGAGACAGGATCCCGGATGGGACCCAGCATGGGAGAGGCATGGGCCAGCAGAACTGGAGTTGCTGCCAGGACGCCTAAACAGGTGGAAACCACAGAGGCTGGGATTTTCTGTGCCATTCTAAATATAACACAGAGAAAACCGGGCCTCATGTACACACAGTCCCTTGGTCACAAGCTGCTCTTGGTGACTCACTGGAAACCCCTCGGCCTTCCTCGCAAGCAAAAACAGCAGTTAGATGAGGAGAGAGGGAGGAAGGAGGAGCTGTGGGTGGAGGGAGGTGGGATGCGGAAGCCCCATCATCCGGGGAAGGAGCATCTTGGGCTGGCCCCAGGGGACAAGGCTGCTGGCCAGGCGGCCCAGTAAGCAGCCCCCTTACTCTGTGCCTTGGCACACTTCAAATTACATTTGCTGGGGCTGAAGATGCTCTCTCTTTATTTGCGAAGCATAAAAGAACCATTCTCAACTGATTAACAGTGAATTAATTATCTGCAGATATTTGAGGAAAAGTGTTAAAGGGAGGGGGTTTTTGTTTGTGTGTTTGTTTGTTTGTTTTAAATTTAGCTGGGGAATGTGAGAAGAGGAAGTTCTGAGGGCATGTTTGTGGGCGGCAGTTATGATTATCTTTGCGGTGGGGTGGGAGGGGCTGCTACCCTGTCCAGTGGAGGGTATTTAGGAAATTCTGGGGAGAAAGATGATATATGTTTGTTTTCCATACAGGGAGACTGGTTTGAGTCAAGTTCCCTTGCTAAATGTATACTAAAATAGAGTGCCACAAATTACAGTAATATATTATTGTTTGAAATGTTTGTAAAACAATTTTTCTTGCCTTGGTAAATCTGAGAGTGAAAATAATAGCGTGGCCCTCTGATGCTCCACAGAGCCCAACCCAGAAATTGGGATAGTGAACTTACTGTAAGTGCTTCAGGTGTGGGAGGCTGGGTTGTGCTGCCTCTACCCTCTGTATTCCTTTGAGATCCCTGCAGTCCCTGCCCCCACTTCCTGCTTTATTCACTGTTAAGTGTATTGAAATCTTCCATCTTGGAAATAAGCCTCTGACATGAGCTTATTTGGTCACTTACCTCTTTTTTAATAAAACAGAGACTTCCATGAGCCTCAGTTTGCTCATCTGTAAAATGAGGATAGTAATAACAATAATAATAATAATAAATGATGATGATGTTACATTGTGATTGTGGGATAAAATGAAAGAAAAAAAGGGTTCTCACTGTCTCTGGAATGCTTGTGAAAACCCAGATGGCTGGGCTCCCACCCAACAATTGGATTCTATTGGGCAAATTCCAGGGAGAAGGGGGCCAAGGTCACCACAGGTGTTTCTTGTGTAGAATTTACTTTAAATAAGGGCAGTACAGATGAAGTTAAAATTGGACATGTGGTAGTGCAATAAATAGATTCAGCATCTCATACATCAGATATTGTATGATAACTTACTGTGTGCGGGGTCTGTACTAGGTATGGGAATATGGAGATGACACAGACCCAGGTGTTGCTTCCAAGAACCCAGCACAACAAAGGAGACACACATGGTTTAAAAGAACAGTGAGCAGAGGAGCTCATTACGGGACTCTGGTGGGAGTGTGCAGGAGGTAAGGGAGGGAGGTGAGGGAGGGAGGGGCCCAGCCTCACTTGGGGAGTGATCATCCAGAAAATCTTCACAGGACGTGATACTTGTGAACTTGGACAAGTCACTGCTCCTTGCTAAGCCTCAGTTTCCCCACCTGAGTCACAGTATCCACCTGGTGAGGATTACATGAATGTGGTAGCTGCTGGGCATGTGATAGGTACTCAGTAAATACTTGTGCTGAACCCCACACACAGACCCACTTCTCTTTCACCGTGCATTAGACACTATCTTCAAGAGGAGAAGTTTCTGTTTCATTTTCTTCAGATTAAACAGTTTCTATCTTTTCTGCAGCAGGCTGCTCACACTTCCCATTTCATTTAATCTGAAAGCGATTCAGCCCACAATGGGACTGCTCTCGTAGTGTGTCACTATCACAAAAGCAGCCTCTTTATCAGCACCTGGTGGCTTCCCTCTGATGATGTCTGGTATCGTAACCTCTGGCCTTTTACCCACTGTTGACTTTGTTTTTCACTTTTTAGAAGAAAGTGATTGCTGTGGAAGGTACCCCAAGAGTGCTGAGTGATTCACATATGAATCAGGCACATGGTTTACCAGTCAGGCTTGCAATCGGAATCCTGAATCATGAGTTAGTGTTAGGGGCTTTGAAAGCCAAATAGATGCTTCTGGAAATTCAGTGCCATCTTTTCTCGTTTCAGTGCTGGAGTTGCCACCTGGTTATCTTTCAAAAGGAATTTACCAGAAGGGTATTCATTCATCTAAAATTATTCATAAAGCCCCAGATGGAAATATTTAAGATTTTCTGGTAAAGAGAAAACAGACATTATTCTACGTCTCTTGAAGACCTAATTTCTGAAGTGTTCAAATGAGGTGATTTTTGGAGGAGAAAAAAAAAGTCAAATTCATTACATGTGATGTGTTAAAAAGAAAGACTGAATAATTCTAGAGAAGGAAATTTTTCTCAGCATTGCGGATGCTTTTTGCCATGGTTCAGTAACTGAGAAAAGATGTATCTAATTATAATATATACATAGGTTATATTTGGAAGTAGATAAAAACAGACCTTGGCATCTGAAAGACCTGGTTAGAGTCAGTTCAACTACTTACTTACTGTGTGATACTGGGCAAGTTACCTAACCTCTCTGAACTTCAGTTTTAGTTTTCTTATCTACAACCAAGAGAAAAATCAAAGTCTCTATCTGCTCTATAGGGTCAGTGCGGGGATTAAGTAAGATAACCCACATGGAGTGCCTGAGTCACTGTATGTACTCTGTAAATATTGGCTATGATGGGGTGACTACTTATTGGTCTCAGAAAAAACTGAGTTTGACACTAGTTGCAGCTTCATACTACGTAGTGTGGTTTTCAAATTTGAAAAGTAGATTTAATGTTACTTATCTCATGGGATATTTATAAGAGTTCTCATAGGGTGAGATGATATTTGTATTTAATATTATTGTACCCCTGAATGTCCACACAAGAAGCTTTTCAAATATTGCTTTGTTTGACCTTCATGACAGCCTTAAGTAGGTACAGTTATTATTACAGATGAGGAGAGTTTGTGGGCACCCTGTAATCCACACTTCCTCTTCTCCACAGCATAGCACTAACTACAGGCCAAGACTCTCCTGGCATTTCCCATTCTTCATCTCATTTATTCTGCACACAGACCTATATCCTAGATGTTTGCATGCCCATTATCCAGACAGGGAAACAGAGAAAAGGCACACAGACGACAAGAGACAAGCTTGGGTTGCTTCCACTCTAGTTGTGCAGCCCCAGAGCCTGTGTTCTCTGCCTCCTGCGAAGGTGACAGAGATGCCCCCTTCCTGAGGTGTCCTGGAGCCCAGGAAAGTGTGTGCTCCCCAGTGCCCCCTCTGTCCTGTCAGAGGAACTTCTTGCATCTGGAAGGAGAAGGGAGAACAATTGCCTTGGGGGTAGTGTTCAGTAACCTCAGCAAACAGGCATGAGTGCCACCCAGGAGCACCCCTTCAGGGATGGCAGAGAGCAGTGCAGGTCATCAGAAGGGTCAGGTGACTCCACAAACTCCAGGAGAAGCAAAGGGACACTACAAGATGGCGGGAGCGAGGGGAGAAGGCACCCTGTGAGCTGAGACTTGAACTGTAACTCAGATATCCCAGGCAGAGTGAGGTGGGAGACAGAGCATCCTGGGCCCCAGGAGGAAAAAGGCAAAGACGCAGAGGCAAGGGCAGGACAGAAGGCAAGCTTCCCTTTCACAGGCCAGGCACCATGAGCCATAGACATGAGGCACGTCCTCTTTTTCAAAGGTGAGAGTATAGTAGTCCTCTCTTACCCTCGGTTTCACTTTCCATGGTTTCAGTTACTGGCAGTCAATAGGGGGTCTGAAAATATTAAGTGGAAAATTCCAGACATAAACAATTCATAAGTTTTAAATTGCAAGCTATTCTGAGTAGCATGAGGAAATCTCCCGCATGGTCCTGCCCCAAACTCAAATCATCCCTTTGTCCAGAGTCTCCATGCTATATACCCTCTATCATATAGTCACTTAGTAGCTACCTCAGTGATCAAATCAACTATCATGATATCTCAGTGCTTGTTTTCAAGTCATCCTTATTTTACTTCATAATGGCCCCAAAGCACACGAGTAGTGATGATGACAATTTGGATATGCCAAAGAGAAGCCATTAAGTGCATTCTTTAAGTAAAAAGGTGAGTACAGTACAATAAGATAAGTTGAGAGAGAGGGAGAGACCACATTCATGTAACTTGTTTACAGTGTATATAATTGTATAATTACAATATTATAATTGTTCTATTTTATTATTATTGTTGCTGATATCTTACTCTAACTTATTTTTTAAATTAAACTTTATCACACATACTTATGTATAGGAAAAAATATAATACAGATATATGTAGGATTCGGTACTATCTGAGGCTTCAGGCAGCCACTGGGAGTTTGGGAATGCATCCCCCAAAGATAAGGGGGGACTGCTGTATTGGACTTTAGAGAAGCAGAAGTCCAGATCACCTGGTAGAAAGGGCACACTGGATTCCCTGCACTATCCAGGATACATGTGGTTGGGAAACCACCATTAGGTTGGGTGGCCAAAGGCTGGGGTGACCAGGTGTGGGCAGGAATTGGGAGATGACCATCTAACCACAGGGAGGAGGAGCAACGTGTTGCTGCTGAGAGCCTCACAAACAACCCAGACCAGGGCTCCAAGGCAGGAGTTAGCTGCCATTACATTAGTCAGCTCCTAGATTCCTACTACTGTCTTTAAGCCCCTTGCACTGCACACAATGGCCAAGGGTATCATGAGGCCCTCAAGCGTCAGCTGCCTTCCAAAATAGAGCATTGTGTAGATGCTGGATGCCAGCTGCTTGGCCTGTCCAGGTCCTTAGCACAGGGACCTGCCAGCGCCCACGAAGCCCAACTTGCAGGCCCAGCTTCCACTTCAGGCAATTTTTCCCTCACTCTCATTGCCCTCATGTGCCTGTCACAATTTTACTTGCTTAAGAATAGTGCTTCTCTAACTGTGTATTTTTAGTTACCTGTACCTTGGTTTTCCTGCTAGACTCTTAACTCCTCCAATGTCCGAATTGAGTCTTCCCACCCCCCCACCCCCATCCCCATATCCCTAGCACAACTGAGATCCTGCTCACTCACTGAGGGGAGGTGTAATGACTGTGAAATAAGTAAGCTTAGTGGTTCCCTGAGGGCAGTGTCCATCTTTGCCTCTTTAGTAGGGGTTCCATCTCTATGAGTTTTAGGAGGGGAATGATAGGGAGAGAAGCGGTAGGGAGGGAGAAGGAAGGAAGCACAAAGAAACTCCTCAGAGGGCAGGGTTGTGGTGGCACAGGAGGGGCAGAGGAAGATTTCGACACCAGCCAGGGTCTGGACTGGGTCAGCAGCAGGACACGGCCTGACAGTCCTTGTGCTTAGACAGGGGTCCCCACCTAGGTGTGCAGGGTCCACAATCAGGCAGACTTGGCTGCAACAGGCCTCTGGGAAGCAGAGGGCACACTCCTGGGCATGCCTGGAGGCCTCTTCTTCTGGACTGAGTCAGAGTGGGCCTTGAGTTTCATTTGTCCACACCAGCCCCATAACTGGATGCTGCCCAGGAGTTGTTAGTTTCCAGTGTGGCTTCATGGTATTGGGAGCATTGATGCTTTTAGTGGTCATTTTATTAACACTCTTAGTCAGTGCTCCAGCAGATGCCCTCACTGGCATCTTAAAAACTCGTTTTGGAGATGACATGCCCTCTGGAGCCTTTTCTTGCTGGGCACACTGATTCTGGGCCTCTGGGCCAACTGCAGGCAAGCCTAGCCAATCCCCGAAGGCACACCAGGATGTGCCCTATAGCACGCTCCGTGAAGCCAGATCCCCCACCATGCACCAGACACCTTCTAAATTTAAACAGTCTGTACCTGGCTAAGGTAGCAATTACCTGGATTATTATTTTTCCCATCTGCAAATAGTACTATTTTCCTAAAAACGGTCAAGTCAGGCTTTTGTCCCAGTTGGTATTAAAGATATACAGAGCCTTTCAGCACACATTGAGACCAAGGGGAGGAGAATAACCTAACACAATTGCCCAGGATTACAGGCAGATTCTGGAGCAACTGCCTGTGTTCAAATCCCAGCTCTTCCACTCACCAGCCACAATGTACCTGAATATACATTACCTGTGAGCATTACTCCCAGGTAATGGTCCTGTGAGTTACCATCTGTAAAGTCCTTAGGGCAGAACCTGGCCCAGAGGAGCATGTCAGCACTTGGTGCCTATTCCTAACCGAAGCTAGGACAGCAGCATAGTTATGATCACATATTAGTCACCAACAAGCATGAAGCTGCAATAAATCTGCAAGGATGGTCTGTCTTCTCACTCTAGGGGATGTGAGCAGGTGCAGGCTTCTAGGTCCCATCAATCACAACAGGTTTGGGACAGGACTCCAGGTTCCCAGGATCACCTCCGTGTGTACCCCCCCAGGCTTGGAAACTGCTGCTGTTCTTTTGTATATTAACATCCAAAATAATTCTGGCTGCAGATGGACCAGAAAAAGGAACTACTCAAATTTTTAAGCAGGTAGAGCCAGGGCTAGCTAGCTGCATTTAAACATGTCCCCGGGAGAGCCCTCATCGCTCTGTGGGGCCCACATGGAATGCTGTAGGCCTGGATGGGAGCCGGGGGAGGGGTTGGGCGTGGGGAGGTGGAGGCTGCCTGGGGAGGGGCATCCTCCCTTGTGAGCTGGATCCTTTTTGAAATGGGAGCTGAAACAGCGTGTGACCAGGGAAATGGCAGATCCACGCAGAACTAAAAATAAGTGACTATGATGTTGCAAACTGCTAGGGCAGTGAGAGAACGCAAGAGAGGGGAGCAGACCACTGGGGCCCTCCTCAAACTAGAAAAGAAACACCATTATGGGAGACAAGGGGCTTCATAAGCCTCTGGTGGCAATTTTAAAATGTACATGTTACCAACTTGGAAATCATAATCATCATCAATCACCAGCTGCACTTCCATGACACCCTTCCTGAGGGTTTCCATAGCCTTTATTAGTTTCATTTCTGTAAGTTGCTTCAAAGGCAAGTAGAGGGATCATTGCCTTCGTTTCACAGATAAGAGAACAAGCCAGGAGTGGAGAGCCAAGATCAGAATTCCAACTCACAGCCCTGTAAAGCCACTCTCCCAGTCCCTTGATTTTTCTCCTATTAATGGGAAAAGGAAAAATTTAAAAACCAGCAGAGGACCCAATACCCAGGCTTAGAGGGAGCTTGCTGGCAAGGCCCTGGGGTGCTTCACATATTCAGTGCTCACCTGGACATTCAAGAATGAAGAGCTCTGTGTGTGAAAACCCGACAAGTCAGAGCCCTGAGAGCTGGGCTGCTGGGGGCCAAGCTGGTGCAGTGAGTGGGCTGGACATGCAAGGACCGAGGTGGCCCAAGTGATTGTGTGCTGGATCTCTTTGGGCCTCTGTTTCCTCATCTACGAAAGATGAGCCCATCGTGGACTGTTACAATGAGTGACTTGCAACACATGGGCGCACAGGGAAAGCACTTGCAATGGAGCGTTAAAGGCCGCACACAGTCTATTCCAGTCCCTTCCACATGGGTTTGGCTGCAGAAGTAGCTTCCTTTGGAGCTCTGTGAGCGCCTGCCTTGATCCTGGAAGCAGAGGTTGGGCAGCAGGTGGCAATGACTGCTGGAAACAGAGGAGCCCTGGAGAGACACCCCTTTCCTCACAGCATCTCATTGCTCCAACCAAGCCAGCAACCCCAACACAGCACTCTAATGAGATAGCACCATGGAAGAAGCCAATGTACCTGGTGAGCTCCAGACAGCAGGGCAATCTGATTGTCAGCCTCCCCAGGAACCCTCCCACACTGCAGGTTCTTCTCACAGCACAGCCAGCCACAAAACGCCCCCTGATTGTAAGTGCCCTTAGAACAGCGCCTGAGGCTTGCTGATTTCTGTGTCCCACCTGCAACCTAGACACTACCTGCTCAATGGATGTCTGATGAATTACAAGACATTTGATCAAAAATGATGGTTTCTCTGGGTTTTCCCAAGTTCAGACGCCTGAGTCATGTATATGTGTGTACAAATTTGGACTGGAAGATGAGCCCTGTTTAAAGAAAATCAAATAACGCTTTCCTACATGGGAAAATCCATGATCTCTGTGCTAGGAATTCTTTCCGTGTATCACCCCATTTAATCTTTGCAGTAATGTGACAGCCAGGCATTGCGCCCATTGAGGAAGCAAGCTCAGAGATGCAGACTGACTTCCCCCAGGCTACACAACCATTGGATGGCAAAACTCTATTCAACTCCCCACACTCTTCCACTTTGTTAGCATTTTAATTTTTGGAAAACTGCCTTGGGGCAGGGTGCTGCAGGCTCCATCTGACCAGCATACCCCTCTTGGCGTGTGCCTCTGAGCAGCCTGAGAGCCAGCATCTACATCACTCAACAAAAGTGTCTGAGTCGCTCCAGGAATAGCTCTGATGTACAGTCTGTCCGGGGGGGTGGGGGGGGCGGGGGGGAAGAGGTGCCAGCTCCCTACATGTTCTGCCAAGGCTCTGCTCAGAGATGCTCTGATCCCCAAATATGGCACCCAAGCCCAGCCAAGGGGCAGACACAGTGTCAGAGGCTGATTTCAGGGGTGGGAATACAGTCCTTCACCCAATTCCTCAGCTCCCCCACTGGCAGAGGCAGCACCACATGCCCCATGCTAACTGCACCTTGTGAGTCTAAAGGGGATCAGCCCCCTATTTTCAGCTCAACCTCAGCCCAGGGCATTCTTTTATGTGACTCTGCTGGGTGGAGGCAGAAGGACTTGGCCTCAGGGCCTTGCCCACTTTTTCTGGCTGTGTGGCCAGGACTAGTTAGTTTACCCCTATGAAGGCTCTTTTACCAAAAAAGGAGAGGAATCATCTGTGGTACTTCATCTGAAGGCCAAGGGACAGATTCCAAGGCAGCTGTGGAAAATTAGGGAGAAGGAGCTGGGCTGATCTGACACAGGGCAGGCCCCTGTTTTCTCCCAGCTGACCCACAAACCAAGAGCCCCTGAGGTCATCAGGCTCCGTGGGCTGCAAGCATCTTGATAAAATGGCACCACCGTTTCTGTGAACTAAAGCCTCTCCAAGCAGGAGAAGGTGCCAGGACATGTGTGAACATGTCCATGGCTAAGATTTCTAAATGGCTGCAGGTGGACAGACTCCCCTCTTGACACATGACCCAGAAAGGATGTGAATCTGACCTTCACTAAATAGCTACTGTGTGCCAGGCCCAGCATGAAAGCTTTGCACACATTCATGTGTGTTACAGGGGCCAAGAAAGGGGTGAAGACAGGTCCAGAGACATTCGAGACGTTGGCCAGTCACCCACTGGCAGAGTGACAGGTTTGAGACCCGCCTGACACCTTGTGTTTCAGCTGCTGCAGTCACAGATAAGGAAACTGAAATAGTCAGGAACCACCTAGATCATCCTCACCTGCAAGGATAACATTTGCAACCTACAACCAGTACATTTCTGTACGCATTCAAGAATGATATTTCTCCTTTAGCAATAGCCTATCAGGAAGACAGAAGCATGCCTGTAGGTTTAATTATACAAGGCAGCATGGGCTATGTAAGGGGCCTGGCTGACCAGGGCTTCAGTGTGATCAGAAAACTTCTTGTTACTGACATTTTGCAACTTCCTTCACATCTCTGAGCCTCGCTCATTCATTTCATTTATTCATTTGTTGATTCTATAATTTATTGAGTCCTAAGCATAGGCAATATAGCTGTGAACAAGACAGACAAAAATCCCTATACTTGTCAGACCCTGTACTTGTAAGAAATGAATGACTCTGGGGTGCATAACACAGAAAAAAATAAAACAGAGGAGGGGCAGGGCAGTGAGAGTGGGGTGCCATTCTGAGTAGGCTGGCCTCACTGAGAAAGTGGCAGTTGAGCAAGGCCTGGAGGAAGAGAAGAATAGCCATGCAGTATCTGGGGGAAGAGGGAACAAACCAGTGCAAAGGTCCTGGAGGAGGAGATTGTCTGGCTCATGAGAGGAGCAGTCAGGAGACAGGGTGCAGTGAAAGAGGAGAGAGAGTGGTAGAAAAGAGAGAGGTGACAAGGAGCAGGGCATGTGGGGCTAAGAATAAGGACTCCATGCAGCTGTCACATAGATTTGGTGGGACAACATGTAACACCTACACATAGGCAGGCACTCAACAAATGTGAGCACGTGTTCTTTTCCTACATCAGAAATGCAATTAATCAGCTGTTCATTCACAAGGTACCAAGGACACAGGCTAAATGCAGCTGAGACAGTGTGAGCTTGGGTCCAGATTTACCTTGATTGGGGTCAAGGAGTGTTCTCTCATTAGCAGGTCTCCCAGCTTCACAACACTGTCACAGCTTCCCGTTGTCTCCAAGGCCCTTCAGGGGCTTTATCTTTTAGGGAACTCACTGAAGAGTTTCTTTCGCTGATGGAATCAATTCACCTGGGGAATGATAGTACAATTCCTGCTGCAGCTTGCAATTGAGCATTGAGCTAATCTCAGTGGACTTTGAAAGTAGAGAGTTACAAAGCTAAGACATAAAAGCCTAGAAGCCAAGAACCATGTCACTGATCATGTGTGTGGTATTATGTACATATATGTTTTATATATGCTATATACATACAGGCATTGGGATATGGCTAGTACAGTTGTTAACAAACACAAATCAATAAATATCTGTACATTGCTACTTTCCTGACTGAATCAGTCAGCAATTGCACAATAATATGCAACAAAGTCCCCCAAAACTCATTAGCTTAAGACAACAATAACTTTGTTTTCCTCATGTATCTCTGTAGGTCAGCTGATTTAGGATGGGGATTTAGGATGGGCTTGACTGGGCTCCAAGCCTCAGATTGGTCCAATTCTCTCCACGTGTCTCTCATCCTGCTTGGGCCAGTGAGCTAGCTGAGTCATATCCTTTCCAGGTTGATGTCAGAAGCACAAGAGGATGGGAGAATCATGTGATGCTTTTTAAAGGCTGTCCTATCATCACTTCTGCCTATATTGCATTGGCCAAAGCAAGCCATATGGCCAACATTCACAAGTTGAAGACATATGCGGTCTGACAATTAAGTTCACAAACTTGGTCCAACAATGTTGCTAACCTTTTTTGATGTCAGAGGGATTATTCATTATGAATTTGTACCAACTGGACAAGCTATTAACCAAGTTTACTATTTGGAAGTGCTGAAAAGGCTGCGTGAAAAAGTTAGACGACCTGAACTTGTTGCCAATAATTCATGGCTCTTGCATCACGACAATGTACCAGCTCACAGGGCACTGTTTGTGAGGGAGTTTAGCCAGTAAACAAATCACTCTATTGGAACACCCTCCCTATTCACCCAATCCTGCCCCCAATGACTTCTTAATTTACCCAAAGATAAGGGAAATATTGAAAGGAAGACATTTCAATGACATGCAGGACATCAAAGGTAATACAACAGCTCTGATGGCCATTCCAGAAAAAGAGTTCCAAAATTGCTTTGAAGGGTAGACTTGGTGCTGGCATCAGTGCATAGCTTCCCAAGGGGAGTACTTTATTTTATTTTTTTTATTAGTTTCAGGTGTACAAAACAATGCACTGCTTATACTTTTCACCCCTCACAAAGTGACAACCACCCCCTCCCCATCCCCAATATCATCCATATTCACCCAATATCACCCCCAATCCACCCCCTCCCCGCACCCAATATCATACATATCTATTACAATTCCATTGACTCCACTCCCAAGGGGAGTACTTTAAAGGTGACTGTAGTAATATTCAGCAATGAGGTATGTAGCATTTTTTTCTAAGATGAGTTCCTGAAGTTAATTGTCTGACCTCGTGTATATATATTCCTCACCTAGTGGGAAGACCCACAATGACATGTGGCAAAGAGCATGGATGGAGGTGGTCTCCCTAGAAAAGATGTATGGCCTATGCCACTATTTACCTGGGCCCACAACATCATGGTGGAACCCAAGGTGATTGTAAATAGTACAGATGACTATTTATCTTATAATGATTTCCATATCAGTTAGGAATTTAGTTTTGGTATTAGAATAGAGATTGATCATAACAGTGTATTAAACAAGAAAAAGTTAATTTCTTTCTTACTGAAAAAGTCTGGAGCTACTTCAGGCTTATGTTTTAAAATGTACGTTTTATTATTATTCAGGTATGGTGAGACCAACAGATCAGATGATTGTCATTGAAAAGAGAGTTTGTTACTCACAGTTCCCAGAGAAGGGGACAAACCACACCATGCAGGGCCACATGGGGAAGCATCAAGATCAGTCAGGAAACAGAGGGAGTGAGGTGGTGGGATGGGGATCTGTGGGCAAGAACCTTAATTGTAATTTCCACAGGAAGGAACCTGTGAGGCAGGGTAAACAGGCTCAGGGTTGGCTGATTTGAATAACATCAGGAGGCTCTAGGGCATAGGACTGTCCCTAGTTGTCTGGTACCTGACCCTGGGGTGATTCGGACAGGGGATAGTGGCCTGGAGTGTGAGAGCCTGATAGAGGAGATGGGGGATTAGGGCCCTGGATTGGTTAGTTTGCATATGAAAAGCACCCTAGAAGGCAAGTTGTTTGATGTTCTCTAGGAATTGGCTAGCCATAAGAGAGGCAGTTTCCACAGGGTTGATAAGGTCCCAGCTGTCAAAATATTATAAGAAAAAGACATGCTTAATAAACCCTAGGATGATGGCTCCATTGTGTTATCAAAGAAACAGTTTTCTTCTGTCTGCTTTGCCACCCTTACAGCATCTAGCCTCAAGTTTCCCTCTTGGTCCAAGATGGCTGCTAGAGTTCTAATCATCATATCACATTTATAATTCAGCTGTCAGAAATGATGCCTACCTTCTTATTAAGAAGCCTTTCTGGAAGTCCCATCTACCAAATTCCTCTTACATTTTAATGACTAGAACTTAGTCACATGGCCATCCATACCTGATTACTAGGAAAGCTGGAAAATAGAGTGCTTTCACTGGTACATTGCCAATCTGAATAAAATCAGGTTTAAGTTACTAAAAAGAAGGGAGAGAATGGATATTGGGAAGCAAATAGCAGTCTCTTCCAGTTACTCTCTGTTTATGGGAAGTGACTCTGGTTTTCCATTAACAGTAGTGATTGAAAGTGTCTTTAATAATTACATTGATATAAGAAAAAAAGAGTCCATGACATAATAAAATATATTAGGTAACTAATAATACAGGTGGTGTGTGGCCAGGACAAAATTGTAAAGGTGGTGCCTTTTGATGAAGACTGGGTGACTCTGACTCCTATAAAAGAGGTTTGGGGTCACAGCAGATTTGATACCTTCTTTGGGGCCCACAGCGGGTCCCCTCCCTCTGGGTTCAGAGCAACAGTGACACATGTTTATTCAAATCCCTGTCTATTCAAATCCAGTGTCAGCTGCACTGAGTCCTGGTACCCGCTAGTGCATGGTCAGGAGGTACACAGTTCCATTGTGCTCCCGATCCCATATGCATTCAGAGGAAGCCTTCTCTTCTTTGCCTGCTTGTCACTGAAATATCCTTTGACATACTCCTGGCATTCTGTGTCCCTCCTGTGTGGAGTCCTTCGAGGTGATTGGTGGGAAGGGGACTGAGACACTGGAAAGTGGGAGAGGCATCTTACCCTTTACTAAGCTGCAAGCAAATATTTAAACCTTTAAAAAATTTGAAAGCACCCCTTCCTCCTTTCACAAAGAATAGCATTTTAACTTTGGTTTTTCCCTGTTCCAGGTAATAGTGTCTCATGAGCAGTCAGATTGTTTGAGTTAAGGTTTGTCTTTTGCTTTTCTCTCTGAGGTTGAGTATTGTGTGGGGAGTTGGGGGGCACCCCCCCCAAGGAAATAAAGCTGTGCACACTGAGAGAGGGCCTCAGCGGCTGACGGCCCTTTCCTTAGCACAGTCCCTTCCAAACACCACAGCTGGGTGATGATGCAAACTGGGTGCCACTACCCAAAGTTCTAAGGATGCAAGAAAACATGTATAAAAACGAGCAAAGGGCCGGGCAAGTGGTGCATTGGTTAGGAGTTGGCTTGGGATGCCAGCTCGGAGCTTCAGGGCCCCAGTTGGATCCAACATATAAGGGCCAGTGACGCTGCGCTCTCTACAGCTAAGATGGTGAACAACAGCTTGACCTGGAGCTGGGCTGCCATGAGTCCCGGCAACAGTGTAGGCTGCAGTGGGGCTGGCCTGCAGTGGGCGTGAGCTTTTGTGAGCTGCTGTGAGCTGCCCTGAGCAGCCGTCCAATGGCTGGTGAACGACTGCCTCATCTGGAAAGAGCACAATGATAATACCAACATGGGCCAGTGAAGCGAGGTCCTCCACAGATAGACTGAAGAACAAACGGACAGCAGCTTGTCTGTTCCCCTTCCCCAGTTCCCCAAGACTGTTCCCCTTCCCCAATTCCCCAATAAAACCTTTAAAAAAAAAAAAAAAAAAAAAAAGCAAAAACATTGCATTCCTCCCACACAATCACCTCGCTTAGGTTCAAGGTGAAGTTTAAAACAGAATGCATAGTCAAGGGAATGTTACCCTCTAAAGGGAATGGGATATGCAAACACGAGTGCAAATGTTCAAAAATACATCTTACAAGACGCCTACCCCCTTCCCAAAAAAACAAAAACCCTTTCATTTTGACATTCCTGTCTCTATCCCTTTGGTTGGTTTCCTCAGCTGCTGAGTGGGAGGGAATGTGGGGAGACAGGCTGGGGAACAAATCATGTGCCTTCCATGCATCCTAGGACAAGGCCAGCCTGTACTCCAGCCCTCAGAGAATGCAGGCCAGTCTCCCAACTCCCAGGCCAGAGCTCCAGGACTTTTGCTCCCCCAGCCTGTGTGGGAACCTGCTAGGTATCTGCTAGGACTAAGGGCCTAAGGTGGTCAAAGCTGTGGATTCCAGCACTGCCAGTCATGTCACCCCTCTGTGCCTCAGTTTCCACCTTGATAAAATGGAGATTAGTAGTGCTACCTACCTAGCAGGGCTGTTGTGAGAATTAATCCAGTTAGGATACATAAAGAGTTTGAGGCACTGGATGAATACACAATATTTGTAAGTCTTCAAATAGCCTTTAGCAAAATGTTTAGGAATTCTCATCTTATGGTTGAGGAAACTGGAGCAGAAGTGAAGTATTTCTTGTAATCTTAAAACATATTGTTATGGAGCTGTTTTTCTTCTTCTTCCTTATTTTGCCTCTTATGGTTGTGAAGGTGACAGTGGGATTGCTTCCCTAAAAGGAAGAGATTTTCTCCTGTAGTCTAAGCACCTCCTTCTTTCAAGGAGATCTGAGGAGCTTGGAATGAACTTGGTGGGAGTGTGGGTGATCAAGCCTAGCAGGTCACGGAGATCAGAGGTCCCTGTGTGGGCCTCTTGCAGGCCGTGAGCTGAGCTCACAGAAGGAAGCACTAGCAGGAGAAGGAAGCTCAAAGAAGCAGAGTGAACCCAGGGAATGGGTAGGCAGGATAGTGTGGCTTACTCTTCCCTAAGTGCTAAAACAACCATTAACAAGAAGTGGCCAGAACAGAACAATGTACATGTGGGAGATGGGGCCCACAGAAACAAGGAAAAGAGCTAAAAAGTTCCAGTGCCCAGATCCCCAAAGGTTGTGTTGCGGCTGGTGGCAGGAAGTGCCATCGAAGGGAAGACAAGGCTCATGCAGTACTGGCCAGTCTAGGTTTGTCCAGGACGGTCCACTTAGCATGCCAAATCAGTGGCAGAGATGAAGCAAGAATGGAAAAGGAGAGCCATCACCAAAGAAAGGGTGCCAGGGGGCCCTGCAGTGGGTGGTGAGACCTAAAAACCCCCATGGAGAAGGTGCATTTGCTATCTTGTAGTCATGTGGCCTTGATTGGACCACATGACTACAGTAGTAGTTTCTGAGCCTCATCTTATTTGCAGACAGGACATTCCTCCCCATGGATTGACTCTAGGCTGCCCTCATTATTGCCACAATTTTTAACAAGTACAGTGGAGATCAGAGAGGTTACAGCATTTGCAAATGGTTCTCCATTGGCAGTCAAACTCAGGGCCAGGAATGTCTGATGCTGATTCAATGAAGCAGCACTGAGGATGCACCCAGCTCAGCATCTGCCCCGTGTTCTGTTCTCAGCAAATGCCAGGAGAATTGATGGAATTTGGTGGTGGGACCAAAGAGCCATGCCAATTTGGAACACCTGAGGTCCATTTTGTGTGGGGCAAATAGCCTCACACTTAACTGCAGAGAATGTTACTGAGTTCTCAGAATCACCAGGGAAAGGTTATAGTATCTTCCACACTGTGGGCTTTGAGTGTGGGACAGGCTCCTGAAAACACAGGGAAAGTATGCTCCATGCTTTTTCACTGTTCTCTTACTTCTTTTTTTGTTTTTGGGTTTCTTCTGTACTTACTCCTGTGAATATTGTGTCTCCCATTTTTATAGCAATTCCTTTTATAGTCTCCTACCTGTAATAACCTGGTGTTTATTTTTATAATGCAACAGTAGAAAATGTTTGTTTCTCTCTCTCGCTCTCTCTCTCTTTTTTTTTCTATGCAAGACCATTGATTTAGGAAAAAAAATCAATCAAGGGCACAAGGGCAGTTAAATAGAGGGCAGTTTCCCCGCTCTTAGAAAAATACTGTGACTTCCATGTATATGCTCTTTAGATTAAGGCAGGAAAGATAAACTCTATCTGATAAGTTCTGTGCTGTGCACATGTAAGGCTGCAGGAGGAGAGGAAAGAGGGCGCTCGAGAGAGGAGGGAGGTGACAGAACCAGAAAGTGCTAGGCAGGGAGGCTCTGCTGGTTTTACAGTAATGGCCCGTTCATTGGTTTGTGGATTTTGGAAAGCTTCCCTCTGCTACAGTCTTCCATTTAAAATGCTCACATCACCAGTGATACCATGTTTCTGTTTCCACCCCAGAAGAACCTGGCACTTGTTCTAGTGAAACAACCCATATGCCCACAACAGAGGAATAGTTACATAGACACACTCACACCTTGCTGGTTAAAAAGAAGGAAAACAGATATAATTTTGTGTCCCTGGAAAGTTTTCCAAGACATATTTCCAAGAGGAAAGATAGAGAACTGTTTATGGAAAGAAAAAGACACAAAATTATACAGAGGTTGAGATATAGAAGTGTGAGTGTGTAGAAAAAGTTCTAGAAGAATGCACATCAAAGTGATAGAGTTGGCAAATCTGAGGGAATAGTGAGACTGTGTTCATGTATTTTTTAATTTAAAATAAATGATAATTTCTAAATCAACAGATGAAATACTTGTTGACCAAGTTATGATTTGTGGCTCTTCACCTGCCATAGTGCTTTATAAACCCCACTGTGGACTGGGAAAACTCAGATGTCCATCACAGGAGAGTATTACTCTCTGCCAGAGCCTCATGATCTAAAACAAAATTCTCTGATGGCCAGTTGAAATTGAGCCAAGGTTTTCTCACCCACAAACATTGTAACAGTAGCCAGTTAATCAGTTAGCTATTGCTGTGTAACAAACCACCTCAAAACTGAGTGACTTAAGACAACAACCATTTATCTAGGTCATGATCCTATGAGTCAGTGAGTTTAGTCTGGGCTCAGCTGCAGGTCAGCAAGATCCCTCTGGTCTGGGGATTATCTGGCTGTTGGCTGGGGCGATGGAGACCATGGAAGTGCCTGAGCTGGCCTCTGTCATCCAGCAAGTTAGCAGGGCTTCCAGAAGCTGTAAGACCCTTTTAAACCTGGATTTAGACCTGATGAAACATCACCTCACTGCGCTTCATCAGTCAAAGCAAGCCTGAGCTCCAATTCAGGCCCAGCTGGGAGAACATGTGGGGGCACATTGCTGAGGGGGCAGAATTGCAGTCATTTTTGTAGTTAGCCTACCAAGTGACCGAGATAAGCATCCAGGTGTGTTTCCAAGAAGGCAAAGATGGCAGAATAGAATGAAAAGTTTCCTGGAGAAAAGTTTCTTGGAGAATTGCTTTTTTCCATTTCAGGATATCTCAGTGGTGGTTAGGGAATTGTCTTGTGGCTCTGATCCAGGCCACCAGAAGCATCATTGCTCTATTAAAGGGTTGTTTCGATGGTTGTCATTATTTTCTTCCCCTGCCCCACTCAGCTCATTCATTTTCACATCCTCAACACCTAGCTGAGTCCCTAGCACATCAGCGCAATGCATGAATGTGCTAAATCTAATTAGAACTGCTTCTCAAGAGCAGATAGGATTACAGGCTGATTGCAAAGCTGGGGGATTTTGTTTCATGCTTTATGTGTCTGTACATATGTACAAATGTGACTTTTTAAAAACAGCCTTTATTTTTGTTCCCTTGGTGACAAAATAGTGTAGAAATTTTAGAAAATACCAAAAAAAGGACAAAATAATTGAAATAACTCTAATCCAATTACCCAGAGACAGTCAGTACCCTGGTGTGTGGTATATCTTTGTAGCCATATTTGCATGTGTATGTGTAAATGTGTGTATGTATGTGGGTATCTGTGTATACGTATGTGTGTGCATATGTGTGATGTGTGTGTTTGTGTGTGCATGCATGTGTGTGTGCAAATGACAGATCAGTGGTTTTGCGAACAGAATGGACAGACATTCCCAACACATCCCTTGGGGTCCAGCCTGCACCTGCTGTTTGGGGCATTCTGTTCCCTTCACCATGTGGGCTCTTGTCGGCTTGCAACTGGAGATGCCAAGGACGAGATAGAAATGCAATGCAAAGAACGGAGAGGAGGGCAGACAGCGCAGTCTGACCCCGCATCCTCGCTGACTTCAGTCTTTTATTAGAGATAACAGAGAAACAGGCGGTAGAAAATAACAAGCACCACTCCTAAGCCTAAGGGAGAAATGCTTAGTCTAAGAGTTGTTTTTTCGTTTCAAGAGTTGCGAAACAGTTTCAAGGACTCTGGCTTCACACACACTGTTTTCAGTGGCAAGCATCCAGCCTCCCTCAGTTGACTACCGAGCTTTGCTCAAGGCAGCAACCTTACAATCTTAGTTTTAGGGGCCTATGCGGAAAAGTTCCTAATGTGTCCCTACAGGCTTTCCCTCGGTTTTGTACTTCCCTCTACTTTTTCATAATTTGCTTCTGAGATTGGAAAATGGGAGCACAGCATTTTAAAGTGTGATGGGAGCAAATTTGGTGACCATCTCCTTAACTGCACAGATGAAGATGCAAAGCCCCACAGAGGGCAAGTGTCTTGTGCAAGGCCACCCAGCAGGTTGGATGCAAAATGGAGATTCTTGATTTCTAGCCCAGTGTCCCAGACTGCTATACATATGTGGCCTCCTTGTCACTCAGATTTCTTTTCTACAGCAAACCCAAAAGAAAAGAGGCCATGAATCTCACCAGGAAGCAAACTGGATGGGAGGCAGCTCACTGCAGAGAGCCTCAGCCTTGGCCCCACCCTTGCCCCCCAGAGTCTATTTCCACAGGGAATGCCTTCCTTGGAGGGCCCCTCCTCTCTCTTGCACATCTGGCCCTGCCCCTCCCTGCCTCCTGGCTCCTCTCTCATCCCTAGAGATCTGGCCCCTATCTGGAGCCTCCACTTCTGAATAGCTTCCTCTGCCACCTCCTTACTTTTACTGAAACATCACCTTCTCACAAGTCCTTCTCTGAAACTGTAACCCTGCACACACACACATACACACACACACACCCCTGCACTTCCTTGCTCTGTTACTTCCAGACTGCCAGCAGGCCTGCTCTGCGTTTTCTGTTTCTTGTCTGATTCCACTGTAAAGACAAATATCTATTTGAGGGTGGAGTGGGGAGGGGGTCTCTTTCCTTTTCCACTGCTGACTGCTAACCCCCCTGCTGCTCCCCCATGCCTTCACACAGCAAGTGCTCAGGAAACATTAGTTGAATAAAAGGTGAATAGAATTGGGCCGGCTGAGTGGCGCCGTGGTTAAGCGCTGGCTTGGGAAGCTGGTGGCCCCGGTTCGGGTCCCATATGTGAGGGCCAGTGACACTGCCCTAAAAAAAAAAAAAAAAAAGAAAGAAAAACAGATGAATGGAATTTGAAATGAAGGAGGCTAGAGACAGAGGACTAGAGAAGGACATCATGTATTTTTCCTTTTAAAATGGACTTTATCTGAATTTATACATTCTGAAGGTATTCTAGCAAGAAGGCTCTGTGAAACTTTTGCTTCGGTCCTGTTAAGTTAGAAAATGGTCATGACCCTGTGTCGGGGCTCAGATTCTTCACCAGATCACAGGCATCTCATCAAATTGCCATATGCAGGTTGTGAAGCGTGATCAGGATTATAGACACAGAGAGGAGGGAGCAACTCCTTTTGGAAGGGTGGAGGGAGAGACCAGGTGTGAGAAGGAGGTGACATCTACAGGTGTAGGAGAGTGGGCCTTTCTCAGTGCAAACTCCAGGTCCTTGGCAACTCAAGCAAAGAATTGAATGAGATACCAGAGTAAAGCAGTAAAATAAATAGTTTATTAGAAGAGATAGTACATTTAGAAGTAAAAGTAGACCTGAGCACTAGAGGATGGCTCAAGGGCCCATTACTAGAAGTTACATTCCAGAGTGTGGAGTGGGCCACGCGCAAAAGCAAGGCTCAAAGGAAAGAAGCAGCAGCAGCCAGCAGCAGCACTGACTTCCCAGGACTTGGCGTTTTTATTCTTTTTTCTCTAGAATGGGCTGTTCTTCTCTGGGCATGGGACCACTTGATTGGCACCTGTGATTGACAGGAGGTACTGCGCAGGTGCAAGTGACTGGTCTGATCTAGTTGGATATTTTGTGCCCATTTGCTCTTCCCTCAGGGGTAGGTAATTACAATACAAAGGGGAGTTTTGGGTGGAGAGGGGCTGTCCCCCAGGCGGAATGCAGAGACCCAATGCCTGCCTCTAACTGCCTGCCTTGTTTTTCCTTAGAGAGACATGATCCCCATAAAATCTCTGGGAAGCTGAGGGAATGGAGGTCTCTTCTGTATCTTATTTCTGCTGGGCAGGGGTGTAGAGCTGTCCCTCCCTTTTGAGGGTTCACGAACTCTCACCCTAGCTGATCCGGATGAGAGGAAGAGGTCTCGAACTCCACTTGGAAGACCATGTTGGCTTCTTTGGTTGTGGCTGGCAAACTTGCTGGGTTATCCCCTGTATCCCCAAGGCTCCTGAATGAGTACAAAAATATAAATCTGTTAGCTCTTATGAAATTTGTGGCTATTCAGTCTATCACTGAGGTGGCGTCAATTGTCTGGACACAGAATGGGTTTGACATTTAGCTTACTGGCCTGGGGTATATTAGGAATTCACAGGCTTTCAAATAGTTATCTGAAGCATGGGTAGGAGACTTCTATTGTTTAGGATTCAGAAACTGATTTACAAAGCAATTAAGAAGCAAGGGAGATCTTTCGTCCAAGATTCACAAACTGATTAGAAGAGCAATCAAAGCCCAAGAGCTAAGAAACTAAAGAACTAGGGAGGAGACTTAACATTTTTATACTTAACATTTCTATAGGAAAGAAAACTTCAAAGTTTTTCAGTGATGGGGGTTGTGCTCTCAGTTGGCCAGGTAACACAGGGAGTTTGGATGGCTGGGTAGAAGTTTATGGGGTAGACAGAGGAAAATAGTATTACAAGCAAAGAGAATTACATTTGCAAAAGAATATAGTCCCATAATGGTGAGATGTGTGGAAGGAACTGCCCACCACTTGTGGGGATTGATGCCATGCATCGTAGTCAGCTCAGACTGCTGTGACAAATACCACAGACTGGGCAACTTAAACAACAGAAATGTATTGTCTCACAATCCTGAAGACTGGATGTCTGAGATGAAGGTGTCGGAAGGTTTGGTTTCTCCCAAGCCCTCTCTTCCTGCCTTGTAGATGGCTATTTTCTCCCTGTGTTCTCACATGATTCTCCCTCTTTGTGTGTCTGTGTCCTAATCTCCTCCTCTTGGATTAAGGCCCACCGTGATGACCTCGTTTTAACTTAATCATTTCATAAAAGGTCCTGTCTCCAAATACAGCCACATCTGAGGGTTAGAATTTCAGCATGAATTTGGGGGTTACAGAATTCAGCCCCTAGCACCGTAATAGGAAGTGAGTCAGGAAAGGTGGGAACGGCATTGGGTACTGTGGCTTTTTCCTGGGAAGTATCAAGGAAGGAACAATGTCAACAGATTGAGAATCCAGAACTCAAATTTAACTCACATGATCCTATGAATACCAGAGGCTTTTCTGTGGTAGAGGGAAAACCAATCTGAGGCCATGGTGGGTAGGCATGCTTTTATGGGAAAAACTGAAATTGCCTTCCATATACAGTACGAATGAAGTCCACAACGTGTGGTCTCAAGTTGTTTGATATTTGTTTACCATTATGTACTTTAAACAGTTGTCATTTCGAAGAATACCTCTGAATCTTCTTGCTAATTACTTTTTACTCTATGTAACACCTTTGACACAGTGTCCCCTTCCCTCATGAAATCCCACATGGACTACGGAACAAAGAACATCCGATCCCACTTGGCCTGTTTTTGACGTCAGTTTCCAGAGTGGCAAAGCTGTGGCCAAACCCCACTCCTGTGAGGAGAGCTTCCCTTCCTGTGATGTGCCTAAGTCACCTGTTTGTGCAGGCCTGTGAGTTTGTGAGCTGGTCCACACTGCATATGTGGAGTGAGCTCCATCCTCACTCATGGTGTCGGAGTGTTTCCTTTGAAACAGTTGTTGAGGTGCTCAGGTAGTAGGTGTTATGGTGGAAGCCATGGACAGCCACGTGATGGAAATAAATGTGACTCTCCCCATTTGAGGTTGGGCTGTATTTGAGGCTCTGCAGCCAAATTCCAGTGAGCCTGTTAGTTGACCTGGAATGAACATCTTCTTTGTGACCCAAAGAACCCTAACCTCTGGTTCTCATTAGTTCTCTTATTCTTGAGAATTTACTGTGAGCTTGGCACTTTCTAGATACTGGAGATACAAAGATAACATAAATCACCCTGCCCCCTCTCCCAGGAGCACACAGTCTCTAGGGGGGTGATTCTACAGTGCAGAGGTACTTACACTATCGTGTGTTAACACAAGAGTTGGGAAGTCTGGGCACATAGGGAAAAGTCAGGGGAGATGTCCTAGAGGAATGACAAGACAAGCGGAGTTGGGGGCGGGGCAGTGCAGGGGCATGTTCCAGATGGAGCAAGAGTGTGTGCAAGGTCCAGTGATATGCAAGCAAGCAAGGGTGGCAGACAGTGCGTGGTGTCTGGCACTTCAGGGAGGACTGAGAACGGAGGCTTAGGATAGTGGCCTTGGGTGCTGTCCCTTTCAAGCCTCAGGCCATGGAAGGGCAGGTAATGAAGAGGTACCCAAAGAGCTTCTCAGTTTGGGCACTGAGTGGGAGAGCATGAAATATCGTGCATTCTCCAATGCACCATGATCATCTCCCAGCCATGTAGCAAAGGGCCAGTCAGAACCACAGGACCCCCTCCCTTGGGAAATTAAGTAGTGGAGGGAAGGGCTGGTGAGAGTTGTCCACAGGTCCACAGACTGGGTGGGCTTTGTGGAGCCCATTGGGCTGGAGGAGGTGTGGGGGTTGGAGAGTGTGGGGTGGGGGGTAGGGAGAAGGGCTGGCAGAATGTGAACCAGTGGGGATGAGGGAAGCGAGAAGGCAGGCACATCCCCTCAGAGAAAAGTAGGAGAGGGATGGGTAGGCAATGATCCTGTGATTCCACCACCAGCGAAGATAAGGAAAGAAGTCACAAGAGGACCAGGTTGGAAGGGGCCCTGAAAGGACATGTTTTAGGAGGTGGGTAACATGGGAATGGGACCTGGGAGCCAAGTGATACAGGAAAGCAGCCTGGCATCACCCTGTGGCATCACCCTCTGGCACTCAAGTGGTTGGTGCAGATGGGGACCCCAGAGCTGGAGTAGGGAGAAGGCAGGGGTTGGATGGTCTGGGGTGATGAGGGGCCATCTAGGGGCAGATGAGACAGCATGACAGGTGGATCTGTGAGCCAAGGGACAGGAGAGTTTCAAGAGCAGGAGGGTGGCTGTCATCCACACAGGAATGATGAGTGGCTTGGAGAGACTTAGAGAAACGTAGGACAGGTAATGTGCAGAGCTAGAAAACTAGATGGAAGTAGCTGCATGTTTTTGTTTCATTTTTTTTTTTTTCCCTAAAGGAGGGTCAAGAAGACTTGTCTATTTCAGCAGGACTCTGCTCCATTTCAGCAACCCTGGTAGAGACCCCTAATGTCTCATCTGACCTGTCAGCCTGCTGGCGCCTTGCTCTCAGTCTTTTCTCACTTTCATTCTCATCTATGTGTCTCTGCCTGGGCCACCTCTCTCCCAAGCAGCTGGCCACTGGATCTCCCATTCTATTTGAACTCTGTTCACCTTTGCTTCAGAAAAGTCACAGTCACTTTTGTTGTCACAGTGGGCAAAAGTTGGACATTTCACAGTCTTGTAAGAGGTTGGTGCCCTGTTTAGCCTGCTCCTTCCATCCTCTGTGGCCCTCTCCTTGTTCCCACTCACAGGGAGAATCTGTGACAACAGTCACCCAAGGGGGGATGTGTTTGGGGTGCAGCCACTGTAAAACCGTTTTTGGCCTAAGGGGAAAGGACTGTGCAGTGGAGGACAGACAGACACCATGCTACCAGCAAGCTTTCTCACTCCTGGAATCACTGCCCGCAAGAATGAAGCACAAAGAGTGGAAAAGAAAGGCTAGTGTTTGCTAGAATTTGACCTTGTGACAGCTACTGTCACCTGCTTTCTCATGTAAACCTTTTATCAATCTGCCAGCTAAATACAGTTGTCCCGTTGTCCCTTGTGGCGATTTTAGCTGATGGGAAGACCAGGATCATAGCGGTAAAGTAGTTTGCCCAACCTCACACAGCTAAAAAGTAGCAGCAGGATTTGAACCCAGATCTGATGCAAAAGCCTGTGTTCCTTCTGGGGTCTTCCAGAAACTCTGCCAGTCCATGGGTTTATGGTGTGGAGGTGAATATATTAGTCAAAACGTAGTCTCTTTAATCTATTTTCTAACAAAAATAAAAATGATCTTAAGGACATAGAGAAAGTTATTTACAAATGAAGTATTCTGTAAAATCTGGGTCAGATCAGGAATTTGCCTAATTTGACATATTGTTGCCCATCCCTTTGACGGGTTCCCCTTTGGTTGGCTCTAAGCATATGAAGATTTTATATATATATATATATATATATATATATATATATATATATATATATATTATATATATCAGTTTTCTGAAGTTTCAAACCCTTATAATTGCTGTTCTTGCAGCATTCTGTAATTTGCCTCAAGTGTTATTTATGGAATTTGCAGAACATCCTGTTATTTTGTTACAGATTGTTTTATTCCTTGATCTCATGGCATCCTGGAAGTCTCTGGTAGTGAAGCCTCTCCCCACCCCACAGCTGTTGCCTGTTTATAAGCCAGAGGCACTTTGGGTATATTCATCAGGCAGATCTGGGTGAAAGGTCTGGCGTTTCTGGATGATTCTGGCTAGCTCAGAATCGCCCAAGGCCTGCCCCTGCAACCAGGTCATGAGACAGAAAATGAATGGCAAAAAAGTCCCCAAGGGCATGTCACATGGGAAGGTGACAGCCTACAATACAGGGGGAACCAGCCTCCCTCGATTCTCTGAAACCAAATCGTCATCCTACGACATGGTACAAAAGGAAGATCATCTTGATGCCAAGAACCATATTATGACACTTCTTGTCATGCTGTTTCCTCTTATACAGTGGAGAGTAGGATGTTTTCAAATAAACCCTCTAAATATGAAATTCTGAGAATGCATTATTTCTAAAATGCCACACCATCAATAGCTTTCTAGCTGGTTATAATATAAAGCATATTGTAACAGTTTAAAGACAAAATCTGAGCAAAATGTGTTTCCATAGCCCATATGTTGAATTCTGGCATCTTTAATTGTTGTCAATTAGTAAAGAAATTAATTTTTATCTTTATGTCCTTTGTAAAATCCAGTGTGTGTGCTTGGATGCTCCAGACAGGCTACAGAGGGAGATGTTTTTCTTTGGTCAAGGTGACTGAGAGCAGTGGTAAATGGGAGATGAAGCCATGTTGTCCCAAGTGTCCACGATGGACACCCCGACCAACACAAACAGAAGAGGAGGAATGGCTTTTGTTGTGGGGAAACAAACTGTTTTCCAGGACAACAAGCTGTGATCTTGGACTCTTTGTCATATGCATATTTTTTAAAAAGAGAAACAGAGACAGAAACAGAACCTTTTGATATTCCTTGTCCTGGTGAGGGGACAGATGCCCAAGTGTGGTAGCATGCAGTTCCTGTCTAACCTGGATCAGATCGCTTCTGTGTCCCTTTGCCCTGTGACTTTGAATCCCACACTTTTGCTCTTGTTTTCCCCACTTTCTGCTCTTGGATCCTAACAAAGACATTTTTAGCATTAGTGGAATGTGTCAGCTGATGACCCAACATACTTTTGTGTGGCAGCAAATGGACCTATGGCCTTTTAGCTTAAGGATGCAATTCCATTACTTTTAACTTGTCATTGATCTTATTTCCTTACACTTTGGTATAGAATGTCATTGATAATGGGATTTCTGCTGTTGGATGTCACAGAAAACAAACCAGATATACATTAGAAAACAAGTTTGAAACCATGTCTAAATTTTAAACAGCATAAATCATGTTACAGCCTAAAGTAGGAAGGAAATAGGGGATGCTGGCATTCTTGTTCCAATAAATCATTGAGGTTAAAGACTGGAAGCAGAAAATACAAACAATAACGAGGAAATCTGCTAGAACTGGAAGACTGTGGCTTGATGTGTAGGTGGCCACTGAGCAGATTTTCTGTCATATCACTTTTGGGTACATTTGATAAGGCTCAAGCAGTCACACAGTTTCTGCCTGCAATCTTGATTTCCAAGTGAGTCAGCTCAAAGCCTGGATTACCTTATGACCCATTGTTCGAGTAACATATATTTTCTATGGCTCTCTCCCTACCAATGGTGGAGAAATAGGCTGCCTAAAAAAATAAAATAAAAAAAGACAGAAAAACATATGACTTGAGCTGCATGTTCTTCAAACCAAAATAAAAGCTCTCTGTCGGGTTTTTTACCTGGAAGCCAGGTTCCACAATGGGAAGAAGGTGGGTTTGCCACCTCTTGTATAATATATGAAGACATAGCTCCCTGTGCTGACAAGGATGTGATGAACCTCAAATTTCCCTACTTGGCTGTGGACAGTGAATGTTATCAAGGTGGAAAGCATTTTTGGTTCTATGAATGAAGACTCCCCAAAATATTTATATCTTTTGATGTAGAAATCCCATTTGGGCAAGTTTACCCTAACAATTCAATACAGGTCTGTAAAAGCTGTTCATCTTAGTGTTTTTTATTGCAGCAAAGGACTAAAGGCAATCTCAATGTCCCACCGTAAAAAATAGTTGAGTGAGTCTTGATTTTTATCCCCTAATGGGCTTTCACACAGTCACTATAAATCACAAGTACAAATTATGTAGCAATGCAGAGGAAATATTCATATATTATATGTGTTAAGTTAAAAATCAATTCTATGCCTTCAGTACCTTGCCAAGACCTGACTGACACATAACAGGTATTTAGGACATGTTTGTTCATTTACAAAGATCTTTCATCATCTTCCTTCAGTGGCCCTGAAAGAGAAAGGCCTTCTCAAATTGGAGGACTGAACTTCTCCTTCACCCCACACCCTAATACATGCCCCTTGTGGCCATGAGATAGTGAGGTGTTGACTGAACAAGAAGTCAAATGACACTCCCTGGCTATTCTTGCTGAAAGGCACATCCATAGCCACCTCCACCTATACCTTTTGCTCCTTTGTAATGCACATGTCATGGGTGTCCTCCCATGAGTCTCATGCCTGACAAAGGGCAGAGTAACACATACCAGGTGGCTTTGTCTTATCTGGGAGAAGTTGGGCTGGCCTGGAAGAGCCCGAGGAGGCCACACCAGTTTGCCCTGACCACACCGAGATAGTATCCAGAGTCATATGCAGGACAGGTAGCCTTCTGGGACCACAGGAAATATGAGTTTATTAAAAATGTAAGTGGTGAGCCATGTAGGTGTCATTCCACAATCTTAATTTTTTCTTTCAATAATGTATTTTCCCAGGCCAGTTCATATAGTCCATGTTGGCAGGCCATTGAAATGAAACCAAATTTTAATAATACACATTTCCCCCACTATTTAAAAGTAGAGTGTTCCTACAAAATCTTTCATTAGCCAAATAACATAATGGAAAGACACAATTACCACTAATTTATATCGAAAATTTTTTGAGCATTCCCAGATCCAATTTTCAATACATGCACAATCTCTTTATTTTGTTCACCACCATCAAAATAATCATGTCCAGTTTTACACTAAGCATAACACCCCTATGAGTTTTCTTAGGCTTTTCTGGTAACTTAGGACACAGCTTACTATTGGATCCACAAAATAAATCGAATAAAGCACAGATGCTTACAGACACAGTTCAAAGGCTTAAAGCTTGAGATGCTGATATGCTGAGTGTGGTTTCTGGAGAAAAAGCTCGGTGGGGCCACTCTCACTGCTCGCGGAGCCACTGACTATATAACCGCTTCTGCAAAACAAACCCTGAATGTTGTTTTTCACTTTTCACCTTTGTTTGTAAAAGTGAAAATCCTCTTTGGATTAATTTTTTTTTAATTTTTATCTTTTTTGAGGGCAGTGTCACTGGCCCTCATATGTGATACCGAACCAGGGCCGCTGGCTTCCTAAGCCAGTGCTTAACCACCGTGCCACTCGGCCAGCCCTCATTGGATTTATTTTGAGTAGTGAAAACAGGTACAAATGTAGGACTTTTGTAAAAGTGAAGTGGCATAATCATGACATTTTCAAAAGCAGGGATACCTGCACTTATTTCTGGTTGAAAAGGGAGGAATAGTTTGTTGCCTTTTTTTTTTTTTTAAGTTTTCATTTCCACAACTTTTATTTACTGAACACTTCCTCTGAGCACTGAGTACTTTACACAAATTCTCTCAGTTAATCTTACCAACAATCCAAGGAGAGACTATTATCCCTACTTTGCAGATGAGGAGACTAAGGCCCAAAAAGTTAAAAAAAAAAAAACGTCATGTGAGACCTTCCCACAGTGGAGCCAGATTTGACCTGAGGCAGCCTAAACCCAGAGGTTTTCCACCGAGCCCCACACTCAGTGGCCACCTCAATCCTTTTCTGGTTTTCCCCATGTACCTACCTTGAACATGTATTACTTCTATAATCAGAGAAAGAATCAGGTGTACTATCTCAAATGCAGGCAAATGAAAATGTATTTTTCTTCGTGCTACACAGTACCTCCTGAACAACACATTTTCAGCACTGCCTCATAGGATTTTCTGTGATGATGGGCCCTGCCCAATATGGCAGCCACCAGTCAGTTACATGTGGTTGCTGAGCACTTGAAATGTGGTTGGTGAGACTGAGCAATTGAGTTTTTAATAGTTTCTATTTTAATTAGTTTAAATGTAACTGACCCATGCGGCAGATGGCTACCATACTGGACAGTTGGTACGGCACCTGTCTCAGTCACACTGCCTAATGGTACAGAGAGACTCAGCACCCTGCGCAGAAGCCAAGCTACCACTCTGTCTGCTTGGTCTGCTCTCCCGTGCACAGTGTTGCAGTGGCTGGACTGGCAGCCGCAAACCTATACTCCATCCTTCTGTAATGGGACATGAGCAGCTTGCCTGGATGGTGGGCACAGAAGGCCAGATGGCAGTCTCTAACCTCTTCTTGAGTAGGGCTGGGAGTGGGTGGGGCCCAAGTTAGGAAGATGCCTTCTGCCCTGACAGATGGTTTCTGCCAAAGACCTTGTCCCTCATTCTGATAAGACTGAGAGGATGGAGAAAGCCTGAGGCCTGATTCCAGGCCCCAAGTCTCCACCCTGCACCATTATCATGCAGGACTTCCACCCAGTTCCTTATAAAGTAATTCAAGAAACAATCACTTCTTTGTGCTTCCAGGGGTATGGTTTGCTCCTATTGTGCATGAGGACACACCGGAAAGATTTAGATCACCATTTCAAAACTTTCAACATTATTCTCAGGTACAAAGATAATATTACTGTGTGCTTATGTTAATACATAATTACTGCCATTTTTAAGGAGCAGTGGATGATTTCATTATATCCTGGAGGTAGTCGGTGATATCCTGGAGTTGAAAATGACATAGCAGATGGTCCAGTGCAAAGAACACAGGGCTACTTTGGGTTCCAGCCTCCATCTTCATCATAACCTAACATGGCAATGAGTGTGTATTTGAACACTTACTGTATGCCACACATACAGTACTAACCACCTTACACTCACACTTTCCTTTAATCCTTGCATACCCCATGTAGTACCTCTTACTGCAGGTGAGGAAGTCATGCATTCAGGCGACGAAGTCACCTGCCCAGGTGACCCCATCCTGCCTCCACCCTTAACCCGAGTCCTCTACTTCCCCTCATTCTGTTTTTAATCTCTTGTCTTTAAACTAAATGGTGACTCCTTCCTGCAGGTTTGATTATTATTATCAAAGAAGAGGACCCCTGGTACAGGGGGTTGGCATAGGGCCAGGCATGCAATAAATGTCAAATGATGCTCTTTTCTTTTCACTTTCATCACATCTTAGCTGAATTTGGATTTACAATAGTGTTTATTCATTCATTCGTTCGCAATGTGTGAGGGCCCTCAATCTGCGGGCCCTGACTGGGCATAATTACATGGAGCTGCTCCCTTTCTTGGAGGGAAGTTTGAATTTTCAAGGTCTGAAGGAGCCATTTCTCATGTCTGGTCACATTCGCTTACTCTCTGTGGTTGAGGAAATGCTGACCCACCTGCGGCCTTTCCTGAATTCTCTGGAATCCTGACTTCAACTGAGTTCAGTTGCCTGCATTGCCAAGGCTTTCAGAAAGCTCCACTTCTTTTTCTTTTTCTTTATTTAAAGATTTTATTGGGCAATTGGGGGAGGGGAACAGCGTTGGGGAACCGGAGAAGGGGAACAGACAAGTTGCTGTCCTTTCATTCTTCAGTCTAGTTGTGGAGGACATTGCTTCACCTGCCCATGTTGGTATCATCATTGCACTCTTCTCAGGTGAGGCAGATTGGCCACCGGCCTCTGGACGGCCGCTCACAACGGCTCTTGGCATCTCACACCGGCTGCCAGCCGCTCACGCTGGCTGCCAGCCACTCACTGTAGCCTATGGCAGCCCACTGCAGCAGGGGCTGCAGCTATGCCGTCCTGGGGACTCACAGCAGCCCAGCTCCAGGTGGAGCTGTTGTTCACCATCTTAGCTGTAGAAGGCAGTGTCACTGGCACTCATATGTGGAATCCAAACCAGGGCCGCTGGCATCCCAAGCCAGCTCTTAACAAACACGCCACTCGGCGGGCCCAAGCTCTACTTAAATATTAAAAACATAACATCTCACATACTGAAGAAATGAATTTGCATCTTTTTGAAGCAACCCACTTTACTATGTACATTGTCCTTTTTTTAAAAAAAAGTAGCATTTGTTACAGTTTCAATAGAAGTTATGCAGGGGACCAGCCTCCACAGTCCAGGGTTTCCCTCAGGTGGAGACGGCATTGGCGGGGGAAGAAAATAAAGAAGGGAGACAGTGGAGACACTGGGGGAGTTTCAGAGAAGAAGTGTCACAGTTTATTACCAGACCATGTTCTTTTTATAGGGATTCTTGACCAATATCTCAATCACAGGAGTTTGGTGGTTTCTAGTTCCCAGGATTTACTCAGTCTTTACTTCCCTGTAATTGTTCTCTCCAGGATACACTGGCCTGTTCTATGTTAAGGATTCACCTATCTCTACATGTCGCCTAAAGAATGGTTACCATGACTACCTAACCATTATCCCAAATTCCAGCAGCTAGACTCACAGGGCTATACTAAAAAGACTAGGAGTGGCTGTGTTCAGGGTAAAAGCATCTAAAATCTATTCCTATGTAAATACAATACTTAGTAGCTAAAGGGAGTCTTAAAAATCTCTTGTCCTATGGAGGGCTACATATTTACAATAGAGGTTAGCATCTGTTTCTCAGTCAAAGCTTCAGTATCTGTTGCTACAATAATGCACTAGGCAAAGAATTCAAACAAGGCTGTTAATTAACATACCCTATGGTCAGCAAATTGCCTCTTACCAGAACTCTCATGGCCTGAAGACTTTTAATCTTCAAGGAGACTATTTACAGCAGGGCCCTTAGGCAAGTGCATCAGCTTTGCACAGGCAGGGTTTTGGGCCTATGTGCTGTGCCTCAGTTTCCAAGGGGCTTGAGTCCCCAATATCTCAGTTCAGGGGTCCCCTCGGGTTGTAGCCTGTTTTAGGGAGTTTCCTTTTCTTTAGGAAATCTTGCCCCGTCGTTGACTTACACAACCAGCTATCATCAGGGTACCACAGGAACTTGTCACAAATGCAATGAATGTATTGTCTCCTATAGGAGGAAAGGCACATGGGTTCATAGAGGCAGGAGATATTACATGACCAACCATAAGGCAACCAAACATCCAGGGTTGAGCAGTGCAATGCGACCTTGTCAGACACTGAGAGACTGTCGGCTCCCGGCAAAGTTAAACTTGAGTTGCAGTATTTCTATGTTTTTAACATGTTTACCAACCCTAATCTCCAAGCTACTATGATAATACTGCATGGGAACTTCTGCAATCTGCTAGAGGATCCAAAAGATGTAACAATGTTTTGAATAGGGAAAAAAGGTCTGTTACATGTTAAATCTGGGAATTTTTAGTTTGAAGGAAATGGAGCTGAAAGATAATTTAATGCTTCATCTATAAAAAGTTATGATTATACTGAGGATACAGACCAGCTATCCTCCATCTCTTTGGAAAGAACATCCTTTTAGGTGTGAGAAATACAGGTTAGACAATAGAAGAATACCTGACAGGGAAGAATACTGAACCCCAGGATAATTTTTGAATTTTCTCCTCTGAAACTATATATGGAGGGAAAGGAAATGAAAGCTAGCATTTGTTGAAGATCTGCTGTGTGTTGGGTATGTTATGCTATGTCATTTATTTCCCCAACAAATTTATGACCTGAGCACATGACTCCCGGTTTTATAGATCGGCAAGTGACCAGGGATAACTACCATCTTAAAATTTGTGTTTCATTCCTTTGCTTTTTGATTTTATGCTTTTATCACATAGGTATGGCTCTCTAAAAATATATGTATTGTTTGCTTTTTTTAGCTTTATATAAAAGGGTAAACTGCATACTTTATGTGGTCTTCTATGACTTGGTGTTTTTCCCTTTATATTTTGTTTCTAAGGTCCACACAATTGTTGCATGCAGCTTTAGTTCATTTGTTTCACTAGGTAGAATAACCCCTTTTGCTACAATGTGGCCATTCTCCAGCTATAACAACAGGCTTCCAGGAACAGTTTTATACCTGTCTCCTGGTGCATGTGCTCAAGAATTTATCTTGGGTGTAGGTATACCTGAGGTAGGTATACCTGGAGGTGTAATTGCTGAGTTGTAAAGTATGAAATTTCAACCTTACAAGTCATTAAATTGTGTTCCAAAGTGGTTGTACCAGTTTCTCTCTACTGTAATATATATGACTTTATAACTCTCTTTAAATTTAGAAGTGGGTTGGGCCAGCCGAGTGGCACGGTGGTTAAGCGCTGGCTTGGGAAGCCAGCGGCCCCAGTTCAGTCCCACATATGAGGGCCAGTGAAACTGCCCTCAAAAAAAAAAAAATCTAGGCACATTGGGCCGCCCGAGTGGTGCGGTGGTTAAACGCTGGCTTGGGAACCCAGCGGCCCCCGTTTGGGTCCCACATATGAGGGCCAGTAACAGTGCCTTCAAATAAATAAATAAATAAATAAATAAATAAATAAATAAATAAATAAATTTAGAAGTGGGCACTTAATCCTAACCGTTCTTTGTGTCACATTGGCACTCAGCCACAAGAGGCTACAATTCTCCCTCTGGGTCTTAGTGGCCATGACTTCCACATCTGGCTCCTACCAGTCCAATCATGTGTTTCTCAAGGCCAAAGGTTCCACAATGATCATCTATCTCTTGGTCTGAACCTCCTATAAGATTCCACCCTCCTGGGGCTTGCTGACCTTCTGTGGGTTGCCCAGGAATGCAGCATGGAAGGACATATCTGTCCTCTTACTACTCACATGTTACCAAGGAAACCAAAGCTGGCTCTCCAGAGCCATGGCTCTGCCTCAGCCCCAGCTCTTCTCATGGCTGCCTACTGGCAGGAGGAAAGATTTCCTTGAAAATCAAGAGCAGAGGAACTCTTTCTCGTTGGACTGATGTGAATAAATACAATAGCTGGCTAAAGAGCAAATGCATATTGATGATGTATTACAGAATTATACACCTGAAACCCATGTAGCTTTACTAACAATTGTCATCCCAATAAACTTGAATTTAAAAAAAAAAAAAAAGAGCTAATAGCCCCTTGGTTCTCTCTACCTGGGTCTTGTGCATTTGGGCCAAAGCCCATTTTCTAATTAGTTCTTTCATCTGTTAGCAGAGTTGTTTTCTTTAGCAGGCTGAGCAAATAATGTAATGCCATTTGTTTATTTTGTCTTTTGTTTCTCTTGCCTGAGGAGACATATCCAAAAAAATATTACTAAGAGCAATGTCAGAGAGTTTACTTCCTATGTTTTCTTCTAGGGGTTTTATGGCTTGGGGGTCTTACATTTAAGTCTTTTTTAATCCATTTTGAGTTTATTCTTGTGTATGGTATAAGAAAGTGCTCTAGTTTCATTTTTTTGCATGTATCTGTCCAATTTTCTCAACACTATTTATTGACGACTCTGTCTTTACCCCTTGTATATTCTTGCCTCTCTTGTCATAGATTAATTGACCATATAGGTGTGGGTTTATTTATAGGCTGTCTATTGTGTTCCATTGATCTATGAGGTGTGATCAAACATACGGTGAATGCTTCAATGAAAAAAAAATTTACAGTAAAAGACACATTACCATTAATCCCCCTCATAATACTTCCCCTTGCTTTGAACACACTTATCCCATCGTTCTTGCCACTTTCAGAAATAGTTCTGGAGGTCCTCTTTCATGAGTGTCTTTTTTTCTTTTATTCTCTTTAGAGGGCAGTATCACTGGCCCTCATATGTAGGACCCAAACCATATGAGTGTCTTTAGTTGCGCTGTTGTGGCTACCTCAATATCCTGAATCAATTCAAAATGTTTACCTTCTATGGTCATTTTGACTTTGGGAAAGAGCCAGAAGTTTCACGGTGCCAGATACAGTGAATAAGATAAATGAGGACACACCGTAATGTTTTTATTTGACAGAAATTGCTATACCAGAGGTGATGTGTGATACTGAGCTTTTCCACTGTGATCAAAAAATGCAGTGAATGCTGCTGTCCAGTACCGTCCAATGGAAAGACAGGAATCTTCAATATAGGAAGGGGCACATCGAACCTTAGTAACAGTGTGTGAAAAGTTTCAACTTGTTCGGTGCAGTTAGTAGGGTGTGAGCTACGGTTGAGAGAAGGTGTGGTTTTTTTTGTTGTTGTTTTTTTAAATATTTGCACATCACTTTTTTTTAATTTTTATTGAGGGTAGTGTCACTGGCACTCACATGTGGGATCCGAACCGGGGCCACTGGCGTCCCAAACAAGCTCCCAACCAACACGCTACTCAGTTGGCCCGAGAGAAGGTGTGTTTTAAAGTGTGCCCTAAATCATCCTCCATCATGATAATGCTGTGTCAGGATATGGAGGCAGCCATGACAACTCAACTAAAGACACTCACGAAAGAGGACTTCCAGAACTGCTTCAGAAAGTGACAAGAACAATGGGATAAGTGTGTTTGAAGCGAAGGGGAGTATTTTGAGGGGGATTCATGGCAATATCTCTTGTACTGTCAAAACTTTTTTTTAAATTTAAACATTCACCATATTGTTTGATCACACCTCGTATGTCTGTTTTTATCCTGTTTTTAACCATGCTGTTTTGATTACTATAGCCTTGTAGTATAGCTTGATATCAGGCGTCATGAGACCTCCAACTTTGCTCTTCTTTCTCAAGATTTCTTTGGCTATTCAGGGTCTTTTGTGGTTTCATATAAAATGTAGTATTATTTGTTCTAGTTCTTTGAAAAGTACCATTGATATTTTGATAAGGATTGCATTGAATCTATAGATTGCTTTGGTAATATGGACATTTTAGCAATGTTAATTTTTCCTATCTATGAGCATGGTATATGCTTCCATTATTTGTATCTTCTTCAATTTCTTTTTTCCTTAGTTAAATTTATTCCTAGGAATTTTATTTTTTTTATGCTATTGTAAATGGGATTGTTTTCTTAATTTCTCTTTCTGATAGTTTATTATTGGTGTTAAAAATACAACTGATTTCTCAATATTAATTTTGTATCTTGCTATTTTACTAAATTCACTTATCAGTTCTAATAGTGTTTTGGTGGACTTTTAGGGTTCCCTCTATGTAGTATCATGTCATCTGCAAATAACTGAAGTTTTACTTCTTCCTTTCCAATCTGGGTGTCTTTTATTTCATTTTTTGTCTGATTGCTGTGGCTAGGACTTCCAATACTATGTGGAATAGAAGTGGGGAAAATGAACATCCTTGTCTTATTCCTGATCTTACAGAAAACCCTTTTAGTTTTTCACCAGTAAGTATGATGTTGACTGTGGGTTTATTATATATGGCCTTTATTTTATTGAGGTATATTCCCTCTATTCCAACTTTGCTGAGAGTTTTTATCATAAATGGATGCTGGATTTTGTGAAATGCTTTTTCTGCGTCTATTGATATGATTATATGTTTTATCCTTTATTTTGTTTATGTGGTGTATCATGTTAATTGATTTGCAAATACTGAACCAATCTTGTACCCCAGGAATAAATCCCTCCTGATCTTTTTTTTTTTAATTTATTTTTTAAATTTATTTATTTTATTAGTTTCAGGTGTACAACACAATACAATAGTTATACTCTTTACTCCCCAAAGTGACAACTCCCCTCCCCGAGTTCGCCACCCCACTCCTCCGCCACATCATACATATCTATCACAACTACCCTGACTCCCCTCCACAGTATCCTCCACATCCCATGACCATCCACATATTCAGTTACAGTTGGCATACAATACTATACAACATCAGTTTCAGGTGTACAGTGCAGTGATCTAGCCTCTACTCCATCCATGAAGTGGTCTCCCTAACAAGACATGTGATTATCTGACACGCCACAAAATTTTTACAACATTCTTATATTCCCCAAACTGTGTTTCATATCCCTGTGGCAATATTGTAGTTGTCTATTTATGCTGTCTAATCCCTTCCCCTTCCCCCTCATCCCCACCCCCCTCCCAACTAGCAACCCTCAGTTTTTCCTCTACATCTATGAGTCTGTTTACTTTGATCGTTCACTCACCTCTTCAGACTCCACACACAAGTGAGATCACATGGTACCTGTCCTTCTCCGACTGACTTATTTCACACAACCTAATAGTCTCTTCACAACATTATCAATTACATTCCCAGAACTGCCCCCAAATCCCTGCAGCAACATTGTAGTCCCACCTACATTGTCCAAAACCTTCCCCCTCTCCCTCTTCCCCACTCCCTCCCAGCCAGCAACCATCAGTATTTCCTTTATATCTGCTTGATATGACTTCAATCTTCTTAAATTTACTGAGACTTGGTTTGTGGCCTAACATGATCTATCTTGGAAAATGTCCCATGTGTACTTGAGAAGAATGTATATTCTGTTTTTTCAGGGTGAAATGCTCTAAAAATATCAACGAAGTCCAGCTGGTCTAAAGTATCATTTAAGGCCCCTCTTTCTGTGTTGATTTTCTGTCTAAAGTGTCTGTCCATTGGTGACAATGGTGTTGAAGTCCCCTACTATGATAGTGTTACTGTTGATCTCTGTCTTTATGTCTGTCAAAATCTATGTAATTAGGAGTTCCTATGTTGGATGCATAGATGTTTATTAGGGATATAGTGCCCTTCTTTGTCTTTTATGGTAGTCATTTTAAAGTCTATTTTGTCCAAAAATAAGTATTGGTACTCCAGCTTTTTTTTTTCCTCATTTCCATTTGCATGAAATATCTTATTCCATCTGTAAACAGCATATACATGTGTCCTATTTTCTTATCCACTCAGCCACTCTCTGTCTTTTGGTTGGAGCATTTAGCCCATTCACATTTAAAATGATTACTAATAGGTGCATATGTATTGCCATTTTGTTATTTGTATTCCTGGTCTTCCCAGGTTAGTTTGTTTACCCCTTTCTTTTGTTTAAAAAAGCCCTTTTTACATTTCTTGCAATGCTGGCTTGGTGGTAATGAATTCCTTAAGCTTATTCTTTTCTGAGAAGCTCTTTATTTCTCCTTCAATTTTAAGTGATAGCCGTGCTGGGTAGAGCAATCTTGGTTGTAAGCCTTTATTTTGTGTCACTTTGAGTATCTCCTGCCACTCCCTTCTGGCCTGCAGAGTTTCTGTAGACAAGTCAGCTGTTAGTCTAACAGGAGTTCCTTTGTATGTAACCTGCTGTCTTTCTCTTGCAGCCTCTAGGATTCTGTCTCTGTCTTTAACCTTTGCCATTTTAACTATGATGTGTCTTGGTGTGGACCTGTTTGGGTTCAGCTCGTTTGGAACCCTCTGCACTTCCTCGGCATGTATGTTGATTTCCTTCACCAGGGTAGGGAAGTTTTCAGTCATTATTTTTTCAAATACATTCTCGACCACTTGCTTCTTCTCTTCTCCATCTGGTATTCCTATGAGTCGAAGGTGGTTGCGCTTCATCTTGTCCCATAGGGCTCTTAAACTATTTTCATTGCATTTTATTCTTTGGTCTTTTTGCTGTGCCAACTGGGTGATTTCTGCTATTTTATCTTCCAAATCGATGATCCGCTCCTCTGCTTCATCTACTTTACTGGTGATTCCTTCGAGTGTGTTCTTCATTTCAGTTATTGTATTCTTTAGTTCTAACAGGTTGTTTTTTGTGGCTTCCCTATCCTTCTTTATGTCCTTGCTAAGTTCCTTAAACATTCTTATCATCAGTGTTCTAAACTCTGTCTCTGAAAGGTTGGCTCCCTCTGTTTCATTTAGTTCCATTTCTGGAGGTTTCTTCTGATCTTTTACTTGTGACATGTTTCTTTGTTTCCCCATTCTGGCTGTTGCTCTGGGATTGCTTTGATGTATTAGATAGATCACCAGGAGAGCCCTGGCTGGATCACGCAGGCACACAGCTCACAGCCCAACACTCCCAGGAAAACTCCCAGTCTCAGCCTGTCCCAATCAGCCACTCGCCGATCAGGCTGAGCAGCCCGACAACCAATCACCAGCCTGGCAACTCTGCAAGTGCAGTGCAGAGAGCGGGGACCCAAGGCGGCTTGCGCACTCCTGCATCTCGGGGAGTAGCCTGTTGGAGCCAGAGCACGCCCACCATGCATTTCCCTGGCAACGCAGCACAAGCCATGCGGAGGGTAGGGATCCGAGGCGGCTCGCGCACTCCCAGGTCTCAGTGAGCAGCCTGTTGGAGCCGGAGGGCACGCACCCAGCGTTTCCCTGGCAACGTAGTATAAGCCGGGTGGAGGGTGGGGATCCAAGGCCGCATGCGCCGGCGCATGCACACACGTACTTCTGCGCCAATTCCACCAGACCAATGAGGTCTCGGACCTGATCCTCCGTGGGCAGGCCCAAGCCCGACAAAATGGCGTCCTCCCTACACCACTTGCATGCAGGTTCCACATCACGGGAACAACAGTCCAAAAACTTCCAGCCTTTGCACCAAAGGTGCTCAGTTCAGTCCGTCCCTGCAGGCTCCCAGGTCCGGCTCACACAGCCACTCCCTCCACCAGTAACCATGTAAGAGCTCACCGGCGAGCAATCCCGGGTGCCGGCCCCACTGATTCTCCAGCCGCTCTCAGCCTCACCGAGCTAAGCAAAGCGAGTCCTCACTAATTTACTGCCAGCTATCTTAGAACTCCTCTTCCCCGCAAAGGAACTCTGGGCTGGTGAGCTTGGTGTGCAGCCACAGGGTCTCTCCCCCAACCAGACAAACTTCCTACAGCTGGGGCTACCCTCATGGGGCTCACCCTCTCTCGTCTCCACCCGTCCTACCAGACCCGACGTGGCCTCCTCTTTAAGTTCTTCGTTTAGTTGTTCTGTTCCTCCACTGTTCCGGGGACCTCCAGGGTTGAATGCTGTATAATTTGTTTGTAATTTTGGTGTGATCCTGGGAGGTAGTTAGCATATCGTCTGTCTATTGTGCCAGTTTACCGGAAGTCCTCTCTTGATCTTTTTAACATATTGCTGAATTCAATTTGTTAATATTTTATTAAGGAATTTTGCATCTATGTTCATCAAGGATATTAGCCTATAATTTCTTTTTTTTTTGTAATGCGTTTGTCTGGTTTTCGAATCAGAGTAATGCTGGCCTCGTAACATAAGCTTCAGAGGCTTTCCTCCTCTTGAATTTTTTGGAATAGTTCAAGAAGTATTAATAAGTATTAATTCTTCTTTGAATGTTTGGTAAAGTTCACCTGGACCTGTGAAGCCATCTGGTCCAGTACTTTTGTTTGTTAGGAGTTTTTTGATTACTGATTCGATTTCATTAGCAATTATCAGCCTGTTCAGGCTTTCTATTTCTTCTTGACTCAGTCTTAGAAGAGTGTATGTTTGTAAGAATTTATCCATTTCTTCCAGATTGTCCAATTTGTTGGCATATAATTGTTTGTAGTATTTTCTTACAATCCTTTGTATTTCTGTGGTGTCAGTTGTCACTTCTCTTTCATTTCTGATTTTATTTATTTGGGTCCTTTTTTTCTCAATGAGTCTAGTTAAAGGCTTATTAATTTTGTTTATCTTTTCAAAGAACCAGCTCTTGGTTCATTGATCTTTTGTATTGGTTTTTTTTTTTTTTGACTCTTTCATTTATTTCTGCTCTGATCTTTTATTATTTCCTTCCTTCTATTCCCTTTGAGTTTTGTTTGTTCTTTCTCTAGTTCCTTGAAGTATAAAGCAATGGGTGAATTTTTAAAAAATGCAAATATCACTCTTATGCCTAAAATGAGCCTCAACTTTCCATCTCTCCCTTTAGGTTGAGGCCACTCCTGGGCAGGGGCCCTGGCCCAAAGGCACCACACCTCCTCCCACAAAGTTCTTCATCCTTTCTGTCCCAGGCCTGAGCCATGCTTCCCCTCCTTGGATATGGCCATTCTTCCAGCTCAACTCAGACTATACTTTTCAGGGAGTCTGGGCATGGTAGTTGCTGAACTTCCCAGAGACCAGTCTCTGCATCCATAAAATGCACAGAGGTGCCCATGAAGTGTGCCATGGGGAAAGAATCCTGGATTCACAGAGTTGTGAGGATCAAATGAAATAAACTCTAAGAAAGGGGCTTTGTAAATTACACATTGCTATGCAAATGTCAGGTGTTGTCATTATTGCTTTTTAAATGCTTAATCTCTGTTTTCTTACTCAAAACTGTATTTTACCAGCCTTTTCTTCTATAAGAAAATGAGGATCATTTGAGATCTTGCTCCCTGGCAAATGTCATCAATTTGGCTCAAACTCTTATAAATATTGTCAGGAAAGAGGGGGAGGGGGAGAGGGAGAGGGAGAGGGAGAGAAAAAAAATGAACACCAAGTAGAACCAGTTCCCTAAGAAAAGGGAAATGGGATATTCATTCCTTCCTGTTAGCACTAACAGGATCATCAGCTTTCTGGATATTTACTAGTGATCTCTCTTTTTTGCATGTGGTGGTAGCATGGGAAGTTATTTCTAGGTAGAAATATTTTGTATGTGAAAAAGAGAATGGGATCATTTAATCATTCAATAAAGTGCTTATTTTGCATCAAATATAGTGCTAGAGTGTTTTAAGGGTATCTGGGATTTGTTTTAATCAGGTATAATAAGAGACATAGACACAGAAGTGACTGTTATGAGGAAGAATTTTTGTACTCACAGATTCTTATAAACAGGAGACATGGTGCACCATGCAGGGCCACATGGGGAAGCACCAGGGTGGATTATGAGGGGTGGGAATATGGGCAAGAGCCTTCATTCTGATTTCTGCAGGAAGGAGTAGGTGAGGTAGAGTAAGCAGGCTCAGGGTTGGCTGGTTTGAAGTTGTCCGGATCTTGGTTTTGGGTGATCAGGGCAGGAAATACTGGCCCTGAATGTGAGAGCCCATGGAGGAGGTGGTTGGGGGTGTTGGCTCTGGATTAGCTGGTTTGTATTTGAAAGGCTAGCTCACAAGGAAGTTCTTTCCTATCTCTAGAAATTAGATAATCCTGCGAAGGGCAGTCCCTGGGGGATCAGCTTTAACCAGTTATTAAAGCATTAAAATACAGAAAATAAACAGCACATTTTATTCAGCTACTGCAGAATCAGGGTAAACAAAACTAAAAATACATTGGATTGAGTTCTGTGGCTCAGGGTTCTGTTCTTTTTAAAAAAGGCTCAGGGTTCTTTTTAAAAAAAAAAACAACAGGAAAAGAAGGATTTACTTGCATATGCAGCACTTGGTGGGAAAGAAAATGTATCACATCAGTCATAGGTGGAGTAACAGAGCTGAATCTCTTTGGTGAGTGGCCACTAAGAAACTGCCGCCTACAATTCATTTCAGCACATATACATGTATTCATCAAGCCTCTGCCAGGCCTGTGCAAGGAGCCCTGAGGGATACGCAGATGAATGAAATGTGATCTTTGTTTGCAAGGACAGCTCTGGCAAATATGGGGCACACACACGCTGAACTTCCTCCCATAGTCCATGGCTGGCATCACTAATCACTGACAGTACTCTTTTCTGCCCAGTCCAGTCAGACTCACCTTAGAATTCTCCATAGCACAGTACAGTAGGGGGCTTCCACTCTGCAATCAATGCTGTTTGTCACCCTGGTTCCAGGGACCCTCAGTCCACAGGGGAAGTGTGGTACTAGAAAAGAGAAAGAGAGAGAACTCCAGTCAACTCATGGGTGATTGAGATAAATGATCTGGGGGTAATGGAAGGAAAAAACTTGCACCTATTGAGAGAAGCAACTCCATAAGCATGATAGGATTTGGGACGGGCCTTAAAAGACTTTGCTTCTGGCCTGGTGTGGGGGTGAAGGCACCATGGCAGAGGCATGTTCCATGAGAGGTACAGGGCAGGAAAGTGTGGATGTGTTTTGAGAAACAGTGGGCAGATGGGTGTGAATGTGGCTTGTATTGTGCTTTCTAGTGAGGTAAAGGGACCAGTAGTGTCGTCAGAGGCTCACGGGGATGTCCAAAACAGAGAGGGCTCAACCTGGAGAAACGGTGACTGGGTTCTTGTTTCTGCACAAGAAAGAATACAAGAGCAGAGACAGATGCAGGAAAGCAAAAGCGATTTATTGAAATGAAAGTACACACTGGAGAGGAAAGTGCGGGCCAACTCAGAGAATGAGTTGCGCTGAAGAAGTCACAATCGGGTTTTTATCCATCCAGTGGCAGGAATTGGTGAGGTCCCATTGACTCAGTTTATTCATCTCTGCCCCTGGGTGGTATCCTCCATTTCCCACTTTTTCTTCCTTATTTGGTTCCTCCGGAACTGTCTTGGCATCATATGCATGATGAGAGTCAAAGTAAGCGCAATGCAAATGAGATTATAATTACATTATAAGTGGCTAAAGGTCAGGTCCCCGTCATAGGGATCAGCCTAGCTGAAAGAAACTGGTTCTTGTTTTACTCCAGCTGCAAGTACTGGATACATTCACTTTGTTACCAGTGAAGCACCTCAGTGTACCCTGGAGGGGCTTGTCAGTTTTCCAGGCTATATGCCCTGCCTCAGTAGGAGCATTTGGTGGAAGCCCCAAATGCTGAGCTGGAATGTGTAGACTGAGTTCTGAAACAGTGAGGGCAGTCTGACCACTGCAGGATCAGAACAGCTTCCAGAAGAGAAGGTGGAACAGTGCAGAGTGGGTTAGAACAGGGAGCTTGGGGCCAACAGGGGACTGGTTAGGAAGTTATCACTAGTTAAAAGGCAACAAGTGTCTCAACTTCTGCAAGCAACATAAGAGTGCAGAGAAGAAAACTGATTCAGGAGGCTGTGGATCTAGACATCTAGAAGAATTTGGGGACCAGGTGGATATAGGGATAAAATTGAAGTCAAAGATGACAGCCTTGTTTTGAGCCTGAAGGGTGGTGAGGATATTAATCACGATATGGAACCCAGTTGGAGAACTGGTTTAGAAGCAGTTTGAGGAGCCACGGGACAGCCAGGGGAATCTTTCTGACCAAGGTTGGCAAGGTGGATCTGCAGCTCTGGAAAGTACCTGAAGACAGTAAAACTGGGAGACATCTACTTTAGGATGAGAGTCAAAGCATGGAAACAGTGGCCATGAATAAGGGAGAGTTTATAGAGTAACCAGGATGCTCAACCTACTCATTCTCTCCTGTCATATGAGCAAAAGTCCAAACTGCAAACAAAACACTTTGTAAGGGTGAAAGAAGTAGGCTCTCCCATATCTTGAAGACAGAATAAGACAGCACACCCCACCTGGAAGGGAATTTAGCAATATCCACCAAAATGATATATGCACATACCTTTCAACCAGGCAACTGCACCTAAGCATGTACCCTGAAGCCACACCTTCACAAAGATGAAATAAAAGATTCCAAAGTTATTCATTGCAGTCAAATATTTAATAAACAAGAGATGAGATATAATGCAAATATTTGTCAGTAAGAGACTGCTTAAATAAACTATAGTTCACCCACACAAAGGAGTACTAGGCAGCAGTCCAACAGTTTGAATAAGAGCTCTGGGGCCTGTTTGTGATATGAAGTGATCTTCAGAATATGATAAAGTGAAAAAAACCTAATGTAGAGAGGATAGATGTGTGGAATGCTACCTTTATGTAAGAAAGGAGGGAAAATAATAATAGAGAGATACATAGATAAATAATTTTCTTATCTTTGCAAAACGAAATGTTTCAAGGAAAAACCAGGAAATAACTTAGATGATTAACTATAGGGAATAAGAGGGGAGAGGTGTAGGAGATATGAATAGAAGCAAGGCTTCACTGGATCAATCTTTTTGTACATATTTCTGACTGTTGTATCAGGTAAAAGTTTTCATATTCAGAAAATTAAATTAAAAAGCAAAATGGAAAAAAATTTAATTTGAAATTAATGAACCTAATTAATTACTATATCGAATTAGTAACATGAGCACACAGAGAAAATAATTATGACAAATATCGTTATAATTTGAACTCTGATCACAGTGTCTGGCCATTATCATTACCGAACTATGTTCTAAAGACAACAGAAAATGCAAAGAAATGTTAGGTTTCCCTCATTTGGCTTATTGTTGGTAATATTAGTATTGTGACTTTGAAACTATGCTGTGTACTGTTAACACCACAGATAAATAAATATGTTAATGCTATTAGTAATCAACAATTTCAATGTCAGAAAAAAAAAAGATAAAATATAAAATCAGAAAGTTAAGAAAAACCCTGGAACACTGATTTTTAATTGGAAATACCAATATGAACTCATGATTCTGAAAAAAAAAAAAAAAAAAAAAAAGTTTCCTAGCTCTCTCACTGAAAGCACACAGAAGCTACAGCACGCTGATGGCATTGGACATTCTAACATTTAAATATTGATATTTAAACACTACTCCAGACTAAAAAGATATGGACTCCTTGGAGAAATGCTTAATTCTAGATCTGAGGCAGAGAAAGTTTTAGAAAGTCAGGGATACTCATGCTAGAAAGGAAGAAATTACTTGACTAAGAAAAGGAACACAGGAACACCATGAGGGGAAACCAATCAGATTCAGAATGTAGAACATTTTGCTGTCCTGGTCTCTTTAAAATAAAAATGAAGGGACCGTTTTAGGTTGAAACAGACTAAAGAAACACAACAACCAAATACAATGTATAAACTTTGTATCCTGGTTCTTAAAAACAGCTGTAAAATACTTGGAGATAACTGGGAAATTTGAATTTGGACTGAGTATGAGATGATATTAGGGAGCTACTGTGAGTTTACGTAGGTGGGAAAGTAATGTTATAGCTACAAGGGGAATGTGTTTTTTAGGAGATGCACATTCAAGTAAGTATCTAGGGATGGTGTTTCATGATAGCTATGACCTTTTATGAATTTTTTAAAAATAACCTTAGTTTATTGAAAGTTTGCAAAAATCATGCAAAGAACTTCTGTATATCCTCTATCCAGATTTGCTGGATAAAATCTACAATTTACTTTAAATGATTCAGCCCTTTTTATATTTAGAACTACATATGCATAAAACAAATAAAATGTTGACAACTGTGGAATGAAGATAGTATGCATATAGGTGTTTATTATAATATTCTTCCCATGTTTTTGTGTGTTTGAAATTTGTTGTAGTAAAAGTTAGAGAAAAAAGCTAAGGAGAAGCTCTATATCAAATGTTGAAAGGTCTTCAGGATATATTATCAAGTGAACCAAGCAAGATGCAGTTTGGGATATGTTGTGCTTCTTAGTGTTCTAAAAAGGGGTAAAAATCAGGATTTGTATTTGCTTATAAAGAGGCACTGGAAGGAGACAGGAGATACCTGGAAAAGAACTTAGGGGAAGAAGAACAAATCAGTGGCAAGAAGTGTGTTCAATGTACATCTTTTTATACCACTTTGATTTTTGAACCATGTGAATGAATATTCTTTTAAAATGCAATTTTTGAAATTAAAAATGAATGGATGAAGGTAGTGCAGAAGTTGGCCAGGAAAGGAGACATATATAAAGCAGTGAGGGCCAGACAAGTGGCGCAGTGGTTAAGCACTGGCTTAGGAAGCCAGCAGCCCGGGTTCGGGTCCCACATATGAGGGCCGCTGGCACTGCCCTCAGGAAAAAAACAAAAAAAAACAAAACAGTGAGAACCCCAATTCCCCAATAAAATCTTTAAAAAAAAGCAGTGAGAAAAGTGGAGGACAACCAAGGAAGTTCATTTCTGTGGAAGCTCATGACAGCGTCCACCAAGACAGAGCAGGATGTGGTGTGCAACCAGGCAAGCCAAGAGTGGGACGAGAAGGAAGACAGAGGAAAGGCCATTGTATGTGGCCAGCAGGGTTCTCTGGTGACTTAGTGGGGTCAAGGTAGAACCTGGGCAGGTTAGAGAGATGATGGGGTGGGAAAGGGCAGTGACTGTAGTTCACTCTTTAAAGACTGAAGGTAAAGGGAGAAAGAATATGGTGGTTGGATGTCCTGGATGGTGAAGAAGGGAAGGAGTGAGGCAGATAAAGTGGAGAGACCCTAAGAAAAGAACAGGGAAAATAAACAGCCCAGGTATGTGACAGATAATAAAATCCCAGAGGAATAGAGTCCTACCTGGTTTTATTGCTGCTTCATTGAGAAGATTTCTGGTAAGTACACTTGACTATTTTATTTTATGTTTGTCATATTATCTTCTATAAAATGAGGTGACATTTTATCTGGTGAAAGGTTAACATTGAAACACAACTGTGAGGGTCAAGGAATTGGGAAAACCCAGGAAAATTTTGAGCCTCATTGGTCTTAACCTGGCCACTTTACAGAAAATCAGGCTTGGTTCTTCTTCGTACCTGCCTTTCTTTCTTCCTTGGAAACAGCCACAGGGAAGGCATCCTGCAGTGAATAGGCTTTACAGAATGGTTTATCACTTCCTGACTATGTGATCTTGGGCAAGTTTCTTAACCACCCTGTGTCTCAACTTCCTAATCTGTGCAACGGAGGCAGACTAATTCCCATGTTCAAGAGTGGTTGGAAAGGATTCAATGAGATGATTTGTTCAGGTCCTCAATAAAGAATGGCTGATAATTCTGGTGAGGAAACGACTGAGCCTGGGCAGGAGTTGACCTCCTGAAAACTGCAGTTCTCTCATCTCCCATTCCCTTCCAGTTGGCCATGGACAGAGCGAAGGGGAGAGGATGGTAGTGTCTGACTTCCACGTTTTCATCAGGGATGTGTTACAGCATGTTGATATCGTGCAGAAAGACTACCCGGGGCTTCCTGTCTTCCTTCTGGGCCACTCCATGGTAAGTAGACCACAGAAGACCCAGTCCAATCAGCCCTTGCTGTGGGTGGGTGGTATGAGAACCCATGATGGAGAAGGGGCAGCCTTGCCTCCCTGCCTTACCCACTCTCCTCCCCTGGCTGACATGCCCCATTCTGAACACCCTGCTCTTGGAGTTCCAGGAAAGTTTGTGCTTAGGAAACAGGCCAGGTTCAGAGACCTGGAAACAGAGGGAACTCAGCGTACCTATTCCTTCCTACCAGGAGGTGGTCCACCAGTTCTTACTGAAGACCTTAAGTTTGGGGCCTCTAAGGAAACTGATCTTTTTTTTTTTTTTTTTTTTTGAGGGCAGTGTCACTGGCCCTCATATGTGGGATCCGAACAGGGGCCGCTGGATTCCCAAATCAGCGCTTAACCACCATGCCACTCGGCTGGCCCAAACTGATCTTTTTTAAAACCCTGTTTCCACCTCAGTGCCATTTCATAGTGAAGCTCTCAAGGGTACTTTTGCTCCCTACAGTGCCACTTCTTAGAGCAGGGATGGTGCTTTAGTCAGTGAGAAGTGCACAGAATGTGCCAAAACCCTGAGTGCTTGCTTCAGAGCTATACAGCACAAATGAAATTAGGGACAAAGGCTCCCTGTGGACCCAATTCCTTAAAGATCATTCAAAATCCTTTTTACATTTTAAATGTATAAAACCCTGTAAAAATAAACCACATATAATCTTTAAATTGGGGGTGGGCGGGTGTCCTCAAACTGGCAGCACCCAAATTGGGACAGATCTTCCTCCCACAATCTTAGGTGCTGGCTGACAGAGAATTTGAACTGCTTGATTTTGAATTTGGTATAAACGTTTCACTCCAGGGCAGAGCTTCCACCCTCTTTATCACAGCCTGGTTCTGTTCTTCATTTCTGTTCTTCCCTGGCTGGCCAGCATTTGCAGTTTCCACCCTTAGTTCAAATTACCTGCAGCTTCAGCAAACATCCAAGGCCTGAGACCTTTAGCACCATCTACGTTCATGAAGTATTTTTCTTGGAACCTAAATTTCTGGGATCTTTATTGAACCAGGGAGAAAAAAAAAAGTGTTTAGCAACCTCTTGTTATCATCAGATTACAGAAAATAAAAAATAAAATAAATAAAAATCTCATATTAAGCCTGATGGAATGGATGGATTGGACATCTGCCAGATTTGGCTTGAAATGAAGTAAGAATGTGTTATTGCCTAACTTGCAGCCCACAAGCAGAATTATTTATATCTTATTTATATCTCTCTGAAATGCTGCTCTTAGACAAAAACATGTGTAACAAAATAATTGTAGACCCAGTTTATCCAACATTTGATGGTATCTATTACAAGGTGGACCTCCATAGAGCTCTTGGCCTGGTCTACAGTTTAGAAGGACCTTATCCATGGAGCTCATTAGAGATCCATACACTGGTGGAAGCTAGCACACAGCAACTCTGCCCATTTTGCATTGCAGGGAGGTGCCATCGCCATCCTCACAGCCGCAGAGAAGCCAGGCCACTTTTCCGGCATGGTTCTCATTTCACCTTTGGTTCTGGCCAATCCTGAGTCCGCAACAACTTTCAAGGTAAACAGACTTCTGGCTCTGTGAAACTCCTGCAGCTTCCCAGGCCCCAGAGCATCTATTTATAGCTAGAATCTGGGTAAAAGGGCCAAAGTCCATTCTTGGACTTCATGCACTATTGTGTTAAGGTTTGGACAAATATCAAACATTGTTGCAACTGGGATTTTATAATTTCTAAGGTCAGATGCGGTTTTTCTCAAAGGAAAAATGACTTCCTGTTTGCGCTTGTTTTATTGGTGAAGGGTTAAAAGAATAAAAGTTTACACGTGTTAGGATTCCAGCAAAGTAACCTTTGTTAACAAGTCACATGCAAGTCAAGCTGATTTTCATTGAATATCTGCCAACTTCAGCCAAAATTGCACAGTAAGTGGATTTGCAGGCTATTTATAATTGCAACATAGAATCATGTCACTGTAGCTCTCCTCCATCCCAGAGCACTTTCCCCTATAATTCTAACTGAGCCATAATTTTGTTTTTGTGCTTATAATGATATACAATGGTGAATGTGTACATCTCTTGGTTCTGGTGCTTTGAGCTACTTTAACAAGGCATACAAGCCAACAATACTACCATAAATAGAACAGGTACCTTCTCTCCCTGAAAAAGGAGAGAAAACTGGTGGCCTTAGTAGGACTGCTTAATTACGAATGTGGGTTGTTGACATGTGATGGAACTTTCCTTGAGGGGCATGAGGTTTGAAAGAGATAATAACTAAATGAGAGTAGCAAGCCCCCATCCTATGTATCCCCCCAAAATGCTCCATCTCACTCCAGTGCTGGGTGGGGCTGCTGCCTCCTGAGCCAGTGCTGGGAACTTTCAAAGGAGCACAAAGGGTGAGGTGGTGGATCACAGGGGCATGGTGAACTGGGCAGCCATTAGTCCAGGGGCTTATGCTACTTTCCCTGGCCTCATCATCAAATGACAACGGGGTCATTTAAATCATTGCCTTAGCTCTGATGCCTCCAGTATTCCCCTGAGGACCCAAACAGGGGAACACAGGTCAGGGAATGAAAACTTATCAAATGTCCTCAAATGTTTCCTACAGCCCACAGCCACACACTTAATCCTGGCCCTAGAGATGGGCTGGCAGGTCCTGTTTTGGGCTTCCAGTTACATACATAAAATATCACAAATTTAAAATGAGGATAGGCTGAGCAAAAGAGAAACCTGAAACTATCTGACAGTTTAACCAGAGAACAGTTTACTTAACTTGAGGAAGGAGAAAGATGGCTAGCTCCTTTGAATTTTACTCCATTTTACCTAAATCATCACTGCCTTATTGAAACTGATTATCACTAGTAAATTCCAATGTCATGTGGGACAGCAGTGGAGGCAGGAACCACCATGAGTCTGCCATGGAAAGAAACAAGGTCATCGATAGGTAATGCATGAATGGCTACTTCTTGGCCATTTAGATGTGCAAGTGGGGAACATGACCTGCTGGACAGCTACCATCATGACTGTGATTGCATAATGTGAGCCAAATCAGTCAAGCATTCTTGTCCAGAGTCACAAGGGAGAGGGGAATTCCCTCTGCCATCCATGTGCTTTGAGTCATAAAGATTTACTCAGCTCAGTGAGTGCCAGACATGTACTGTGCTTTCATGTGCATTATCTCACTTAACTCCTGTCATCAACCTAGGGAGAGGTCGCGACCTGCATTTTATGGATGGAACACTGAGGTTTAAACCGGATAAGTGACTTGCAAGGGTCACACAACTTGTGTGATGGATTTGAATCCGGGGCTGTCCACTACCCCTCTAGGGTGTTTTCCCATAGACAAAAATGGATGTTTTCTGCACTGAACATTTTCCCTTAGAGAAAAGCCAGGGACTATGGTGTTTTTCAGATGAAGTGTAAAAGGAAGGTCATGGCAACTGAGCCCAGATGTGGAACCAGCAAGAGTCGCTGGTGGAGGTGGAACTTCTGGGCAAGGCCACACCAGTGTGACCTTTTAGAGCCTTGTGCTGATAGATCACTTTCTCAAATCAGGGGCCAGCTCTCCTTGGGGAAGGGGGGCAGGGTGTGGATGCAGGTATATTTCCTTATTAACCAAGATAAATAGATTTCCCATTGCCCTCAGATGTGAGGACACATCCTACCCACCATGGATTCTGTTGCTGCCTCTGGCTCTCGGGCAGTTTTGACTGACCGAGTCTATGATTTATCTGTCTATCCATCCAGATGTCTTGATCACCCTCCACACATCTAGTCTTGTCTGACAACCTTCCAGAAAGAGTTTCATTGAATCTTTGTTTAAAATTTAATTTAAAAAATATAAAATAGGACCGGCCGAGTGGCGCAGTGGTTAAGCGCTGGCCTGGGAAGCCAGCGGCCCCGGTTCGGGCCCCACATATGAGGGCCAGTGACACTGTCCTAAAAAAAAAAAAAAAAAAAAAAATTTAAAATAATACATTTATGCAAGAGAAGCCCCCTCCCACCCCAGTTGAATGTGGGCAGCCAGAATTACAAAGGGAGTAGACCTATCTTCTGTGGATGCACACACACACTCCATTTTCTCCTATGCTTTACACAAATGGGACATGCTCCTACACTTTTTGTTTCATTTTTTTGTTCTCTTGGTTGGCTGATTTGTTTTTGTGAGTTTTGCATTGAATTTGGCTGATTTGCAGAGCAGTCCCTCTTAGCACTCCTCCCCATCAGACTAATAAGGGGCCCGCTGTGGGATGGGCTCTTGATTAGGTTAGGCCCCACTGTAATACGGGCTCTGGATTAGATGTGGTCTTGCTGTCAGATGGCTCTGAATTAGGTGAGATCCGGCTGTGGGATGGGCTCTGATTAGGTAAGGCCCCACCTAATGACTGAACTTCAGGTCATTTATTTGCAGCGATTTGCTCTTATGGATCCCAAAGATAGACAGATTCTTATAGACCATCTCTTGCTGAGAAAGCTGAGACACAGGAGGGACCCTTCCCTGGGTCAGTCTCACTGTCAGGGGGCCACAGAATGCAGAGCCTCATGACTCCTCCTTGCCTCAAGACTTCTCACCCAGAACTCAGCTCAGGACTTTTCAAAAGTTTGTTTCATGGCCAGGAGTTCCTGCTATAGAGATTCCTGAAATCCTTAAAGCATTCGATCCCAAGCTTTTCAGTATAGAGGGGCACATGGAAGGTGACAGCCCCCTGTTGATGTAAGAAAAGTCAAAACCTGTAGAGAATTTTTATGAGTTTGAGCCAAACTGATGACATACGCCAGGGAGGATCTCAAATTCTCCAGAAAATAATAGTTTTGCAGTTCCTTTTATGCATTTGAAATTGAGGAAGGTAAGAAAGATTACCTGGAGGTGGAAGAAAGCAAGAAGGACCCGGTTACAGGATAGCTAAGATTATTTGCTCTTTTGGTTGTTTAGCCTTAGAAGGAGGGGTCTGAAAGGAGACATTTCAAAGGTGTGTTAACCTAGATACACAAAAATAATGGACAGGGCTTGCTTAAGGCAAAGATAAGCCTTTTTGTAAAGAAGTTATATGCCTGGGCATGACTACCCACCATGACCTGCCCCGTTAGGAAGTTATGATCAATCACACTGTGAGGTAACTTTCCAGAGAACCTCTGTTTTTGTCCACATCCCCTACCCTGAAATGTGAGAACTCCAGACTCCACCTCCCCAATCCTGTACGCAGCTGTTTTCATCTTCATGCTCTGTTTTCAACAAGCTGGGGTACATTTAGCCTGGAAGAGAGACAAGGACAGAGGCTTCTGGCCTCCAAACATTGTGCTAAGAATGTGGTTGCACAAGGGAAAGACGGCAGAAAAAATGTAGAAACAAAAATCTAATGCAACATACCAGGTCTCAGCTGTTTATGAGGTCATTTCATGGGGAATATGCCCTGGGGAAGGCAGGGCTGGAGTAATACTGGGGACAGAGAGGAAACCCTTGGCTGCCCAGGTAGAGGAGTGTCAAATTCTGAGTTAGACTGGGTTCTCCTCACCTGAACTGTCCCAGGAGGACACCCAGGAATGTGCAGTGGGTAGAGCCCCTCCTTTCTCTGGAACCTCCTAGGGCCAGGACTGAAATTCCCCTAAACGGAACCTGGGGTCAGGATGGGGCTCAGCCTGCTGGGAGGCTAGTCATCTAAATGACCTTCTCTGCCTGTTGCCTGGAGATCATCCCCTTGGGTTGTGGGTCAGATACAGGAGCCAGCCCAGTGCTTCCAGATGCTTCCACTATCAGCCAACCAGGGCACCTGGCCAGGTAGGAATAAATAAGTGGCTACTATGAGCCTAACACTCCTTGGGTGACTTCCTCTCTATCACCATCCTATACGGAAGGAAAATTAGTTCCAATTTAAAGATAAAGAAATGAGGTCATTTGTGTCACTCAAGGTCAACCTGATCACCACCTTGGTTGGTGAGTGTGGCAGGATGCCCTCTTTCACCTCAAATCCTGCCCAGATCAGGCTTCTTTGACTTTAACCCACTTCCCATCTGAATGTCACTCATCTGTTTTTAGTCACCAGAATCCAGAAGACCCTTGGAGTACTGGGGGGTGGAGAGGAAACTGGTGGGGACGTGGAGGATTGCCCTCTTTCAAACTTCAGGTACAGTTAGACCCTGGAGTCCGGGACTTAGCTGTGGTCATGAATTTGGCAGCAGTGATGCACTGTGGGGCATTGTTACCTCTCTCCTGCAGGCACCTGCTCTCTAATAGCTGGGGGTTTGGACTTCTAGACACTCAGGACTTGAGGAATAAGTCATCTCTCCAGCACATCTTTGGGGAATCTCAAAGGCCAGCAAGTGTTCTCTAGTCCTTCCCAGGGGCTTACCAAAAAGGGCACACAATGCTCTCTATTTTGTCTGCCTGAAGGTATACTTTCCCTCCCAAGACAGTCTGGGCCACCCCTACAGCAGGCATGGAGTGCTTAACCTCCTTTTGTACAGGTCAGCCTGCTGGGGCCCCTTTAGAAGGCAGCAATTGTGATTACCTCCCTCATGTCAAGTCTTTCATGGGCAGAAGCTTTAAAATGATCTTGGGCAGGGGGAGGGGAGCATGAAAACTTTTCATGTCAATACAAGCATTTGTGCAAGTCGCTAGTATTTAAAGTGGTGGGCCTGCAGTTAATTCAAGAATGCCACAAGAACACATCGAGGATACAGGACACATTCTGGTGTCTTGCTCATCAGCAGGTAGACTTCTTTCTGGGAGCTGTCCTCTTTCATGAGTGAAATAATTTGGGTTTTTAGCTGTGATATGACATTTGTTGCAAAGCTACAGGCCATACACTTTTCCTGAAGTCTCCATTCTGAATAACATCAGCATGTGCTCATTCCTTCAGTCAACTAACGTTTATTTCTTGAACTTCTCCTAGTACCAGAAGCCAGAGCAGTTAGGAATGAGCTCTTTGGGAATCAAGTCTCAGGCAACCATCCCAGCAACCCTTCGAGATTAGTTTTATTATCCCCTTTTTAGAAATGAAGAAACTGAGAATCATAGACTTTCTTGGGGATGCAGACCTGGAGGTCTGATGCAAATTTGCCTGGCTCCCAATCTCCGAGTCTAATTCCTCCACTTCATTTCCTCCCTTTTCTGGGCTGGGGTCCAGTGACAGTCTGTCCATTTGTAGTGGGTCTCAGCCCCAAAATTATCGTCAGTTTACAAGACCTGGGGTCTTTCTCTGAGAGCTCTGTGGTTACAAAACCCTGACTTAGCCTGTTGGGGTCTTGATGATGCTGAGGGTTCTCACCTCAAGGCGGAGCCCGTTCAGGGCCATCCCTCTCCTGAGCTGGATCCAAGGCTCTCTCCACATTTCCGCAGGATTATCCGAAGAGTTTGGTCAAAGTGGCATCAAGAATGGTACTACATTGGATTCCACTTTCTGTATGGGTGAGCCACCCCCTCCCCTGCATCTGTGCGGTGGCTTCTTTTGTCTTCCCTTGGAAATCGGCATGGGGCTCTCGCAGCTGATGGTGGAGGCTGAGGGAGATTATGACAGGAAGCAGCAGCAGCCATTAGGGCAACCCAGACAAAACTGATTCTTCTGGGTAAGGGGTCTGCCAGGCTTTTTTCCAACCCCCACTGATTCCTTACTACCCAACCTCAAGAACCCCTTCTCGGCCATTCTGTCTTCCTTTATTGCCACAGTCAACCCACTGCTTCTGCTTAGTTCTTTCTGGCCCCAGCCTACCCTTTCCTCCTTCTTCAGACATTAGGCTAATGAAATAAACCCTAAAAGAACAGTGGAGAGATGGGATCTCTTTTGCAACTATTCAAAGCATCCTTCCCCTACATCCTCCTCAGATCATTTGTGGGGAAGAGCCTAAGCACTTAATTTTTTTTAAAGCTGTGACATTATTGTCATCAAAATATTTGTCTCTACCCAATTAAATCTTGTTAGAAATGCGGTTTGGAACTTAGTATACAGGTTTAGAAAGAACTGAGGGTCAAGGCTGTCCAAACATCTCTTATTTTGGCTCCTTCAAAAGGGCAGCTTGCCCTTCAGAGACATCTGTGCCCCTCCCCTCCAACCAGTGTGGGTCAGAAACACTTTCTCTACTCTGGCTTCACATTGGAATCACCTAGGGAGCTTTAAAAATAAAACATTGATGCCAGGACCCCAACTCAATCACAGTGTCTCAGGGTGAGACCTGGGAAGAGGCGTTCATGATGCTTCTCTGAGACACACTGGTGGCCAGTCCCTCAAACTTGAGGGTACACATGAATGTCCCAGGGATCATGTGAAAATGTAGTTCCTGATCTGATAAGCCCCGCATCCATAGGAGCTGCTGGTGCTGCTGGTCTGAGGGCCACTCTTAGAGCAAGAAGCCATAGACAGACTATCAGGAAGGGACAGGCTGCTAAATGGGTGTGCTATGCCCCCTACCAATATGCTAACTGGATCAAAGGAACAGAATGTAAAAACAAAGGGCTATCCTTCTGGGAAGACAGGGAGCCTCAGATCACTTGAAGGGACTCCCTGACTCAAGATACCATCTTCATGGTTTTCACTTATATGTCTGCCTCAGGCCTCTCCACAAATTCTCCCAGGCATTAACTCATACCCAGAGCTTAGTAATCATCTATAGACTGAGGCTTTTCTGTTCTTGGAATGACATCCTGCAGGATTTAATGACAGGACCCAACCATGCAGAGCAGAGAACAGGCTGCAATATCTACACACTGACCCCTCATCTATATTTGTAATTGAACAACCAGTTCTAATTGCTAGGACACCAGTATCTTCCACTGCATTCAGCCACAGGAATTGTGTTGTCATGAGCTGGTCATTTCACCCATCCTGAACCCACTAAGATGAGCTCACTTAGATGAGTGAAAATGGCTGCTGCCCTGGGAGTTCTTGTGGTGGGAAGCATATAGCTGCACACATCCACTGGTCCACCCATCTGCCACCTCCAGTCCTAAGCATAATGTGTCCTTGCCATGTTTCCTCCTGTTTGTACTTTCAGTAATATGTCATTGGCAGTGGCAGGAAGGGTAGTCCTCACCAGGACTTGATTTCTTATACTCAGAAGGGGAAAGTTAGATACTCAACTGATCTGCCACTAATTGTTGAGTTTCCTCCAGAGACCAAACCCTTGCACTGTTCATTTTCTGTAAAACAAAAGCTTCTCCAGAAATGCCCATGTTCTTTTATTTTTCCTATGAAGCTCTTTTCCTAAAAACTTCCTTTAGCTGTAGAGAGTTCCCCTGTTAAAAGGAAGAAAAGACCACTGGCTCAGAGAAAGGACAGAACAAGTTTTTTCCTATAATTCTCTCCTGGAGGCAGAGTCCTTACGAGCTTTCTAGTCCCTCTCACCACCCTCTGTGAAAGCAGAGCAAGGATGGTTCCAGCCACAGCATTGCTTTTTCTGATCCTTGTCAAGCCTGAACTGTCAGCATCTTCTGAAAATAGAGGCCTTGGCACCTTTGGGTATAAATTTTTAGTTTAAGAAGTGCCAGCAGCAGGAACATAGATTCAAAGACAAAGGTAAGTCTGCTTCTTCGTGAATGGCTAGCCCCTGTGCGCCCTGGTCCATGCAGAATCAGGTGACGGGTAACAAAACATAAATCGTTGGCAAATGAAAAATCTGTTGGTGGGCTTCAGAGAAATGAAGTGGGTGCTGCATGGTCCCTGTTCTTGCTTTTGTTTCCGGGTGAGGGCCAAGGTGCTATGTCTCTGGGCCATTTTCCGGCTGTCAGTCATCTCATCTGAGAATGGGTAGAAAACTGGCTTGCAGAAAAGCAGCCATGTCCTTGAGAAGGCCACGTCAGACCAGGCAGGCAGACAGGCTAAACTGGGCAACAACATCTGGAGATGACAGTTGCACAGGGTCCTATGCACTGCTGCCCTGTGATTCCTGGGCGTGGGAGGGTTACACGTGGAGTCAGCCATCAGCCCCTGTGTCCACTCAGGGAACTGTAGGCAAGAGTCATCAAGAACAGCAGAATGTCTAGATGCTACATTACAAACTTTGGGATATAAAGTTTTTTCCTAATAGTATTGCTCCTGGGCCACCATTACTGGAAGAGATAAGCCCCCTAAAAGTCCACCCTCCTCACACTATTGGAGCCCAGTGAAGGCCATATGGCTGGCACCCACTGCCTCTCTGCACGCCCACAGTGCCCTTCTTATCTGTTGTGTTTTCTCTCTATTAAAAATTTTTAACCTTTGAAAGCATAAATACCAACTGCTAAATTTAGGTTCCCAGAGGAGCCCCCAATTCCTGGAGGTCACAGACATTTGATTTGTGTTTGGAAACCCCCAAGTCCTTTCCTTTTGGAGAACTCCCTTCTGAGCCCTTCTCTTCTCGTATTTGTCCATGGAGCTAGTCCACAACCCCACCTTGCCTCTTGAACCTGCCCAATAGATAATGTCCATCCCATGACACTTCAGACTGTGTGGACTGACTCCAATGGTAACCTATATAGTTCTCCAATTTGGATTTCCTTATATTTCTATGCTAGACTGTCAAAGATCAGCTTAGAGCTTGGCATTAGTGCCTGGCACATTGATGGCAGAGAATCGATATGCATGGGGTTTGCATGCCTGGACACCAGCCTTGGGGTGCAATGAGCTACAATAGTCTTAGAGGCAGGGCACTGCCATCCCTGCACTGAAAAATGGAGAGTTGACTATGTGCATTTCAGAGTAGGGGCATGCACGTGTGTTCTTTTAGGAGCAAAGCCCTGCCTTGTCCTGGGCAGTGTGAGGTTACATCATGCATAGGATGTTTTATAGCTCTCAGTGTAAAGTGAGATTGGGCAGTACAGCAATTGTGTCACCATGGAGAGTATCAGTGCCTGTGGTTCTTGATCATCCATAGGAAAAGTTAGGCTCTCAGTTGCATTCATACAGGGAGAGAGAGAATAATGAAGGCTGGTGACATAAAGGGAAAGAGTGGCCTCGCCCCCCTTCCAGCTGACCTCATGGTGTGGCGCTGAGCCTCTGCTTTCTTGTCTGTTAAATCAAGATAAACCCTCACTTCACAGCATTTGTGTCAACATTAAAAGACTGGGCACCTATGACTGTGCCCAATGCAGCAAAAGATTGTTACTCGGTAGGTGTTAGTTCCCCCACCACCCCAGCAAGGGTACCAAGGGGACATCACTACTTAGCTCCAGGATATGTCACAGAGAATTCACTGTTTGCCACCTTCCATGTGATTCTAATTTCATCATTTCACAGTTCCTTTTGAAATAGCATCTTTCATCTCCTAGTGTCTATGCACAGCGCAGAAATGAGAACAGTCCCCACTCTGCAGGCAGAAGTGTGAGATCCAGATTCACACTTTTCCTGGGTAAACACCAGATCCAGCAGAAGAGATGGGTGGGATGGGGCAGGAAGGCCTGTACCTGGATCAGGTTCAAGTTCAAGGAGCGTATATTAAGCACCTACTATATGTCCAGTGCTTTTGCATACAGTGGTCTCCCTCGGCAGCTAAGGAAACAGACTCAGTTAGCCCTCATGTCCACGTGCATGAGATAGCAAAGCCAGGAATCAAGTTGAATCTTGCTCCCTCTGCCACACATCTCCTAATCAGGCTTGGTAACTACTTCTGTTCCCCTCCAAGAGAAACCATGATGATCAACAGATTCTTATCTAAGCAGGTTCCTTTGGGGCCTTCTGAGCTATCCGGCTTCACTCTCAGGTGATTCTGTTCCTGCTGTGTTTTTTAGGAATCCCCTAAGAAGTGACTTGTGCACAAGAGCTCAGCTAGGCATCTCCTGCAAATAATTCAAAATTATGACTGATGACTGATTGTGGGCAGGGTGACCGCACAGAATCTGGAGCAAGCAAAAAATAGACATGGCATTCCCTTCATCAGCCCTGGTGGCTGCCTCTCACCCACTCCCCATGGGGACCTGAGCCAGACTAGCTCAGGCTATATGAGTCAGAGCAGGGAGAGTCCCAGGGTGCTCAGCCTTGGGAAACAAACCTGGCTGATGCTCAGTTTGGGTGTCACTTTCTGTAATTTACTGTAAACTGTCCTGTGGGCAGACTGGGCATGGATCCGACTGCATTCACACCCTTGTTTTCCCTCCCTGACTAGGTTCTTGCTGCAAAAGTTCTCAACCTCGTCCTGCCAAACATGTCCCTGGGCCCTATCGATGCCAGCGTGCTCTCTCGGAATAAGACAGAGGTGAGAGTTTCTGAAAACCAGGGGGAAGGTGGTGGTTTGGTGGGGAGGTGCCTGGGACTGGTAAGGGAGAAAAGGCAGTAGCCCCAGTGGGAAATATGAGATTTAATTCTGTCTGAGGCATTTTGTCGCCTTTTTGCCGAGGCCCTCCCTGCATGAAGTGATAGGGACATGAAGATGCATGAGATGCCATCTGGCTTCTGGATCGGGAGGAAGGGATGGGTGGTTGTGATGTCTGAGCTGTAACCCTAAATGTGCAAAGGAGCTAACCAGATGAAATTGTGTGTATGTCAGCCAGGTCTCTTTTGGTCATGACAGAAACTTAACTCAAAGTAATTTAAAAACAAAAAATGAAATTTATTGGTGAATACGAAGGTCAGACAATTAAGTTCACGAACTCATCTTAGAAAAAGTGCTACATACCTCGTTGCTGAATATCACTATGGTCACCTTCGAAATACTCCCCTTGGGAAGCTATGCACCAACGCCAGCGCGTAGTCCACACTTCAAAGCAATTTAGAACTCTTTTTCTGGAATGGCCATCAGAGCTATCGTCATATTACCCTTGATGTCCTGAATGTCATCCAGTTGTCTTCCTTTCAATATTTCCTTTATCTTTGGGTAAAGAAAGAAATCACTGGGGGCCAAATCAGGTGAGTACGGATGGTGTTCCAATACAGTTATTTGTTTACTGGCTAGAAACTCCTTCACAGACAGTGCCGTATGAGCTTATGCATTGTTGTGATGCAAAAGCCAAGTGTAGGCGAAAAGTTCAGGTCGTCTAAGCTTTTCATGCAGCCTTTTTCAGCACTTCCAAACAGTAAACTTGGTTAACTGTTTGTCCAGTTGATACAAATTCATAATGAATAATCCTTCTAACATCAAAAAAGTCTAGCAACACTGTTGCAACAAGTTCACGAGCTTAATTGTCCAACCTCATATAACTAAAACCTCCAGGCAAAGGTGGATCCAGGGGCTCAAAAGTTTTATTCACCATCCATTCTCCCCAGGTCTCATATCCCCTGGTTTGACTTTATTCCCAACCAAACTTTCCACAAGTAGAGGTAGAAATGGCCACTGGAAGCTTTATATGAGCAGCACCAGTGGAAAGACATCACCTCTTTCTAAGAAAAATCCCAGGGCTAATTCTTATTGGCTGATTGTACAAGCCTGAGTTATTTGTCCAGGAAAGGGGGCAGTGTCAACTCTACCCAACCTCATGGATCAAGAGAGCGTAGAGTGTGGAATTGGGACAAAGTAGCAGAGGACAGAAGAATGGATTCAGGCCAGGCCTAATGTCCTATGTTCATGGGTTGTGGGGGCAGTGCTGGGCTGAAGTGGGATCACAGGAAGAGGGTTCAGATGGAGGGAACAGCATGATTAAAGAACTCTGGTGTGGAGAGAGGATAGCCCAAGTGCAGAACAGCCAATAGTTTGGTTTGACCACATATAAGGCAACAGGCAAGTGTCAAGGGGCAAACTAAGGGCAGATCATGAGGTAGCCCACACAACCCATCTCCCAGGAGCCACTGCCCTGCCAGGAGTATGTTGCAGCCCCTGAGCAGAGTGGTACTGCCTTCTATAAAAGCCAAACTAGCTGAGAGAAGCATAGAAAGAAGGGGCAATGTGGCTTTAGGGGAGATAAGCTGTGAGGGTGTGCCATCGGTCAATGTCACCACTTTTGGGACAGGCACTAAGGTTAGCATAATCAAAAGGTCAAGGTCAACAGTGTGCCCAAGACAGTGGGTCTGAGTAGAGTCCAAAACCCCAGAGGTTGGGGCTGGTCTCTTAAACTGCTGCCCAGTGAATCAACGCACTCCCTTTTAGTGAAAGGCTACCACCTATACCTGTCTTTGATTGGGCCTTTATGCTCCATGCCAAGTGGGTGCTATATGCTTACCCATGCATGGCAGCCCCAGATGAGCAGACTGAGGCTTTGCAAGATGAGAGGATTTGACTGAGTCACCCACTGGTGGGACTAGTCTGAGAGCTTAGGTGAGTGTGGTCCCCAGCCCTGTTCTGTCTGAGGGAGCAACAACCACCTGCAGATTTATGGCCAGAGGACAGGCAGCAACCCTGGGCATCTGGAAGATACTGGAATTATCTTCAGGATTAAGCAAGTCATTTTGCCACTCTTCTGCCTCAGTTTCCAATCTTGCTTTAGGAATTTGAAATCACGAAATCTGTGGCTTCCTAAGGACCTTGTAAAATGTAATGGGGTGCTCTAGATTTTCCAGGTTTCCTTGGGACTTGAACAGTTGGACGTTAGCTTCATTATAGAACTTGACCTCCTGGCCCTCTATAGTCACCTAGAGAGTGGGCAACTAAATATGAATTGTTCCTAATGGGGATGGAGACATTCTTGATGAGGGGTCAAAACTCCCAGGCCTCCAGGGCCAGCAACTCCTTATGCATCAGGCTAGTGAGAGGCTTTAGGGAGTGGTGGGCCTGTGGGGATCTGATGCACTCAAGTCATCAACATTCAATTTTAATTTTAATTTAATTTAATTTTTAAAAACCACAGTGCCTCCCAAACCCACATCTTGGGGCCAAATTTGGTGGGTCAAAGAATATTTGACTGAAGAAAAAAGTTGTAATTTCAAAAGGCAAATCTATATGGTGAACAGGTACAACTTTAGGGCCTAGAAGACCAAAGTCAAACATATGTTGTTTCATTCAATCCTCACATGAATGAAACCAACATTAACCCCATTTCGCAGATGAGGAAACTGAGGCTCAGAGGTTAAATAACTTGTCAAAAGTTGCACAATCAGTCAGGGAGAAGAGCTGATTCAAAAGTCCATGCCTCCGTCCAGCTAGCATTTATGATCACTAAGCTCTTTTTTCTGTTTTATAATTACTAGTCCACGCAGCCAGCCCGTGGCTGGGGACCATTGCTCTGTGTGCAGGATTCACTTTGTGAGGGGAGTCAGTGTGGGACGGGCTCCTCCAACTGCTGGCATCCACCATATTGGCTCTGGCTTGAATGTGCAACCTCTAGTAAAAGCAATGATTTTTGCAGCAGGTATGCTTGGACAACAATGGGTTAACAGAGAGAGAGGAATATCTCTTTGAGATCCCCGAGAGGAAACATACAGGTGCAAAGTCATTTATCTCACCACCTGAAAGTACTCAGGCCAAGAGGAAGGAAAAAAGAGATAATGAAATGATTCCAAACCCTCTTTGTTTAAAAGTAGCAACTCTGAGTTTTTAATCTCATTTCTGAAATAGTGGAAAATTCCACTGAAGGCCTTAAATACATGGAAGAGTCTGGTGTGAATACACAGTACAAAGGCTCTCCCTGAATTCCAGGTTGCACACTATCATGTATCGGGTTTCTGATGGGTCAGGTAAATGAGGCCATTTTTTAGAAATGTCCCTTCTGGGAAGACTCCCAAGGGGGGAGGTGGCTGGTCAGTCCCAAAACTGAACTTTTTTGGATGAATAGGAGCAAGGGTTTCCATTCTTCAGCAGAGAGAATTCGCCCCTCACCAGTCCCCACTCTGATTCACCATTTGAACCTTCTGCTTAACTGTAAAAATAGCAACACCCAGAGGGAAATGTGCTCAGAAAAGGTGCCTCTCAGGATCTAACATCAGGGTGTCTTAAAGCACATCTTTTTTTTTTTTTTTTGAGGGCAGTGTCACTGGCCCTCATATGTGGGACCGAACCGTGGCCGCTGGCTTCCCAAGCCAGCGCTTAACCACCACTCGCCACTCGCCACTCGGCCGGCCCAAGGCACATCTTTAATTAAGGTATTTCCCGTTGAGCCCTGCAGCTATAAAAGCCTCAAAAAGAAAAGAGACATTTGCCTAACAAGCTTACTAAAGTCTGCGGGCCCTTGGAGAAAAAGCACAGGCTTAGGAGGGGGCTGCGGGGGCAGACTCTTGGGAAGATTTGGAAGTCTGTCTCTGGGGAAACAGGCTGACTCTGCCATTCTAATGTCAAAAGCAGGATGTTTGGACTTTGCTGTGGCAAGTGTTCTCACAACCCACCCAGGACTGTTAGCGCGAAACCCTTCATTAGCATTACAGCTGCCAGCCCACAGATCCACATTCTCCTGATGTTTGTGGCCTCCAGGAGTAATCAAAACGTGCCGCGGATTGCTGCATCCAATGGACAATGGTTGCGCACTTCTCCTGTGTCAGACTAGCCCTTCCATCTCCCACAGCTCTGAGAAAGCAATCTTATTACAAGTATTTGCGTTTATGGAAGCTTGGGCCCAGATGGGGTAAGTCACTTACCAGAGGACGTACAGCACAGCTACTAAGTAAGGATTTGAATCCAGACTTCTCTGCTCTGAACCAAATGCTCTTGGCACTAAAATCCTGGGAACAAAAAAGTTGCTACTCAAGCGTTTTTTGTTTGTCTATATGTTCAGAGTCCCTGGTCAGAACAATGGAGTACTGACATATTAAGCATTCCACCCTCAGAATGTGATAAATCCCTCCCACTCTGAAAAGCCTTGAATGTTCTTAATAGTTCTCCAGCCAAGGACATGGGGGAAGAGGTGAGGAGGGAAGTTGCTCAGGGTTTCCTCCTGCCCTCACACCATTGCTAACCATGCAGTTACTCCCAAACAGAATGCAAAGCTTTCTTTCTGAGCTCCATCCTTCAGCCTGTGAGCTGGATAGAAGATGGGAGGAAGAGATGCTGTGATTCTGAATACACCTTCCACTGGGGACATGCACTGAAGCACTTTGTCTTCCAGAACCAAGTCTCTGTTATTTAAAATACGTTGGGTTGCCCTCCAGGAGCATCCTGGCTGGTTTATATCATGCTGGCTGGCCATATAGTGAGAGCTGTGAAGAGTGGCCAACTCCAGTTCATTTCATTTCTATAGGTGAATCCCCCTCCAGACCCACCCAGTGTTTCAGGTGTGCCAGCATTAAACCCCCTGCTCCCCTGTTCCCTGCAGGTTTTTCACCAACATGCCAGGAGGCCACCTCCACTCATGATCCACGGAAGGCTTCTGCCAGATCTTGGAAAGCTCAGCCACACTGAGGCTTTTGACTAATTATAACCACAGCTAAATATAGGCTCCAGCCTTCACTCTGTCCCCAGGACACAGCCTCCCACAGCAGTTGCCTCCGAGAACTGATTATTAACTTTCCAGTACTCCCAGTTTCATTAGCCAATTTCATTTTATGACTGCATCAATCATATAAGAGGTCTGACAAGTAAGTTTGCGAACTTGTTACAATGATGTTGCTAACCTTTTTTGATATCAGAGGGATTATTCATTATGAATTTATACCAACTGGTCAAACAGTTAACCAAGTTTTCTATTTGGAAGTGCTGAAAAGGCTGCATGAAAAAGTTAGACGACCTGAACTTTTCACCAACAATTTATGGCTCTCACATCACGACAATGCACCAGCTCACATGGCACTATCTGTGAGGGAGTTGTTGTTTTTTTGGGTTTTTTTAGAGATTTTATTGGGGAATTGGGGAAGGGGAACAGACAAGTTGCTGTCTTCTTGTTCTTCAGTCTAGTTGTGGAGGACATTGCTTCACTGACCCATGTTGGTATCGTCATTGTGCTCTTCCCGGATGAGGCAGATCGGTCACCGGCCTCTGGATGGTCGCTCATCGTGGCTATTGGCAGCTCACGCGCTGGCTGCCAGCTGCTCACGCTGGCTGCTGGTCACTCACTGTAGCCTATGGCAGCCCACTGCAGCAGGGGCTGCAGCCTACACCATCACCAGGGCTCGCAGCCCAGCTCCAGGTGGAGCTGTTGTTAACTGTAGAGGGCAGTGTCACTGGCCCTCATATGTGGGATCCGAACCTGGGCCATTGGCTTCCCAAGCCAGTTCTTAACCAATGCACCCTGTGAGGGAGTTTTTAACAAGTAAACAAATAACTGTATTGAAACACCCTCCCTACTCACCTGATCTGGCCCCCCAATGACTTCTCTTTACCTGAAGATAAAGAAAATATTGAAAGGAAAACTTTTTGATGATATTCAGGACATCAAGGGTAATACAGCGACAGCTCTGATGGTCATTCCAGAAAAATAGTTCCAAAATTGCTTTGAAGGGTAGATGAAGCACTGGCATCAGTGCATAGCTTCCCAAGGGGAGCACTTCGAAGGTGACCATAGTGATATTCAGCAATGAGCTATGCAGCACTTTTTCTAGGGTGAGTTTGTGGACTTAATTGTCTGACCTTCTATTTCCCAAAGACTTGTCTATTTGAGGCAGCTATAATTTACCAATGCCTTAAAAAAAAAAAAAAAACCATTAGAACATTTCTTGGCATGTATAGCTCCATGTGAGGGCAGCTGGTGAATGGGTCTGCCTTGGTCTTGTGCCCTGCAATATGAGGTCTGTTGATCTGTTCACCCCCTCCTCCACCCCAGATGTTTCCTGCTCCCAGCCCTCCTTCTGCTGACTCTGGGAGAAGTAGCTGTGAGCACGGGACAGTCAGGTCCCTGAAGTCAGTGACTTTAATACCAGCAGAAAAGCCAGTGACTTTGTAGAGAGACTGTTAGGGGTAGTCCCAGCTGCCAGCCAGACCCAAGACAGAACGAGGCATTCTCCCTGCCCTGCAGTCCAAGCTAAGCTCGCCCAAGTATTTTCATGTGGCTGAAGAAGGAAATTTCACTCTCAGCTGGGCTCACACAGGAACACAGCCTTGGCAAAACTCTCTCAGAAAAGCCATTGGATTGAACCCCATTTACATGAGGATCCAATGCAACTGACTTGGCAAGGCTCGGATAAGTGGTGGAGCCAGACACAGCCCCAGACAGGTCTCTGACCACGGGGTCTCTCTCCCTGCCCAAGGGATGTTTGGCTTCTACTGGCAAAAGGAATCAAAATAAAGAATGAAAAACTGAGCCTGTGGGGAAAGGAGAGGACAAAGTCAGTCATCGGTTTTTCCCTCCAATTTAATTATGGAAGTTTTCAAAACTACAGAAAAGTTGACACGGTGATGCAACATACACCCATGTACTCCTCCTTAAAATTCACCAATTGGAAATATTCTGCCATACTTTCTTATCTATACTAAAATATGAAAATATCTATTTAGATTTTAAATCTTTTTAAAATTTATTTTGGTAAGATATACAAAACATAAAATTTTCCATTTTTAAGCATGTAGTTCTGTGCCATTAAGTACATTCACATTGTTGTGCAACCATCACCACCATCCATCTCCAGAACTTTTTCATCTTTCCAAACTGAAACTCTGTGCCCATTAAACACTGACTACCCATTCTCCTGCCCTTAGCCCCTGATAACCACCATCCTGCTTTCTGTCTTTGTGAATTTGACTACCCTAGGAACCTCATATAAGTGGAATCATACAGAATTTGCCCTTTTTTATCTGATTTATTTCAGTAAACATAATATCCTCTAGGTTCATCCATGTTGCAGCATGTGTCAGAATTTCCTTCATTTTTTTTTTTTTTTTTGAGGGCAGTGTCACTGGTCCTCATATGTGGGACCCGAACCGGGGCTGCTGGCTACCCAAGCCAGCGCTTAACCACCACGCCACTCAGCTGGCCCTCCTTCATTTTTAAGGTTAAATAATATTCATTTGTATGGCTAGATCACATCTTGTTTATCCAGTCATCCATTGATGGATACCTGGGGTGCTTCTATATCTTGGCTATTGTGGATAATGCTGCTATGAACACAATTGTGCAATGTTCTCTTTGAGCCTTTTGGGTTTATACTCAAAAGTGGGATTGCCTGATTGTTTTGATTTTCATTTTCCTAATTATTACTGATGTTGAGCATCTTTTCATATGCTTATTGGTTATTTATATATCTTCTTTGGAGAAATGTCCCTCAAGTACTTTGTCCATTTTTTAATCAGGTTGTTTAGTTTTTGGTATTGAGTTGTGGACATTCGTTATATATTATGACATTAACTCCTTATGAAATATGAGATATGGAAATATTTTCTCCCATTTTGTGCATTGCTGTTTTGCTCCATTGGTATTATTCGTTCCTGTGTTAAAGGTTTTCATTTTGATGTGATACAATTTACTTTTTCTCTTGTTGCCTGAACTTTTGGTGTTATATTTAAAAAAAATATTGCCAAATTCAAATGTCATTAAGTGGATACACTGTTTTGGCTGAATCTTTTGAAAGTAAGTTGCAGACACCATGATACTTAACTCAAATATTGCAGCATGTATTGCCCCAGAGGAAGAACCAGAATAAGGACATTCACATGTGTATATAACCCCATGACATTATTATACATTTGAAAAGTGGCAACAATTCCTTATCATTATTATCGATCTAGTCCTATTCTGATTTCCTTAGTTGTCAATAACTTTTAAGACTTGAGACCATACAATCTTGTTGTTTGTGACCAGCGGTTATGAAAGTAATTCTTTCTTGTTTCTCTTATTTATTCAATCTCTGGGCTTGTGAAAAGGCTGTGGCTGGTGTGGTAGGGAGACAATGTGGCAACTGATTTCCTCTTCTTTCTGTGACCAGTCTGGGTCACCGAGCTATGTCAGGGTCACACTTCAGGGACCTCCATCCCAAAGGAGGTTGACTTTCTGCTTCACTTCTGGTTGTGAAGACCTTCAGCTCTCCAGAAGGAGGCCCCAGAGCCCTGCGGTAGGTGTGTGCAAACTGCCTGTGCCCACGTGTCCAGGGTAGTGACCTACCAGATGTCCAGGAGTTCAAGCTCTAATAGCAAAAAGTAATTCTTAGGGAAAAATGTCCAGTAACTCACATGCCCTTGATTAAATAGCAATTCATACATATAAGCTAATCCTGATGAATCCTCTTTATATCCAAAATGGAACTGCAGCATCCTTATTTCTGATGGTTCTTGTCTGGCTTACGAATTTCCATCACCAAAGTTGGGTGTCTGCTCTGGCAATCATACCGGGAACTAGCCTCTGGTAAACAGGACTTGTTTTGCTCAACTGAGCCAGGGAGACTTTCTGCCAAGACAGGCAGGGCCCTTACATACCCTCTGCTGTCCTTCAAGTGGCATGTTAAGTCAACAAACTTGCATGGAGCTCCCACTTCTGGCCAGGCCCTGAACTGGAGGCCGGGGATACCCAATAAGTCACCCTGTCTTCTGGGGTCATAGCCACAGGAGGAGAAAGCACATCAATGGTTCTGTTACAGAGGACAAAGAGTCAGAGGGTTGGGAGGGAAAAGCAAAAAGGCCTGAGTCTGGACCCAGCTCTTCAGTTCTGTCTCTTTTTGCCACAGTGTAACCTTGGAAACCACACTCTCCTTAGGTCCTTTAGGGGACCACTGTAGCCTGGTAAGGCATAGACACCAGGTAGATGGGAGCTGTTGTTATCATAACTGTGTTTAAAGAAGCATCTGCAAAGATACAGGAGCCAAGAGGAGAAAGGCACCAGATTCATTAATAGTGTCTGGGCACCTGTCAATGAGAGGAAACGCTTGAACTGGGCCTTAAAAGGGAACAGGGATTTGCTGGCAGACAGGAGTAAGAGTGTGGGAAAGGGGCATTCTGGAAACTAGAAATGTCAGGGGCAGTCCCCAGTCTGTTGGTACAGATGATGAATACTTGAAAGGAGTGGGAGCTGGGATAGCACACACAGTGCCACTGGAGAGGGCAGGGGGCTTCCTGGAGGAAGAGGCAGCTGAGCTAAGTGTCGAAAGAGGGAAATCTCTATAGGCAGCTAAGGCTGAGGGTATAGCCATGCGAGGGCCCAGAGGTACAAGGGTGGGGAGGAGTGTTGAGGAAAGAGGTGGAGAAGCGGCTGGAGCCCCATCACATGCGGGCTTGTAAGGCACGGGAAGAGTTTGGACCTGGCCCTGCAGTGGGTAGGAAGCACAGTAGAGCCTTCAGGGACATGAGTGTCCAAGGAGAACCTGGGCACAGTGTGCTAGGATGAGAATTGGTCAGACCCAAGAGGAGGGGACATGTGAAGAGAGGGAGCAGGCACTGGCATTGCCAGGCAAGACTGTTTCTAATGTTCAGGATGTTCTGTATTCAGGCCAATTCCTATTCTAAATTATTACTTACATTTAGAATATTCCACAAGCCTGATGTCATGAGAACACAGCTCCATGAGCCACAGGAAAACAATACCAAGCAACTCCACAGGGCTGACCTTTGGGGGGTTTTCCTCTTTCTTGCCCAATCATTCTTTTTTTTTTTTTTTTTTGAGGGCAGTGTCACTGGCCTTCATATGTGGGACCAAACCGGGGCTGCTGGCTTCCCAAGCCAGCTTGCCCAATCATTGTTAGTTGAATGAACTAATGAGGGACCTTTTCCTCTAAGGCCTATAAGTGTCATTGCAGTATGAATAGCTCCTTTGGCAGCTATAGCCAGTGAGCCCAGTGCAGAGGTTCCCAGGTGCCATATGATCTGTGCAGGGCTCCCAGTGCCCAGAGGTGCTGCTTCTCTGGTTGGGTTAAAGAAAGGTTGGCTCATTCATTCATTCAGTCAGTATTTACTGTCGTTCTATGGTAGGACACAGCAAAAGCAGGACAGACAAAGCCCTGCCCCAGAGGCTGACCCTCCAGTGGGGAAAGAGATACATAAACACCTGGTTGAAGACCAGGGTGACTGCCAGGCTGGAGAAAGGCTGCTGGTCACAGGAGCATGGGGGGCCCCTGAAGGGGTGAAGTCTGAACTGAGGCCCAAAAGAGGAGTAGATGTTAATGAGCCTAAGAGCAAGGAGCTGGAAAAGCCACTTGAGACGGAAGATGGAAACTACCGTACATAGTAGAGGATTTTCTATCATCCAAGTCCTTTCCACAATAAACTGTCATTCAGAACAAAGGTGGGAAATGAATACATTGTCTCTGCAAAGACATAACCATTCGTTGTAGGGTTCTCATGGGTTTCTAGGTTTCACAGAGATTACTTGGGTAGAGTTGTTGTATACTCTCTCCAGTATGCCAGAGAAGGCTGTCTGATTTCCGTGTAATGAAAATGGATGGATTAAGAAAGTTCTAGGGCCAGCCGGCCGAGTGGCGCGGTGGTTAAGCGCTGGCTTGGGATGCTAGCGACCCCAGTTCGGATCCCACATATGAGGGCCAGTGACACTGCCCTCTAAAAAGAAAAAAAAAAAAAAGAAAGTTCTAAACAATGGATGAAGGAGGTGGGAATCCTGAAATGGGCTCCAAAGCACAGGTGGAAGGATGAGGCTTCCATAGGAAAACGGAGGGAAAGAGGGCCAGGAAAACCCAGTTGTAGAGACATGTAGGTAACAGAGGGGAAGCTGCAGGAGATAAGGCCTACTGGGCTGTATTTCTCTGTGAAGTGGAAAACAATGTCATGTGGGGAGGGCACATACCTGTCGGTGCCCAGAAATGTGTCCCAACCCCTTTGGCACTATGTGAAGGGTGGCAACATATGGGACCCACCAAGTCATTTCACTATTTGTCAAACCTAGATATTTATGGTTCTCACCAGGGACTCACCCCTTTCTTTTCTGAGAAATGCCACCTCCACAGCTCCTGGCTGTCCTGTGAGTCCACAGAACTCACTTTTACTTTCTCTTCTCTAGACAGGTAGTATAGCATGGTAAGTGTTTAAGAATTTGGGCGGGCCAAGTAGCTCAGTTGTTTAAGAGTTAGCTTAAGAGCGTGAGCTCTGAGCAACAGGGCTGCCTGTTCGATTCCCACATGGGCCAGTGACGCTGCACCCAAGCTGAGCTGCCGCTGAGCTGCCAACAGGTAGCAGGGCAGCTCAGCTGGTGAGAGCACGTTCTCTTAACAACAGGACTGCCTGCTCAATGATGGCTATGCCCACCCTCAACTAAGACTGAACTGGGCACCTTGAGTTGAGCTGCCTCCCGGATGACTCAATGGATGGAGCACATGCTCTTAACAACAAGGCTGCCAGGTTCGACTCCCACATGGGATGGTGGCTATGTCCATTCTCAACTAAGACTGAACTCAGCACCTTGAGCTGAGCTGCCACTAGATGGCTCAGTGGATACAGCACATGCTCTTAACAATAAGGCTGCTGGGTTCAACTCCCGCATGGGATGGTAGCTATGCCCACCCGCAACTAAAGATTGTAACACAGCACCTTGAGCTTAGAGGCCACAAGCTGCTGACCGGAAGCCAGATGGCTACTGGCACCCTCCACAACAAAGATTGAAGAACAACAACTTGGCCAGTCCCCTTCCCCAATTCCCCAGTTAACAACAACATCAAAAAAAATGCTGATGGTGGAGCCCAACTGCCTAGGTTCTTATCCTAGCTCTGCCCCTTACTTGCTGTGTAACCTTGGGTGGGTCACCTAGCCTCTCTTCTTATGTGTAAAATGGTGATAATAATAATAGTTCCCATTGTGGGTTCCTGTGAAGATTCAATGAGCAAATACAAGTAAAGTGCTTAACACAGCACCTGGCACAGAATTAAGGGCTCAATGTGTCCATTATTTTAAATATTATTCTAATTAAAAATGTAATTTTGCATTCCATCACAGAACATATTTTTTAAAAATAGGTTAAGGGAATTGACGGTAGGGATGGTGCCTAGATTTTGCCCAATGAAGTTTAAGAAAACTCCCAGCTGTGGATTACAGCTATATTTACTGTGCTTTAGGGCAAAGTTTCTCCCCCACAGAGAGACTGTGTTCAAAAGTCAGAAGCCCCAGTTAGCATGTTCCTGGCTGTCAAGTTCAACTTTGCTGAGAGCTCTCAGAGCCCCAGGAAACAGGGAAAGTACTAGGGGATTGTTAAAATACAAGAGGCCAGGAAAATATTTACAGTCTGTGAAACTTAAAACTCAAGAGGAATCTTCAAGGTACCCCTCAGTGGGAAAACTGAGGCCCAGAAGTCGAACCTCACCTAAGCTCATGTGACTTGGGGTCTCTGAGGCAGAGCATGGACTGGCTTTCCTCACCTTGTTCCCAGTGTCAGGTTCAGAAGCAACCCACACATCATCAACCTTGTTGTGGGACCAGATCCTGGGCTTGGCATTGTGGCTACATCATCTCATTGAATTTCCCTAGTGTCCTCTAAGGCACTTCTACTATCACCCCCATTTCACAAATCAGCAAACTGAGTCTCATAGAGAAGAGCTTTGCCCAGATCATGGTTGGGTGCTGCTCTCTCCTCTGGTCTCATACTGTCAGTTGACCGCCTCCCCACCCTGGGAAAAGACTTGAAGTCTCATCCAGTAGAGGCACCCCCATAGGTCAGTCAACTGCAACAAAGATGTGGTCACTTGGACGTGGAACCACAGCCTCTGTCCGACATGTCCCCAGCAGACACTGTTCTCAGCTGGCAGGAACAGTTGTGATCCAAAACTATGGGGAGAAGAGGGGTGCAAGAGATAGTGCCAAAGACTGGGCCTTTGTTATATATTTTTAATTAAACTTTTTGTTTTGAGATAATTATGATTCACATTTAGTTGTGAGAAATAATACAGAGGGATCCCATGGACCCTTTACCTAGTTCCCTCCAATGCTGATATCTTACAAAATTATAGGACAATATCACAACCAGGCAACTGACATCGATAGAGTCAAGCCACAGAACATCCTGTCACCACAAATATCCCTCACGTTGCCCTTGTATAGCATACTCACTTCCTCCTGCCCCATCCTTAACAGCCATGTTTCTATTCTCCATTTCTCTAATTTTGTCATTTCAAGAATGTTATAGAAATGGAATAATACAGGAAGTCATCTTTTCGGACTGACCTTTTCATCTTTGGTTTTGAACAGGCTTATTCTGTTGACCAGTGTTCTGGGCTTGGGCCTGGTCTAGAAGGGAAAGTCCTGTCCGTCTCTTTCCTGGGGGAAACTGGAGATGTTCTCATCCTGCAATGAGGACATTGGATGGATTTAGATCTTAAGCTCTCAAAAAAACAAAGGCTGCTGTGATTGGGCCAGAAGGGTTACTTGAGGGGAGGGTTTCGGCCCTTTGAGCCTCAATTTCCCCTTGACGTGTGGCCCTCCTCTTTGCTCCAAACCCCACTTTTCCTCTGTCCCTCACCTCTTGCCCTGGCTGTGGCTCACAGCAAGGGCCTGCCCTTTCCCCGACACATCTGGTGGCTCCTTTCTCAGGCCCAGAACTGGCCATTGTGTAAACAGGGCCTGCATGATCAAGATGTAGAAAATGAAGCCAAGAGCAGGAAGCCACTTGGGCCGTCAGAACAATTAAACCCTGGAGCAGACTCCCCAAGGGGCCTCTTCTGGCCAGGATGTTTCAGGTCAGTAAGGAAGGTGGCAGGCAGCTTCACAAAGGAGGTGGTCAAGTGGGCTCTGGCCCTGTGCCCTCAAAAGGACACTCCCCAGTAACCAGGGTCCAGCAGCATCAAATGGAGTGCTGTTAGCAGGGCTGCCAGCCTGCGGAGACCCAGACTCCGACAAAGGAGATTTAAACAGGAGAGAAGCTTATTTCTCTACACAGTGACTTCTCAGTGTCACCTGCCCCACATGCTCCAATTCATCTTGTTGCTCGCTGTTTCTTGGGTACAGTCCTTGTCCCTGAAGCCCCAACTGCCTCTTTACTCTGCCAGTGATCTTGTAGGTGGGAGGAGGAAAGAGGACAAGCTTTGACCAGAAGGTGCTCACAGCTGTGCTGCTCACTTTCCATTGGCCAAATGTTGTCATAAGACCATACCTAACTGCAAGGGAGGCTGGGAAGTGTAGTCTTTCTTCTGGTGGCTGTGTTCCAAATGAATCATCCAAGATTGTATAGGGGAGAACAGGAACTTGGTAATGAATAACAAGTAGGTTCCTCTGCAAAACAAGAATAATGAGAGCCATTCCTCAAAGATAGTGCTTATGAAGGTTATGAAGGTTAACCAGGCTTAACATTTGGTGCATGCACATAGGTAGAAAGAGTTCAGAAATGTTAGCTATTCTTATTTCTTTTCACTAAATGAGACCTTGCATGTGATGCCCTGGCACCATGCCGGGCACAAAGTTGCCATTGCTTTTTGTTAGCCTCAGTTATCAAAGACTCTAAGCCCAGGGCTCTCTTTCCAAACAGAGCTCCTTGATGAGCAACAGCTGTGGCCATGCACTGCCTATGTACTGTCACTGCCAGTCTCTTCCCTTCTCAACCCCCAAACAGATGGCATGGCTCTGCAGGATTCACTTCAACTCAGCCACAAGAAGTGGCTAATCCATCTCATTGGCTTTTCACAAATGGTCTGGTTTGCCTGCTTGGAGCCCAGCATGGGAGGAATCAGAGATGGCAGGGGTGACCCAGAAAAGCCTGTCCCCTCTTGGCATGGATGTGGAATTCTGGACTAGGCCCTGTTGGAATGGTAACAGAAGAGAGGTATAGCCCTTGCCCTTGGAGAATCAGGTTGGAACACAGTGGACACTCTGCCAGCCTCACGGGCAGCTGGAAGCACATTTCCTACTAGCCGTCTGTACACCTTTCAACCCCATGGCCCTTCTGCTCCATTTTCCAGTACTGACACCATGTGGCACTTCTCCAACCAGTCAAGAACCACTGGCAAAGATGAAGGAAATGAAAGAAGAGGTGTCGTAGCCTCACACCTGCACATGTGGGCCTGAGAGAGTTTTAGAGACTGATTACCCAGATTTTGTGGGGCCAATGCCTCTGATGCAGCTACAGTAAGCAGGCAGCTCACTCTCTCCCTAGAGGCAGGAGGAGTGAAACCAGGGAGAACAAGGACAGGGTGTCAGGGTAGACCCAAGAAAGGCTGGGTCAGATTCTGGGCCATAAGCCTCTGGGCATGTCCCCTAGAGAGGCAGCAGGCATCCCTCTCAGAGTGGCAGGCAGCTGTCTGCAGCCCAGAGGGCATGATGGCTGGAGCCCACCCCAGCCTAGACCTGCCCTGGACTTCGCTTCTCCTAAAGCTCTTAGGGTGGTACTCTGCCAAAGTGTCTCAGAGACTCCTTCAAAACAGCCCCACGCTTTCCTCCATGGCTCCCATTGCTCCTGCAGTTTGTGTGCCCCTCACCCACTTCTACCAGGTGAACACCAAGTCAGCGGAGACAGAAAAAACAAAATCCACACAAACTAACACCAAAACATCTTCAGAGCTCTTCCTGAGTGAAACAATCAAAGTGAACAATACAATGCTGCCTATATAAAAAATATATATAAATTAATACTTGAAACTGTCTACAGGCACATGTTATGAATGTGGAATAAACAAAGTCTATGAAGAGAGGCATCGAAAGTAATGCAATCATAGAAGGGCTGGCCACATGATTGGCTCTTGACCTGTGCCCCAGACCAAGCTGATTGAATGGAATCAGCTCTTTAGGCCAGAGCAGAAGGAAAAACTAACAGGAAATAGGGGAGTCCCTGCCCATGAACTGATAGTACCCTCTCTCTTTTTCCTCCAGGTGGACCTTTACAACACCGACCCTCTCATCTGCAGAGCAGGACTGAAAGTGTGCTTTGGCATCCAGCTGCTCAATGCTGTCTCGCGAGTAGAGCGGGCCCTCCCCAAGCTGACCTTGCCCTTCCTGCTGCTCCAGGGCTCTGATGACCGCCTGTGCGACAGCAAAGGGGCCTATTTGCTCATGGAGTCTGCCAAGAGCCAGGACAAGACACTCAAGGTGAGCAGCTGCCCTCCCTCACTTCCCCACGGTGGGGAAGGTGGCATCTCTTTGGGCACATCTGCCCAGATCGTCCAGGGCCACCCCCAAGAGAGGTATCTCGGGATGGGACCAGCCTAGCTCCATTGGGAAATAAGCACCAGGAATATGACATAGCTGTTAATTCTAAGCAAGCATAAGAGCCATTAGCCAATTGTTTGAATGAACAACCTTGAAAAGAAGAAAGAGCAAACACTCAGAAGATGTCTGGTCATGAAAAAAAAAAAAAAGAAAAAAAAACAACAACCCACAACTAGGCACTGGGCACTGGGCAAAGAAAGGTCTCCAAGAGTTTGTCTCCCACTTTGCCGTGTCCAAGGTCCAATAGTATTTGGCTGCCCAGCCTTCCTCTGGGTGTGTTTTCTGCAACAGCAGCAGCAGCTTAGGACTAGCTGCCACCACCAGGGGCTCTGAGTACCCAGTGCAATGGGACATGGCAGGGTCTGGTCTGCAAGGGAATCAGCAAGAGCATGTCCCATAGAGGGGATGGGACCTGTGACTTAACCACATGGCCTGTCAGACACGCAGACCACAGGGACTAATTTGAAGGGCCTTTCAAATGGAAAATGTGGTTTTGGGGTCCATACATTCCTGTTTTTGTTTGTCTGATTGAACTGGGAAGAACCCCAACTGGGGGGATGAGAAGGAGGGGAGGCACCTACTGCGTACCTGTCCAGTGAGAGTTGGCCCTGAGGGTGGCTCTCTGGTCAGTTGGGCAGACCACAGCCCCAGTACTCTGATGGATGTGTGTGTCCTCAGACTATGCCATGATCGCCTGTGCAGTGCATACATGGAAGCCCTGAGTCCAGGGCCATTTTTTGCTAAGTTATAATGAGAGCAGGCAACTCACTACGGATTCCACACTTACTGAGCTGTGGGATCAGGATTCAAACTCATACCCTCTGACCCAAGCACACTGGTCCTCTCCATTTCTTACTGTGCTGAAAAGACTCTCTTGTCCTTGCAAACTGTCAAATGCTCCCCTCACACTGTTATGAATTGCAGACCCTGGCCCACACCAACTACCATGGATGAACAGAAAGAAGCAGAAAAATGAAATGGAAAAATGGCTCTTATTAATGCTGGAGAATATAAAACGTCATTGGCATTTTGTAATTTGGGTGAAGGCACCTCACAGATCATGCCCTTCGCCAGCAGGGAATCTTGATGACCCTACAAAAGGAGGCCATGCAGAGCTTTCATTTGTTCATTCACTCTCCATTCAATCATTTCTTCTTTAATCCTAGTGTTTATTGAGCATTGACTTTGTGCCCAACCCAGAGAACAAGACAGGCAAAGTCTCAACTTTCCCAAGCAGTCTATGTCCTAGCAGGATGAGCAACAAACAACTGGACAGGGTGACCATGATGGAGAGGGTTAGTGCCCTGAAGGAAATTAAGCAGAGGGTCGGAACAGGGGAACCAGAGAAGGGATGAAGCACCCACTTCAGGTGGACAGGCAAGCCTGAAAGCTGACAGTGACTAAAGCAGACAAAGAATATTCCAGATTGAGGAAAGAGCAAGTTCAAAGACCAGAGTTGCAAAGATCTTGGTGTAGGCAAGCAACCAGAAGGAGACCTGTGTGGTAGGAGTACACTGAGCAGGGTGAGGGTGATGATGGGAGGGGCCTAGCAGCAGTGGAGGAGTCTGGACTTTTTCTCTTAGTTCAATGAAGAAGCCACCAGAGTGTTCTGAGCTGGAGAGCAACATGCTCTGACTCCATTTCTCAAAGTACCCCCCAGCTGCCAAGGGGAGACAAGAGAGGGGACAGGGACATCAGGTGGAAAGATGGTGTTGTCACTCAGACCAAGAGGATGGGCTTGGCCTGGGGTGGTAGCAGCAAAGACAGGGGACAGCTTGGCAGGACCTGGAGAGACAGTGACTGTAGGGAGTGAGATCAAGTGATTAAGGCTGAATCCTGAGCTTGGGCCTGCACAAATGAGAAATCCATAACACATGGAGATAGAGACTTGGGGAATGTTGAGAGCTCCATTTTGAGATACCTATTAGAGAGTTTATTGGAAATTTGGGGAAAGAATGGAAAGAAACTACAAGAGAAGAGTGTTTCTAGAAGGTTAGCAGCTTTTGAATGTTGCTAAGAAGTCAAATAATATGAGAGCAAAAGTGTTCCTTGGCTACTCCAACTGAAGGTCACTGGAGCCTGTGCCAAGAATAGTTGCTGTGGGTTGGTGGAAGTGAAAATAGACTGGAATTAGCTGAGGTCCAAGTGGAAGGCAAGGAAGTGAAGACAAAATGGAAATCACTCTTTTGAGATGGAGGCAGAGACCAGGTCTACAGCTGGAGAGAGAAGTGGAATAAAGAGATTGTGTTGATTTAGGAAAGGAAGTGCTAGAACATCTTGAGACATTTTAATTTATTTGAACCATCATCTAATCAAAGCATTGGCACCATGAAGACGGGAGTCCTAGGGGCATGGAGAGAGTGTGACCGTGCGTCTGCTGCCCATGGCCTCCCTCCCTGCACTTGTTACTTCCTGTAGCCCTGATTTCCTGTCTCTCCTAATTGCAGATTTACGAAGGTGCCTACCACGTTCTCCACAAAGAGCTTCCTGAAGTAACCAACTCTGTCTTCCATGAAATAAACATGTGGATCTCTCAAAGGACAGCAGCAGGGAGAACAGGGTCCCCGCCCTGAGGGCGCTGTCCAGTCAGCTGTCCCACAGTTGGGGAAGTGGGCAGAGGAAGGGCAGGAGCTGGCTTCTCACATGTGGCTTGCAGAAACAAAAACAAAAAACCAAAAAACAAACAAACAAACAAACAGAAAAACAAAATAATACATTGGAAGAATCCCTAACATAATTTACTAAAAAAAATTCTTGTCATATGTTAGACTGTCTGTCACTGGATCTTCCTTAAAGGATGGACATTAAAACAGAGAAGGGTCAAAGGCAATTTTCCGGAGTTGGAGTGTGCTGGACACAGCACAGCCTCTTCCCTGACTCTCCTAGCTCCTGCAAGGGTCCCCGGAATTCCTGGTGTTCCAGGACACCTGACTGCAATAATTGGAGGAGTTCCCCTCCTGTCCACCTCTCTAGTCCCACCCCACACCACCCACCTGCCTCACTCTGTGGCTTTTCTCTGACCGTGGTGGGATTGGGATGACTGGCATCAGCTTGCTGGGCAGACTCATGTGCCCTCAGAGGCCCAGAAAATGCCTGGCACTTCCTCATAATGCATGGCCCCCATGACCCATGTCAACTCCTTGTCAGTGGGAGCCGGGCATTCAGGGAACAGGCTTAGCCCAGAGAGAGAAGTTGACAGGAGACCTTACTCCTCCTTCCTTTCCACCAGGGAAATGAAGCTACCCACTGAGAACTGTATATTCAGGGGCTGCTATTCCTTGCGTGATTCATCTTACCTGACATTATGAGAAAATGATTGTATTGAAGAGGAAATGTCTAATATAAAATGTTTATTCTAAAGCTATATGGGTGGGTGGAACCAAGGGGCTTGGAGGCACAAGAGCCTGATGTCTCTGCTCAGGAATGAGACAAGCTGGTCAGGGACTCTGTGCTCAAGGCGCCAAGGCACACTCCCGGGAGGGAGGGCCTACAGTGCCAGCAGTGGCAGTGGCAGGCTTGTCCCTGGTCCCTGCCTGCCTGGGCCCATAGCTGCCCTGGGGGCGCGGTGCCGACAGCATAGCTACCTCTGGTGGCATGAGAAGGGAGTCCCAACTCTGTGGGTCTGCAGCCGGAGGCCACAGCAGAGTGGGCCGGTGAGGCTGACTGACAGGGCCTTTCCCAGCCAAGGCCCTGCAGCACCTGACCAGCATTTTTCAGGTGCCAACACCCCCAACCCGTGGCCCTCACTTAGTGTCAGCAATAAACAGAGATCACCAGTCACCGCTGGAATACCTTCACTCTCAGTGAGACTTGCTGTGACCTCATGAGGCTAGTGCAATTATGACCATGGCAGGGGGCAGGGAAGGGTGGGGGTGGCAGAGCTACTGAAACCCTATGGAGGTGCAGGCAGGGGCCCCAGGCTGTAGAAGAGGTGGCTGCTCCCCTGACAGAGCCTCTGACACTAGCAGTTGGGGCTCCCACCGCTCTTCCTCCAGCAGCAAAACTGCTGCCCCTCACCCATACCCTGTTCTTCTGGGGCTTTTTCTTGGCCCCTCCACCCTCCCTCCAGAGATCTGCCCACACCGTGTCAGAGCTAGAACTGGTCCCTCTCCAACAGGCAGCCCAGTCATTCTTGCCTAGGGCCCAGGTTTGTGAGTCGAAGTTCCCAGGCACCCATCTCATGGAGGGCAGGGCCCAGGTCCCCACAGAGAGCAGCTTCCATTGCCCCATCTTATTTCTCTGGCTTCTCTTTGAGGGAGGAAAAATGTAAGAAATGCACTGAGAAGGTCGGCTCGTGTTCAGCTGGCAGCTGTATGAATGTTTGTGCTCCTCGGCTAAGGAAAAGCAGGAACTACACTGCAAATTCCCAAACCCATAAGACATCCATGAGCCTAGACCTGGAATTCTCGCTGGAGCTGTGATAGCTCAGGTCACACAAAGCCCCACTCCACCTCTTCCGGAAGCATGTGATGGCAATACCATTTCCCAAATTAAATATCAGGCACATGGTTTGACCAGGATTCTTTTGGATTCATGAATTTATACAAAAACTCTTACAGAGACAAATTTAGTCACACATATCTGTTTAAAGGATTGCCTATGTTAAAAAGAAAAAAAAAATATTTGAAACTGGGACTGACTCTTAATCTAGGAGAGGGGACAGGACGGAACCATGTCATGCCTACCTGATGAATAAGGAGTAAGTTCAAGAGCCAGACATCAGCTGTGTCTGGAGTTTTACCTGGGGTACTCCAGGAAAACTGTGCGAGCCTCCAGTTGAGTTCACACTCAAAGTTGATGGCTCGGTGTTGATATCTGGAGCTTCAAAGTTGTGCCATGGCAGCGGAGCAGAGGAGCTGAGTTTGGAAGGAAAGCTAGGTCACACGCAGCCTGGCCTTGGAAAGGTGAGAGGAGGGCAAAGGCCAGCCAGGGAGGAGACCCCAGAGACTCAGCTGACCCAAGCCCATCTAGGGAGATGGATAAATCTGGATACTAAGCCCAAGCACTGATGTGAATACAACACCTTCCCCTTTAACCCAGAGGTCATGCTGGTCCATACAGAAATGGGTTTCATGCCTGAAAATCTTTCTAGGCAAAGATGCCACCTGCAGTCAGTAGGAGTCCCAACCCCAACGGGACCCATTCCTTTGAAGGGATGGGGGATGGATGGGCAGACTTCCTGCTGCCCAGCGCAACTCCAGCTTCCCGCTCTGCTTCTGGGAGGCCCTGGGACTCAAGGCGAGAGCATAAAAGGGTGCTCTGAACACCCACCTGACTCTGCTCAGCATCCCATGTGAAAGCCCCCAGGAACCTTTTCTGTCTCTCACCATACTAACATAAATCCATTAGGATCACAATGATTTTCCAAGCAATTCACCTGTTGCTATTATCACTGCTGCTTGACATATCCCTACATGTATGCTCTTAGTGGGGACATGTGTATCAGCTTAGAACTATTAAAGGAACCAATGTATCCCACAACTAATCCTAATAAACCAGATGTTTTCTGAATGGTGGTGTCTGTCTGTCTGTCTGTCTGTTTGTCTGATCTGAGACTATGACAGTCTCTAAAGAGAGAGCAGCATTGAGAGCCTGGGCTGAGTCAGTCACCTAATACAAACCCATGTGTGTGCACTTGATTTTCTGTCCTCTGCACTCTGGGAGTTCTGTCCCAGGAGCAGACTGCATGCATTCTGTTACGTTGCAGACTTGGCCACACTGCATACTGGAGGAGCTGGGCCACCCCCAGCTCTGGACCACATGGCTAACCACTTCCTCCACAGTGCCACATGGATGCCTGATGCATCCAGAAACAAGCTCTGATCTTCACCGCCACTCCAGCTCCACCCTGGGCCTTGTCCATTTCAACACAGGGCACCCCAGCTCTCCTGCGGCTCAGGCCAAAACTCCGGACAGCATTTTACACTCCTCTCAGTACCCACAAACCTAGCCCAGCAGTAACTCCTGTCACCTCTGCCTCCATTTCTCCATGCCCCCACTGCCTCACAGCTATGACCATCTCTTACTGCTTCAGATGATGTCCCAGTTCCCCCCTTGTACCCCTTCAGTCTTTTTCCACACAATGGCCAGAGGGGTGTTAAATGAGTCAGATGGTGACCTTTTTCTCTCAAAATCCTCCTGTGGCCCCATCCCACTCAGACACAGACCACAGTCCTTACTGAGCCTACAGATCCTGGGCGTGGCACCCTGCCTTTGCCCTTCCTCCAGAATCCACCGGCCCCCACACGCCAACCTCCTTGCTGGCCACCTTCTCCATAAAGCCTTTCCTGACCACCCTGTCCACAGTCACCACACCATCCTGGACCCTGCCCTGCCTTCTCTTCTTCCAACACGCTGATTGCCACCTGATACCATCTATGTTCTGCTTGTCTACTCAGTAGTTCTCTGCCTCTGCCACTGGCATGAACTGCAAGAAGTTTGGGTCCTTGTATTAGACCTCTGTCTGATTTCCATGGGGTCCCTGGTAAATAACTTTCCAGTGAGGGAGGGAAGGACAGGGCAGGGGAGAGGGAATGAGTGAATAAAGGAGGGAAGGAGGGAGGGAGAGAAGGAGGGAGGGAGGGAGGGAGAGAGGGAGGGAGGGAGGGAGGGAGGGAGGGAGGGAGGGAGGGATTGAGTAGGGGAAGGAAAGAAGGAGGGAGGGACAAATGTCCTCTCTGGGCCAGGTACTGAGTTTGGCACTGGGGCTATGAATGCTGGGTCAACTTCATGTATGTGCAACCCATGCAATCACCCAGGGTCCCACACTTAGAAGGGCCCCATATTTTGTTTAGTGCTCTGATATTGTCTTGAAATTCTCAATCATTTCTGGACAAGGGCTTTGTATATTTGTTCTCCACTGGGCCCCCCACACATGGAATGGGCCCTGTGGGTATGGCTGGAGCTGGCCCTGCCCTGGCCTTGCCCTCTGCACAGATGTTTCTCCAAAGGCTGTAGATCTAAAGGGCAATCTGCTTTTCCCAGCCCTCCCTGACCAAATTCTACCCTGAGCCTGAGCCAAACCTGGCCTTTTCCTGCCTCCTGTGAACATTCAGGACTATCGGAAGCATTCATGATGTGCCTGCCAGGCACAGCGCCTGGCCCTGGGGCTGCCCCACAGAGTGACACAAACTTGCCATTCCAGCACCTAATAGCAGAGGGGCAAGAAGGGAGAGCACACAGTGGGGCCAGTCTAGCAGGCTAGCATGCTCTCCAGAGGTAGCCCTTTAGGAGAGCAGGGAGATAAGTGGGAGTGGGGCACACAGGGCCTGTGGCCAAGGAGGCTCAAGGCAAGACTTGGGGATGCAGATTGGTCCAGAACTGCGATTTCAAGATGGCTGGAGGAAATCTAGGGCACCCTCACCAGCACCCAACCAAGGATAGTATGGTGACGGGAGCCAGACCAGCCACAGTGGGGAGCCAACAGCCCTGGCATGATGGGGTTTCATTGGAACACAGAGAGAGCTGCCCCTGTGGGAGGGGGGCACCTGTCAGGCTGGGACTTCAGATAGAGGACACAGCCATGACCAAGATGGAGGCTAGCAGGGAGGAGACAGCCTACCTTTTTCTCCTGCCATCTTCCACTCCCCTGAACCTGCAGTCTTGAGCATGAGGCTTCTAAGCCCATAGTCCAAAATGGCTGCTATAGCTCCTGCCACTGCATCTTCGTTCCAGCCAACCAGAGGGGAATAAAGGAAAGGGGTAGGCATATGCCTTTCAAGGAATAAAGCAGAGATCACAACTAGTACTTCGGCTTACATCTAGAACCTGGTCAAGGAAGGCTGGGATATGAGCCAGGTGTCCATAACAACAAGCTCAGATATCAAGGGCGGCCAGCAGTCTGCACCCAGAATGAAGAGGCTTTCAGGAAGGGGAGACCTAAGCTCAGTATCAGCCTGGAAGACACCAAAAGTGTGATGAGAACGGACTGCAGGTGAAGCAGGGCACTGACTAAGATTGTGGAAGTGAGGACAAAGAAGTGAAAACTGAAGAGGAAAAATCAACAAGGTTTGGTGATCAACTAAGTTTGAGGGCCAAGGAATCAGGAGAGAACATAAGGAACATGGGTCTAGCTCTAAAAAGCTCTATAGATAAAATGTCGACATAAAAAAAGTCCAAACCTTAGAGAATTTTTATGAGTTTACTTGAGTTAAACTGACAACATATACCAGGGAGCAAGATCTCAAATGCTCCCGAGAATAACAGTTTTGCAGCTTCTTTTATGCATTTGAAATTAAGGAGGGAACATAAAGAAGGTTATATGGAGGTGAGAGAAAACAAAGCCGGGATTGGATTACAGGATAGTTAACAAGATTATGTGCTTTCCTCAGAGCGTTATGCCTTCCAGAGGTATTATTTCTAGCATCTCAAAGATGTGTTAGCCTAGATGCATAGAACAATGGACAGGTCTGGCTTGAAACCTTTCACTAAAGAAGTTATAGGGCCGGCGGAGTGGCTCCGTTGGTTAAGAGCTCGCTCAAGAGTGCGAGCTGAGCTCTGAGCAACGGCGGTTCTGATGCCAGCCCGAGCTGAGTTGCCGTTGAGCTGCCAACAGGTGGCAGGATGGCTCAGCTAAAAAAAAAATATATATATATAGGCCTAGGGCATGACTATCTACCGAGTAAATTCCAGTTAGGAATTTATGATCAGATCACCCTGGGAGATTACTTTCCATAGAACGCCTTTTTTTCTACACAAAAGGAAAGGTTACAAAATCTGTTCACATTGATTGAACCCCCACTGCAGCTGGGAGCTTCAGTCATGGCTTGCGTTTAATTTTCACAGTAGCTTTGGGTGTTGTTGCTCCTGAAACAGGGCCTGGTTGGCACCCCCACAGTAGAGGCCCCTCCACATCTGTGGCCTCACCTTTACTTGACCTACCTATAGCTTAACAATAGATCATTTCCCTGTCCCCTGTCCCACCCAGTTCCCTGTTTTAGGAAATTACCCTGAAACTTATGATTAATACCCTTAAGCTTATTGATCACAATCTCAATGGTCTACCAGGCTAATTCCATTATCGTTTGCGGGGGAGGGGTGTTGCTGACTCCACCATTGAATCACATGGCCACAGGGAAGGCTCTAGGGAGACCCCTGGAACCATCACATAGCCGCTGGAGGAATGCCCATATTTTCCCTTAAAAACCCCAAGCTGGTCTGAGGATGTTAAGGCAATTTTTGGAGGTATTAACCCGCTGCCTTCTCAGACCACTGGTGCTCTGATAATGAACGCTTGTTCTATGACCCAACTCCTGTGTCGATCTATTGGCTGAGAGGCACAGGCAGCATGACCCCCAGACTCATTTGGCTTCTGGTTTCACTCCCATTTAAGTAACTTAAGGCTCCAAGGGATTCAGTGATTTGTTCAAAGCCAGATGCTGAGTCCCAGTGCAAGTCTCCTGACTCAGGTGCCAGGCATCTTGCTGCCTCCCAGAGAGTGAAGGTAGGTGATAAAACCCCAGGTGTAGAATGCCAGTACAACTCACCTATCTTAAGCCCCACCCCCACACACCCCCAGGGACTGGTATTGTCTGAGGGCAGCTTCCTGGCTCAGGGGCAGAAATTCCCTGAGGCCTGAGGGCCCCAGGGCCTCTTCCTTCAAAAGTGCCTGCCTCTGAGGCCTCTGGTACAGACTTTTCCCAGAGTGAGATTTTTTTATGCCTTCAAAATGTCTGCTTCAGGCCCTAATGTTACCAGAGAGGAGAGCCCTCCTTGGCGAGATGTGCCCTCCTTGGCGAGATGTCCGGGCTTGACTCTCACACCAGGGGTCGAACCCAGCGGAGTCTGTGTGGAGTGTGGGCTAGCTTCCCACACCAGGGGTCGAACCCAAGCCTCAGGGAGAAAAACCAGGAAACTTAGCCGCCACGTTGGCGGGAGTTGGGCCCTCCTTGGCGAGGTGTCCAGGTTCTTGGCGTCTCAAGCAAAGAATTGAACGACACACAGAGGTAAAGTGGTAAAAAAAAAAGTTTATTAGAAGAGATAGTACACTCCAAAGAATTAGGAGCAGGCCAAGCACAAACAAAAGCAACTCAAGGCCATTATTAGAGGAAAAAGTATACTCCAAAGGGTTTGGAGCGGGCCCTGAGCAAAGACAAGGCTCAAAATGCTCAAAGGGTGGTGGCTGGCGGAGCCTGGGGGTTTTATCTTATTTCTCTAGGATGAGGTGTTCCTCTCCAGGCAGGCCTGGGACTGCTTCACTGACACCTGTGATTGATAAGGGTCCTTTCCAGAGTTCAGTCTGTTATAATGATATTAATGAACTTCTGGGCATATGTATGATATTATAATGATGGTATAATGAGACTAGGGTGAGATGGAGGTCATAGTGGCCTCTATCATGGTTAATGCTTAGGGCAGATAAAGGAAGGATTTGGGAGGTTTCCCGCTGGTGCTGCCCATAGATTGTGTTTGACTTGCAGGAATGCAGAGACCCAATTACCTGTCTCTAACTGCCTGACTTATTTCTTCTGAGAGACATGGTCCCCATAAATCTCTATGGAGAGTCGAGGGATGGGAGGTCTCTTCTGTATCTGCTTCCAGCTGAGAAGGGGGACCTACCAGGGATTCACAAAAGTTTTGCCCTATCTGATCTTAAATAATAAAACGGGGGTCTATTCTTCCTTGGTTGGGATGCACTGGGAGCCTCGCTGGGACATAATTTGTATCTCAATGGCCCCTAGATGAAGAGAGACAGATGTTAGTTAATAAATTAAAAGCACTGGCTCCAGGGATGGGACTCATAGCCCCAAACCCTGGCAAGAGTGTTCCTAATTTTGTGATGCCAGTGGGCAGATGGCAGCCTCACCCTGCCTTGGGCTCCTCAGTCTACTGCAGTGAGAGGGGGCATTGAAGGCTATGTAGTTTTCCAGGTAGAGGAAAGAACATATGATGCTGGGCACTCCACCATTCTTTTCTGGGACGACGCCTTTTGTTCAGGAGCTCGGAATTGTGGAGGCCACCTGAGACGGCCTGAATGAGCACACATTTTCCTGTGCACACAGAATCTGCAATGACATCTTTATGGTCATGTCATTCTTATTTTCAGGTGGGGAGGATATTATAAGATGGGTGAAAAAATATTTTAGTTTTTCATTATAGACTTACCTCACATAACTGTTTCGGTCAGGGTTATAATTAGAGTATGGCAAGTGAGGCATTTACCTCAGTATAAAATGTAAGGAGGCACCAAAAATCTTAGTCATCAAGATAAGTAATATTGTAATGTAATTTTTAAAATCATAATGCAAAAATTCATAATGAACCAAAAAACATTTTAAATGAAGGTAGGATCTGGCTTTTCGTTTTGCTCCCAATTTCAGTATGACCCAACACAGCACTGCTACTGATATCATCTGTGCCCCACTCTACCATTACTTCTTTTCTCTTCTTGGGGGGTGCAACAAGCTGTCCCTTAACATTATATGTATAAATTGTGTTTCTTTTCCATTGTTGCTTATTTTGTCAGTGTTCAGTTCATCTATTTTTCCATCTGTGAAAAATACGCAGATATCTTTAGTTGGGATAGAATGCACATATTTCTCAATAACATTTATGGACATGTTTTTTCATTCAGCAACTTTGTACTTAGAGGCAAGAATGAATTACAGTTAAGTGAGGGAAATATGTGCTTTTTCATTCTAAAAGTGGTAGAGCCACACTATAAAAATTACACACAAGTCAGATGAACCCCCAACTCTCACTCAGCACTCCTCTGTTCTTTTCTGGGACCATGCCTTCTGATCAGGAGCTTGGGATTGTGGAGGCCATTGGAGGCAGCCTGAATGAGCAAATGTTTCCTATGATGTCTTTATGCTTGTATCTATTCTACAGTTTCCTTCCACGCTTACAACTCAGGCTGTTTGCATTGTTTCCTGTTTATTTGCAACACTGTATGGGGCACCTTTGTACATAAAGCCTTTCCCTATCTTAGACGGAAAATAGCCATGAAAATGATGAAGGTGTGGCACATTGGTGTGATGCCAGTCCTGGGGACTTTGACTCTCCTGGCCTCAATGCTTCCCAGCTGGAGCACCTCACTGCAACAGCAAAACCAGCTCAAAATTGTACTATCCTGTTAAACGAGATACTGAGCTTCTCTTCAGAGACAAAAGACTGAAACCACAAATCACGCAGCTAAAGGATGCGCAGAGAGAACTTTGACCTCCAGCTGCACCCAGAACCAGTCTCCCTTCCCCAACCCACCCCAAGGAACCAAAGGATTCAGACATAACTGGAACTTGAACACCGATGGAACCCTTTTAGAAAGCCAAAAGTCGTTGTCCAGGGAGACCCATTGTTGGGACCCCTTTACTATAAATGACCAAGGTCCAAGGTCTTCCAATTAAAATTTGCCCCACCAGCACTTCTGTATACCTGTTCCTCCTAGCTCCTTAAAAACCCTTAACCTAGTCCAGTGAGCCAGGTGGATTTGATGCATCTCCCATCTTCTCGATTGGCAGCTTTTCGATCAACAAATCTTTCCTTACTCCAAACTCTGATATTTTGAATTTTCATCTTTTGAAGCATTGGGTACTAGACTTTGTTTGGTTCGGTAACATCACTATTCTTCTATCAAAAACAACTGAGGTATCAGTTCCAGAGTATTTTCCCTGAAACCCCCCTCATGTATGGTTTTGTTAAAAAACAAATTCAACCAAGTAAATGTGAGGACCTAATTGGCTTTATTAAGCAATTCTTGAATTGGGCAGCTGTCTACAAGATCCGACAATTAATTTTGTGAACTCATCCTATAAAAAGTGCTACATACCTATTACTGAATATCACTATAGTCACCTTCGAAGTACTCCCCTTGGGAAGCTATGCACCAATGCCAGCGCCTAGTCCACCCTTCAAAGCAATTTTGGAACTCTTTTTCTGGAATGGCCATCAGGGCTGTGATCATATTACCTTTGATGTCCTGAATGTCATCCAATTGTCTTCCTTTCAATATTTCCTTTATCTTTAGGTAAAGAAAGAAGTCATTGGGGGCCAAATCAGGTGAGTAGGGAGGGTGTTCCACTACAGTTATTTGTTGTTGTTTTTTTTGTTTGTTTGTTTGTTTGTGTGTTTGGATTTTTTTTTAGCTGAGCCATCCTGCTGCTTGTTGGCAGCTCAACAGCAACTCAACTCGGGCTGGCATCGAACCGCCGTTGCTCAGAGCTCAGCTCACACTCTTGAGCGAGCTCTTAACCAACTGAGCCACTCGGTCAGCCCCCCAGTTATTTGTTTACTGGCTAAAAACTCCCTCATAGACAGTGCCACATGAGCTGGTGCATTGTCGTGATGCAAAAGCCATGAATTGTTGGCAACAAGTTCAGGTCGTCTAACTTTTTCACGCAGCCTTTTCAGCACTTCCAAATAGTAAACTTGGTTAACTGTTTGTCCAGTTGATACAAATTAATAATGAATAATCCCTCTGTATCAAAAAAAGTTTAGCAACATGGTTTTGATTGTTGATTTGGACTGACGGAACTTTTTTGGTTGTGGTTGACTTCCATTGTTTACTTTGATGCTTTGTTTCAAGGTAGTATTAGTATACCCATGTTTCATCATCAGTGATAACACAGCCCAAAATATCATCTTGCCTCTCCAAAAGGTCTTGGCAAATGTCAACTCTCCTTTGCTTTTGTTCATCGGTGAGCTCCTTCAGGACCATTTTTGCACACACCTTTCTCATGCCAAGATTTTCAGTTAAGATTTTTGTAACTGTTTCTCTATCGGTGTTTACTTGGTTTGCTATGCTTCTCACAGTCAGCTAGCAATTTTGATGCATAATTTGACAAATTTTTGCAATGTTTTCATCAGTTCTGGTCGTTATTGGCTACCCTGACCTCTCTTCATCAGTGACATGTTCTCTCCCCTCAGAAAAACATTTTGTACACTGCCATTTTATTCATGGCATTATCCCCATAAACTTGGACTAACATGTCGCTGATTTCACTTCCACTCTTGCCAAGTTGAACAAGAAATTTAATGTTTGTTCATTGCTCTAATTCAAGCTCATTCTCGTGACAGCACACAAAAACATGCAACAACGACTAACACCATTCAGCAAGACATTGCCACACGTCAGTCAACAGGACTGACACAGCTGTGAGACACTGATATATCAAGGCAATGAAACCTTACTGAGCTGTTTGTACAGTGCTGCCAGTGTAAGCATATGGTGGCAAGTTAGCGAACTTAATTGTCAGACCTCATATCTAGCAACTACAAGGGCACTCTGAGCTGTTGTACAAATTGAAAGGTTTTATAGGGAAAAAAGTGGGGCAAGGGAGCTATTGAATAAAGAAAAACTTGTTTTTTCAGCCACACATCTTTTTGCGGGGCAAAGAACAGAAAGGATTTTTACAATGTAGACTGCTTCTTCTCTCTACAAGTGATAGGGATAGAGATGGCCCATGTGGCAGGTTACCTTACTGGTGCTTGATCAAAAAATTCCATACTGGCTAATCATGACTATGTTTCTGGGAAAAGTTGAAACTGCAATTAGATCAGGTTTTACATCTGGGTTTGGTATCATGGGCTTTAGCGTGAGTGATGGAGGCCAGTTTGGGCCTGTGGTTTTTTTTCCTTTGAGATACCTTAATTCCAAAATAAACTATATGATTTCAAATAATATCTATAAGAAAAAATGTCTTTAATGTACTGGTTCACTTCCCTCTTATATTTATTAAAAGAATTGCAGAGTAAGTAAAACAACTTTTTTTAATGTTTAAACCTCTTACTACATACCTTGGTACAGGCAAGATTAGTGTGTGGTCTATGGTGGGAGCTGTGCCTCTTAGGCCACTAGCCTGGCCTCACCCTTCCTGTCTGTGTGCACCAAGGCAACCAGAGTGAACTTTCAAAGACGCAAGTCAGCCTTATCACTCCCTGCTCACACCTCCCTAGGTGGAGACCAGCACTTATAAACACACCAGGTTCACTACAACAGATGCTGCCCTAAGACACTCACTTAACACTTCAAACAAGGAGGGAGTCACTATCAAAATCATCTCCAATTTACAGACAGGCAGACTGAAGTAGAGAACAGTGACCAGGAAGTAAGAGGCAGAGCCAGGGTGGGAACTCCTGGGCTCTGGCTATGCTGACCCCTCCAGTCTCATCTTGGGCCCTTTCAGGCTCCATAGCCCTTGCACAAACCTCCCACCCAGTAAGACCACCCACGACAGCTTAATGAGCTCCCCCTCCATCACCATCCTCCCTGCCTGCCAACTTGTTCAACTGATCATTCATCTTGGTCATTCAGATCTTATAGTTTCCCCCATGTGACCAATACATTAGACCAGGGGTTGGCAAACTGTGGCTCGCAAGCCACATGTGGCTCTTTGGGTACGTTTCAACTCAAAAGTTTGCTGACCCCTGGAAGAGCCAATCCTGTTCCTCACAACAATTTAAAAATTATTTGAGAGCCATAAATATATTTTTACATAATCACCATTATGTGAATAATATCCTTTAAAATTTTTATAAATGAAACTATGATAGTTTTATTTTCATTTTCAATTTTCCTTCAGAGCCTGCAGTTTGCAGGCTGCAGTTTGCTGACCCCTGGAGGCTCTTCTGTCTCAAAAGTTTGCCGACCCCTGCACTAGACCAACACAAATGAAATGCACTAAGGAGGGAAAGGAAAAGATCCCAAAAGTTCTGGAAAATGATAAACAAGAGTAAAACGATGTGAAGCGGTGTGAAACAACCGCAGGGAGGGCCAAGACACCCAGCATTCAGCCTGTGAAAGATCAGTGAGCTTCTGACTTCTCAGCGTTGTACACACCACTGATTTCAGCCTGCTATTTCCAGGGCGAACTGGAGCTAAGAAGCCTTGGGGTAGGGCTGTCCGGGCCTCAAGGCCCAAATTGGGGAAGGGGGACTGTAGGCCTGAAGGGCATCCTGAGAAAGCCACCCCTGACCTCCCCTAATAATGTCACAGCCTTGCAGGAGAGGCAAGGAGGCCCCCTCAAGGTGGCTATCCTGTGGCTGAGGGAAAATGGAGGTTCAGTCCTCAGCCCCCTCCTGGCCCAACATAGCCCGTGGTTAGGGGGTGGGGAGCAAAGGTAGCCAGGCTGGGCCCAGGCGGGGGTCAGTGGGCCTCCTCCTCCCTTTCACTTCACTTCACTGTACCCACTCCTCCCTGCCCTTTATCCTGGGACTGCAGAGCAAGCTGCTGCCAGGCCAACCAGGGCCTCTGTCCCCTGATCCTGTCTGAGGCACAGCCTCAGTCCCTGTGCCTGTGAAATGTAGGGTATGAACAACCTTTGGTACATAGTGAGGGCTAGAAATGTTTATGGCTCAGAAGCCAGTCCTTACCTGGCCTGAGGGCGAAGCAGCTTCTGTGGCCTTAATCAGACCTACCCCTACCTAAAACTCCCCCAGGACCCCAAAAGGAGGGTAGGTGGCTCAATGTGACTTCATCCAGAGGAGCCCAGGGGGGAAGCTGTGCTCTGAGGGCAGTCCCGCCATGGGGTCAGGATGAGGAGTCTAGCTGGCAGATTTCAGGGCCCTACAGACAGACAGACTGCCTATTCAAGGCCTATAGAACCAGGGCACCCCCCAACTCCTGAGCAGCACCTATTGGGCACCTAAATGCCCTCATGAGGGGCCCCAACTCCAGAACTACCCCCTTCCCCCTACACTCCACCCCATTCTCAGGGTTCCACAGTGAATTCAAGCTTTATTGACACACAAACTCTCCTGCTCCCTTCTGGTATCTCAGTGCCTGGGAGAAACAGGCTTGGTTTTAGGAAGCAAGCAGCCAAAACTGGGAGAGCCAGGATGGGGTGGGGAGGGGTGCTAAGACACCCCACCCCAGGTTTCCCTGAGTGGTGCTCCGCCCTAGAGCCGTGGGGGCTGCTTTAGGACTTGGGGGAGGAGAGGGCTCATCCCTAGGTGATCCTCCCTGGGGCTTCCAGGCACACTGGGAGAGGGAGCCCCACTGAGCATCTCCCACTCACAATGCCCTGGAGGGTGCAAGGAGCTGGCCCAGTGGCGGTCAGCAGTCCAGACCAATGGACACCAGCAGGTCCTCAAGTGTGCAGAGCCGCTGCCGCATCTCCTTAGCATTGCTGTAGGCCTGCACCCTGTTGGTCAAATGGAAGCGGATGTCGTCCACCAGCAGCATGGAGTCCTGCTCTTGCTGGCAGCCACAGCCTTGGCCTCCTCCTGCACTGCCTCTTCAAAGTCCTTCCGCTCCACCAGCTGTGGACAGGCTGGCTCAGGGCACGCCTGCTAGCCACCACCCACCGCAGCCTGCCCCCAACCACCGCAGCCTGCCCCCAACCACCGAAGCTCCTACCAGCCCACCTTCTTAATGACCTTGGCCATATCCTCAGTGCACTTGTCTTCGAGGCGTGCCAAGTGGAACAGTCTGGCCACACGCCACATGCCCACCACATTGTCTTGGTCCAGTAGGTAGGCCAGGCTGCGGCCGCACAGTCGCTTCAGGCCCGGCAACACGTACATGTCGGCCACACCCGGCACATCATGGGCTGCCTTCGGGGGGAACCTGAAGTGAAATAAGGAGCGAGGGAGGGTGCATTCCGAGGTCACCAAGACCCTGACAGGAGTTTCGCAGCAAGGCTGGGACCTGATGGGGGAGAGGGTGGCGGCTTCAGGCAAAGCAGGAGCTCCCTACCCATGCCGGGTGCACAGCCCAGAACCCTGCAGGCATCCATGGAACCAGAAATGGCACAAGAACTGGGGTTCTCATGCCTCACGCAGCGCAGATCTGAATCACACAGACCTGGGCTTGAAATTCTAGCTGTGGGACCTTGGGCAAGTTACTTCAGCTCTGTGCCTCAGATCGTCTGTGAGGTGCAGACAATCATGCCTGCCTTGAAAAGCTGTCAGAAAAGTGACAAAAGTTGCTTGTTAAAACTGATGCAGGGACCCTACTAAGGGTGGGGGAGTAACTATTGACCTGTTCTCTGCCACTCACAGAGGCTGTGGGTGTGATAGTTGTACCCTGTGTTAGAAGAGGCCACATGTTCAGCTCTGGTCCAGACTTTAGATGACCACAGGGAGCAGGCTGAAGACAGCCTGCAGAGAGCTGGACTGTGCTGCAGGAGAAATGAAGGAGCTGGGGAGGGGTCAGTAAATCTGTTCTTTAAAGGGCTAGAGGTAAATACCGCATGCCAAAAGGTCTCTGCTCAGCTCTACTGCTATGCAAAAGAAGCCATGGACAGCACAGAAATGAACGGGTGTGGCTGTTTCAGTAAAACTTTATTCACCAAACAGGCTGGATATGGCCTGCAGCCCAAGATGAGTGGACAACCTGGGTCCTAGTAAGATGCCTGCCCGGCCATGGGGAGAGGGGCACTCACCTCGACAGGAGAAACAAACCTCTCTTCTGTAAGTCACCGTATTTGGGTGTCTCTTTATTGCAGTGGCCTTTACACGCACACATTCCCCACCCCACCCCCTGGCAGAGCACCCTCTTGGCACTCTCTGCTGCTGCCCAGGTCACCCTGTGTTAGTGGAGACCTTGGGGCAGGTGAAGACACAAGGAGGCAGTGAGAGAACAGGGGAGGGGAGAACAGGGAGCCCCAAGAGTGTGCAGCAATCCAGAGGCAGCAGGCTCAGGGCTCCCTGCTGTTGTGGGAATCCAGGGTTAGTGTCCCCACCCACCCTGGAGAACTTGGGGACCCCACGTGGCTGACACTATGTCCCCAAGTGTCACGTGCTCGTGACGTGAGCCTTGTCACTCATTCCTATTCTGGAACCTAACGAGGCCCCCTCTGCCTGAAAGAAATCTCCAAACAGGCCTCACACTGCCTCTCCAGCCTTATGGAAAGCCTGCCCCTTGGGGCCAATCAAGACCTGGGCACGCCCTTGAAGCCTTGAGTGACGTGTGCTGTGTACCTGTGCTGACCCCCCCTCCTAATTCCCGCTCAGTGCACACAGCCCTCCGCAGCCTGTGCCTCCGTGTGTTCGGCATATGTAGTACAGCAAATGGGTGAAGATGTCGGGTTAGAGGCTGTGCAGGGTGACAGCCGGCAAGCCACCAGAGGCCTCCATCCTTTCATTCTCTTGAAAGTGGTCATCCAGCAGGGCCCAGAAGTAGTCACTATAGCCACAGAAGAAGGCCTAGGGAAGGCTGGGCTTAGGAAAGGCCAGGGCCTGGGCCATGCCCAAAGGAGCTGGCCCAGGGCTTAAGGCAAGGGGTTGGGAGACTGGGGAAGGGGCACAGCACCTTGTGGCAGAGAAAACTGCAACCCTCCGCTCAGAAGCAAACATCAGGACAGATGTTGAAGCCACTGGGGCCAGGGAAGGGCAATTCCCCTAGGTCACACTGGGGGATGGGAGAGAAAACACCATTAGAGCAGGTGGGAGAGGACAAAGCAACCAGCCTCAGCCAAGAGCCTACTCTAGCTTGATCCTGGAGGGTTGCACTGCCACCCCATTTACGGATCTAAATACAAGACAAACAACGATAGTAAGATCTCCCTTGTAGCTCGTGTTGGCTTTCCTGGCACTGCATCAGCCCAGCCATGTCTTTGAAGACCCCCATCTCCAACCTAACCAAACGGCACACACGATTGTGCCTGAAATGTCATCCAGGGGTGTGTGTCAAGAAAGCCTGGGACCAGGTTGCAGTCATAGTATGTCAGGGTTTCCCATCTGCTTTCCATAGATCATCCCTACTATACTTGAGGAATCAAGGCTTGAACAGCTCAAGTGACATTGCCTTAGGTCACAGAAACCCCTAGGGACAGAGATGTTGATATGCTGAGCCTAAAACTCATATGAAAATGCATTGGACCCAGAAAAGAAGTGATCTTGGAAAAGAAGATCAAAGCTGGAGGACTCATATTTCTAGATTTTAAAAGTTGCCACAAAGCAACAGTACTCAATACAGTGTGATACAAACATAAGGATAGCCACATAAAGCAATGGAAAAGAATTGAGAATCTATAAACAAACCCTTACATTTATCAGCAATTGATTTTCAACAATAGTGGCAGTATAGTGGGGGAAAGCAGAGTCTTTTCAATAAATGGTGCTGAGATAACCATGTATCTTTATGCCAAAGAATGAATTTGGGCCCCCTACTTCACACCATACACAGAAATTAACTCAAAATAGGTCAGAGACCTAAATGTAAGAGCTAAAACTATAAAACTCTTAGCAGAAAACATAGAAATAATTTTTGTGATCTTGGGTTAGGTAATCATTTCTTAGATATAACACCAAAAGCACAAACAACAAAAGAAAAATAGATAAATTGGATTATGGAAAATTTTAAAACTTGTGCATGGAAGGACATTATCATGAAAGTGAAAAGCCAACCTACAGAATAGGAGAAAATATTTTGCAAATCATATATAAAGTAAGGGACTTGTTTCAGAATACATAAATAACTTTAGCACCTCAATAATTAAAAGACCATAACCCAGTTAAAAAGTATTTGAACAAAGTATTTGGGTAGAATTTTTTCCAAAGAAGATATATGAATGGCCCATAAGCTCATGAAAACCTGATCAACATCATCAATCATTAGGGAATTGCCAATCAAAACCACAATGAGATACCCCCTCACAGCCACTAGGATGACTAGAGTTGAAAATGCATACAAGTGTTAGTGAGTAGCTGGATAAATTGGAGCTCTCCCATATTGCTAGTGGAAGTATAAAATGGTGCAGCCACTGTGGAAAACAGTTTGACAGTTCCTCAAAATGTTAAATATAGAATTACCATATGACCCAGGAATTTGACTCCTAGATATAGAGCCAAAAAAAAATGAAAACATATGTCCACACAAAAACTTGTAAATGAATACTCATAGCAGCATTATTCATAATAATTAAAAAGAGGAAACAACACAAATGTCTGTCAATTGAGGAATGGATGAATAAGATGTGGTTTATATCTGAACAATGGAATATTATTTGGCAATAAAAAAGAATGAAGTACGGATATGTACAGCAACTTGGATGAACCTGGAAAACTTATGCTAAGTAAAAGAAGCCCGTCACAAAAGACTACATGTTGTATGAGTCCCTTTATATGAGATGTCCAGAAAAGGGAATCAATAGAGACAAAGTAGATTAATGGGTGCCTAGGGCTGGGGTTTGGGGATAAGGAATGGGAGATGACTGCTAAAGGATGCAAGTTTTGTTTGAGGGACAAAAATGTTCTGAAAGTAGATTGTGGTGATGGATACACAACCCTGTGAATATACTAAAAAAACCTCACTGTATACATTAAATGTGTGAATATTAATTATATCTCAATAAAACTATATTTTAAATAAAAAAAAAACACACTGATAGTAAACAACTAGGCTCAGAAAATGGATGTGAGTGGCTCAAGGTCACACAGAGAATTGAACCCAAAGGTAGGTCTTATCTACCATACCCCCACCCCAACATACCTCCTGCCCTCCAGGCCCAGCTCCAGGCCATGGTGCACTTACTCGGAGATCAGGGGGCAGGGTGCAGTCAGCCAGTAGGGCCATGTCCTCCCAGAGCCAGGGTTCTTCTGGGGGGAGCCTGATGTACCTTCATATAAGTGCCTGGCTTGGATTCCACTACAGAGGAGAGAGTGCAGCTTCAGGAAGCCAGGCTAGCCCTGCCAATTCCCCTGCAAAGCCCTGGATCCCAAAGCCTGGACAAACCGAATTCAGACACTTCCGTGCACTTGGCCTCCAGGTCATTGAGTAGGTCCAATAACTGGCATTGTTTAGCCAGGCGCTCACATTCACTGATGTGTTCCACACCGACATCCAGGGTGCCGAGGTGCATGCAGCATGTGAGGTTCAGGGACTGAGAGGGGTCATTAGCAGTACCCAGGTACAGAGTTCTATAGGTGGTCACTCCCACTCAGCCATTCAGCTGCAGGGCTGGGACTTCTGGGCCTACATGCTGCCTTGGTTTCCCCACCCAGAGCCACTGCCTGAATTCTACAGGCTCCAGAATGGATGGGAGGGGGACTCAGTTTGTGAGTGAAACAAGCTCTTCCTTGCCGGGAGCCAACATCTGTCAAGGTCACACTGCCCTGCTCAGCACTGGATGTTTGGAGTGCTGCCTTATGGTTGGTCATGTAATATCTCCTGTCTCTATGAATCCATGTGCCTTTCCTCCTATAGGAGACAATATATTCACTGCATTTGTGACAAGTTCTTGTGGTACCTTGATGATAGCTGGTTGTGTAAGCCAGCGACGGGGCAAGATTTCCTAAAGAGAAGGAAACTCCCTAAAACAGGCTACAACCCGAGGGGACCCCTGAACTGAGATATTGGGGACTCAAACCCCTTGGAAACTGAGGTACAGACCTCTGACAACATAGGCCAAGAAGCCTGCCTGTGCCTAAGGGCCCTGCTGTGAATAGTTTCCTTAAAGATTAAAGGTCTTCAGGCCATTAGAGTTCTGATAGGAGGGGACTTCCTGACCATAGGGTATGTTAACAACTTTGTTTAAATTCTTTAACAGATACTGAAGCTTTGACTGAGAAACAGATGTAGCCCTCCTAGGACAAAAGATGTTAAGTATTGTATTTACATAGGAATAGATTTCAGATGGTTTTACCCTAAACACAGCCACTCCTAGTCCTTTTAGTATAGCCCTGTGTGTCTAGCTGCTGGAATTTGGGATAATGGCTAGGTAGTCATGGTAACCACTCTTTAGGCAATATGTAGAGATAAGTAAAGACTGAGTAAATCCTGGGAACTAGAAACCACCAAACTCATGTGATTGAGACAACGGTCAAGTATCCCTATAAAAAGAACATACTCTGGCAATCAAGTGTGACACTTTTTTCCTTTTCTCTTTAACTCCCCGGTGTCTCCACTGTCTCCCTTCTTTTCCTCCCTCGCCGATGCTGTCTCCACCCGAGGGAAACCCTGGTCAGCAGAGCCTGGTCCCCCGCACTTCCTTAGCAGACACATTAGCTCATTGTCTCCCAACCCAACCCAGGAAGCAGGTGGAACGACCTCCCACTCAGGGGACAAAGCACCAGGCTGTAAGAGGTCAGCGCAAGGCCACAGCTGGGTCTGCTGCTGGAGCGCAATGCAGCCCCCTCCCTGCCGCCAGACCGAACCTGGGGGTCATCTGTGTACAGGTACTGCAGTAGGGCCCCAAAGGCCACAGGGTTGATCTGCAGGTAGAGACAGCCAGGAGGAAAGGTCAGAAGTGTGGCCTAGCACAAGCCCCCCTGCTGTCCCTCTACTCCCCTTCTTCCCTCACCCAGGGAGGGACACACCAGTGGGTGCCTGAGGATCACAATGCTCTTTTTTTTTAAATTGTGATACATGGTATTTTTTTAAATTCTTTTATTGTGAAATAAACATTTTTTAAAATTAGTTTCAGGTGTACAATACAGTGCAATAGATATACTTTTTACCCCTCTAAGTGACAATCCCCATCCCTCAATTCTTCACCCCACTCCCCCATATCATACATATCTATTACAATTCCCTTGACTCCCTTCCACACTATACTCCACATCCCGTGACTATCTATATCTTCAATTACAGTTGGCATACAATATTATACAACATCAGCTTCAGGTGTACAGTGCAGTGATCAAGCCTCTACTCCATCGATGAAGTGGCCTCCCTAACAAGACATGTGACCATCTGACACCCTACAAAATATTTACATTATTAATTATATTCCCAGAACTGTCTTTCAAATCCCTGGCAATATCGTAGTTACCTATTTATGCTGTTTAATCCCTTTCCCCTTTTCCCTCATCCCACTCTCCCTCCCAACTAGCAACCAGCAGCTTTTCTTCTATATCTATGAGATTGTTTCTGTTTACTTTGCTCATTCATTTAGTTTTTCAGATTCCACATATAAGTGAGATCGTATGGTATTTGTCTTTCTCTGACTGACTTATTTCACTTAACGTAACAGTCTCTAGGTCCATCCATATCGTTGCAAATGGTACGATTTCATTGGTCTTTATAGCAGAGTAATACTCCACTGTATAAAAGTACCACAGTTTCTTTTTTTTTTTTTAAGATTTTATTGGGGAATTGGGGGAAGGGCACAGCGTTGGGGAATTGGGGAAGGGGAGCAGACAAGTTGCTGTCTTTCTGTTCTTCAGTTGTTGCGAGGACGTTGCTTCACTGGCCCATGTTGGTATCCTCATTGTGCTCTTCCCAGATGAGGCAGATTGGTCGCTGACTTCTGGATGGTCGCTTACCGCAACTATTGGCAGCTCACGCTGGCTGCCGGCCACTCACTGTAGCCTATGGCAGCCCACTGCAGCAGGCGCTGCAGCCTACACCGTCGCCGGGGCTCGCACAGCCCAGCTTCAGGAGGAGCTGTTAGCTGTAGAGGGAAGTGTCACAGGCTCTTGTATGCGGGACCCGAACCAGGGCTGCTGGCATCCCAAACCAGCTCTTAACCAATGCGCCACTTGGCCGGCCCTGTACCACAGTTTCTTAATCCAGTCATCTACTGATGGGCATTTCGGTTGCTTCCAAGTATTCCTGTTGTTAATAGCGCTGCAATAAAAATAGGGGTGCATATATTCTTTCAGATTAGCGTCTTGGGTTCTTCTGGGTAGCTACCCAAGAATGGAATTGCTGGGTCATATGGTAGTTCCATTTCCAGTTTTTTGAGATACCTCAATACCTGTGGGAAGCCGACAGCCTCCCTGTGTCTGACAAGGTCACATTGCCCTGCTCAGCACTGGATATTAGGTTGCCTTATGGTTGGTCATGTAATATCTCCTGCCTCTATGAACCCATGTGCCTTTCTTCCTATAGGAGACAAAATACTCACTGCATTTGTGACAAGTTCCTGTGGTTCCCCGATGATAACTGGCTGTGTAAGCCAATGACGGGGTAAGATTGGCTTCCTGAAAAGGAAACTCCCTAAGACAGGCTACAGTCCGAGGGGACCCCTGAACTGAGATATTGGGGACTCAAGCCCCTTGGAAACTGAGGCACAGACCTCTGACAACTTAGGCCAAAAAAAGCATGCCTGTGAGAGGCTGATGCACTTGCCTAAGGGCCCTGCTGTGAAAAGTCTCCTCAGAGGCCAAAGGTCTCCAGGCCATGAGAGTTCCAGGCAGCTTGCTGACCATAGGGTATGTTATTCAACAGCCTTGTGTGAATTCCTTTGTTTAGTGCTTTGTTGCAGCAACAGATACTGAAGCTTTGACTGAGAAACAGATACAGCCCTCTGTAGGATAAGTGGTGTGAGACCCTCTTTGATTGCTAGGTATTGTATTTACATAGGAATAAAACTTTAGATGCTTTTACCCTAAACACAGTCACTGCTAGTCTTTTAGTAGTAATTCAAGTATATGCCCTGTGAGTCTAGCTGCTGGAATTTGGTATAATGGCTAGGTAGTCATGGTAACCACTCTTTAGGAGATATATAGAGATAAGTCTATCCTTAACATAAGATAGTCATGATAAACATTCTTTGGATGATAGGCAGAGACTGGGTCTGGGTCTCAGAGGTTATCACAGTGAAAGACAAGATAATTCTTTAATGGAAGAGTAAGTCACAGTGCACCCTGGAGAGAGCACTTACAGGGAAGTAAAGACTCTGTGAATCCTGGGAACTAGAAAACACCAAACATTTGAAATGCTTTGTGATTGAGGTAATGGTCAAGCATCCCTATAAAGCGGACATGTTATTACATTAAAGTGTGACACTCCTGCGAAACTCCTTCGGGTGTCTCCACTCTCTTTCTTTCCCTCTCTCTTCTCTTTTCTTCCTCGCCGACTCCGTCCCACCCGAGGGAATCCCTGGTCCTCGCGGGGGCCGGCCCCCCGCAAATACTGATTTCCATAATGGCTGCACCAATCTGCAGTCCCACCAACAGTGCACCAATGTTCCCTTTTCTCCACAACCTCGCCAGCACTTGTTGTTTGTTGATTTATTGATGATAGCCATTCTGACAAGAGTGAGGTGGTATCTCATTGTGGTTTTTATTTGCATTTCTCTAATGATGAGTGAGGTTGAACATTTTTTCATATGACTGTTGGCCATGTGTATGTCCTCTTTAGAGAAATGCCTCTTCATATCCTCTGCCCATTTTTTTAATTGAGTTGTTTGTTTCTTTGGTGTTGAGTTGAATGAGTGTTTTACAAATTTTGGGTATTAACCCCTTATTAGATATATCATTGGCAAATATCTTCTCCCCTTCAGTAGACTGACTTTTAGTTTTATTGATGATTTCCTTTGCTGTGAAAAAACTTTTAAGTTAGATGTAATTCCCTATGTTCATTTTTTCTTTTATTTCCCTTGCATGAGGGGATATATCAGTAAAAATATTGCTTAGGGTAACGTCTGCAAATTTACTTGCTGTTTTCTTCTAGGAGTTTTATGGTTTCAGGACTTATGTTTAAGTCTTTAATCCATTTTGAGTTTATTTTCATATATGGTGTAAGTAGGTGGTCCATTTTCATTTTTTTGCACGTCAGTCCAATTTTCCCAGCTCTATTCATTATTTATTAAATAAACTGTCTTTACTCCAATGTAAATTCTTGCTTCCATTGTCATAGATTAAATGACTGTATATGGATGGGTTTATTCCTGGGCTCCCTATTCTGTTTCACTGGTCTATGTGTCTATTTTTATGCCAGTACCATACTGTTTTGATTACTGTAGCTTTGTAGTATGTTTTGATGTCAGGTAGCATGATGCCTACTGCTTCATTGTTATTTCTCAAGATTGCCGTGGCTATTTGGGGTCTTTTATGGTTCCATATAAATTTTAGGATTATATGTTTTATTTCTGAGAAAAATGTCCTTGGTAGTTTCGTTGGAGTTGCATTGAATCTATATATTGCCTTAGGTGGTATTGACATTTTAACTATATTATTCTTACCATCCATGAACATGGTATTTCCATTTATTTGTATCTTCTTTGATCTCTCTTCAGTGTCTCATAATTTTCTGAGTACAGGTCTTTTACTTTAGTTAAATTGATTCCTAGATATTTTATTGTTTTTGAAGCAAATTTAAAAGGGATTGATTTCCTGATTTCTTCTTCTGATAGTTTATTATTGGTGTATACAAATGCAACTGATTTCTGAATATTAATTTTGTATCCTGCTACCTTACTAAATTCATTTATCAGTTCTAACAGTTTTTTGGTGGAGCCTATGGTATTCTCTATATATAGTATCATGTCATCTGTATATATTGACAATTTTACTTCCTCCTTTCCAATTTGGATGCCTTTTATTTTCTTGTCTGATTGCTGTGGCTAGAACTTCCAGGAATATGTTAAACAGAAGTGGTGAAAGTGGGCAGGCTTGTCTTGTTCCTGATCTTAAGGGGAAAGCTTTTAGCCTTTCCCCATTGAGAACCATGTTTGCTGTGAGCTTATCATATATGGCCTTTATTATGTTCAGATATGGGCCCTCTATTCCCACTTTGCTAAGAGTTTTTATCATAAATTGTTGCTGGATTTTGTCAAATGCTTTTTCTGCATCTATTGATATGATCATCTGATTTTTATTTTTCAATTTGTTAATGTGATCTATTACATTAATTGATTTGCGGATGCTGAAGCAACCTTGCATGCCAGGAATGAATCCCACTTATCATGGTATATGATCTTTTTAATGTGATGCTGAATTCGGTTTGCTAGTATTTTGTTGAGGATTTTTGCATCTATGTTCATTAGGGATATCAGCCTGTAGTTTTCTTTTCTTGCAATATCTTTGATTTTGGGATCAGAGTAATAGTGGCCTCATAAAATGTACTTGGGAGCCTCCCTCCTTCTGTATTTTTTGGAATAGTTTGAGGAGAATAGGTATTAATTCTTTTTTGAATGTTTGTAAAATTCACCTGTGAAGTCATCTGGTCCACGACTCTTGTTTGTTGGAAGCTTGTTGATTACTGATTCAATTTCTTTGGTAGTAATCAGTCTGTTCAGAGTTTCTGTTTCTTTTTGGTTCAGACTTGGTAGATTTTATGCTTCTAAAAATTTATCCATTTCTTCCAGATTGTCGAATTTGTTGGCATATAGCTGCTTATAGTATTTTCTTAAAATTTCCTGTATTTCTCTGGTATCTGTTGTCACTTCTCTTTGATTTCTGATTTTATTAATTTGGGTCCTCTCTCTCTTTTTATTGGTGAGTCTTGCTAAGGGTTTGTCAGTTTTGTTTATCTTTTCAAAAAACCAACTCTTGGTTTCGTTGATCTTTTGTATTTTTTTTTTGTCTCTATTTCATTTATTTCTGCTCTGGTCTTTATTATTTCTTTCCTTGTACTCCCTTTGGGCTTGTTTTGCTGTTCTTTTTCCAGTTCCCTTAGGTGTAAAGATAGTCTGTTGATTTGAAATTTTTCTTCCTTCTTTTGGTAGGACTGCATGACTATGAAGTTCCCTTTTAGGACTGCTTTTGCTGCATCCCAGAGATTTTGGGTTGCAGTGTTTTCATTTTCATTTGTCTCAAGGTATCTTTTGATTTCCTCCTTGATCTCATTTTTGACCCACTCACTATTTGGTAGCATGTTATTCAGCTTGCATGAATTTTTTTTTTTTTTAGCTGAGTCATCCTGCCACCTGTTGGCAGCTCAACGGCAACTCAGCTCAGGCTGGCATCGAAACGCCATTGCTCAGAGCTCAGCTCGCACTCTTGAGCGAGCTCTTAACCAACTGAGCCACTCGGCTGGCCCAGCTTGCATGTATTTTTGTGTTTTCCAGTTTTCTTCTTATAATTGATTTCTAGTTTCATAGCATTTTGGTCAGAGAAGACACTTGATATGATTTCAATCTTTTTAAACTTGATGAGACTTGTTTTGTGGCCTAACATGTGGTCTATCTTGGAAAATGTTCCATGTGCAGTTGAGAAGAATGTATATTCTGTAGCTTTGGGGTGAAATGCTCTAAAAATATCAATTAAATCCAGCCATTTTAACTATGATGTGTTTTTTTGTGGGTGTTTGGGTTCAGCTTGTTTGGAACTCTCTGCATTTCCTGGACTTGTATGTTGATTTCCTTCACCCAGTTGGGGAAGTTTTTAGTCATTATTTTCAAATACATTCTCAGTCCCTTGCTTCTTCTCTTCTCCTTCTGGTATTCTTATGATGTGATTTGTTGTTGTGCTTGATCTTGTCCCACAGGTCTCTTAAACTATTTTCATTCTTTTTTATTCTTTTTCCTTTTTGTTGTGCCAACTGGGTGATTTCTGCTATTTTGTCTTTTAAATTGTTGACCCAATCCTCTGCTTCATCTAATCTACTGGTGATTCCTTCGAGTGTGTTCTTTATCTCTGTTATTGTATTCTTTAGTTCTAACTGGTTGTTTTTTATGATTTCCTTGTCCTTCTTTATGTCCTCGCTTTGCTCCTTAAACATTCTTATCATCAGTGTTCTAAACTCTGTCTCTGAAAGTTTGGATCCCTCTGTTTCATTTAGTTCCATTTCTAGAGTTTTCTTCTGATCTTCTACTTGGGACATGTTTCTTTGTTTCTTCATTCTGGCTGTCATTCTGTAATTACTTCGATGTATTAGATAGATCACCTAGAAAGGAAAAAAAGAAAGAAAGAAAAAAAAGGAAAGAAAAAAAGAGGAAAAAGAAAAAAAGGAAAACAAGAAGAAAAAACAAAAAGGAAAAGAAAGGGGAAAATAAAAAGGTGAGGGGCTCCCCGTCATCTTTATTCTGCAGACCACTTGCTCAGCAATAGTTTCTGGGTGATTCAGCACAAGCTGTTGGGAGGAAGGGCTTAACGTGTTATGTGCCAGCCTCCCTCTCAGGTTTGCAGCGAGCTTTCCTCAATTAGCTGCTGTGTGCTCTGTAACCATGCTCACTACCAAAATCCTCACAGGTTATTGCGGGTTGTCTGCTGTTGCAAAAAACCCGCTGTGGCCTGTGGAGGGGTGGGCCATGCACCAAGGGCTCAGGGTGCCTCTGGCAACATAGCTCTGGGTGGGTGGGCAGGCCCCCAAGGCACCACTGGATGTGGTCAGTGGCCCCCAGCAAGTCAGAGCAGCATGCATTCCTGCACCTGCAACCAGCCCACACAAACTCATCAGGAAAGATCCGACCGGATCACGGAGGCACACAGCTCCTGGCCCAACATTCTCAGGAAAACTCCCAGTCTCAGCCTGTCCCAGTGAGCCCCACGCAGATCACGATGAGCAGCCCAACAGCCAATCCCCAGCCTGGCAACTCTGCACAAGCAGTAAGGAGAGCTGGGACCCAGGGCGGTTAGCACACTCCCGCATCTCAATGAGCAGCCTGTTAGAGCCTGAATGCACCCACCTGGCATTTCCCTGGCAACACAGCACTAGCAGGGCGGAGGGTAGGGATCCAAGGCCACATGCGCATGCACACGTACACACACACACACACACACAGGCACTCCAGCACTTTCACCATACCAATGCAGTCCAGGACCTGACCCGCTGTGGGAGGGCCCAACCCTGAAAAAATGGCGCCCTCCTTACACTACTCGTTTGCAAGCTTCACACCAGGGGGACAGTGGTCCTCAAAACCTCCAGCTCCCGCGCCAAAGGCGCTCAGTGCAGTCCAACCCTGCAGACTCCTGAGCCCCACTCACACAGCTACTCCCTCCACCAGGAATCGGCGAGCGAGCCTGTGCACCGCCCCACTGATTCTCTAGCTGCCCTCAGCCTCACTAAGCCGAGAAAAGTCCTCACTAATTTCTACTGCCAGCTATTGTGGAACTCCTCTTCCTGGCAAAGCAACTCTGGGCTAATGAGCTCGGTGTGGGGCCGGAGGGTCTCCCCACCACTGAGGCATTCCCCATGGAGCTCGCCATCTCTCATCTCCGCCCCCTCCTACCAGACTTGATGTGGCCTCCTATTTATGTCCTTCAGAGGTTCTGTTCATCTAGTGTTCAGGGGACTTCCAAAGTTGAATGCTGTATAAATTATTTGTAATTTTGGTGTGATCCTGGGAGGCAGTTGGTACAATGTCTGTCTATTCCGCCATCTTACCAGAAGTCCAGGACCACAATGCTCTTGCCCTTCCCATTTGGTGTCTAGCATGTTGGCAAAGTAGGTGCTGCATGCACCCAGGATGCAGTGATGGGCCTGGAAGGGCTTCCCGTGCACCACAAAGACCACATCGTTGTGGATGCCCTGATCCAAAAGGTTGGGGAGGGGCCGGTGGGGGCTGAGCAGAGCACCTCACCTCAGTCTCACTACTGTATACCCCCAGCCCATCTCACAGGAGAGCCCTCAGCCCCATGCAGACACAGACCCACTGGGCAAAAGCCATCCGGATACCCTGTGCTCCATCACACTGCTGCAAGAAGTCACTGTAGTAGTCCCACCTCCTGCAGGAGGCTGTTACTTGCTTATAATCACACAGGGCCCAGCAGATGTTATCACTTGCAGCCCCACAGAGGCAGCTCTCACCCTGGAAAGTGTTGGCCTTGCAGTAGCGACACTGCAGCTGGGGAAGGGCCTGGGGAAATCCTAATCTCCATCTTTCTCTTTATCTCCTCCCCACATGTGGGGCAAGTCCTGGAGACCCCTTTCCAAATGACCCTGGGTCCACTCTGATCACTTCATCCACTTCCAGGGCCTAGGCACACAGGCACAGCCCTGTACACTCTCTCTCTCTCTCTCTCTCTCTCTCTCTCACACACACACACACACACACACACACACACACACACACGTATTCATTCATCCTACAGACGGCACAAAACAGAGTAAGCTCAGAGGCTGGCCCTGATCTGTGTGTGGGGACACTGCCATAGACAGACAGGTCCCTGTCCTCATTGAAGTGACACTCCAGTAGGGTAGGACAATAGATTAACAAATGATATTAGGTGCTACGAAGAAAAACAAAGCCAGAAAAAGAGTGACAGTGATGACAGCTGCCACATAGGGAGACCATGCAAGGGCACTCTGGTGGTGACAATGTGTAGAAACCTGATTGAAATGAGGGAGTCAGTCACACAAAGACCTGGGAAAGGGCAGTCTAAGCAGGAAGAACAGCAAGTGCAAAGGCCCTGAGGTAGGAGTAACTTGGAGCGCTGGAGCACGAAAGAGAAGGCCAGTGTGGGTGGAACAATAAGCACATGGGACAGCCAAAGAAGAGAGGGGCCAGAGATGAAGAGGCAGGTCATCTAGTAGCTCTCAGGCAAAACAAGGCATTCTTGTTCTATGCTAAATGCTACTGGAAGCCATCAGAGGGTTTTTAATAAGCCCACTAGATTTGTTGAGCTCCACTTGGCTGCGATATAGAAAACAGACTGTAGGTGGGGCAGAAGGGGCAACCATAAGACCAGAGAAGAGGCTGGCATTGCATCCAGGGAGAGATGGTCCAGGGAGAAGTGCTGTAGCTGGGCTGAGCAGGAGCAGTGGAGATGAGAAGTGGGCAGAGCAGAGAATAGGTTCTGAAAGTAGAGTCAACAGTTTGCTGACTGGGTGTAGGGGTGAAGGAAAGAGAGACCTCAAGGGTGTTTGCAAATGTGTACACACGCCTTGGAGCCCTTGCACACGTGTACACGTGTACACACACACACACACACACACACACACACACACACACACACACACACTGCCCCTGTCCCCTTCTCTCACCGTTGGCCAGAAGGTAGAGTACCAGCTCCTCATGCCCACATAGGTAGGCGTAGTACCTGAAGGGGAAAAAGGAAGGAGTACCAGGAGGCAGTTGTCAGGACTGAAGAGGCTGCCCCACCCACCCTGACCAACCATCCACCTGACACTCAGAAGAGGGTGCTGTTCCACTTGCCCCATACATTCACCTCCACGTCTCGCTGTTCTACCAAGCACTGGGAAGGGAGGGGGTATAGGTCAGAGCCTGGGGTCAGGAGGGTCATGGTCTGGGAGAGGAGACCCATGGACAGGGGAGGAGGTAAGACCTCTTTTGGCTGAAGGAAGCCTCCAAATGAGGGAAGGTGACAGGCAGACCAGAGCAGCAAAACCATTCCACATAAACGGACCAGCACAGACAGGGTATGGAGGTGGGAATACAAAAGGCTGACCCTGCGTATCAGAGGCCAGGCCGCAGAGCTGAAGAGCCTGAGCCTCTGGCCTGAAGGCATTTGGGAAAGAGGAGGAAGTAATGGGGACTTTGCTCCTCCCAGGGCCTCTGGCTGCTTGAGGCAGTAGGCTGGAGGCAGGGGGACCAAAGAGGAGGCTGCTGCAGGCATCCTGGCGGTGAGGAAACGCGCAAAGAAGTAGACAGAGTCTAGAAGGCACAAGTCAGGAGACAGGTAGCTGATGTCAAAGTAAGGGGGTCACCATGGATGGTGGTGGAGCCATCACTGAGCGGGACAACCTGGGCGGACATCCAGGTTGCATACTTAAGGGCTGAGTAGTATTCAGCTCTGGGAGTTATCAACTAACTCCTAAGTGGCACCTGCTGCAGGGAGGGACCCAGAGAAGCTGTGAGAGTAAGTAATGGGAAATAAAGTAAGTAAAGGGCCAAGGAAGAGAGATGTCCCAACAAGACACCCTCTCCCTTCCTGCCAGGCCCATGGAGATGGTGATTTCAGGGCCAGATTTGCTTTAGTTGCATTTAGGAGTTTCCGAGTCCCCAGGGACCACAGACTAATTCTGGGCCTTAGGTGTTGCCAGCGCCAGGTGCAGAGGAACGAGAGAGGAGCCACGTCAGGAATGCCAGGCCTGCCCGCAGTCTGGCCTCTGGCCCTGGGAGCTCAGAAGGTGAGTCTCCACTTCTCTCTGCCCACTTCGACTCCGGGCCTCAGCGTGGCGAGTTCTCTTCTCCAGGAAGCACTCCGGGACCTCCCAGAGTAAATCACCACCAGGACCCCGCCCCCATGCACCCCGTCTGTAAGGCTGCAGGCAGCTCCTGGGCAGCCTCTGGGCCACGGCTGCGGCGCCCAGCTGCCTGTTGACGTGTGGTCTGCAGTGGGTCGGGTGCTGGTGCCGCGGCGCCAGTCCGTCCTGTGGCTGTCCCCTGCACGCCTCTAAGGGCGCCACACACCCCTGCTCACTTCCCGAGCAGCGGGGGTCCTCACCGCGCGGCCCATGTCCCCTTTCCGGTAGCTAGCGAAGAGCTCACTGGTATCCATGGCACCGACGGGGCGGACACAAGCCGATCGACCACAGGCAGCACAGCAGCAGCTTCAGCGAGCCCCGCCGGAAGTAAACAGGCGCCAGCCCCGCCCCGCTCGCCCCACCCACCACCGCCCCGCAGCAAGAACGAGTCGGGCAGGCGGATAAGCTGGGCCCGGCGTGGGTTCCGGGTGGCTTTAATGGGGGTCCCGGGACTGGCGGCGTCTCGAGGCGTCGGCTAGGGAGTGGGGAGGGCTGTGCCAAGGCTGATCCGAGGGTCGGTGGGAAGCACTGGGGGCCAGGCTGCGGGGGAGCGGCGGGCAGGGAGAGAGGGTCACCACCATAAGCCCTGTCAGTTCCGGGGCAGCGCGGGCGCACGCCCTCACAGGTGCGTGTCCTCCTCAAACATGTCCGAGTCCTCGGGGTCCCGCTTGCCCCCCATGAGCGCGCTCCAGCCACCCGGGCCATTGACAGCCCCGCCGCCGTTCAGGCTGGGTTGTTTCTCCTGCATCTCCGACTGGCTGTCGCTTGCCACGTCCAGCGTGGGGTTGTCGTGGCAGCCGTTCTCTACGAAGCGCAGCTCCTCGCCGTGCGACTGCGGGCCAGGATAGGGCCGCTGGGCAAACTCGGAAGGCCCTGGCACCCGCCCGCCCCACCAGCTTCACGGTTCCCATTGACCTTAAACAAGTCACTTAACTGTTCCTTCCCTAGTGTGTGTCAAACTCTACACGGGGAACCAACCCCAGGGGACCCTCGACAGACGCCACTTCCTCCACAGCTCAACTCTTTTCTTAAAATAATTCTACTGATCTTTGGACTGAACAAGCTTGTGGTACCAGCTGATCCCTCCCAACAGCCTCTTTATATACTTCAGAGAACATAGGAGTCCTGCCATGCTCTCTCCTTTGTGGGGAACCTTTCTTGACCCCTGGGCATTACTGACCCAGGGCTTCTCCGGTGAGACATCCAGATGAGCTCAGGCCTCCAGAACCACCCTGACCCCAGGAGGGGCTAGTGCCATGGAGGACCCAGTGGGTGGGGCTGGCGCCCTGCACAGAGGGGCAACTGGGATGCAGGCACTCGACAAACGGCCTCACCTGCAGTACCCCATCCCAGGACAACTACTGCCAGCCCACCTGAGACGAGGACACTGAGTCTCCAGATGATGGACCTTACTGGGCACACTCCCATCTCCATCTGAACTACCCCCAGTCCAGGACCCCTGCCCTACCTGCCCCCACACTCACCACATGTTTGAGCTTGGGCAGTCGGCGCTGCCAGCAGTTGTAGAGCAAGCCCAGCACAATGATGATGACACAGATGGCACCGATGACCACCAGCACCACAAAGAGTGTTCCATAGTCGCTACGCACCTGGCTGGCCCGGGCCTGGCAGCTGCTTGTCATGGAGTAGTTCTGGATGCCAATCTGGAGGCAGGAAAGGCCAGGCTCCTTAGTTGAGGTCCTGGGGTACTATGGCTCCTCATGGGGCGTTGGGGTTAGAGCTCAGGAACAGGAATAGGCTTCGAGGAGCTGGCACACTCCTCGCTCCTGAAGCTCCCTATGAGGCCTGGAACTATGTTCATGAGGGACTCTCTTCCCTATGCCTACCCCATTCACCTGAGGACAACTCCAAGCCTCTGTATTACACATCTCCATTCCCCGCCTGCCCTCACATCACCAGCATGGCTCTGCCTGACCCTGACCCTGCTGGGACAGAAGTCTGGCCCTAAACTCACCTGGGCCCTGAGCCCCCACTGAGGCTGGGTCCTCCCATGCTGTCAGTCATGATGCAAACTAGAGACCCCACACCTGTCCCACCCGTATAAAAACAGGCAAGGGCAGCTATGATCTCATCACATATCCTTTACCACAAACCACTACTAAATCAGTCCCCTGAGACACTGCTTCCACCTTGGGGGTGGGGTATTCTGGTATCATTCTGGCAATTATGGGCCAGAGATAGTAGAGGTGATGCTGGGAACAACCCACATCATGGGCTACCCCCAGCCTACCAGCTTCCTCGTTCTAACTGGAGTGGTCACCAGTGGTGTTTAGCTGCCCAACCCCACTCCCATACTGCAGTTTGTCTTGGGTGGGCCTGCTTTCTCTGGCCCAGAGGCTGCTGTTTCCTGATCTGGTCCAGTAGATGTTCTCTCCACAAATCAGCATCCAGGCAGAGGGGAGCAAAGAAGGTAAGGTGCCCTCCTCAGATGACAGGTGTCAGGGTGACGGTACTGGCTCCTGGCTTATGGTACAGAGACCTATGAGCCCCCTTTCTGCCTTGTGCTCCCCTTTGTTAGGTCAGGTGTTCAGCTGTTTCTTGGTTTCTGTGAACTGTGTATTTCCAGTACTTTTCTCCCTTGACTTAAGTTATCAAGGGTCCCTTTTTCTAGCTAGAACTTGCTAAATTTGCCCACTAATATACTTCCAAAGGCCTATCATGCTTTTTGGCCACATCAGTCAGAATGAAGTGTCCAGTAAAGCCAGAACACCCAGGGGCTGGGAGAAGAGGCAGGAGGGTCTGTAAAAAAGGTCAAGGCCAGCCCATTCTCACCAGCTTCCAGTGTTCACAAACCCAGACAATCATAACCCAAACAGCTCTCAGTATAAATAAACAGCTCTCAGTATAAATACAGCAGTGTTTCAGGGTGGTATAAATACAGCATCGTGGTGGAAAGCCAGGGTCTAGGGTTGTTCAGGCTAGTCCAAAACCTGGCTCTACCACTACTATCTGTGTAATCTCAGGTGAGTCACCACCCTTCTCTGGGCTTCAGCTCTCATCTTAAAGGGAATACCAGAAGTATTCAATAGGGTGCCTTACTTAATGCTCACAAGCCCTGAGGGTGTAGTAAGGAAACCCAGCACAGTATGGCACTCAGTAAGCACTCAACATTCTTATCAAAAAAAAAAAAAATAGAACCCCCATGTAATCCACCCCTCATCCTTGCACGTACTACATAGGAAGGCAGGAGATGATGCACAGCTCATCTTTGCTGTCAAATACTGCACAGCGCTTAAGAATGGGGAGGACTGATGACATCACGGTTTCACAGTGAGTGAAGATGGTGACTGTCCTCAAGAAGGGAGGTGGAATGAGGGGCAGGAGGACCAATGGGGACATGCCCATCCCATCAGCCGTGGCTCTGCTCCACCCTGCACAGGTGCAGCAGGCAGCTGAGGAGGAGAGGCTGGCTAGCCTGTTTTCTCAGCCCAGGTCTCCAGGAAGGGCCAGATGGCTGGGTTAGAGGTGCCTCTCAAGGAGGCAGCGCCGTCTGCTGTGCTCTGGGCCCCGCCCCTCCACCCCAGATGGCCAAGCTCGACAGACTCCCCTGGTTCCCAAAGCCTGCCCAGGCCTCTCGAGCTTTTTTCTGTGGTTCTGGAGCTGCAGAGCGTGCTCCCACCCACTAGGCTTCTGAACAGCTCCTTGGCTACACATGGTGTTTCCCTGGGTGTGCCTACCCAGAAAACTCCCACCTAAACATCAAGATGCCCCTCAGAGGTCCCCTCCCCTCTGAATCCTCTCCTGACCACCACTCCCTCTGTGGCCCCTTTCTGCCCCTGGCTGTCCATGCATGGTACAGTTGGTAGTTGAGTGCTCACATGCTCTGTCTCTCCCACGAGAACTGTGTCTTACAAGTAGGAGACCTGAAAGGAAGAGCTGCAAAGCCAAGTTTGTGTTTTGCTCCTTTGCAATGCATAGTACAGGCTGCCTCCTGCCCTCAGGGAAGGAAGACCTGCTCCTAGAACTTTAAGGAATAGAAGGGGAGCTCTCCCTGCCCTCTTACCTCCACCAGACTCCTGCGGATGTCACCCAGCATGGAAAGGACATCTTGAGTGGGCACCACCCCTGGGGGGAGACACCATCATCAGCACAGCCTTGGCCACTAAAGTACAGCCTCTATAGGTTACCAGCCCCCTGGGACAGCCTCTGGCCTAGCTTCCAAAACCTCACTCCCTGGCTCCTGACCACACACAGACCTCATGGGGCATGCATGCCCACTCTCTCCTCTGCTTACTGCCCAGGTTGACTCATTAAAAAGATTTAGTGAATACCCACTATGTGACAGGTGTGATACCAGGCATTATGAATACATCCCTTCTCAGCCCACCACACAGCATGCAGTGTCATCATCTGGCACCTATGCTGAAACACCTCTTCCTCTTTCTGTTCCCAGTGTTCCCACCCTCCTCCTGTCTCCAAGCTTACAGGTACTCCCAGACCCTAAACTAGGGAGTCCAAGTTTCATCCTGTTATCCTAGAGGTCCATGTCCAACAGCCTTGGCTGTACTTTCCCACAGTTCTGCAAGCGAGTTCCCATGGCATCCAGAAAATTCTACTGGTTTGACTTGTCTCCCACTGCCTTCCTGGGCCCTCTCCCCAGACATGCTAACGCCCCCTCCTGTGGGTGCCCCCTCACTCACCCTGCTCGCCCACTAAGGTCATTAGAAGGTGCTGCTCCTTCTCATTGGGCTTGCTCAGGGAGATGTGCCAGTCCCCATGGTGGCCGCTGCCGTGGCGGGGCAGCACCTCCTCCACCAGGGCCAAGAGCTGCAGCCCCCGGTGCTGCCGGAACACCTCCTACAGAAGCACAAAGAGAGCCTATGCTCAGTGAGGGAGATGGCTCTACTCACCCTTGCCTTTAGGCTCAGCCCCACTCCAAACTCTGCCCAGAGGCCAAACACTGGGAAAGGTCATCTAGCTATTCCAGAGGGCAATGCTCTGGACTGCCTGAAAGGCTGTAAGCCTAGCCTTCGGGAAGGCTGTGGGTTTGTTCCCTACAGGCATCCATGTGCTTCTCTTGCCCTGGCTTTGCACCATGAGGAGGGCGTGGGGCTTGCCCAGGGATACTCCCAGTTGAGCTGGGGGGAGACATACCATATATGATGACAAGTCCAGGAAGTGGGTGTATAGCACGTGAAGGAATATGGGAGACTGCTCACAGTGCCTGCATGTTCAAGTATAGTGCTAGGGTAGGGATAATGGACCCTACCCTATGTGCAGAGCAACCAAAAACCAGGAGAGGTGGGAAGCAGTCTAACTGCACTTATCTCGCATCTGGCTTTGCAGACACACAGCCCAAAGTTGGGGAGTCAAGAAAGATATCTGAGTACTCTATCAGTGATTCTGGTAACCAGGAGAACTGAAACAGAGATGGTTAAAATGGTAACCTCCCCAGAAGCAGCACTGGGAGCAGGAGGAGAGGTATAAGGAGACGTTTTTCTCATCTGATACTCTCTTGAACTGTTTAGGTTTTCTTGACCTTGTATATATGTAATTACACACACACACACACACACACACACACACATAGTTGTTAGTTGTTTGTTTTAAAGCAAGAGGCTTGTACTGAATGGCAGGAGCTCAGGCTGGTGCTGGAGGCCAGGACCCTGCCTCTGGCTCCGAGTCTGCCACTGTCCCTACCTAGCCCAATCTGGGAAGAGACCATCATTTGGCCCTATGGCTGCTCCCCATACCCCACCTCCCAACTCCCCACCCCCCAGATCTTCTCCATCAGCCTTCTCTCTCCTGTACCTGGGAAATCAACAATGCCCCTGCTTCCGGCATCCAAAGCTCCCAGCTAGACACCCATTTCCCAGCTGCTCAGCTCTCTCTTAAGTGCCCTGCTATGAAGCTTCAAGCCAAGGCTGCCCATGAGGCACAGGTATCTCATCAGACCACCCCTGTTGTACCCCTGACACTCCTAGTCTCCTATTTGCTAGAGCTCAAGCTAATGAGCTTTCCTTGGTTGTCATGTCAACCTGAAGGCCACCAGGGTGACTGAAGTTCCTTGATACCATGACAAGTGCCAAGTTCAGGCTCAAGACTTGGCACTCACTGGCCTAACAGAAACCCAACTAAGTTCTGAATCTGGGAGAAAATTGGTACCTGGAGATAGCCACATGCAGCTAGGAAAGCCCTAATTCCTGAAATGGTTCTTACCATCTTCACATGCATGTGTATGTGCAGGGAAGGGGTGCATGCCTGCATCTACCTGAGCAGGGTGTAAGGTGAATACACTGTGACCAAGCAGCCCCAGTGCTTGCAAAAAAAACACCCTCCTGCCATGGGCAGTGCCTCCTCCCTCCCTATACTCCATCATGTGTGCATGCCCCCCATTTTCCTGGGTCCAGCTGTTTGCATGGCTTAATCCTCACAGTAAGCTCAGGGTGTTAGGACCAATACCCACATTTTCAGATGGGGAAACTGAGGCTCAGAGAAGTGTAGTATTTTGCTAAAGGTCACAGAGCTGATAAATGGCAGAACCAGGAATTGAACCCATCTTACTTAGATTGCAAAGCCAGGGCTTTTCTCCCAGGCCACTCACACTCAACTCCCACCTACAAAATAAATGATATGAAATACACAGTGGTCACATTCCCCCAGAACTGATATTGTGAGTCTGTGGGCGTCAGGGAGTCAATCCATCAAGCTGTACACTTCAGAACTGTGTGCTTTTCTGGATGTATATTGTAAGTTTTTACAGCTTTTCTTAAGTGCAGTATACTCGTGGATGTACATTAACTTCCCTGCTGACTGCTGGGCAGATGACCCTTCTTGCACATCACACAGTTTCTCCGACTGTAGGGGCTCCAGCTCCACTGGGATGGCAAACAGGAAGGGACATGTCATTTGTTACCCATCAGATCATTTTGACTTTTCACAATATGGCAGACAGAACTGAAGTCCTGCTGTCCCACCTTGCTACAAACACACAGAAATACTGGATAAAATACAACAGAACAATGAAGATGTCCTAAAAGCATGTCCAAGCTCATGCTCAAAGGAGGCAGAAACAGAGGGAACTCAAAGCTAGAAGAGTAAGCAGGCACTAAAGCCACAGTAATTCCTGGGGTTCCAGGACCCAGATATAGGATCCAGGAGCTGGACACCCGGCTTTCAATGCACATATGTAAACAGGAAATGTGCTCCTGGCCCAAGCAAGGTGGAGAACTAGAGCGGAGTACCAGGATAGAGCCTTAAAGAGCAGCCCTTTCAGTGAAATGGGGACTTGAAAAACTTCCCACTCACCTGGAAGAGCTGTAAAGGGTATGCCATCTGCCTGTGTCCATGGGAAGGAGAAAAAAAGGTTACCTAAGATCACTTAAAAACCCAGGTTTGCACTTCACCTGGGTATGGAGCCCAAATTTGTAGTCCTTTGTGGTATATAAATCCAAGCCAAGAAATTAAGATTGAAGCTGATTTAGGACTACTGGAACTCCTGATGGTTCCCTGAAACCACTCTGTAGTAGGAATTCTTTTACAACCTAGGGCTGAAAATGAGATCACAATAAATGATGAGCCATAGGAGGGAATATGGCACAAATACAACAGACAGGAGAACGGACTTGACAAGATGTGGTATCACCAAATATGAAAGCGATCATAAAATAAGTACGTTTAAAATAATTAAAGAAGTAAAGGAAAAGAAACCATTAGGAAAGAAGAGAGCAAAATGAAAAAAGGGAGAGATCTGGAACCAAACAGAAATTCTAAAAATATGAAACAGTTATATATATTAAAGACTCTGGGCTGGCCGAGTGGCACAGTGGTTAAGCTGGTTTGGGATGCCAGTGACCCGGGTTTGGATCCCACATATGAGGGCCAGTGACACTGTCCTCTAACAAAAAAGAAAGAAAAAAAGACTCAACTGAATAAGTCAAACACAGAATTAGACACAACTGAGGAGTTACTAATTTGGAAGTTAGAGCTAGGAAATCACCCAGAATGCATCAGAGATTTTTTTAAAGACATAGAAAATATAAAAGTGTTATTAAAAGGCATTGTAGAGGGAAAAATAAGGTCCAATAAACTTACAATAAGAATGGAGAGAAATAGGAATCTGGCAATATCTAACAAACTGTATATGTAATCCCAGTTCTAAGAATTTACTCTGAATATACATCCCAACAAAACAAAAATACATGTACACAATATTATTCATTGTAGCACTGTAAATACTTACAGAATATTAGAAACCACCTAAATACCCATACGAAGGAAATGTGATTAATAAACTGTGGTACACATACATAATAATAGTATGATTCAGTTGTTAAAAAAAAAATGATTAAGAATGGTCTCCATAGGGCCGGTTGAGTGGCGCGGTGGTTAAGCACTGGCTTGGGAAGCCAGCGGCCATGGTTCGGGTCCCACATGTGAGGCCCAGTGACACTGCCCTCAAAAAAAACCAAAAAAACAACAACAAATGATCTCCATAAATGGACAGAAAGTGATTTCCAGAATATATTGTTAAGGGAGAAAAGCAAAATGAAAGAGTATTTTTATGAACTGAGTTGTTGAAGCCCTAACCCTCAGTATCTCAGATGTGGCTATACTTTAAGAGGTGATTAAGTTAAAATGAGGACATTAGGGTATGCTCTAATCCAATGACTGGTGTTCTTACAAGAGAAGGAGATTAGGACATAGATACAAACAGAGGGAGGACCATGTGAGGACAGATGGAGAAGGCAGTCATCTACAAGCTAAGAAGAGAGGGCTCAGGAGAAATCAAACCTGTCAACACCTTGGTCTTGGACTTTCAGCCTCCAGGACTGTGAGGAAATAAATTTCTATTGCTTAAGCCACCCAGTCTGTGGTACTTTGTTACGACAGCCCTAGCAAATGAATACAAACATAAATAGTATGCTACCTTTTCTGCAAGAAAGAAAGAAGAAATTATACATCTGCTTATTTCTATAAAAAGAAACCCAGGAAAGATAACCAGAGACTAATGAGATTGGTTACTAATGAGAAGGAATGGGTGGAGAGGGAGAGAAAGAAATGATGGGAGAGTGGTATTTCTTAAAGTATACATTTGTGTATCACTTAGATGTTTAGAACTGCAGTAATGTTTTACATACTCAAAAATACAATTAAATCAACAAAGATGAGGAAAAAACTAAAATTGAACATAAACAGAAACAAATAAACCTAACTATGTTTCAAATTTATAACTACACCAAAAGGGGAACTATTATTTATTACAAAGCTATGACATTTTAGGTAAAATTGGAGAAGCCAGTGAGTCTGCATGGCTTTATGTAGACCTTGAGGGTCAAATTCCTCAAACTGAAGCTCTAACTTGCAAAACCTTCCCTGTGAGACTGTGAATACTTTTCACTCTTCTTCTCAGGACATGCTCTCTGGATAGCCCCATCATTTTTTATGCACATTACTGCTATTACTCTGGTAATGAGAAGGTCATAAAACACAAAGAAAGGCTGAGTAACTTTTCTTCCAGATTAAGTAGACTAAAGAGACATGACAACCAAATGCAATGCATGATCCTGGATTAGATCCTAAACCAGGGGAAAAGAAGCTAAAAAGGACATTATTGGACCACTGGTATAATATAAATAAAGTCTATAGATTATAGTTTTCTATCAGTGTTAATGTCCTGATTTTGATAATTTTACTATAGTTGTCTAAAAAATAAATTCTTATTCTGAGGAAATACATACTAATGTATTTTAGTATGTATTAGGGGTAGGAGCAAAAGGGAATGATGCCTTCACCTAACTCTCAAATGGTTTGAAACAATGCTAATGATTGGTGAATCTGTCTGAAGGATATATGGGTTTTTTTGGTACTATTCTTTATGTTTGAAATTATACCAAAATAAAAAGATACAAAAAAAGAATATAAAAAAATTAAAGGCATTTTTACATAAATAAAAGTCTGAGATATCTTTGAAGAATGCGCTACTCAAGATATATTTCAGGAAGAAGGATGTTAAACCCAGAAAAAAGAAATGGGGATGTGGGAAGACAAGTGAGCAAAGAAATTAATAAACATATTGATAAAGTGAAATAAGCATTGACTATTAATAATAATGACATGCTCAACATCATTAGTCATTGGAGAAGTGCAACTCTAACCCATAATAAGATTTTACCTCACACCCATTAGGATATCCATTATCAAAAACTCAGAAAATATTGGTGAGGATGTGGAAAAACTGGTACCCTTGTCCACTGCTGATAAGGATGTAAAATGGTGCAACCACTGTAGAAAATAGTATGCCAGTAACTCAAAATATTAAAAACAGAATATGATCCAGCAATTCCACTTCTGGGTATAAACCCAAAAGAACTGAAAGCAGGGTCTTGAAGAGATATTTGTACACCCATGTTGATAGCAGCATTATTCATATAGCCAAAAGGCAGAAACAATCAAAATATCCATTGATGGATGAATGAACAAACAAAACGTGTACCCATGCAATGGAATATTATTCAGCATTAAAAAGGAAGGAAATTCTGACACATACTGCAACATGGATGGACCCTGAGAACATTATGCTAAGTGAACTAAGCCAGTCACGAAACAACAAGTACTGTATGATGCCACTTATATGAAGTCCCTAGAGGAGTCAAAGTCAGAAACTGTAAGTTTCTGGTTGGTGGGCTGGAGGGTGGGGTGCAGTGAAAGGGGGAGTTGTTTAGTAAATACAGAGTTTCAGTTTTGCAAGATGAAAAAGTTCCAAAGATCTGTTTCACAACAATGGTAATATACTTAACACAACTGTATACTTAAAAATGATTAAGATGGTAAATTTTAAGTTAGCTTTCTTTTTCTTTTTCTTTTTTTTTTTTTTGAGGGCAGTGTCACTGGCCCTCATATGTGGGACCTGAAGCGGGGCCGCTGGCTCCCCAAGCCAGCGCTTAACCACCGCGCCACTTGGCCGGCCCTAAGTTAGCTTTTTTTAATACAATAAAAAAATCCACCATAAAAATAAAGACTAATTAGATAGATAACAGGGAAAGCGGAATGAAAGCATTTTAATACCTATGTGTCATTTGAAAAAAGAAGAGATATATTATCTTTAGACTTTATTGTTCAAGTATGCATACCGAATATTTAAGGGTCCTCCTTACCTTTCCTGTGGTCTCTAAGTACCATTTTTCAATAAAAGAAATGAGAACTTGGAGAAATAGTGATTCTGTTTCTGGGGGAGGGAACATACAAGATGAGCCTGGAACATCTTATTGCACTAGAAAGTGAGGAAACTACCAAATACTAATAAATTGGTCGAAAGGACTCAAAAGCCAACACAAAGAAGTTTTCACTGACCCAAGACAGGGCATTTGAGCATCAATAAGAATAGTATCTGCAATGGATGAAAATACATCAATATGTTAAAATTCATCCATTTATAATGATGCTGAGAAGAAAACACCTCATTGGTCACTTTTGGGTTAAACACATGCATGTACGAGGTGTGATCAAAACATACAGTGAACAGGGCCGGCTGAGTGGCGCAGTGGTTAAGCGCTGGTTTGGGAAGCCAGTGGCCCCGGTTCGGGTCCCACATATGAGGGCCAGTGATACTGCCCTCAAAAAAAACACAAAAACATACAGTGAACGTTTACATTTAAAAATGTATTACATCTGTATGTCCTCTTTAGAGAAATGTCTCTTCATATCTTCTGCCCATTTTTTAATTGGGTTGTTTGTTTTTTTGGTGTTGAGTTTCATGAGTGTTTTATAAATTTTGGATATTAACCCCTTACCAGATATATCATTGGCAAATATATTCTCCCATTCAGTAAGCTTCCTTTTTGAGACATTTCTCTAAAGAGGACATACAGATGGCCAACAGGCATATGAAAAAAAGTTCAACCTCACTGGTCATTAGGGAAATGCAAATAAAAACCACCATGAGATACCACCTCACTCCAGTCAGAATGGCTATCATCAACAAATCAACAAACAACAAGTGCTGGCGGGGCTGTGGGGAAAAGGGGACCCTGCTGCACTGTTGGTGGGACTGCAGATTGGTGCAGCCACTATGGAAGTCAGTATGGAGGTATCTCAAAGAACTGGAAATAGAGCTACCTTTTGACCCAGCAATTCCACTCCTAGGTATTTATCCTGAAAAAACCAAGACACTTATTCAAAAAAAGTTATGCACCCCGATGTTCATAGCAGCACAATTTACAATAGCTAAGACTTGGAAACAACCAAAATGCCCGTCAGTAGATGACTGGATTAAGAAACTGTGGTATATTTATACAATGGAGTATTACTCCGCTATAAAGAAGAATGAAATCGTGCCATTTGCAATGATATGGATGGACCTAGAGACTATAATGTTGAGTGAAATAAGTCAGTCAGAGAAGGACAAATACCATATGATCTCACTCATATGTGGAATATGAAAAACTGTATGAATGAGCAAAGTAAACAGAAACTGTCTCATAGATATAGAGGAAAAATCAGGGTTGCTAATTTGGAGAGGAATGGGGATGAGGGAGAAGGGGAAGGGATTAGACAGCAAAAATAGGCAACTACAATATTGCTACTGGGATAGGAAAAACAGTTTGGGGAATATAATTAATAATGTTGTAAATATTCTGTGGAATGTCAGATGATCATAGGTCTTGTTAGGGAGACCATTTCATGGATGGAGGAGAGGTTTGATCACTGCACTGTTTTACTAAAGTGGAGGTGGTATACCTACTGTAATTGAATATATATAGATAGTCACGGGATGTGGATTATACTGTGGAAGAGAGTCAGAGGAAGAGTAATAGATATATATGATCGGGGTGGGGGTGTGGGGGTGTATGGGGGGGGGGGGGTTTGTCACTTTGAGGGGTAAAATGTATAACTATTGCACTGTGTTGTACACCTGAAACTAATTAAAAATAAAATAAAATATAAAAAAAAAAATAAAAAAAAAAATAAAAATGTATTACAGTAAAAGACACATTGCCATTAATCCCCCCCAAAAAATATTCCCCCTAGCTTCAAACACACTTATCCCATCATTCTTGCCACTTTCTAAAGCAGTTTGGAAATTCTCTTTCGTGAGTGTCTTTAGTTGCGATATTGTGGCTGCCTCAATGTCCTGTCCTGAATCATTATGACTTTGGGAAGAGCCAGAAGTCGCATGGTGCCAGATCTGGTGAATAAGGTGGATGAGGGCACACCATAATGTTTTTGACAGAAATTGCCACACCAGAAGCAATGTGTAACATGGAGCCTTTCTGTTGTGATCAAAACATAAGGTAAATGAGGTATTTGAAGCTGCCGCTGCCACACAGCCATTGCTCTCTAATGCCAGCGCCGCCTCTAGCTTGCCAGCTCCAGCCGAAGAAGTGGGGTAAGTAAGGAGGTCTCTATACTATGGCTTGTACAAAGCAGACTGCCCACAAATCGACTGGTGGTAAAGCACCCAGGAAGCAACTGGCTACAAAAGCTGCTTACAAGAGTGTGCCCTTTACTAGAGGGGTTAAGAAACCTCATTGTTACAGGCTGGTAGTGTGGCACTCTGGGAAATTAGACATTATCAGAAGTCCACTGAACTTCTGATTCTCAAACTTCCCTTCCAGAATCTGGTGTGAGAAATTGCTCAGGACTTAAAAACAGATCTGCACTTCCAGGGTGCAGCTATTGGTACTTTGCAGGAGGCAAGTGAGGCCTATCTGGTTGGCCTTTTTGAAGATACCAACCTGTGTGCTATCCACACCAAACACGTAACAATTATGCCAAAAGACATCCAGCCAGCATGCCACATACGTAGAGAACGTGCTAAACAATCCAATTTAAAAATGGGCAGAGGACCTGAATAGACATTTCTCCAAAAAGGACACACAAATGGCCAACAGACATATGAAAAAATGCTTAACATCACTAATCATCTGAGAAATGCAAATAAAAACCACAATGAGATATCACCTTACACCAGTGAGAATGGTTATCATCAACAAGACAAACAACAACCAGTGTTGGAGAGACTGTGGAGAAAAAGGAACCCTCATATACTGTGCAGATTGGTGCAACTGCTATGGAAAGCAGTGGGGAGGTTCCTCAAAAAATTAAGAATATAATTACCATATGACTCAGTAATCCCTCTCCTGGGTGTACGAGTATACCCCAAAATCTGAAAACATTTATCCATAAAGATATATGTGCTTTATTTATTTATGGTGGCCAAGACATGGAAACAACCAAAGTGTCTTTCTATAGATGACTGGATAAAGAAGTTGTGGTAGGGGCCGGCTGAGTGGCTCAGTTGGTTAAGGGTGCGAGTTCTGAGTAACAGTACCGCCGGTTCGATTCCCACATGGGCCAGTGAGCTGCACCCAAGCTGAGCTGCCACTGAGCTGCCAACAAGTGGCAGGATGGCTCAGCTCATGAGAGTACGTGCTCCAAATAAAGTTGCCGGTTCAACTCCCGCATGTGATGGTGGGCTACACTCCCAACCCCGGCAACTAATATTGAACACGGCACCTTGAGTTGAGTGGCCCCAAGCTGCTGGATGGTGACTGGACTTGAGGCTGAGATAGCTGAGCCCTTCACAACTAAGACTGAAGGACAACAACTTGGCTGTTCCCCTCCCCAATTCCTCAACACTGCTCCCCTTTCCCAATTTCCCAATAAAATCTTTAAAATCAAAAAAGAAGTTGATATATATACACAATGGGATATTATTCTGCCATAAAAAAAGATGAAATAGTTCCAATTGCGACAACATTGATGGATTTTGAGATTATAATGCTAAGTGAAATAAATCAGACAGAAAAATGATTTCATATGATTTCACTGATATGTGGCATATAAAACTGAAAACAACAAAAGAAGAAAGACAAATGAAGAAACAAAATTCATAGACACAGACAATAGTTTAGTGGTTACCAAAAAGCAAGGGGGGGAGGGAGGTGGTAGATGAGGGTAAAGAGGGTCAAATATATGGTGATGGAGAGAACTGACTTTGGATGGTGAACACACAATGTGATATAAAGATGATGTATTACAGAATTGTACACCTTAAATCTATGTAATTTTGCCAGCAACTGTCACCCCTGTAAACTTTAATTAAAAAATTTAAAAAAGAAGAATCCACTATGATGGGAAACATTTCATTCTTTAAAAAAATAAATTTCTCTTTTCGCTGTTATTGGTAGTTCTGAATGTTATTTTTTTCCCATGGGGTCAAAAGTATATGATTTCAAGTAGAAAAATAAGGGACAGAAATCAGGTGTTGGCAGTTTTTCCATTTTCATTTGTGTGTGAATTTTTAATATAAATGCAGGGACAAAGCATTAATGCAAGTCAAAAATTTCAGTGAACAAGTTTCAGGAGTTCAACTTTATAACAATTATAAATAAACCTGTTAAATTTTTCTGGACTATACCAGCATTTGGATATTTTTTTTTTTTTTGAGGTCAGTGTCACTGGCCCTCATATGTGGGACCCGAACCAGGGACGCTGGCTTCCCAAGCCAGCGCTTAACCACTGCGCCACTCGGCTGGCCCACATTTGGATATTCTTAAAACAAATTTCTCATTGATGGCAACTAAATGGTGCTTATAGCATTTTTATCATACAGTATATTCCATTCATTCACTACTTTTCTGAGTTGTCCTATATGCAAGTATATGTCTTTAATGTTGTCTGTCTTCTGTGCTGTTCCTGTAAGTTTGCTATTAAAATACATTGATCTGTAAATACACACACACACACACACACACACACACACACACACACACACACACGGTGAATGCTGCTACCAAGTGCTGTGCCATTCACTGGAAAGGTAGGAATCTTCAATATGGGAAGCAGTGCACTGAATGTTAGTAACAGTGTGTGACAAGTTTCAACTTGTTCGGTGCAGTCAGTCAGGTTGAGCTATGGTTGAGAGCTGCATTTTAAAGTGTGAGGTAAATTGTCCTCCATCATGGCAGTGCTCCATGTCACACAGTGCTTCTGGTATATGGCAATCTCTGTCAAATAAAAACGTTACGATGTGTTCTTATCTACCTTATTCACCAGATCTGGCATTATATGACTTCTGGCTCTTCCCCAAAGTCAAAATGATTCAGGATATCGACGTAGCCACGACAGCGCAACTAAAGACACTCATGAAAGAGGACCTCCAGAACTGCTTCAGAAAGCAGCAAGAATGATGAGATGTGTTCAAAGCAAGGGAGAGTATTTTGAGAGAGATTAATGACAATGTGCCTTTTACTATGATAAATTTTATTTATTTCAACATTCACCGTATTGTTTGATCACACGTCATACTTTCACTTTCCCTCAAACCCACTGAACAAGAGTAAAGAATTTTTTAAAATCTAAAACCACAAAGACAAAATCAAAACAAAACAGAAGAAGAGAAAAAAGCAACAAAATCTGGAACCGGAAGCAGATGGATGGGATAGAATTTCCTGATTTAGCAAGCCCCAAAGAGCCAAATCCTAAGCCAAACAGGGAAAGCTAAGAAGCAATCACACTTATACTGTCAAACTCCCAAATGTTCTGAAATAAGCAGCACTGGTTACTTTGGCAAGAGGGGATGAAACTTTACTAAAACAGGTAAACTGTTTGAAAATCTATTTAGGCAGCACCTGGCTCCCTAGTTCCTCTCCCCAACACTGCACAGTCGACAAATGTCCCTTCCTCCTAGCAGAAGACTGGAAGTTTATTCTTTAAAGAGAATAAAACAGAGGGTCTCTGACCTAGTGGATACCAGGCACAATTGTGGGAAGCAGCTCACACTACAAACAAGGGGAGTAAATGCATATACGGGGAGTGCCAAAAAAATGTATACAAATGGACACTTTGGTCAACGTTGCTCAAGCAGTAGTTTGCTTTAAACAGAAGTGTCTGGATGTTGATGGTAACCACTTTGAGCACCTCTTGTAATTGCAAAAGTCAAACATGACTTGTATTCATTCATTTTTTGTCATCGGTATATACTGAATATTACAATTTTAACAGTTTTTTCTTTCTTAAAACGTGTATCATTTTTTGGGCACCCTTTGTATTTATGCACACGTTTCCAATAGTGAAATGCCCAGCCCTCTTCCCCCTGGTTCCCAGAACACTGGCAACCAGCCCTTTATACTCCCAGTTGAACAGAAGTTCCCTTTTCAAAGAATCTAATCATCTAGGAGGAAGGACCAGAAGATGTTGAGGTTAGAAATTTTCAAATGAAATGACCCGGCTGGATCACCCTTCTGAGAAGCTACAGTTAAGAAATTCTACCACCACTCTCAAAGCTTCCAACCAGCTTTCTGGTAGCCCTCTTTCAACAGTGGTGAGCAATTGCCACCAGACATTTGAGGAGAGTATGTATGTGGAAAAACTGAGACCGAAACAAAAAAACTGGGAAAAGCAACCTCTTTAGGGAGAAACATTTTTTAAAATAATGTTAATATCCTCAGAGAGATAAGACATTGCACACATGAGCAAAACTATTCCTTTAAATTAAAAACACAGAGGAACAAGAACAAAAGAGCCATTAGAAATTTAAAAACATGAAAGCACTGTCTTCTCCAATGTTTGTGGGTACTGGTTCATCCCCTGGGTTAGAGAGGCCCTTTCTGACTTAAGGGCTTAGCCTTCCACCCCATCCACTGCCCATTCCCCAGTGCCCGCCCTCAACCCTTACTCCACCTGCCTGCCTCCAACCTCCACCTGCAGTCCTCAGCCTAGCTCATCAGCACTCACACAGTCTATATTCTCTGTCATGTTTAGAATGATGTAGTTTTTTCCAGCCAGATTGCTCCAGTCTTTGCAGATCACCTGTACAATGAAACAAAAAGAAGAGTGACAGTTACAAAGGTATAAGGAAAGGCATCCAGAGAGAGCATGAGTGGAAACTCTTTGAAAAGCCAGAAGGTGAAGGCCAAGTATAGGTCTGTGATAGCTAGGTAAGAGCTGACAGCCTCTGCAAGGTGACATGCCTAGGATCCAACCCAAGATTCACAAACCCAGATGTCTTCCGGGGACAACTGAAAGGAGGCCAGGAATGGCACAAAGGAAGGGGGAATTGTGCCAAAGGGGCTAGATTGCAGAGGGCTTGCCCCAGCAAGAGAAAAACTTGTTTTTAATGTTCTTTAGGCCAAACAAAAACATGCCTGTGGGGCAGATTCACAGGTTAACAACTTGGGTCCCCTTTCCTTTCCTTCCGGTGTTGGGGGGCGTGAACACTGACTTGGGCATGTGCATGCACTCGTGTGTGTGTGTGTGTGTGTACTGGGTAGGGGAATAAGGGGAGGAGCAGAGGGTGACTGCACATATGGTGGTGGGTGTGGAAACAGTGCTGGAGAGAGTACAGGTCAGGCACCAACTCTCTCCACTGTCATAAGCAGCAGTAACACCTAAACAAATGAAAACCAGACCAGAGTACCAGGCTTTTCCAAAGCTTCTACTTTGCATATAAGTGCATTGAGGACACCCACTGCTGGGCCATGAGGTGTGCATCCCCAACAGTTCTGCTGAGGTTCTATGTGGTGTTGAGGGCCTTCATCTTTGACTTGGCAGACCTCCCACTTCCATGTAGTCCCAGGATGGCTGATGGCCTGGATGCACCTCCACGTTACCTGAGTAGAATCCCAAGGGATCCTGGAATGAGCTTCGGCAGACTGCCCTTCCTGGGGCTGCTGGCTGAGGTCTTCTTGTCCCAAGGTAGCAGAAGGAGGTGTCAGCTCCATGTCTTGGGAGGCCCATGGGAGAGCAGTTGAGGCTCCAGGGAAAAGGGGGTCTTCATCTGGGGTCTCAGCCCCACTGGGGGCTTCTGCTTGAGGGAATGAGGCCAAGGACAGCACCTCCCTTTGCTTGCCAGCCAACCCAGCTGTTCCCACAGTAACCTCCTCACTTGCCTCCTGAGGAGCCTCAAATTCTACCTCAAGCCCTGCAGCTGGCAGCATTGTGCCCCCTGCCTCCTGGCTGGCAAAGTCCTGACCCCCCAGGGTCACAATATTTGGGATAACTGAGGGTGGTGACAGGCTTGGTTCTATGTTGCTCCCCACCTCCATACCTGAGGAGACCTGGTCCCCAGAATCTTCATGCCTATGTTTTGGGGCCCCTAATGTCTGGCTGCTGCTGGTGGGAGAAAAGTCGTGGACCTGAGTTTTGGCTTCTTCCTGGGTTCCATTCACGGGCAGCAGCTCTTCCTCCTCTTCCTCTTCTTCTTTCTCTACCTGTTCCTTCTTCTCCTCCTCCTCTTCTTCCTCCTCTCCAAGAGCCACAGGCCAGGGTGGCTCCACCAGGTTCATCTTGGGCAAGGCAGAGGGGATGCTCAGCACCTCTTGACCCTGGCTGGTGTCTTCTACAGGACCTGCCTTCTCAGTTAAGTCTGGGAAACCATAATCTAAGGACAGAGATGGAAAATTCATTCACTAGTTTCATCATTCATTGATTTGTTCAGTATTTGCTGCATATTATATTATGCAGATGATATAAAAGAACCATGAGGCCCTCAGGGAGACAGTGGGGAGGTTGCACTACTGGTTGTGTTGGAAAGGAGTGGAAAATAAGGCTGGGTAAGGGACAGAGACAGACTGGAGGGAACCAAAGGCCAGGCTGGTCCTTGTTTCCTTCATGATTATAAAAATGACACAAATCTGCCATGAAAATTCCATGAATATATGAATGTACAAAGTAGAAAGAAAGTGTGTATGGCTGCACCCCTCAGATAGTCCTTGTTAACAGTTTGATGGGTTAGCTTCTCTATTGTTTTTATAATGTATTTGTGTTTCCTCATCTGGGGATTTCACCAAGAAAACCCTGTAACAACCCATTAGAAAGGGTTCCCCTTATGAGGTCTGAGGACCCTTTAATCACAGGAATGGATGAGACCCATAGATTATGACCATTGTTCCTAAACCGTGCTCTTATTCTATAACTCAGGCCCTGACTGTGAAATGAAATAGATGCAAGGTGAGCTAGAGAGAGGTCAGGGACTGAGCCCACAGGTCTGCAGAGCCCTCGAGAACTTACAGGGACACTGTTGGCAGTGGGAGAGGGGAATTATTTTCTCATTGTTATTCTGGGAATTACATTTTGAAGCAGAGAAATTAAGAGACCTTCTGGAGACCAGGATATTTTCTGGTTTTTCAATGAATAATGACATATAAAAATTATAGACCAGTTTTGTCAGAAATTCATGTGAAATATCAGAAGCTATATCTAGGTAGCAACTTTTATTGGCTGCCATTTTGTTTCAAAATCATAAATATCAAAGACAGCTTTAAAATACTTTTTATTTATTTTTTTTTTTTAGGGCAGTGTCACTGGCCCTCATATGTGGGACCCGAACCGGGGCCGCTGGCTTCCAAGCCAGTGCTTAACCACCATGCCACTCGGCGGGCCCTTAAAATACTTTTTAGAAATGACAGAGGTGAGAATAGTTTAAGGTGGTGAACTGAACCTACTCATTCTCCTCATTCTCCTCCTCCTCCAAAATTTCTGTCAAATGACAGAATTTTATTTTTCATGGTCAAAATGAAAGTTTCAGATAAATTTCTGGGAACATGGAAAGCAGAGGAGGTCATAGGAACCAATAACCTTTTGGCCAAAAGACATATGAAAAGATAGCAGTGGAGGAGGAAAGCTCTCTTACCAACAGAGTTAAAAGCCAGAGAACAACTGTGGAATTAGCAAAGACATGGGACATAGAAAATTCAAGGAACAGAATATAATTTAAAAATTCCAATTAGTATCATCAAAAAGACCCAAAGATATTATATCCCTAAAATAAGAACAAGATAATAAGAAAATCAGGTAATGTTTAAAAAACAAAAAGTTCTAGGAAATTTAAATTCAGTAGTTGATATGTACAAATTCAATAGAAGAGGTAGAAAACAATGTCAAGGGAAAGTCTCCAGAGCAAAAGCAAAAAAACAATATTTTATAAAATGATCTTTTTCCAAAAAGACAGACCCAATAAAATGGAGAGAATAAGTAGCCAAAGAAAGAAGAAAATTTTCTAGGCCTGGCAGCATGAATCTTCATATTGAAATGGTATATAAACAGCATGAATGATAGAAGACTCATATCTAGCCTCATTCTTATGACATTTCAGAATTCTAAGGGGCAAGAGAAGATCCTAAAAGCTCTCAAAGAAAAGGTTATCTATAAAGGAACAAGAAACATTATCAAATTATCATCAAGCTTCTAATAAATTTTTTTTTATTTGAGGGCAGCGTCACTGGCCCTCATATGTGGGACCCGAACCGGGGCCGCTGGCGTCCCAAGCCAGCACTCAACCACCGCACCACTCGGCCAGCCCTCTAATTATTAATAATAACACTAAACTGTAGGAAGGAAATTGAAAAATGCATTCCAAATTCTCAGGGAAGTTTACTTCGAACCCTGGAATTTTATACCCAACTAAACCATCATTGAAGTGTGATTACAAAATAAAGACATTTTTATATATGCAACAACTTAATGGTATTACTATCACCAGGTTCTGAGAGAATTGTTTAAAGAAGTTGTCCAAGAAATCACCCACAAAAAAGACATGGGAAATCAAGAAATATGAGAGGACTGTCATAAAAATAAATTTTAGGATAGAAGCTGTATAGCAGGCCTAGAAAGCAATTATCCAAATTAGAATAAGAATTTAGAGAGCTCTGAGAATTATTACAAAAAAAAATAAAAATGGATTCCCTATAAGAAAAATTATGATTTTTAGAAGCTGAATGATCTTAGTGATCACTGAAAGCCCACTATAATATTTAAGTAAATAATTCAATTATTCTACCCACCCAACTATGGTTAATTCTATGATTCTGTTTGAATAGTACAGACTTAGTAACTTAAGACCTTCCATTCCTCTAACCCTCTGCACACACTCTGTAGGGAAGCTTACCTATTCCCAATGCAAAACAGCCAATCATGACACTCAGGGGAGAGGCCTTCTGCTGGCACAGAGACCACAGAACTGCTGAAGAAACCCACACCAGACTCTAACACTAAGCAATCTAGTATCATTTTTATAGATATGAAAGAACAATCAAAGTTCACAGGGCATTTGAGGAAATCTGGGTGCATTAAAAAGCAAAGCAACTGACCTCTGAGAAAAGAGTTAATCTAGTAAACAAAAGATAACTTATAAAAAAATTTGTATTAATATCTTCAGAGATATTCGAGAGGAAATTACACCCATAAAACAAGTATATAGAAGAATAACAATATTTTACTTCCATATAAACAAGAACTTTATAACAGGCAGATGTGTTTAAAATTGAAATGCAGGGAATCCAAGATGGTGAAGTAGATACACACTGTACTTGCGTACTCCAGTGACAACAATATAATTACAATTTGAGCCTTCCCCACTCTCAGCATGTAAACACAGGCAGCCACCATATCTGAGTCTCTATCAACCTAACATTGCTCCTTCACCCTGATTCCCTAAGACCCTACCCCACCCAACTTTCTGTCCCTCCCAAACTGCTTGCAGTGGCTTTTCCATATAAACAGCCTGCCTTGGCTCATTCTGTGGACTTTTCTAAAATTTCTCAAAGGTTCACAAAACCCAAACAAGCAGCATCTGGCTTCGGTGTGTCCCATAACTCTGGCTGAGCAGCCCTAAACCCAGCACTAGCAACAGCCAGGCTCTGTTTATGGCTTGGCTTCTTGAGGCACTTCCAGGGCCGGCCAAGTGGTTCAGTTGGTTAAGAGCTCGCTCAAGAGTGCAAGCTGAGCTCTCAGCCAACAGCGGCTCGAGGCCAGCCTGAGCTGAGTTGCCATTGAGCTGCCAATAGGTGGCAGGATGGCTCAGCTAAAAAAAAAAAAAAAAAAAAAAATTGTTGCCATTGAGGCACTTCCAAGCCCAGTGTGAGTGGCAGCCACTTTCAGATTTTCTTTTTGAATCATGCCAGGTGGCCCTGGGCAGCGCATAGGCCAAGGCTGAAGTTGGTCTGTAGTGGGGCCTGTCACAGGAAGCCCCAAGGCTGGCAAGCCTGGTGGCCAACTTTGGACCAAGCTGGAGCACCACCCAGCAGCCTCCAGGGAAAACAGACCCAAAGGGCACACTGTGCAGGCACCAGAGCCCTGCTAAAACAAATCCTGCTCTGTAGGTCAGCCCCTGCACAACAGCTCTTCCACAGCAGTCATGGCCCATTCTCACAATCAATCAGCCTGAGGATTGATCCCTCCTATTGATGTACAAACAGCAACCACAGCTCAACTACAACAGGAAGACACACACAATCCGTACAAAGGACACACCTGGAATACCTGGCTCAGGTGACCAGAGAGACTGCACCACTGAGCCCCACAGCACACCTATTATATAAGGCCACTTGACTAAGATCAGGAGACACAGCAGCCCTACATAATACATAAAAACAAAAACAGGGAGGCAGCCAAAATGGGGAGACAAAGAAACATGTCCCAAATAAAAGAACAGAACAGAGCTCCAGAAATATAACTAAATAAAATGGAGACAAGCAATCTATAAGACACAGAGTCAAAAACACCTGTTATAGGGCCGGCTGAGTGGTGTGGCAGTTGGGAGACATTGCCCTCTAAAAAGAAAAAAAACAAAAACAAACCCACTGGTTATAAGAATGCTCAATGAACTCAGGGAGAACTTCAACAAAGAGATAGGAAACATAAAAATGCAGACAGAAAATATAAAAAAGAACCAGTCAGAAATAAAAAATACAATAACTGAAATGAAGAATAGAGGGAACCAACAGTAAGACTAGATGAAGGAGAAAATTGAATCAATGATTTAGAAGATAAAGTACTAGAAAACACCCAAATAGAACAGCAAAAAGAAAAAAAAAATCCAAAAAAATGAAGACAGTTTAAAGGGCCTCTGGGACAACATCAAGTGTAGCAGCGTTCGCATGCATCACAGGTGTACCAGAAGGAGAAGAGATAGCAAGGAATTGAAAACATATATGAAGAAATAATGATGGAAAACCTCTCTAACCTGGAAAAAATTATACAAACCCAGGAAGTGCAGACAGTCCCCAACAAGATGAACCCAAACAGGCCCACATTAAGATATATCATAATTGAAATTCCAAAAGTTAAAGACAAAGAATCTTAAAAGGAGCAAGAGAAAAGCAATTACCTAAAAGGGAGCTCCTTATGACTGTCAGCTGATTTCTCTACTGAAACTCTGCAGGTGAGAGAAACTTCCAGGAAATATTCAAAGTGTTGAAAACCAAGGATCTATACCCAACATTACTCTACCCAACAAAGCTATCATTTAGAATAGAAGGACAGATAAAGAGCTTCCAAGGGCCAGCTGGGTGGCTCAGTTGGTTAAGAGCTCGCTCAAGAGTGCGAGCTGAGCTCTCAGCCAACAGCGGCTCGAGGCCAGCCTGAGCTGAGTTGCCATTGAGCTGCCAATAGGTGGCAGGATGGCTCAGCTAAAAAAAAAAAAAAAAAAAAAAATTGTTGCCATTGAGGCACTTCCAAGCCCAGTGTGAGTGGCAGCCACTTTCAGATTTTCTTTTTGAATCATGCCAGGTGGCCCTGGGCAGCGCATAGGCCAAGGCTGAAGTTGGTCTGTAGTGGGGCCTGTCACAGGAAGCCCCAAGGCTGGCAAGCCTGGTGGCCAACTTTGGACCAAGCTGGAGCACCACCCAGCAGCCTCCAGGGAAAACAGACCCAAAGGGCACACTGTGCAGGCACCAGAGCCCTGCTAAAACAAATCCTGCTCTGTAGGTCAGCCCCTGCACAACAGCTCTTCCACAGCAGTCATGGCCCATTCTCACAATCAATCAGCCTGAGGATTGATCCCTCCTATTGATGTACAAACAGCAACCACAGCTCAACTACAACAGGAAGACACACACAATCCGTACAAAGGACACACCTGGAATACCTGGCTCAGGTGACCAGAGAGACTGCACCACTGAGCCCCACAGCACACCTATTATATAAGGCCTTGACTAAGATCAGGAGACACAGCAGCCCTACATAATACATAAAAACAAAAACAGGGAGGCAGCCAAAATGGGGAGACAAAGAAACATGTCCCAAATAAAAGAACAGAACAGAGCTCCAGAAATATAACTAAATAAAATGGAGACAAGCAATCTATAAGACAGAGTCAAAAACACTGGTTATAGGGCCGGCTGAGTGGTGTGGCAGTTGGGAGACATTGCCCTCTAAAAAGAAAAAAAACAAAAACAAACCCACTGGTTATAAGAATGCTCAATGAACTCAGGGAGAACTTCAACAAAGAGATAGGAAACATAAAAATGCAGACAGAAAATATAAAAAAGAACCAGTCAGAAATAAAAAATACAATAACTGAAATGAAGAATAGAGGGAACCAACAGTAAGACTAGATGAAGGAGAAAATTGAATCAATGATTTAGAAGATAAAGTACTAGAAAACACCCAAATAGAACAGCAAAAAGAAAAAAAAAAATCCAAAAAAATGAAGACAGTTTAAAGGGCCTCTGGGACAACATCAAGTGTAGCAGCGTTCGCATGCATCACAGGTGTACCAGAAGGAGAAGAGATAGCAAGGAATTGAAAACATATATGAAGAAATAATGATGGAAAACCTCTCTAACCTGGAAAAAATTATACAAACCCAGGAAGTGCAGACAGTCCCCAACAAGATGAACCCAAACAGGCCCACATTAAGATATATTATAATTGAAATTCCAAAAGTTAAAGACAAAGAATCTTAAAAGGAGCAAGAGAAAAGCAATTACCTAAAAGGGAGCTCCTTATGACTGTCAGCTGATTTCTCTACTGAAACTCTGCAGGTGAGAGAAACTTCCAGGAAATATTCAAAGTGTTGAAAACCAAGGATCTATACCCAACATTACTCTACCCAACAAAGCTATCATTTAGAATAGAAGGACAGATAAAGAGCTTCCAAGGGCCAGCTGGGTGGCTCAGTTGGTTAAGAGCTCGCTCAAGAGTGCGAGCTGAGTTCTGAGCAACAGCAGTTTGACGCCCAGCATGAGCTGGGCGGTCGCTAAGCTGCCAACAGGTGCAGGATGGCTCAGCTAAAAAAAAAAGCTTTCCAGACAAGAAAAATCTAAAGGAGTTCATCAACACCAAACCAGAATTACAAGGAACCTTAGAGGTACGTCTTTAAGAAAAGCAAAAAAAAAGGTAAAAAATATGAATAATAAAATGGCAATAACTACACATCTATCAACACTTTAAATGTAAATGGATTAAATGCTCCAATCAAAAGATAGCATGGCTGCGGTGATTAAGCACTGGCTTTGGAAGCCAGCGGCCCCGGTTCGGTCCCACATGTGAGGGCCAGTGACACTGCCCTCAAAAAAAAAAAAATACAGCTTGCAAATATTTTGGGCCGCCCGAGTGGTGCGGTGGTTAAGCGCTGGCCTGGGAAGCCAGCGGCCCCGGTTCGGTCCCACATATGAGGGCCAGTGACACTGCTCTCAAAAAAAAAAAAAAAAAAAAGATAGCATGGCTGAATGGATAAGAAAATAAAACCATTACATATGCTGCCTACAAGAGACTCACTTCAGATCAAAAGGCACACAGACTGAAAATAAAGGGATGGGAAAAAGATATTTCATGAAAATGGAAATGGGAAAAAAAAAACACAAAACTCTGGAGTAGCAATACTTATACCAGACAAAATACACTTTAAAGCAATGGTTATAACAAGAGACAAAGAAGGACCCAGTAACCCCACTTCTGGGTATTTATCTGAAGACACCGAAAATACTACTTCAAGGGGACATGTACATCCATATGCTCATTGTAGCATTGTTTACAATGTCCAAGATGTAGAGGCAACCTGGGTGTCCACCAATGGATGAATGGATAAAGAGTAAGTGGTAACATATATACAACGAAATATTGCTCAACCAGGGAAGGCAATAGGTTCTTGCCATCTGTGGTGGCATGGATGGACCCAGAAGGTGTTGTGCTAAGTGGAGTATGACAGCAAAAGGCAGATGCAATGTGATTTCGCTTATATGTGGAATGTACAGAACAAAATAAACAAAACAGAAAGAAACTCATAGGTACAGAGAACATTTTGATGGTTGCAAATGGGAGGGGGCTAGGGAGATGGGTGAAAAATGGGAAGGAATTAAGAAGTACAAATTGGTTGTTACAAAGTAGTCATGGGGATATAGGGTATAGCATAAGGAATATAGTCAATAATATTGTAATAAGTATGTATGGGGTCAGATTGGTACTAGATTTATTGGGGTGACAGATGGGAGGGTTGGAGGCTGGGTGAAAAAGGTGAAGGCATTAAGAAATACAAATTGGCAGTTACAAAACAGTCATGGGGATGTAATATAAAGCATAGGGAATATAGTCAATAATATGGTAACAACTAGGTATAGTGTTAGGTAGATACCTGACTAGTCAGGGGAATCACTTCTTAAATTATATAAATGTCTAACCACTATGTTGTACAACTGAAATTAATATAATATTAAATGTCAAAAGTATTTGAAAAATTTAAGAAAGGGGGAAAAAGATGAAGGGGAATAAGAGGTTCAAATTTCCAGGTATACAACAAATAAGTCATGGAGATGTAATGTAAATATGGAAATATAGTCAATAATATTGTGATAGCATGGTACAGTGTCAGATGGTTGCTAAACTTATCATGCTGATCACTTCTTTAGGTATATAAATGTTGAATAACTATTGTGTACACTTGAAATTAATGTAATATGAGGTGTGATCAAGAAATACGGTGAATGGGCCAGCCGAGTGGTGCATTGGTTAAGAGCTGGTTTTGGGATGCCAGCGGCCCCGGTTTGGATCCCACATATGAGGGCCAATGACACTGCCCTCTACAGCTAACAACAGCTCCACCTGGAGCTGGGCTGTGCAAGCCCCAGCGATGGTGTTGGCTGCAGCCCCTGCTGCAGTGGGCTGCCATAGGCTACAGTGAGTGGTCGGCAGCCAGCGTGATCGGCCGGCAGCCAGTGTGAACTGCCAAGAGCCACAGTGAGCGACCATCCAGAGGTCGGTGACCGAGCTGCCTCATTCGGGAAGAGCGCAATGATGATACCAACATGGGCCAGTGAAGCAACGTCCTCCACAACTAGACTGAAGAACAAAAGGACAGCAACTTGTCTGTTCCCCTTCCCCAGTTTCCCAATGCTGTTCCCCTCCCCCAATTCCCCAATAAAATCTTAAAAAAAAAAAAAAAAAGAAATACAGTGAATGTTTAAGTTTTAAAGAATGTATTATAGGGCCGGCTGAGTGGCTCGTTGGTTAAGAGTTGGCCTGGGAGCGCGAGCTCTGAGCAGCAGGGCTGCCCAGTTCGGACCTGAAATGGGCCAGTGACGCTGCGCCCTCTACAGCTAAGATGGTGAACAACAGCTCGACCTGGAACTGGGCTACTGTGAGTCACCCGCGACAGCACAGGCTGCAGTGGAGCTACAGTGGGCTGCTATAAGCTACCGTGAGTGGCCAGCAGCCAGAGTAAGCAGCCAGCAGCCGGCATAAGCTGCCGTGAGCCACCTTGACAGGCTGTCCAATAGCTGGAGATGAACTGCCTCAGCTGAGGAGAGCACATTGATCACAATACCAACAGGGATCAGTGAAGCGACATCCTCCACAACTAGGATGAAAAACAAAAGGGCAGCAACTTGTCTGTTCCCCTTCCCCGATTCCCCAATGCTGTTCCCTTCCCCCAACTCCCCAATAAAATCTTTAAAAAATAAAAATAAAAATATTTTTTAAATTACAACTAAATTATAGAACAATCAAGCTGGAGAACATCTGAAGTCTAGCTGAACGGAAGTTTTATAACAGGAAATAAAGAAGCCATGTCGAGACTGACAGGAGGTACGGAGACACAAACTGGGCTGGTGTCACACCCATTTGTGGCTGTTGAGAATTAGGAGGGATATCTTGGCTATGAAGTTGGTCCCCCCCCACCTGCTCCACACTGGGATCCCCAGTCCGGACTACCAGTCCCAGGAAGAGAGTGCGCCCCTACACAATCTGGCTGTGAAAACCAGTGGGGATCCCGACCATCCGGGTGGGAAGGAGGCTGCAGGAAACCCAGACATCGTCTTAAAGCACCCATTCACAGACTCACTCACAGGCGCTTGCTCTTGGGCTCTAGCAGAGGAAGAGTGACTTGGAAGGCATCAGAGACATACAGGGAGAGACTGAGTTGTGTGGTTTCAAGGGAACGATTGGCGGGACAGTCGCCATTTTCCCTGTATAGAATCCTCCCGTGCAGCCACTAGCAAGGAGGCACCATTTCTCCTGTGTTAAACCCTCCCCTACACAGCCAAATTTGAATCTGAAGTGGCCTAGTGAGCTCCACTCACTCCATCCTGGTGACTCCCTGAGACCCCACCCTATCCAACTCTCGCAATGCCAGAGGCAATTTCTGAGCTAGCAGCCAGCCCTGCCCATATTGCATTCTTTATTGGACAACTCTCAGGGGTCTGTGGACCCCAGGCAGGCAGCGGCTGGCCTCAGTGTGCTCTGACATGCTGAGTAGCTCTAGGTTCAGCACTGGCACCAAATCAGAATCTAACATAGCGAATACCACTCATCCCATCCCAGTGACTCTGAGACCCCAACTCACCCAACTCACCCAACTTGCATACTACTCAAGGCTCTATCAGAGGCTGATAACTGGAGCTGGCAGGCAGCAGCAGGCCTAGGGGTGTCCTAGGCTTTTTGTGGAGCTACCCCAGGCCTGGTACTGGTGGCAGCCATCCTCAGTTCACACATGGCCTCTCCCATATACCTCCAGGTCCACCACAGGCAGTGACCAACCAGTAGCTCCTATCAGGTAGTCCCTGGCCAGTCATAGTCAGTGGCTGACCTAAGTCTGCACTGGAGCCCCTCCCAAGAGGCCCCAGAACCAACATACCTGGAGGTTGGTTTCAGAACACAGCAAAGCACCACCCAATTAGCCCCATAACAGCACACCCAAAGGAAGGTCTCAACAGGCACCAGAACCCACTGGGATGAATCCCACTCCATGAGGTAATCCTTCTGCACAGCAGCTCGGAAGCTGTGGATGTGTCCAAACCCCACAAGCAGTCAGCCTGAGGGTCAATCCCACCCACTGATGTGCCAATCAATAGCAATCAAGGCTCAACTAAAACAGGAACACACATATAACCCACACCAGAGACATTCTTGGAGCACCCAGTACCGGTGACCAGGGAGACTGCACCACTGGTCTCCACAAGGCACCTACTACATAAGGCCACCAGGCCAACACTGGGAGAAGTAGCAGATCTACCTATTACATAGAAACAAACATAGAAAGGCAACCAAAATGAGGAAACAAAGAAATACATCCCAAATGAAAAAAGAGGAGAAAACTTCAGAAACAGAACTAAACGAAATAGAGGCAGGCAACCTACCAGATACAGAGTTCAAAACAATGGTTATAATAAGGATGCTCAATGAACTTAGTGAGAACTTCAACAAAGAGATAGCAAGCATAAAAAAGGACAGAGAGTGGGCCAGCCGAGTGGTGCATTGGTTAAGAGCTGGCTTACGACGCCAGCGGCCCCGGTTCGGATCCCACACATGAGGGCCAGTGACACTGCCCTCTATAGGTAAAATCGTGAATGGTGGCTCCACCTGGAGCTGGGCTGCTGTGAGTACCTGGGACAGCATAGCTGGAGGCCCTGCTGCCGTGGGCTGCCACAGGCTACAGTGAGTGGCCTGCAGGCAGCGTGAGCGGCTGGCAGCCAGTGTGAACTGCCGGCAGCCAGTGTGAACTGCCAAGAGCCGCTGTGAGCGGCCGTCCAGAGGCAGGTGACCGGTCTGCCTCACCCAGGAAGAGCACAACGGTGATACCAACATGGGCTAGTGAAGCAATGTCCTCCACAATTAGACTGAAGAACGAAAGGACAGCAATTTGTCTGTTCCCCTTCCCTGGTTCCCCAATGCTGTTCCCCTCCCCCCAATTCCCCAATAAAATCTTAAAAAAAAAAAAAAGGATAGAGAAACCATAAAAAAGAGTCAGTCAGAAATGAAGAATACAATAAGTGACATGAAGAATGCACTAGAAGGAATCACATGCAGATTAGATGAAACAAAAAATTGAATCAGCGATTTGGAAGACAAGATAGCAGAAAACATCCAATTGGAACAACAAAAGAAAAAAGAATAAAAGAAAATGAGAATAGTTCAAGAGATCTCTGGGGCAACATCAGGCATAACAACATTCACATCATAGGGGTACCAGAAGGAGAAGAGAGAAAGCAAGGAATTGAAAACCTATTTGAAGAAATAGTGACTGAAAACTTTCCTAAAATTGAAATGCAATGCATAAAAACATAATTGAAATGGGCTGGATGACCACTTAGCAGGAATGCTATAGAATGTCAGATGGGTACTTGGGAAATAAAACAAATAATACAATCATAGGATTTCATTACTAGAAGATTAATCTGACAGCAATGTGCAAGAATTAGGTGGAGGGGATGAATGAAAGCAGAGAAAAGAGTTAGGGGGCTTGTAGCAATGGTTCAGGAGAGATAAATGAAGGTGATGATATTGGAAATGATGCGAGAAGAATAGATTCAGGGGATGGCCCTAAGGTATAATTGATAAAATGTGAGTTGGTTGGCTAACTGGAAGAAGTTAGCACTCTAGCTGATTGTGGAAGTAGCCATGCCACAACAGAAGTGGTAAAGTTTAGAGGAAAAGTACGTTGGAAACCCTTAGTAAGCACTTGAATGAGTCAATAGATTAGAGGAACCCTCAAATGTGGCAGGATGGCAATGCACTCATCAGCAGAATTCCATTGGGGGTGGGGGGTAGGTGGATCCCAAAAGGACAAACTGACCAAAACAATCCCTCTACTCAATTTGATGATGACTTTCCAAAAGTAGGGTTTCTCTATCTCCAGAAAGAGCCTGGCTCCCAGAATTCCTACACTGTTTACATCCTTCTCTAAGATGGCTGATAATAGCAGTCATGCTGTTGGTGACATGATCTGGGTGCCAGAAGATTTAGCCACCAACTAAGCAATTCTCTGGGCTTCAGTGTTTCATATGACGAATAAGGATGCCGGTATATATTTTTCAGGTTCCTTCAAGCACCGATGTTCTAAGTTTTGGAGATAGTTTTGATAAATGTGTCTGATACAGATTGGCATTAAGAACAACTCCTTTACTATCCTAAATAAGAATAAAATAGGATTCACTAGATTACATACTCTTACTGACAAGCTATGTCAGTAATTTCTTCATCTCTATATTCCCAGCACCCAACACAGAGCCTGGTACAGAGTAGAAAGGACAGTGATGCATGTTTGCAGAGCTCTTGATTCCCGTCTTCTGCCTCCTACACCCAGGACCTGTCCCTTTAGGGAGAGAACAGAGCCTCCAAGCATAGTGCAGACTTCTCCTTTACTATCTTATCTGCAGGAGTTCCTCTCCTGTCTCCCTAAATGTGATCATTCCCAAACAGTCAGCCTTAACTCATCATTTCTACACTCTTTCTCACAGAGTTCACTGATTCCAGACTTTATCTATTGTCTCTATGCTAAAAGCTCCCAAATCGACATCTCCCACCATCTCCCTTCACCCTTTCAGCCTCTCATCTCCAGTGACTTGACAAATCACTAAACGATGCTTGCTGGCACTTGGAATCAACAGGATTTTTCCCACTTCTTTACCACTTCTCAGCATCCAACAGTATTACTTTTCATTTCACTGAGTGATCTCAGTTCCATCACTTATTAACTATGTGACCTTGGACACGTTACTTCACCTTGTATGTTACTTATGTGTCTCGTTTTCCTCATATGTAAAATAATAATAGTACCTAGCACATAGGGCTGTGGTCAGGATTCAATGAGATAAAACCTGGGCACAGCCCATAGTACCAAGCAAACACTCAATTAATTTTAGTTATTCCTCCTCTTCCTCCTCCTCCTCCCATTATTATCATCAAAAGAATTTTCACACTGTTAAATAATAATAGGAAAAATAGCACTATTCTAGAAATCTGCTCCAAGGATGAGAAACAGGATAAGCACTTGAGTGATAAGTCAAACAGAATCCAGGATAAAGGACAGGGCAGGAAAGGACTGACCATCTATTGACAAGTCTAGATATGATCTGAATATCAGAAATGTCTCATACCAGAAACAAAAATTATAGGGAGACCCAGTAGGGGCACAGACTATAAACTGGAGGTGTGAAGGGAAGTCTTCCAGGAGCAGCTGTGGGATAGACCTGGGTGGGATGAAAATGGTGTTTTCAGGAGAGTGGGTAATGGGACAGGATCCAAATATGAAATTAGACTGAGTAAAGAAACCAAGCTTTATCCAACAGTAGATTCATGCTGTGATTGACTGAGAAAGATACAATAGCACTTCTATGACATTTCTGCCAAAAATGAACAACTTGAGTCTAGTCATGGAGAAACATCAGACAAACCAAAATCAATAGATAGTCTATAAAATAACTGGCCTATTCCCTTCAAAATATGTCAAAGTCAAGAAAGACAAAGAAAGGCTGGAGAATTTTCCAGAATAAAAGAGACATGACAACTAAATGTAGTATGTGATTCTAGGCTGGTTAGTGGACGAGAAAAAAATATATATTTTTTTCATTTGCTGAGTCCCCTTGCAGCTTGGCCATTCCTTGACCTTACTAAATGACACTACTGGGAAAACTGGCAAAGTCTGAATAAAGTTTGTAATGATATAATAGTATTGCATCCTTGTCAATTTCCTGATTTTTGATCATTGTACTGTGGTTTAGTAAGAGAATTTCTTTGCTCTTAAGAAATACATATTGAAGTATTTATGGGTAAAGAAACATTATGTCTGCAACTTATTGCCAAATGGTTTAGAAAAAAAATCTGTCTATATGTCTACATACACATACACAGAATAATAAAGCAAATGTGGCAAAATGTTAACAGTGAGTGAAGGCTATGTAAGAATTATTCTTCCAAGTTTTCTGTAAATTTGAATTTTTTTTTTAAATAGGAGAGAGAGAGAGAGAGAGAGAGAAAATGTCACTTTACCTACTGGCTAGTGAATGTGCTAGAGCCACCAAAGAGAAGAGAAGGAATGTGGGAACAGGACAGGCCATCCTGGACTGAGCTCAGAATGCTCCAGGAGGAAGGAACACAGTTGTCATGAGACAGAGAACAACCCTGGTGGATAGGGAGGACTGCTTTTCCCACGCATGTGGCCAAGCCAAGGCAAGGAGACCAGGCTTCCAGGGACTTGCAATACTGAGAGGGGAGAGGTAGCCTTAGCAGTCATTTTGGAGGAGGAAAAGGAGTAAATTGGCAATGGAGGAAGAGAAAAAAGAAATGAGATGGATCAGGAAAAGGAGAGCTGGAGATAGGGAGAGAAAAGTAAGGAAGAGGAGAAGTTGGCATCAGCAGAGGCGAGGAGGAGGGAGGAGGGAATGGGTCTCCTCTCCAAGTAAGGTAGGCCACTTCCCAGCCCTCCAGTCTCCTGATGCAGCGATGGGTTATAAATCCAGGGCCTCATCCACAACTGCCACGGAAAGCTGCAACTCCACATTAGGATAGCCTGTCCTGTTTAGTGCCTCAGGTTCTGCCTTCCCGTTACATCTACTGCAGGCATCTGGAGTTGGGACAGTAGAGTCCCACAAACCCCGAAAGCCTATCTGGGACGAAGAATATACCTGTAGAGCACTCTCCATGTGCCCCACACTTAGACACAGGTGTGAACAAGCAAAGATACCCAAGACACATTGAAGACAGTGAGAAAGCCAGTCAAAAGCCTGGCTTTTAAGCCATGCTGTAAAGCCTACCCAGAAGGGTAGCGACAACCTGAGCATTGAAGAGATGTGAAGGGTCCCCCACAGCTCAGGCTCTCCGGGGGAAGACTCCAGCTTGGCCTCAAAGTGTGGAAGGTCAAGGAGTGGCTAAGCTGCAAGGAGACTCAGAAGAAGCTAGTTCAGTCCCCTCACTGTCCAAGAGATACCAAAGGACAGCCAAAGCCTTGCCCCGCAGGCTGACGACTTCCTTCCCTGACACACCTGGTAACCGCGCTGTGAAGCTGCAGCCCCTGGATATCATTGGAAACGCTATCTTCCCTAGAGCCCGGGGGAAAATCGGGTCCCCCATCCCAGACTCCAGGTATCTTATACTAACAGATAGGAACCATACGAGATCCAAGGACCCATCACCCTCCTCTTACAGATGAAACAAAAGCTCAGAAAGTGAAGGATACTTGCTCTAAGCTGTGAAACTAAACTTGTCATGCTGTAAAGTTGTAAAACTCAGTCTCCTGTGTGGTCAAAGCCAGTCTTTCAAGACACCTGGTAGGGCCAGAACTCAGATAGATTTGGTTGGCTTCAGATGAAGAGGAGCAAACTGACAGCAGTTACATTACTTCTCCCAGTTCATCTGCACCTCTGGCTACAGCCAATCTCTTTAAAGCTGGGCTTGAAGCACAAGACTGGTTGACAAGTAAGCCAAGGCCAAGCTTCAGAGTTCTGCAGGTGGGGACTATTATAGAATTTTGGATTACCCGCCTCTAGGCTCCATACATCCACCCCTCTGGGACATGAGGCTAAGATGAAATGACATAATAAATGCAAAATACCTGGTCCTTTGAAGGTACTCTTTTCTCCCCAAGGCAATCTCTGAAAGTCACACTATAGGTTTTGCATTCCTCTGAGCTTTCCACATAATCTAGCTCCCAGTAGGCGTGGCCAGCTGTTATTATAATGGGCCTCCAAGGAGACCAGGGTCCAAACACTAGAAGGGATCTAGGAAGCTATCTGATAGCCTCAGCCCTCTGGCAAGTGGTTAGGAAGTCTAAAAGAGGTGGTGGGCTGGCCATCCTCTTCAAGAACACATCTTGGCCTTTTTAGAGAGGCGTTGCTGTGTTGATGGCTTTTTTTTTTCCTCCCCAATTTCCATAAATCCAACTGTGATGGTTCATTTACAACTTAAGTCTATTTCTGTTTTATCTGAGGAACACCTGGGAAGCATCTCTCTCAGGGGGAAAAAAAACCCTATATATTCTCTTAGTTGCCCAAATTTAGTGTTCTTTTCCTGGTGCTAAACAACCAACAGTAATTATTCCTTATTTACAACCCTTCTGTTGCAATATATTTCTTTTTTTGTGAAAACTTCTGGATTCACCAGTTTTAAGAGTGGTTACAAAATCAACAGAGTAGGGACACAATAAATATTTGCTGAATGAATTGTTGAAACTAAAAAAGATTCACTAATTAGAGGCTAACTGATGCAAAATGTAAAGTAAGGTTTCTTGACTCAGGTAACATCATTTGAATTTATCACAGCACTTAAGCTGCATTCCTCCCACGTGATGTGATGTAGACAGCTCAAAGGCTGCTAGAAATCACTCTGATGAAGCTCCAGGTCTCTGGACAACTTAGATTCTCCAGGTGTTTTCTTTTGTTTGTTTTTTGTTTATTTTTTGAGGGCAGGGTCACTGGCTCTCATATGTGGAACCGAACCGGGGCCGCAGGCCTTCCAAGCCAGTGCTTAACCACCATGCCACTTGGCCGGCCCACCAGGTGTTTTCTTTTAATCTCCCTACGGTGCTGACTTTTGTTCCCTAAATAGATCATGTTGCATTTGCATTCCTCCTATTTCATCATAGTTTTGTAGGTCTCATTTCCCAATTTATCAAGGTCACACTGGACTTAATTTCTTCCTTCCAGGGTAGTCATACCTCATGGATGACCTTCAGCATCAGCTAAAATATTAATGAACTGATTCCTCTGTTTAAGACATGAATTAAAGCAGGCATCAGGGCCAGGGGCCTTCAAAGATCACTTTATTCCTTTAGATTATTGTCAAATTACTGAAAATTGTCCGCCGGGGCCAACACTCAAGCCAGTTATTCAACCAAGGGCTAACATAAAAACAATCACAAAATTCACAATAGATTTGTATAAAACAGAGGTACAAGGGAAAGAACTTTCAGCATAATTAAAAACTATCGGGTTGTCGGAAAAGTCATGACACATTTTTGCAATGAAAAACAGAAAAAATAATACATGACTTTTCCAACAACCCAAAAATTTTTAATGGTCAACCTCAATAGTCATCAAAGAAATGTAAATTAAGATGATAAATTTTTTGGCCTACCAACTTGACAATATACGTATATATTTAAAGATAATACCCATTATTGGATCAGTGCAGAAAACAGGCACTTAATCCACTGCTGACGGGAACAGAAATCAGGACACATTCGGAGGGTGGGGTGGGGATGGGGAGACAATGTGAATGAAAAGCTTTAAAAACAAACATTTTGAACCCCCAATTTCACTTCTGGAAGTATACTCTAAGGAAACACTTAGAGATGCTCAAAACAATTTAGTTTTAAGGATTCCCATCCTGGTAGAGTTCACATAACAAAGACTGGAAATTTTCCAGCTCTCACACAGCAGACTGAAGAAATGGGAGCCTATCAGTTGAGATACTATTTCAGCTTTAAAACTAATGTTGGAAAGCTGTGTTTGCTGGTTTGGAAAGATGTTGGTAAGTGAAACAGCAAAATCTGTATGCTATAATTCCATTTTTTTTTTTTGTAAAAGCATATTTTATATATTTCCCATATGGGAACAAAGTCCAGAAAGATATACACCAAAATGTTTACCTTTGTCATCTCTGGGTGATGGGGTTATAAGTGGTTTTCATTTTCTTCTTTTAACTTGTTTGCCTTTTCTAATTTTCATATAATGGTATTTATTACTAGCATAAAATAGAAACGTAGGTCTGGTTTTATTTTTTTTTGGTGTCTAGGCGAAAGTGCTTCAGTCAGCTGGTCCTCCTCTTAATAAACATGCCTGATGTGTGGGCAGCAACCCAGAAGGTCCAATCATTCTATAGCACATACAATCCCAACAAGGATTCTCTGTATAGAAACATGTCCAGGTCCCAGCAGACAGCTGCTTTGATGATCTCGTTTCTACAAAATTCAGGCTACAGTAATTAAAGCAGTCTGGAGAATGATTTCATATAGAGAAGGAACAGGAGATCTTAAAGTAGAAACCTCAGATTTGAGATTTAGCTCTGCCACTTATTACCTGTGTAATATAGTGCCACTTTTAAACCTCTGCAAGCCAGTTTCCTTAGCTATAAAACTGCGATACTAATCATGCCTGTTTTTTCAAAATTCATCATGTTGCTGTGAGGTAAAAAAATATATATATGTGAAAATGATTTATAAAATATAATCACTTTACAAAAGTTCCTTACTCAAGTGCAATGATATTTATACCCAACCAACATTTCATTCCCCTCTTTCTGTTAATGACACCTCAATTCTCCTTTGGAGGTACTCCTCCCCTCTTCTTGTTCCAGGAATGTGGGGCCCTACCCTGTGGCTCCATGGGGACTCAAGGCCCGCTCTGGGCCAGTGAGAGCACTCCGTCTCCATGACCTTTTGGATTGGTTCATAGATGGGCTCATGATCCAGACCAGACTAATGAGCCTCCCCTCTGAGACTTTTCCAGGAGTGATGGAGAAGCAAAGCTTTCTCCTGCAAGGGCTGCTATGTGAAAGAACGATGAAACTGAAGGTACTGGGGGCTCCTGCAGTCACCACACAGGAACAGTCTGCCTAAGAATGAAACCAACAAGGGAAAGTAAAGCACAATGGAGCACAGCAAGTTCTGATTCCGGTTCAAACCCTGGATCCCACCTGCCTATAGCTCTGCAGTTACTGAACTAGGAAAGACCTATGAGTCTGTTTTAAGTTGGATTTCTAGAACTTGCCAACTCCAAAGAGTTATCTCTTTTCTTGTAAAACACCAATTAGCTTGTTCACTAGGAAAATTAAAACTGCATGAAGAAAATTTTATTAAGGAAAATGAAAGCAGTGGAGGGAGACAATAGGGACAATCTTGAGATGAATAGGTAATCTGGGAAAATATTCTTAATCATTAACAATTTCGCATGAATTAATTTATCAGGCTTTATTTAAGCTGGTTTGCTGCTAGCTGGTGGTTTGGTAAATTTATATTCCATTTCTTTTTCCCTACTTTGTAAGAATACTCTTTTTACCTGAAATGTCAGAGAATCATAACATTTTAAAGCTGGAAAAAGACTTCAATCTATTATTCCTCTGGTTTCACTTACAGATGAAGAAACTGAAGCCAAGATTAGCAAAAAAAAACCACGCAAGGTCGCACCACTTATCATCAAACAGAAACTTCACAGCTGTTGTTGCCATTGGACTCCCTGAGGACCACTGCTAAGGAAGGCACCAGCTCTAGTTCTTCTAGGCCCAACGAACTAGAAATGAGATGTGTAACAATACTACTGACAATAAAATGTACTGGTTTCCTCTCTAACACATACCATCAATGTGCTCTCATGGCAAGAACACAGGTCCATAGGCATCACTGCTCAGGAGATCCTGATTCTAGACTCAGCTCTGCCAAGCACAAGCTGTGTGACCTTGGGAGAAGCTCTTGCTGTGGGCAAGCATAGCAATGAGAAGATGAGCAATGAGGGAGCCTGGACAAAAGCAGCTCTCCTTCCTCCACCTGCTCCGTACTTCTTGCCCACTCCCCTTGGAGGGCACTTTCGTCCCCACCTCACAGTCTTTAAAGTATGTACAGTAGAAATAAGGAAACAGGCCTGCATTGTGGAGCTGGTATGAGCAGGAAAAAGAATGTATGCGAAGTGTCCATTACATGGCTTGTGTTCATTGAATGACAGGTATTTTTATTACAATGAGACCCAGAGAAGCCAAAGGGACAAGAGAGACAAAGTGAGAGAAAAAGGAGAGGAAATAAATGGGGGAGGGGTGCAGAGCAAATCTGAGTTTATCAAAGCCAGGGCTTTCCCTCTGTGATCCTGGGGAAGGTCTAGGTGCACAATTGGTGATTTCTTGACCAGGCTCCCTGAGTGACTGCTTGTCTTAAACTGGAATCTCAATAGTCTGAACAAAAAGGAAAGCCCAGAGAAATACCAAGTACATATACTTCTCCAGTACAAGGTAAAAGTGGTATTTCTTTTCAATAATGAGAGGATAGACTTGTCAATAAATGCTGCTGCAGAAATAGCTTATATATGTGGGGGAAATGAATTAAATACCTATCTTATACCACACACCAAAATAAATCACATAGAACAGAGTAAAATATAAAAAATTTAAGCTCAAAAAGAATAGAAGAAATAAAGGTGCATATATCTCAGGGAGGGAAAGGCTTTTCTAAACAAGGCAATGAAAAACACATAAAAACATTTCAAAAGAAAGACTGTTTAAAGCTTATAAAAATTAAATTTATGTATATCAAAAATTAATATAATTGGGCCGGCCGAGTGGCGCGGTGGTTAGGCGCTGGCTTGGGAAGCCAGCGGCCGTGGTTCGGGTCCCACATATGAGGGTCAGTGACACTGCCCTCAAAAAAAAAAAAAAATTAATATAATAAAAACAAAGGTAATTGACAAGCCAGAAAAATGTTTTCTATATATGTCAGAAAAAAGTACCCTTTTTATATGAAAATGTGTACAATGATAAAAAAATTAAAGCCTCAATAGAAAAACATGAAAAAGTAATAATAATATCTAATATTTACAGAGGACTTACAATGTACCAAGCACTGTGCTAAGTGCTTTAAATATATTATTGCTTCTTCTTTTTTTTTTTTTTGAGGGCAGTGTCACTGGCCCTCATACATGGGACCGAACCAAGGCCGCTGGCTTCCCAAGCCAGTGCTTAAACACCACGCCACTCAGCCGGCCCGACAAAGATTTCTAAATGACAAAATTCAGGGGTGGGAAGGGTTCAAACAACTGGCATTCATCCATTTCTGATGGGTACGCAAACTGGAAACACCTTTCTGGGAGGTGATTTGGAGACGTTTAACAAAAGCCTGTGGAGGGCCAGCTGAGTGGCATGGTGTTTAAGCGCTGGCTTTGGAAGCCAGCGGCCCCGGTTTGGATCTCACATATGACAGCCAGTGACACTGCCCTCAAAAAAATAAAATAAATAAATAAAATAAAAAATAAGCCTGTGGAAAGATGCACATCCTTTGTGTCAAACATGCTTCGCCCCCTGCAGATCCACTTTCCACCCTACTCTACCTTACCCTGGCCCAGGAAGATTGGCCCAGTGGACTACATCAACAGGTGGTGCCCTGCTTCCTGACCGGACTCCCAGAGGCGGGGAAGGGGGAATGACATGGACCCTGACAGGAGCTGGAAGGAGAGGAAGGTTGGGTATTTATTCTCCTGGTTCCTTCCCTATCAGGCCAGCTGTTCCCCACCACTCTGTCCTTTCATCCTCCCCTCCTTTTGTCTCTTTGGGTATAGGACACTGATAACTCTGCTGCTGCTGGCCCTGGATTCCTTCCTAAATCCACTGATCTATAAATAAACCCTCTTTGGATTATCTTAGTTTGATTATGTCTTCGGCTTCTGGGTGGGATGCTAACTGACACAGCTTTAGATCCTGCAATTTTATTTTAGAAATTTATCTAAGGAAACAATCAGAAAAGGACAAAAACATATGAGGATATTTGCAGCAGCATTAAAATGAAGACAACCTAAATATTCAACAATAGCGAACTGGTTTCATACATAAGATTATCTATTGGATTGTCAGAAAAGACATGACATATTTTTTGTTTTTTGGTGCAAAAATGCATCATAACTTTTCTGACAACCCAATACATGATGAAATATATAGTCATTAAAAATCAGGTTATAGGGGTTTGGCCAAGTGGCGCTGTGGTTAAGAGCTGGCTTGAGAAGCCAGTAGCCCTGGTTCGGGTTCCACATATGAGGGCCAGTGACACTGCCCTCAAAAAAAAAAATAAATAAATAAATAAAAATCAGGGTATAAAAGAGTATTTAATGATGTGGAAATACATTAGTGAAATATTTTAACTGAAGCTATTTTGTCCCCTACGATTCTAATTTTGCATATAAAAGTGACCAGAAGAATATATCCTAAATTCCTAGTAGTAATTATCTTTTAGTTATGAGACTGTGAGAGGATTTTATTTAACTATTTGTATTGTTTTTGTATTTTTCATATTTTCTACAATTTCCACATACTATTTTTGTAATTAGAGAACATAAATCCAAAATATTATACATTTTAAAAAGAAAAATTAGGGCTATATTCTGTAATACCCTGCCCCCATGTACAGGTGCCCATACACACACGGTCTGACAGTCTGACATTTAAGAACGGGCTCCTGCTGGCCAAGGACATGTGCACCACTGCTGTAGCTAGACGCACAAGAGCTCTATCGCATCTGTAATCAGCCGTGGTGCATGCATTCCTGTGGAGTCCAAGCCCCACATATGCATTAGCCATGCTCTGTAAACCCAGAAACCAATCTGGTACGTGACTGAGGGCAGAGTAATTAGAATGCCTTGATGAGGCTAGAGAGACCTAAGGGAGGACATGGGATGTGCTGATCCCAAGAACCTTCAACAGAGACAATACAGCACGTAGGGGAAAACAAACAAACAAAACCCCAGACCTTGGAAATATCTCAGCTTGAATCATGACTGAACATCTGAACAGTTGTATGACCTTAAGCCTGCTTTTAACTTTCTAAGCCTCAGTTTTCTCATGTGTAAAATGGGGATAATATTATGAGCACAGAATACAAGCTCACTAAACAGCAGTGAATATTAAAGAGAAAAGAGCCTCCTGGGCCAATAAGACTCCTGGAGTCCCAGAGACTTGGCTTTGATGCACAGGTAAAGCTGATGGGAAGAGAGAAAAGATGATTCGAGCAAGAAAATTGTCCTTTGGCATTTTGCCAAGACTGCCTCACACCCAGCTGCAATCAACACATACTCTTAGGTAAGAAGAGCTACCTGCAGTGGGTCCTAGGTCCAGACTAGAGTCATTCAGCTCCTCCTCCTCTTCCCAGAAGTACTGTGGCGGCTGCAGAATGCGGGACTCTTCACTCTCTTCGCTGGGGAAGCCCGAGCCAGGGGCTTCCAGACCAGCTCCCAGGCCCATGGCCTCACTGGGATCTTCCAAGTCCAATGGCTCCAGGCCAGTGGGCAGCAGGAGGTCCAGCAAGGAGGTGGAGGTGAGGCCCTCTGGGCCAGGCTCATCAGACTCAGCAGCAAAGGTGCCCAGGGACACTCCTGCACAAACATGAAATCCAGATGATTATGAGAGACCACAGAGGACAGGCAGGCATGGGGTTAAGACGCATCTCCACAACAAAGAACCTGGGGTAGGAGTGGGACTTTGGGGGACACTCCTGACACCAACAGGCTGCAAGGGGATTCTGAGATGCCATTCTTATTTCAAAAGAGCCAAAATGTTTAGCCCTCCCTGTGAATGGGCCAAAGGGGAGACAGAGGGAGATGGGCAGGAGGGAGTAAGGAATCAACTGACTCAGCATCTGTTGGGCATCTATTCACTCAGAAATGTAGATCAAATACTCATTCTTCGCCACAGCTGTGCTAGGAGCTAGAGGCACAAATGCAGCCAAGAAGAGGTCCCTCCTTTTAAGGACCTTGTTTGGATATTGTTCCTCAGGCTGCTGTCCTAGGCTGCAAATTTTCCAAAACTACACTAAGACCGAATTTTTATTTCAGCAATATGGAATCCTGAATACAGTCTTTTAAAAACCATGTGCAGTCACAGGTCAAACTCATTCAGTGTTGGTAATGACATATTTGTTTAGAATCTCTCTCTCTCTCTCTCTCTCTCTCCTAATTTATAAAACAAACAAATAAAAAACCCCAATAAAGGGCATGTTTGTTTGTTACAAAATAAACAAATGGACAAAAAAATTTAAAGGGCATCTTTTTCTTCCTCTCTTACTCCCATAGTAAGAATAGGAATAGAGCCATATTTTACAGTTTCACAACTTAATTACATAAATACTACTAACTTGCTATTTGTCTTCCAGAAATTTGCTTAAAACCGCTGGGTCTCTCAGTCTCCCCACCCGAAAAATGAAGGAAGTGGATGAAATAACTTCTGAATTTTCTTTTCCAAGACTAATATTTAGAGATACAGGAAAGAGGGAATTTCAGGAGTTATTTCCTGCTCTGCCCCTGTTGCACACTGTGACTTGGCTTGATGGTAGTTCGTGGAAATTTTTAGTGATGTTTATAATAAAAATAAGAGCTAAAATTATTGGTACCGTATAATGCTTTGCAAGTATTATCTGAATTTTAATCTTTACAACTACTTTATGAAATAGCTGTAAGCTTGGCATGTGCCAACTCATCAATGGCCCACTAAAGCAAACAAGGGCATTCGAGACTCAGAAATGAGTTCTATCAGAACTAGAGTGACCATCCTGAGTCTGTGCACGCTATGCACAGTTAGGCAACACAGAACCACAAATAACATCTAGTCATAAGGACAACATTTCTGGGTAGTGAAAGGGGCTTAACAAAGTAAAAAGTGTGCAGGCAAGAATAAACAGGTCTTGAAATCAGACACAGAAGGATGTTCTAGTAGAGAGAACTTGATACCAGAAAACCAGGTTTGCATTCTGATTTCCCTAGCTGAGTGCCTTCACCACCAGCAGCCTTAGTTTCCTTGTCAGTAAAGTAAGGACAATAATTCCTCTAGTCCTCACAGAGGCAGGGGCATCAAATGAGGTAAGCTCCATGCATTGTGCATAACTGCACTACAAAGAGCAGAGTGTATTCTACAAATTTAAGTATTATTATCCTCTATAAAGAACAGAGAACTGGGACATTTTTGGCCAGGAAAAGAAAATATTTAAGAGAGACAATGGTCAGTATCTTCAAACATATTAAAATAAAAGGTTGGTATAAATAATAAAGATTCGTTATTCTATGTGTCTTCAGAGAAAAAACTGGGACTAATGGGTGGAAATATAGGATAGCATCACAGCGCCCCCAAAAGCCTTTAACCAGAAGCTGGCAATGCCTCTAGTTACCTCCACCTACCCACCTAACTTTTCCTCCTGCTTCCAGCTCAGTTTCTGAGAAGTGTTCTCTAGCCACTCCTAGTCTAGGCTAAGTGCCACTCCTGTTACCACAGCCTTCTAAACAAATTACTTTTCTGAATTGTAACAAACCATCTTACAGACTCCCTCCCTGAATAGTAAGCCCACAGATAGTGTGTCCTATGTCAGATTCAACTTTGTCATTTCAGTGCCTTGATAGTCTCTGAAATATAATAGGGGCTCAATAGATGCTTGAATAAATGAATAAATAACCCTCTTGTTTTACAGATGAAATAATTGAAGCCTCATGATATTAAGGTCAAAGAGTTAGTTAACAGAAAAGCTGTAATTAGGTCCTGCAGATGCTCCACAAAGAAAGACTGAAAAGCTACTTGTTAGGCTGAGTACCCTTATTCCAAAGTATACATAAAGGAGGAGAATACCCAAGACACCATAAATACTTCATAGGATTTAAGGAACAAGGAAAGAGGCCAGAGCTGAGGACTGAAAGACATCCCTTTCCTTCTAACACTCTGTTGAGGTCCCCATGGCAAATCCAAAACCATAGTGTGGCTCAAAGTGCAGGAATCTCTCCACTTGCAAAAGACCTCGTCAATAAAGTGGTCCCTATATTTTCACCAAGAATCCCCTTTACTTATATTTTCTGCATGGACTCTATGTTTGGAAATCTGTCATCTACAAACTATACTCACTTAATAGTTATTTTCTCATTTTTAGAAATTGAATCAGAGTCATATAATATGTCAATCAGATACAATACCAATTAGAATTGAACTTCGGTTTTAGGTGGGCTGCAGTTTCTTATAGGAGGTCAAATTTGCATTGAACTTTCAGTTACACAGAATATGGTCACCCTTGGGTTTCTATTCTGTGTTATGTATTGCATCAGGCCCTCTCTGGGGATACAAAGACGAACACAAGATATCCTCTGCCATGAAGAAAATGACCAATGTTTGGAAAATGTAATCTAAATTTTATATAAGAAACCAGCTGACATAACAGCCCTACTCTGCAGAACTGATGTCCCTAGGTGGGGGAACCAAATAACAGAAACTAATCTGGAAAAACTTGTGCAGCCCAGGAAGAAAAAAAGTCAACTGATGAGAAATATTTGTGATAATAACAAAAATTTTACAGGTTCCAAGGGCACCTGAGCAGCCAATTTTTGAGAAGACCATGAGGCAAAGATCTTTATATTCATACCCTAGTTTCTAGCAGGTATGTTGGGAAAGACGTTACTTCAGCCTTTTTAGAAAAGTACAAACTGATTTTAAGAATTATTGGAATTTTACTCTCCACAAAACCATTGGAGGATCAAGAACACAAGAACTGTCTCTCAAAGCTGAACTGCGGTGACAGCAGAGAAGTCACTGCCATCTAGGAATTGGTCAGCCTCTGCAGAACAGCTTGAATCTTGAAAGAACTGTATCTGCCCTCTTGAGGAAAGTCTGACCAGCAGTTCTGTTGATTTCCCATTATGGGGATAAAATACTTTTTAGTTAGTGAAACACTGTGTGCAGAGGACTGTGGTCTGATGAATTCACTGGGTCTATTCTCTACCATTTCAATGACTTAGGCAATCCCTCTATTCTCTGAACCTCTCTCTTCCACCTATCAAGCAGAGAAGCCATAACACCCCTCTACTTCTTCTCCCTCTCTCTCCTTGTCTTCCTTTCTCAAAAGTCTGATAGGAATTAAGAGATTTTGATAACTTTACTGAAAAGCTGTGTGTGAAAAAAAGGAATCTGGTTTTCCGTTCTTTTTCCAGTAAACAGTTTCATATTTTTGAACTTATTTTGTCCTATGATGATTATTTTTTCTTTATATAGACCTTGATATTTTCGAAAGCTTTGGCAATGGGTATTTAGGTAATTATGAGAAGTTACTTATTTTCTTTTTTTTTTTTTTAAAATTGGGGAATTGGGGGAGGGGAGCAGCATTGGGGAATTGGGAAGGGCCAGCCAAGTTGCTATTCTTCAATCTTAGTTGTGGAGGGCTCCAATCGCCACCTGGCTGCCTGTGGGCAGCTCGTGGCCTCTAAGCTCAAGGAGCTGTGTTCAATCTTAAGAGTTGTGGGTAGGCATAGCTACCATCCCATGCGGGAGTTGAACCAGCAGCCTTGTTGTTAAGTGCACATACTCTATCCACTGAGACATCTAGGCGGCAGGCAGTTCAGCTCAAGGTGCTGAGTTCAGTCTTAGTTGAGGGTGGGCATAGCCACCATCCCATGCGGGAGTCAACCCAGCAGCCTTGTTAAGAGTGCATGCTCTATCCATGAGTGCATGGTTCACATCGGGCAGCAGCTCAGCTCAAGGTGCTGAGCTCAGTTTTAGTTGCGGACAGGTGTAGCCCACCACAGAACAGGCAGTCTTGTTGTTGGAAGCACAAGTTCTCACCAGCTGAGCCATCCTGCCAACTGCTGACAGCTCAGCGGCAGCTCAGCTCAGGCGCAGCGTCACTGGCCCATGTAGGAAATCAACCGGTGGCCCTGTTGCTCAGAGCTCGTGCTCTTAAGCTAACTCTTAACCAATTGAGCCACTCAGCCAGCCCAAGAAGTTACGTATTTTCAAACTTGCCCACCAAAATAGTAGCTGAGACCCAACCATTCTGTGCATAATTATTTTTGTACTTAACTAATCTGCCTTAATTGAGACCCCACCTGATTTAAATTTCAGAATTAACACTTTGTAATTAATTTTTTTCCTCTGACACCTATAATTTTCTGTCATTTCATCACACCCAACAGAGGGAGGGAGAGAAAAAGAAGGGACATGAAGTGGAATCATCCTCAAAGAATTGAAAATCTGATCTAAGCACACTCAGAGAAAGAGGCAAATGAAGCAGGCTTATATCTTAGCGGGTGGAAAAACAAGGCCTTAGTAATCCCACGTTTTATCTTCCCTGCAATCTGCTCCTGATCTAAACATCATTTTCTAATTTCCACCATCAGCTCCAACTCTAGTCTCCCCCTAATTGGCAGCTCTGACATCCACGTGTCTCTAAGCCCTTGCCAGACACCAATACAGGAGTTGCCGACAGCATCTGTCACACAGCCCTGACTGTCAGCTACAACAGACATTGTCTAGTACTGTCACCCTAACACACACACACACACACACACACACTCGTGTATCTGCACATCTCAGACAAACAATGCTGAAGGGTGTTTGTAGGGTTTCCACACAAAGGTACTGTTAGACACATACGGTTAGAGACATACTGTTAGACACACATGTGCACGGGGGTAATAATGTGTGTCATGAAGAGTGTGTATGGGAGGGAAGAGGAGAGAGAAAACAATAAAAGGGAGAGAAGGGCTGCCAACAGTAATCCATGGCTTAGCTGGGCATAGGTCCTGACACGCTCTGCTGGCCAGTTTTGGTGTGGCTATCACACAAAAAAAATAGCAAACTAATCAATATTTAATGTATTTGTTGAATCTCACTTTCTTCAAAGAGGATTTAAGGTATGCAAGGAATAGAGGTAGGTGTGTGTGAGTGTCTTAAGACAAATACTCGTGGACATTTTTTCTATGCACACCACTTAGGTCCTTACCCATTCCCAATTGACAATGGAGAAAAAGTACTCCCACCAAACTGAGCCTTTGTGGGACATGCTCAAGAGTGGCCCCTTTCCCCTCCCGGCTTGGGATTCTGTTACTATGGGCCATGACAATGGACCATCTCATTGCCACCATCAAGCAAAGACTGCTCCACCCATCAGGAAGAAACCCCTCACAAGTCTCTCCTTCACTCACACATGTAAAATAATGTGCCTATGTCTTTGCAGGTTAACTGCATGTTAAGTGCCTACTAGCCAGTGTCCCATGCACACTGCTACATACACTCACACACGTTATACCTGTGTGTCTCTTGGAAGTGGAATCACTCCAGGCTATTTGATGCGGGAGTGCGCACACACACTTATTCAAGTATTCCTCTCCACCAATACCAATTACAAATCACGCCTTAAGATGTACTCATGACATACTCTCCCCACCACTCTGTCAGCCACCTGGAGAAGCTGTTTAGCCATGTCTTCACTTGACCAACCATTGCAGACAGCCCTTCTCCCTACCCCATTCTGTGGTGGTGGCCTGTCTCATAGGCTGTCACATACCCTGTTTCCAAACCCTCATGCACATACCTAAATCCGGACTGCCACTGAGAAGTTGTTCACAGGCTCTGTCTCTTTCTCACAGGCACATCCATTTCAGACCTGCCCCACACACCCACAAACCTATCATCACCCACATATATCCCAGTGCCCTTGAGTAGCTGCTAAAACCCGTGTCTCAGAGGGTCTCTCACACATCCCTGCTGTCAGCTGTACAGAAGCTATCCAGCAGTGTCACCGTCACAGAGACCTCCCCGGGGCTGCCATACCTCTTTTTTGATTGCTCCTAATTAAGTTGCCCAGCACAGCCTAGAACATTCACAATGACACATCCCTCGTCCTATCCATCGACAATACACACGTAAACACAGTCTCCACTGTCGCGAGCTCTTTGGCAGTCTCCTCTCGCTGCTGCAGACACCCCCGCCTCATGCTCACTGTCGCGGCCCCAGGGCACCTTTAAATACTGTTTCCCATCCCTATGTGGCTGTCTTGGAGGCTGGCGGGAAGGTTCATCCTCCACTCAGCCGTGCTCCGAGCTACCATCGTGCAGCGTCACAAGGAGCGTGTTCAGGTGCCTGGCCACACTCCCGGCTCACTCGTGAAAGTGTGAGTGTATGAGTGTGTGTGTCGCTCATGCGAGGAACCGCTCACACGGCAGGCGCACGCGGTCGCCCCACGCCCCCCATTCCTTGTGAGCGATGGTGTGGCGGACTAACGGCGCCGCAGCCCCGCCAGACCGCGCTTCCGCCCCGCGCTAGCCCTTTGTTGGCGGCGGGGAGCTGTCCAGCACCGAGGACTGCCGCCCGCCCGCCCGCCCGTCCCCGCCGCCGCCCTCCAGCCTGCCGGCGCGCACTCACTCCCGGCCAGCAGCAGCAGAAGCGGCGGCAACAGCCTGACGGCCCGCAGCAGCCAGCCCATGGTGCAGCCGTCGCCGCCCGCAGCCGCAGGGGCGCGGCGCCTCGGAGTGCGTCAGGGGTCGCGCAGGCGGCGACGGCCGCCGCGGCGGCGGCGGCGCGTGCCGCCCCATTGGCCCACACTGCAGTCACTCACCCCGGTCCCGCCCGGCCTCGTGCCGCGGGCGCGCCCCCGCGGGGACGAGGCAGGCGCGCGATTGGCCGCCCTTTCGCCTTGTCCCCTACCCGCGGCTGGAGGGGGCGGGGCTGCGAACGCGAGACCTGGAGGCTGGGGCCTCGCACCTCGCGCCTCAGAGGGCTAGAGGTCACCTGCCTGTTCGCAGCGACGGGGTTGAGTGCCCAGAGCCACCCAGTCACCTATACCCTGGAAACCTCTTGCGCTCCCAGGAGGCAGAGAGTGGTCACCTGCATCAAATGAGATTCACACTGACACTGAAGAGGTGGAGTGTCGCGAATTGTATTGGACATCATGAGGTTGAACGGCAGCTCCAGAAGGAGTGGGCACTTGAGCGGATGATGGGTGACGACCAAGGTGAGAGAAGAATGAGGCAAATGCCCTGGGCCAGAAGGGAGCAAAGAACCAGATTTGGAGCCAGTATAGTGCACATCCTTAATTCAAATTGGCACTGAGACGAGTAAATGTCTTCGCATCTCTGGACCTTAGTCGCTTCATCTGTTAAATGAGAGCTTTGTGTTATTAGGGCAGTGTTTCTTCTTTTAAGTGTTTTGTCCCTTTGGGCAACTAAAGTTCATTCATCAGTACCATGGTAGTTAACAAAACAGTTACATCCCCATTCTCATAGTTTAGTCTAGTGGAGATGACAAAGAAAAATCAACACCACACATCTGATCCCATAATTACGATTATAGTGAGGTCTGTCAAGAAGTATAAGGGGTAACGATACAGTATAGAAGGGAAGTTTTACATTTGCCTTCCTGAAGAAACATTTAAGCTGCACCTGGAAGGATAAATGGGTAGGAGGTTGGGTTGGGGAGAGAACATTACAGGCAGAGAGAAAAGTGCATGTGTAAATCCAGAGTTAGAAAGGAGCTCAGCCTCTTTAAGGAACAGAGAAAAGTCCCAACCCTTTTGGAATTACTACAATTTGAGTATTTCCAGCAGTCACAATTTTGTGGAATTTTACTTTATATATAGTATATTCAGAAAACACTTCTTTAGGGCCGGCCGAGTGGCGCGGTGGTTAAGCGCTGGCTTGGGAAGCCAGCGGCCCCAGTTCGGTCCCACATGTGAGGGCTGGTGATACTACCCTCAAAATAAATAAATAAATAAAAAATAAAAGAAAACACTTCTTTAAAATAAATTATTATTTTGAATCAGCTGTTTCAAATGATATCTTCACCCTTCTATCCAAAGGTATATTACTAGACATTGTAGAAGATCTCAAAAGACACTTCCAGGACTAAATACTTAGGAGAAATAGGAATTGGGATTGAGGGTGATAGGGCAGAAATAGGTGCCAGGTAAAGGTAAGAACATGAGTAAAATGTAACATATGCTATATCAAATTTACAGAATGATGAGTTTCATGATTAGGATGGGGCAGAAGACAGTTTAAAAAGATAGATGACTTGGACTGGCTGAGTGGCAAGGTGGTTAAGTGCTGGCTTGGGAAGCCAGCGGCTCCGGTTCGGGTCCTACATGTGAGGGCCAGTGACACTGCCCTCAAAAAAAATAAAGATAGATAACTTAACAAGCTAACTACCTTACTGAGTTTTCCACACAAAGTAGTAGGCCTTTACACAAGAGGAAAGTGACCAGTCTAAGAATATAATGAAAAGCAGTGCATATAATTAGAATTTTTAGGTAAAGATATTTTTATTTATGAGGTGTGATAAAAAAAATATAGCAACTATTGCTACCAAGTGTCATCCAGCAGAAAGGCAGGGATCTTCAATATGGGAAGTGACTCATTGAACCTTAGTAACAGTGTGTGACAAGTTTCAACTTGTTCGGTACAGCCAGTCTGGTTATAAAGTGTGCTGTAAATCATGGATCACAAACAATTCATTAACACAAATGGTTTCATCCTCCATCATAACAACACTCCATGTCACACGTCACTTCTAGTATGGCAGTTTCTATCAAATAACACTGTGGTGTGTCCTCATCCACTTCGTTCACTGAATCTGGCACCATGTGACTTCTGGATCTTCCCCAAAGTCAAAAAGATTCAGGTCATCGAGGCAGCCACAACAGTGCAAGATACTCATAAAAGAGGACTTCCAGCATTGCTTCAGAAAGTGGCAAGACCTATGGAATAAGTGTGTTTGAACTGAGTGGGAATATTTTGAGGGGGATTAATGGCAATGTGTCTTTTGCTGTAATACATTTTTAAAACTTAAATATTCACTGTATTGTTTGATCACACTTCGTAATTCAAAGAACTGTGTCATTTCATTTAACCTGTGGTCAATTAAAACTCCACAACCCATTTTATTCGATGGACATTGTGGGTTCTGTAAGGTAAGTGGAAACCTGGTAGTAAAGGATCTTGAAGGTCACAATGAGAAGTTTGGACTTTATCCCGAAGAAATTCACTTTTTAAATAGAAATTTTGTCATGGTTAGGTCTGTATTTTAGACAGACTAAGTCTGAGGCAACAGGGAGGAAGGACTAGAGCTAGAATAAAGAACAAAATGGCCAGTGGAGAGATTGCTGCAGGAGTCCCAGTGGCAGATGATGGAAGTCTGACCTAGGGCTGGCACAGTGTATTTGAGAAGACACCCCAGAGATAACACTAATATAACGCAGAGAATGACTGAATTTAATTGTGTTGACTCTGGTTTTTGGTGCTATTCTCTATTCAAATACAAATTAGACAAGATCTAGTTTAAATCAGTTTGCATGAAAAGCCCACAAATAGGTAATGAAAACAAAGTGTAAAGAATTTTGGACTTAAAATGAGCACAGTGTCCAGAACAAGGAAGTTAAAGGTCCTGCTATTCAGAACTGTTTGTACTTTGTCAACATTTTTTTTTATTGTACAATTGTTCTGTTTTATTTCTCTTTTTTTATTGTGAAATAAACATTTTTTAAAAATTAGCTTCAGGTGTACAACACAGTGCAATAGTTATACTTTTTACCCCTCAAAGTGACAACACCCCTCCCCCAATTCTCCACCCCACTCCTCCCTGCCATAGCATACATATGTATTACAATTCCTTTGACTCTCTTCCACCGTATAATCCACATCCCATGACTATCTATATATTCAATTAGTTGGCATACAATATTATACAACATCAGTTAAAGGTATACAGTGCAGTGATCAAGCCTCTATTCCATCCATGAAGTGGTGGCCCTAACAAGACATGTGACCATCTGTCACCCCACAAAATATTTACATTATTATATTCCCCGAACTGTCTTTCATATCCCTGTGGCAATATTGTAGTTCCCTATTTATGCTGTCTAATCCCTTCCCCTTCTCCCTCATCCCCACCCCGCTCCCAACTAGCAACCCTATTTTTCCTCTATATCTAGGAGACTGTTTCTGTTTACTATGCTCATTCATTCAGATGTGGGTTTTTTTTGGTTTTTTTTAGGGCAGTGCCACTGGCCCTCATATGTGGGACCCGAACCGGGGCTGCTGGATTCCCAATCCAGTGCTTAACCACCGCGCCACTCGGCCGGCCCTCATTCAGTTTTTCAAATTCCACATATAAGTGAGATCATATGGTATTTGTCTTTCTCCGACTGACTTATTTCACTTAACATAATAGTCTCTAGGTCCATCCATATCGTTGCAAATAGCACGATTTCATTCTTCTTTATATTGTGTAAATATACCACAGTTTCTTAATCCAGTCATCTACTGATGGGCGTTTCGGTTGTTTCCAAGTCTTGGCTATTGTAAATAGCGCTGCAATAAACATAGGGGTGCATATATTTTTTTGAATTAGCGTCTTGGATTCCTCTGGGTAGATACCCAAGAGTGGAATTGCTGGGTCATACAGCAGTTCCATTTCCAGTTTTTTGAGATACCTCCATACTGATTTCCATAATGGCTGCACCAATCTGCCATCCCACCAACAGTGCAGCAGGTTTCCCTTTTCTCCACAACCTCGCCAGCACTTGTTGTTTGCTTAGTTATTGATGATAGCCATTCTGACTGGAGTGAGGTGGTATCTCATTGTGGTTTTCATTTGCATTTCTCTGATGATTAGTGACGTTGAACATTTTTTCATATGCCTGTTGGCCATCTGTATGTCCTCTTCAGAGAAATGCCTATTCATATCCTCTGCCCATTTTTTAATTGGGTTGTATGTTTTTTTGGTGCTGAGTTTCATGAGTGTTTTATAAATTTTGGATATTAACACCTTTTCAGATATATCGTTGGCAAATATCTTCTCCCATTCAGTAGGTTGCCTTTTTGTTTTATTGATGATTTCCTTTGCTGTGAAAAAACTTTTAACTTTGATGTAATCCCATATGTTCATTTTTTCTTTTATTTCCCTTGCCCAAGGGGATATATCAGTAAAAATATTACTCAGGGTAATGTCTGCAAACTTACTCCCTGTGTTTTCTTCTAGGAGTTTTATGGTCTCAGGTCTTACATTTAAGTCTTTAATCCATTTTGAGTTTGTTCTTGTACATGGTGTAAGTAGGTGGTCTATTTTCATTTTTTTGCATATGTCAGTCCAATTTTCCCAGCACCATTTATTAAAAAGAATATCTTTACCCCAGTGTAAATTCTTGTTTCCATTGTCATAGATTCAATAACCGTATATAGATGGGTTTATTCCTGGGCTGTCTCTTCTGTTCCATTGGTCTATGTGTCTGTTTTTATGCCGGTACCATACTGTTTTGATTACTGTAGCCTTGTAGTATGTTTTGATGTCAGGTAGTGTGATGCCTCCCACTTTGTTCTTATTTCTCAGGATTGCCGTGGCTATTCGGGGTTTTTTGTGGTTCCATATAAATTTTAGGATTCTATGTTCTATTTCTGAGAAAAATGTCCTTGGTAGTTTGTTTGGAATTGCATTGAATCTGTATGTTGCCTTAGGTAGTATTGCCATTTTAACTATATTAATTCTTCCTATCCATGAGCATGGTATGTATTTCCATTTATTTGTATCTTCTTTGACTTCTCTCTTCAGTGTCTCATAATTTTTTGAGTACAGGTCTTTTACTTCTTTAGTTAAATTGATTCCTAGATATTTAATTGTTTTTGAAGCAATTGTAAAAGGGATTGATTTCCTGATTTCTTCTTCTGATAGTTTATTATTGGTGTATACAATGCAACTGATTTCTGAATATTAATTTTGTATCCTGCTACCTTACCAAATTCGTTTATCAGTTCTAGGAGTTTTTTGATGGGGTCTTTGGGATTCTCTATAAATAATATCATGTCATCTGCATATAATGACCATTTTACTTCCTCTTTTCCAATTTGGATGCCTTTTATTTCATTTTCTTGTCTCATTGCTGTGGCCTGAACTTCCAGAACTATGTTAAATAGAAGTGGTGAAAGTGGACAGACTTGTCTTGTTCCTGATCTTAAGGGGAAAGCTTTAGCCTTTCCCCATTGAGTACGATGTTTGCTATGAGCTTATCATATATGGTCTTTATTATGTTCAGATATGATCCCTCTATTCCCACTTTGCTAAGAGTTTTGTCATAAATGGCTGCTGGATTTTGTCAAATGCCTTTTCTGCATCTATTGATATGATCATATGATTTTTATTTTTCATTTTGTTAATGTGATGTATTACGTTAATTGATTTGCGGATATTGAACCACCCTTGCATACCAGGAATGAATCCCACTTGATTGTGGTGTGTGATCATTTTTTTTAAAGATTTTATTGGGGTATTGGGGGAGGGGAACAATGTTGGGGAATCTGGGAAGGGGAACAGACAAGTTGCAGTCCTTTTGTTCTTCAGTCTAGTTGTGGAGAGCGATGCTTCACTTGCCCATGTTGGTATCATCATTGTGTTCTTCCCGGATGAGGCAGATTGTCGCCGGCCTCTGGATGGTCGCTCACTGTGGCTATTGGCAGTTCACGCTGGCTGCTAGCCGCTCACACTGGCTCCCGGCCACTCACTGTAGCCTATGGCAGCCCACTGCAGCAGGGGCTGCAGCCTACACCGTCACCAGGGCTTGCACTGCCCAGCTCCAGGTGGAGCTGTTGTTAGCTGGAGAGGGCAGTGTCATTGGCCCTCATATGTGCAATCTGAACTGGGACCGCTGGCATCCCCAAACCAGCTTTTAACCAATGCGCCACTCGGCCGGCCCTCTATGATCTTTTTAATGAGCTGCTGAATTCAGTTTGCTAATATTTTGTTGAGAATTTTGGCATCTATGTTCATTAGGGATATTGACCTGTAGTTTTCCATTTTTGTAATATCTTTGTCTGATTTAGGAATCAGGGTGATAGTGACTTTATAGAAAGAGTTTGGGAGCCTTCCCTCCTTCTGTATTTTTTGGAATAGTTTGAGGAGAATAGGTATTAATTCTTTTTGAATGTTTTGTAAAATTCACCTGTGAAGCCATCTGGTCCAGGGCTTTTGTTTGTTGGAAGAGTGTTGATTACTGATTCAATATTTTTGGCAGTAATCAGTCTGTTCAGAGCTTCTGTTTCTTTTTGATTCACACTTGGTAGATTGTATGCTTCTAAAAATTTATCCATTTCTTCCAGATTGTCGAATTTGTTAGCATATAGTTGCTCATAGTATTTCCTTAAAATTTTTTGTATTTCTGTGGTATCTGTTGTCACTTCTCCTTTTTCATTTCTGATTTTATTAATTTGGGTCCTCTCTCTCTTTTTCTTGGTGAGTCTGGCTAAGGGTTTGTCGATTTTGTTTATCTTTTCAAAAAACCATCTCTTGGTTTCATTGATCTTTTGTATTGTTTTTTGGTTCTCTATTTCATTTATTTCTGCTCTGATCTTTATTATTTCCTTCCTTATTCTCCCTTTAGGCTTGTTTTGCTGTGTTTTTTTTAGCTCCCCGGGTGTAAAGATACTCTATTGATTTTTGTCTTCCTTCTTTAGGTAGGCCTGTACTGCTATGAACTTCCCTCTTAGAACTGCCTTCGCTGCATCCCAGAGATTTTGGGTCGTGGTGTTTTCATTTTCATTTGTCTCGAGGTATCTTTTGATTTCCTCCTTGATCTCATTGTTGATACATTCACTATTTAGTAGCATGTTATTTAGCCTCCATATATTTGTAAGCTTTCCAGATTTCTTTTTATAATTGATTTCTATTTTCATAGCATTGTGGTCAGAGAAGACACTTGATATGATTTCAATCTTCTTAAATTTATTGAGACTTGTTTTGTGGCCTAACATGTGGTCTATCTTGGAAAATGTTCCATGTGCACTTGAGAAGAATGTATATTCTGTAGCTTTGGGGTGAAATACTCTAAAAATATCAATTAAATCCAGCTGGTCTAAAGGGTCATTTAAGGCCACTATGTCCGTGTTGATTTTCTGTCTGGAGCATATGTCCATTGGTGACAACAGGGTGTTGAAGTCCCCTACTATGATAGTGTTACTGTTGATCTCTGCCTTTATGTCTGTCAAAATCTGTTTTATATATTTAGGAGCTCCTATATGGGTGCATAGATGTTTACTAGGGTTATGTCTTCTTGTTGAATTGATCCCTTTACTATTATATAGTGCCCTTCTTTGTCTTTTATTGTAGTCTTCATTTTAAAGTCTATTTTGTCCGAAATAATTATTGCTACTCCAGGTTTTTTCTCATTTCCATTTGCATGAAATATCTAATTCCATCCCTTTACTTTCAGTCTGTTTGAGTCTTTTCATCTGAGATGAGTCTCTTGTAGACATAATATGCATGGGTCCTGTTTTCTTATCAATTCAGCCACTCTGTGTCTTTTGATTGGAGCATTTAGCCTATTCACATTTAAAGTGATTGCTGATAGGTGCATATTTATTGCCATTTTGTTATTTATATTTCTTGTCTTCCTGGGTTAGCTTGTTTTCCCCTTTCTTCTGTTTGAAAAAGCCCTTTTAACATTTATTGCAGTGCTGGCTTGGTGGTAATGAACTCCTTAAGCTTATTCTTTTCTGAGAATCTCTTTATCTCTCCTTCAATTTTAAGTGATAGCCATGCTGTGTAGAGCAATCTTGGTTGTAGACCTTTATTTTGTGTCACTTTGAATATCTCCTGCCACTCCCTTCTGGCCTGCAGAATTTCTGTAGAAAGTCAGCTGTTAATCTTATAGGAGTTCCTTTGTATGTAACCTGCTGTCTTTCTCTTGCTGCTTTTAGGATTCTGTCTTTGTCTTTAAACTTTGCCATTTTAACTATGATGTGTCTTGCTGTGGGCCTATTTGGATTTAGCCTGTTTGGAACTCTCTGCACATCCTGGGCTTGTATGTCGATTTCCTTCACCATGGTAGGGAAGTTTTCAGTAATTTCTTTAAATACATTCTCAATCCCTTGCTTCTTCTCTTCTCATTCTGGTATTCCTATGATGCAATGTTGTTGTGTTTCATGTTGTCCCATAGGTCTCTTAAACTATTTTCGTTCTTTTTTATTCTTTTTCTTTTTGTTGTTCCAGCTAGGTGATTTCAGCTATTTTGTCTTCTAATTCGCTGATCCATTCCTCTGCTTCATCTATTCTACTGGTGATTCCTTGGAGTGTGTTCTTCATTTCAGTTATTGTATTCTTTAGTTCTAAGTGCTTGTTTTTTTATGGTTTCCCTATCCTTTATTTCCTCGCTAAGTTCCTGAAACATTCTTATCATCAGTGTTCTATACTGTGTCTCTGAAAGCTTGGATCCCTCTGTTTCATTTAGTTCCATTTCTAGAGTTTTCTTCTGATCTTTTACTTGAGACATGTTTCTTTGTTTCTTCATTCTGGCTGTCGTTCTGTGAGTCCTTCAATGTATTAGATAGATTACCTAGAAAGAAGAGAGAAGGGAAAAAAAAGAGATGGGGGGGGCTCTCTGTCCTCTTTACTTTTTTTTTTTTTTTGAGGGCAGTGTCACTGGCCCTCACATGTGGGACCTGAACTGGGGCCGCTGGCCTCCCAAGCCAGCACCCAGCCACCGTGCCACTCGGCCAGCCCTGTCCTCTTTAATCTGCAGACCACTTGCTCAGCAATAGAGAGTCTCTGGGCGACTCAGCACCAGCTATTGGGGGGAAGAGCTTAACATGTTATGCGCCGGCCTCCCTCTACGGCTTGCAGTGAAATTTCCACAATTAGCTGCTGTGTGCTCTGGAACCATGCTCACTAAGAACAACAAAAAAATCTTCACAGGTTGTTGCAGGTTGTCTGCTACTGCAAAAAAAAAAACCCTCTGTGTCCTGTGGTGATATGGGCCAGGCTCTGGGGGCTCAGGGTGCCTCTAGCAACACAGCTCTAGGTGGGTAGGGCAGGCCCCCAAGGCACAAGTTGATGTGGTCAGTGGCCCCCACCAAGTCAGAGCAGCATGCACTCTGCTCCAGCAATCAGTCCACACAAACTAACCAGGAAAGCCTCGATCGGATCACGCAGGTGCACAGCTCCCTGCCCATCAATCTCAGGAAAACTCCCCATCTCCGCCTGTCGCAATCAACTGCCCACAGTTCAGGCTAAGCAACCCAAAAGCCAATCCCCAGCCTTGCAACTCTGCACAAACAGTGCAGAGAGCGGGGACCCAAGGTGGCTCACGCACTCCTGAGTCTCAGTGAACAGACTGATGCAGGTGGAGAGCACCTGCCCTGCATTTCCCTGGCTACGCAGCACAAGCAGGGTGAAGGGTGGGGATCCAAGGCGGCTTTCACACTCCTGTGTCTCAGTGAACAGCCTGATGGAGTCGGAGGGCACCCACCCGGCGTTTCCCTGGCAGTGCAGCACAAGCAGGGCAGAGAGTGGGAATCCAAGGCCGCATGCGCACGCAAGCACGCATGCACTCCTGCACCAATTTCACCAGACCAATGGGATCCCGGATCTGACCCTCTATGGGAGGGCTCAACCCTGAAAAAAATGGCACCCTCTTGTACACTGCTCGTGTGCACGCTCCATACCAAGGGAACAATGGTCCCAAAATCTCCAGCTTCTGCACCAAAGGTGCTCAGTTCAGTCCTTCCCCACAGGCTCCTGGGCCCGGCTCACATAGTTACTCCCTCCAACAGGAACTGGGTGAGTGCTCACCTGCGAGCAAACCCGTGCGCCGGCCCCACTGGTTCTCCAGCCGCCCTCAGCCTCACCGAGCCGGGCAAAGAGAGTCCTCACTAATTTCTACTGCCTGCTATCGTAGAACTCCTCTTCCTTGCAAAGCAACTTTGGGGTAGTGAGCTTGGTGTGGGCCCGAAAGGTCTCTCCCCCAACCGGAGAAGCCTCCCCACAACTCGGGTGTCCCTCACGGGGCTCACCCTCTCTCGTCTCCACCCCTCCTACCAGACTTGACGTGGCCTCCTCTTAGGTCCTTCGTTTAGAGGTTCTGTTCATCTAGTGTTCAGGGGACTTCCGAGGTTAAATGTTGTATAAATTATTTGTAATTTTGATGTGATCCTTCTAGGCAGTTCGGAAAGCGTCTGTCTTTCTGCCATCTTACCAGAATTCCCTCAACATTTTTATAGTAACTGTTTATTGTAACCTTTTTTAAAATGAAGTACTACATAAAAAGGAGAAACTCAGGAAGGTGTCATAAAAAACAACTGTTAAAGCTGGGAGTATCTGACATGAAAAAGAGAAAACCAGGGTGCATCTGCACTCATCATCTATCTTCTTCTTTCCTCTGTTACAATGAAGGAAGCATCTCTTTTTTTTTTTTTTTTATCACAGGCCAGTTTCTTCCTCTTGGAGTCATCATCACATTATTTGTCTCCTTTTTAAGTACTTCCATTTTAGGGTATTCCTTTTCTGACAGACTCAGTCTCCACTTTTCTGGATCATTCTCATTAAGTATAATAAACATGATCCAGAAACTCTCACCTTAAAAAAAAAAAATTGGGGGAGATGAAATCATGCTACTGGTACACTGAATAAATATGCCTGCTTTTCCTTCCTGCTCTTCATCCTAGAAATCATAGGAAAGATACACATATACACCTAAGTCCAAAATAGCACTGGAAAATAAGATGAAATCAAATGGTGGGTCTAAAATTATGAGGAATCACTTTAAAAATAGAAAGCAAATGACTTTAATTGATGGAGAAAACCACAATGCAAAATGCATGCCCTTCTAAATAACTCTTAGGTTAAAGAGTAAATCACAATATAAATCTTAGTATGTTTAGAAGTTCATGACAATGTGAGAACATTGCATATAAAAATTAATGGGATGCAACCAACAATTCACAGAGGATACTTTATAGTCACAAATACATTTATTAGGGGGTAAAAAAGACAGATTGAAAGTAAATGAACCAAGCATTCAATTTAAGAAGCTTTAAAATACACACACAAATCAATAAATTTCTATTGCTAGTAAGATAAAAACAAAGCCTAGTAGAACTAATAGCTAAAAGCCTGTTATTTGAAAAGATAAATAAGACTTGCGGTAAAATGGCGGAATAGACAGACGCTGTGCTAACTACCTTCCAGGATCACACCAAAATTACAAACAAATTATACAGCATTCAATCCCGGAGGTCCCCGGAACACTAGATGAACAGAACCACTAAAGGAAGAATTTAAAGAGGAGGCCACGTCAAGTCTGGTAGGAGGGGCGGAGAAGAGAGAGGGAGAACCCCGTGAGGGAAGCCCCAGCTGTGGGGAGGCTTCTCCGGTTGGGGGAGAGACCCTCTGGCCCTACACCCAGCTCACCAGCCCAGAGTTCCTTTGCCGGGAAGAGGAGTTCCAAGATAGCTGGCAGTAAATTAGTGAGGACTCTCTTTGCTCAGCCCGGTGAGGCTAAGAGCGCCTAGAGAATCAGTGGGGCCGGTGCACGGACTTGCTCGCCGGTGAGCACATACCTGGTTCCTGGTGGAGGGAGTGGCTGTGTGAGCCGGGCCCAGGCGCCTGCAGGGACGGACTGAACTGAGCACCTTTGGTGCAAAGGCTGGAGGTTTTGGGGCTATTGTTCCCCTGGTGTGGAGCCTGCATGCGAGTCATGTACAGGAGGGCACCATTTTGTCAAGGTTGGGCCCTCCCACAGAGGGTCAGGTCCGGGACCTCATTGGTCTGGTGGGAGAGGCGCAGAAGTGTGTGTGTGTGTGCGCGCGCGCCCATGCTGCCTTCGATCCCCAGCCTCCGCCTGGCTTATACTGCGTTGCCAGGGAAACGCCTGGTGGGTGTGCTCTGGCTCCAACAGGCTACTCCCTGAGACGCAGGAGAGCACAAGTCGCCTTGGGTCCCCGCTCTCTGCACTGCGTTTGCAGAGTTGCCAGACTGGTGATTGGTTGTCGGGCTGCTCAGCCTGATCTGCAAGCGGCTGAGTGGGACAGGCTGAGACTGGGAGTTTTCCTGGGAGTGTTGGGCTGTGAGCTGTGTGCCTGCGTGATCCAGCCAGGGCTCTCCTGGTGATCTATCTAATACATCAAAGCAATCCCAGAGCAACAGCCAGAACGGGGAAACAAAGAAACATGTCACAAGTAAAAGATCAGAAGAAACCTCCAGAAATGGAACTAAATGAAACAGAGGGAGCCAACCTTTCAGAGACAGAGTTTAGAACACTGATGATAAGAATGTTTAAGGAACTTAGCGAGGACATAAAGAAGGATAGGGAAACCATAAAAAACAACCTGTTAGAACTAAAGAATACAATAACTGAAATGAAGAACACACTCGAAGGAATCACCAGTAGCGTAGATGAAGTAGAGGAGCGGATCAGCGATTTGGAAGATAAAATAGCAGAAATCACCCAGTTGGCACAGCAAAAAGACGAAAGAGTAAAAAACAATGAAAATAGTTTAAGAGCCCTATGGGACAAGATGAAGCGCAACCACCCTGGAATCATAGGAATACCTGAAAGAGAAGAGAAGAAGCAAGGGGTCGAGAATGTATTTGAAAAAATAATGACTGAAAACTTCCCTACCCTGGTGAAGGAAATCAACATACATGCCCAGAAAGTGCAGAGAGTTCCAAACAAGCTGAACCCAAACAGGTCCATACCAAGACACATCATAGTTAAAATGGCAAAGGTTAAAGACAGAGACAGAATCACAGAGGCTGCAAGAGAAAGACAGCAGGTAACATACAAAGGAACTCCTGTTAGACTAACAGCTGACTTGTCTACAGAAACTCTGCAGGCCAGAAGAGAGTGGCAGGAGATACTCAAAGTGACACAAAATAAAGGCCTACAACCAAGATTGCTCTACCCAGCAGGGCTATCACTTAAAATTGAAGGAGAAATAAAGAGCTTCTCAGAAAAGGATATGCTTAAGGAATTTATTACCACCAAGCCAGCATTGCAAGAAATGTTAAAAGGGCTTTTTTAAACGAAAGAAAGGGGTAAACAAGCTAACCCGGGAAGACCAGGAATACAAATAACAAAATGGCAATACATATGCACCTATCAATAATAATTTTAAATGTGAATGGGCTAAATGCTCCAATCAAAAGACAGAGAGTGGCTGAGTGGATAAGAAAATAGAACACATGTATATGCTGTTTACAGATGGAATAAGATATTTCATGCAAATGGAAATGAGAAAAAAAAAGCTGGAGTACCAATACTTATTTTGGACAAAATAGACTTTAAAATGACTACCATAAAAGACAAAGAAGGGCACTATAACTCAATAAACATCTATGCACCCAACATAGGAACTCCTCATTACATACAACCGATTTTGACAGACATAAAGACAGAGATCAACAGTAACACTATCATAGTAGGGGACCTCAACACCCCATTGTCCCCAATGAACAGACCCTTTATACAGAAAATCAACACAGAAAGAGGGGCCTTAAATGACACTTTAGACCAGCTGGACTTCATTGATATTTTTAGAGCATTTCACCCTGAAAAAACAGAATATACGTTCTTCTCAAGTACACATGGGACATTTTCCAAGATAGTCCACGTTAGGTCACAAAACAAGTCTCAGTAAATTTAAGAAGATTGAAGTCATATCAAGCAGATATAAAGGAAATACTGATGGTTGCTGGCTGGGGATGAGGGAGAGGGGGAAGGTTTTGGACAGTTTAGGTGGGTGACTACAATGTTGCCACAGGGATATGGGCGCAGTTCTGGGAATGTAATTGATAATGTTGTGAAGAGACTTTTATATTAAGTGAAATAAGTCAGTCGGAGAAAGACAAGTACCATATGATCTCACTTATATATGTGGAATCTGAAAACCTGAATGAACGATCAAAGTAAACAGACTCATAGATATAGAGGAAAAACTGAGGGTTGCTAGTTGGGAGGGAGGTAGGGATAAGGGGAAAAGGGAAGGTATTAGACAGCATAAATAGACAACTACAATATTGCCACAGGGATATGAAACATAGTTTGGGGAATATAATAATATTGTAAAAGTTTTGTGGCGTTTCAGTCACATGTCTTGTTAGGGAGACCACTTCATGGATGGAGTAGAGGCTTGATCACGGCCCTGTACACCTGAAGCTGATGTTGTATAATATTGTATGCCAACTGTAACTGAATATATAGATAGTCACGGAATGTGGAGTATACTGTGGAAGGGAATCAAAGGAATTTTAGTGGATATGTATGATATGGGGTGGGAGGAGTGGGGTGGCAAACTGCGGGAGGGGGTTGTCACTTTGGGAGGTAAAGAGTATAACTATTGCATTGTGTTGTACACCTGAAACTAATTAAAAAAATAATAATATTTTTTTAAAAAAAGAAAAGATAAATAAAATAGTCAAACCTTTATTATCAAGATAAAAACGGGAAGACAATGGGCCAGCCAAGTGGCGTGGTTGTTAAGTGCTGGCTTGGGAAGCCAGTGGCCCTGGTTCGGGTCCCACATATGAGGGCCAGTGACACTGCCCTCAAAAACAAAAAAGAGAAGACTATAAATACCATTAGAAAAAAGGGAACAAAATTGCAAAACAAGATTTTAAAATTATTAGCAACACTTGACACAGTTTATTAATAAAATTGAAAATCTAATTGAAATGAATAGTTTTAAAGAAAAGACAAAATACTGAAATTGATTCTGGCAGTAGAAAAGCTAAACAAACCAATAACAATGAATAAAAGAAACAGTAAAAAAATCTACCCTTTAAGATGATATAAGGCCTATTTGAACATAAAAACTCTTTCAGGGCAAAGTGAGAAAGCTACCAAATTTACTTTGTGAGGCTAGTATAAACCTGATACCAAAACAAAACAAAACAAAAAACCCTAAGAATAATACAAATAAAAGAACCCCAAGTCAATATTACTGAATACAGATACAAGTTTTATAAAGAAAATATGATGAAGTTGATTATAGCAATATGTTAAAAATATTGATATATCTTGATTAAGTAGGACATCCTAAGGATTCAAGATTGGTTGAGTATTAGAAAAAGTGGCTGATTTAATTCTCTGCATTAAGAAATTTTAAAAACAAACAAACAAAAAAACATCTTTCTTAGGAGATGCGTCACCCACCTCCCCAGCACCGCCAAAGGCATGTAATGAAACTTAGCATCTACTCCTGTTAAAAGGAACAAATAAAAGCTTCAGAAGCAAACAAGAAATAGGAAAGAAACCTACTTAATTCAATAAAGGATGTCTCCCAGAAACCTACAGTTAAGCCAGGGACAAGAAAAGGGTAGTCATTTACCACCACAAATATTGAATATTCTGTAAGAGATAATGTAATAAGACATGATAAAGAAATGGATATAAATTATTGGGGGGAATTTGGTAAAACTAATTATTTGCAAGTGTACCTAGAAAATTGAAGACAATCAACTGACAGACTAATTGAAAACTAATGAATCCAGCAAGATTACTGGATACAAGGTAACATACAGAAATCAATAACTTTTCTATGTATCATCAATAACCAATTAGAAAATATAGTAGGAGAAAAGATCCTATTCACAACAACTGTTAAAGCCATGAATAAGCCAAATTAGAGGTGTAAGATCTAAATGAAGAAAACTCTATAGCTTCATTTAATACAAGAAAAAAAGAGGAAAATGTATCTTGTGAATAGGAGCATTCAATATTATAAAGATGTCAGTTCTTCCCAAATTAATCAACAAATTCAGTGCAATGCCAGCAAAAACTCCTAATAGAATGTTTTATGGCATTTGACAAGATGATTTAAAAATTCATCTAAAAAAAATATGTTCAAGAAGAGCCAAGGAAATTTTGATCAAAACACAGTAAAAACAAATATAGAAATTAAAATAGTATGGTACTGGCCGCTGCTGGCATGAGCTCCACACAGTTCAACAAGGGGCCCTCATACAGGCTTTCAGCCAAGGTCAAGAGCCAGCTCCTGTCCAAATATGACCCTCAGAAGAAGGTGGAACTCCGCAGCTGGATTGAGGGGCTCATGGGCATGTCTATTGGCCCCAACTTCCAGAAGGATTTAAAGGATGGAATTATCCTGTGCATACTCATGAATAAGCTGCAGTCAGGCTCAGTCCCCAAGGTCACCTGCTCCATGCAGAACTAACACCAGCTAGAAAAACCCTCCAACTTCATCAAGGCCATGGTCAGTTACAGCATGAACCCTGTGGACCTGTCCAAGGCCAATGACCTGTTTAAGAGTGGGAACATGACACAAATGTAGGAGTCTCTCCTCGCCCTGGCAGAGAAGGCCAAGACAAAGGGGCTGCATAGTGGTGTGGACATTGGTGTCAAATACTCAAGGAAGCAGGAGCAAAACTTCAATGATGCCACCATGAAGTGGAACAGTGTGTCATTGGGCTCCAGAAGGGCACCAACAAGTGTGTCAGCCAGTCAGACATGACTGCATATGTCAGAGAAGGCATCTATACAACCCCAAGAACCATATCCTGCCACCCATGGACCATTCGACCATCAGCCTACAAATGGGCACCAACAAGTGTGCCAGCCAGGTGGTCATGACAGCTCCTGGGACCCGGCAGCAAATCTATGACACCAAGCTGGGGACTGACAAGTGTGAAAACTCCTCTATGTCACTGTAAATGGGCTACATGCATGGCGCCAACCAGAGCGGCCAAATCTTTAGCTTGGGCCGGGAGATATACGACCCCAAGTATTGCCCACAAGGCCCAGCAGCTGATGGGGCTCCAGGGGCTGCTGGTGACTGCCCAAGCACAGGGATGGCCCGAGAGTATCCCCACTACTACCAGGAGGAGGCTGGCTACTGAGGAGCCTATGCAGGGTGTTTCCCCACATCATTGCCCCATCTGGGTTTTTGGTTTCTTTTGTGTTTGCATCTTGTTTTTCTACATGTGCAAGTGCTTCTAGCTGAGGGTTTGTGGAGAAGGGGTGAAGGCCAGATACAGATTTGTGTAGGGTGGGGGCCCCTGCCAGAGCACATCCAGGCAGCAAATTTCCCATCGGGTTTTGGGCTGAATTGTGTGTGTGTGGGCAAGAAACCTGGGTAGGAAGGGGAACTGGACCTAAATGGCTTCCAGTTGCTTCTGCCCCTCTTCCCTTTTCTCTGCTGATCAGTTTATAGTTTCTATACCCACAAGTTTCAGGTAGTTTTAATGAAACAGTAATTTTTTTTTCAGGGGATTGTGGGGATCGCTGGGAAGGAAGTCCTGAGATATTCTAGGCATCATGAGGGACTGGATTTCCCCAGGATCCTCCCAGGGGCCCAGTGGGAAAACAGACCCAGACAGGACAAAAGAGTTCTGAGTGGTTGAGGCAAAGTTGGATACCCCCGTCCAAACAGTCCCCTTTCCCTTGCACAGGAATTCTTACCTGGAGGCCCTCCAGGGAAACAGCCCTACCCGGGAGCACTGGGACCAAGAGATAATGTGAAATACTGACTGGACCAAAGGCAATAAACTCTTTTTTGGGAAAAAAAATTGGTATTAAATCTGGAATACATGCATAAATCAATGAAATAAAAAAGGTCAGAAACTGACCCCTGTACACATGAAAATGTATGATAAAGGAAGCTTTTCAAAGTAGTTGGGAATGAATACTCAAAAAGTGGTGTTTTGTCAATTATATTTGCAAATATATTTAGATGCATACTTTAAATCATTATACCAATTAGATTGAAGAACTAAATGTAATCATTTTTAAAAGCTACTTTAAATAATCAGAAGTAAATAGAAATATATTAACCAAATACAAAAGGCATAAAGGAAATTAATATGTACAACTGTATAAAAATGAACACCAAACATTTAAAGAAGAATCAATACCAAATTCTTCACAAATTCTTCCAAAAAATAGAAGAGCAAGGAACACTTCTTAAATTATGAGGCCAGACATAGATATTAAAAAACAAACAAACAACAACAAAAAAATCCACTACAGACCAATGTCTTACGAATATAGATGCAAAGTGCTCAACAAAGTACTAGCAAACCAAATCTAGCAACATACTTGTATAAAACTAATTTTATACCATGAACAAGTGAAATGTATCCCAGGAATGCTGCCTTCCTCAACCTGATAAAGACATCTACAAAAACCATATACCTCAATGGTGAAAGACTGAAACTTTTCCTCAAGACCAGGAACAAGACAAGGATGTCCACTCTTGCCAGTTCTATTCAATATTGTACTAGAGGTTCTAGCTAGACAGTTAGACAAGAAATGGAATAAAAGGCATCCAGATTGAAAAAGGAAGAAGTAAAACTTTATTTGCAGATGACATGATCTTATATATAGAAAATTCTAAGAATTCATCCACTAAAAAACTATTAGGGGCCGGCCGAGTGGCGCATTGGTTAAGCGCTGGTTTTGGGATGCCAGCGGCCCCGGTTCGGATCTCACATGAGGGCCAGTGACACTGCCCTCTACAACTAACAACAGCTCCACCTGGAGCTGGGCTGTGCGAGCCCCGTTGATGGTGTGGGCTGCAGCCCCTGCTGCAGTGGGCTGCCATAGGCTACAGTGAGTGGCCCGCAGCCAGCGTGAGCGGCTGGCAGCCAAGCGTGAGCTGCCAATAGCCGCGGTGAGCGACATCCAGAGGCCAGCGACCGATCTGCCTCATCCGGGAAGAGCGCAATGACGATACCAACAGTGAAGCAACATCCTCCGCAACTAAACTGAAGAACAAAAAGACAGCAACTTGTCTGTTCCCCTTCCCCGATTCCCCAACGCTGTTCCCCTCCGCCAATTCCCCAATAAAATCTTTAAAAAAAACAAAACTATTAGAACTAATGAATGTGTTAAGCAAGGTTGCTGGATATAAGATCAATATACAAAAATCAAATGTATTTCTATACACTTGTGTGGCAGACAGAATCATGACCTCTCAAAGATGCCCCTGTCCTAATCTCTGGAACCTGTGAATACATAACCTCACATGGCAAAAGGGACTATGCAGATGTAATTAATTTAAGGATATGAGATGGGAGATAATCCTGGATTATCTAGGTGGGCCCAATATAATCGCAAGTGTCTTTACAACTGAAAGAGGCAGGAAGGAGAGTCAGTGTCAGAGAAATATGATATATGAAATAATGATAGAAGTGGAGCTCAGAGTGATGGAATTGCTGGCTTTGAAGATGGAGGGAGGGCCCATGAGCCAAGGAATACAAGCAGCCTCTAGAAGCTAGAAAAGACAAGGAAATGAGTTTTCCCCTAGGGCCTCCAGAAGGGATGCAGCCCTCCTAACACCTTTATTTTAGCTGAGTGAAACTCATTTCATACTCTACCCTGCAAAACTGTAAGATAATAAATTTGTGTTATTTTAAGCCACTGAATTTATAGTAATTTATTACAGCAGCAACACAAAACTGATACAAATTACAGTGAAATTAAGAAAACAATTCCATTTACAACACCTTAAAGAAGTGTAAAATACTTAGGAACAAATCTAATAAAATAAGTATAAAGCTTACTCTAGGCAATACAAATGTTGTTAAAAGACATTAAGGAAGACCTAATAAGTGGAAAGACATTCCATTTTTGTGGATCAGAAGACTTAAAATTGTTAAAATAGCAATCCCCAAATTGATCTACAGATTCAATGCAATCCTCATCAAAATTCCTTCTGCCTTATTTGCAGAAACTGACAAGGTGATTCTAAAATTCATGTATAAATTTAAGGGATCCAGAATAGCTGGAAGAATCTTGAGAAAGAAAAATGAAGTTGGCACTGGCACAAGGATAGACATATCCTTGGAATAAAATTGAGAGTTTAGAAATAAATCCTCACATTTATGGTCAACTGATTTTCAACATGAGTGCCAAGGCAATTCAATGGAGAAAGAATAGTCCCTTCAACAAATGGTGCTGGGACAACTGGAAACTCATATGCAAAAGAATGAAGTGAAATCCCTATCTCACACTATATACAAAAAATAACTCCAAATGGATCAAAGGCTTAAATTAAGAGCTAAACTATAAAATAATTAGAAGAAAACATACGGGTATCACTTCATGACCTTGAATTAGGCAGTGGTTTCTGAGGCGATATCAAAAGCACAAGCAACAAAAGAAAAGATATACAAATTGGAGATCAAGAAAAAACAAACTTTTGTGTTTCAAGGTATTACCAGACGGAACTGGTATTCAGTAGTTGCCAGCCAAAAAACAACTCCAAGATGATTTTGTAAGAAATGAACTTGGGGCCGGCCGAGTGGCGCGGTGGTTGAGCGCTGGCTTGGGACGCCAGCAGCCCCGGTTCAGGTCCCACATATGAGGGCTGGTGACACTGCCTTCAAAAAAAAAAAAAAAAGAAAGAAAAAAAAAATGAACTTGATTGCCAGCCAGCAAGCAAGGACACATCAGGGTCACTTCCCAAAGTGACGTGTCCCTGAAAAAAGGATCGGATTTTCTTTATTTAGGGAAATCATCCATGAACATCAAGGTAAACTTCATCATCGAATGTATAGTTGGGGACATGCCTGCGTATGTGCAATTAGAACCATACCTATACATACATTGCATGTTCAAAAATGGCAGAAAATTTCTGCCCCTGGGAAGAGATTTTAGTATTATAATGAGGGTATAATGAGAAAAATTCATGAGGAAGTCACTAGAGGGTTTTTCAGCTACTTGATCCAGCCTCAGGTGTTTCAACCAGATCAACCCCTGGTCCTGCAAAACATCCTGAGCTTATACCTGAAAAACTTCTCTGTCAATCATCAATGTCAAGGATGGCATATGCATGGAAGGAAGTTTGACTAATCAAGTCTCTCAGCCTTTTTGTTAAACTGTTAGCAAATTACAGGACATGGTTTCCTAAACCTTATTAAATCTAGGATGATCTAAGAGGGTTTACAGGTTAATCTAAGCAAAGTTATGAATTCTAAATAAAAGTTAGTCTATGCTAGGCTACCAACTAGGATATATATACCATGGGTGCCAAAAAAATGTATACAAGTAGACACTTTGGTCAACATTGCTGAAGCAGTAGTTCACCGTAATCAGAAGTGTCTGGACGCTGACGGTAACAACTTGGAGCACCTCTTGTAACTGCAGAAGTTAAATGTGACTTGTATTCATCTTTTGTTTTCAATATATATTGAGTATAACAATGTTAATAGTTTTTTCCTTTCTTAAAATGTGTATACAGTTTTTTGGCACCCTCTGTATATTAGGTTACAAAAGGACACCACCAAAGAAGTGAAGTCTGTTCACAGAATGGGAAATAATATTTGGAAACCATAAAGGACTTGTCTCCAGAATATGTGTATATAAGGAACATTTAATAACTCAATAATAAAAAGACAAGCCAATTTAAAAATAGGCAAAAATCTGAATAGATATTTCTCCAAAGAAGATACACAAATGCCAATAAGCAAATGAAAAGATGTTTAACCTCATTAGCCATCAAGGAAATGAAAATCAAAATTACAATGAGAAGGGCTGGCCGAGTGGCGCAGTGGTTAAGCGCTGGCTTGGGAAGCCAGCGGCCCCAGTTCGGTCCCATATACGAGGGCCAGTGACACTGCCCTCAAAAAAAAAAAAAATTACAGTGAGAAACCATTTCACACGCTAAGATTGCTAAAATCATAAAGAAAAATAAAGTGTTATACAGGATCTGAAAAAATCAAAACCCTCATGCACTGATGATGGGAATGCAAAATGGTGCAGTTGCTTTGGAAAAGTCTGGTGCCTCTCCAAAAGATTCAACATAGAGTTGCCATAAAATTCCACTCCTAGGTACATATCCAAGAGAATAGAAAACACATATCCACACAAAAACTTGTTACAGGAATGTTCAGAGCAGCGTTATTCACAATGGTTAAAAGGTAGAAATATATACAAGGTATGATAAAATAATATGGTGAACGTTTAAAAGAAATTATTAGTTATTACAGTAAAAGACACACTGCCATTAATTCCCTCAAAATACTCCCCCTCACTTCGAACACACTTATCCCATCGTTCTTGCCCCTTACTGAAGCAGTTCCTGAAGTCCTCTTTTGTGAGTATCTTTAATTGTGTGGTCAGGATACCTCGATGTTCTGAGTGGATTCAAAACATTTACCTTTCATGGTCAGTTTGACTTTGGGAAAGAGCCAGAAGTTGCATGGTGCCATATCTGGTGAATAAAGTGGATGAGGATATACTGTAATGTTTTTTGACAGAAATTACTGTATACCAGAAGCAATGTGTGACACAGAGCCCTTCCATTGTGATCAAGAAATGCAGTGAATGTTGCTGCCAATTGCCATCCAATAGAAAGGCAGGGATCTTCAATACCGGAAGTAGTGCGTCAAACCTTAGTAACAGTGTATAACAAGTTGTAACTTGTTTGCTGCCGTCAGTCAGGTGTGAGCTACAGTTGAAAGAAGGTGTGGTTTTTTTTGTGTGTGTGTTGTTTTTTTAGCTGAGCCATCCTGCCACCTGTTGGCAGCTCAATGGCAACTCAGCTCGGGCTGGCATCGAACCGCCGTTGCTCAGAGCTCAGCTCGCACTCTTGAGCGAGCTCTTAACCAACTAAGCCACTCGGCCGGCCCTGAAAGAAGGTGTGTTTTAAAGTGTGCCATAAATCATCCTCCATCAAGACAACGCTCTGTGCAAATAACATTACAGTGTGTCTTCATCCACCTTATTCACCGGATCTGGCACCGTGCGACTTCTGGCTCTTCCCCAAAGTCAAAATGATTCAGGACATCAAGGCAGCCACAATAGCACAACTGAAAATACTCATGAAACGGGACTTCCAGAACTGCTTCAGAAAGTGGCAAGACCTATGGAATAAGTGTATTTGAACTGAGGGGGAGTATTTTGAGGGGGATTAATGGCAATGTGTCTTTTACTGTAATAATTTTTTTAAATGTAAACATTCACTGTATTGTTTGATCACACCTCATACACCACAGCCTTCCACTCAACTCCTCTTTTCTTCCTTCAGTACAATTTAGTGGCCAGATGGGATAGCCTGTAAAATGTTGGATGATGTTACTTTCTTGCTTACAATTTTCAAGGGCTAGAGTCTACTAGTCAGACTCAAGGCCTTATTAGACCTGTGTGATATTATGATAGAATAAGAATTGTGTATTATAGTTTTTGTCTCCAGCTCCTGGCCTGAGATCCTAACACTCTTTTAATTTCCTAAGTGATAAGAGCCATAGAAGCATCTGTTGTAATATTTGGGTTTTATCATGGTTCTCAAACTGGGTCTGGAAACAGCTCTAGAGTAGTAAAGATGATGTCTTTTGTTATTTATAACAAGCCCCCTTTCCACCACACCTGAGTTTATGTTAAGGAGGTGATTTTTGGAAAGCCCCTAAGGATGGGGCCTGTGTGCCAGGGGAACCAACCCTGTGATTGATTAGAGGGTTGGAACTTTTAACCCCAGCACATAACCTCTGGGAAGGGGAGAGAGGTTGGAGGTTGAGCCACTAATGGCCAATGATTTAATCATCATATCTACCTAATGAAACCTCCATAAAAAAGCCCTAACTGAAGGGTTTCTGAGAGCTTCTGGGTTGGTGAACACGTTCACATGCAGGGAGAGTGGCATATCCCAAGCTACCTAGGGACAGAAGCTCCTATGCTGGGCGTCCTTCTGGACCTCACCCTATGTATCTCTTCATCTGGATGTTTCTGTCAACAAAAAACATTCAGCCTAAGAGAAGGCTTTTGAGTTGATTTGAGCCAAACTGATAATTGCGGGGAAGTAAAATCTCAATGAATTGAGAAAATGCTCTACAAAATGGTAGTTTGCAGTTTTGTACATAGAATCAAAGGAGGAGGGTTACATGAAATCTACTGGTAGATTAAGGGGGTAGGAGAAAGCAAAGCACAGAAGCGGGGGCAATTTCTGGGATTGGATAAAAGTAATTTGCAGACAGATACTTCTTTTAGATAGTTGGGTACAGGCTAGTTTATAGTTCACAGTGGGATGTTAATCAAGGGACAAGTATAATAATGAGGGATTCTGTAGTTTCCTGCTCTGGTTTGGAAAAAGGGATTACTGACATTCCAAGGATGTCATTTTAGGTGCAAAAAGACAATAGAAAGGCTCCTTTAAGGTGAAGATTGACTTTATGAAGGAAGCTTCCGGCTAAAGATGTGACTTCCTGCTATGGACCACCATAGTTATGATTTTTTTTTTTATGTTCACGCCATCTTAGGTAGTTATTTTCAGTCTCCTGACCTTGTAAGGTTTAAGCTGTGGCCCCTTTTCCGTCCTTTAATGTATCCTTTGAAGTAAAGAATAGTTAACTGTTTCCTGAGTTCTATGAACCTTTATAGCAAATTATCAAACCTGAGGAGGATGTTGTGGGAACCTCTAATTTGTAGGCAAATCTTAGGTGAAAAACACTTACTAAATATTATAGGTGCCCACCTATCCACAGGGCAGCTGATCAGAGATTGTCATTTCCAGGTAGAGACTGGATTGCCATGTTGGCGAGATGAAAAATGTTGCTCCAATTGGAGGCAAGGCCAGGTTACCAAGATGGTGTACAAGTTTGTTCTATGGTTCTCATGGATTCCAGAGGGATCATATAGGCAGCAACTGCCAACTGAATTCCCTAGGAAGAGCCACATCATCTTGACTTCCTTCACATCCCACTTTGTAAGCGGGCCTTTGAGCTATATGACGAGTTTATTCGTTTCCCGCAAAAAATGTGATCCACAAAACAGCTCTTCCAGCCTCATCTACCTCCTTCAGAACACCAAAAACGGAAGCTGGAAAGAGCTTTCAAGAAGTCTGGGAAAGCCTGCGTGTGTTATGATATTAAGACAGAACTGAGACCAAAAGTACTAGTATTTAGATTTTATTTATCAAAAATTTAAACTACAGAAACAGAGGCTGAATGTACAAACAATGAGAGAATGGGGAAATAGATAGGAGAAAACAGATTAACACAGCAATAGCAATGGTGATGGGTAGTCCTCATTACCGTATCAATCCCTCAAACCCTTCCTTCTAAAGGAAACCAAACTGTGTCATTATAGAGGGTAGAGGGATTGTGCTCTCTTCTGTCCACAAGGTTTCTCCACTCAGAAGCCCAGAGAAACCTGCAGGACAGAATTTAGAAAAAACTACCAATACCTTGAACTTGCTCTTCAGCCAAAGTGGCCGAAGCAGCTAGGACATAGAACTCATGCCAAGCAAAGTTCTTGTAACACCCTTATATATTCAGTCACCTAGAAGACTGAGTATCTTGAACACACAGGACTTGATCCAAGACAAAGTGGAAGTAGACCTCATGTAAATGGTGGGTTACTGAGCAGATGAAAAATAAACACTGGCAAAACACACCCACCTAAGATAGTGAGAAAAGCAGAAAGGGAGCCTAGGAAATAATTACCAACCAGCATTCCCAGCCACAGCCTAAGCCCAGCAGACTGGGGGAAGTCAGGTGGTTTAACAGGCTGCAAGCCCTGGCCTGGACCACACACTGTGTCCCCTGGTGGTTTTGTTTTATTTCTGAAGCACAAAGTGAAGTGAGCATAAGAACTGACTTCCTAGTCAGAATCAGGCAGCTGCTGTGGAGGCTCAGAACTGCTGGAGGATCATCTTTCGCTTCAGGTCATGGCTGAATTTATTCATCCGAAAGAGCTCACTGTCATAAAAGGCAGAGAGGCTGTGGATGTTGATTTGACGGGCCTAAAAGGAGAAAAAAATGAAGTGAAAATGGGCTTTGGAATGCCCAAGTCCACAAAGTCTTAGGTTCAGTGATCTTTCTAAGGCCTATTCACTACAGGCCAGGCAGGGTTCCCATCTCCATTAAAGGGAAAGTCAACCAGGACAGAGGCTGGCTGTATCAGGGTCTGGAGCTAAACGCAGGCTTTCCCTTAGCTCTGCTAACTGCTTGTGAGCTCAGGTGAGCTATTCAGTTGCTCTGTGCCATCTCTTTTGTAGGATGGGATGACGGTAACAGGATTTACCTTTTTTGACTGTTGTCAAGATTATAAATGCATGAACAGCGCTCAGCACATTAAAAACACTCAACAAATGGCTCTCATCCAAGGCCGATGTCCTCACTGACAGAGCAAGGACTTTTTGCCCCCCAAGATGACTGACAGCTCCCCAGGCAAGCAACCCTGCCCTCCCCTCCCATCTGTGGCCATACCTTGTCCACCAAGTCCTTCTCAGGCACTTCAATAGTATCCTGCTGGGCCCCAAAGCGGTTACGTTGATATGTCACCTGTTCTGCCACTAACTGCTTCAGTATGAAGAGTAACAGCTCATTGTTATCACGCCGGAATGAAAGGTAGCGGGCAAAGGTCTGCATGAGAAAAGAACAAAAGTCATCATTCCTCTCTACCAGGACCCTCAAAGACACTACAGGATGACCAGTCCCAATCCTGCCATGCAACCTTCACCATTTGCGAGAGGAGCCAGATCCGGGAGCTTCTGCAACCAGACAGCAGGACAAAGTTCAGTGTCCAGGCGAGCACCTCGAGATGCCCACATGTGGCCTCCTGTGCCCCTGCCTCAGCTTACACCCACCTTCCGCATGCTGCGCATGACGCTGAACTTCTGGGTGTCAATGAAGCTCTCCAACATTACTCGGATGGCCATGTTAACATCATCCTCTATCACGTAGTCCCGCAGGTGGATGCGAGCATGGGCCTCTGCCATGCGGATCATGGACTCGATGTGCCGCACTGTGATGGGGATGCTGCCTGTTGCCTGGAGAGGAGGACAGCATCAGTCTTCTCAGGCAGGAGAGAGGCAAAGAAAATCAACAGTGGCACTGCTAGCAGCCCCAATCCAGAAGGCTCCTCTAATCACCTATGGCAGAAGTGCTCAAAAGAGCCACCAGGTGAGCTCACACTTTCCACTCCTTCTTGGTGTGGTGGTGCCCAGTGGATGCTATGCTACGGCCTGCCACTGTTATGCTGGCACAGGCTGCTCCCACCATTTCACTTACATGCACCCCAGAGTCCATTACACTTGTGGCCAGATGTCCTTGTTACTGTCATGTACTAAGTACTACATAATCCAGTGCAAAATAAGTGAGAAAAATAAAGCTGCTGTTTCTATGTAAACTAAGTTGAATGCTCTGAAAAGACTTGATTCAAGTTCAAAGGTTTAAAAATAAAAAGGAAAAAGCTGCTGTCTTGCTTAGGTGGGTGAGACAGATCTAAAAGAATTCTGCATTCCAACTACTTGCAACCTGCCTTTAAACCTTCACTCCACTGTGAAAGAACTGAAACTAGTTCACAGCACATGTTCATTTGGGTGAGATTTATGGAAAGTTAACATGGACCTTACTCAGTGGCTATCAAAAAGACCTTGGCCCTATACCTAGAGACAAATGCATGTGTATTTAAGTGTTGTCTAAAAATACTTAAAGTATAAGGTATGTAAGTTTCTTTTTTTAAGGCCTTCCTGCTTTATCACTCTTTGGCTTAATGGACTACATAGATGAGAAAGCTGTGGCCTCCTTCCGGCCCCGCCCTCCAGTTCCCCGGGTCCGCACCATGGATTCTTTCCTCAGGTCACTGTACATCTTAGCCACCTTGTCCTGGTCCATCTGGTTGAGCTTTGGGTGGACCTTCTCCTTGGCATATATGACGTACTTCTTCAGGACCTCCTGTGGCAGGGGCTCCACACCGTATGTGTTGGGCATGGTGGGCTCTGGGGCACTGCCCAGCCCTTCCTCCTCCTTGTTGCTGGGGTGGTGTCTTACATGGCTGCCAACCACAAAACGCGCCAGCATCTCATCCTAAGACAAGATGGAAGAGGATAGGTAGCAGGGGGAGTCTCATGGCCTGGCCGGGAGGAAGTCAGCTAGCTGGAAGAAGTGCAAGCTGATACGTTTGAGAAGGATATTTTCTCAACACTTATATCGTACACCTACTATATGCCAGGCAGCTCCAGGTCCCATGGTCCGCTGCGTGGCCGAGCCCTAAAGGAGCTCACCTCCTAGTGAGGGGAGAGGAGACACAGTTTTTTAAACTACTATAGAAAGTAACTGGTGCTAAGAGAAATAGGGCAATGGATGAGGGCCTGAGGAGACTCCTCCAGCTAAGGCTTCCAGAGCACCTCTGTTATCTGACAATCCAGGAGAGCAGCATTCCAGGAAGGGAAAAGAGTAAGTTCAAAGCCCTGGCATCTTTACAATGTAAAGTAAGGGGAGCAGGAGACAGGCACAAGGATCTCACAGGACTGGCAGCCATAGCCAAGGATGGTGGATTCTCTCCTAGTTATACGAAAAGCTGCTAGCAGGTTCTTAAGAAGGAAAAGCATTATCTAATTTACGCTTTCAAAAGACGGGTTGGCATCTAACTGCAGTTTAAATGGGCATGAGATTGGAAGCCAGGGACCAACCACCAGACACTGTAGTACTTCAGTCAGAGCAAGAGAAACAGGGCCTTGAGTTGTAGCAGAGAAGCAGCAAGAAGTGGGTAGACTCAGGCAGTAGAACCAACAGGACTTGGCAGCAGAGAGTGGACTGTGTTGGGTGGGTGGCTGGGAAGCTGGGGCGCTGGGGGTGGGGGGGCGGGTGCAGTGAGGGAGAGATACCAAGGATGGCTTCTGGACATAAGAACAAGAATGGAGAACGCACCATGGTCCATGTAGTACCCCCTTTCCCTGTGCCTGGCACACTACAGGCCTCAAGCTTCACTTGAGGTCCCCAGGGCTTACTACATGATATGTACCTGGACTGGATCCACTGTGTCTCTCACCACACACAGGATGTCGAAGCGGGAAATGATGGGCTCTGTGAGGTCCACGTTTTCTGAGAAGGTCAGTGAGGGGTCATAGCGGCCACCTGTAACACAGAGGGACCTCTCCATCAGGACTCTTGCTCCCCAGATCCTCTCTTCTTCCTAAACACAGAAAGTTCTCTCCAACCCCAAGTTGCTTCAGTGACAGAAGGGGAAGAGGAGTTTCGTAGAGGAACCAGAAGAGGACTGAGGTTCAGCACCTGCTGTCAAGCATTCTAGACAAGACACAGAAAAAGGCTTTCTGCAAGCAATGGCCTGAAACAGCCTTGAGACAGAAAACACACCCGTCTCCCAGCAGGAAGAGCCTGACAGTGGAGGGTGCCTGAGCTAAGCACTTGCAAGCTGGGACCAAAAAAAACTCCACCCTCACTTAGACAACGCACTAGATTCTTCTCCCAGATCTAAGAATGTCCATGGGTGGTTCTGAAGACATGGCTCAACAAAAAACCCAGGGTTCCCACTTCTTGCTCTGGCATGACACACAGGAAAGAATCACTTTTGTTGTTTAATTCCTAACTCAGATCTGTGACTGGATGAGGGTGCCACGGGTTCCTGATTCCCGAAGGCAGGGTCTTTCTGGGTCTTGTCCCCTTTGGCAGGCCCTGAGCCCCACTGGCTATCATGCCTGGTGTACCTATGGGGTTGGCAGCGGCAATGACAGTGCAGCGAGCCTGCAGGGAGGTAACAATGCCGGCCTTCGAGATGGAGATACTCTGCTGCTCCATGGCCTCATGGATGCTGGTTCTGTCCTGGTCATTCATCTGTAAGAGTCAAATGCTTGATTCTCACCAACATGCCCCAGTAACATTTGTCCCCCACTGAGGGTTAAGCCAACAGACCCTGAATCCCATTATCTACATGGTCTAGAACCCACCTTGTCAAATTCATCAATGAGACACACTCCTCGGTCAGCCAGAACCAGGGCTCCAGCTTCTAAGGTCCACTCCCGGCTGACAGGGTGCCGCTGGACATATGCTGTAAGGCCAACAGCTGAAGCCCCCTGGCCAGTGGTGAAGATGGCACGGCTAGACACTTTCTCAATGTATTTGAGGAACTGCGACTTGGCTGTGCCAGGATCTCCACACAAGAGCATGTTGATGTCGCCTCGCACCTTGTGTTTGCCCCCTGGAGGAGGCAAGGATAGGAACAGAGGAAGTGGAATGAAAGGCAGATGAGGGGTGTAGGACTTATCTCCAATTTCTCAGCCTACTATGAACGGCAAAGGAATGTATCTCCAGAAAGGACTGCAATACCCTAGGACCAGCAATACCACTTCTGAGCACTGAACACAGAGAAATGGGTGTACAAGGAAGTGTATATAACAATGTTCTCTGTAAATGTAAAAAACTGGAAGCAATTGAAATGTGCTCCAACCAGAAGGATTAATGAAATACACTATACTATATGGACCATGATACAGAAACTTAAATGAATGGATGTGCTCTATTATGCACTAATACCAAAAGATACCAAAGATATGTTACTAAGTGAGAAAAATTTTATTTTATGTAGTCACTTATACACACATGACAGGAAACCAAATAGAAACGTGTGTTGTAAAATCCTGTTTTCTAAGTATGTGTGTATGAATGGTCACACAAAAGGTCTGGGAGTGCACACAGCACATTGTTCAGAGGGGTGACCTACAAGGGGACTAGAATTAGAAATGGTGAGCAACAGGGATTTTGGCCTTCCTGTGACTTCTAACAATTTAAGAGGATATAATATAAATACAGATTTGTATGTTACTTTCAGAGATAAAACTTAACTTTTTAAGATAAAAATTTTAAAAATAAAAGAGAAGCAAAGACAAATTTGCTCATATCAAAGGAAGGCAATGGCGGAGCCAGGGATGCCCAAGATGCCACACCTGTGGGCTGTGCTCTCCCTATGATGATCAAGTTGCACATGGCCTGGCCGCCTCTTAACATACTCTTTCTCCCCAGGCACCCAGACTATAAATAGAGTCCTACCTTGTCTGACACCTATAACCTGGCTCCTATTGAATTCCCTATAGAGGCTGCTCACCTGGGTTTTTGGGCTCTCCTCCAAACAAAGCCAGTGCCAGGCCTCTCTTGATGTCTTCATGCCCGTAGATGGAGGGAGCAATACTGGCAAAGACCTGAGGAGGGAGGGAGAGAGCCATGGGAATGGGACCTCTGCTTTCAAGTCCAGGCCGACATGATACCCACAGTATATCACCCACATACTCTGGTCTCAGAGGATGGCAATGTCTCCAGCCCTAAAGCACCCATTCCACAGCTGCCGCAATTCCAGCAGGTCCTGACATTAAGCCCTCTCCTGACTCTGGGCCTTGTCATTAGTTGGTTCTTTCTGAGAATCACAGAACTTTAGACCTTAAATGATCTTTAGTCCGACCCCTTTGTTGTCCTAGTTCAGAAAGGACTACCCTAAGGTTTCACACCAAGAGCAGAAAGAAGACCCAGACTCTGACAGCAGGAAGATCCCTCACACAGGATCTGTGGCCTGCCTTAGCCTCAGTTTCCTCAAATGGAAAAGAGGTAACACTACCCAATTTACAGGGGTGTGTGAGCTCTAAGTGAGGCATTTATATGAATCTCTGGCTCCTGGCTGAGCTGTGATAGAAACATATGATAAATACAGAATCTGGCAACCCAAGTGTCCTTCAACGAATGAATGGATAAAGAAGATGTGGCACATATATGCATATAATGGAATACTACTCATCCATAAGAAAAGATGAAATATCACCATTTATGAAGTAAATGGATCTTGAGAGTATCATGCTAAGCAAAGTCAGTCAGATATAAAAGCAGAAAAGCACAATAATGATTTCCCTCATATGTGGGATACAAAACAGAAAGCAACAAATGAACAAACAAGACAAAGACTCACTGACACAGAACAACAGTATGGTGGTTACTGGACGGGAAGGGAGGCGGGGGGAAGTTGAAGAGGGTAAAGGGGATCAAATATATGCTGATGGAAGACTAAACTTTGGGTGATGAGCACACAATGCAATCTACAGTTGATGTATTACAGAACTGAACACTTGAAACTTTCTTTAATAATCTTATTAACCAATGCCACCCCAATAAATACGAAAATATGGAGCATGTGGGAGACATGGCCACCAGAAAGTCTGGTCATTTCAACTGGAGATTCACTGAAACATTCTCCATTTATATGTGTGTGTGTGTGGGGAGAGGGGGCAGAAAGGGGAGAAGGAGAGGAAGAGAGGGAGGGGAAGAGAGAGGGAGGGAGGGAGTAGGGGGGGAGAAAGAGAACACAAAATCTGCTGAATTCTGGGGCCGGCAGAATGGCGTGGTGGTTAAGCGCTGGCTTGGGAAGCCAGCGGCCCTGGTTCGGGTCCCACATATGAGGGCCAGTGACACTGCCCTCAAAAAAAAAAAAAAATCTGCTGAATTTTAAAGATGAAATTAGTCATCAGAGACACGTCTTGCTAGTGGAAGTTGGCTTCCACCTCCACCTGGGGCATGGTCGTGCCTTCCCTATTCTCAAGCTTTCCACCCTCTGCACAAGCAGTGAATCTTCACAGGTCAGACCTAGCAGCTCAGAAAACACCAGACCCTGGGGGAGGGGCTCTGAAAAAGGGAAATCAGCACTGAAATGCAGAGGGAGACCCACCCTCATAGGGCTGGATCCAGCTGTCCTGCCTCTGCCACCAGCACAGCAGAAGAGTTGCTCCCTCTGAATTCCCTGAAGTGTGAAAATGGGTGAAACCCAATTCTGGGAACTGGAGATGGGGTCAGCAGTTTATTCTATATATGGCCACTCTGCACCACAGCCAGGGCAATGTGGCCGGCAGGTCTTTCTGGAAACAGGATCTGCTTGTACCACTGGTGCTGTGGTAGAAATGCCTCCTGCTACTATTATACACAATAAGTTAGGAGAAGAGGTCTGTCTCCACAACATTACACCTTTGCTGGTTCTTTCCTTGGCCCTAAAATTTACTGCAAAATTCAGCCCAAGCAGAGGCTGTTAGCACTGTTAACATAAGTGGCTCATTGGGTTCCACATGAGCTCCAAAAAAAAAAATAAAAAAATAAAAAATAAAAAAAAATAAGTGGCTCACAGTGGTCCAGGCCTAGTGCATCTAGAAGCTGACATCTCCAAATACTATTTCTTACTGAAAAGAAACAATACTTTCCACAGGACTGTATGGAGAAATAACTGATTCCAGGTCTACAGCAGAAAATAGACAACATCCTGAGATAACCACAGTGCCAAAACGTCAATGACATTAAAGCCTATTACCTTGTAATGACACTCAGTGGTCACCTCACAAGGTAAGCCATTCATCATTTTGAACTAATTCATTATTGTGAAAACTGGTAAATAAAGGGAAATTATCAAACATTATCCTGCTTTTCATACAGGAGTTCTATCTAGGGGTAGTCAATATAGTTAATGACAAGCAGTTTCTCTGTATAGAAGTATCCCAGCAAATAAATTAAGGATTTGGAATTAGAGACTGTTGTTTTATACCCCTAATGAATGGATGGATTTAGCCAAGAACCATCAGTGGCTGCTAACATCACTGACATGCTGTGCCTCATAATAGAAGTCTGCCTCTGTAGGAATCTTGCCCCCTCCACAAAAAAAAAATTCAAAAGCAAGTCTGATTAAGCCTCTGTATCTGACTCCAGTTTACAGAAAACAGGCAACAAGCATATGTTCGACAAAGACATAATCTGCAACATCTAGACCGTGGAAAATGCAACAAGACAAACAACCCAGTTTCTTCTGTTCTTTAAAAACTAATAAAAAACAAAACAAAACAGAAAAACCTGCAAGAAAAAAAAGACATGAAGAGACTCAAAGATGGCAAGACTTATGAGACAGATCAACCAATTCCAATGTGTGGACCTTACTGGGATACTGACTCTAAGACACTGTTTTTTAAGAAAACAGATAATCAGTGAAATGTGAACACAAACCAATAGCTGATACAAAGGAATTGCTAATTATTTCTTAAAGTGTGACAGTGGTATTGTGGTTAGGTTTTCACAAAGAGTCTTTTAAAAAAAAAAAAAAGTCTTTTAGAGACACATACTAACAATTAGAAATGAAATGCGCATTTGCTTGGAAATACCTCAGGGGGTGTAGGTGCAAATAGAGTTAACAAGTCTGGCTAGACTGACAATTGATGAAGCTGAGGGAAAGATGTGCAGGGGTTCGCTATACCATTCCACATTATTTCTGAAAATTTCTGTAATAAAATTTTAAAATGTGAGTCAGGACTTGTGCTAGGGTCCCCCAAGGAATTCACAATAGCCAAATACTCACATATGCATCATCCAAAACTCTAATGACTATATGGAAGGAGGAAAGTACAATCATTGGGAGACTGAAGCCAAGACTGTGTGGGTAGAAATCCAGTAAATTTATTTAATCCTTGTGTCTCAGTTTATTCAATAAAATGGACAAAGATGACTGACACCCAAGTTATGGGGTCATTATAATTATCTGGAAATTACCTAGGCAGTGCCAAGTGGATGCTCACTGCTCAGTACATATAATTCTTTTATTAAACCCTCATCTGCACTGGGAATGTTAATGTTGGGAGACAGTTGGCCCCAGATCTCCCATCCTCCAACACATTGTGTGGGTGTGCCAAGACTGCCTATCCCTGACCTCTTTACCCAGACCATTTCTCAGAACTCTTTTGTAGCGGGCACCTCTGTAGGGTGAAGTCATGCCTCCCTCCAGGACCACAATCAGTGGCCTGCGTCCTGCTTGCTGTGGCAGGTTCCCAGGCTGTTTCCCTCCTGCAAAGCACCCATGCATCCAGGTGGGCCTCCCTGTGGGGCTGGAGGCCATGTTAATGCCTATGCTGCCCACTGTGCTGTTTCTGACCCAGTTATTCCTGGAAATAGGCCAATTTAACAACTGGTAAGAAGGGCAAAATCAAACCCAGACCTGCCAAGGAATATCACAGCACTTCCCATGAATTATTTCATTTAACCCTCCTCATCCATAACTCATCATGTTAATTCTCTGCATGCACCGCTCCATCACCCCTCAGAATGCATGCCCACCCGTGTGGCTATTGTAAGCAGAAAAGCATGGGAACTTCTAAGGTGCTCGGCTCAAGGCTATGTTTATCCTCCTACTGGTCCATTATGCTTTTTAAACACACAAACCCTGCACCTCCACCCAGTTTTTGTATATTGTAACTTTTCTAACTGCCTATAATAATAACATCCAGCTGCTGAGCACTCCACAGCTAGCACTTCACATGTACTTATGTTTAATCTTTATAACAACTCTGCGAGTAGATACTATCATCTCATTCTTAGATGGGGACAGTTCATCTGATCATACTAAAGAGTTACGCCAAAATTCAAACCCTGATAAAATATGAGAACCATGAGGGCAAAGATCATTTCTGACTTCCCACCAACATTTCAGAACATGGCCCTAGGAGGTATACAAAGACTGCGTATGTTGGCAGAACTGAAGTTCTTGTCCTTCCACGGCTGGCGAAACACCTGTGATTCCCCCAGATATTGACAGGCTAAGATGGCCCAGGCAGAGGTGAGCACATCAGACTTGACCCTGCCCTCAGGGAGTTTATAGACAACCAAGGGAAAGATCCCATTCAGTAAACAAGCCACTGGAACCTGAACTGAGTCACCTAAACTGAGGGCCTGGCTTTTTAGGAGCAGAAGAGCAGAGGCGAAAGAGAGAGCCAAACTGTTTTTTTGCATTAAAAACAACAGGAAATAGATGGCTGAGGCAAAGAGGAAGGAAGGGGAAAAAAATGAAGGACACTGTGAGCTTGAGAACACCTATGACCTGGCAGCCGGGTAGTGTCCTAGTAGGTGAAGTAGCAGAGGACTCATATGAACAGAAATTTAACATACTATTTGTTATTTGTGTGTCTGCAATGTCAATCCCATTCTCCCCAGCCTTCAATAAAAATGTCTACATAAAAAAAACTGAAACCATATTGGGATAGCACTCCTCCTGGAGAAGACTGTGTGTGGGTAGAAGTCTGATACCAGGGGACACCTACACAGGATGAGTTAGTTATTCCTACTGCTCCGCCACCATTTCAACTTCAAGCTTAGACTCCATATGATCTGATAAATCCTCACAACCCTGTCCTAACCAGGTGGGGACATTGGCTCAGAGCGGCCCATCCCCGATGCCAATGTTTATGCTCTTCTCTTGTAGCATGGAGCCCCACATCAAGGTAAGTTTACTGAGCTGTGCTGGGAAATAAAATAAGGAAACCTCAGTCTCCAACACCTGGGAATCAAGACCGAGGTTCCAAGGGCCGGCTGAGTGCCTCAGTTGGTTAAGAGCTCGCTCAAGAGTGCGAACTGAGCTCTGAGCAACGGCGGTTCGATGCCAGCCCGAGCTGAGTTGCCGTTGAGCTGCCAAAAGTTGGCAGGATGGCTCAGCTAAAAACCAAAAGACCGAGGTTCCAGCCTGGAGCTTGGAGAAGTAGCCAAGGCTTGGGCAGCAAGCTCTGGGCGCCCACAATACCCCCAATAAGCCCCAAGACTTCTCGCAGAGTGCAGCAGCCCTGCAGGACTTCCACCTGCCTTCTCCCCGATCTGCTGGTCCTTGGAGAGGCTGGTGATCATCTTCACGTCCTCATCAGTCAGCTCCCCTACGGCAACTTTGTTGTCCTTCTTGGCCACATGGTTGGCTAAAATGACCGTGGCAAAGACAGGGAAGCCATTAGCAGTGTTAAGGGAGCCGTCGTAGTTGTTGTGGTAGATGCCAGTCAGCTCCTGGGGAAAGGGGAGACCATGTGGTCAGGAGGGCCAGCCCTGGTGTCAAGGTGGGAGCTGGGCCCACCTCCACACCTGGCTTCACCCAGTTGCTTATCCTTCAAGTCCTCCATGCTACAGACAACAAAACAAGAAACTCAACAAAACCAAAGCACAATCAGTCCTCAATCCAGGGTTCTGGCTGGCTAGTTCAGTACAAAGAGAACTCACCTCAGCCAACTCCCTGGATGCCATTGATCCCCCTCCTCTTCCCAGCCCTGCCACAAATGCTCACACAAATTTCCTTACCAACTCTGCTCCCTTCCAGCCCACTCCTGGCTACGTACTATCTCATCTCCTGGCTTGCAGCTGTCCACCAGATCAGCGAGGAGAATAGCATCCTTGGAGCGGGGCAGCCGACCAGCCGCCACTTTGCCTGGACTCTCCTGAATGCGGATACGCTGGTAGTTCTGATAGATGGTCTGTGAGGGGCAAAGAAATGGTCATGGGACCTGTCCCTGTGTGGCAGACTTCACACTCCTCCAAGCACGGAATTATGTCACCTGACCTTGACCACAGCCCCATGAGGGAGAGCAGGGAGTGTCGTTATTCCCATGTACTGACTAGGAAGCAGAGAGCCAAAGATGGCAGAAAGTGAACCCACTGTTGACCAGCACATCAGTGGATGGTCCCTGCTCCTGTCATCACCCCTCTGGATGCCTCCTTACTCCTGGATAGTCAAGCACCTGTTACATGCCACATGGCTGAGCCTTCATGTGTATGGATGCTGGCGCCAGGTTGCCTCGGTTCAGATCCTGGCTCTGTGGCTTACACTGTGTGATCTTGGGCAAGTGTCTGCCTCTCTCTGCCTTCTCTGCAGAATAGGCATGCTAATATTGCCAAATGCCACCTCACAGTGAGGATTAAATCAAGGCATACATACAAAGTACTTAAATCGATGGCCAAGAAGTAGCAAATTATATTAGCATGGGCTGATTGTCAAGTAGCACGTGCTAACATTGTGCCATGCAATTTAATGTCTCTTATGTCACTTACCGCCAGAAAAGAGACCATATAACATAGCAGTTAAAAGCGTATACTCTGAGTCAAAAAAGCGTTCACTCTAATCATTTGAGTCCTTCATGGCTGGGTAACCCCAGCCAGTTTCTTCATTGGCAAAATGGGGTAATAGTACCCGCCTTTGTAGGGTATGAAGACTACATGTTTCACCTAGCACCTGGCAAGTACTCCAGAAATATCAACTAAAATTATTAATCCTCTACCCCAAGTTACTATCTCAAGTTCTCTATAAGCAGAGCCTTAAACTCTGCTTGGTGAAGGTAGAACCTGCAAAGGAGGGAAGCTAGGAAGGGCAAGGAAGCCTGGGCAGAGGCATGGGCTCAGCTGAAGTCCAGTCTCGCAGATGTCTCTCACCAGGCAAGGTGCACTTGAACTTTCGAACAGGTTAGTTTTTAGGTGTGGGCTGCCAGAAGAGCAATCTCCCAGGCATTTTCTGGCAAAGTGGCTCCAGATAGGGTACTTCTCAGAAGCACAGAGCAGTAGAGGGGCCCCCAACCAAAGGCCCAGAGAGGCAGGTATCAGATATGTCAAGAGCAAGTCTCAATGGGATGGGGAATGGAAATCAGGTGCCCTACTCAGGGTACAGATGAGCAAGAAGTGTGTCCAGTTTAGCCAGATCTTTTCATGTTTCAAGAGAAATCATAAACTTTAATGTTTTAAACAAAATCATCTGATTTTAAATAGTGGCTTGAACTTTTTTTTTAGGTTTGAAATGTTTTATAGAGTAAGACAATATTTTTTTATCCAACAAAATTAAAATAAAAAAAAATGCAGTTTTATTGTTTGTTTCCACCATCCCCTGCCTTGAATTTTTGAAAACACCATGTGGGCCAAACTAAACAAGCTGGTCAGGCAGACCTGGTTTTCTTGAGGGTCCGGCCAATACACAATGCCCTCTTGCTTCTCTTGGCTACCCATGCTGGTTTTCCAAACTGCCTATAAGCTCAGGCAGACCCAGTGTACTGGACATCCCCAAGACAGGAAGGACAGCCAACAGTCAGCGCTGTGTGCTCACTTACCTCTTCCATGTTGACTTCAAAGGGACCAGCTGATTGACACTCAGGGCAGGAGCCAGGCTTCACCTCCTGGTTCTGGGACTGACAGAAGGGTCCCAGCACGAAGCTGCACTTGTTGCAGTTGTACTTGACCATGCTGAGCTGGGGCAGGACGCCTGTACAGCTGGTCACCACCCCACTAGTGCGGATCAGCTGGTTCAGATGCAGCTGCCTGTGGAGATGAGAGGGCACATCAGAGGCCTAGAGCTCTGATGCTCAATCCACGCCCTCTGGAGAGGTAAGTGCTACATGTAAGGGCATTCCAACATGAGATCCCAAAAATCTGGGGCCCAGTGCCACAAGATCCATCACACCCCACCCCTGTGTAAGCCAAAACTCATGACTGAGGGCTCTCCTTGGATGCAGCCATCCATCACATGACACCCCCTCCCCCCAGACCCCTGTCAAAGCTCTCTGGAATGATGCCTGAGCCATGGTGTACAGAAGACCGCACCCTTGCCCCCACCCTGCCCTCAGCTCACCTCAGAGAGCGCAGCTCCTCCACCAGAGGCAAGTGGGAGATGCGCACGTGGATGTGGCTGGCAATGCGGTCATACTTGGGGTACATGGCCAGCACAACCTCCAGGGCAGCCTCGTCAAAGATCTGCAGCAACTCTGCCGGTGCTTCCGGCAGGAAGTATGCCAGGACATGCTCCCTGGCTGCCAGGTCCTCATAGTTCACCACGAGGCTCTCACGGTTCTCTGGAGGTGGGAACAGACTGAGCATCAAGCCAGAGGAGACAATCTGTCTCACTGTGTGAGAAGGGAGCCTGCTCACTCAAATCTTTGACTTCAAGCTGCCAAGCCCAACTCTCACTTCTAACTTCACCTTGCTTTAGCTATGTGACTTAGATTGTGAAATATTCTGATCCCCCACTTCCCAATCTGTGAAATGGGGATGTCACACAATGGGGAAGTATACGTTGCTGGAGGGGTTAAGTAAAATAACACACATACGAGGACTGACAATTAAGTTTGTGAACTTGCCACCACGCGCTTACATTGGCAACACTGTACAAACAGCTCGGTAAGATTTCATAACCTTCGTATATCAATGTCTTACAGCTGTGTTCGTGTTCACATGTGGCAGTGTCTTGCGGAGTGGCATTCACTATTGTTGCATGTTTTTGTGTGCCATCGCAAGAATGTCTGAGCTTAAATTAGAGCAACAAACGTTAAATTTCTTGTTCAACATGGCAAGAGTGGAAGTGAAATCAGGGACATACTAGTCCAAGTTTATGGGGATAATGTCATGAAGAAAATGGCAGTGTACAAATAGATTAAATGTTTTTCTGAGGGGAGAGAACGTGTCACTGATGAAGAGAGGTCAGGGTGGCCAATAACAAGCGGCACTGACGAAAACACTGCAAAAATTCATCAAATTGTGTGTTCAAAATTGTTGGTTGATTGTGAGAAGCATAGCAGACCAAATAAACATTGATAGAGAAACAGGAAAATCTTAACTGAAAATCTTGGCATGAGGAAGGTGTGTCCAAAAATGGTCCCAAAGGGGCTCACTGATGAACAAAAGCAAAGGAGTAGACGTTTGCCAAGACCTTTAGGAGAGGCAAGACAATTATTTTGGGCCATGTTATCAACAGTGGTGAAACATGGGTGTACCAACATGACCCTGAAGCAAAGCATCAAAGTGCATAATGGAAGTCAGCCACGACCACAAAAGTTCTGTCAGTCCAAATCAAGAGTCAAAACGATGTTGCTAACCGTTTTTTTGATACAGAGGGGTTGTTCATTTTGAATTTGTACCAACTGGACAAAGTTAACCAAGTTTACTATTTGGAAGTGCTGTAAAGGCTGTATGAAAAAGTTAAATGAAAAAGACCTGAACTTTTCACCAACAATTCATGGCTCTTGCATCACGACAATGCACCAGCTCACATGGCACTGTCTGTGAGGGAGTCTTTAGCTAGTAAACAAATAACTGTATCGGAACACCCTCCCTACTCACCTGATTTGGCCCCCAGTGACTTCTTTCTTTACCCAAAGAAAAAGGGAATATTGAAAGGAAGACATTTGGATGATATTCTGGACATGAAGGGTAATATGACAACAGCTCTGATGGCCATTCCAGAAAAAGAGTTTCAAAATTGCTTTGTAGGATGGACTAGGCACTGGCATTGATGCATAGCTTCCCAAGGGGAGTACTCAGAAGGTGACTGTAGTGATATTCAGTAATAAGGTGTGTTACACTTTTTCTAGGATGAGTTCACGAACTTAATGGTCAGAGAGCCTCGTACAGCAGGGCTGCAAATCAAAATGCCTGCCAAGGCCAGGAAGGAAATTCATGAATAAACTGTGTCAAATGGAAGACTTAGAGAGTGGAGGCGACAACAGGAAACCAAGATTTGGATGCCTCCATTTAAAATTAATTCCAGTCACATAGAAATATGCCACTACTTTCTGATCAAAGTAGTAATACAAATTTTTCCATAAAACTGCCAAATTTTAAGAATGTCAAAAACCACTTCTGTGTTACAGTTGTGCTCCTTGGACTGCCAGCTGAAGAGTCCTAGTGCAGACTTGCAATACCTTTGGTACAAGGTGTGCTCAAAATATACAGTGAATGTTTAAATAAAAAATAAAATGTATTACAATAAAAGACACATTGCCATTAATCCCCCTAAAAATACTGCCCCCTCACTTTGAACACACTTATCCCATCATTCTTGCCACTTTCTGAAGCAGTTCTCAAAGTCCTCTTTTGTGAGTGTCTTTAGTTGCACTGTCATGGCTGCTCCATGTCCTGAATTGATTCAAAAGGTTTGTATTTTGTGGTCATTTTATTTTGTGGGCTTTGGGAAAGAGCCAGAAGTCACATAGTGCCAGATCTAGTAAATAAGGTAGATGAGGGGCCGGCCAAGTGGCGTGGTGGTTGGGCGCTGGCTTGGGAAGCCAGCGGCCCTGGTTCGGGTCCCACATGTGAGGGCCAGTGACACTGCCCTCAAAAAAATAAGGTAGATGAGGATATACTGTGTGTCTGAGGACACACAGAAATTTCCATACCAGAAGCGATGTTGTAACACAGGGCCTTACCGTCGTGATCACAAAATACAGTGAATTCTGCAGCAGAGCAGAGTGCAATTCAGCGGAAAGGCATGGATCTTCAATACAGGAAGCAGTGTGTCGAACCTTAGTTAACAGTGTGTGACAAGTTTCAACTTGTTTGGTGCAGTCGGGTATGAGCTATGGTTGAGAAAAGGTGTTTTAAAGTGTGTCATAAATCATCCTCCATCATGACAATGCTTCATGTCACACATTGCTTCTGGTATACGGCAATTTCTGTCAAATGAAAACATTACAGTGTGTCTTCATTCACCTTCTGCACCAGATCTGGCACCGTGTGACTTCTGGCTCTTCCCCAAAGTCAAAATGATTCAAGACACTGAGGCAGCCACGACAGCACAACTAAAGACACTCACAAAAGAGGACTTTCAGAACTGCCTCAGAAAGTAGCAAGAACGATGGGGTAAGTGTATTTGAAGTGAGGAGGAGTATTTTCATGGGGAATTAATGGCAATGTGTCTTTTACTGTAATATATATATATATATTTTTAATATTTTTATTGGGGACTTGGGGGAGGGGAACAGCGTTGGGGAACCGGGGAAGGGGAACAGACAAGTTGCTGTCCTTTTGTTCTTCAGTCTAGTTGTGGAGGACTTTGCTTCACTGGCTCATGTTGGTATCATCATTGCGCTCTTCTCTGCTGAGGCAGATCAGTCGCTGGCCTCTGGAAGGTTGCTCACAGAGGCTCTTGGCAGCTCATACCAGCTGCCAGCCACTCACGCTGGCTGCTGGCCACTCACTGTAGCCTATGACAGCCCACTGCAGCAGGGGCTGCAGCTATGCCATCCCCAGGGACTCACAGCAACCCAGCTCTAAATGGAGCTGTTCACCATCTTAACGGTAGAAGGCAGTGTCACTGGCCCTCATATGTGGGATCTGAACCAGGGCCACTGGCGTCCCAAACCAGCTCTTAACCAATGCGCCACTTGGCCAGCCCAATAAATTTTTTTTTATTTAAACATTCACAGTATTATTTGATCACACCTTGTGTTTGTCTGAAAGATAGATATTGTGGGCACTAGGTCCTAACTTTTATATAGCAATAGACAAATTATTTAATGTTTCCTGCATTTCATGTCTCTATTAAATGTACCATTACAGGGCCAAAGCAATAACTCTCTACAGGAGAGTTTTGTAAGGTGGACTATGGTGAGCAGAAGTGGGAATACAGAAGCCATACCTTTGCACATGTCACTGATGCGCTCCTTGAAGACATTGTGGCCATGGCCATCCACATGGGTGCGCAGGAAGTTCTTGAAGCGGTGGTGTATCTCTAGCCGGGGGCCCGTCATGCTCACCCACTCACGTACAGAGTGGCCCTTGAGGTCCTCCAGGTTCTCAATGCTCTCAATCATCTCCTCATCCTCCTCACTGATCTCTGTGGCCCGCTCCACTTGGCGGCGCTTCCGGGCAGGGCGCTCCTCATCCTCATCGCTGTCTGGGAGCAAAAGGGACATCCTTGAGTGAAGTCTTCCCCAGCACTCCTTCCCAGCTACCCAAGACTCTGGAAGAAGGACCAGCCCCCTTGGGGGTGCAGACATCTCAACCTACCATATAGGAGCCCGCGGCGCATGCGGCCCAGGCCTCGGCCAGCCTCACGGTCACGCTGCCGCATGGCCCGCTCTGCCGCTTCCCTCTGACTGGCTGTCAGCTCCTCTGCATCCTCGTCGTCCAGGGCCAGTCCATCAGCCTCGTAGGTGTCCAGCTCCGGGATGGGACGGTAGTCCCTGGGGACCCCCAAATGTTAGTATCAAAAAAACCCAAAAAAACCCAAATGCCACCCAGGAACTGGGCCTGTTCCAGAAGGCTCAGGAGCCCTTGCCTGAGGAGTCTTCAGGCCAGAAAGACAAAAGCCTGAAAAGGATCTGCAATAGATAAACCAAATATGGTCTATCCATGTAATGGACTACTATCCAGTTTCCAAAAGGAAGGAAAGTCTGATGCATGCTACAACATGGATGAATTTGAGGACATTGTATTCAGTGAAATAAACCTGTCACAAAAAGACAAATAATATATGATCCAGGTTTGGTAACATGAAAAAATTCTGGAGATGGTGGTGATGATTGCACAACATGAGCATACTTAATGCCACTGAACTGGACACTTAAAGATGGTTAAGACAGGAAATTTTACGTTATTTACTTTTCCACAATAAAAAAAAAGGGGGAGCTCGATGCACAGATTTAAGCACCCAATAAGAGAAACTGGAGGAACCACAAAACCTTCATACATAAAAGCCTTTTAGAGAGACATGCCCAGCTCCCCCACAGTACAGGAATTCTCCCTCTCTGACAACACCGCCTCAAACCCCTTCAAGTGCTGGGGAGGTCTTCTATTCACATTAGCCAAATCAGCCTCTCTGAAACGCCCGCCAACTCACTCAAGCCTCTCAGCTCCACTAAGAATGCCAAGGACTCATTTTCCACAATGTCATCTATCAGCTATATGAAGGAGAATGATACCTTAACAAGGAGCCCAAGAGCAAAGCCTTGCTCTCCTCCCTGCAATTCTGGGAGATAGGCATCATTGCTCCATCGAAACGATGAGGAAACAGCATTAGGGGATGATATGACTTTTACCAATGGTCACTCAGCAGAGCTGGGTGTCGAAATACAGTTCAACCACAAATCACAGGCTCTTTCTCTGATACCACACTGCCTTCCCAAGAAAATCTTGAATTTTCCCTTTTTTCAGGTAAGTGGTGATCAGAAGAACTGTTACTATTTGGGTGGTTTTTGTTTTTCTGTAAACTCTGTCAAACTACATTCTCAAGACAAGTAATCCCATACTGCTCATGCCAGAAACAGAACCCAGAGTCAGGTATATTTCTAGGCTGACCCGTTTCTGAATTCTTGAATTCCTAGGAAAAAGGTATCTGACCCCTCAAGAATTTTAAGTCACATGAAATTTCCTCAGAGCAATTTTAATTTGTCCATAAAAAAATTGAGAAATTTGACTTCATCACAATTAAAACCTTTTGTGCTTCAAAAAATACCATTAATGAAAAAGACAAACCACAGATTGAGTTGGAAATATTTATAAGTCATATACCTGATAAAGGACCTGTATCCAGAATAAATTTTTAACAGCTCTTACAATTCAATAACAAAGAGAAATGATATGAATAGACATTTCCCTAAAGATATACAAATGTCTAATAAGCACATGAAAAGATGCTCCACGTTAAGCATCAGAGAAATGAAATCTAAGATACCACCTTACACCCATTATGATGGCTATTATCAAAAACCAGAAAACAACAGGTGTTGGCAAGAATGTAGAGAAATGGAAACCCTCAGACATCACTCGTGGGCATGAATATAAAATGGTGAAGCTGCTTTGGGAAAACATTCTGGCAGTCTCTCAAAAGATTAACCATAGAGTTATCATATGACCCAGTAATTCCATCTGTTGATATTTGCCAGAGATTTAAAAACACATGTTCACATAAAAACTTCATAGCAGCATTATTCATAAGTGCCAAAAAGTGCACAGAACCCAAATGTCCATCACCTTGTAATGGATAAGAAAAATGTGGTCTGTCCATAAAATGGACCATTATTCAGCCACAAAAAGAAATGAAAAGCCACACACTACAACATAGAGGGACCTTGAAAACCAGAAGCCTGTCGCAGAGTCAGATATTATGATTCCATTTGTGTGAAATGGTCAGAACTGGCAAATCTAAAGAGACAGAAAATAGATTTTTGGCAACTTACGAGTGATAATGGGAACCAGGATTAATTATAAACAGGCACAAGGGGTCTTAACAGGATGAACATGCCCAATAAGGAAATGTTCTAAAACTAGAGTGTGGTGATGACTGCCAAACTCAGGAAATTGACTAAAAAGCAGTGAATTATATTCTTGTAAGGGGTAAGTTTTACAATATATAAATTATAGCTCAGTAAACTTGTTTCTTACAAAGCAACAAAACAAAGTCTAATTTAGCCCAGCTAGTTCTCAGATATCTCTATCCAGAAGCCCCTGCAAAGGGCCTCTCCTCTCAATCTCTAAAGGGAAAGAGAAGCAAGGAGAAGGTAGAAATAGATGGTAGGTAGGAGATGAGGGAGGAGTGCTCTGCCTGAACAACTCCACAGTGCATGACAACCTGTCCAGGGCTAATTTTTCCCAAACTCATTCTTTCCATAGTCTGCCATGTTCTGCACATCCAGTCTGATCGCCTGGGTTGACAGTGCTTAAAGCAAAGATCCAAATGGTTCCGAGTGGGACCCTTGACAGTCCATGAGATGGCTCACAAGGGCATTCGCTGTGGAGTGTGGGATGGCCTGCACAGTCCTCACATATATCACGTCTGGAACCCCGAATCCCAGGAAAGAAAGGCCCAAAAAGAGACTCTTCATGAGGCTCCTGGGCCTTACATGCATCAGATACTACTGATACATCTACTAAATCCTGGTTGTTAATATGGGGCAAAGCAGTAGAAATCTAATGTTGCTCCCTTGCAGAGCTTACTCTACTGTCTTAGCATTAAGCCTCGATAACCTTTAATACATGTTTATACATTTAGTAATAAGTGTGAAAATAACTAATACAGGGCCTGGTACAGATTAGGTACAAAAATACTTGAACTGAATCTAAATCTTGGTTAATCGGGTACCCCCTACATACACTGTTTCTTTGATGCTGTGGAAAAATACTCAGCTGCCTGGTTCCTGTCCTTCCCAGTTGGCATTCCTGGTGTGGTCCACCAAATTAGAGACCCCTTAGGTCTCCTGAGGTGCACATCTCACAGAGTTTGGGCATACCCAGGCCTTAGGGTGCAGTCTTAGATACAAAAAGTTACATGGACCTACATTGTGGTCCTATGAACCTGTCTCCTCCCAGACTGAACCAAGATGCTCTCAAAGGCAAGATGCTCAGGTTCATCTAGTTCCCTAGCACCCAAAGTATGATCACTGACTCACAATGGGCTCTCTGCAAAACTATGCTGAGTACAGGCCTTGAATGAAAGTACCTCTCCATGCCATCTCCGATAAGTTCCTCTCCATCCTCTTCCTCTTCTTCCATGGGCCCCTCTGTACCTAGCAGCCCCTCAGACTCATCTTCAAAGGGAGGCAAGTCACGGCCAGGGCTGGAAGTCAGGGCATCTGTGCGCCGGGAGCTTCGACCAGGGCTGGAGGTGAGAGGATCATTGCTTTGCCGACGCCGAGCTGGGCTAGAGGCCATGGTAAGGGACTCTGGTGATTCCTGCAAGGGAAGACCCAGAAGGTGAGGGCTCATTTAGTTTCCTATAAGGTGGCCTTCCCCACCAGCTACCCTGTTCTCCACCACACCAAACCCCTTCCAGACTCAAGACTTTGCACATGCTGTTTCCTCTATATAGAATGCCCTGCTCTGAGCTCTCTGAACCAATGGCTTCTCAACACATAGGAATCACCTCAAATACCACTTCTTCAAACATGTGGTCACACACAACACCCTGTGTTTTTTCCATGACAAATCACTAAGGATACCTCATTTGTTTATGTTTATTACAGGTTAAAAAGTAAACCTATTTATCGTTAATTCCTTCCAGTAAGGATGTATTCCCACCCATTTGAGCACCCACACTGTGACAAGAACTGCGATATAACAGCAACCAAAACATTAAGAGGTCTGATGCTTACAGACTGGTGGAGGGGTCAGACAGTAAACACGACAAAGAGACAAAAAGTATTACGATTAGTGCATGAAGACGCGGGGCCTTTTCTATCTTGTGTACACTCTGCGCCAGGCACAGAGAGGGCGCCCCACAAGCATGTACATAATGAATAAATGACAGTGGCCGGCAGGAGTCCGGCGCTCCCAGGCGGGAGTCAGGGAGGTGGCATCACCAGGACTGGGCGGCGCGGGGCCCGATGGCTTTGCAGACCCCGAGAGATATCAGCTCAAAACCGGAGCCCAGGGCCTTACCTCCTACGGAGGACCGATCCCGGGCGGGCGGAAACAGGGCCAGAGCGGGGCTAGGACCAAAAGCACGCAGCGCCCCCTCCCCGACCCGCACGCTGTCCCTACTGCTGGCAGGAGTCCCGCACCACCCGCACACCAAGGTGTGCAGACGTTTGGGCCGAGGGGACCAACCACACACCCCGCACCCGCGCGCTCACCGCCATCTCAGCTCGCCGCTCCTCTTCGCTACTCCAGCAGCAACCAGTTTTCGCGCGAAAAAGGGCTCACGTGACTCGCTGGAGCCCAGGAAAGATCTAAAGGAACACCGTGTTATGACGTCGGCGTCCACATGCGTCAGCCGGCGCGCGGGAGGCGGGCCAGAGGGGGCAGCCACGCCCACGACGCCCGAAGGCTCCGCCCCGACGCCCGGAGGCGACTGCTGGAGGACGCTCGAATCCCTGTCACGTGCAGGCGGTGCGCGGTACCTTGCACTGAGCTGCGCTGACCAACAATTTGGGATCTGAAGTTGCGGGTGCAGGCAATGAAGACCATCCCCACCTGCTGGCTGCCTGACTTTAGTCACGGCATGGCTGTTTTGTAGATGAGGCAACTGAGGTTCACAGCCTTGTTGTCTTGTTTTCTGAGGTCTTCTTACTGTCTTATAAATGGATAGATTCAGCTTCTAAAAAAGATCTCAGGCTGAATACTTAAAGCACTAAAACGCTCTGGGATTGTAGGAAGCCACTTCTGATGTTACAGTAGGTATCGCGTCCCGCATGACTGAGCTAGGTGGGAGTGGAGAAGGGACGGGAGAGAGACACAAAATAGGAGAGAAAACAGTTTGGGGCCAGGGGATCCCAGCCTCGTGGACTGGAGCCCCGAATCCGGCCTGACTGTTCCTTTTATTATCTTACACATAAGCAAGGGTCAACGTAGGGTTAATGTAACTTCCGCGGTCTGCACACCCAAAAACATAGCTCAAGGCCAAATCACCCACACCTGCAAGCTGTCATTACCATTACTGGAGGTCCCATAAGGTTATTGTCATGCACCTCTTAAGAGACAGAACCTCCTCTGCCAAGGCTTACTGATAAGAATGCACGGAGGACAGATATTATCAATACGTCATTTCACAGGCAGGCTGCCAGACCCTGAAGCAAGAGGTTCACGCCCTATTTCTGTCAACTCCTGATTCCTCCTGTTGGCACCCACTGGTACCCACGCGACCGTGTCTAGCTTAGGTCTTGAGAGATCTTACCCATCATTGACTCACCAGCCATCCTTTGGGAACAAGTGGGGATATATACAGCAAGCATAATATTGAAGTTATGATCTGTCTTTATGGAGAGGTGCATGGAGGCAGATAGGCAGGCTATAATGTGACAAGTAGGAGATAGTGTCAGCGAGGGGAGCAAAGATGCAGGGATGTTCCAGAGAGAACATTTGTAAAGATGGAGTAAGCATGGAACAGTGATGAACTGCAAGCAGTTCCACAGTTGGGTTCTTGTGATGCCCAGGAAGGGACAACACTTGAGATTGTAGAGCCCAAGCCACGAAAACATCTCCAAGTCTTTTTAGGGAGTTGGAGCTTTAGCCTGTGGGCAATAGAGAGCCATGGAAGGATTTTTGAGCAAGTGAGACGAGCCAACGTGGGCTTTTGGAGAACCCCACAGACTGCCCCTGGGTTGAGGTCGATTGAACCAGGTTGGAAGCAGTTACTGTGGTTTTTCCTCATTACAGGTAGCTCATGCTAAAGCTGGTCCCTTGGTGAGCAGGGCAGGACTGGATCTAAGCCCTCTTGGTCCTTTTGTGCAGTGAACAGGTTTCTCTGGATGGGACCCAGGATATGGGGCAGGAGAGATGATGAGGATTGATAATATTCAAGAAATATTTAGGAGATGGAGTCTATTTGCCTTGGGGATTGACAACACCTAAAGGGAGACATCCAGGATGACATCAGGGTTCTGGCTTAGGAGACTAGGCAGATGAGAGTACCACCTCTAAAATATAGAATGTAGGAGGAAGACAAGTAAGTTTTGGGGGAAAGAGGATGAGTTTGTTTCTGGCTATGTTGAATGTGGGCCCTGAGCAGAGACATCCAGGAGGCCTTTTGATATTCAGGTCTGGGGCTCAAGTCATTGATGGTCTTAGGAGTGGTTGGATAACCAGATAGTGAGTGCAGTGAGGAGAGAAGGCCCAGGCCTGGAGCCCAGGAAACCTTAACAGATAAGAGGCACAAGTAAAGGATGCTGAGCAGGACCTGGGATACTGGGAGCCGCTGAGGGAGAAGCCAGAGAAGAGATATGGGTGGGATTGTATTATTTATCTATGGTATTTCAGCATAACAAATTATCCAGGAATCTAGCAGGTTAAAACAATTACTGCATATTATCTCAGTAGTCAAGGGTCTGGATGTGAGCTTGGCTTGGCTGGTGCCTCTACCTCAAGGTCTCTCGCAGGCTGCACTCCTGGTGCAGCACTCACAGTACTGACCAGAGCTTCAGTCTAATCTGAAGGCTCAGCTCAGGGAGACCCCAAGCTCCCTCATGTGGCAAGATTCATTTCCTCCAAGATTGTTAGATGAGGACACAGTTTTACACTGGCTCTTGTGAGTGGACCTCCTCAGTTCCTTGCCATGTGGGCCTCTCTATAGGGCATGTCACAAAATGGTAACTGGCTTCATTCAGAGCAAGTGAATGAATGAGAGGGTAAAAGAGTCCATGTAAGATAGAAGCCATATCCCGGGAGTGACATTCCATTACTTTTTCCATATTCTGTTTGTTAGAAGTAAGTTGCTAGGTTCAGTCCACAGTCAAGGAGAGGAAGCCATCTCAGAGGCTGCCAACCAGGGGGGTCAAGATGATTGATGGGGGCTGCAGGTGACAAGCTGCCAAGAGATCAAGTTTGGTAAGGACAAGGAGCCATTGGTGGTCCTGGGAAGAGCCAATCTATGCCAGATCAGTGTCAGATGTCACATCAGAGTATGCTAAGGAGCAGGGTGCAGGGAGTTGAGGAGGGTAAATTTGGACTGTTCTTTGGAGAAGTTGGGCTGTAGGGCATGGGCAGTACAGTAACCGGAGTGGGATGTGGGGCTGAGGAAAGGCCTTTTTCTGAAATGAGAGCTACTTGGGCATGTTTGAATGCTAATGAGAGGAGAGTAGAACTAGCAAGGTGGAAGAGGTTGTGGGCAGCCTCTAGCATGGCCCCCACTAATCCCTGCTTCTGGTATTCACACCTTTATATAATCTCCTCTCACAATGTACCAGAGTTGGTTTGTGTTACAATAGCATATGACAGAAGTAATTGGATGTCACTTCAGAGACTAAATTATAAAAAGATGTGGCTTCGCTCTCCTTTCCCTCTTTCTGTTAGATTACTCACTCTGAGGGAAGCTAGCTGCCATGTCCTAAGGACATATGGGCAGCCCTGTAGACAGGCCCTTGGAGTAAGGAACCAAGGACCCCAGGCAACAGCCATCTTGGACTCACTCTGGATGCACATCATCTTGGGATTTTTTTTTTTTTTTTTTTGTTAGCTGAGCCATCCTGCTACCTGTCGGCAGCTCAGCGGCAGCTCAGCTTGGGCCAGGCATTGAACTGCTGTTGCTCAGAGCTCAGCTCACACTCTTTTTTTTTTTTTTTGAGGGCAGTGTCACTGACCCTCATATGTGGGACCCGAACGGGGGCTGCTGACTTCCCAAGCCAGTGCTCAACCACTGCGCCACTAGGCCAGCCCTCATCTTGAGATTTTATTTTTCTCACATCAGTGGATATCCGGCACTAACATGATCAAGGACAAGTCTCCTTCCCAACTTTTGTTTCCACCATTCAGCCTGTGGCTTTCATCCTCACAGTCCAAAATGGCTGCAACCCACACCCCAAGGCATTGCATCTGATAAATGAGCCAGCTCATCTCTAATCAAACTTAGTCTTTTCCCTTCTTTGTCAGCTGGTTATGAGGGACCTACCAATCAGCCATAGGCGTGAATGAGGGAGAGGAACTGGTGCAACAGTGGTAGATGATGTAGATCTACAGCGGATCACTTACAGTCACTTACAATGGCTGACTATGGGGCCAACAGGAATTTACAACATAGTGGGCCTGATAGAACCCTGTTCATTAGGGGCAGCTCTGGTCTCATGGTCACTTGATGTCCCCTAGTCACCTCCACCAAGACCCAGTAGACTAGGAATTTGCATTTTGAATTTTTGTATAATTTTCTGCAGTAGATATCCTGGTCTTGCTCTAGAACTCTAGGGCTCCACATTGTGGCTTTCCCATATGAATGAAAAACAGCAAAGTGGAGGTGGTATTGTTAAAAGCAGAATCTAAAAATGGAGGCAGGAGTCCTCCAGGAAGCTAAGCTAATATACCCCCTCCATATGAAACTGAGTTGTGCAACTGGGCTACATCCTGATACAGTTCCTGTAACTGGCTCTACATCACTGAATTTTCTATTAAAAAATAAAATTTTCACCTAGTAATAAACATAAGCAATTAATCATGTATAGCATAGTGTAAATCTTCTTGCCAGTACCAATTACAAGGTTTTCAAAGCAGCTTGTGTAATCTCATTAGAAATCCCCCTTTTTCTGTCTTTATAAACTGTTCCTTTCTTTCTCCCTCAGAAAACAGTTGGGTTTCTTCCAAAATCTATGTCTCCACGATTTGCAATTCCTAAAACACCCCAAATAAAGCTTTTGCTTGCCTTGCAGCTCTTAGCCGAAATTTATTGACCTTACGTGGTGTGAGAAATGGGACCCAGAATGACTTGCCTCCTCCAGTGTCTCTATGATTCAAGTAAGGTACTTAACAAGAGTCCATTTCACCCTATTGTCTCCCCAGTGATCCTGGATCCTTATAAGTCCTCCTACGCCTGAACCTCCCGCCTTGGTTAAGGTCCAGGCTCTATTTGGATGTCCTCTGTTCCTGATCTTTTGTTTGTGGGATTTAAAGTGTTCATCTGGTAATTACTCTTTTGAAAAATGGGAAGTATACTTTCTAAGGGAGAGGCTGCTGAACAGCATTCTTCTGGAACTCCTGCTTTATTCATATACAAAATCTCTGTCCTGTAAATTTCTGTCTCGCTGGACCATAATTACCCTGGGGGATTTACAATCGAACCGGCCAACTTGGGCTTATTTGAAATCCCCAAGTTAATCTATCTGTGTAGTCAGTTGGAAAATAACTACAAAACTATGCAATCTGAATGGAAAGCATATTTTAATTAGAATTTTGAGTTCTCCAAACATATAAGTAATTCAAAAATTGCTTCACTCCAAGACACAAATTCTAAATTCAAGACACAAATTCTAAATTAACCAAAGCAAATTCCAAATTGTCTCAGAAACTCATAAATTTGAGGAAACTTCTAAATCTTCATCGGACATCTCATTATCTGCACCTTCTGCTTCTTTGCTATATGCCCGTTTCCCCCCTTTTTACCCTTTTGATAACCCCTTTTTAACCCTCTTTTTATAACAATGAACTTGAGACTCTATTAGATTCCTCTGCTTTTACCCCCCACCCCCATTTAATGTTAAACCATTGGATGGGCCAAGCTCAGTTTATACCCCATGGACTAAAGCTGAGCTCCATGCCATTACTAAAATTTCCCTAATCTAATCCCAAAGAGGACCCCATTGGGTTTGCTAGGGAATTTCTGCTTACTATCCAAACACATGAGCCAAGGTTGTCTGACCTCTATCAGTTTATCCTCATATGCTCATAGGAGAAAGTTATACAAAGAATAGCCAAACAAAATGGAATGTCAAAACCCTATGAGAGACTTTTCCCTCGAGGACAAGAAACCATGAACAAAGCCTCAACGCTGGCTAAATGGCTTCATGAAAAGATACCCAAGGCTTTTCTTTGAGTAATTGTTTGGAAGAAAATTTAAAAATACATTATAGGTGCGGCCTGGTGGCTCAGTTGATTAGAGCACATGCTCTTAACTACAGAGTTGCTGGTTCAATTACCGCATGGGATAGTGGGCTGCTTCCCCAGCAACTAGATTGAAAACAGCGACTGGACTTGGAGCTCAGCAGCGCAGTTCACACCTAGATTGAAGGACCACTACTTGACTTGGAGCTAATGGGTCCTAGAAAAATACACTGTTCCCCAATAAAATTTCTTAAAGAAAAAAAAAGTTAGAAAACCTGATTAAACTGTTTTAATAACTATGATAGATTTGAAAAAGTTTTTAAACAGTATTCTGGCATTGATGAAGTCAATGATAACACCTCAATGCTTTTTAATTCAGTATATAAGACGAACTTGGACAACATGCAAACCCATAATTTAGTACACTATGCTGGTTAGCTCTCCAAGCTATCCAAAAAGATGCCACACAAAAAAACTACACAAGCCTTAAACGCCAAAATTCAGGCAACTCAAGTAATGAGCCTACAATTATAGCAATTGACAGCTAAATCTCTACCTGTCAAGGTCCCCAAGGCAAACCATCATTCAGAGGGGTTGGTAATTATTGCAAAAAGCCTGGACATTGAGGAGAAAAGATTATTTAAAGCTTAAAAGGCTAACAGCCCATAAAATTTGCAAATCCTCCTTAAGGATTTCAACCTAAATTTTCTCAGCAATAGGGTTGCTATGAGGATCAAAAGGGGATTTTTTTCTCATGCTCCTAGCTAATTCCTTTATAGAAATTGATCTATCAAGAATTAGGTAACGAAGGTACTGAAACCATATAAGTGGTGAAGGTTTCCAATTGACCCATGACTGTCTCTAAATCCCTTTTAATTCCTTTTCAGCTTGGACCTATTCAAGGAACCCACTGATTTCTTTTTGTTCCCTCTATATGCCTCTTTGGGGGCAAGACTTTCTTGAAGCATTGTAACCCATATTTCCTTCTCTCAAAATGGGAAAATATTCTTACATCTTGAGCTTCTCACTAATGACCCTCGACAGGACTAGCTATTCCTGTTTTTTCAGTCACTTTAACTGAATCAAACCCTTTTTTAGATTCTATTCCAAATGACCTTGTCAAACAATGCCACTGACGGGCTGGCTGAGTGGCGCATTGGTTAAGGGTTGGCTTGGGAACTGGCCAAGTGGCACGGTGGTTAAGACATGGCTTGGGTTAAGAGCTGGCTTGGGATGCCAGTGGCCCGGGTTCAGATCCCACATATGAGGGCCAGTGACACTGCCCTCTAAAAAAAAAGAAAAAAAAAAAAGAGTTGGCTTGGGATGCCAGCTCTGAGCAGCAGGGTCCCAGTTCGGATCTCACATGAGGGCCAGTGACGCTGTACCCTCCACAGCTAAGATGGTGAGCAATAGCTCAACCTGGAGCTGGGGTGTTGTGAGTCACCGGCAATGGCATAGGCTGCAGTGGGGTGGCAGTGGGCTGCTGTGAGCTACTGTGAGGGGCTGGCAGTCAAGCGTGAGCTGCTGTGAGCTGCTGAGAGTGGCCATCCAATGGCCGGAGAGCAACTGCCTCACCCGGGAAGAGTGTGATGATAATACCTACATGGGCCAGTGAAACAATGTCCTCCACAACTAGACTGAAGAACAAAAGGACAATAACTTGTCTGTTCCCCTTCCCCGATTCGCCAACGCTGTTCCCCTCCCCCAATTCCCTAATTAAAAAAAAAAAAAACTTAAAAAAAAATGCCACTGACATAGGTTGCATTTATTTTGCACCAACAATGAAATTTAAAATTGACAAAAGATAAACCTTTGCCTAACATCTGCCAATACCCTTTAAATGCAGAAGCCATTCAAGGAATCAAACCTATCATTGAGGAATATCTCAAAGAAGGCCTCATTATGCCTTGCACAAGCCCTTGTAATATGTATGTCGTCTCTTAAAAATCCCTGTTGGAGGGGATGGAGATTTGTTCAAGATCTAAGATCTATAAGTAATATAGTCATGCCTTGGCACCCAGTCGTGCCTAACCCTCATACCTTATTCTCAGCCATACCACCAGAAAGTAAATTTTCTTTGGTTACATATTTTTGTAGTGCTTTCTTAAATATCTGTGATGATCCTGAAAGCAAATTTTTATTTGCTTTCAATGGAAAGGACATCAATATACTGGGATGATAATGCCTCAGAGCTACAATGAAACTTACTTTTCCCAAATTTTAAAGGCAGATATAGCCAATATAGCATTAATATGTGGATGTCCTCCTCTGCTTACCCTCTGAGGAAGCATCCCTTGAAGATAGCCTCCACCTCCTTCAAGAAGTAGCAAAAAAGGGACATAAGGTATCTAAAGAAAAGCTTGAGTTCTGTAAAGGGACATAAGGTATCTAAAGAAAAGCTTGAGTTCTGTAAAGAAAAGCTAAAGCTCAAATCAATAATCTAGGACATTTAGTTACTGATAAAGGTCTTCTCTTGGATTCTGATAGGATCCAGGGCATTTTAACTTTTCCTAGCGCAGGACTAAAAGGCAACTGGGATTCCTAGGTTTGGCTGGAGAGTATAGAAATTGGATTCCTAATTTTTCGGTCATGGCTTACCCTTTATGGTCTCTTCTCAAGGCTGACCAGACAGAGCCTCTCACATGGGCAGAGGAATGCTAGAAAGCTTTTGGTGAAATAAAAGTCAATCTTTATGATACACCTGCTTTAGGATATCCTAATATCTATTGCCCTTTTTGTCCATGAAAGAGAGGGAAATGCCTTAAGTGTCTTGACTCAATGCCATGGAAGCCAGCATGAGCCCATTGAATACTATAGTCAACAATTAGATTCAGTGGTCAAAAGTCTCCCTCCCTGTATGAGAGCCATTGTGGCCACTGCTAATTTACTACATATAGAAGAGATGATAAAGGGATTTCCACTACTCTTCATGTGCCTCATTCTTTGGAAACCTTATTTAACTCTCATACTCAGCACCTCTCTCGTAACAACTAACCTCCTACGAAGTTTTTTTTTTGGTGTGTGTGTTTATCTAATGTTACTATTGCTCCATGTGACTCTGAATCCTGCTACTCTCCTTCCTCTGCCCTCGGACAAAACTTCTCATGTCTGCCTGACATTAACAGACCAATTACTGACTCCTCAAATTGATTTACGGGAAACACCTTTTGAAAATGTCGAATTAGTTTGGCTTGCTCATGATTCCTACCGAACATATGCCACTATCAAGCAGGCTATGCAATTGTTTCTAAATGAAACTACTGAGGCCAGTCCAATCAATGCCTCAGGCAACTTCTGCTCAACAAGCAGAGTTCTGTGCATTAATTGGAGCTTGCAATTTGGCCAAAGGTAAAACAACTAATATTTATACTGACAGCAAGTACACTTTTGGTGTTGCCTATGACTTTGGTATGCTCTGGAAACAGAGGAATCTTGACTTCTTTCAGACAAAATATAAAAAGTAGATCTTACATTGTTTTTTTTTGAGGGCAGTGTCACTGGCCCTCATATGTGGGACCTGAACCAGGGCTGCTGGCTTCACCAAGCCAGTGCTTAACCACCGCGCCACTCGGCCAGCCCTAGGTCTTACGTTTTAGAACTCTTAGAGGCTGTCCAATTACCTAAATCTTTTTTTTTTTTTTTCCAGCTGACCCATCCTGCCACCTGTTGGCAGCCTGACGGCAGCTCAGCTCGGGCTGGGCATCAAACTGCTGTTGCTCAGAGCTCAGCTCATACTCTTGAGCGAGCTCTTAACCAACAATTACCTAAATCTTTAGCAATCATAAAAGTCCCTGGACATTCAATGGCAAATATGGGGGAAAATAAAGGTAATCATTTGGCTGACACTGCTGCTAGGTAGGTAGGCGGTATTAAAACAATCTCAGGCCCTAATGGAAGCACCTGTGCTACCGGCTGAAGCAATTGGAGATTTAAAAGATAACATGGAAGCACAGTATTTAGATGATTGACAAAATAGAAAGTAGTGGTTAGAACAAGGTTGTAAATTTGACCCTAGAAGAAACTTATGGGTAAGTCCAAATGACCAACCCCTCCTCCATGATTGTATACAATATTACATATTACAATATGTACATGACAACTCACTGAACACAGAAAAAATGGTTTTATGGAGACAAACAATATACTGGAAGTCATCTCCAAAGATAACTCCCCAGGTATACCAAAAATACCAAATCTTCCCAAAGCACAATCCTGGAAAACCCATTCATACCTCAATAGGGCGTTTTCCCTTGCCTTTAGGCCTCTTTGAGGTCTGGAAACTGGGCTTTATTCAGTTGCCCTCTTGTCAAAGATACAAGTATGTGTTAGCGATGATTTGTATATTTTCTCACTGGATGGAAGCATTTCCATGCTGTAGAGCCACAGCCTCAGCAATAAGTTAAATACTTCTACAGAAGATATTCCCCACTTGGGGAATCCCCAAAGAGCTCCATAGTGACCAAACTACGTGGGAACTCTTTTCACAAGATAAGTTATACAATCTGTTGGTTAGATCTGGACAATTTTGCAACATTTCCATTGTGCTGATCATCTCCAGTCCTCCAGTCTTGTAGAATGGACTAATGGGGAAATCAAAACTCAGTTGGCGGGCCGGCAGAGTGGCACGGTGGTTAAGCGCTGGCCTGGGAAGCCAGCAGGCCAGGTTCAGGTCCCACATCTGAGGGCCAGTGACACTGCCCTCCAAAAAAAAAAAAAAAAAAACTCAATTGGCAAAACCCTTGGAGTCTTTTCATCTGCCTTGGCCTAAGGCTCTTCTTTTGGTATTGCTCAACCTAAGATCTACTCACTTTGGCAAACACAGACTGTCTCCGTTTGAAATTATTACCGGCAGTCCCCTGAGATTAGATCAAGGAATATATGAATATGTACTGCTGAAAGATTTACTGTAAAGAACTTACAAGATGGGCCGGCCGAGTGGAGCGGTGGTTAAGCGCGCTGGCTTGGGAAGCCAGCGGCCCCGGTTCGGGTCCCACATATGACACTGCCCTCAAAAAAAAAAGAAGGAAAAGAACTTACAAGAGCCCTTGAAGCTAACTCACAGCTTGTGGAGCAATCTTTCCTCTTTTTTTTTTTTTTTTTGAGGGCAGTATCACTGGCCCTCATATGTGGGACCCAAATCGGGGCCACTGGCTGCCCAAGCTAGCGTTTAACCACTGTGCCACTCTGCCGGCCCTGGAGGAATCTTTCCATAGTGCTCTCCTGGAAGACAAAGATCTACAATGTCACGATCTCCAACCTGAAGATTTTGTTGATCATAAACGCCATCTCCATAAAGATGTCCTTCTGCCCCAGAGGAAAAGGCCATATCAGGTATTGCTAACTATCCCTTTTGCTGCCTAAAATAGGGGTATTGGCTCATGCATTCATGTGTCTTGTTTAAAAAGGACACACACCCGAGTAGTCATCTCAGCCTTTTGGAGATCTTAAGCTGAAAATCTACAACAATTCAAGATCATTACTAGAATTCTCATTCAAGAATCAAAGTGGGTGGCATGTGATGACTTTCCCAAGACTCCAGACCAGGCCATGATTTTACCCAGCAACCCTTATACTTGGTTTTCCCTTTAACCACCTTTGTTTCATTTACTGATTGTGTTGTATCATAACCTAATTTTTGTCTGAACAACTCTTAAGAAAACATTCTTCCTTTTCCTACCTCTTTTTTTTTTTAGTTTCAGGTGTACAAAACAATGCAGTAGTTATCCTTTTCATCCCTTACAAAGTGACTACCCCCTTCCCCTATTGACTGCTGTCCCCTGATATCATACATATCTATTACAATTCCATTGACTCTATTCCCACACTATACTCCATATCCCATGACTATATATGTATTAAATAATAGTTGACATATAATAATAATCAGTGGCAGCTTCAGTTGTACACTGCAGAGGCCAAGCCTCTACATCGTCCATTGAGTGGTCTCCCTTACAAGGCATGAGTCCATCTGGTCCTCTATAAAATATTTACATTATTGATTATAGTCCCCAAATTGTCTTTTCTATCCCTGTGGCCATACTGTAGTTACCAATTTATGTTGTCTCATCCCTTCCCTTTCTCCCTCATCCCCACCCCCATCCCATCAGCAATCATCAGTTTCTCCTCTGTGTCTCTGAGACTGTTTCTGTTTACATTGTTCATTTATTCAGTTCTTTAGATTCCACATATAATTGAGATCATATGGGATTTGTCTTTTTCTGACTGACTTATTTCACTTAGCATAATGTTCTCTAGGTCCATCAATATCGTTGCAAATGGTACAATTTCTTTCTTTTTTATAGCTGCATAATACTCCATTGTGTAAATGTACCACAGTTTCTTAATCCAGTCATCTACCAATGGTTATTTTGACTGTTTCCAAGTGTTGGCTATTGTAAATAGCGCTGCAATGAACATAGCATATATTTTTTCAAATTAGTGTCTTTGGTTTTTCAGGATAAATACCTAGGAGTGGAATTGCTGGGTCACAAGGTAGCTCCATTTCCAGTTTTTTGAGATAACCTCCGTACTGATTTCCATAATGGCTGCACCAATCTTCAATCCCACCAATAGTGCAGCAGGGTTCCCTTTTCCCCACAACCTCGCCAGCACTTGTTTGTTGATTTATTGATGATAGCCATTCTGACCTGAGTGAGGTGGTATCTCATTGTGGTTTTTATTTGCATTTCCCTAATGACCAGTGAGGTTGAACATTTTTTCATATGCCTGTTGGCCATCTGTATGTTCTCTTTAGTGAAATGTCTCTTCGTATCCTCTGCCCAATTTTAATTGGGTTGTTTGTTTTTCTGGTGTTGAGTTAAGTGAGTGTTTTATAAATTTTGGATATTAACCCCTTATCAGATATATCATTGACAAATATCTTCTCCCATTCAGTAGGCTGCCATTTTGTTTTACTGATGGTTTCCTTTGCTGTGAAATTTTTTTTTGTTTGTTTTTTGTTTTTTGAGGGCAGTGTCTCTGGCCCTCATTGTGGGGTCTGAACCAGGGCCACTGGCAACCCAAGCCAGCTCCCAATCACCACGCCACTGGGCTGGCCTATGAAAAAACTTTTAAGTTTGATGTAATCCCATATGTTTATGTTTTCTTTTATTTCCCTTGCCTGTGGGGATGTATCAGAAAAAATATTGCTCAGAGTGATGTCTGCAAATTTACCTCCTATATTTTATTTTATTTTATTTTTATTTTTTTTTGAGGGCAGTGTCACTGGCCCTCATATGTGGGACTGAACCGGGGCCACTGGCTTCCCAAGCCAGCGCTTAATCACTGCACCACTTGGCCGGCCCCTATATTTTCTTCTAGAACTTTTATGGTTTCTGGTCTTACCTTTAAGTCTTTAATCCAGTTTGAATTTTTTCTTGTATATGGTGTAAGGAGTTTCATTTTTTTGCATGTGTCAGTCTAACTCTCCCAGCACCATTAATTAAATAGACTACCTTTAACCCAATGTAAATTTTTGCTTCCATTGTCATAGATTAATTGTTTGTATATGCATGGATTTATTTCTGGGCGCTCTATTCTGTTCCATTGATCTATGTGCCTGTTTTTATGTCTGTACTGTACTGCTTTGATTAATGTAGCCTTGTAGTATGTTTTGATGTCTGGTAGCATGATACTCCCAACTTTGTTCTTATTTCTCAAGATTGCCTTGGCTAATCGGGGTCTTTTATGGTTCCATATAAATTTTAGGATTATATTTTCTATTTCTGTGAAAAATGTCCATGGTAGTTTGATAGGAATTGCATTGAATCTATATATTGCTTTAGGCAGTATGGCCATTTTAACTATATTAATTCATCCTGTCCATGAGCATGATAGGTATTTCCATTTAGTTGTATCTTTTTTTTTTTTTAAGGGCAGTGTCACTGGCCCTCATATGTGGGACCCGAACCGGGGCCGCTGGCTTCCCAAGCCAGCGCTTAACCACTGCACCACTTGCCCGGCCCCCGAAGCCATCTCTTAACCACCGCGCCACTCGGCTGGCCCCTATTTGTATCTTTTTTAATTTCTTTCTTCAGTATCTTATAATTTTCTGAGTACAGGTCTTTTACTTCTTTGGTTAAATTTATTCCTAAGTATTTTATAGTTCTTGAAGCAATTGTAAATGGGACTGTTTTCTTAATTTGTCCTTCTGGTAGTTTATTATTGGTATATGCAAATGCAACTGATTTCTGAATATTGATTTTTTTATCCTGCTACCTTATTGAATTCGTCTATCAGTGCCAATAGTTTTTTGATGGAGTCTTTGGGGTTCTCTCTATATAGTATCATGTCATCTGCATGTAATGATAATTTTACTTCCTCCTTACCAATTTGGATGCCTTTTATTTCTTTTTCTAGTCTGATTGCTGTGGTTAGAACTTCCAGAACTATGTTGAATAAAAGAGGAGAAAGTGGACAGCCTTGTCCTGTTCCTGATTTTAAGAGAATGGTTTTAGCTTTTCCCCACTGAGTATGATGTTAACTGTGGGTTTAACATACATGTCCTTGATTATGTTGAGATATGATCCCTCTATTTCCACTTTGCTAAGAGTTTTTATCATAAATGGCTGCTGGATTTTGTCAAATGCTTTTTCTGCGTATACTGATACGACCATATGATTTTTATTTTTCATTTTCTTTTTAAAGATTTTATTAGGGAATTGGGGGAGGGGAACAACGTTGGGGAATCGGGGAAGGGGAATAGACAAGTTGCTGTCCTTTTGTTCTTCAGTCTAGTTGTGGAGGACGTTGCTTCACTGGCCCATGTTGGTATCGTCATTGCGTTCTTCCTGGATGAGGCAGATTGGTCGCTGGCCTCTGGGTGGTCGCTCACCGCGGCTATTGGCAGCTCACGCTGGCTGCTGGCCGCTCACGCTGGCTACCAGCCACTCACTGTAGCCTATGGCAGCCCACTGCAGCAGGGGCTGCAGCCTACACCATCGCAGGGGCTTGCACAGCCCAGCTCCAGGTGGAGCTGTTGTTAGCTGTAGAGGGCAGTGTCACTGGCCCTCATATGTGGGATCTGAAGCAGGGTTGCTGGCATCCTAAAACCAGCTCTTAACCAATGTGCCACTTGGCCGGCCCTATTTTTCATTTTCTGAATGTGATGTATCACATTAATTGATTTGCAGATGTTGAACCAACCTTGCATACTAGAGATGAAACCCACTTTATCATGATGTATGATCTTCTTAATATATTGCTGAATTCTGTTTGCGAATATTTTGTTGAGGATTTTTGCATCTGTGTTCATCAGAGATATTGGCCTTTGCTTTCCTTTTTTGTGCTGTCCTTATCTGGTTTTGGAAGCAGGGTGATAGTGGCTTCATAGAGTTTGGGAGCCTTCTCTCATTACGGATTTTTTGGAATAGTTTGAGAAGAATAGGTGATGATTCTTTTTTTTTTTTTTTTTTTTTTTGAGGGCAGTGTCACTGACCCTCACATGTGGGAGCACTTAACCACCCGGCCACTCGGCCGGCCCAGGTGGTGATTCTTTTTTGAGTGTTTCATAGAATTCACTTTTGAAGCCATCTGGCCAGGGTTTTTGTTTGTTGGGAGCTTGTTGATTACTGATTCGATCTCCTTGGTAGTAATGAGCCTATTCAAATATTCCATTTCTTCTCGAGTTAGCTTTGGAAGGTGGTATGCATCTAGGAAATTACCCATTTCTTCCAGATTGTCAGTTTTGTTGGCATATAGTTGCTCATGGTAATTTCTTAAAATTTTTTGTATTTCTGTGGTGCGTGTTGCTGCTTAACTGCTTTCATTCCTGATTTTACTAATTTGAGTCCTCTCTCTCTTTTTTTTTTTTTTTTTTTTTTTTATGAGTCTGGCTAGAGGTTTCTCTATTTCGTTTATCTTCTCAAAAAAACAGTTCTTGGGCCAGCTGAGTGGCGCAGTGGTTAAGCGCTGGCTTGGGAAGCCGGTGGCCCTGGTTCCGGTCCCATATGTGAGAGCCAATGACACTGCCCTCAAAAAACAACAACAACAAAAAAAACTAGTTCTTGGTTTTGTTGATCTTTTGTATTGTTTTTCTGGTCTGTATTTCTTTTATTTCCACTCTGGTCTTTATTATCTCCTTCCTTGTACCCCCTTTGGTCTTCTTTTGCTGTTCTTTTTCTAATTTCCTGAGGTGTAAGGATAACCTATTTATTTGAGATTTTTCTTCCTTCTTTAGGTAGGCCTGCACTGCTGTGAACCTCCTTCTTAGGACTGCTTTCCCTGCATCCCAGAGATTTTGGGTTGTGGTGTTTTCATTTTCGTTTGTCTCGAGGTATCTTTTGATTTCCTTCTTGATCTCATTTTTGACCCACTTGCTATTTAGTTGCATGTTATTCAGCCTCCATGTATTTGTGTGCTTTCCGGATTTCTTCTTATAATTGAATTCTAGTTTCATAGTATTGTGGTCAGAGAAGACGCCTGATATGATTTCAATTTTCTTGAATTTATTGGGACTTGTTTTGTGGCCTAACATGAGGTCTATCTTGGAAAATGTTCCATGTGCACTTGAGATGAATGTATATTCTGTAGCTTTGAATGAAATGCTCTGAAAATATCAGTTAAATCCAGCTAGTCTAATGTGTCACTTAAGGTCGCTGTTTCCATATTGGTTTTCTGTCTGGGTGATCTGTCCATTGATGACAGTGAGGTGTTGAAGTCCCCTACTGTATTAGTGTTATTGTTGATCTCTGTCTTATGTCTGTCAATATCTGTTTTATATATTTAGGTGCGCCTATGTTAAGTGCATAGATGTTTACTAGGGTTATGTCCTCTTGTTGGATTGATCCCTTGATTATTATGAAGTGTCCTTTTTTGTCCATTATTATATTCCTCAATTTAAAGTCCATTTTAAGGGCTGGCTGAGTGGCGCGGTGATTAAGCACTGGCCTTGGAAGCCAGTGGCCCTGGTTTGGTCCCACATATGAGGGCCAGTGACACTGCCCTCAAAAAAAAATTTAAAAAAATAAAAAATAAAGTCCATTTTATCTGATATAAGTACCACTACTCCAGCTTTTTTGTCAGTTCCATTTGCATGAAATATTTTACTCCATCCCTTTACTTTCAGCCTGTATGTGTCTTTTGATCTGAGGTGAGTCTCCTGTGTACAGCATATGCAAGGGTTTTGCTTTCTTATCCATTCAGCCACCCTATATCTTTTGATTGGAGCATTTAATCCATTTACATTTAACATGATTGATATACTTGCTTGCTTGATACCAGTGTCTGTCACTCCCTCTCTCCTGGGGGAACCTTTCAAGTAGGTGGGATGGCATTGACTCCTAGGCTGACTAGCTGTGAGGATTAGCTGTGTCCACAGTTTATGAGCTGCTGTGTGAGGGTCGACTCCTCCAGTGAGGTTTGGCCCCTACAGGCTCTTGTGCCTGTAGTGATTTCCCTTTGGGTGTGACTCTCATAGGTCAAACCTAGTAATGCTGTTTTGTCTAAAGTTGGCCTCTGGGTGTGTTGATTCTTGTATCTGTTTGGCTGGGCCCTGCTGCAGAGCGATTAGAGCAAAACAGATCAACAAGCACAACTACAACAGCCATCAAAGGAAACCAGATGCTGTCCCATGTAAAAAAAAACCACCAACAACCTACACTCAACTTGTACAGAAATATCAAATGTACAAAAAAAAGAAAACAAACAAAAATAAAACAACAACAAAAAACCAAAGAACAAAACACAAAACAAAATATAATAAAATAGAAACTACAGGGCCGGCCGAGTGGCGTGGTGGTTAAGCCCTGGCTTGGGAAGTCAGCGGCCCCGGTTCGGTCCCACATATGAGGGCCAGTGACACTGCCCTCAAAAATAAAATAAAATAAAATAAAATAAATAAAATAAAAAAGAAAATATAATAAACAAACAAAAAATGAGAAACAAAATAGCAATACCCCCCCACCAAAAAAAAAATTTGCAGAAAAATGGAAGGAAGGAGGCAAAGTAGAGCAGTGAAAAGAATGAAGAAAAGAAGGGAGAGAGTGAGGGTGGAAGAGAAAGAAAGGAAGAAAGAAAGAAAGAAAGAGAGAAAGAAAGAGAAAAAAATATATATATCTACACACCAATATATGGACATATAGATTCCCATAATACACTCATGTATATGCCTATATTAAAAGCTATAAATGATAATAATGACATGGAAAAAAAACCCAAAACAACGAAAACAAGCAACCAAAAAAAAACAAACAAAAAACCAGTGCCAGTCTTGGCTAAAGTCCAAGCTCTCTCCAGGTTGTCCTCGGCTGTGCAAAATCTCCTCTTTGTCTTGTGGGGGCAGAGCTGGCCACCTGGCACCTAGAGTGACCCTGGCAATGCAGGTCTGTTGTAGATGAGTGGGGTTATGAGGTGTGTTTGGTGGTTTTTACAATGTCAGTGCCGTTTCTGTTCTTGTCTGCCCCAAGGCACACTGAGTACTGTGCAACCAGAAGGCTCAATGCATGTCTTTGGGCACTCTTTCTGCTGGAGACTGTGGAGGGTGTGAGATTTCATCACTGTTAAAAGCCACCTGCGGGAGGATCTGCTAGTGCCTCAGCAGCTGAACCTGCTCTGCCTCCCAAGCCAGGTAGGAAAGATGGGGTCAGGGTAGGTATGCTCACACTTTGCAGCCTCTTCTCAGGCAGAGATTCTCGACCTCCTGGGTTTAGGAATACTTCTGTAATCTGACCCTACTCCTCCATTCAGGGGTCAGTTTAAGACTCTGGCATAGAGGGCCCAAGGTTTCTGAGGGAGGGTGGAGGTGAGTTCTTATTTATGCCATTTTATGTTTGTTGGTTTCTGTCCGAGAAAGAAGAAAAAAAACAAAAAACCGTCCCACTGCTATTTTGAGCTGAGGCTTTCTGCCTCAGACCCTGCAGCCCAGCTCCTGCTGTGCTCCTGGAGGGACTGAGTGCGGAGCAGGGACTGAGCTTGCCCTGCCGCTACAGCGCTCTCCGCTCTGTCTCCTGGGGTCCTGTGGCTCAGCAGCCATGGGTGCGGACTGTGCCTCCACAGGCACATCTCCTCTCTTTTTTCCCCAACTCGCCTCGCCGGAGGCTTCTGCCTCAGACTGCAAACCCTTGCGCTCTTGCTGCATTCTCCTAACACTTTAGTCTAATTTCAAGATGAGCATACTCAGATTTTTATGTCTGCTTACAAACAGAATACCCTATTTGCCCTTCAACACCCTTTTGCTGCTGCTATCCAACAATTATCCAACAGTGCCAATTTAACTAACTGAAACTGAACTTTTGAAATGGGCTAAACTAACTTAACTAACTGAGCTAACTATACTCATGATGAACCAGAATTAGTGGCTTGGTGCTTAAGCCTTGAAAGCTTATAAAACCTAACTGGACATAATACCGGATTTAAAGTCCTTTATTCTCAAACCTCAAAACTGTTGATGGAACACATTCTTGTAGCTAGATCCATCCATAAGGTACCCCCCGCCACAACCCACAAAGGAATACCCATAAATACAATCTGAACTCTTACTGATAACTTGTCTGTTTTGAAAATATAAATAATTCAGGGAGAATCTTGAGTTTTGTCCATTTAAAAATGTGTAAGTACACTCTTTTGTATGATTCAGATGACCATGAGTTCATACCTCAATGGGCCTTTAGCAACTACAATGTTACTTCTTACAATGTCTCTCTAATGTGGGGAAATTAGGGAATAATGCCACTCAATCCTGGAAAGTAGATGTACTTCTGCTCCTGAATACTACTAGGAGACTAGATAAAAAATCTGATATTTGATGGAAAACAGATAAAATCTATCTCTTAGGGAATCCCAGCCCCAAAACTTGGAACAGTCAAACCCATCCTAATCTTTCAATCCTAACTCAAATATATAGAAACGTGAGGTGCTTTTTTAATAACACTCATGAATCACATGATGACTTTAAAGTCTTCTGTGTTGAAAACTATTATGATCATCCAACACATGGAGGACATGAAATCCCTGCCTGAAAAGCAGGCTTAATACTTAAAATCCAGGTTTAAGGGCCTAATTATGCACTCTCGCTTGAAGTCATCAGGTGTTTCTTTTTGTGTGGGATCCAAATATGTCACTTTGTCGAGTTGATGGCAAGGCAGATATGGTATCATGTTCATACTTGGTACTGTCACCAGAAATACTCTCCCTTTGCCATTATCCCCAGTCTAGGCACTTTTGTCTATATACTTTGACTAAACAAAATTGGGATTTTTTTTTTTAATTGGGGAATTGGGGGAGGGGAACAGCATTGGGGAATCTGGGAATCAAACAAGTTGCTGTCCTTTTGTTCTTCAGTCTAGTTGTGGAGAACGTTGCTTCCTGGCCCATATTGATATTATCATTGCACTCTTCCCGGGTGAGGCAGATCAGTTGCCAGCCACTGGACAGCCACTCATGGTGGCTCTTGGCAGCTCACACCAATTGCCAGCCACTCATGGTAGCTTACAGCAGCCCACTGCAGCTCCACTGCAGCCTACAACGTTGCCAGCGACTCAAGACAGTCCAGCTCCAGGTGGAGCTGTTGTTCATCATCTTAGCTGTAGAGGGCGCAGCATCACTGGCCCTAATGTGGGATCTGAACCAGGGCCTTGCTGTTCAGAGCTGGCGTCCCAAGCCAGCTCTTAACCAACGCGTCACGTGGCCAGCCCAAAAATTGGGATTTTGAGCATGGTCTTTTCCGTCTTCTCTGTACCCGAAACCCCATAATATTGGGTTGTCGGAAAAGTCATGAGGTACTTTTTCTGTTTTTCATTGCAAAAATGCGTCATGACTTTTCCGACAACCGAATAGATCAGTGGGGTTTTGTGCATGCCTTTGCTAGACTTTTCTTTCTTTGGTATTGAGTAGCTGAAATAGAAAAGTCTATCAGACATTTTTCTATTCTTGTAGCACAATTATGGAATGTTATGGCTAGGAGAACAAGGAATCACTACAAAACCATAGGGCTCTAGCTGTGTTAGCCACCCAGCAAGGCAGTTCTTATTCGGAAAGGAATATTGTTTCTTTGTTAACTCAGGTAAAGTGATACAACAGCTTGAGGTTCTGAAACAAAACATTAAAATTCCTCGAACAGACAGAACACTACCTTATAAGCTGGACAGACTTATCCATATTTATGCCTGCTTTCAGGAATAGGGACCCGACTTTGTTCTATATTACTGGCCTTAATCATATTGGTTTTTGTAATTATACTGTTCACTATTATAACCAGTTGTTTTATCAGGTGCATTCCACAACAACTAATAGCCACTAGAATAATGGTAGCCCAACATCTAGGGATGTTACAACAAATACATCTGACTGAGATCACCTCTACAAAGGAAACTTTGAACTTAGCTCTGCTTCTGACAAGTCTCCTATTGCTCAAATATGTCCATAAGCCCTCTTACAGTACACTCAGGAGATTACCCCTGTGTGGGAGATGATGTACCAGGAATGAGCCTTTCTGGAGAAGAGGAATCATTGTTACTTTTTCAGTAACAGACCAATGATACTTCCTGATGGTTGATCATTGGTACTTTCTAAGGAAATATCTTGATCAAAAGGGAGAAATGTGAAAGGAAAACTGCAAGATAAAGTTGGTATTGTCAAAAGAGCAATCTAAAATGGAGCCAGGAGACCTTCAGGAAGCTGAGCTGACACACCCTCTTCATGTGAAACTGAACTTCATGTGAAACTGAAACTGAACCGAGCTAAACCAAATGGCTAAATTCTGATCCAGTTCCTGGAACTGGCTCTGTATCACTGAATTCTCTATTAAAAAATAAAAATTTCACCTAGCAATAGACATAAGCAGTTGATCATGTGTAGTATAGGGTGTACCAATTGCTAACACCAATCACAGCTCTTTCAAAGCAACATGTGTAAACTCCTTTGGAAACCCCCTTTTTTCTGTCTTTATAAACTCTGTGTCTTTTTCCCCCCAGGAACACAGTTGGGTTTCTACCCAAATCTGTGTCTCCTCGATTTGCAATTCCAAAAAAGACCCCCAAATAAAGCTTTTGTTTGCCTTATAATTCTCTGTCAAAATTGATTAACACCCACCAGGACTTGCAATAAACTTTACACAGCATCTTTCCTACCACGTATGCCTCTATCATAGTGTCTGTGGGTTCTGTGGCCTATGGGACAACCCTTTCCTGTTATGAACCTCACTCCACACTGGAAGCCTTTTATGTCACTCACTGATGTATGGGCCAGAGCAGCATTCCCAGGTGTGAAATATACCTCCTCCAGAACCCAAAAAGTGGGTTCTGACATTGTGCCTCCTTTGTTGTGTTGGGGTGTGCAAGATGCAATCATTTGTTTTTTACTTTGGAAGGAAGGTCCAAGCATGCCTTAGACAACTAGACCCCTACAAACCTCACTGATGTGGCAAGCCCCCAAATCTTCACAGGGTTTATCTTCCACCCTTGGGAGCAAAAATGCCTCATCAAGTTCTTCATCCACCTGTTATTCCTTGTTCACTGAAGTGAAATTAGCAGGATATCATCAATATAGTAAACCAATGCAGTATTCTGCAAAATGTCTCGATGGCCATGGTCCTTTAGGCTATGTTATGGCAAAGGGTGGGAGAGTGACCATAGGCCTGTGGCAAGACCATAATGTAAATGATTGTCTCTCCCTGTGAATGTCAACAGTTCCTGATAGGAAGGGTCATATCGAAGGCCACCCACCTCAGGCCATGTTGATCTGTGCTAGCAGTGACACCAGCATAGCAGCTGTGATTGGAGCTAGTCCTTGGTTGAGTTTGCAGCAATCCACTACCGATCTCTGTATTTTTTCAAGGCCAGGCTGATGAATTAAATAGGGATGTGATGGGGCCCAACCCTTTCCACATGCTTTACGTCTTCAAGGGTGGCACTAATCTCTGCCATTTCCCCTAGCATATGATATTGTTTTTTATTTATTAGCTAGGCTGAGGTGGGTAGGTGAGGGGAAGGAAGTCTCAGGGACTTTCACTTGACCTTCACCTCTATGAAAACTGTCACCACTCAAACCAAGGAACCAATGTGGACATTCTGCCAACTTCGAGTATATCCATCCCAGTGATCTATTCAGCCTTCTGACTGCTACTTTGACTTCAATGGTTATATGACTATTGCACCCACTTTGCTCTTGACAGCTGAGCACTACCATCTTGTCTCTATTATTTTGGGACCTCCATTGCTATCAGGGAGCCAGTTCTGTAGCAGCATCTCCTTCTGTCAGGCATGCCTGGAGAGAGGATGACCATCCATGAGGCTGGTGTAGGGCAAAGAACAGAACTTGGGAGTCAGATCTTTGTTTATTAAAGTATTATTTATTGAATTTGCTGATGCCTCAGTGTGTCCTGTGTGTGTGGGACACTCCAGTGAAGAAGCCACTGCCTGCCCTAAAGGGAGGAAGTTAAATAGAAACCTTTAGTTATTCCACAAATAAAATCCCACAGAAACCCACATGGGGGGCCCCAAACTCAGAGTATAAAATGCAGAACTGTGCACTGCAACAGTAATAGCAAACTTTTTTTCCTCCCAGGTGGTCTGTACTGTCTCAAAAAGCAAAGAAATAAAGATAGAATGTAGTCATTTGGTCTCATCACAGATACTCCATTTCTCCTCCTTTGGCACATGGTAGGAGGGAAATTTCCTGCCCCCTGTTGGTTAGAAGTAGAAGCCTAGGACTTGCTTTTGCCAATTAAATGTGAGTTGGGGTGATATGTGTAGCTTCCTGGCAGAAACTCTAGTTGCTGACCTTGACTCCCCACAGCCCATTCATGAAGTCAGACATCTGCATGGAGCACAGCCTCTGCTAGCAGATACAGAAACTGTGCATGCCAATTGGAATATAAGCCAAGTCCCAAATAGTCACAAGGTGGTGACATCCTAACCTTCCCCTCTTTTAGAACAGGAGCTAGGCAAAGAACGGGGCCCAATATCATTCCAGTTCAATGGTAAAGCAACTTTTGTTATCACGGGCAGTGTATCTTAGGGTTACTGTGATAAGCAGGTACGTACAGTTTGCAGCAGGCACTTAGTCAGCCTCAAGACATTGCAGGGAATGCGACAAACACAGTTCTGTTCTCATGACATTGACATTCTGATTGACTAGGAAGCAAGTAAATGAATATAATGTTAGTGAGATGGTAATCAGAAGGAAATAAAAGGGCATTATGTGACAAAGATTGGAGAGCTACTTTAGCTAGAATGTCAAGGAGGAGGTTAAGTGACAAAGAGCCTGCTAGGCAAGGAACAGATACAAAGACCCGTAGGCAGGAACAAGCTTGGTACATTCAAGGAAGAGACACAACAGAAACCAGGTGGCTTGAGGATGCTGAATGAGGGGGTGAGTGGGAGATGAGGACTGGGGAGGGCGGGGAGGGGGGGGAGCAAAACCATGAGCGACCTGCATGAGAATAGCCAGGAGAGGACACAGCATAAATGTCAGGAAGGCAAGGAAAGGCAATCAGGGAAGGCTTCCCAGAGGAAGTTGCCTGAAGAACTGTTTAAGTTAGAAATAAGAGGGGCAGTTCAAACTCAGAGTCTAGGTTTTGTGACTTCTTAGTTGTGTGGCTTTGGACAAGTTATTTAACGTCTCTAATTTTCAAGTTCCTCCTCTGTGAAATGCGACTAGTAAGAATTGCCCTGCAGGGTTGTTGTGAAATCAGTGCCTGGAACCCGGGCCGTGCTCAGTAATGCCAGTATGCTTTGATGTGGCTGTGGCGGAAGCGTTGCACGCTGTTGGAAACGCGTCGTTGGGGGTCGAAAGAGGGGGGAACTGCGTGGACCGTACCCTTCCTTCCTCTCCCAGGTGACCAGAGGTCACCAGGCCACACTGCCACCGCTGGGCGTCGGGGAGAGCGGCAGCACGTGAGGGGGCGGCCCTCGGGGAGGCTCCTCCCCAGACTGTCAGGCCCCAGCTTGGCTTGGGAAGAGGAGCGCGCGCTGGAGCGAGCTGGTGCGTTCACAGCTGCTGACAGCTGGCAGGCGCTGGGCCGAGAGGTGGCAGCGTCCACAATCCGGGCAGCCTTCCGGGTAGAAACGCAACCTCTTCCCTCCCGGCTGCTGCTTTCCGTCCCTTCAGTGGCTGCGTGTTCTCCCTTTAAGAGCTCCGCCTCCTGGGCATCTGATTGGGTCCGTCACTGCCTGGCTCTTTTGCATAGCTCCATTGCTATAGGCTACTGGGTGCTGGGGCGGGCCTGAATGCTTCAAGTAGGGACTGTGGCTTTTTTTTTGCAGTTTTGACTAAACGAAAAGGACGCGCCTACCTTCCGGGTCGCCGCTACAGGGACGGGCCACAACAGTGGCCTGGGGTCCTGTTGGCCGGTGCGCTGACAGCGCCTCGTCTCGCCTTCTCCAATTAATTCCCATTTCCGCACAGCCTGCCTTCCTCGGCTCTTGCGCGACGCTCCCCAGCCCCGGCCTCCTGCTAGTGGCGCTGGAAGCCAGAATCCTGTGGCCTGTTCCGGGTCCGCGCACTGCTGGCGGTAGATGGGCGACTCGGGCGGCGGGGCCTGAGCGCTGTCCGAGGCCCGCAGGTAAGAGGGGGAACCTCTGTCCTTTCCTGCCACGGCGTGAAGCCCTACGGTGGGGCTGGCACACCTACTACAGAAGGGCCCTGGCCTCCGCCGCATCTGCAATCCTTTCCTGCCCCTCCCCGGCGGGGAGCCCCCGGAGCCCGAGCGCATCCAGGGTCTCCCCGCGGCAACGGTGAGGGAGCCCGCAGCTGATTGGAACCACGCCCGCTCATCCCACAGCTAGACCGGGGCCCACCTGTCCCTGCTTCTTCCTCCGGGGAGTGACCCCTTCCTGCTCAGGGCACAGCCTCAGAGGACACCCTTGGGGAAGTTTCAGAGGACGAGTGGGCCCCTGAGTGTGAGGACTTGAAGAATGGAGACGGTAACGGAGTCTCATGACGGGTGGGAGCAGTGACCACACACACAGGCCTGGGGGCGTGGCAGGTAAGCAGGGCTTGCCCACCCTGTGGCTTGGGGGTCCTCCCAGATGGATCCTTCTCTCGCTCCTCAGAAGGGCTTGCTTGCGTTGTGTTGGAGATTCATTTGTCCACATCATAACATTTTGTTGAGAACTTATTTTGTGCCAGGCACTGTTCTAGGGGATTGGGTCATGAGCCTGTCTGGGGTGGGCAGCCATTAAACACATGAACACATAGCTAGGGCCACTTTAGACAGAGGCCAAGTGCTATAAAGAAACGCAGAGTGGGATAGCTGTGAGAGATAGTTAAGAAGGGCCCCTCTGAGGAGGCGGCCAGAATGGTAAGACAATGCTGGGAGAAGAGCAAACACAAAAGTCCTTGAAGTAGGCATACGCTTAGGAGTAGCTCCAAGAACAAGACGAAAGCCAGAGGCTGGAGAGTAGAAGGCAGTGAGGCAGTGTAGTAGGCAGGGGTCAGATCAGGTTGGGTCTTGAAGGTGAGGGAAGGGCCCAGGGCTCCTCTTCTTCCTGGGGGCTCCCACCCGGGCTGCTGGCAGTTTACCAGGAGTGGCCTCTCTAAGACAGTGTCCACCAAGGCTGAAGGATAAGGGGGTTTAAAAGCTCAATAACCTGTTAGGGGTCGGTAGCACTGAGCAGCCATACAGCAACAATGAAGAAGTGTAGTCTCTCTCCTCTTCTCAGGGCTTTCTGTCTCTGCCCCCCCTCCCCTTCCCTTTTTCCTACTCAGTAGTTCTGGGAGAGGTAAGCAATCCCATTGCACAGATGAGAGATAACAAAGCTGAGTCTCTGTCCAGGGGCTCACAGCAGGTCTGCCACTGCATGACCTGAGCCCAGCTGGCATCTTGCCCCACAGTCTGGCCACAGACAGAGGGAGTGATTGGGAGGTCAAAACAGTGGGTGGAAAGATGGCCTCTGGAATGTAAATGAGGTCAGGAGAGTCCCTCCTAGGTGGAAGAAACTGTCTGTCCCAGTTTCCCTGGTCCTGAGAGGCCTGAGAACCCTCTTCCCCATTCCTCTGGCCTGTGCTCCACCTCTTCCTCTCCTACCCTCCCACCAGCCTTCCCACTGTCTCTGTTTCCTGAGCCTGCAAACCTGTTACTTCTCTGTTACTGCCAGGGCTTTTGCCTCCAAGAACAGGAGCTCACTCATGGTAGGAGAAGGAGGATGTGGGGCGTTGACTTAACCCCTCTGTGCCCTTCCTTTCTCCCTCTGTACAGTGGGGACAATAATAGTTCCCTCTCTCTTAGAGGCTGGTGTGATGGTTAAGTGTGTGACCACATGTAAAGACTGGGCCCTGTGTCTACACATTGTGTTCATAGTTGTTTTATTTATTTTTATTTTATTTTAATTTTTATCATTGCTTCAGTTATTTTATAAGCTTTCACACAGAGTGGCAATTCTGGTGTAGCTGACAGCCTCCTAACTCAGAGCAGCAGCACCACATGGGAGTGTGTTAGAAATGTGGACTGTCAGCCCCACCCCAGGCCTACTGGGTCAGAACAGCACTCAAGTCTGAGAAGCACAGCTTCTCATCTGCAGGTGGAGAAACCAAGGTCCAGAGAGGGGCACCTGGCAGGTTGCTGATTGGGCTCTGGAAACAGCCTGAGTTGCAGGCCCCTCAGGTGGCTGCCTATCTCTGAGCTCTGTACAGTGAGGATTATATAAGTACTTTCCTAGGAGGGTAGAAGGGTTCAGGGAGGATTCTGTGCTGGTATTGAAGAATTAATAGGGGAATTGGTGGAGAGAAGCGACTGACACTTTCCGTTATCACCTCAGTCAGACCCTGCAGCATGTAGGGCTTCGAAAGGGGCCCTTGGACCTGTGACCCAAATCCTTCCCCTCTCCACACTCCCAGCTTCTCCTCTGGGAATAAGAGCAGCAGTTAGCTTTGGATGTGTGGCCTTTTGTAGACATTTGCTTCTCTGGTCTTATTTGGCCCTTACAGCAACCTTCTTAGATAAGTGTTATGGTCCCCATGACACTCAAAGAAGGGAAATTACTCACCCAAGGTCATATAGTAAGAACATGGCAGAGCCAAAGGTGCAAGCCAGGTTTGCCCAACTCTAACTTGTGTAGCTGGAAATTTTTCAGTGGTAAATTAGAGAAATCGGAATCAAACTGGGCTAAACAGAAAAGGGAATATTTGGATTTTATAACTGAAAAGTCAATGGGGGTAACTAGCTTCAGGTGTGATTGGATCCAGGGGCTCACATAAGGATCTATCTCTAGGATCTATTTCCATCTGTCTCTCAGCTCTGTGTTCCTCTCTGTTGGCTTTATTCTCATGTGACTCCATATGTGGGGTCAAAGTAATATAGCTTGGCTTACTGCTCTCAGCAGAAAGTGTACCTCTTTCCTAATAATTACAGCAAATTTCTCAGGGCTGATTATCATTGGCCAGGACAATGGAGCATCCTGATTGGCCAGGCTTAGATCACATGCACATTCCCTGGAGTTGTGGAGGGATAGAGTCAGCTGTATGTCAACCTCATGGATGGAGACTAGGGGAACTGAGGTTCCCCCTCAGGAAAATGGGGTGCTGGACAGGCAAAGCCAAGAGAAGCCCCTCCCGACCCCCCCATACTCTGGACTCCTATCCGGCTCCTCCCACTCCTGGTACCTGTTCGTCCCCACTGGCTTCTCTTTGTCACAGGGGCCTCTCAACTTCTTTGTGTCTTCTGGGTGCTTGGCCTGCATCCCAGCCCTGTCCCGACTGGGGCTGCTTGACACTCTGTCTTAGGCCAGAGCTAGTGTGGGTCTGCTAAATCCAGAAGTTTGATCCACAGGGAGTGGCGAGTGAGACGGAGGGGACTGGTATCTATCTTCTTGAACTAACCCCTTCCAAGTTATATCAGGTTTTCAGAAATCTCAAGGGAGGCAGCATACCCCCTACCAGCTGTAAGCTCCTTGTGCTTAGCATGGTGGCTTGGTCCTCACATGGGTGCAGCATGGCCACAATTCAGGCGTCATACCTCAGCAGCCACATACAGGCAGAAAAGGAGGGCTTTGTCCTTGGAGGTATCTGCTGGTCAGGAGGAACACTTTTTTTAGGAGACTTTCCATGTGGCATAACATGCCCTTGCCTAACCAGCTGTTGACAAGGAGGAGAGTGGGCCAACCTTTCTTGACTAGAGCTTCTCTGTAGGGCACTGTCAGCAAAGGGGAGGATGATCATTCATTTGGTGGACCATCACATGCATTGCTGGACATTCAGCAGTCCTGGACCCTGTCCAGGAAAAATCCATAGCACCCTTCCCCCATAGTCCCTGTATCAAACTGGAGCACCCATGCACCTGGCTGAGGTGTCTGGTACTGCTCCACACAACCACTGGCTTACACTCATTGAGGTATAGCTTCTGGTACTGGGGAGGGCCCTGATCTGAATGCAGAGCATCATGGAGTGGGGTCCTGGAACAAAAGAGCAGCTTGTTAGCAAGGAAGAAGGGGGCCATGTCTACTGGGGATGCCACGGACAGTGTCAGCCTCACTGCTGCGAAATAAACGTACAGGGCTCAGGCCAGACATTAAGACATCAGTCTTCTTCGCTCTCTTCCCTCCCTCCATGTGTCTGCCAGCAAGTCTTATGACCTGATCTCCCTAAGGTATCCCACATCTCTCTACTCCACTCCACTGCTAACATTAGTTAATCCACTGTCCTCTTGCGCCTGGGCTGGTACAGTAGCTCCTGGGTCTCTGCCTTCACTCTTTCCCCACTTCAGTCCGTTGTCCTCTATAGGGAAATAGGACCCTGCCATCTGCCTTTGGAACACCCTTCTCAAGTCACTTAGAATGAAATCACAATGCTGTGGTCACATGGCCCCGTCTGACCTGGCTCTGCCAACCTTTCTGATCTCACCTCCAGCTACACTGGTCTGCTTTTTTGCCCTTTGAACAGGCCAAGCCTGTTTCTATCGCAGGGCCTTTGCATCCCTGTCCTCTCTCTGGTATGCTCTTTTCCACATTATTCCAAGGCTGGCTCCTTCTCAGTTATTTGGATCTGAACTCAAATGTGATCTTGTCTGACAGGCCAATCTGAAGCAGCACCCCTTTATGTTCCCTGGGACTCAGGCTTAGCTGTTGAAACAAAGGCTGAGATAACAAAATAGAAGATTATTCTTGCCTGTTGCATGACAGTCTGCATGCAAGCTGCCCGGAACATGAATGCAGCCCTACTGCGTCTGGGACTCAGACACCCTTCTTACTGCTCTGTTATCCTCAGTACATGGCTTCTGTCTTGTAGACTAAGATGACTGCTCTAGTTCCCACCACTACATCCACATCCAGCCAATAGGAAGGGTGAAAGGCACAACCTGAAAATGGCAGACACCGCTGCTAATGTTCAATTGGATAAAACTTGGTCAGGTGGCCACAGCCAAGGGTAAGGGACACTAGGGGAGTAGCTATTGTTCTGGGAAGCCACGTATAAACTAAAATCCACCAGCTCTAGTACTCCAGGAAAAGGTAAATGTTGGGGACTGTAGCAATCTACTGGGTTTCTCATCTTTTTGTCGCACCCCTCTGTGCTCTTTTCATCTCAACACTCATTTCTAAGAGAAGTTTACTTTTTAAATAGTGCCTTTTGGGCTCGCTGTCGCCTCCCTTCCTTGAATGAAGGCCCCATGGGGGCAGGTGTATCCCAGCACCCAGACTCCTGCCTGGCTCACAGTAGGTGCTCTTCACCACCTGCTATGGGTGGAAGAATGCATGAATGAAGGAAGGGTGTCCTTCTTTGGCTGTCTCTCCTATTAGTAGAAAACAAGGAAGGAGCCAACTTCTTTATTTGGACCTACTATGTGTCAGGCATACATTCTCTTTAATACTCCTCACTGTTGGTATGTCCTCAAGTTGCAGGTGGGCACATGATCCCAGAGCCAGTCAGTGGCCTTTTGGAGAGAGGGATGGAAGGGCCTGAGCCCCAGATCTTGGCCCACCTCCTTTGGAGTGTTCTTTCCCTTTCAACCAGAGGTGGCACTTGTGTTTCACAGCTGTGAGAAATAGTGAGGATGTCCCTGCATCTCATCTAGCCCTGCCTTGGGCCTGCTGTTGTTCGGGATAGTATTAGTAACAGACATGCAGAGGTTCCTGTTGTATTGCTGCAAATCCTTGCCAACAGGTGCTAAGCATCCTGGGCTGTTCCTTGCTGAGTGGGGAGATCTGTGCTCTTGGCATGTAAAAGAACATCTCAATTTTTAAAAATTTACTGAAGTTGGGCCGGTTGAGTGGCGCGGTGGTTAAGCGCTGGCTTGGGAGGCCAGCCGCCCCGGTTCGGGTCCCATATGTGAGGGCCAGTGATGCTGCCCTCAAAAAAAAAAAAATTTACTGAAGTGTAACCCATACAGACAAGTACACGAATCATAGGTCTATGGCTCAATGAATTGTGAAACAGTGAACACACCCGTGCTCCCCCCACCCAAACCAAGTATCCAGAAGCTGGTGTACATCACCTCACCCCTCTACCCTCAATCCTCCACAGAGATGACCCTCTGCTGTCTCTCTGCGTGGGGTCAGACCGCATGTCCTGTGCATGGCATTTGTATCTGTGAGGCCCTTTTGAGTTGCTGCCTGTAGCAGTAATCCATTCTTTTTATTTTTGCAGTGTTCCACTGTTCATGTTAGCATTGCCATTCATATATGCGTTCTGCTGATGGTGGGCATTTGGGCTGCTGCCAGCCTGGGGCTATTATGAACATACCCTGAAGTGGAGATGTGGGTCATAGGGTCCAGTTGGTTCAAGTCATCATTTTAAAAGCTGGCATCTGTTATGTGCTGTGCCCAGGCTACGCCTGGTTCACCTTCCCTGAGCCCCCCTAGCTCCCTGTGGAAGTCCCTGCCACTGTGAATGTGGGCCCAGCGCTACTGCTGCTCTTCCTGAGTCCTGTGACCTGTGAGCCTGCCTCAGTTGTCCAGGGTGTCTCCAGGACCCCAAACCTCTAGCTCTCCTTTCTTCTAGGCTGGACCCTAACCTATTATTCTCAGATCATTACTTGGGCACTTGGCTGTGCCAAAGTCCTTGATTCCCACTGCCCCAGTAGCCCCCTGCCTTTGTAGACACAGCTCCTTCCGCACGCTTCCTCTTCCCTCACCCTCTCCAATTAGAGGCCTCTGTGCATCTAGGCACAGTGTAGTGTCTCATCCATTTGTGTGTGCCTTTCCAAGGTGGCAGTGAGTGAAACTGGCTTGAGAGCTACCTGAGTTATACATGATGCCCTGCCCTGGCCCTTGGCAGCTGTGACCCTACATGTCACTTGGCCTCTGAGTGGGTTCTGCATGGGTGTGGAGGATTGGAGCTGAAGCTCAGTTACTGAGGACTTCACATGTGCAGGCTGTTGGAGGCACTTCACATCATTTATTTAGTCTCACCACAACCTCTCAGGGTGGACACTGTTGTTACTTCCATTCCAGGGGTGGGGGGCAACTGAGGCACAGAGAGAACAAGAAAGTAAGGGGCAGGCTGGGACATGAACCCTATCTCCAACCCTCCAGAATTGGAGGGACTAACTGGGGGTGATGCCAAGTAGTTTGCGTTACTGTGCCTGGCACACAGGTAGGCTCAGTCACTAGATGGGGACTTGTATTGTTTGGGGGTCATGAGACAGAGCCTGAGATGCAGAACTAGGCCCCTGTGTGGGGGTTAGGTTGTGATGTGCAGGAACACCACAGCTCAATTCCTGCCTGGTATGGACAGTAGTGGTAGTGGGCAGCAGGCCCTGAGCATCCCCTCTTGTGTTCCATTGGGAGCCTGAGACCCAGATGCCCAGGACCACACAGCTTTTGTGCTGCTAATGTGGCTTTCACTTCCCTAGAGCCGGCTGCTGGTGGAATGGACACCCTGCAGGAGGTAATTTGGGCTAATGGGAGTACACCGCTTTCCCCAACCCTGGTGCCCAACATCAGTGTGCCACATCGCTGTCTGTTGCTGCTCTATGAGGACATTGGCACCTCTAGGTGAGGCAGTCACAGCCTTGCTGAGCTGGCTGGCTATGTGTGAGTGGGTTTTCCTGGTGTGTGTGTGTGTGTGTGTGTATGTGTGTGTGTGTGTGTGTGTGTGTGTGAGCGAGCGGGGGGAGGCTGGAGGTGGGGGGTGCAGAAACAAAGACACAATCTCACCAGTGAGCTGGCTTCTGTACCCATCTGCTAGGGTCCGGTACTGGGACCTCTTGCTGCTCATCCCCAATGTGCTCTTCTTCATCTTCCTGCTCTGGAAGCTTCCGTTTGCCCGAGCCAAGATCTGCGTCACCTCCAGCCCCATTTTTATCACCTTCTATATCCTGGTGAGTTCACTCCAATTGGTGACAGAAAACCCAGCTCCAATTGGCTTAAGCAAAAAAGGGAAGTATTAATTGTCTCTCTAATGCAAAAGCAGTTCTTCTGGTATGGCTAGATCCAGGGTATTAACTGATGTCATCAGGACTCTGTCTCTTTCTGCATCTCGGTTCTCCTCTGGCCTTACCTCAGATGAGTTCTCCCTATATGGTGTCAAAGATAGCCAGGAGTAGCTTTAAGCTAACATACTGACTCCATGCCAGCTCCAGTGAAGAGTACCTCATTCTTGATGGTGCCAGTGTAGATCTGCGCTTCTCTCTGATTGGCCCACCTTGGATTCCGTGGTCAGTCCTGAGCCAATTACTGTGACTACCGTGTTTCCCTGAAAATAAGACTGGGTCTTATATTAATTTTTGCTCCAACAACTACATTTATTCATTTATTCATGTACAAAAATCTACATTTATTCAAACAGTCATATTTGGCTGACGATCTTAACTGGGGCTTATGTTTGGGATACGGCTTATATTACGAGCATCCTGAAAAATCATGCTAGACTTATTTTCCAGTTAGATCTTATTTTGGGGAAAACATGGTAGCAGGGAAAGGGACACTTTGGAACTGGAAGTGGGGTCAGCTCATCTAGACTGGAGGATGATGGTCCCTAGAAGAAAATTGAGGAACCATTACTAGAAGGAAGAGGAATGGATGCTGGGTGGGGAAAAAATGCCCACTGAGCCTCCATCTCTCTGTCTGTCCATTTGTCTATTCACCCACGCATTCTGTGAGACCTCTTTGAAGCAGACTTCCTTCTTATTGGGAGGGCATTCTCCTCACTCCGTAGCCCTAGTGGCTGTTGCCTGGGAGAGGTAACAGGGCTGTGGTTGAGAAGGTAGCCCCAGGTTCAGGCCCCAGATGTGAGCTGTCCAACTCCCTTCCTTCAGAGGTGAGTACTGACTGACCAGAGTCTTCCCCTCTCTGTGCCTCTTAGCTACCACAACTAGAGAGCTGAGTGGCTCCCTGGTCTCCCCTTTGTGGCCTGGGTCAGTACTTCCCAGTCAGAGGAGTGGGCAGTGGGCAGGCAGGGAGGCAGGGGAGGTCATGGGGAAACTTGGGCGCTGTTGGTGTAGGCCCCAGGGGCTGCCAGCTGAGTAGAGCCCTCCCCCGTGAAACGCTGGTGAGCAGGGGTGGGGATCAAGGTCTGCTTTCTTCTCTGTCCTTTTCCACTGCCTCTCTGACCATTTACTTGTTTGTGTATTTTATTCAACAGATATTGAACACCAACTCTTATGTCAGACAGATGCCCTTTTTAGGGGCAGTGGGCAGGGAAAAGGGACCTAGGGCTAATGCCCAAGAACAAGAGGCAGAGCTAGGGGAGTCAGCACTGGCCCCACCCACTTTCTCTTGGGGACCTCATCCTGAAGAGGAGGCAGTGGCAAGAGTGCACTTGGGCAGACCACCTCTGAATCGCAGCTGTGCTGAATGAGCTTGGGCCAGTGGCTTGATCTCTCTGCCTCTGTGCCCTCCTACATGATGTGTGTTGGATTTGCTTTAGCTTGTGGAGCTCCTATGAGTACAAGATGACAGCGAACCTAGCTCCTGCCCTGTAGGGGCTTGGTACACGGTAGGCACATGGCAGTTTGTTGCTTCTGCAGCCTGCTCTGCTGAGTGTTGTTGACCTCCTTAAGACTTGGACATATATTTCATGGCACAAAGGACAGAGTGTGTATGAATCTGGGCTCTTTTGTTTGTATGTGTCATAAAAATAAACTTAAATCCACAGAAGCTGGAAGGAATGTATTGATTGAGAAACTGACAAATCCCAGGGCTTTGGGCATGGCTGTATTGAGGTTCAGTGATGCTGTCTGGCACTGTCTCTATCTCGCTTTCATTTTCACATCTATCTGATGGCCCAGTCTCTAGCAATTTCCACGCTCGTGGTAGCCAGGCAGCCCTAGCAGCTCCAGGCCTGCATCCCCTCAGCTTTCTTTCTCAGTGACTGCACCTGATGTCTTCGCTGTGACTCGACATCCTTGGGTCCCACTCCATCCCCAAACCAAAGGAATGGCATACTTGAATGGCCAACTTTGGATCACTGGCCAGTTCCTGAAGCCAGGAGTGGTAGAGTCAGCACCCCCCCAACACATATACATATACAACCATGTGAAGGAGTAGGTGGGGAGAGGAGTGAGGCTATTGCCAGAGGAAGGGGATAGATACTCGGCTAACAAAAGCTACAGATGCCGAGCACAGGCACTTCTGCAAAACCTGCTGGTGTGGCACCTTCCACAGGGTCTGTGATGCCTCTTCCCTGTGGCCTCCTTTCCCCCCATGTCTCAGAATTAAAACCATTAATATGACAAGACTAATGGCAGATGTGGACCTAGCCCCTACTGGGTGCCAGGAACACTTCTACATTTATTTATCCACTTGATCCCCCAGATGCAGTAGGTGCTATTTTTATCTCTATTTCATAGATGTGGAAACTGAAGCATAGGGGTGCAGTTACTTGCCTGAAATCATAGAAGCAGGAAGCAGTAGAGCTGGGATTTGAACTCAGGCAGTCTGGCTCTACCATGTCACCTTACTAATCATTCTGGGGCTGTCAGTGTACCTGGGATACGGAAGCCCAAAAGGGGAGGGCCAAGTCAATGGAGGGTCTCCCTGCCTCCTGACTTATTTAATTTGGAATCCTCCCATTCTTGAGGAATCAGCTCCTACAGATGTGGGATGTGGGTTTGCTGTTCCTGCAATTCCCAGAGGTTTTGTTCCTCAACTCCACTAGATCCCCTTCTCACCCACTAGGTGTTCGTGGTGGCGCTGGTGGGTATCGCCCGGGCCGTGGTGTCCATGACGGTCAGCACATCAGATGCTGCAACTGTTGCTGATAAGGTGTGGCCGGGCCTGTCGACAGGGGGGTGCAGGGCACTGGGGAGAGGGGTCACTGGGCCCCCAGGCTGATACTCTGCCCACTCTGTGTCCAGATCCTGTGGGAGATTACACGCTTCTTCCTGTTGGCCATCGAGCTGAGTGTGGTTATCCTGGGCCTTGCCTTTGGTGCGTCTGCTACTGGGGCCAACACTCTTCCTGCCCCTCCCTGGCTGGGGGCCAACCCCACCATGGCCTCCTGGGCTGGCCCCCGCTAACTGACCAGCATGTTTCTTCCAGGTCACCTGGAGAGCAAGTCAAGCATCAAGCGAGTGCTGGCCATCACCACAGTGCTGTCCCTGGCCTACTCTGTAACCCAGGTAAGGGGGTGGGAGCAGGGTGGACCCAGGGGCTCATTGTAAGAGGCCTGCAGTCAATGAGGGCAAGTTATCCACTTGGTCCTGGATCAGGTTTTGAATGTTTATCAGGTGCAGTGTTCTCAGACTTTAAATGTATCTAAGGAATCACCTGGGGCGTTTGTTAACAAGACTGGTTCTGCCCTCACTCCCCCCCTGCCCCCAAATTCCCATCCAGTAGGTCCAGGACGGGGAGGGGAGGATGCCCAGAGCCTGCATTGTAATAGGCAGGCCAGGTAGGAGAATGCTGGTCTGCAGAGCACAGTGAGAGTCCTGCTTCCAGAGACCTGTTTCTTAGATTGGGACAGGGGCTGCCCGCTGCCCCATGCTGGGCCTGTTCTGGGTGCTGGAGCTAGATGGGCAGAGTGTGGCTGCAGAGCAGGTTGGAGCAGGAACCTCTGAGTGCCAGGCCTGGGCTGGGCTGGGTTGGGTGTTGTGGAGAGAGCTGCCGGAGCTCTATCTAAGAAGGCCCCAGGGAAGGGGCTTTCCAGGTAGAAGGAGCCTGTGAGCCCTCCCCTGCCTGCTCCTGCAGGGGACGCTGGAGATCATGTACCCTGACACCCACCTCTCAGCTGAAGACTTCAACATCTATGGGCACGGGGGCCGCCAGTTCTGGCTGGTCAGCTCCTGCTTCTTCTTCTTGGTGAGGTGGAGGGTGGGCCCCTGCGCCTGGGTGCCCTGGAGGTGGCCGGGTGAGCCAGGGCCTGGAGTCCTTGGTACCGGGCCTAGCTCTGGGTCTGGTGCTCCTGGACGCCCTTCTCAGCCCCACTCTATCTCTACAGGTATACTCTCTGGTGGTAGTGCTCCCCAAGACCCCACTAAAGGAGCGCATCTCCCTGCCTTGTGAGCAGCTCTGGGACATGGCTGGGCACAGTGGGGGGGGGAGGGGGTTCTTTTTGGGCCACTGTGGCCTGGAGCTGGAGAGCCCTGGGTGGGAGGCCTCCTGGGGGCCCAAGGGGTCCCAGTGACACACTGGGGATGAAGGGTAGAGGAGAAGGCAGGACCTCATGCTCCCCAACCCCTAGCGCGGAGGAGCTTCTATGTGTACGCAGGCATCCTGGCGCTGCTCAACCTGCTGCAGGGGCTGGGGAGCGCGCTGCTTTGCGCGGACATCATTGAGGGGCTCTGGTACGTAGGGCTGGGGGCTCCAGGAGGGGGAGGGGGAGGCCTGTCCCCATGAGACCCTCTCTGACCCGACCCCCTCCCCCAGTTGTGTGGACGCCACCACATTCCTCTACTTCAGCTTCTTCGCGCCTCTCATCTACGTGGCCTTCCTCCGTGGCTTCTTCGGGTGAGTCCTCTCACGGGGGCCCTCGGAGCTCGTGGGCTGGGGCTAGTAGCGGAACTCCAGGAGGCTTTGCTGCTCACTACCCTAAGTTGGAGGTCTGTGGGCGCCCACGCGTGGCTGTCAGCGGAACCGCTCCTGCTTTCTGCGCGTGTATACTCTGGGTGCAGATGCTGGCTTGGACAGCAGCTAGAAGAGGCAGACGGAGTGTATACGAAAAGGTTGAACAATTAAATTCGCGAACTTTCCACCATTCATTTACACGGTGGAAAGTTCGCAAACTTAATTGTCGTACTTTTCATGTATGTACATAAACATATACACATATTCACATATATACATGCATATGTACACAGATATATACATATATGTGTACATATGCACATATATACGCATTATATATGCAACACACATGTACGTATACACTTATCCCACAAGAGAGGCAGTGGCTATGCACATTTTTCTGCACTTGCCGTTTTTCATTTTAAAATAGCTTAGTTCATACCTTCAGCATGCATTCACTGTGTCTTGTACTGCTGTAGTCTCATACATGACTGGGAACAAAGTAGACACGAATGCACACACTCATGGAGTTTGTATTCTAGCTGGAGGTGACTGGGGAGAGGAGCAGGGTTGAGAGGAGTCCACTGTGTATTTGAGCATGGGGTGGGGTGTACTTTCATGCACATGTGTGTTTGTAGGTGTGTCAGGGAGTCGGGATGCTAAAGACATATATAACTGAGGGTTGATGGAGGTGTGGGCACTTTTCCTCAACCCCACCTTTCCCCACCTGCCAGGTCTAAGGGTGGGCTGAAGGATCTCTTTATGGAAACACTGGGTAAGGGCTTTAAAGGTGGAGTGACAAGGATTAGCTTGATCCCATCCCTTCTGGGAAAGGCAATGCTTTCTTCCTCAGAAAGTAATCCTGAGGATTGAGGGATGGGGGAGCTCACAGGGTAGTGTGAAAGCTGTAGGGGTGGAGGTAACAACCAGTGCTTGCTGAGCACGTTGAGTCAGGTACTGTTTCAGGCTGTTCACCTGCTACAAAGAGCCTCACAGGTTGGGGTTGTTGTACCCATTTTGGGTGAGAAAGTAGGTATAGAAGCTCTACACAGCCAAGCACACACAGCCAGAATAAAGGAGGCTGTGTGTTAGTCCTGTAGGACTCCACAGTTCCAACAATAGGGATCTCGGGGATGGGTGTGAAGCAGCAGCTGTTAGCGTGTTTCCTCCCAGTCTGATGGCTTCATTGCCCAGAGGGAGGGCCTTTCCAGAAGACTCAGACAATGGGACTCCCCCACCCCTCTGACCTCCCTACCAGCTCAGAGCCCAAGATCCTCTTCTCCTACAAATGCCAAGTGGATGAGACCGAGGAACCGGATATGCACCTGCCCCAGCCCTATGCTGTGGCCCGGCGTGAGGGCCTGGAGGCAGCAGGCGCTGCCAGTACACAGTTTGACTCTGCTGGTGGGGTGGCCTACCTGGATGATATCGCTTCCATGCCCTGCCACACCGGCAGCATCAATAGCATGGACAGCGAGCGCTGGAAGGCTCTCAATGCCTGAATGTAGCTGTCCTGGTTGGAGGGCATGCTGGGGTCTATGGAGGGCAGACTGGAGAGGAGGCCAGAGCACAGAGTTCCCGGGGAAGGAGGATGAGCTCACGGGACCTCGTGTGTACAGCAGTGCTGTGCAGGCCCTGTCCTGCTTTGTGGACTCCTAATTGCCCTTGGCCACCTTTGCTCTAGCTGAGGGCCACCTCCCCCTTCCACCTGCCCTTACCCTACTCGGTGACATGGCCCAGACTTTGATCTCCCAGGGCCAGGCCTGGCTAGGCTGGCTGAGGTGACCTCCTTTCTTCAAAGGAGAAAGCATGGGTACCCAGGTCTTGTCTAGCCCCCTCCCTATAGCGCTTTGGCTTCCTCAAAGCCCATTCTAGCAGGTGGGCTGAAGTATGTATATTTTCTTGACCTATTTTTTAATAAAAAGGAGAAGGAGCAGAAGGTGTCACTGTGGAGGTTCTGTAGGAATACTGGGGCTGGTTCCTTTCAGGAGCCTGAGGGCTGGGGTGTTCAGAGGTCCTGGCAGTTTCACCTGCATTCTGAACCCAGAGAGGCCCAAGGAACACTGGCTAGTGCACAGGCCCTGGCTGCTGGGAGGTGGAAAGAAATCATGGAGGAGACTAATGTGTATAAAACTGGTTTCTGTGAGCTATCTCCCCACCTCGTTGAATAGGATGGGGGTTGGAATAAGCTCTGCAAGTCCTGTCCTGTCTCTGCTCCTGCTCTGTCAGCTTGAGCCAGCCGCTTCCCCTTCCACACCTCCAGTTTGACCATCTGTGAAATAGGAATAAGAAGGCCTGTCTTGCAAGGATTTTTGTAAGGACTAGAAAATTTTAAATGTGAAAGGCTAGCATTTGGGAATGGAACAGTAATGATAACTTTATTTTTAGCCTCTAGAACAGTTCTTGGCACACAGTAGGCACTCAGAAGATGGGATGTTAGGGAATGATATTTATAGTAAGAATGGATGTGATGAGCTGAAAATGAGGGAAGTCAGAATAAAGCCCTGGAATGGGAAAATAGAAGTTAGGGATGTTCCACATGTCCATATTGCCACTGGTGTAGCTAATTTTGGCTTTGAGTCGCTTAGCAGCCAGAGGAAAAAGGGAGTTCCCAGTTATGTAATTCCCACTATCAGAGGGGAGGAGGTCTCGGCTGGGACTGTGAGGAGGCTGACGGTCAGGCCTGGTGCCCACCTCTGCTGCCACCCTCTTTCTTGGGAGGGCACCAACTTCAACACAGTTCGTGACAGTGGAGCCAACGTGCCAGGCTTCTCAGGATCCAGGGCCCAGAGGGCTGTCAGTGGCATGGGCATGGCAAACGCAGAGGAACAGCCAGGCAGTTGGGCTTCCAGCCTAGGGGACCCCAGGGATGCTGGGGGATTCTGACAGGCTTCTCCACGTGGCACACTGCTGTAACCTCACAGCTTCCAAAGAATCCTGTTAGGCAGGAAAGGGAAGCCTGTAAGTGTTGGGGATGAAACTGGGTTTGATGGTCAAATTCAGAGCTGGGTTCAGTATTGGTAACCTTTGATGTGTACACAATCTAAGATGTCACATTGACAGTCTGGTTTGCTCAGTGAGATTACTGAGCAAACAGCCAAGTCCTTAGGAAGACATCAACAGAAGAAAAGAGATTAGAAGCCTGCTGCTTTTTTGTTCTGATTTTAAAATTTGTTTCTTTAAATAAGTAATATATGTATGTGGCAAAAAAAAAAAAAAAAAAAAAAGTTCATGCACTGCAAGGGGGTATACAAGAGGTGAATATCCAGACTTTGACATTCCATTTCCTGTTCCCCTCCCAGAAGCTCTTTGAGGCCAGGTTTCCATAGCCTTCCAGAAGTGTGTGTGTGTGTGTGTGTGTGTGTGTGTGTGCGCGCGCGCGTTACCCCTGGTTTGGGAACGTAAATACGCCATAGCTTGTTTTCTCCACTTGACAATTGATCTGGGGATCATTCACTCTGGCAGCTACATATATTATGGACATATGGCAATTTATTTAACCAGTCCCCTCAGGATGGATTTTTGATTCTAATATGTTTTGCAACAACAAACAGTGCAGCAACAAAAATTCTTATAAATATGAGGTATGATCAAACAATACAGTGAATGTTTAAATTTTTAAAAATTTGAAAGACAGTAAAAGACACATTGCCATTAACCCCCCTCAAAATACTCCCCCTTGCGTCAAACAGACTTATCCCATCTGTCTTTCCACCTTCTGAAGCAGTTCTGAAGAAGTCCTCTTTCGAGAGTTGTGCTGTCATGGCTGCCTCAGTGTCTTGAATCATTTTGACTTAGGGAAGAGCCAGAAGTCGCACGGTGCCAGATCTGGTAAATAAGGTAGATGAGGACACACTGCAATGTTTTTATTTGTCAGAAATTGCTGTGTATCAGAAACGATGTGTGACACGGAGCATTGTCATGATGGAGGATGATTTATGGCACACTTTAAAACACCTTTTCTCAACCGTAGCTCACACCTGACTGACTGCACCAAACAAGTTGAAACTTGTCACACATTGTTAGTAAGGTTCAATGTACCGCTTCTTACATTGAAGATCCCTGCCTTTCCATTGGATGGCACTCTGTAGCAGCATTCACTCTATTTCTTGATCACAGTGGAAAGACTCCGTGTCACACATCACTTCTGGTATGGCAGTTTCTGTCAAAAACATTACAGGTCTGGCTGAGTGGCGCGTTAGTTAAGAGTTGGCTTGGCACGCCAGCTCTGAGCAGCAGGGCCCTGGTTTAGATCCCACATGAAGGCCAACGATGCTGCGCCCTCTACAGCTAAGATGGTGAACAACAGCTTGACTTGGAGCTGGACTGCAGCCCTGCTGCAGTGGGCTGCTGTGAGCTACTGTGAGTAGCTGGCAACTACCGTGAGTGGCCAGCAGCTGGCGTGAGCTGCCATGAGCCTCCATGAGTGGCTGTCCAGTGGCCGGCAACCAATCTGCCTCACCCGGGAAGAGCGCAATGATAATACAACATTGGCCAGTGAAGCGACGTCCTCTACAACTAGATTGAAGAACAAAAGGACAGCAACTTGTCTGTTCCCCTTCCCTGATTCCCCAATGCTATTCCCCTTCCCCGACTCCCCAATGCTGTTCCCCTCCCCCGATTCCCCAATAAAGTCTTATTAAAAAAATAAAAAATTACAGTGTTTCCTCATCCACCTTATTCACTGGATCTGGCACCGTGTGACTCCTGGTTCTTTCCCAACGTCAAAATGATTCAGGACATTGAGGTAGCCATGACAGTGCAACTAAAGACACGAAAGAAGACTTCCAGAATTGCTTCAGAAAGTGGCAAGAACGATGGGACAAGTGTGTTTGAAGTGAAAGGGAGTATCTTAAGGGGGTTAATGGCAATGTGTCTTTTACTGTAAAGCATTTTAAAAAGTTTAAACAGTCACCATAGGTTTTGATCACACCGTGTAATGCTTTTGGTGACTCATGCAAGTAGAATTGCTGGAGCACACTGTCAATTAGTTTTATAGTCTTCTGTCAGAGACTAATAGCTGTCCTCCAGTATATGTTCTCCTTTTCCTTTACTGTATTTAGTCCCTGATTTTTAGCTGGATATACAGCTGCCTGGAATAAAGACTACATTTTGCAGCCTTCCTTGCAGGTGGATGTGGCCATGTGACTATGTTCTGGCCAATGGGATGTAAGTGTGCATGCAACTCCCTCAGAGAGGGAAGGTAAGCTCTGTTCTTTTTGCCAACTGGGTTGTGGTTGTAGTGGCTGGAGTTGTAGCAGCCATCTTGAATCACAGGATAATCTTGGGAATGGAGGCCTCTCATAGCAGTGCAACAAGATAAAAGGAGCTCATGTCCCTGACATATGGTGCATCCATAACAGTCCTGGATTTCCTACTTTCAGATGACTTTGAATTTGAGAGAGAAATAAACATCTATCTTGTTTCAAACACTTTGGATTTTTCTCATACTTATACTTGAACTTTATCCAAACCAACACAGCCTTCATAGAGACTGGACCAGTTTAACTCCTACCAGCACAGCCTCAGCGACACTATTCAAAATTTGATCTTCCTGAAGAGCCCTGCTCACGTATGTTCTGCTTGGGCCACAACTTGTATGCTGTGCCTGTGTGGGAACAGGCATCATGTAGAAAAGTGGCCAGGATGTGAGGGGTTCTGGAAGCCTTAATATGGTGATGGAGTTCACCATATATGGTGCAAGTACTAGTCTTATCTCCCTACTGCTGATGCCCATTGGCTGTGGGCCTTGGGCTAGTCATGTCTTCTCTCTGATCCTCAGTTTCTCATCAGTAACACAAGGTTTATCAGATGACTGGTTGCCACTTGATATCCATTTCCCCCGCCCCCCTTAGTTACCACACCCTGATGTTTTGTGGATCAGTGAAGCACGCAGGTAAAAGGTGACATTTCCCTCCCTCCATTTCAGTCACATGTGACCAAGTTTTAGCCATTGGGATTTTAGCAGAAGTAGAAGAGACTTTTTTAGCATAGGCTGTTTAAAGGGTGCTGACTCAGCTAGAAGATGTACTCTTGTCCTCCTGCCTTCTTCCTTCCAATGTAGATATGATGAGTAACTCTCCAGCAGCCATCTTGGATGATGAGGCACCTTGGGGAAGCTATTCACCAAGAATGGTCAAATAGAAAGACAAACAAGCCCTGTCCCTAATGATGACAGTGCTTCCATACCAGCATTGGACTGTTACCAACAGATTTCTTTACACAAGACAAAGAAACTACCTTGTTTATGGCAAGCCCAATCCTAATTGAAACATGAGAATGATGGTATGCCCTCCCAACAGGTTGTTTGAGGGAGAAAGGATAACATTTCAAGAAATAAATTTGTGCCTTTTTCTTACTGAACTTTATCTTTCTCCTTTCCATATCAGCAGGAGTTTGATCCTGGGCCTCCTTGCCCAAGAAAGCTCGTAGCTGGTGGATGACTTTCTGACTTTGTTTTCAGATGTCTAGGGTTACAGAGGGCAGTACGGGCTTGTGGAAAGAAACAGGTGGGAATTCCTTTGGGAGTGAGGTCTGTGTGGCCCTCAGCATTGAGGGCCCAGGCATGGTGAAAGCCAGGTTCCAGATAAGATGGCACACTTGTGAGTTTAGAGAGGAAGACCCTGGCCACAGGGTTCTCAGCTGCTACAGAGTCTCCCAGCCTGTGTGTGGCATCAGCAAAGCAGACCTCTGAGACCTGCATGTCCCTGTGTCCAGGGGCACTGTAGGTTCAGTAATAACAGGTGGAAACACATGATCAGTGGGGTACTAGTCTGCTTGGGTCCCATAACAAAGTACCACCAACCGGACGGCTTTAACATTTATTGTCTCAGTTTCAGAGGCTGGAAATCTAAGATCAAGGCATCAGTAGGGTTTGTTCCTTCTGAGGCCTCTCTCCTTGGCTTGGAGATGGCCACCTTCTCACCTTCTCACTTGTCCTCACATGGCCTTTGTGCGTGTTCATCCCTAGTATCTCTCAGTATGCTCTAATTTCTTCCTATAGGGGCACTAGTCAGATTGGATTCAGACCCACTCTAACAGCCTCATTTTAACTTAATAACTCCTTAAGGAACCTATCTCCAAATACAGTCACATTCTGAGGTACTGAGGGTGAGGGCTTCAACATGTGAATGGGGGGGCGCATAATTCAGCCCATAACAAATGGCACTCTCTCTCCCCCTGACATCCTGACACTGAAGAGCCCTGCTCACATCTGTTCTGTTTGGATCCCAACTTGTGTGCTGTGCCTGGGTGGGAACAGACATCATGTAGAAGAATGGGGGTTTCTGAAAGCCTTGATATGGTGATCTGCAAGACACTGGATCCTTGACCAAGTCCATGTACCAGGCAGAAAACCCCATGAATAACTCAGGTTAAATCTTCCACCCACTCTGCAGAATAGAGCCCATTTAGAAGTTAGTAGCCTTCTAGAAAATCCCTCAGGCTTGTGGACTGGGATTCACAGCACCTGTGTAAGGGAGTTCGCTTGGGGATCACTCACACATTCTGCTACCCCTCCTGGACACACACATAGTATTATTATCCTTTGAAGGAGGATAAAGTCATGTGACATATTTTGACCAATGAAATGTGAGTAGAAGTGTCAGGTGTCACTTCTGGGTAGAAGTATTTAATTGCTAGCCTGTCCTGCCACAGTAATGATAGAGTGATGTCAAACAGAGCCTCTGTCAATATGTCCCTGAGGAACCTCCATGAGAAGAGTTCCTCTGCTAAGCTGCACTGAACACATAACCAGAATGAGAAGTAAACCGTGTCCTTTAAGCCCTAAGAGTTGGGGTTGTTACGGCAGCATATCCTGGCATATCCTGCCTAATGCAAGGGGTAAATGAGATAGGCCACTTGGTAGTGGGTGTTCAGCTAATTTGATTTCTAACAAATAGAACAAGACATCAGCTGGAAGCAAGGAAGGAACAGTTCTGGGTTCACAGGGTCACCCCCTCATCTGTCTCATGGGCCTCATTTTCAAAACTCAGGGATCATTCTGTCAGCTTCACACAAAAGTTGTCTCTCCGATTTGTGGCTTCCCTTCCTCAGAGACACCTGGGCCAGTCTCATAACCCAAACACCCTAGCTTTCCCCCTCCTTTCAGGTTCCAGCAGCCTCATCTCCACTTTGGGGATGGGACCTGTGTAATTCTGGGAAGGAGCTGATGCATTGAGGTGGCACAGGCTTGTTTTTGGAGATGGGGCCTGTGAAGCTGAGAAAACTGACATCCATGGCTACTGCTTATTAAAGCATCTCTGGTACCCTGCACTGAGCTGCCTCCTGGAATGCCCACATAGGAAGTGTCGTCCCTACCCTGAAAAGGTTTCACTGACAAACTGCCGGTACTTTGCAGTTCCAGGCTCTGAGGAAGGGCAGGCATGTTCTCTCCTAGGGATGAGGGGTGTGGCCCCTCTTAGAGCAGCTAGTTTCTTGGGCCTGTCTCCAACAATGCTCAGGTTGCCTGCACCTGCCACCTGGGCTGTCCAGTGCCCTGTCACCAAGCCTTTGGCAGATGGGCTCCTCAAGATAACTCCTGCTTCCTCTTCTCCCTGCAGACTGAGTCTGCTCTTCTGCCTCCCCTGGGCAGGCAGTCACAGGGGCACAGCCAGCCTAGAGAAGCAGCTGCCGAGCCATCGTAAGGGAGGCTGCAGCCACCAACAATGTGACATGTGTCCTCAGTCTCAGAAGTGGATCTGTAGAGGATTGAGGGGTTAGAGATACCTACTTGGTTCTAAGTCCCAGTGAACAGATTGGTGTGAGTGGCCTGGAGTGGAGTGGCCGTCTGACTGAGCTGAAGACTGGACCCACATTTCCCCAAACTGCAAAAACCAAGTGAGACCTAAAGGATGTGGGTCCTGAGCACCCTGAATCCCTGGGGATTTGTACATGGGCTCTATCTCAGCAGGAGAGGGGCAAGACAGGCACTTCTGGGTTTCATGGGATTGCTGTGTCTCAGAGGACCAGTCTCCTTTTAGAGTTGGCGACCCTCGTTCACACTTGTGGGTCATGCACCAGAGATAATTCTGCTACAGTCCTGGTAAGTACCCTGAGAGACAGGTGTTCTTCCCTGACCTCCATTTTACAAATGAAGACTTCGAGGTTCAAAGAGGTGCAGTTATTGTTTTGTGGGAAGTGGACCTAGGAGGTGGGCCCAGAAGGTGGGGATGCCACACTGCATCCCCAGCAGGACTGGTGTGGAAGATGTGAACTGGAGCTGGTGTCACATCAGAGAGGAAGTCGGGACCAGCCTTCAGGACCCTGTGTCAGAACTGAAGGCTGTTGGTTGGTTATCCCAGTTGTTTGTCATCCAAGGGACTGTGATCACAGTAGTTCTGAACACTCCATGTGAGTTACACGATCCCATACTGTTAAGACGTTGACTTCACAGATGGGGAAGCTGAGGGATAGAGAGGTTGCATGGCCAAACATGAGGCAGGATGGGATTCCACCGTAGGCCTCTAACCATTGCACCCCATGGTCAAGACTCAAAGAAACGCTTCCTGCTTAGAAAGAGCTTTAAGTGTTACTTCTGAGGCCACTGCACCAAGGTGAAGAACCTGCAGAGAAAACCCTCAAAGGATTGCCCGGGAGGGGAAAGAAAGTCCCCTGGCATTTATGACAGGGCAGGGTCCAGAATGCACACTGTTTGGGCATGGAGCAAACAGCATGGCTCCCAGTCCCAGCTCTGCCTTTCCCTCACTTGTGACCTTAGCAGGGCAGCTCACTCTCTGTGCGTCATTTTTCCCACCTGTAATGTGGCACTGATCAGGCCTCTTAGGCCTCTGTGAAGCACCCCCATGCTCATCCTGTGCAGGGCCTGGGACGGTGCAGCTTTTCTAAGGGGCTGCCTACCCTCAGTTTCTAACCAGGACCTTGGCTGGTGGGAGAGGGGCACTGGGGCTGCTGGTGGGAGCTCCCATGTAATTGGCCTGTGTATCAGCAGGCGCCTGCTGGCTGCCAGAGCATGGCCAACGTTTTGTTTTTCATATTGTTTGGAGCTGGTGACTCAGCCAAATGCATCCAGCAAATCAAGATCCAATCACTTGCTGTGAACAATGTTTAGAGCTGCTCCAGTCAAGGTCTCCTTAGGGGCTCTGAGAGGACCTGAGGACATAAAATCGGCTCTGCTCAGCTGGGGCCAAAGGGCATTGTGGGGAAGACTAGCCTGCTTCCAGGTGGAAAATGTGAAAGCCACCCCAAGGAGATTGCCCTCCTCTTGTTCCGGACCTTCACACGGCAGCCTACTTGTGGGGTTGGTGTGGGGTGACTGCACACTTTTGTAGTCATCCAAGCAGCTCCACCCCAACAGGTAGCCTTCCAGAAAGCTCCTGTTCTTCCCCTCTCATTCAAATTTCAAATAGTGACTTGTTTTACATTTTTAAAAATTAGTTGTCATAATTTAAATGTTAGATTTCACACATATGTTCAGATATTTGGCTTCTCAAAAAAAAAAAATTTACAAGATGCAACAATCCTACACTGGGACATTTTTCTCCCCAGTTCTGACAGGTCCCCTGGTCTGCACCAATCATCTGTCTCCTGTCTGGCCCCTGTGTGTATCAGAATTTGAAAATCAGAGAAATTCTAATGGCATGGAATTGAAGTGACATCTCCCAGGCTGTATCTTGTACTCCCCTCCCCACTTGTGTCATTCTGCCAACATTTCCTGGTACCTACTGTGTGTCAGGCGCTGTTTGGTGGTCCAGGCACAAAAGGCAAACAAGAAAACAAATGACAACTTCACACTGCTGTATTCTTTTGTGCTGGTTCAGCCTACTGATAACCTTACCTTGCACGTTCATGGACTGGCTGCTTTGCATCCTAGGGCCTCACCAACCTTTGGTTCATGGGTGGGCTCAGGCCTAGTCCATGAGAGGCTGCAGTAATTGGCTCAGAGACTCACATGAGACTTGGGCCAAGCCAATTAGAATCACTGAGCTGCTTCTGGACCTCAAGAACAAGACTTCCCTTTCTGCAGGGTTGGCTGGGCTGGTTGAATGTGGTCTGGAGCTGCTATTACCCCCTTGTTTGAGCCTCTCTGAGAATGACATCACCCTAAAGTACAGCAAGGCCAATAGAGGGAGCAAAGTACAGGAGTGAATGATTGTCCCAGCACCTGGATCCATCTGTGCCTGAATGTGGCCCTATCAGGAGCCAAAACAGCTCCTTTTGATTTTTGGTTTTTTGTTTTTTTTAGGGCAGTGTCACTGGCCCTCATGTGGGACCCGAACCGGGGCTGCTGGCTTCCTAAGCCAGCGCTTAACCACCGCGCCACTCAGCCGGCCCAACACAGTCCTTTTTAGCCCAAGCCAGTTTGAATCAGGCTCCTGTGACTTGTGACTAGAAGAGCCCTAGCTAATGTGAGTGAAGGGGGAGTTATGTCAAGAAATGCTGGGGGCTGAGGACTTGGAAGAAACCCAGCTCAGACAGGGTCTTTCCAAGATGGAGACTGGGCAATCTTGAAGGGGGAGCCAGTATTAGTGAAATAAAAGATGGATGGAGTAGGACGACATTCTGGGCAGAGGAACTTATGAGCAAAGACTGCTAGATCAGTATTGATTTCAGTGAGACAAGACTCGGAATCTGGTTCAAGTAAGAAATCCAACAGTGTCTTAGTTTGTTAATTTTTCCTTCATGCAAGTAGCAACAAACCTCTTATGGTTGGACCCAGAAATTCCAGATAACACATTAAATATCCGCAGGGTGAGAAATGATCACGTATGACTCCGCCCCCCCCCCCCACACACACACACACCAGGGGCCTTGCAGCATTGAGGGGGATGCGGGTCCTGTTTCACAGGACATTGCAGCCATGCCCAAAGGCTTTGTACAGATAACCCTTCTAAGGATACTTTTATACAGCTAGAAAATAGAACAGGAGTTTACACTTTCACATCAGTATCTACACCAAAGAAGGGAGCATAAAACTTTTTTCGAGAACATTGTCAGTTCTCCACTTGTTGGAACCGCTTTGTGATTCCGAAGAGTGTCTGTGTTCTTGCAGCTGTAAGGGAGTGGGAACATTTTCCTTCTTGTGTCTTGCTGAGATTTCTTTTACCAGCATAGAAAAGGCTTAGATTTATCAAAGCTATATTCTGAAATTTTATTATTTGGCAAGAAGAGGAGGGGAGGAAAAAGGCAGGTCAACAAGCTTGAAATGTAGACTCTGGAAAGGCAAAAGAGCAGAAGAGGATTAGCAAGAAAAGGATTTGGGGCACCTGTCACCTGCACCTGCAATGAGAGATGGTGGACTCCCTGAGTGCTGTGCTCTGAGGAGTGGTTGCTGTGAGTGGACACACTCCAACCCAAATGGCTTAAATATAGAGATTTTTTTTTCGATGAAGTGAGTTCAGGAGGCAGCAGTTGAGGGCTGGTGCCAGGCATCAATGGTCACCTCCCTCTGTGTTTATGCTTTGCCGTCTTAGTCTTGCTTCCCATCCTCAAGTTGCCCTTGTGGTCCAATATGGCAGCTGCAACTCCAACAGTCCAGTCCTACCTAGTTCTAGATGTGAAGAAGTATAAAGGAAAGAGGGGAAAGAGTAAAAAGAAACCATGCTGTCAGTTGTCACCTCTTCTGTTTCAGGAACTTTCCCATAAGCTGCCTTTAATAACTATCACTGTCATCTTGTTGGCCAAAAATTGCTGATATGACCAACATACTGGAAAGGAGGCTGGAATATGTAGGGGTTTCTTTTTCTTTTTCTTTTGAACTGAGTACATTCTGCCCCTGATAAATCAGTAAGAAAGCAAGAAAGTGGATATTAGGTAGGCAGCTGGCAGTCTCCACTACACATACCACCAGCTAGTCAGTTGTATATTTTCCCACAGTCACTCAAATAGGTATTTAAAAACAACTTTATGAATTTAACATCACAGTTTGGATGAAACCCCCTATGTAACCTTTCCCTCCTAATTCCCTCCCCTGACACCTATAGCAGGTGATAAGGAAGACTGTACCACTGGACCACAGGACACCTACTACTGCATAAGGCCATACAGCAAAAACTGAGACACATAGGAGATCTACCTAATATATAGAAGTAATCACAGAGAGGCAGTCAGAATGCAGAAACAAAGAAATATGTTCCAAATAAAAGAACAGGAGAAAACTCAACAAAAAAACTAAATTAAATGGAGACAAAGGTTACTAAAGACAGAGGTTAAAACACTGGTTATAAGGATGCTTAATGAACTTAGAGAGAATGTCAATAAAGAGGTAGCAAGCATAAAGAAGGACATAGAAACCATAAAAAAGAACCAGTCACAAATAAAGAATACAATAACTGAAATGAACAATACACTAAAAGGAAACAACAACAGATTAAGCAGTGGATCAAATCAGTGATTTAGTAGACAAGGTAGCAGACAATACCCAATCAGAACAACAAAAAGAAAAAAGAATTTAAAAAATGACGATAGTTTAAGGGACCTCTAGGTCCCTTAAAAACATTTATATCAAAGGAGTACAAGAAAAAGAGAAGGATCCAGGGGTCAAAAACCTATTTGAAGAAATAATGACTGAAAACTTGCCTAACCTGGTGAAGGAAATAGACATTCCAGCCCAGGAAGAGCAGAGAGTCCCAAACAAGATGAACTCAAACAGGCCCACGCCAAGACACACTATAATCAAAATGGCAAAGGTTAAAGACAACGAGAGAATCCTAAAAGCAGCAAGAGAAAGACAACTAGTTACTTACAAGGGAGCTCCCATAAGACTGTAAGTTGATTTCTCAACAGAAACTTTGCAAGCCAGAAAAGAGTGGCAGGGAATATTCAAAGTGATGAAAAACAAGGACCTATAACCAAGACCACTCTGCTCAGCAATGCTATGATTTAAAATTGAAGGAGAGATAAAGTTCTTCCCAGACAAGAAAAAGCTAAAGCAATTCATTACCATCAAGCCAGAATTACAAGAAATGTTAAAGGGACTTCTTTAAGAAGAAAAAGAGGAGGAAACAAACAAACAAATGATCGAAAATATGAATAACAGGGCTGGCCGAGTGGCGCGTTGGTTAAGAGCTGGCTTGGGACACCAGCTCTGAGCAGCAGGGCCCCGGTTCGGATCCCACATAGAGGGCCAATGACGCTGCACCTTCCACAGCTAAGATGGTGAACAACAGCTCCACCTGGAGCTGGGCTGCTGTGAGTAGCCAGCCACAGCATAGGCTGCAGCCCCTGCTGCAGTGGACTGCCATAAGCTACAGTAAATGGCCAGCAGCCAGCATGAGTGGCCAGCAGTCAGTGTGAGATGCCAAGAGCTGCCTTGAGTGGCTGTCCAGAGGCCAGCGACCGGTCTGCTTCACCCAGGAAGAGCGCAGTGGCAATACCAATATGGGCCAGTGAAGCAACATCCTCCACAACTAGACTGAAGAAAAAAGGGACAGCAAGTTGTCTGTTCCCTTTCCCCAATTCCCCAATGCTGTTCCCCTTCCCCAATTCCCCAATAAAATCTTTAAAAAATTATACGAATAGGACCAGCCAAGTGGCTCAGTTGGTAAAGAGCTCACTCAAGAGTGTGAGCTGAGCTCTGAGCAACAGCAGTTCAATGCCCAGCCCGAGCTGAGCTGCCGCTAAGCTGCCAATAGATGGCAGGATGGCTCAGCTAAAAAAAAAAAAATAGGGCTGGTCGAGTGGCACGGTGGTTAAGCGCTGGCTTAGGAAGCCAGCAGCCCTGGTTCAGGACACACATATGAGGGCCAGTGACACTACCCTCAAAAAAAATAAATGAATAATAAAATGGCAATAGCTACATACCTATCAATAATCACTTTAAATGTAAATAGATTAAATGCTCCAATCAAAAGACACAGAGTGGCTGAATGGATAAGAAAACAAGACCCATACAAATGTTGTCTACAAGAGACCCATCTCAGATAAAAAGACACACACAGACTGAAAGTAAAGGGACAGAAATATATATTTCATGCAAATGGAAATGGAGTAGCAATACTTATATCAGACAAAATAGACTTTAAAATGAAGACTATAGTAAGAGACAAAGAGGAACATTACATAATGATAAAGGGATCAATCCAACATAGGACATAGCCTAGTAAACATCTCTGCACCCAACATAGGAGCACCTCAATATGTAAAACAAATGTTGACTGACATAAACAGAGAGATTGACAGTAACACAATCATAGTAGGGGACTTTCAAACCTTTTTGACATCAATGGACAGATCTTCCAGACAGAAACTCAACAAGGAAACAGTGGTCTTAAATGATACACTAGACCAGAGGGATTTAATTGATAATTTTAGAGCATTTCACCTTAAAGCAACAGAATATAAATTCTTTTCAAGTGCACATGGGACATTTTCCAAGATAGGCCACATGTTAGGCCACAAGTCTCAATAAATTTAAGAAGATTGAAAGTGTATAAAGCATTTTCTTCACCAAAATGGTATGAAGCTGGAAATCAATTACAAAAACAAAACAAAAAACTGAAAAATATACAAACACTTGAAGGCTGAACAACAGACTACTAAACACTGAATGGGTTAACTATGAGGTCAAGGAAAAAAATCAAAATATACCTTGAGACAAATAAATATGAACACACAACAACCCAAATATATGGTACACAGTGAATGCAGTCCTTAGAGGAAAATTCATAGTGATACAGGCTTACCTCAAGAAACAAGAAAAATCTCAAATAAACAATCTAACTTTACTCCTAAGGGAACTGGGAAAAGAACAGCAAAGAAAGCCCAAAGTGAGTAGAAGGAAAGAAATAATAAAGATCAGAGAGAAAAAAATGGAGGCTAAAAAAAAAAAATACAAAAGATCAATGAAACTAACAGCTGTGTTTTTGAAAAGATAAACAAAATTGATAAACCCTTAACCAGACTCATCAAGAAAAAAAGAGAGACGATCCAAGTAAATAAAATCAGAAATGAAAGAGAAGTGACAACCAACACCATGGATATACAAAAACTTCTAAGAAAATAGTATGAGCAATTATACGCCAACAAAATAGACAATCCAGAAGAAATGGATAAATTCCTAGAAGCATACAAACTTCCAAAGCTGAATCAAGAAGAAACAGAAAATCTGAACAGATCAATTATTACTAATGAAATTTAACTAATAATTAACAAGCTCCCAACAAACAAAAGTCCTGGACCAGATGGCTTCACAGGTGAATTTTGCCAAACATTCAAAAAATAATTAACACCTATTTTTCTCAAACTATTACAAAAATTCAAGAGATGAAGCTCCCAAGCTCATTCTATGAGGCCACCATTACCCTGATTCCAAAACCATACAAAGACATTACAAAAAAAGAAAATTACAGGTTTATATCCCTGATGAATATCGATGTAAAAATCTTCAACAAAATATTAGCAAGCCAAATTCAGAAATAGTGTACATTAAACAGATCATACACCATGATCTAGTGGGGTTTATTCCTGGCATGCAAGGTTGGTTCAATATCTGCAATTCAATCAGTGTGATATACCACACAAACAAAATAAAAAGGAAAAATCATATGGTCATATCAATAGATGCAGGAAAAGCATTTGACAAAATCCATCACCCACTTATGATAAAAATTCTCAACAAAGTGGGAATAGAAGGGACATTTCTCAACATAATAAAGACCATATATGATAAACCCACAGCTAACATAATACTCAATGTAGAAAAGCTAAAAGCATTTTCCTTGAGATCAAGAATGAGACAAGGGTGTCCACTTTCACCACTTTTATTTAATAGTAATTAAATAAAGCCACAGCAATCAGACAAGAAAAAGAAATAAGTCATCCAAATTAGAAAGGAAGAACTAAAACTGTCATTGTTTGCAGATGACATGATACTATATATAAAGAACCCCAAAGATTTCACCAAAAAAGCTATTAGAACTGAGAAGTAAATTTAGTGAAGTAGCAGGATACATAATTAATATTCGGAAATCAGTTTTATTGTTATTCAGTTCAGTTCATGAACTTGTTGCAATGATGTTGCTAACATTTTTTGATATCAGAAGGATTATTCATTATGAATATGTACCAACTGGACAAACAGTTAACCAGTTTACTATTCGGAAGTGCTGAAAAGGCTGCATGAAAAAGTTAGACGACCTGAATTTTTCACCAACAATTCATGGCTCTTGCATCACGACAATGCACCAGCTCACATGGCACTGTCTGTGAGGGAATTTTTAGCCAGTAAACAAATAACTGTGTTAGAGCACCCTCCCCATTTAACTGATCTGGGGTTATTGACTTTTTTCTTTACTCGAAGATAAAGGAAATATTGAAAGGAAGATATTTGGATGATGTTCAGGACATCAAGGGTAATATGATGACAGCTCTGATGGCCGTTACAGAGAAAGGTGGAGTAGGCATTGGTGTCAGTGCATAGCTTCCCAAGGGGAGTACTTTGCAGGTGACCATAGTGATATTCAGCAATGAGGTATGTAGCACGTTTTCTAGGATGAGTTTGCAAACTTATTTGCTGACCTCATACACTAATAACAAACTATCAGAAAGAGAAATTAAGAAAACAGTCCCGTTTATAATTGCATCAAAAAAAACCCACCTAGGAATAAATTTAACTAAAGGTGTAAAAGACCTGTACTGGGAAAATTATAAGACATTGAAATAGAAATTGAAGAAGATACAAACAAATGGAATCATATACCATGTTCATGGATGGAAAGAATTACATTGTTAAAATGTCCATACTACTCAAAGCAATATATAGATTCAGTATAATCTCTATCAAAATTCCAATGGCATTTTCCAAGGAACTAGAACAAATAATCCATAAAATGTATATAAAACCGTAAAATACCCTGAATCTTGAGAAAGAAGAACAAAGCTGGGGTTATCATGCTACCTGATATCAAACTATGCTAGAAGGCCATAGTAATCAATACAGCATGGTATTGGCCTAAAAACATACACATAGATTAATGGAACAGAATAGAGAGCCCAGAAATTAATTCATGCCTATATAGTCATTTAATCTACGACAAAGGAAGCAAGAATATACACTGTTGTAAAGACCATCTGTTCAATAAATCGTGCTGGGAAAACTGGACAGATACATGCAAAATATGAAACTGGGGTACCTTTTTACTCCATATACAAAAATAAACTCAAAATGGAATAAAGACCTAAATGTAAGACCCAAAGACGTAAAACTCCTAGAAGGAAACAGATAGTAAACTCTTAGATATTACCTTTGGTAATATATTTACTGATATACCTCCTCAGGCATGGTAAACAAAAGAAAAAATAAACAAATGGAACTACATCAATCTAAAAAGTTTTTGCACAGCAAAGGAAACCATCAACTAAATGAAAAGACATCCCACTGAAAGGGACAAGATATTTGCCAATGATATATCTAATAAAGGGTTAATATCCAAAATCTATTAAAAAATATAACTCAACACCCCTCCACCCCAACCCCAAATAATTCGATTTAAAAATGGGCAGAGGCACTGAATAGACATTTCTCCAAAGAAGACATACAGATGGACAATAAACATATGAAAAGATGCTCAACATCACTATTCATCAAAGAAATGCAAATTTTAAAAAAATGAGACATCACTTCATACCTGTCAGAATGGCCATTATCAATAAATCAACAAACAATTGTTCGAGAGGATGTTGGTGAGATTCCAAATTGGTGGAGCCACTATGGAAAACAGTATGCAGGTTCCTCAAAAAATTAAAAATAGAACTACCTTGTGACCCAGCAATTCCACTCCTGGATATTTGTCCAAAGAAATCCAAAACAATAATTTGAAAAGATATATGCACCTGTAAGTTCACTGAAGCTCTATTTACAATAGCCAAGATATGAAAACAACTGAAATGCCATCAATAGACAATTGGATAAAGTAGATGTGGTACATATATACAATGGAATATTACTCTGCCATGAAAAAGAATGAAATCTTACAATTTGCGACAACATGGATGGACCTAGAAGGTATTATGCTAAGTGAAGTAAGTCAGACTGAGAAAGATAAATACCATATGATTTCACTTATATGCGGAATCTAAAGCACAAAATAAGTGAACTAACAAAACAGAAACAGACCTGTAGACACAGGGAACAAACTGATGGTCACTAGATGGGAGAGGGGTTAGGGGGTTGAGTGATAAAGGTAAAGGGATTAAGAAGTACAAATTGGTGGTTACAAAAGTGTCACAGAGATGTAAATCACAGTATGGGGAATACAGTCAATAATACTGTAAAAACTCTATAGTGTCAGATAGGCACTAGACTTATTGGGTCTATTACTTTGTGAGGTATATAAATATTTAATCACTATGTTGTTTTGTGATGTACACCCAAAACTAATAAATAAATAAATAAATAAATAAATAAATAAATAAATAAAATTTATTATTCAGAGGAAATCAGTGTCACTTTTGAGAGTAAAAGAGGGTACAATGAATGCTTACTCAGATATAATAGGAATAAACCAGGACTGTCCCTAGAAACCTGGGAGGTGTGCTCCCTTATGCCATTGGCCCCTCCCCAACTCCAGCTGGCTTCCTGCTAAGGAGATATTGGCTGCTACCATCCCACAAGGGCCTACCCAGGTCCAGAAACCAGGCCTTCAAGGGCCTCCCTCATCTCCATTATGTCATCTGGTCACCAAATCCTGTGCATTTTACATTTCCAAAATATAGCCTCAATCTACTTGCCTCTCTCCCCTGCCAGCAGCCTTGTCCCTGCTGCCATCCTGTCTTTTCTAGACAAATGCTGTCATTTCCATCCTGCCCCCATTCCCTTTGCAAACTAAAGCCAGAGAGATCTTCCCAGGTGCAGCTCTGGGAAGTCCCTCAGTCTGTCCCCTCCCATGGCTTCCTTCTATGGCTCCCTAGGGCTTCAGCAAGGCCCCAGAGGCCCTGCCCTCGTCACCTGCCTTACCTGAAGCCACACTTTTCTGTCTATACTCCTGCTCCCCAATCTCTGGGTCCCTCCAACTCTGATCTTTCTAGTACTAACCTACCAGCCATTGAGGGTCATAGATTGTTTGTGGTCATAAATTTTGTAGTTACAAAATCATTTTTTACAGCCATTCAACTAAATTTATTTGGAATTATATTGGGACACTATTTTGACACCCCTCTGTGAACTGTCTCATTCAAGCACTGGAATTTGGCCTTGTAGACTTCCTACCGGTCACTAGAGGGCGCTCTATATGGCCACACAAGGCAGAATCTGTCCTCTCCTTTGCCACCACCTGCGGGGTCTCATCCATAGTGACTATCAGAGAACTGGTCCATAGAACAAATCTTGATGAGGCGCTGTATCTCGCTAGCTCAAGCATGACACCTGATATATATGTTTGTGGAAGCTAGCTCAAGATTCATTTACATATTTAAAATGTCTTATTTGGGAATTTACTGCACATCCAATATTGACTATCGTTTAAAAATCCTTTGTATTCTATTCTTGTCATGCTTTATATATAAAGAGCGATCCTTTTCACCACACCTCCTGGAGGTTGCCCCTCCCACCTCTTCTGTTTCTTCTCATGCATGTGAGCTGTTATATGCTCAGGTGGAATGTCCAGTCCCAAAACGCCCGCTGGTCAGCATTTTTGCATATGCGGCTCCTTCTGCTTGGAAATGCTTCTGCTTTCCCCTCATGGTTAATTACTGTTTATCCACCACCCTCTGCTCAAACTCTAGCCTTCCTTGACCCACCAAAATAGGTATCCCTGGTGTCTACACTCAAGTGTTTGCCGCAGACACATGTATACTTCCTGCCAGGCACCATTCCAAGATACGTCACCTCCAATGGCCCGTTCAATTCTCCCAGCAGATGAAAAGGGCAGGGCTGTTATTAACCTTACAGACGATAAAACTGGGGCTCAGAGAGGTTTAGTGATTTGGCCATGCTCATCCCCCTGGTAAGTGGTGAAGCTGTGATTCAAAGTCAGGCAGTCTGACTCCACACCCATCTCTTAGCTGCTGTGTTATTCTGTCCCTCCTTTATTCACTACCCTTTATGATGCACTATTTATTTGTGATATTTGATTATTACAATCTCTTTTGGGGCACCCAGGACAAAGCCTGTCCATTGGTAGGTGCTCAGTATACACTGATTAATTAAATGAATGTAAACATTTTTTCCTTTAGGTGACCAAAATATCCACCTCACCCTAAGTTTTTCTTTCATGGACAGAGGGATATGAGGCTGGGGAAGTCAGAAGCCCTAGACCAGGCTCACATCTTTCAGAGCACTGATAGACAATTGATGTTCAGAGGGCATAGGTAGGTCATCTTAGACCTACTAGTGGACAGAGATACTAACTCTGCCAGAGGGAACCAGGGAAGGCTTCCCTGAGGAAGCAGCATTGGGATAGGTTTTTCAGGATGCATAGGAGTTCACTGAAGCACAGAAATGCAGCCTGATACGACCTGGGGTTGAAAGCATCACCTGTAGTGAAGGTTCAGTCTCAGCCTCAAACAACCTTTGAAGGAGGTCAAAAATTCAGGTTGGGAGGGATCATGCAGGAAAATAGTAACATTTACAGGTGTCTGTGTACCAGTGAAACAGTTAGGCATTTTCCAGTCACTCTCTTTGCCAAATTATTTGGTGCTTTGCTATCACTTGAAATGATACTTTTGCCCCCTCCCACCACCCCAGCTCCTCCCAGCTGGAAGCCTTTTGGATTTCTGGGAGTCTCCTTTGAGACCAAAGCTATCCTAGGGGTGAGGCAACTAGTGAGAATGGTTGGCTGCTGACCTCTATTTTTGGCTGCCAGGTGAGCAGATGTGGGCAGGAACACAAGGAGCAGGGTTAGGCCCCAGGGGAAGCAGGCAGAGCTGGACAAGGCAGGGCTGACTCCAACCTCTGGAAGCAGAAGTGGCCTGAGGCCCAAGCTGGCCAGCAAATGCACTACAGTTCTTTCAATGCAGTTGTGGTTCGGGGGTGGGAGGGGCATGTGATCTTACCTGGTCCCATGAGAGGAAATCCCAAGCTTTGGTGGGATAGGTAGGAAGAAGAGAAGGTGCTGGGATTATAAGTGAGAAGCTGCAAGCCTGGAGCTAGTTGCAGGCAATCTCTGCCTTCATGCAGGAGGGCTGGCCCAAGAGTGCAGCTGGCACAGAGGAAACCAGTATCTAGAGACAGGCATAGATTCTGAATGAACTTCTTTTAACACCTGCATCCATGTGGGCCCAAGGTCCTGGACTTCTGGTGACCCAGACTTCTCCCCATATTATAAAGCCAGTTTGGGTTGAGTTTCTGATCCAGGCTACTGAGAGAATCCAGGCAGAGGAGAGTTGGCTTATCTCAGGAACTGGAGTGAGGTTTGCAGACCCTCCAATGGCTGTGTCCAGAGGGCATGGTGCTGCACAGGCACTGGAGACACTCCTGTATTTTCTCAGCTACCATGCAGAGGGTGGGCAGCACTAAGTGGTTGTAGAGATTACAGGAGGAGAGAAAGCACACACCCCCATTTATGCAAAGCCATGCAACAGATTTGCTTGGGTACCTGCATGAACCTACAGGCACGGGCCTATAACACACAGCAGAAACACACATACACAAATACATTAAAAATGTGCAGCCCAAAACAAAAATACATGTCCTTTGATCTAGAAGTTCCATTTCTGGGAAGCTGTCCTAAGGACAGAATAAAGGATGTGTGCCATGAGTAAGCTTTAAGGAATTTGAAATGCAGCTTGTAATAACAAAAAGTTGGCAATAGTCTGGATTCCAGTAAGGGAGTGGTTGAATTGCTGTAGTAGGAGAACACAATGGCATGCTACTCAGCCCACAAAATGAAACACAGAGCTGTTTACTTATGTGGGAAAATGAATATCAGTTATTGTTGAGTGAAAAAAAAAGCAGCTTAAAGTTAGTCTGAATGCTGCAAACCCATTTGGGTAAATTAGAAGTTAGAATCGGCGTGGAATAGGGGCTAAGTGTAATCAAAGCTGTTTCTGAGTTGTAGGATTGTGACACTTATCCTATTCTTGTAGGACTTGAGTGTTGCTTTGAGAGTAGGAACAAACTTGATTTTGAAAGGAAATATGAATTCTACACACATATTTCCTCCTATGTGGGAAAAATGAGGTATGTATGCAGATTGAGATTGCCAGGTTAATTATAAAGCATACGGTTGGAAACAACCTTGATGTCCAGCAATGGTGATTGATGAAATAAATCAAAGGGCAGTTATTCAATGGCATGACGTTGCAGTTGTTACAAAGAGAAACTCTAGATAAGCTCTAATTAGGAACAGTCTCCAAGATATAAAAAGTGGGGGAAAGCAGAGCAGTGTTTATAGTGTGTGATCATCTGTGTAAAAACAGTTGTATGCATATATAAACATAAAATATCTCTAGAAGGACCCGCAGGAAACATAACTGCTTGTGCTTAGGGAAAGGAACTGGTGGTGTGAGATCAGGGTAGGGGAAAGGGAGGTTCATGTTAGCTGCAAAGTTGTCTATACCTTGAATTGAAACACCATTTGCATGTGTTCCGTATTTGAAAGTATGACTTAAACATAAAGAAAAAGAAAGCATAGCCATATTTAAGAAAGCACACAGCAAAGAGGTCCAAACATGCTAGCAGAAGCACCTGCTCATCACAATACAAACACTTCCTAGCAGACTCACACGTGTATCTGCATGTATAAGGGCTCAGTGCCAGTGCTCCCCATCCTTGTCCACATCCTGCAGGTGGCTAAAGCCTCCCCTGGGGTTGGGGGTGGTGGTATAGGGGTCCTTGGGGCAACTGAAGTAGTGGCAGTTCAGTGTTCTGTCTCTTTAATTCCCTTTAAAATACCAATTTTCTGCTAGGCTGCTGCGAATCGCTTCCGTTAAAAAACTTCACTGAAGAGCAGTGCAATTAGGCAATTAAACTGTTTTAAATTGAATTGAGAGCCCTGATATTCCTGGGAGAGTGGCCTCTTGGCCTCACCTCTGCCTTGTGTGGTGGATGGGAGAGCAGAGGGGCTAAAGAGCAGGGGCTGCTGATGGTGTCTGGGTGGGGGCTGCTCAGAGCAGACTCCAGTGCTGGACACTCAGACTCACATCCCTAAGGGCATGCAGCCCATTCTGGCTTGGTCATACATGCTCTCTAGCATGTATGCAATGAATGCAGGCTCTGCATTCATTCATCCATTTGTATGTCCACTGAACATACATTATGTGCCAGGAACTCTTTTAGGCACTGAGGTCCAGCAGTAAATGAAGTAGGCAAGTCTCTGACCTCTCGAGCTCATATTACACTAAGGGAGGCAGATAATAAGCAAAGCATCAAAAAAGTAAGATGATTCCAGAATGAAATGGAAAGATAGGAAGGGAATGGATGGGGAGCTGTTAGATAGAATAGTCAGTGAAGGTCTCTACAAGAAGTTCACATTCCTGCTAAGAAACAGGATGGGAAGATGCAGACATAAAAAGACCTTTCCAGCTAGAGTGAACAGTAGGTGCAACGGCCCTGAAGTATGCCCGGTCTTGGCTAATTTGGGCAAGACCAAAGGTTAATTGGCCAAAGCATGGAGTAAAGGGAAGAGTCAGGAGAGACTGGCTGGGGTTTCCCTGCATGCTGGTGCTGCTTTTGTGATGGCATAGCACTCTTGTGGAAGGGGATATGTTATCCATATGGCTTCGGAGAGGGAAAGAGTCTTGCTTGAGTCACCCAGCAGGGGCTACCACAGGCGCTGGGGCTACCACAGGAGCTGGGGCTACCACAGGAACCAGGGCTGCTCAGTCTGAATAACAGCTCCAGGCACCCTGGTCTTTCTGTGCCTTCTGGGCTTTCCCTGGTAGAAGGAGCAGGTGGTCCCAAGGGCGGAGCCAGGGGCAGGGAGAAACTCCTGCTGAGTGAGATTTTTCAACTGAACCATCTGGCCATGGAATGCTCTGCCTAAAAGGTGGTAAGCTTCCTATCCTGGGAGGTATTCAAACAAAGCCTGGGCAACCAGTTGAGGTAATTTTGGAGAGCGAATGGAGATGGAACTCCAGTGTTGAACAGTGTGAGACCACATCAGTGTCTTCTAGTTGCTGGTCTGGAGCCACCTCAGGGACTTGATGGGCAACATGCCCACCTGTGTAGGCTGGGCAGGACACTCACCTCCCCTGGCCATTTCCTCAGCTATAAAAGGGAGGTAACAGTAGTACTTGCTGGTGCTACTTAAAGGAGCTAATGCATGCAAACGCATAGAAGAGAGGATGGCTCATGGCAGACACCATGTGGGTAGCAGGGGAGCGGGGCTGATATATTATTTTAACAGCCTGTGGGCTTTCATCTGCTTTCTTTTTCATCTCTTTTTCTTTTGATTTGAAAACTTCAAACATGTGTATGGTAAAAAATAAAAAAATAAAAAAATCCCATCACCCAGAAGGATCAACAAGGAAAGGCGAGTCTTCCTCCAAACCCTAGCCCCATGTTCGTCCCAGAGGCCACTGTTGCCAGCATTTTTTGGGGGGTAGTTGTCCTTCCAGAGATACTCTACATATAAGGAAACACACATTTTCCCACACAAATTGCAGCAGTCTATTATATATATACTCCTCTACATTTAGCTTCTTCCTCTCACGCCTCATCAAAGCCATGCACATTGATTAAACAGTTTAAAATCTCTGAATAGAAAATATATTCTCACAGGGTTTGAAAAACTACAGTGATCTATATTGAGTGTTCTTTCTTTTCTCCCTGCACCTAACCCCAGACAGGTAAGCACTTGTACTGATTTCTTAAGGATCCTTTCAGTGTTTCTTTATACAAGTACAAACACACAGAAATAAGCAGCTTATTTCCAGACCTTCTTCATACACAAAGGCCTTATACTGAATACACAGTTCTGCACATTGCTTTCTCCCCAACATCTAGCAGCATGCAGATTTTTCTGTATCAGCCTTGGAGCCTCCCATTGCCTTTAATAGCTGTATGATATTCCATTGTGTGCCCAAAGCAGTTTTTGTAACTGGCTCCTGGGTGGGTTGTTTCCAACATTTTCATTATTCCAAACATAGCATTAGTGGCTTCCCTGATGTAAATGGATCACATTGAAAATGGATCACTTCGTGGTAGCTGGGTATGTATGCCTGCAGGATATGCTCAGCAGTGGGGTTCCTGGGTCAGAGGGTAGCCATGTGGGACAAATACAGATAGCGTCCCCACTTTGCACTCCCACCAGCAACAGCCCTGTCTCTCCCAGTATCAATTACAGTGTATTAGCACCTGACAAAGGCACCATTGTGACAGGAGAAATGATATCTCAATGTCGTTCATTTCCATTTCTCCTACCATGCATGAAGTTGGGCATTTATCATATGTTTTGGGCCTTCTGAATTTCCTTTTTAAAAACAGTCATAGTCTTTGCTCATTTTTATTAAGTCTTTATTGATTTCTAGGAGCTCTTTATGTATTGGCTAAATTAGACCAAACGATGGCCTGTTGGCTAAATGAGGCCTGCTGACTTATTTTTTGCAAATAAAATTCTATTGGCACACAGCCACACTCATTGTCTGTGGTTGCTTGCACACTAGCAGAGCAGTTGTGATAGAGACAATAAGTTCCTAAAGCTGAAAATACTTACCATGTGGCCCTTTTCAGAAAAAGCTTGCTGACCCCTATATTACTCTTTTGTGATACGAGTTGCAAATATTTTCCTGTTTGTCATTTATCTTTTGACTTTTCTTTTGCTTTAAGCGCATTTTATTTTATTTTATTATTATTTTTTTTTGAGGGCAGTGTCACTGGCCCTCATATGTGGGACCCGAACCGGAGCCGCTGGCTTCCCAAGCCAGCGCTTAACCACAACGCCACTCGGCCGGCCTTAAGCGCATTTTAAATATTAATATAGTTCTTTGGACATATTTTAATAGGACTAAAAACTTGGCTTTTGGAGGGTCTTGTTTCTCAAAAAACATCACCTATACATACCAGACTCTGCAGTTCACTGTTGTTACTGGTAGTGCATTACCGAGCTAAAATAAAATGAACAGAAAAGGAGGATTTAAATAAAACAATCTAGAAATTGTCGGAGAAATTAGCACTTGCATTCTTACTGCTGAGGTTTTCATGGTTTGAGAGGTGAAGATTCTAAGTGAGGTGGAGTATGCTGACCCCCGTTTTACAGATGTGGACACTGAAGCTCACAAAATCATGCAGTCTCCAGGCCTGCGTGGGCAGCGCTGCAGAGCAGCCCTGGCACGAGGCCCACTACTAGCTCGGGGTGACCTTGGCGGTGTATCACAGTGAAGCGAGATCCAGAGCCGGGAGGGGCTGCCCAAGGCTGCAGGCTGCGGCTAGGGCTGGGGTTGAGTGTAGTCTCCCTGCTGCGTCCCCGAAGTCCTGTGCCTACAAGCCGGGCCTCAGGAGGCTGCGGGGTCTCTGTGCCTTGTCCCCCTTCAGCCTCGGCGCTGCTCAGCGCCTGGCAAGATGCTGGCGCAGGCAGCAGGGGGCGGTGCCGCACCGGACACTGAGCGCTCAGTCGCCGCGGGCTGGGCAAAGGCGGGGGACGCCGGGACTGCAGCGGACCCCTCTGCATTGCTCCCTCCATGAACCCTACAGACATGCCCTGATGTCGGGCTCCGGACGTGGCGGAGCGTTCGCTCTGAGTTGCGCCAACGCTGCCCTACTTCCCGCCCCGCCACTCCCCAGATTCCCGCTTAGCTCCCAGGGCACACCCCGGCCAGTGCCCCTCCCCCCAGGCTACTCTCCAAAATTCCCAGCCCAAGGTCCTCCTTTCGGCTTCATTTTCTTGCCTGGAGCTGTGGGCTTGGACCCAGACTCTCAGGGTAGGAGTGGGTCTGCGCTGGCCTCATTGTAAAATAAAAAGTCCACTACTGGGCTCCATTCCAAACCCTCCGGGGGCTCCTGCCATCTTAAATAGAATCCAAGGCCTGGCTCCACGCCGCCTGGCTGACATCCCCTCTTACTGTCTCTCCCGATGGTGCCATGGTACTCACACAGCGACCTGCTTTCCTTTCCAACAAAGTCTTAAGATTGTGATGTCTCCAAGGCCATAGGCTTGCAGTTTCTTCTGCTTGCAATACCATTCCCTAATAACGGCCCCCTCCCTCATTCCTAATGTGCCTTTCTCAGAATGCTAGTCCCTGACCATGCCGGGTCTGGAGCAACCCCAAGTCCTACTTGGCTGTTTCTGTTGTACCCCACTGTTTTATTCCCCCCACCCCAGCCCAGAACATCAGAAGCAGTGTCTATTCTTGGTCTCCACTGGACTCCTCCCTCCCCTGTGCTGACAAGGGTGCCTGGTACATGGCAGACTCAGTGACAGGAGTGAAGGGTGACCTCAGTCTGGGACTCTCACTCAGGCAACTGGACACCTGATTAGGTGGCCTGGAGCCTGGCCTCTGGCAGCTGGTCTCCATACCTGGCCTGGGACACTGGCCTGTTAACCATGACCTTGGCCTTAGCCCTTAGGGAGAGGGACAGAGGTCAACTCATAACTCCCAGACTTGCTCACATGTACTGAGCATTTACTATGTGCCAAGTACTTTTCTTGCATCATATGATGGGATCTTGTAATGACCCCATGGATTACATCTCCATTTTATAGATGAAGACACCAAGCCTCAGAGAGGTTAAGCCACCTGCTTAAGGTCACACAGCTAGAAGCAGAGACAGCTGAGTTTGAATCCAGAGAGACAAGTTGCTTCTCTCTTAAGACAATGAGTACAAGAAATAGGAGAAGCCTCAGGGAGCATCACAATGAATCCCTCAGTGAACAAATGGGTAAACTGAAGCCTGTACCCCATATCTTCCAGTTAAATGGAGGCAGGGCTGGGGCTCTGAGCCAAGGGCTCTAAGAAGAATGCACTCCTTTACGGTATATCTCCAGAAGGACTCCTGGGAATGACTGGCTGAGTGATCCTGAGCTTTGCTGGGCTTGAGTTTCCCCCTGGAGGATAACCCCATCCATAGTGTCTGGCTGAAAGGATTCTGAATCTACATCCTGAAAGCTGGAGTTGGGTGTCTTTGCCTGGTGCAGGCAAGTGAGGGCAGGAAAGTGAAGAGATACTTGTGGAATCAGGGGCGGTGAGACGGAGGATTGCTAGTTCCCTCAGAATCCCTCAGCTGAACAAGGAAGGGGGCTTTCAGCAGCCAGTGGGCCCAACCAGATGCAGCCTAGGATGGCAATCTCAGATGCTGAAGGGCTGTGGTGGGGGGACACAAATGAGGGACAAAGCAAAGTGTGATGCAGTTGGGAGTAGGGGGCTGTGCCAAAACAAGAGAGTCTGCTCTGTAGGGGCAGCTGCAGTTGACCCCACGTAAGGAGGTCATAGACTGATATTCAAGAGACACTGAAAGCCAAAAAAATCATTTATGTGAATCTCATAATTTTTAAAAGTTTGCAACTGGTTCAAATTTTAAAAATTATGCAGGGAAAACAAAATATCTTTATAGTGTGGATCCAGCTGGATGAATGGCCTTTAAGTCCCAGCTAACATCAACTTATCACTTTGGTTCAGTAACTTTTTTGAGCCTCAGTTTTCTGATCCATAAAATGAGCACCACACAACTTCCTAGTAGGGAATAATGGGGTTGAGTGGGTTTGAAGGGGCCTGGAGTGATCGGCTTGCCTGGGTGAGTGGTATCCTCAGTCCATACCAAGAAGAAGGAGGGAGTGGTTCACAGCAAGCTCGGGATGTCCCTGCTCTCTCTCACCCCACAGAGCTCCCAGTGCACTCCACATAAAACACACCTTTTTTCTAGGGGGCAACAAGACCCTGCCTAAGGGGTACCTGTTGACCCCTCTAACCTCCTCACTCCCTACTCTTTCTCATGCCCACTAAGCTTAGCTACAAGGCCTCCTTGCTGATCCTTAAACAGCCCCCACAATTGAGCTAGTCTCTTGGCCTTTGTACCTGCTATGCCTCTGCCTGGACCCTCCTCCCCCAACACTGGTTCCATTTGGCCATTCGCATCTCAGCTTAAATGTCACTTCATTGGAGAAGCAACCCTCCAATTCAACATTCTATCATTCCACCCTGTTGAATTCTGCCTGTCATATACTGCATCAGATCGCTCCTTGTGCACTTACTGTGGGCTCCCCCAGTGGTGTGTAAGCTCCATCTGTACTTTATCTTGCTCACCCCAGCATCTCTAGAGCCAAGCTCAGTGCCCTCATTTACATTGGAGGTTCTCAATGAATGAATGAATGAATGAATGAATGGTTGGATGAATGGATGGGTGGGTTGGCTGGGAATGGAGGCTGTTCTCCTTCCCTGGGGATCCAATTAGTGGAAAGTCCCTGAGTACCAGAGCAGCAGCCAGCCCTGTTAGCACAGGCATCCAGCCTTCCCCAGTAGCCAAGGTCCATCTAGAGGCTTTGTTGAAAGATGCTGAAATTGGATGCTCAGGAGCATCACCAAGGTGGATACAGCTCTCCTCTCACGAGGGCTGCATGCTCCTCTTGGACCAGTGTTGCTGGATCTGCAAGGAGAAGTGTGGATTTAGGACTGGCTGGTCCAAGATCATGGGTCCAGCCTTTCCCTAGAGGCTCAGAGAGGGCAGGGGACTTCCCTATAGTCACGCAGTGAGGCTGGGACCTGGGCTGAGTGAACAGGGGCAGGGACAGGCTCAGCCAGCAAGGGTAGGGTGGGGAGTCTGGTGGGGGTCTTGGAGGCTGGGCACAGGAATCTCTATCTTCTTTAGAGGGATCTCTGTTCTCGTTGCAGAAGAAGGGCTGTGTGACAGACTGAGCCCTCTTCCTGCCCTAGCTCAGGCCAATGCCCGTCTTCCCTATCACAGCCCCAGTCCCACCAGTCTCCTTCCATGAGGCTACCAGGGGGCTATGTGTCATCCTTTAATGGCTGCCCAGTGGCCTCAGGACAAAGCCCACCTCCTCAGCCAGATGGTCAAGGCCTCTCAAGTTCTACAGCCTCTTGCCCTGACCCCCTCCCTCTCACACTTCACAGAAAGCTCCCTGTTTCCACTTTCCTCTTGATCTTTGCTGAGAAGCACCCCTCTGTCCCAGCTGAGTCTCTCTTGTCCTTCAGGACTGGGTTCACTGTCACTGCCATCAACAAGCCCTTTCCCCCCTACCCCAGGCCAGTTAAAGGCCACTCTATCTCCCCTGCTGTCACTCTGGGCTGGGCTCTGGCTGTTTTGTCCCAGGGCCCCAGGGTCCTGCTCATGGCTGGAGAGAGAGGGACAGATGGTCTGGAAACTCTCCAAAACCCTGAACTTTAGAGCAGCTCACTCTTTTATTATATGACGAAGCCACAATTTATTTATTACCTCATTGCTAAGGTTTGTAGATTGTGTCCAATTTTACTCTTATGATTAATGCTACAATGAACATCTTCATTTCTCCTCCCCACTCCCTCACCACTGCAAAGAAAAATGAATGTATGATTGAGGAAATTCAGTACTGTTTGAGAAGCCTGTGACCCAGGGTGGTTTCCCCAGGGCTCTTCTTGCCTCTTCTTCTTCCTTACCCCTTCATCTGGTCTATAAAGAAACCCAGCCATCTCTACCTCCAAAATACACTCAGAATTGACCTCTCTCCCCAACCCAACCGTTACCATCCTGGTCCAAGCTGCCCCACTCCTTCTCTCCCGGATTGTGGTGACAGCCCCGCTGCCACCCACCCGCAACCCCACCCCCACCCCCACCCCACCCTCTTGCCGCAGCAGCCAGAGGGACCCTGTCAAGACAGAAGCCAGATCCTGTCCCTCCAAGAGAAAGCAGAAAAGCCCACACACGCTGTTTCCGGTATCTCTCAGGCCTCTTGGCCTGCCTCTCTCCTTAACCCTTACTCTACTCCAGTCTCAGAACATGCCAAACACAGCCTTGCCCCAGGGCCTTTGCATGTGCTGTTCCTAGGGATCTTCTGGATCGCTACCCAGCTTCTTCACTTCTTTCGGGTCCCTGCCCAAAAATCTCAAAGATGCCTTCCCTTAACTTTCTCTGTCATGCTCTATCTCCTTTACATTGTGTTTTTTCTTTTTAGCTCTTTATTGCCCTCAGACATTATGTTTTTGTCTATTGTCAGCCTCCCCCATTTGGACATAAGTTCCAGGAAAGCAGGGCTTTTGGTGGCTTTATTTCTTGTTGTATTCCAGGCCCCAGACCAATGCCCAGCACACGATAAGTGCTCAATGGATATTGTTGGATGGATAAATAGAAGCTAGGTGGGGCAGGAGGGACTGTAAGTGCTGCCTCCTTCCTGCCTGTGTGTGAAGCCCGAGTGCAGAAGAACAGTGGCCCAGGTCCATGCCTCTTCTCCAGTGTGTGGTGTGCGGTGTGTCTCATCTGGCTGTGGCTAACACCCATGTTTCTTTAGGCAGAGTACTTTGCCTCTGTGTTGAAATGAGAGGCTCTGCTGTGGCATAAAATGCCCCCATTACCGTGCCACCCTTGGTTACAGCTGAGAGTCACTGCTGTCCCTTGGTGCACAGAACAGGCCTGTCACGATGTTTGTTTAACAGGCAGTGGGTACTAAGCCAGGCTGCAAACACAGTACTGCCAAGAGAAACTCCTGCTGCCGCTGGGCTGCCTCACAGTGCTAGGGACATGCTGTGAGGCAGGGTCTGGCTCCAGGGTCTGGCCTGATCGCCTGGCTGGGATGTGAGTGACCCTCACCGCTCTGCCTCCCTGTCTTCCTTCCTGCCCAGGCCCACCTCTGCTTCAGCTCCGACTTCCTTTTGCTTCAGCCCCTTTGAAAGACTTGGTCTCTCAACCCTGGTTCCTCAAGGCCTATAGCTACTTCTGGGGTACTCCCCCAGAACTCTCAGCCTCTGAAGGCTTCGTTGAGGATATATTGCCACACAGCGTTCCTTGGGACTCTGCAAGGCTCCGAGCCACCTGGCAGCCACAGACTTCCTGCCTTTCAGAGCTGGACAAGAGTGGATAGGACCTGCTCTAGACAGGGCTCTGGAAGGGCCAGAAGCTGGAGGCACAAATCCAGCTGTTTGTCTATTTTAATGTCTCTTGCTTGTCTGTCTGCCTGTTCTTGCCATCTGTCTGATCACCTGACTGCTCTCCTGTCTGTCTGCCTGTGTTTCTCTTTCTATTTGGTCACCTGACTCTTTCTTTGTCTGTCTGGGAATCCCCAGTGTGCTAAACCATCTGCTGAAGCTGTATATAGACTGTCCTGTTGAGTACGCCTGGCAACTAATTTCATAGATGAGGTTACTGAGGCCCACTGAGGTCACAGTGCTCACCTAGCGTATACCTGTGACCTTGTCCCGCCTCCCATCCACAACTGCTCCTGCAGGGTGTGTGTGTGCAGGGGCACTGTCCTTATCTTCCCTGCACCTCCTCTTTCTCCTGCCCCACCCCTCCCCCTACTAATGCCTTGCGCCAATCCAGCACTGTCCCCTGTATGGCTGCCCCTCCTTGCCCAAGCTGCCTCCCCCAGCCACACCAGCCTGGCACAACCTCTTCAACTCACACTCCTTTAGCTCAGCGAATCTGAAACACATAATTTAACGCTTAATTATATACTCTGCTCTCTAATTATTTTGTGCCTTATCTCATCAATTTGCATGAGCTCCTCAAGTAAGAGCTGAGCTCTTGGGCCTAACATAGCCGTTGTAAACAGGGCTTCTGGTTACCTGGGCTGGCGGGTAGCAGCCACACCTTTATCTGGAGCCCATGGTGTCAGAGAAGTGGCCACCATGGTGAGGAACAGAGGCAACCCATCCATTCGTTTTACAATTTATCCAGTCTTACAGGCGCAGGGATACTCATGACTGGAAGCCATCCCGTTACTTGCCTCCCTGGAACCCACTGCAGGAGACAGGCTTAAAAAAATAGTACTGGAAACATCTGGAGCTGAAACAGGGGCCTGACCACATCCTTATTCCCTCTTGAATCCTATTGTCCCCTCACAGCCTACAGCCAAGCCAGTGGTTGGGCCTTTTGACTCTGCCTCCAAATGCACCCAAAATCACCATACCACCAGCTCTGCCACCATCACCCTAGTCTAAGCAGCCGTCCCTCTCATCTGGATGACAGCAATGGCCTCTTCACGGGCCTCCAATAGTCCATCCTCCACTCAGTGGCCTGAGAAGCATCATTTCCCTCCCAACCTCTGCTATATGCAGTACAAAGTGCCAGTCTGTACCATCTTGATAGGTACTACTCCACTGCGACTTGCTGACTTGCCCCACTGTTTCCTACCACTCCAGCTTACTTAGAATACAACAAGCTCCCAGTTGCTTTGCTGTCCTCTCCCAGAACCTTTGTTCCCAGGTACTTTCATAGCTACCCCTACTCCATTCAGTTCTCTGTTCCAAGGGCACCTCCTCAAAGAGGTTGCATCAGTCAGGGTCCTCCAGAAACCAATAGGATATGTGCGTATGTGTGTGTGCATATGTATGTATATGTGCATATGTGTGTATATCTCTGTGTATATCTGTATGTATATGTTATGTGTGTATGTGTGTAGAGAAGTACTACCTAGAGGCCTCACAGCCTTATCTTTGCCCTTGCTCTTGAATTTTCCTCCTTTTCTCACTTACTCTTCCCTCATCACTTGGGCATTACTGCTCTGGCCTCCCAGCTGTTCCCTGCTTCTTCTGTTGCCCCCCAGCCTTGTCTGCACACAGACACCATCATGACTTTAACATCTCACAGTCAACCCTGCTGCATCTCTGCCTAGTGCTCTTCAGACCCTGCTTTATCTTCGAGAGAAGGTCTGAGCCCACAGTCAGGGTTGTCTGTGACCTGACCTGTTCTGCTTCTGTCTTCCTTGTTTCTATGAAACCTTCACTGCTGGAAAACCTGCTAAAACTTGACAGTGGGAGATCCTGGAAGACATCTCAACCAATGCTAAACCATATGGGTATCAGGCATCCCTGATGTGATGTGATGAAAGGGGGGGCCATATCTGTGGTCTTCTTCCTCCAAACCCACTACTCCAGTATAGTGATGAGAAAGTGACAAATGAACCCAAATTGAGGGACATCCTGCAAAATAACTGGCCAGTGCTCTTCGAAAGGGTCAAGGTTGTAAGAGACAAGGTAATACAGAAGAGCTGTCTTAGACTGGAGGGGACTAAGAAGACATGATGACTACATGAAAAGTGGGAGCCTGGACTGGACTTTGGTGAGTAAACTGAGAAGTCAGAACATAGGTTACTAGTGGTGACCAACATCTATTTCTCAGTCTTGATAAATGCACCCTGGTCATGTGATGCATTTACAGGAGAAGCTGTGGGGAGATTATTCGGGAAGTCTTTGCCACTCTTTGGTAAATCTACAATTATTTCAAAATGAAACGTTAGAAAGCTCCAGATGCTAAACATTCTTTATTGTGTTTCGCATTAGAATCATCATACATGCCCACTGTAATAATTAAAATATGCAGAGATGCATGGTGCCAATAACAACAGCCTTTCCCCACAAAGAGAAGCCTGATTTTGTGTATATACCTCCAGGTTTATGGATACGTTGTCATATATTATTCTCATTATTCTGTCTCACTATATCACACATGGTATACAAGTCTTTCCATCTGCTTTTTCACTTGTTATTCCCCCAGGATGTCTTCTAAGTCAGGCCAGCATTAATGGTCGCAACTGTAAACCCACATTTCTAACAGACTTCTCCATGAGTTTGTAATTTTTGTGTCCCACTTCTCATCAGAGCATATTTGATAGATACTGTATTTACCTAGTAATGTGCTTGGTGAGCAGCTCCTTCCAAAAGTGGAAGAGTTAGTGTTACCTTTTTTTTTGTTCTAAGCTCATCCTTGAATTATCTTCAGTCCGCATTTCCTTTGCAGGAAACTTGTTAAGCCACTTGATCATTTTGTTAGGGTTAGTTTAATGAAAACCAGACTATAATCCACAAATCCACTTACCCTGTCAATGCTCTGAAAGAGAAAGAACCTGTGTGAGTGTGCCCTCTGCATCTCAGGCCTTCCTTCCCCACCCCTGGGAGGGCATGTGGCTGTCCCCACACTCAGGCGTTGCAGGGCTATGCGAGGGTGGCATGTCACCTTTATACGGTATACTAATAAGCTGATTTCTTTTTTTCTTTTTTGAGAAACATTCATATAAAATAGAAGTTCTAATATTTTCTTCTCACACTCTGTGCATAGAAGTTCTAGCATATTCCTGTAACATATTCACCATGGCTTGGCCTGCATGGAGGGTTGGTGCTCCATTTTATGAACCCCTGGGCTGGAGCACCCCATTCTTTACTTAGCCAGTGTGTCCCTGAGCCTTTAGGTAATCCCCTGCTTCCCAGGAAGCTTTGCCTGACTCTCCAGGCTCAACCCCCAACCCTGGTCCCATAGCCACCATGGTGCTGGTCAGTGGGTATGAGTAGTCCGCCTGAGGCCTGGGAGGGTAAGCCCCTGGTCTCTGTGCTTATGCTACCTGGCATCAGGCTTACACTGAAGGAATGGAGAAAGAGTACTACCACAGAAGGTGGTAGTACTGGTGGAGAGAGGTATGGCACAGGCAGGGACAGAAAGGAGTCTATGGTTGTCCTGGCCCCATGCTCCAGCACCTCTAATATCTCCATGTCAGGGAGGATGCCCCCTCCTGCCTCATTTACCCTATTGCCTGAGCCGGAAACCTGAGTCCCTAGGAGTTTTGTTCCTCCTCTACTCACCCATGCCCAGGCACCTGATTCTCCACCCCCCCGGGAGCTCACTTCTGCTCTCTCTTCTCATCCCCGCTGTGTCCCCTCTATATCTCCAACCAGAACTCACCCCACTTGCCTGCTCGGATTCTTCCATGGCTCCCACTGCATTTAGGATAAAAGCAGGAGCCTGATCAGGCATGAGTTGGTCTGCTGGCCCCACCCCCATTTTGGCCCTGCCACTCTCCTCATGTGCTAGCTGTGCACCAGTGCCCTGGCCTCTGCTCCGTCCCTCGAACTCCCACATCCACTTTGTCCTCAGGACCTTTGTACATGCTTGGAATCTTCCCACCTCTGACAGGGCCACCACTACTCAAATATCATCTCAGGATACCTCCCAAACTAGGTCAAGGCCTCCTGTTATAAACTTGATGTGTTCATTTTCCATTAAACTGTTAGTGCTCCAAGGGTAGAACAAGCTGTTTTCCTCACAAAAGTGTCCTCAAGAACCCAGTGAATATTGCTTTAAGGCATGCTTAAATGAAGGGATGGGACATAGTGAGGGGTTAGCTGGGCCAGGGTCTCTCCATTGTAAGAAATAGGAAGTGAGGAAAGGCCCTGGATCCAGGGCTGAAGGTGGCCCCTGCAGTTGAAGATGACATGTGAGATCTGGAGGGTGGGCTGGGCTGGGCTGGGCTGGGAGTTGTACAGGGAGGGCATGATGGTGTGGATAGGGCTGGATGCAAATTTTCTTGGGTGTTCCAGTTTTCCCTCCTCTGAAGGTGTTTCATTTTTGTCACCCACCTTGGCAAAGGTGGCATGGGCAGGCCCCTTTCCTCCCTTTGGAGTACTTGCATGTGACCAAGAGCAAGTGGTGTGTGGCGTGCACCTGTGTGTGTGTTTGTGTGAATCAAATTTGCCTGTCGAGTGAGTTTTGTGTGTGTCTGATTCCATGCAGTTGTGTGTGTATTTGTGTACAAGCAAGTGATTGTTGTGAGATGGTTTGATAGGTGTGGATGTGATTCTGCTTGGTGAGTCTGAGGTGTGTGTCAATGATGATCTGAGTGTGTCTGCAGAAGTGTGGGTGTGTCCCCAGATGGCTGCAGGGCTGTGTATGGGTGATTTGTGGGCTCCACGAGTATCTGGATATTCACTGGCTATTCCATTAGACCTTGCCCTGCTCCCCACTCTCCCCGCACCTAGCAATCGAGGAACTCGAGTCAGCCTGGTGGTTTGGAAGACAAAGAAAGTATCTCTGTGAAGGAAGACATGTGTTTAGAGGGGGAGGGTCTCCAGACCTGCTTAGAGCAGAGCCTTCTTCCTGGCCTTGGGTCCACCATAGGGCTATTTCCCTCAGCTTAAATCTGTCCCTAGAAAGAGGCCTCCTTCAGTCCCTTCCACCCCTGCCTTCCTGCTGGGGCTGGCAAGACCAGGGGCTCACAAACACAATTGCTGCCCCCACACTGCCCTCACCTACCCGGGAGCCCTGTGTGAGCCTCAGCTTGTTGAGGTATGAGGACAAGATGGTGTGAATGGCAGGTGCATCATTTGGTGGGGCTTAGTTCTGTACATTGAGGCCTGACCCTGAGCACATTCAGGTGAGGGCAAACCCATCCTGAGCAAGGTGAGCAGCTCCCAGAGCAATTGGGAGGGCACCCAGATCTGCTCCTCCAGGGATGTGGTTTCCTTCTATGAAAGCCAGAGCCCAAGGATATTCATCTGCAGCACTGGGACAAAGGATTGGCAATCCTGGAAGGCAGGACAGAGAATAGCTCCCAGTGCTTCCCAGGGGTCCTCAATGCTTAGTAAGACCCAGTCTCTTCTGGGGACTTCTGTCCCCTCCCTGATGCTCTTCGTCCCCATGTTCTAGCCATGCTGGCCAACAGGCCAGACTGATTCTTCCTCAGGTCCTTTGCATGCCTCTTCCCTTTGACTGGCAAATGCTTCCTCCAGGTTGCCGTGGAGCTTGCTCCACCACCAGGGCATCACTCAGATGCCAAGGTCTTGGCAAGGCCTGTTGCGGCCTTTCTTTAATGTAACTTGCTTCCTGACCACCCTGTACTCTGCCCCTGCTTTGTTTTACCTACAGTGCTTCTCCCTCTCTAAGAAGATTTTATTTAATGAATTATTTTAAAAATGAAAATAAATTATAAATAAACAATAATGAAGGCAGTTTTATTTAGCACTTACTATCATCTAAGCCCCTGATGCATTTTAGCTCAGTTACCCTCAGCAACTTTGTGATGTAGCAGCTACTATTATCTCCACTTTACACTTGAGGACCCTGAGGCTCAGCATCATGCCCATGGTTCCAGAGAGACTGTCCGTCTTGTTTGCTGCGGTGTCCCTAGCATCTGGCACATAGAAGGGGCCCAAGGAATAGTTGAGAAAGAAAGGATCGTGGCAAGAGAACACAGTCTTCCAGCCCCTGGGAAGAGTCCAGGTGCCTCCCAGTCCACAGCCATCGTCATAGCATTCGCTGGAGAGGCCACAGCTCTAGCTAGGGAGGGTAGCAGGCAGGGATCTTAAGCTGCTTCATGGATTCAATCTAGACTTGAAGACATCCTGTAAAACCTCTGGCTTTGGAGATGGGAACCTGCACACAGAAGCCTTTTTATCTTGCTCTTCTGAGTCTTGCATTCCAGGTTTGGAAACTGCTGAAAATTGCTAAAGATGCTCAATGCTGGTGTTTTTTTTGGTTTTTGGGGAGCACTCAATAAATGTATGGAAAGAATGAATGAATATACTCTTGCTTTTATATACATTTATATCAAACGGAACCAATTTTTTCCAACTTAATAGTGATTTATTAGAGAGGTTGACAAAATAACAACAAAAATAGCATCTTCACTGTTAATTTTCTTTAAAACCTAAATAAAAATCTTTGGGCTGTCCTGATTATTATCCTTATGAATACACATGAATGTAATCAAAGTAAATAAATTAATTTTGCATTCTAGCCTTTGTTTCTTAACTTTTTATTTTGATATAAATGTAGATTTATAGGAAGTTGCAGTAATAATATAAAGAGGTCCTATGTACTTTTCATCCGGTTTCACCAATGGCAACATCTTATGCAACTATAATATAATTAAAACCAGAAAATGACATAACTGTATGCCAGATTTGTGTAATCATCACTGCGATCAAGATACAAAACTGTCCCTCATCATAAAAATCCTCCTTGTGTTGCCCCTTTACAGTCATAGCCCTCCACCATTTCTAACCCTTGGCAACCAGGAACCTACTCTCCATCTCTATAGTCTTGTCATTTCTAGAATTTTATGTCAATGGGATCACATAGTATACATACCTTTTGAGCATGGCTTTTTTCACCCAGCATAAAGCCACTGAAATCCACCCAAGCTGTTGCATGTATTGATAGTTGGTTCCTTTTTATAATTGGTATTGGTGTGTTAGCAGTTTGTTTAAACATTCACCTATAGTAGGACATTTGGATTGTTTCTGGCTATTATAAATAAAGTTTCTATAAACAATTATGTACAGCTTTTTGTGTGGACATAAAATATCACCCCTCTGGGATAGATGCCCAGGAGTATGATTGCTGCACTGTATGTTAAATGTATATTTAGTTTTTAAAGAAACTGCCAAACTGTTGTTGAGTGGCTGTACTGTCCTACATTCCCATCAGCAACCTGAGAGTTCCTATTGCTCCACACCCTCACCATTTGGCATTCTCACTATCTTTTCTCATCTTTTTACTTTCAACCTACCCATCTCATTAGATGTGAAGTGAATTTCATTTTTTTTTTTTTTAGAGGGCAGTGTCACTGGCCCTCATATGTGGGATCCGAACCGGGGCTGCTGGCTTCCCAAGCCAGCCCCCAACCACCGCGCCACTTAGCCAGCCCATGAATTTCTTTTTTATAATTAAAATTCATGGGGTGATAATGGTTAGTAAAACTATATTACATAGATTTCAAGTGTTCAGTTCTGTAATACATCATCCATATATTACATTGTGTGTTCACCACTCCGAGTCAGCTCTTCCATCACCACATAGTTGACCCATTTACCCTCATGTACCACCCCTTACCCGTTGGTAACCACTAAACTGTTGTCTGTGTCTATGAGTTTTGTTCTTTATTTGTTTTTCTTGTTCCTTTGTTGCTTTCAGTTTTATATCTCACATATCAGTGAAATCATATGGTTCTCGACTTTTTCTGGCTGACTTATTTCGCTTAGCGTAATAACCTCAAGATCCATCCATGTTATCGCAAATGACACTATTTCATCTTTTCTTATGGCAGAGTAGTATTCCATTGTGTCTATATATCACATCTTTATCCACTCATTTATCAAAGGACACTTTGGTTGTTTCCATGTCTTGACCACCATAAATAAAGCTGCAATGAACATCAGAGCACATATATCTTAACGGATGAATGTTTTCAGATTGTTTGGGTATATACTCAGGAGAGGAATTGCTGGGTCATATAGTAATTCTATTCTTAATTTCTTGAGGAACCTTCACACTGTCTTCCAAAGCGGCTGTACCAATCTGCATTCCCACCAACAATGTATGAGTGTTCCTTTCCCTCCACAGCCTCTCCAACACTTGTCATTATTTGTCTTGTTGATGATAGCCATTCTCTTTTTTTTTTTTTTGAGGGCAGTGTCACTGGCCCTCATATGTGGGACCTGAACTGGGGCTGCTGGCTTGCTTAATCACCGTGCCACTCAGCTGGCTCAATGATAGCCATTCTAACAGGTGTGAAGTGGTATCTCATTGTGGTTTTATTTGCATTTCTCTGATGACTAGTAATGTTGACCATCTTTTCATATGTGTTTTGGCCATCTGGATGTCCTCTATGGAGAAATGTCCATTCATGTCCTCTGCCCAGTTTTTAATTGGATTGTTTGTTTTTTTTTGTTGCTGAGTTGTACGAATTCCTTATATATTTTGGATATTAGCCCTTTATCGGAGGTGTTGTTTGCAAAAATCTTCTCCCATTCGGTTGGTTGCGTCTTTATTTTGTTGATGGTTTCTTTTGCTGAGCAAAAGCTTTTAAATTTGATATAGTCCCATTCATTTATTTTAGCTTGTACTTCCCTTGCCTTTGAAGTCAAATTCATAAAGTCCTCTTTGAACCCAAGGTCCATAAGTTTAGTACCTATGTTTTCTTCTATGCAGTTTATTGTTTCAGGTCTTATGTTTAGGTCTTTGATCCTTTTGAGTTAATTTTGGTCCACGGTGACAGATAGCAGTCTAGTTTCTTTCTTTTGCATGCAGTTTTCCAATTCTCCCAGCACCATTTATTGAAGAGGCTTTCTTTTCTCCATTGTATGTTTTTGGCTCCTTTGTCAAAAATTACTGTCCACATTAATGTGGGTTTATTTCTGGGTTTTCACTTCTATTTCATTGGTCTATGTGTCTGTTTTTCTGCCAATACCACACTATTTTGATTATTATTGCTCTATAGTACAAGTTGAAGTCAGGGAGTGTGATACCTCCAGCATTTTATTTTTTTTCTTAGGATTACTTTGGTTATTCGGGGTCTTTTGTGATTCCATACAAATCTGATGATTTTTTTTGTTCTATTTCTTTAAAAAATGCCATTGGGAATTGACGGGGATTGCATTAAATCTATATATTGCTTTGGTAATGTGACCATTTTAACTTATGTTGATTCTTTCAATCCATAAATCCAAAATGTCTGTCCATTTCTTTGTGTCTTCTTCAATTTCTTTTAAAAATGTCTTATAGTTTTCAGTCTATAGGTCATTCATATCCTTTGTTAAGTGTATTCCTAGGTATTTTATTATTTTTGTTGCAGTTGAAAAAGGAATTTTGTTTTCTTATTTCTTATTTCTTTTTCAGAGATTTCATTGTTTGTATATAGAAATGAAATGAATTTTTGTATGTCGATTTTGTAGCCGGCAACTTTACTGTATTCGTTAATTGTTTCTAATAGCTTTTTGGTGGAGTCTTTAGGGTTCTCTATGTATAGATAGCATCATGTCATCTGCAAAAAGTGACAATTTAACTTCTTCATTCCCAATTTGGATGCCTTTTATTTCTTTCTTTTGCCTGATTGCTCTGGCTAGGAATTCCAATACTATGTTGAAAAGCAGTGGTGATAGGGGACACCCTGTCTTATTCCTGAACATAGAGCAAAGGGCTTCAGTTTTTTACCATTAATTATGATATTAGCTAGGGTTTGTCATATATGGCCTTATTACGTTAAGGTATTTTCTTTCTATACCCATTTTATTAATGGATGTTGTAGCTTTTTCTGCATCCATTGATATAATCATATGACTTTGGTCTTTTATTTTGTTTATGTGGTGTATCACACTGATTGATTTGCATATGTTGAACCATCTTTGTGCCCCTAGGGTGAACCCCACTTGGACATGATGTATAATCTTTTTTTTTTTTTAAAGATTTTATTGGAAGGGGAAGAGTGTTGGGGAATTGGGGAAGGGGAGCAGTGTTGGGGAATTGGGGAAGGGGAACAGCCAAGTTGTTGTCCTTCAACCTTAGTTGTGGAGGATGCAGCTAGCTCAGCTCAGCTCCTCCAATCGCCATCTGGCTGCCTGTAGGCAGCTTGCAGCTGCTCAGCTCAAGGTGCCGTGTTCAATCTTAGTTGTGGGTGGGCGTAGCCCACTTAGCCCACTACCCCATGTGGGAGTCAAGCCAGAAACCTTGTTGCTAAGAGAGCACATTCTAACCACTTAGCCATCCGGTCACCTGTCGACAGCTCAGGGCAGCTCAACTGTAAGTGCCGTGTTCAATGTTAGTGTGGGTAGGCATAGCCCACCGTCCCATGAGGGAGTGAACCAGCAACGTTGTTAGGAGCATGTGCTTTCACCAGCTGAGCCATCTTGCCACCTGTTGGCAGCTCAGCGGCAGCTCAGCTCGGTCAGGCGCAGCTCACTCGCCCATGTGGGAATCGAACCAGCCACCCTGTTGCTCAGAGCTCGTGCTCTTAACCAACTAAGCCACTCAGCTAGCCCCTGTATAATCTTTTAATGCATTGTTTTAGTCAATTTGCTAGAATTTTGTGTAGGTGTTTGCATCTGTATTCATCAGAGATATTGGTCTGTAATTTTCTTTTTTTGTGTTATCCTTACCAGATTTTGGTATCAGGGTAATACTGGCCTCATAAAATGAGTTAGGGAGTATTGTCTGTTCTTCAGGTTTTTGGAAGAGTTTGAGTATGACAGGTATTAGATGCTCTTTGAATGTGTGGTGGAACTCACTAGTGAAGACATCTGGTCCTGGGCATTTGCTTTTGGGAGTTTCCTTTTTGGGATTCAATTTCCTTACTATTGATTGGTCTACTTAGATTTTCCAATTCTTCATGATTCAGTCTAGGAAGCCTATATGTTTATAAGAACTTGTCCATTTCTTCTAGGTTATTGAATTTGGCGGCATACAGTCCTTCATAGTATTCTTGGATGATTCTTTGTATTTCTGTGGCATCTGTGGTAACTTCCCCTCTTTCATTTCTGATTTTGTTTATTTGTGTCTTTTCTCTTTTTGTTTTAGTGAGTCTAGCCAAGGGTTTGTCAATTTTATTAATCTTTTCAAAGAACTAGCTCTTTGTTGCATTATTTTTTTCTAATGTTTTTTTTGTTCTCTATTTCATTGAGTTATGCTCTGTTTTTATTATTTCCTTCCTTCTGCTGACTATGGGTTTCATTTGTTCTTTTTCTACAATAGTTCTTTAAGGTGTAAAGTGAGGTTGTTTATCTGGAACTTTTTTTTTTCTTGAGATAGGCCTGTAACAATATAAATTTCCCTCTTAAAACTGCTTTTGCTGCTTCCCAAAAATTTTGGTAGGATGTATTTTCATTCTCATTTGTTTCTATATATCTTTTGATCTCTCCTCTTATTTCTTTTTTAACCCAGTCATTCTTTAAAAGTATGTTGTTCAATCTCCACATATTTGTGATTTTTTTCCTGCTTTATTTTTGCAGTTGATATCCAATTTCAAAGCCTTATGATCAGAGAATATGCTTGGTATGATTTCAATTTTCTTAAATTTGCTGAGGCTAATTTTATGTCCCAATATATGGTCTATCCTTGAGAATGTTTTAGGTACACTAGAAAAGAATGTATAGGGCCAGCCGAGTGGCACAGTGGTTAAGTGCTGGCTTGGGAAGCCACCAGCCCCAGTTCGGGTCCCACGTATGAGGGCCAGTGACACGGCCCTAAAAAAAAAAAAAAAAAAAGAATGTATAGTTTGATGTCTTAGGATGAAGTGCTCTATAAATCTCAATTATGTCCATTTCATCTAATGTGTCATTTAGGGCTGATACTTTCTTATTTATTTTCTGTTTGGATGATCTATCCAAAGCTGTCAATGATGTATTTATGTCCCCTACTATAATTGTGTTTTGGTCAATTTCTTCCTTTTAGTTCTGTTGGTAGTTACTTTGTATATTTCAGTGCTCCCTGATTGGGAGCATAAATATTGATGACTGTTTTCTTCTTGTTGTACAGTCCCATTTATCATTATGAAAAGTCCGTATTTGTCTCTTGTTACCTTTTTTATCCTGAAGTCTCTTTCATCTGGTATAAGTATGGCTACACCTGCTTTTCTCTGAATACCATTTGCTTGGAGTGTCATTTTCCACCCTTTCACTTTAAATCTGTATTAGTCTTTGTAGCTAAGATATGTCTCTTGGAGGCAGCATGTGGTTGGGTTTAGTTTTTTGACCCAATCTGCTACTCTTTGCCTTTTTATTGGTGACTTCAGACCATTTACATTTAGGGTGATTATTGATATATGAGGATTTCTTATCATTCTATCTTTTGTTTCCTGGTGGCTTGGTGTCTCCATTGTTTCTTTGCCTTTTTGTTGGTCTTTGTTATTTTAGTGTGGCAGTATTCTGATTTTCCTCTCTGTTTCTTCTTTTTTTATGTTATATATTTCAGTTTTGTATTTTTTTGTGTGTGGTTACCATTAAATTTATGTATAAGAAAGTTTCATATATATGGTAGTCCTTTCTTCAGCATGCTTTTTATCTCCATTCTCTTTTACAGGTTCAGATCATTACTCTCTCCCCTTTTATGTTTTTGTTGTCACAAATTATCCCTACTCATGCTGTGAGTTGATTCTGAGTTACAGTAGCAAGTTGTCTTTTTCCTTTAAAAAAATTTTTTTTTTTACTCTTTATATTATGATTAAGCGTATACTGCCATTATTTTGTGTAGGGGTTGCCATTTCCTGCTTCTGTTTGTCTGTTCATAATACTGCTCATGGTTTCATATTCATTTGCTTTTTTGTTTCAGGTCAAATAGTCTCCTTTAGTATTTCTTGCAGTGCAGGTTGTGTGTTTGAAAATTTTCTCAGCTTCTGTATGTCTGGTAAGGTCTTTATTCCTTCTTCATAACTAAAGGATATCTTGCTGGATATATTATTTTTGACTCATAATTTCTCTCCCTCAATAGTTTGAATATTTGATTCCACTACCTCCTGGCTTGTAGAGATTCTGCTGAAATATCTGATGGTAATCTGATGAGTTTTCCTTGTAGGTTACCATTTTCTTTTTCCTGGCTGCCTTAAGAATTCTTTTTTTTGTGGTTAATTTTTGACAGCTTCAATACAACGTGCCTTGGAGAATGCCTATTGGGATTGAGGTAATTAGGTGTTCTATTTGTTTCTTAGGTTCAAGGATCCAGATCTTTCCACAAGTTTGGGAAGTTCTCATCAACTATAGGCTTGAATATACTCTCTGTTCCCTTCTCCCTTTCTTCTCCTTCTGGTATGTCCATTATTCTTATGTTGCTCTTTCTGATAGAGTCAGAAAGTCTTGTAGTGTTCTTTCATTCTTTTAACTCTCAAGTCTCTCTGGTTTTCCATCTGTAATTTCCAGATTTCTATCTTTGATGTCACTGATTCTTTCCTCCATCTGGTCAGCTCTATTACCCAAGCTGGTATTTCATTCTTTATTTCTTTTATTGAGTTCTTACTCTCCAGAAATTCTATTTGGTTCTTTTTAAATTTTCAGTCTCTTTGGTAAGATGTTCATTTTGTTCTTTGATTGTGTTTCTGAATTCATTGAACTGTTTGTGTGTGTTTTATTGCATCTCGTTGAGTTTTTTAAGAACTGCAATCTTGAATTCTCTGTCATTTAAGTCACATATTTCCATATCTCTAAGTTCATTTTTTTGGAGACTTTCATTTCCTTTCTGAGCTGCTTGGTTACCTTGTTTCTTCATGGCAATTAATGAATTATTATTCTCTTACTAGGCATGTGGAGGAGTGGGTTCTGCAACAGGTTGACAGGAAGAGGTTTTTCTTTTGCTTTCCAGTAGGTGTTCGTAGAATGTTTTATTTTCTCTCCTACTGCAGCCTTTTATTCCCTCTCATGCTGTAGTGTTATATGTTCTCTGCACTATTCCAGCTTCTCCTACAATCGGAGGATTCCATGGAAGGTGGGCTTCTCCTCTGTAAACAGGCTGCCTGGATCTCAGGGCACCACCTCTGTGGGGGGATGTGGAGAGCTTCTGAAGTCCCAAAACTCTTTTTGCAGCCATATTTAGAGCCTGTGTGTTTCAGTGGCTCTTGTTACCCCCTGCAGGGATCCACCCAGATAGGTGGGGCCAACGTGGGGTGGGTTGTGAGAGGTGGCTCTGAGCAATGAATGGCGACTTCCAGTCTACAGTTGTCTTGCCCCTACCACTCCTTCTGTTTCACTGGAATTAGTTGTGCTGAGAGTTTGTGGCTGCAGAGCTGTAGTTCTTAGAGCTGTAGATATTCTTTTTTTTTTTAATCTGACATTGCTACTGTTTCTTCTGGAGTTTGCTTCTAGCACTGGGAGGGTGGAGGTGGGGCAAGCTCTGGGAGGCTATGAAGGGGTCGACCAGGCTCTATGCCTATGTCTTCATTCCTCTGCTTGGCAGTGAGGGCTTAAACCACCTTTCTTGCCCTTCTTCCTACAGTCTTTGCTTCATGGTCTCTGTCATGAGTGTTGGGTTCAGCCATGTTATATTCTGATCCCTCAGGTGGGACTGTAGGCAACAAGAGATGTGCTTCCCTCTCCCACGACTGTGGTAAGCTCTGGACTGCAGGGAGCTTCTAGCTTAGGTTTGCACCCTTTGGCCAGTGGCCCATGTCTTGGCACTTCCCCCTTCCCTTCTTCCCTGCTCACCCAATTTACCCACCTTTAGATGATTTCATGCCTGTGTGCCATGATGGAAGTCCTTTGTTAAATTATAACTGTTCAATTTCTTGTAAATTCCAGGAGAGATTTCAAGAAGCACTCCTCACACCACCATTTCTGTGATATAATCTGTGAAGTTCTTATAGACAGCATATTGTTAGGGTTATTTTGGAGGGAAAGGAGGTTCCACTCTACAAATCTCTATCTTTTAATTGGTGTTTTAGACCATTTACATTTAATGTAATCATTGATATGTTAGGGTTTAAGCCTGCCATTTTTTTTTAAATCTTTTGTTTGTTTCCCTTATTTTTAATTTCTTTCTTTTCTTTTCCCTGCCTTCTTGTGGGTTACTTGAACCTTTAAAAAAATTCCATTTTTGACTTATATAGAGAGTGCCAAAAATGTATACACATTTTAAGAAAAGAAAAAACTGTATTAAAATTACACTGATGATAATCACTTCGAGCACCTCTTGTAATTGCGGAAGTCAAACGTGACTTGTATTCATCTTTCATTATTGGTATATATTGAGTATTACAATTTTAATACAGTTTTTTCCTTTCTTAAAATATGTATACAGGGGCAGCAGAGTGGCTAAGTTGGTTAAGAGTTAGCTTAAGAGCGCAAGTTCTGAGCAACAGGGCTGCGGTTTCAATTCCCACATGGGCCAGTGACACTGTGCCCAAGCTGAGCTGCTGCTGAGCTGCCAACAGGTGACAGGATGGCTCAGCTGGTGACAGCATGTGCTCCTAACAACAAAACTGCCTATTTGATGGTGGGCCATGCCCGCCTGCAACTAAGACTGAACTTGGCACCTTGAACTGAGCTGCCATCCTGATGGCTCCGTGAATAGAGCACACGTTCTTAACAACAAGGCCGCTGGTTCTACTCGTGCATAGGATGGTGGCTACATCCACCCACAACTAAGATTGAACAGAGCACCTTGAGCTTGGAGGCCATGCACTGCCGAAGGGAAGCCAGATGGCGACCGGCACCTCCACAACTAAGATTGAAGAACAACAACTTGGCTGGTCCCCCTCCCCAATTCCCCAACATTGCTCCCCTCCCCCAATTCCCCAACATTGTTCCCCTCCCCCAATTCCCCAATTTAAAAAAAATGTGTATACATGTTTTTAGCACCCTCTGTACAAAGTGTTTTTCAGTGTATCTCTTTATATAGATTGTTTTAATGATATTCTAGGTATTATATTATACATAGATAAATTATCACAGTTTACTAATGTTGACATTTTATCAGTTGGAGTGAAGTATATAAACTTAAGTTTGTTGATGTCCCTGTACTCTCCCTATTTTTTTTTTTTTTTGAAGGCAGTGTCGCTGGCCCTCACCTGTGGGACCCAAACCGAGGCCGCTGGCTTCCCAAGCCAGTGCTTAACCACCACGCCACTCGGCCGGCCCTCTATTTTTAACATTAGTATTTCCTCTATATACATTGAGAATCACATTAGATAGTGTTATAATTTTTGTTTCAATTGCTGAATAACTTAGAAAACTTAAGAGGAGATGAAGTCTCTTGTATTTGTCCCTATTTTTGCTCACTGTGTTCTTTCTTCCTGACTGATGTTCCAAGACTTGCTTTTATAATTTTCTTTTTGTTTGAAGATCTTTCTAATCATTCCTTTAGGGTAGAGCTGATGGTGACAAATTCTCTTAGTTTTCTTGCTTCTGTGAATGTCTTGATTTTGCCTTCATTTTGGAAGGATATTTTCACTGGATATAAGATTCTGGGTTGACACTTTTTTCAGCCCTTGAAAAATGTGCCATCAGGCTTTTCAGCACAGGAAAAATGTGCCATGGTTTTCGATGAGAAATATGTTGTCATTCAAATGATTTTTCCCTTATATGTAAGATGCCATATGTCTCTCACTGCTTTCCAGATTTTTTTCTTTGTGTTTGGTTTTCATAAGTTTTAATATGTTACATCTCAGCATAAATTTCTTTTGGTTTATCCTGTTTGAGGTTGACTCAGCTTCCTAGGTTTGTGTCCTTTGTCAAATTTGGGCATTTTTAGCCATTGGGTTTTTGTTTTTGTTTTTGTTTTTTAAAGTTTTCCAATTTTAAGAAAACTTTTTTTTTTTTCCTTTCTGGGACTTTGATCACACAAATATTGAATCTTCTGTTATAGTCCTTTAGGTCCATAAGGGTCTGTTCTTTTTTTTTTTTTTTTTAAAGATTTTATTGGGGAATCGAGGGAGGGGAACAGCGTTGGGGAATCGGGAAAAGGGAACAGACAAGTTGCTGTCTGTCTTTTTGTTCTTCAGTCTAGTTGCGAAGGACGTTGCTTCCCTGGCCCATGTTGGTATCATCATTGCGCTCTTCCCAGATGAGGCAGATCAGTCGCCGGCCTCTGGATGGTCCCTCACCTCTGGATGGTCGCTCACCGTGGCTATTGGCAGCTCACGCTGGCTGCCAGCCACTCACGCTGGCTGCAGGCTGCTCACACTGGCTGCCGGCCATTCTCAGTAGCCTATGGCAGCCCACTGCAGCAGGGGCTGCAGCCTACACCGTCTTCGGGGCTCTCACAGCCCAGCTCCAGGTGGAGCTGTTGTTACCTATAGAGGGCAGTGTCACTGGCCGTCATATGTGGGATCTGAACCAGGGCCGCTGGCATCCCAAAACCAGCTCTTAACCAATGCGCCACTCGGCCAGCCCTCTGTTCATTTTTTAAAAAAGTTTTTTCACTCTGTTGTTCAGATTGAGTGATTTCTACTGTTTGATCTTTAAATTCACTGATTCTTTTCTTTGTTCCCTATGCGCTAATGTTAAGCCCATCCTTTGAGTTTTTACTTGTGGTTATTGTATTTTTCAGTTCTAAAATTTCCATTTAGTTCTCTTTACAGCTTATGTTTCTTTGCTGATATTTTCTTTTTTTTTATTTGTGTCAATTGTGTTTGTTGTTTAAATGTTTTTCTAATGGTTGCTCTAAAATCTTTGTCAGGTAGTTCTAGTATCACTATCATTGTGGTTGGTTTCTCTTGATTGATTTTTTTCTCATTCAAGTTGAGCTCTACCTAGACCTTGGTATGGAGAGTGATTTGCTGTTGAAACCTGGACATTTGAAGACTTATGCTATGAAATTCTAGACCTTATTAAAATCTTCTGTCTTAGCTGGACTCCTCTGACACTGTTCTGGTGGGGAAGGTGGGATGCCACCTCACTACTGTCAGGTGGGGCAGGGGCTGGGCTGAAGTGTGGAGAAGCCGGTGTCCAGGCCAGAGGAAAGCCAGTCCTTGGGTTCACTGACACTCATCTCCAATTCAGGTTACCTCCACACATTCAGGATTTGTCCTTCCAAATTATTCTCCTCAAATTTCCCAAAGACCCTCCATTTCATCCTGGCCAGAGTCCATCCTATCCCACTCTGGCATGCAAAATGTCACTTCCACACCATTGACCAGGCCGTTCAATTCTTCAAGAAACCTCTTCCTCCTCTTCTGTGCCCAGATGCTACATAATTTGTAGGCCACCTGCACTTACCAAAACCTCCTTCCCATGGTGCCTTGCAGTTCTGAGGGTATTTCAAGCCATCACAGAATAACAAGTATGGTTACTGCTTTGGCATCTCTTGCTTACCTTGCTGGATTCCTGCCAAGCTCACATATTAATTTATGTGAATTCATGTTCTTTTTGAGAGGGAGAGATCTGGTTTTTTGTTTTTCGTTTTTTTCTTTTTAAAAACCTGTTGGCCTTGCTCTTTTCCCTAGTAGATCTTGACCATCCCATGGAAAGGAAGACCATACCCTAAAAGCAAATAGAATCACATGAGTTAATTAAGGGTTAATTTAGAATTAAGAATTTATAAAATTCCAGGTCCTATAGTTTTAAGGAATTTTTTTTTTCCTCCTGTAAAATGAAACTGTTGGGTAAAATGAGACTCCCTCACATATGGTCTCACTCAGGATTTCATTCTCATTTCACATGTGCGAACACTGAGTTTCTGCAGTGTAAGAGACTTGCTTAAGCAGGTCATGATGAGCACAATCAATGAACATTCAGCTCAGGATACAGACGATGGCTTTGTGTTTGCTCCACTATCTTGTGGTCCATGGTGGCTGCTCTACCTCCAGCCATCACATCTCTATTCTTGCCAGTGGGAAGGGGAATGCATAATTTTTTTTTATTAAGAGCACAATTGCAAGTTTCACACATCATTTATATTCACCCGTTGGTCAGCATTTATAGACACATGGCAACATCTAGCTGCAAGGAATGCTGGGAAAAGTAGTCTTTATTCTGGGAGTCCCTGTATCAGCTAAAAGTTCCAAGTACTGTTTCCATGAGAGAGAAGTTGAGAATAGATATTGGGGAATAATGAGCAGTTTCTGTTTATCTTCTAATAAATGTGACAAGTGCAGCACTTGTCATGTGTAGTCTGTTGACTTATTCCAGAACACACCGAGCACCTACTCCGGGGGAGGCCCCCGTATTAAATAAATATATGTTAAATACTAAATGGCACATGAAGGTCAGAAAGGGGGGAAATAACATGTATTGAAGACTTTCTATGTCCTAGGTTAGAAACTTTGCATACATCATCTCTTTTAACCTTATAATTCTGTATGGCCATTGTACATCTGAGGAAACTGAGTCTCAGAGAGATGAAGTATGTCTTAGGTCAGGTTCCCTGGGAAATACATTGTGAAATCGAGGTTTGTTAGGGGGCAGACATAAGATCGATGCTGGCAGGGAGTAAGGGAAGCAGGCTGGGCAGAAAGAGCACTTGGACTACCATGCAGATGCAACAGAGGCTTCAGGCCATACCCAGTTGTCATGGCCTTTCAGAGTTGTCATTCTTTCTTAATTAAGAGGACTTTAAACTCCTCATCAGTCACTGGATATGAAGTGGCCATCACCATTCCCCTTCCAGGAGGGGCATGACTTTGGGCAAAGCAGCTGACATCAGTCAAGGGCAACTCTTAGGGATTCAACCATCAGCTATACAACTTCATCATTCCAAGCCTGGGGGAAATAAGTGCCTTGGTCTGAAAGTGGGGATTGGGCTATACATGACAGAGTCCCCAACAAAAATGGCTTACTCAAGATCATAAAGCTTGTTGGTTCAAAGCTGAGATTCCAGGCTGGCCAAGTGGCTCAGTTGGTTAAGAGTGCGAGCTCTGAGCAACAGGATTGCTCATTCGACTCCTACAAGGGCCAGTGAGCTGTGCCTGAGCTGGGCTGCCACTGAGCTGCCAACAGGATGGCTCAGCCGGTGAGAGCACATGCTCTTAACAACAAGGTTGCCTGTTCTACTCCCGCATGGGATGTGGGCTACGCCAACCCACAACTAAGATTGAACACAGCACTTTGAGCTGAGCAGCTGCGAGCTGCCAATGGATGGCTACTGGGGCCGGCTGAGTGGCGCGGTGGTTAAGCACTGGCTTCGGAAGCCAGCAGCCCCGGTTCGGGTCCCACATATGAGGGCCAGTGACACTGCCCTCAAAAAAAACCAAAAAAAAAAAAAAACAATGGATGGCTACTGGACTTGGAGCTGAGCTAGCTGTGCTCTCCACAGCTAAGACTGAAGGACAACAACTTGGCTCTTCCCTTTCTCCAATATTGTTCCTCTTCCCTAATACCCCAATAAAATCTTTAAAAAAGAAAAAGAATACAATGAACTGTTACCTTTAAAAAAAAATCAACTGAGATTCCAGTTTAATTTTGACTCCAAAATTCATGTTTTTTCTCATGTCCCTTGTTGCTGCCTCCCAGGGGGTCACCCAGAGGTGGAAGGTTTTGACAGGGGTAGGACCTGAGGACCGCAGTCTCTCCTGGAATGCTGCTCCTGAGGACAGGGTAAGACAAAGTCCTCCCTGTTCTTTGACCCAAAGACAGCTCCACCCTCATCTCCCTTCCCTCCGAACCCTCAGTATGTCCCAATGTCACGGCCCTCCTTACTGTGCCTTGGAATATCCCATGCTCATCCCAGGCTTAGAGATGTCATTTGCTGTCCCTTCTACCTGGAGAATGCCTTGTCCATCTTTCACATGGCTGGCTGCTCCAGGTCATTAGGATTCCAGCTCAAATTTCACCTTACTCATTACTTTATCTAAAGTCATTTCCTTGCCCTGTCCTTTTCTATCCTGTCTACTGTTATGTTATCTTTCTAGCATTTAGGACTCTCTAAAATGACCTTTTATTAGATTACATGAGTATAGTCTGTCTCCCCTAGAATGTGAATGCCATGAAGGCAGGGATTTTTCTCCCTAACACCTAGCTCAGTGCCTGGCACTTAGTAGGTGCTCAATAAATATGAATTGGGTAATTGAATGAAGGAACAAATGATTAGAAAATATATAAATAACCCTAGTTCAGGGCAGAAAAAACACTAGTCCAGGGCAGAAAGAACCCTATAAGGGACTGCCCACTGCTCAGGGTGTTTGAGGAGAGGGGAGTCCTTGCTTCAACTGCCTTAAAGAGGTAGAGCAATGTCAACCTTAGGGGGGATGTCAACTCTGACTCAGTTTCCCCAATAAGCAAGGGGGTGATGTGGACTTTCCATGTCCTAGGAAAAGTCTTTGAATTATTTTTAAAAAGTATATGCAGTGGGGAGAACACATTGCCAGAGATGAGCTGACCCAGGTTCAAATACCAACTCCGCTCTCTCTCTCAACACACCCCCCGGACCTCCTGGAATCCCAGTGTCTGCATCTGTCAATGGGTTTGCTCCCTGTGGTGCAAATGAAGTAAAATGAGATGGTATGGGGTGTATTTGCTTGCTAAGGCTACCATAACCAAGTATCACAGGCTGGGTGGCTTAAACAACAGAAATTTATTTCTCACAGTCATGGAAGTTGGAAGTCCACGATCAAGGTGTTGATAGGGTTGTTTCTTCTGAGGCCTGTCCCCTTGACTTATAGATGGCTGCCTTCTCCCTGTATGTTCACATAGTCTTACTGTTGTGTGTGTGTCTGTGTCCAAATTTCCTCTTTTAAAAAGAACATCAGTCGTGGGCTGGCCGAGTGGCACCGTGGTTGAGTGCTGGCATTGGAGGCCAGCGGCCCCGGTTCAGGTCCCACATGTGAGGGCCAGTGACACTACCCTCAAAAATAAATAAATAAATAAATAAATAAATAAATAAATAAATAAATAATAAATAAATAAATAAAATTGGCATCTTGGGAACGTGTTTAAAAAAAAAAAAAGGACACCAGTCATATTGGAGTATGTTCATCCTCATGACCTCATTTCACCTTAATTACCTCTTTAAAGGCTGTGTCTCAAAATACTGTCATATTCTTAGGTACTTGGAGTTAGAAATTCAACATAATTTTTACAAGGACAAAGTTCAGCTCATAAAATGTGAAGATAAGCTCCGTCCAAGGTTGAGAGAGGCCATGGCATGTCTAGGTTTTCTTTTCTTTTTCTTTTTTTAGGATTTTGACATGTTAAAAAATGATGACATGCCTCCGTGGCTTAAAAAGTTAGTCTATATTTTAAATGGTTACTTTAACAAATTAGTACTTTAAACACACTTCACACAAATAATTCATCACAATTATGCTAACAACAAGATAATTCCAATATTTTAAATAAAATATTCAGTGAATGCATTACAGATAATTTGGTCTGGCCATAGGACATGATTTTTAAGTTTTGTGATGAGCAGCTTCTTCTTTTAATCTTATTATGCATCTCAGTATTTAAGGATTAAATAGTCTAAACTTTTGACTCCTTGAGTATGGGTGGCCTTGCCAGGCACATCCCCAACATTACTGTGCAGACAAACTTCTCCTGGACTGTTAGGGCATGGGCCTCCCTCTGCCTCCTTCTCTGCAGCCTGCAAAGCCTCTGCCCAGGTTGGCAGCCCTGTGGCCAGGAAAGCTGCTCAGGGAATGGGAGGGAAGCCAGGCCCCACTTCGGTAGCATCGCCATGGCAACCCTTTCCCTACTCGATGAGACCCGGGCATCTGTGGCCATGGAGATTGGCCCTATCACTGACACATCTTCATAGCAACCAGAGAGGGTGCCAGCTCAGCTGGGCCTTGCTTCAGGAGAGCAGGTACACTTAAAGCTTTTATAAATCATTAAGAAAAAGATAAGCACCTTGATGGGAAAATGGACAAAGGATTCAGACAAAAAGCAAAACCACAAGCGTCTAATAAATATATGACAAGTGCTCAACACTACCAGTGATCATAGAAATGCAAATGGAAACAAGCTGCTTTTTTAAAAAACCAGCATAAGTGGCAAGAGTTGAGGAAAACAAAAAGATAAGCCCCAGTGTTGGTGTGTGTGTAGGGAAATGGGGACTTGCAAACTGCTGGTCCGAGTGCACATTTGTAGAACATTTCGGGTGGGAGGCTATTTGGCAAATGATTAAAAGGCTTTTGGGGCCCGCCGAGTGGCACGGTGGTTAAGTGCTGGCTTGGGAAGCCAGCGACCCCGGTTCGGGTCCCACATATGAGGGCCAGTGACACTGCCCTCAAAAAAAAAAAAAAAAAGCCTTTAAAATGTGCATACCTTTTGAACCAACTATTTCAGTTCTAGTAATTTATTCCAAGGTAATGTGAGTAAAGATTTAGCTACAAGTGTGTTCCCTGTAGGGGCAATTATAATAGCAAAAAAATTAGAAACAACCACAATCTGGAAAAAAGAGTGATTAAATAATCTATTTTGCATTCATACAATGGAATGCTATACAACCATTATGAAATATTGTAGAAGACCATTTAATGGCATAGAACTCTATATACAATAATGCATTAAGTGGAAAAGAACAGATTATAACAGACGTATAACATGTGGTGGTTTAGAGTAGAAGAGCACTGAAGGTCCTTTTCCCAATGTAAGCACAAATGTTCAGCACTCTCTGTACCCTGGCAAGAGACATCAAGGCTCAGGAAAACTCTACGCACAGTTCATGGAGAGAACTTCCAGAAGTTTCTGTGCACATGACAACGTGTTTGAATGTGCATCATGGAGGGTCAGCACAGTACAGGGGACGCAGGGTCTCTGGAGCCTAGGTTGAATCTTGACACTGCCACTAACTGTGTGACTTGAGAACAGTCTTTCCTCGAGAGCTTGTCATCAGGTTGAGGGAGAAGTCACTGCTCCATTGGCCACCCCATCTCAAGCCATCTGTTTCCAAACCAGACTCAGTTGAGTGAAGGGGATAAATCACGAAGCGTCAAAAAAATTTATTTTCAAGGCAACTTGCTTGCATGAGAACAATCAGCTCTAATGTAGGGCATTTAAAAATTTTTAAATATTTTGTTTTATTTGTTGTAAAATACACATAAAAATTTTACCATCTTAACAATTTTTAAGTGTACAACTCAGTGATATTCAGTACACTCATACTGTTCAACCATTTGCAGAACTCTTTTCATCTTCTGAAACTGAAATTCTATGCATATTAAACACTAGCTGCCCATTCCTCCTCCCCCAGCCCCTTACAACCATCATTTTATGTTCTGTCTCTGAATTTAACTACTCTAGGGACCTCATATACGTGGAATCATATGATATTTGTCTTTTTGTGACTGGCTTATTTCACTTAGCATAGTGTACTCAAGGTTCATCCATATTGTAACATGAGTTAGAACTTCCTTCCTTTTGTAGGCTGAATAACATTTCATTGTGTGTATGGACCACAATTTAATTATCCTGTCCTCCATAGATGGACACCTGTGTTGTTATGTCTTTAAGCTATTGGGAACAACACTGCCATGATCACTGCCATTCCAATGTATGTGCAAATATCTCTTGGGGACCCTATACAGGGTACATAAAACTAGAAATGGTGATTGGGATGAGCCTTGATTCTCATATGAAGGCTAGCATTGAGGGGTCAGTTGGATAAAACAAGGAAAACAAGGAGACACATGTGGCAATCATCCAGAAGAAAGCTCCAATTCATGAGAGAGCTTGGGAAGACCATAAGCTTGAGGAAAAACATTTTATCTTTTACTCCTATGCTTAGTGTGCTCAAAGATTGCTGCATAACAATTTAAACAGTCATCAGAAAAGTAAAAATAGTGAGAAGGTATTTAGAAATAATGATCGTGAGAAACCTCTCAGAACATTCCCTTTACTCAGCATAAAAGAACTCAAAGAGAAGACAAATCCTGTATTATTTTTGGTAGCCACAGTACATGCATACATGAGACAATTTACAGAGAGTGAAATATTATATTCAAGGTCTGTGGCAACTTTGGAACCACAGTATTAGTGGACATTGGGGAATCTGTGTGGAAGAGAGTCCAGATAAATGATGAACTCCATTTGAAGTCTGCTGTACTGCTTCTGATCTTTACTGGCTTCTGCCAGCTTATTATTTGTCTTCTTTGTGTATCTACATCTTTATGGAGCTCTTATATCTACTTTGTACACTTGTTTTATACTGGCAGAAACTTTTAGGTCTTGGAAATTTATGATGCAAAAATAGGTATCTGTATTCTTCTGCTGATCAGGAGCAATATTTATAGTGAATGGTATTTGTCTGCCATGTGTTTTTCTGTAAGATTTATCATTTTTCATTTATTATAATATATTTATAAATATCTGATACCAATTATTTTTGATTACTTATCTCTGCATAAGGAAGTTTTTCATGGATGAGCTATTTATTGCAGGTTCAATGGAGGAGAGCCAGGTTTGTACTCAGGGCTGGCTGCAATTAATGTGTGTGTATCTTTCAGTGTTGACTTGTCCCGACCCAACAGTGCAGTTCCCTGTAGGTCCGGCCACAGAACAGATTCTCTCTTTTTCATGTAGTCACATGGCCTGGTGGTTTGTTGCAAATATGTTCTCCCTCTGCCTGGGACTGATTGTGGAATTCAGCCCACTGGTTTTCAGACCCAAACCGAGTACAGAGAAGATAATGCACTTTTTTTCTTTATCAAATATGATTTTGGTCTTCTTTAGTTAAGGATTTGGGTTCTCACTTGGATATGTGTACCTTGTCAACTCTTTCTGGTACCTATAGCCAAGAGCACTGTTCTCTGTTTTCTCCTATCTGTTCAATTTTTACTGCTTTTTATACTTCACCTTTTTGATTTGGCATTTCACTTAATCCAAATTCTGATCAAGGTTAAAGTTTGATTTTCTTGCAGTTTCTGAGAGATTTCAGTGAGAAGGGGAGAACACCAATTTAACGGGGCTGTTTTTAAAAATATTGTTTGTAATTTTTAATATTGTAATACGTTTTCTTTCAATCAATGTCATCCAATTTATCTATCATATTTGGTGTAGGTGATAAAACATATTCATAATTAGGTCTTTAGAGAGTACAATTTCAAGAAAAATTTATAGGTTATTCATAGAGGTTAAATGATACTGTTTTATTTTAGAAGACAGTGTAGCTTTCATCACTGCATAGCATGTTACTGTTTTCACAGTCTAGCAATACGGCTTCTTAGTTGGAAAGCTCAGGAACCAACTTTAACTGATTTATTAGGAAATAGAACTTGTTAAAAAATAGTGGGCATCTCACAGAATTATAAAAATATACACAGGATCATTTTCAGGGCTAAATCTCTGGACACGACTTCCAGAATCCTGCTGCAGCACCTGCTACCAGGCCCCCAGCCTACATCTGTGCATCTTGGCAGAGTCTGGGTCATGTGTTCTCACCAGCTCTGAAGGAAGCTGAGAAGAGGGACCTTGGTTTCTTAGCTGTATTTCTAAGTAGTCAGTGTGTTCTACCCCCTGCCCAAACTCATAAGGTGCTGATTTTTCAGTCATAGGAGGTTGTCGTAATAAGCCTGGGCTGCTATAACAAAGATATCATAGGATGGGTGACTTAAACAACAGACATTGATTTTCTCAGTTCTGGAGTTTGAGAACTCTGAGAATAAGGTGCTGGCCAATTTGGTTCTGGTAAGGGCTCTCTTCCTGGTCTGAAGACTGCTGTTTTCTTGCTGTGTCCTCACATGGTGGAGAGAGAGATCATCTCTCTTGTGTCTCTTCTTATAAGGGCACTAATCTCCTCATGAAGGCTCCATCCTCAGGACCTAATGACCTCCCAAAGACCCCACTTCCTAATATCATCACAGTGGGGGTTAGAGTTCCAACATATTTATTTGGGGGTGACAAAAACTTCAGTCCATAGCAGAGGGTGATTTATTTGCTAAGTAGCAAAACAAATAGGTTTCCTTCACTACACTGTCTTTGACCACCCATATTAGCATGCACTTTACTTTCCACACTTTCACGTATTTAAATGTACATGTGTATTTGCTGCTGACACAATACAACTCTCTTATTACAAAAAAGTATTCACCCTTTCAGAAAAGGGTCCCCCAAATTTGCAAACAGATGAGTCCATGTATAATAAGCTCAAGGTCTCAGGAGATGCCCATTGCTTCTCTGGTGAAATTTCTTTACAGACAAAAGGTTCAGATGCTGGGTATCCAAAAAACAAAACAAAAGCAAAAATAGAAGAGTCCTAACAGTGGGTCTAGTTATCAATCTAAAAACAGGGCTTTAGTGAGTCCCTCTGACTATTTCCAGTACATTTTGGGGGAAGCTTTCTTTTAAAGGGTTTTATAGACCGTAAATAAATTGGTGAAGGAGTAAGCATTCACTGACTAAAAGAATTTTAATCCTCACTTATAATTCATTTGGCATCTAATCAAATAAGTGATTTTGTCTATGACATAAGAATTGTTTTGTTCCATAAACAAACACTTTTTCCTAGCTCATTCTTGGTGCTATAAGAATAAGATAAAAGAATCTCGGTATTATAGCAAGGAAGGTAATGATATGTAACCCACTGGGGATGCAATCACATCATGATTAATTTTTTCAAGGTGGTTATATCATTTGTTCTTGGGTCTTAACATGGTTTGTGTTCTCATGAATATTCACTCTGAGGTCAAGAAGTTTTTCATAATGGTAGCTTTTCTTTTCCAGTGGTAACTCCTGGGATAAAACTGTTAGGTCAAGTTCTTGAAACTATTCAGTCCCCTTGGCTCCTCTTTCTTATCCAGGTGACACAAGTTTACTTCCTGATGGTACTGGCTTAGTTCTGGATTGTTGATATCCATAGACACCTACTGGTTGGGGAGTCATCTGCCATCAGCCATCTTCTCTCTCCCCCATGTCCTATATTTGCTTTGCCTCCACTCATTCCCCGCCAGCCCCCAGCAGTGCCCTGCCATCTGAGAGGACAAGGACAGCATTACAGACAGCATCACAGACAGCTGGCCAGACACAACCCCTGATAGTAACTAACTGAATTTTCTGCTCTTTCAAAAGTATTGAGGCCCTGCCAACAACATGAGTTGGTAGTGTTCTCCTTAATAAAATAGAATATGTCCACAGGATTATAAATGGAACGTGTTGCAAATCCAGTGGTAGGACTTGGGTCAACAGAGAACCATGCTGAGTTCTGTTCAAGATGGCAGAGTAGGTAAATGTGCTTATCTCCTCTAATGACCACATCAAAATTACAATTAAACTACAGAACAACCATCACTGAGAACTGCCTGAAGTCAAGCTAAACAGAAGTTCTACAACTAAGGATATACAGAAAAAGCCACCTTGAGACTGGTAGGAAGGGCAGAAATGCAGGGCAGGCTGGTCCCACACTTGTGTGTGGGGTTAAAAATTGGGAGGGATATTTTGGCTGTGGAGATCCTCCTAGAGGTGCAAGGGGTCCCCACAACTTCTGGCTGTGAAAACCAGCAGAGATTGTAGCTGAGTGAGATGGAGGGTGGCTGGAGTCCCAGGGGTTCCTCTTAAAGGGCCCATGCACAGACTTACTCACTGACTGACTCACTCACACTCAGCTCCAGCTCTGGGGCAGCAGCCTGAAAGACACCAGGGACATATAGGGAGTAACTGAGTTGTCTTGTTGCAGGGCAAGGGCTGGAGGGGCAGCTTTCTTCCAGAGAGAAATGCTGGCAGAATCAGTTATTTCTTTGTTGAGCCCTACTCCCTCTTGGCATGCAGATGCAGAGGGTCACTATATCCGAGTCTCCATCAACCTGGCTAACAGGTTTGCCCCACCCTGGTGATTCCCTGAGACCCTGCCCCACCTACTTGCAGACCTATCCAAGCTGCTTCCAGTGACTTTTACATACAAATGACCTATGTTGGTTCATGCTGTGGACTTTTCCAAAATCTCTCAGAAGTTGACAAAACCCAAACATTCAGCATCTGACCTCAGACTGCCCCCATACCTCTTGCTGAGCAGCCTCAAGTCCAGTGCTAGCAACAGCCAACCTTGGTTTGTGGCTTGGCCTTTCTCACGCCTCTCCAAGTCCAGAGTAAGTGGCTAACATCTGTGGATTGCTTTGTGTTCATTACAGGTGGCCCTGGGCAGGGCACAGACTGGGGCTGAACTTGGCCTGTGGTGGGGCCCCTCCCACAAGGCCCCAGGGCTGGCACATCTGGTGGATGGCTTTGGACTGAGCCAGAGCACTACCAAGCTGCCTCACTGGGCAACCCACTCAAAGCACAGACTGGGCAGGCACAACAGCCCTGCTAAAGTGAATCCTGCTTCATAGGATCACCCATGCACAACATCTTCTCCACTGTAGTCACAGCCAGTCCTCACAGCCAAGCAGCCTAAAGGTCAACCCCTCCCATTGATATGCAAACAACAACTAAGGCTCAATTGCAACAAGAAGGCACACACAAACCACACAAGGGACACATTGCAGCACCCAGCTCAGATGACCAGGACAACTGTGTCACTGGCCCCCACAGGACACCTACTAATAAGGCCACTCTACTAAGACTGGGAGAAACAGCAGCACCTAATATATAGAAACAAACACAGGGAGGCAATCAAACTAGGAATACAAAGAAACATATCCCAAATAAAAGTACACAACAAATCTCCAGAGAAAGAATCAACAAAGTGGAGACAAGCAATCTACCATATGCAGAGTTCAAAACATTGGTTATTGGTTTTTAGGATGCTCAATGATCTAAGTGAGAACTTCAAGAAAGAGATAGGAAACATAAAAAAGAACCAGTTAGAAATGAAGAATACAATAACTAAAATAAAAAATACACTAGGAGGAATCAACAATAGATTAGATGAAGTAGAAGACCAAATCAATGATTTAGAAGTTAACATCGGGGTGGCCAGTTAGCTCAGGTAGTTAGAGTGCAGGTTCATGGTACCAAGGCTGTCAGTTCAATTCCTACATGGGTCAAGGAGCTGTGCTCTTCCACAACTAGATTGGGGAGAACTGCTTGACTTGGAGCTAATAGATCCTGGAAAAATACCTTGATCCCCAATAAAAAATTAAAAATGAAAGAAGTTAAGGCAGCAGAAAACACCCAATCAGAACAGCAAAAAGAAAAAAGGCTCCAAAAAAGGAGGATAGTGTTTAAGGGGCCTCTGGGACAACATCAAGTGTACCAATATTTGCATCATTAGGGTACCAGAAGGGGCAGAGAGAGTGCAAGGAATTGAAAACCTATTTGAAGATATGATGGAAAATTACTCTAACCTGGAAAAGGAAATAAACATACAAGCCCCGGAAGCACAGAGAGTCCCAAACAAGATGAACCCAAACAGGCCCACACCAAGACATACTGTAATTAAAATGTCAAAGGTTAAAGACAAAAAAAGAATATTAAAAGCAGCAAGAGAAAAATCAGTTAGTTACTGCAATGGAGCTCCCATAAGACTGTCAGCTAATTTCTCAACAGAAACTGTGCAGGCCAGAAAGAATTGGCATGCAATATTCAAAGTGATAAGGATCTACAAACAAGATTATTCTACCCAGCAAAGCTATCATTTAGAATCAAAGGACAGATGTTAGAGGGACTTCTTCAAAAAGAAGAAGAAAATGAATAATAAAATGGCAATCAACAATTACTTTAAATGTAAATGGATTAAATGCTCCAGTCAAAAGACAGGCTGATTGGATAAGAAAACAAGACCCTTACATATGCTGCCTATAAGAGACTCAACTTCAGATTCAAACACACACAGGCTGAAAATGAAAGGGATGAAAGAAGATATCTCATGAAAATGGAAACAAAGAAAAAAATCTGGGGTAGCAATGCTTATACCAGACAATGTAGACTTTAAAATAAAGGCACAAGGTTCCCTCTATAATAAGAGACAAAGAAAGATCCAGTAATCCTACTTTTGGGTATTTACCTGAAGAAACCCAAACACTGCTTTGAAGTGACATGTGAATTCATATGTTGATTGCAATATTATTTACAATAGCCAAGATATGGAAGCAACCTGGGTGTTCATCAATGGATGAATGGGTAAAGAAGAGGTGGTACATATTATACAATGGAATATTATTTGGCCATAAAAAAGAATTAAATCTTGCCATCTGCAACAACATGGATGGACCTAGAGGGTATTATGCTGAGTGGAGTAAGTCAGACAGAGAAAGACAAATGCCATATGATTTCACTTATATGTGGAATCTAAAGAACAAAATAAATGAACAAAGAAAACAGAAAGAAATTAATAGACACAGAAAAAAATTTGATGGTTGCAAGCTGAGAGGGGCTTGGGGGGATGGGTGAAAAAAGGTAAGGGATTAAGATGTACAAATTGATAGTTACAAAATCGTTATGGGGATGTAAGTATAGCATACAGAATATAGTCAATAATATTGTAATAATTATGTATGTGTCTGGTGGTTACTAGGTTTCTCAGAGTGATAACTTCATAAGTTATTTAAATGTCTAATCACTGTGTTGTACACCTGAAATTGATATATGAAATTAGTATGTTAACTATAATTAAATATAAAAAAATTATTCAAAAAGAAAAGAGAACCATGCTTACCTAAAGCAAAGGTGATGAGGAGAAAGTTTCTGTGTTCTCTCACTGGCAGTTGTCTCCTAATTGTAGTTCTTGGTTTCTCTGGAAGTGGGGAGCTGAGTCCCTGCACAGACCTGGTGCTGTGCTCCGGTGGTGGTGACAATGGGGAGCATCTGGGCACAATAAGGCTACTTCAAAGGCAGTGTCCCAGGAGAAGGGATGCTCAGTCACCCCAGCATGTGTATGTCATGCATTCTTCATTCACACCTAATATCTAATGGTGGTTCTTTCCCCAAATGGGAAGAAGGAAACCTAAGATGATTCCATTTTGGTTAAAAAATAAAACAGAAATCCAGTATGAATCTATTGTGATTATATATATATATATATATATATATATATATATATATATATATATGAAAAAGCTGTATTAAAATTGCAATACAATGAATGACACTAGCATTCATTTGATTAACGCCAAAGTCATTTTGAGCAAACTTCATACTACACATTGCCACTGTAATTCAATTTAACTTCAAAAAGTAATACATAGATGTACACAGTGACTCCCCCTCCCCATCCACTGACCTTCCACCCACGATATCATACATATCTATTACAATTCCATTGACTCCATCCCCACACTGTACTCCACATCCCATGACTATATATGTGTTAAATTATAGTTAACATCTAATATTATTCAGTGGCAGCTTCAGATGTACAGTGCAGTGGTCAGGCCTCAAATAATAATAACAACAACAAAAGTAAATAAACAAATGCTAAAATTCCTTTATAATACAAAAAACAAGTACCTAAATGTAAACAACTAAAAATTTGGATTAGAAAATTAAAACAAAACAAGCAAAAAAAAGTAATACATAGATAATATCTCATTAAAGTGTACTTGTTTTACTATATATATGGTTTTATATATGTATAAAAGGTGTGATCAAAAAGTACAGTGAATGTTTAAATTAAAAAAAATATTATAGTAAAAGACATTGCCATTAATCTCCCTCAAAATACACCCGCTCAATTCAAACACACTTATCCCATTGTTCTTGCCACTTCCTGAAGCAGTTCTGGAAGTCGTCTTTCATGTCTTTAATTGTGCTGTCGTGGCTGCCTCAATGTCCTGAATCAATTCAAAGCAAATACCTTGTGTGTCACTTTGACTTTGGGGAAGAGCCCGAAGTTGCAAGGTGCCAGATCTGGTGAATAAGGTGGATGAGGACATACTGTAATGTTTTTATTTGACCAAAATTGCTGTATGCCAGAAGCAATGTGTGACACAGAGCCTTTCCATTGTGATCAAGAAATACAGTGAATGCTGCTGTCAATTGCAATCCAACAGAAAGGCAGGGATCTTTAATATGGGAAGTGGTGGATCAAACTTTAGTAACACTGTGTGACAGGTTGCAACTTGTTTGGTGCAGTCAGTCGGGTGTGAGCTATGGTTGTGAGAAAGTGTGTTTTAAAGTGTGCCATACATCATCCTCCATCATGACAACGCTCCGTGTCATACACTGCTTCTGGTATACAGCAATTTTGGTCAAATATTACAGTGTGTCCTCATCCACCTTATCACCAGATCTGGCACTGTGAGTCTTCAGGCTCTTCCCCAAGGTCAAAATTTTTCAGGACATTGAGGCGGCCATGACAGCACAACTAAAGACACTCACGAAAGAAGACTTCCAGAAGTGCTTCAGAAAGAGACAAGAATGATGGGATAAGTGAGTTCAAAGCGAGAGGGAGTATTTTCAGGGGGTTTAATAATATTGTATCTTTTACTGTAATAATTTTTTTATTTAAACATTCATCATATTGTCTGATCACACCTCACACATGCATAGAAAAAACTATTAGAAGGATTTATTACCAAAATGCTAACAATAGTTATCTCTAGGTCGTAGGTATAGATGATTTTATTTTTTCTTTTTGGTTTTCTGAGTTTTTAAAATGCTCTACAGTTTTATTTATTTATTTATTTAGTTTTTGAGGGCAGTGTAACTGGCCCTCGTATGTGGGACCGAACCGGGGCTGCTGGCTTCCGAAGCCAGTGCTTAACCACCGCGCCACTCAGCCGGCCCAAAATGCTATACAGTTTTGTAGAACATACACTACTTCTAGAATAAGGAAAGAAAGTTCAAAAGTATAAATATCTGAAAACATAGAACTGTAGACACAATAACTTAAAGGACCGTTTATTCACTTGAGGAAATAACATTTTAGCTTACAAAGAGATTCACAGATAGGCACTTGATAAATATTTGCTGAATCAATTAATAAATGAATTCACTCTGAGGTTTCCTGAGGTGTCAGGTTCCCAAGTGAATTTTAAATCAAATCAATTTATAAAAATGTTATCTGCACCTCCCTCCTTCCCCCAACTCATGCATTGTGAAAAATAAAAGATCGGATTTGACTGAATGTTGTGGTTCCTGCTCTGCCACTGCTCATGGCCCTTTCCTGTGCCCTGCCCCAGTCTCAGTTTCCTTAACTGAAACGGGAATAACAGCCACTTGCTAGCATGGTGTGTTAATGTTTGCAAAGAACTTTTACAAAGTGTAAGCTGCTGCCAGAGAGTAAGAGTAAGAGCTAAAAATCTATGTGAATATGAATGTTGAGGCCAAAAACAAACAAAAAAAAGGTAGTTAAAATGATTTTTCATTGTGAATTGTGAATACATACAGAAAACTGCACCAAACAGAAATGTACATCTCAGTGAATTACCACAAGGCAAATACTCAGGGAGTCACCAACAGGTCAGAAAACTGAAATGAACACTGTAAGTACTCCCAGAAATTCCTTAAATCTAAATAGATCTACAATTTCCCTGGTAGTAGGCTCCATAGCTTAGGGGTTAGAGCACTGGTCTTGTACAATTTCCCTGGAAGTGATTTTCTCGTATATAGTGTAAAATAGGGATCATGTTTAATGTTTTCTTTATATAAATAAGCAGTTGTTTTAATAATATTTAACAAAAATAATTTCCCACGGGCCGGCTGAGTGGCGCATTGGTTAAGATCTGGCTTGGGACACTAGGGACCTGGTTCGAATCCCACATATGAGGGCCAGTGACACTGCCCTCTACAGCTAAGATGGTGAACAACAGCTCTACCTGGAACTGGGCTGCTGTGAGTCTCCAGGATGGCATAGCTGCAGCCCCTGCTGCAGTGGGCTACAGTGAGTGGCTGGCAGCCAGCATGAGCGGTTGCCGGCTGGTGTGAGCCGCCAAGAGCCACTGTGAGCGGCCATCTGGAGATGGCCAGCGACCGATCTGCCTCACTCGAGAAGAGCGCAATGATGATACCAACATGGGCCAGTGAAGCAATGTCCTCCACAACTGGACTGAAGAACAAAAGGACAGCAACTTCTCTTTTCCTCTTTCCCAGTTCCCCAGTGCTGTTTCCCTCCCCCAATTCCCCAATAAAATATTTTAAAAACTAAATAAATAATTTCCCACACCCTGTTGTGAAGTGTTACTTAAAAAAATAAATAAATCAGGGGGCCGGCCAAGTGGCTCAGTTGGTTAAGAGCTCACTCAAGAGTGCAAGCTCTGAGCAACAGGGTGGCCGATTCGATTCCAGGCCTGAGCTGAGCTGCCAACAGGTGGCAGGATGGCTCAGCTAAAAAAAAATCAGGAACTTGTGGGTTTGCCTTGGGATGCTCTTCTGTTCCATTGGACTATTTGGTTATCCTTACATAGAACCACATTGTCTTAAGTGATGTCGCTTTATAATAGATCCTGATATCTGGTAGTGCAAGTTCTCCTACTTTATTCTTCTTCTTCAAGATTGTCTTGGTTATTTTTGGCCTTTTGCTCTTCCATATAAATGTTTGAAATAGCTGGTTAATTTCCATAAAAACCTGCTGGGATTTAGATTAAAATTGCATTGAAACAATACATCAATTAGAGATTTTTTTATAACTTTAGAATATTGAGGCTTACAATACATGAATATGTTATATGCCTTCATTTACTTAGGTTTTCTTTAATTTTACTCATATTTGATATTTATTGATGCTCATAGAGTGGCATCATTTACAAATGTTCTTTTGTTACTGATCTATAGAAATTTAGTAGATTTTTGTATATTGAACTTGTATTAACTGTAATAATTTATCTTGAGATTCTTTTCTATTTTCTGTGTACATTGTCACATAACATACAAATAAGTCTCTTTTTAGTTGTTTTCCACTCCTTATCTTTTATTTTATTTTTTGCCTTGCTGCACTGATTAGAATCTCTGATAAAACGCCAAATAACAGGGGTGATAGTGAACATCTTTGATGGATTCCTAATCTTAAAGGGAAAGAATTCAACATTTCACCGTTAACTATGATGCTTGCTGTACATTTCTCTACATATTACCTTTCAGATTAAGAAAGTTTCCTTCGGAAACTGATGATTGCTAGATGGGATCGGGGGTGGACATGAGGGAGAAGGGGAAGGGATGAGGCAACGTAAACTGGTAACTACAATATTACCACAGGGATAGAAGAGACAGTTTAGGGGATATAATCAATAATGTTGTAAATATTTTTTAGGGGACCAGATGTACTCATGACTTGTTAGGGAGACTACTTCATGAATGGTGTAGAGGCCTGACTACTGCACTGTACATCTGAAGCTGCCACTGAATAATATTAGATGTTAACTATAATTTAACACATATATAGTCATGAGATGTGGAGTATAGTGTGGGGATGGAGTCAATGGAATTGTAATAGATATGTATGATATCGGGGGTGGGGTGGCAGTGAAGGGAGGGGGGGAGTCACTTTGTAAGGGATGAAAGGGATAACTAATGCATTGTTTGCACATCTGTAACTAATAATAAAAAAGAAAGTTTCCTTTGATTCCTACCTTTATAAGTTTTAAAAATGAATGTAAATATATTAATGAATGTATATTAAATATGATCAATTTTTTTCTTCATCTTTGGAGATAATTCTATGCTTTTTCTACTCTATTCTATTACTATGTTGATTTCCAGATGTTAAACCAACCTATAATTTTTGGAATAAATCTGATTTGGTGTGATATGTCAGTGGATTTGATTGGCTAATATTTGATTCAGGATTTTTCCATTTATTTTCTTAAGTGATATTTCCTTTCTCCTAATGTCTTCCTTGGGTTTCAGTATCAAGTATATTCTAGTCTAATAGCCTAATAAAAGAAGTTGTGAAGCATTCCTCTTTTTTCTTTTCTCTGAATTTAAACTTCTGGTAGAAATTGCTAGTGAAGCCATCTGGGTTTAGAAGGCATTTCTGAAAAGATTTTAAGTCTTACTTTCAATTTTTCCAATACAGTCTTCCCTTGGTATCCATGGGGGGTTGGTTCCAGGACCCCTGTGGATACCAAACTCTGAAGATGCTCAAGTCATTTATATAAAATGGGTGTAATATTTGCATATAACTTACACACATCCTTCTATATACTTAAATCATCTTTAGATTACCTAATACAATGTAAATGCTGTGTACATAGTTGTTATACTGTGTTGTTTAGAGAATAATCACAAGGAAAAAAGTCTACCTATTCATTACAGACAAAACCATCTTAGACCTAACTATATAGTACACACCAGCAGCAACGTAACATTTTTTTTTCCAAATAGTTTTGAGCTGTGGTTAAATATGTGGGTGCAGAATGTGCAGATATGAAGGGCTTACTAGTTTGTTAAATAGTTTAATAGAACCTTTAATATATTGTATTTCTTCTTCTCCCTGTCCCAATTTACTTAGGTATGATTAACAAGAAAAAACTATCTATCTATATTTAGATTGTACAATGTGATTTTTTTTTAAAGATGTACATGTGATGATTTATTTAATGCATGTATACATTGTAAAATTACTACTACAATCAAGTTAATTAACATATCTATCACTTCACATAGTTACCTTGTTTTGTATGTGTGTTGAGAACACTTAAAATCTATTCTTTTAACTGATTCCAAGTATTTAATACACTATTATTCACTATGGTCACCATGCCATATGTTGCATCCCCAGGACTTATTCATCTTCTAATTGGAAGTTTGTACCCTTTGACCAGCATTACCCCATTTCTCCCATACCCCAGGTCCTGGTAATCATTGTTCTACTCTCTGGCTCTATGAGTTGACTTTTGTAGCTTCCACTTATAAGTGAGATCATACAGCATTTGTCTTTCTGTGTCTGGCTTATTTCACTTAGCATAATGTCCTTCAGGTTCATCCATCTTGTGGCAGATTTCCTTCTTTTTTTATGGCTGAGTAATGTTCATATGTATATGAATATTCATATTATATTATATATGAATATTACATATAATATATATGAATATTACATACAATGTATATGAATATTACATACAATATATATGAATATTCATCTATATATGATATTCACATATACAAACATACTCATATAGATGCTATAGATATAGATAAAGAGGTGTGATCAAAAAGTTTGGTGAATGTTTAAATAAAAAAGATTATTACAGTAAAAGATACATTGCCATTAACCCCCCTCAAAATACTCCCCCTCGTTTTGAACACACTTATCCTATCATTCTTGCCACTTTTTGAAGCAGTTCTGAATGTCCTCTTTTGTGTCTTTAGTTGCGCTGTTATAGCTGTCTCGATGTCCTGAATCATTTTGACTTTGGGGAAGAGCCAGAAGTCACAGTGCCAGATCTGGTGATAAGGAGGATAAGGATACACTGTTTTTATTTGACAGAAATTGCTGTATACCAAAAGTGATGTGTGATACAGAACATTGTCATGACGGAGGATGATTTAGGCACACTTTATTTTTTTTCTGTGATCTGAAGCTTTTATTTCTGTTTATAACTACATAGCAGGGCCAGTATTATTTTAAGGCTCCACAATTACAAATATTATGAGTGTCAATCAATATACCACTATATAAATCTAAGATCTTAGTATAAACAAACATGACAATAAGTATTAAAAAAGACATCATCATTTTCGTAATTATTTACATTTAGGCAATACGATTTATCCTGTTAAACGTGAGCTTATAACAGTTTCCTGTCTCCTTCCATTTTGTAAAATGTTGAAAGTAGTACCCAAGATTAACTGGATAAAAGGTAGTCAAGAGGCTCAGAATAAAATGCATCTGGAAACAATAGTTTTTAATTCCTGACACGCACAGGCAAACACTTGGCATCCTAATCTTCTTTACTTGACCATTTCTTAGGGCTGAGTTAGAAGTTTCCTGAGGCTCTTGTTCGTTATTCAATTCTGAACAGTCAACATTGGTGATCCCCTTCACATCAGGACCACTTCTCAGCTCAGAGGTCCCAGCTCCTGGGTTCTCTCCTTCACACTGGACTCTAAAAAGCCTTCATGTTTTCTCTCTGGTGCAATCTGGGATCCTGAGCAGGTGAGTTTGTTACCAGCCAACTGAGCAGCACCAACCCCCACCACTGAAAAACTTTAATATTTCCTTTTCTATAAAAATGTTAAGTCTTCTCCCTAGTTGTTTAGTTTCTTAGCTCTTGGGCTTTGATTGCTCTTCTAACCAGTTTGTGAATCTTGGACAGAAGATCCCCCTTGCTTCTTAATTGCTTTGTAAATCAGTTCCTGAATCTGAAACAATATGAGTCTCCTACCCCTGCTTCCGATAACTAGTTGAAAGTCTGAGACTTCCTAACATCCCCCAGGCCAGGAAGCTAAATGTCAAACCCATTCTGTGTCCAGACAACTGATGCCACCTGAGTGATGGACTGAATAGCCACAAGTTTCTTAAGAACTAACAGATTTATATTTTTGTCCTCATTCAGGAGCCTTGAAGATACAGGGGATACCCCAACAAACAAAGAAGCCAACACGGTCTTCCAGGTGGAGCCTGAGACCTCTTCCTCTCATCTGAGATCAGCTAGGGCAAGAGTTCCGTGAACCCCAATAGGCAGGGACAGCTCTACACCCCTGCCCAGCAGGAAGCAGATACAGAAGAGACCTCCATTCCCTCAGCTTCCCAGAGAATTTATGGGGATCACATCTCCCAAGGAAAAACTAGGCAGGCAGTTAGAGGCAGGCATTGGGTCTCTACATTCCTACATGTCCCACAGAGTGTGACTGCCTGGGGGACATCCCCTCTCCACCCAAAACTCCCCGTTGTATTGTAATTACCTACCCCTGCAGGAAGAGCAAATGGATACAAAATATCCAACTAGATCAGACCAGTCACTTGCACCTACGCAGTACTTCTTGTCAATCACAGGTGCCAATCAAGTGGTCCTACACCCAGAAAGAACAGCACATTCTAGAGAAAAAGGATAAAAACCCCAAGTCCTGGGAAGCCCGGGCTGCTACTGCTACTGCTGCTGCAGTGGCTGCTGCCGCTTCTTCCCTTTGAGCCTCACCTTTGCGCGTGGCCCACTCCACTCTCTTTGGTATGTAACTTCTAGTAATGGGCCCTTGAGCCATCCTCTAGTGCTCATGTCTACTTTTACTTCTAAACGTACTATTTTTTCTAACAAACTACTTATTCTACTGCATTACTCTGGTATCTTGTTCAGTTCTTTGCTCAAGTTGCCAAGGACCTGGACTTTGCACCGAGAAAGGCCCACTCTCTGACAACAAGTTCATGGGTCTCTCCTCTCTCACTTGATTCTAATGACTCAAGGTTATTTCCAGCGGAAGGCTTCTGGGGGCTTGTCTGTATTACTGGATTCTGCAGAGTCATCACTGCTGATCACTATTATTTCAGATGCCTGGTTATGGTTAGTCCTTGCTTGGGCTTGCCTTTCATCTTCTGAATAAAAAAATGGCTTTTCCTTCTCTATATCTGGGTGCAATCTGGGGTCCTGGGCAGGTGACTTCATGGGTCTGTCCTCTCTCACTTGATTCTAATGACTCAATGTTATTGACCTTTGCTATGTCAGATGCCTGGTTATGGTTAGTCCTTGATTGGGATTGGCTTTCAATTTCTGAATTACAAAATGGCTTTTTTCCCTTTATATCCACCAGATATACAAAACAGGGATTAATTTTGATTCTGTAGTTGGGTAACTCCACTCTTCTTCATCACAGGGCAATGGGTTGGGTGTCTCTAATCTCGCACTTCCATCATTCACTTGTGTGGGCGCTTGTTCACAGGAGTCTGCTGGATCAGACTCTTGGGCACAGTGTTCATAGGGCACTCTTTAAAACACACCTCCTCTCAACTGTAGCTCATACTCTACTGACTGAACAGAACAAGTTGAAACTTGTCACACACTGTTACTAAGGTTTGGCATGCTGATTTCTGTATTGAAGATCCCTGCCTTTCTGTTGGATGACACTTGGCAGTAGCATTCATCGTATTTTTTTTTAATCACACCTCAGGGGTGTCAAAAATTTGTACAAGTGGACACTTTGGTCAACGTTGCTCAAGCAGTAATTCACCGTAATCAGAAGAATCTGGACACTAATAGTAACCACTTTGAGCACCTCTTGTAATTGCAGAAGTCAAATATGACTTGTATTCATCTTTTGTTATCGGTAGGTATTGAGTATTACAATTTTAATAGTTTTTTTCCTTTCTTTTTTTTTTTAAACTTTATTGGGGAACAATGTGGGTTTTTTTCAGGGAACAATTTATTTTTTCCAGGACCCATCAGCTTCAAGTCAATTTGTTGTCCTTCAATTTTAGTTGTGGAGGTTGCAGCACAGCTCCAAGTCCAGTTACTGTGTTCAATCTAGTTGAGGGGGCACAGCCCAGCATTCCATGAGGAGTTGAACCCGCAACCTTGTTGTTAAGAGCATGTGCTCTAACCAACTGAGCCATCCAGCAGCCCACCAGCAGCTCAGCTGCAGCTCAGCTCAAGTGTTATCTTCAAGCTAGTTGCAGAGGGTGCAGCTCACTAGCCCATGTGGGAATCGAACTGTCAACCCTGTTGCTCAGAGCATGCACTCTAACCAACTGTACTACCTGGCCACCCTAGTTTTTTCCTTTCTTAAAATGTGTATACATTTTATGATACCCTCTGTGTGTGTGTGTGTGTGTGTGTGTGTGTGTACACATTATATATATATATATATATATATATATATATATATATATATATATATATATATATAATGTATATATATAATGAGGTGTATGTATGTGTAATTTTCTTAATCCATTAATCTGTTGATGGACACTTAGGTTGTTTCCATATTTTGGTTATTGTGCTGCAATGAGCATGGGAGTGTAGATACTCTTTGAGATACAGATTTTATTTTCTATGGATAAATATCCACCGTGGAATTGCTGGGCAACTCTGTTTTACATTTTTGGAGGAACCTCCATACTGTTTTCCATAATGTCTGTACAGACTTACATTCCCACTAATAGTGCACAAGGTTTCCTTTTTTTTACATCCTTGCCTACACTTGTTATTTCTTGTCTTTTTGATAATAGCCTTCTAACAGGTGTGAAGTGTATCTTGTGGTTTTGATTTGCATTTCCCTGATGATTAGTGATATTGAGCACTTTTTCATACAACTGTTGGCCATTTATGTATTTTCTTTAGGAAAATGTCTATTCATTCTTTCCATAACTGGAGTCTGCCATGCTGTGATTCCTGTACAACCCTGACAGTGCGTGCCTGTGCAGGTTTTTGCCTAGCTTCTCTATTCCTGGCCCTGGTTCTGGCCTTTTCTTGAGGGCCAGGGGACAGCATGGAAGCAGTGCCAGGACCATTCTTGGGTTCTAGAACACGACTGAGGTGGCTGGAAGGCAGTGGCTGGATTCCTCTGAAAAGGGCCCAAGGTTTCCCATGGTGGCTAGGCACAAACCTTTGCAGGTACTCACTGTCAGGGTTGTGCAGTGATTAGAGCATAGTGAGGGAGTATGACAAACTTGGCTGTAGTCCTGACTTCACTCACAGCTTGGTACCACAAGCAAGTTGTTTAGGGTCTCTAGGCCTTAGTTTCCCCATCTGTAAATTTGGGATGCAAATAGTTGCTCCTTCTTGGTGGTAGTGTGAGGGTGTTTTGGTCAGCTTGGGCTGCCATAACAAAATACCACAGACTGGGTGGATTAAACAACAGATATTTATTTCTTACAGTCCTGGAGGTTGGAATGTCAAGATCAGGTTCCTGGTAAGGTTCTCTTCCTACCTTACAGATGGCTGCCATATGCTATGTGCTCCCATGGCCTATTCTTGGTATGTGTGGGAGAGGGAGGGAGAGAGAGAGAGAGAGAGAGAGAGAGAGAGAGAGAGAGAGAGAGAACATGAACCCTTCTTGTAAGGACACCAGTTCTGTGGGATCAGGACTCCACCCTTATGATCTCATTTAACCATAATTATCTCTGTATAAGCCCCATGACCAAGTATAATCACATTGGGGATTAACGCTTTCACATATGAATTGGGGGGGGGGGTACACAATTCAGTCTATAGCAGAGGGTTACTGAGTTAGTCCCTGTGAAGTATAAGAGCCCAAGGATTTTGCTATTATAGGTGTCTTCTTCAGGTCCTTGCATATGTTCTTTCCTTTGTTCTCCAGAGCACACTGCCTCACCTCCTCCAGGAAGCACTCCCTGACCACCCCCTCCCTTCCCCTGGAGCTAAGTGAGGTGTTTCCTCTCCTGGGATCCCACTGGCCCCTGGGCCCTCTTACTTACACCCTCCTTGTTACAACACAACTATGACTTATAATAATCTGTTTGCTTGTATGATGCCCCAACTCACCTGTGAGTTCCTGTAGGACTGCAGCTTCCTTATTTTCATCTTCGGTTTGTAGTACAGGCTGTAGAGTGCCCCAGGGCCTCAGGAGTTGTTGGCTGAAGAAGTGATGGTCATTAGCCTCAGTTTCCCCTGATATCCACACCTCTCCTTCTCTTCATTCAGGTGTAAGCCCAAAGGCCACTACATGAGAAAGGCCTTCCCTGATTACCTGTCTAATGAGACTCACCTTCCAGTCAATCCTGAACCCTGGCCCTGGATTGTTTTCTCCCTAGTGCTTCTCATGGCCTGAATTGTCCTAGTTATTTATTTTTGTCTCTTTACCTATCTTCTGGCATGTCAGCCCCTGTGGCTGAAACATGGTCCGGGCACAGTGTCGAAAACACAGCATTCGACACATACTTGCTGACTGAACAGCTAGGCAGGCAATTGGGGACTCTGAGGCCACAGCAGGCAGGTGACATGACTTGGGTCACCCTGCACAATTCCCTGCTGGCCTCTGCCACAGAGAGAAGATCCAAGCATGTTGGTAACACCTCATGCCCTCACCTGGGTGGGTTTGTTGCATTTGTGAAGCACATTTCTTATCCCTTATGTCATTTGATTTCCACAATATACCATTTCACAGAGAGCAAAACCAAGACTCTGAGGGTGAAGCAGGTTTCCTAGGGCTGGTGGCAAACCACTGGCTGAGCTGAGCTCAGAACAGGTCTGGCTGCTGGATTTCTTCCTCTTCCCTTGGTGCCTCTCTTCTTTGTAAGGGCATATCACCCACCTCACCATGGTAGGGACCCCAGGCTTCTAACCCCTCCCCATGACTTGGAATCTCAGGACATAGGCTTCCCTCAACTCCCTGATCCACTGCATTGAGAGCCCCTTATTGGGTTCTCAATAAGCAGATGCTGATAATAGGTTTCAGGGTGTGTTAGGAATTGGGCAGAGGGCGAAGTCAAACTGCAGTGCAGACCCTGAAAAACCTCAACCAGTTGGTGGGGTGCTCTGGACTGGATACTGCCTATCAGAACTGTCTTGCATCTAGCCTGCCTAGCCTGGTTGTTGAATATGAACTACCCTGGGAAGATTGTGACCTTGGGCCAGGCACTGTGCAGCTGAGGCTAACTTGAAGGAGAAACAGCTGGAAGGCATCTGCTGGCTGTACCCCCTATAGCTGGGCAGCAAGTCCCTTGAGAGCAGAGATAGGTGGAGAATGCCCAGCCCACCACCGTCTGCCCTGCCAATGTCCCCAGCGCATCATCTGCTCAGGTCCTGAGACATTTCTCTAAGACCTTCATGTCCTGTCACTTAACTCTTCAGGTGAGGATCCAAGAGGCACATGGGTTCATCTTGAGTACTCACTCCAACCAATAGAAAGAGGCTGCCTGGAGTGCCATGTTGAGAAGGATTCTGAGGCTGAACCTGGCTCAACAGGACAGGATATTTAATTGATTAGCATTGTCTGTTATGGGCTTGGCAGGGACAAGATGGTAGGTTTGCCAGGATTTTTCTAGGGTTGTTATATCATTTCCTCACCTGGCACTGTTTTTCTTCTGGGACTGTTTTTCTTCTGGGATCTGCAAGTCTGAAAACCTCCTTCTGACCTCAGCCCACTGTTCTTATTCCTCTTCTTTCCCCTAGTTCCACTGGCTGGCTGCTCGATGAAGAGAAAGGCATAGGGACTTGGATTTGGAAGACAGTAAAAAGCTGAGGGGCCTTGTTTAAGTCATTATTCTTTGCACCACTTTTTCCTCATCTGCAAATAGCAATTGACCTCTCTCCCAGGACTTGGTAGTTTGAGGCTCCAGGTGAGTGAGCGCTGATGGCAGAGCAATGTTCATCTCTGACCCTGGGTGCCAGGCAACTGTGACCATCCTGAGGAAGAAGCAGGGTGGAGGCCAGTGGGTCCTGTCAGGCAGGCAAGCAGGGCCTGCCATGGTAGAGGGCAGGGACCAGTGAAGGCTGGAAGGCTGCCTGTAAGCATTGCCACATTGCCAGGATGGGCATTGATTCACTGTGGTCCCCAACACATTCTCCCTGGTGGTTCAGATGCCCGGTTGCCTTGGAGACCAAACACAGGCTTCTTGGGAACAATAATGGAAGGTGACTGCTTGGGGAGGGAGAGGACAGAGCCCCATCTTGGTACTGTCTCCATGTGTATACATAATCAGTCCTCCATTGCACAGATGGCTGTTGTTTGTAGGGGAGAAGAATGGAGCAGGGAGAGCAGAGAGGAGGCTGGTGCAATCGTCCAAGTAAGGGTTGATGGTGACTTGAACCAGGGTGACAGCAGTAGAGGGTGAGAATTCTGCTGGTTTCTGGACATATTTCAAAAGTTGAGCCAATAAGATCCCATTCTGGGTTAGATGGTGTAGGGGAGAGACAAAAAGATGTTGCTGTAATTTTGGACCTTAGCTAGTTTAAGAATGAAGCTACAATAATGAAATTGGGAAGACAGTTGATTTGGGGGGATAGTCAATAGTTGTCTACAACATTGCTTGAGATTCCTCTTGGATATGTGAATGGAGATCTTGAGAAGGCAGTTAAATAAGTCTGAAGTTCCTAAGGGAGTCCAGCTGGAGGTGTGAGCCTCATCAGTGCAGAGATAATATTTAACAAAAAAAATAACATCAAGAGGGAGTCAGAGTTAAGATGGTGGAATAGACGGGTTCTATGCCAACTGCCTCCCAGGATCACACCAAAATTGCAAATAATTTATACAGCATTCAACCTCAGAAGTCATCTGAACATTAGATGAACAGAACCTCTAACTGAAGGATTTAAAGAAGAGGCCACTTCGAGACTGGTAGGAGGGGCAGAGACATGAGGCAGCCTGACTCCAGGCTCACAGGGCAAACCCTGCGAGGGATACCTCAGTGGCAAAGAGGCTTCTCCTGTTAGGGGAGGGACCCTCCGGCCCCACGCTGGGCTCCCCAGCCCAGAGTTCCTTTGCCAGGAAGGGGAATTCCATGATAGCTCATAGTAGAAATTAGTGAGGACTCTCTTTGCTCAACTCGGTCGAGCAGAGGATGGCTAGAGAACCAGTCACTCTCTTGTGGAGCCAGCACATGGACTTGCTCACTGGTGAACGCTCACCTGGTCCATGGTGGAGAGAGTGGCTCCATGAGGGGCAGGGGGCAGGAGCCTGCAGGGAAGGACTGAACTGAGTGCCTTTAGCACAGGATTTGGAGGTTTGGAGACCATTGTTTCCCCTGTGTGAAGTTTGCACATGAGTACTGTACAGGAGGGTGCCATTTTTTCAGGGTTGGGCCCTCCCACAGAAGCTCAGGTTCGGGACCGAATTGGTCTGGTGGAATCGGGTACAGGCATGTGTGTGTGTGCATGCACATGCTGCCTTGGGTCCCCGTTTTCCACACTGTTTGTGCTGCATAGCCAGGTAGCACCTGACTGTCAAACACAGGCCGGCTCAGACAGGCTGCTTATTGAGAAGCGGATGCGCGCTACCATGGGTCCCCACTGTCCACACTGCCTGTGCAGAGTTACAAAGGGTGGCACCTGGGCTGCTCTGCCTGATCTGTGGGCTGCTGATTGGGACAGGCTGAGACTGGGAGTTTTCCTGGGATGTTGGACTGGGAGCTGTGTGCCTGCGTGACTGGCTGGGGCATTCATAGTGCGTTTCCATGGGCTGGTTGCCGGTGTATGAGCGCACAGTCTTCTGACTTGGTGGAGGCCACTGACCACACCCTGTAGTGCCCTGGGGGCCTACCCTGCACACCTAGAGCTGCATTTCCAGGGTCACCCTGAGTCCCTGGTTCCTGGCCCACACCTCTACAGGCCACAGAGGGTTTTTGCAGCCGTGGACAGGTTGCAGCAACATGTGAGGATTTTTGGTGGTGAGCACAGCCCCAGAGAACATGCAGCTAACTGTGGGAAGCTCACTGCAAGCCTGAGAGAGAGGCCAGCACATGACACATTGGGTCCTTTCACCCAATACAGCTGATGCAGAGTTGCCCAGACATTTTCTGAAGCTGAGCAAGTGGTCTGCAGAGCACTTTTCTCTCTCTCTCTCTCTCTCTCTCTCTCTCTCTCTCTCTCTCTCTCTCTCTTTTCTTTGCTCTGTTTTTCCCCCCTTTTTTATTATTATTTTTTCTTTTCTTTCTCTTTAATATTTTTGTTCCATTTTCTTCCTTTTCTTTCATCTGTTTTCTTTTTGTTGTTGTTTCTTGGGCTAGTTCTGGTTATTGCTTTGGTTACTGTTTTTCTGTCTTATTCTGCTGTTTCTGTGTTTGGGTTTTTGTCTCTTTTATATATTTTTGTTTCTCCTGTCTGATCATTGCTTATCGTGTTCTTGTGGGGGTGTATTTGTTTTTTGGTGTTGTTGGGTTGCCTTGCTTTGTTTTTGTTTTATGAAGTGGACATGCACTTAGCACTTGTACAGGAGCTGAGATTACACTGAATTTGTAGAAACTACTGACCACAGCCTTTACACACCTGTAACACCACCTCACCCACCTACAGCTGCATTGCCAGGGGCACTCTAGGTGCCTGTGTGATTGGCCCCACTTTTACAAACTGTGGAAAAGTTTTTTTACAACAGAAGGTGGTCCACAGAGCCCTGGGGTCATCTTCGTGGTGTTCATTGACCACAAACCTGCACCACAGCCACTCGGGAGCAGCTTTTGTGAATCTGTGAGCATGAGGTGAAGTCTGACTGTAGTGCCCTTGGGATGCTATACAAGGGGTCACAACTCAGGTATTAGTGTAAGATCTGAATCTGCATTAACATCTTGGAAACCACCAATCATGTCTTATAACTCACTTGAACTGAATCCTGCACAGCTAGTGCCTCATCACTGAGGGCATCCACAACACCAGGTAAAAAAGCTGGACACATGCTCCTAAAGAGCCACTTTCAATAGTTGGGCCTTATTGGTGTCTGGGCATTTTGCTAAACTGCCTCAGGACCTGTATTGATGGAAGCCAGCCTCTGTTTACACAGAGACCATCCACAAAACTCCAGGTCCACACAGGCATCAGTCAACTGCATACAGCCTTGAGGCACCTAGCAGATAGCTACAGGCTGGTAACAAACAAGGCTGAAATGTCTCTGAGTGGGAGCCCCACCGAAGAGACACCAGAACCAATACACCCAAAAGCCAGTGTTAGACCAAATCAGAGTACTATCTGGTTGAACCTACAAGTGGCACTCTCAAAGAAAATTTTCCACAGGCACAAGAGCCCACAGCAGTCTAGCCTCCTCTGGGGGGGGTGTCAAACTCCACACAGTAGCTCATACACTGTGAACAGAGCTAATTCTCCTGGCTAATCAGTCTGAGGGTTAATCATGCCCTCTGACAAGCCTAAAGCAATTAAAGATCAACTTCAATAGTGACACCTCACAGGGGACAGAAAAATAGGGAGACTGTGCAATCTGAATATAAAGAACACATACTACATAAGACCACCCAGCAATGACTTAGAGACATAGGTGATCTACCTAAAACATTGAAGCAATCACAGAGCAACAGCCAGAATGAGGAAACAAAGAAACATGTCCCAAATAAAAGATCAGAACAAACCTCTAGAAATGGAACTAAATGAAACAGAGGTATCCAACCTTTCAGAGACAGAGTTTAGAACACTGATGATAAGAATGTTTAAGGAACTTAACGAGGACATAAAGTAGGATAGAGAAATAAAAAACAGCTAGTTAGAACTAAAGAATATAGTAGCTGAAATGAAGAACACACTTGAAGGAATCACCAGTAAGATTAGATGAAGCGGAGGATTGGAACAGCGATTTAGAAGGCAAAATAACAGAAATCACCCAATAGGAAAAACAAAAAGAAAAAAAGAAAAAAAAACAATGACAATAAGAGACCTGTGGGACAACACTAAGCTCAACAACATTTGAATCATAGGTCTACCATAAGGAGAAGAGAAGGAGCAAGAGACGGAGAACATATTTGAAGAAATAATCACCAAAAACTTCCCTACCCTGGGTGAAGGAAATCAACATACAAACCCAGGAAGTGCAGAGAGTTCCAAACAAGCTGAACCCAAACAGGCTCAAACCAAGAAACATCATAGTTAAAATGCCGAAGGTTAAGGACAAAGACAGAATCCTAAAAACAGCAAGAGAAAGAGAGTGGGTTTCATGCAAAGGAATTCCTGTAAGACTATCAGCTGACTTTTCTACAAAAACTCTTCAGGCCCGAAGGGAGTGGCAGCAAATATTCAAAGTGATGAAAAAGTCCTACAAGATTGCTTTACCCAGCAAGGCTATCGCATAAAATTAAGGGAGGGATAAAGAGCTTTTCAGAAAAGGATAAGCTAAAGGAATTCATTACCACCAAACCAGCACTGCAGGAAATGTTAAAAGGGCTTTATAAAATGGAACAAAGGGGAAAACAAACTAACAAAGGAAGACCATAAATACGAATAACAAAATGGCAATAAATATGTACCTATCAATAACCACTTTAAATGTGAATGGGCTAAATGCTCCAATCAAAATCATAGAGTGGCTGAGTGCATAAGAAAACAGTACCCATGCATATGCTATTTACAAGGGAACTCATCTCAGATCAAAAGACACACACAGACTGAAAGTAAAGGGATGGAGTAAGATATTTCACGCAAATGTAAGTGAGAAAAAAAGCTGCAGTAGCTTACTTATTTTGGACAAAATAGACTTTAAAATGAAGACTACAATAAAAGACAAAGAAGGGCATTATGTAATAATAATAAAGGGATCGATCGAACAAGAGGACATAACCTTAGTAAGCATCTATGCACCCGACATAGAGCTCCTAAATATATAAAACAGTTTATGAGCAAAATAAAGTCAGAGATCAACAGTAACACCATCGTAGTAGTGGATTGACTACTCCGTTGTTACCAATGAATAGATCCTCCAGACAGAAAATCAACATGGAACCAGTGGCCTAAAATGACACTTTAGACCAACTGGATTTAATCTATATTTTTAGAGCATTTCACCCCAAAACAACAGAATATAGATTCTTCTCAAGTGCACATGGAGTATTTTCCAAAAGGACCACATATTAGTCCAAAAAACAAATCTCAATAAATTTAGGAAGATTGAAATCATATCAAACATCTTCTCTGACCACAATGCTATAAAACTAGAAATCAATTATAAGAAGAAATCCGGAAAGCAGGCAAATACATGGAGGCTGAATAACATGTTATTAAATAGTGAGTGGATCAACAATAAGATCAAGGAAGAAATCAAAAGAAGCCTCGAGACAAACGAAAATAAAAAACACAACAACCCAAAATGGGATGCAGAGAAAGCAGTCCTAAGAGGGAAATGCATAGCAATGCAAGCCTATGAAAGGAAACAAGAAAAATCTCAAATCAACAGTCTCAATCAAAAAGAAGAGCAAAACAAGCCCAAAAGGAGTACAAGGAAGAAAATAATAAAGATCAGACCAGAAATAAATGAAGTAAAGCCCAAGAAAACAATACAAAAGATCAATGAAACCAAGAGCAGGTTTCTGGAAAAGATACACAAGATTGACAACCCCTTATACAGACTCACCAAGAAAAAGACAGAGACGACCCAAATTAATAAAATCAGAAACGAAAAGGGAGAAGTGACAACAGATACCACAGAAATACAGAAAATTTTAAGAAAATACTATAAACAACTATATGATAACAAATTCGACAATCTGGAAGAAATGGATAAACCTGTAGAAGCATACAATCCTCCAAGACTGAATCAAGAAGAAACAGAAACTCAAAGCAGACTTATTACTACCAAAGAAATTAAATCAGTAATCAACAACCTTCCAACAAACGAGTCCTGGACCAGATGGCTTCACAGGTGAATTTTACAAAACATTCAAAAAAGAATTAACATCTATTCTCCTCAAACTATTCCAAAAAATACCAAAGGAGGGAAGTCTCCCAAGCACATTTTACAAGGCACTATTAGTCTGATCCCCAAATCAGACAAAGACATTAAAAAAAAAAAAGGAAAATTACAGGACGATATCCCTAATGAACACAGATGCAAAAATCCTCAACAAAATACTAGCAAACCGGCTTCAGCAACACATTGAAAAGATCATACACCATGATCAGGTGGGATTTATTCCTGGTATGCAAGGTTGGTTCAATATCTGCAAATCAATTAATGTGATACATAACATTAACAAAATGAAAAATAAAAATCATATGATCAAGGGTTCCGGTAAGATGGCAGAATAGATGGATCCTTTCCAAACTGGCTCCTAGGATCACATCAAAATTACAAATAATTTATGAAACATTTAACCTCGGAAGCCCACTGAACACTAAATGAACAGAACCTCTAAACGAAGGACCTAAAGAGGAGGCCACGTCAAGTATGGTAGGAGGGGCGCAGACGAGAGAGGGCAAGCCCCGTGAGGGATGCCCCAGCTGTGGGGAGGCTTCTCTGGTTGGGGAAGAGACCCTCCGACCCCACACCAAGCTCACTAGCCCAGAGTTATTTTTCCAGGAAGAGGAGTTCTACAATAGCGGGCAGTAGAAATTAGTGAGGACTCTCTTTGCTCGACTTGGTGAGGCAGAGGGTGGCTGGAGAACCAGTGGGGCCGGTGCATGGTTTCGCTCACCAGTGATCACTCACCCAGTTCCTGTTGGAGGGAGTAGCTGTGTGAGCAGGGCCCAGGAGTCTGTGGTGAAGGACTGAACTGAGTGCCTTTGGTGCAGAATCTGGAGGTTTTGGGATCATTGTTCCCCTGCTGTGGAGCTTGCACACAAGCAGTGTAGATGAAGGTGCTATTTTTTCCGGGTTGGGCCCTCCCACAGAGGGTCAGATCTCAGATCCAATTGGTCTGGTGAAATTGGCGCAATAGTGCGTGAGTGTGCGCAGATGTGGCCTTGGATCCCCACCCTCCGCCCTGCTTGTGCTGCGTAGCCAGGTAAACGCAGGGCGGGTGCTCTCCAGCTACATCAGTCTGTTCACTGAGACTCAGGAGTGTGCGAGCCGCCTTGGGTCCCCGCTCTCCACACTGTTTGTGCAGAGTTGCAAGGCTGGGGATTGGCTGTTGGGCTGCTTTGCCTGATCTCTGGGCAGGCTAACACGGGCAGTTTTCCTGAGAGTGTTGGGAAGGGAGCTGTGCACCTGAGTGATCTGATCGAGGCTTCCTAGCGAGTTTGTGTCAACTGATTGCTGGTGCAGAGTGCATACTGCTCTGACTTGGTGGGGCCACTGACCACATCAAGTGGTGCCTTGGGGGCCTGCCCCACCCACCTAGAGCTGTGTAGCCAGAGGCACCCTGAGCCCCCAGTGTCTAGCCCACATCTCTGCAGGCCACAGAGGGTTTTTTTGCAGTAGCACAAAACCTGCAACAACCTGTGAAGATTTTTTTTTTTTTTTTTTTTTTTTTTTTTTAGTGAGCACAGTTCCAGAGCACACAGCAGCTAATTGTGGAAAGCTCACTGCAAGCCTGAGAGGGAGGCTGGCGCATAACATGTTAAGTTCTTCCCCACAATAGCTGATGTTGAGTCGCCCAGAGACTCTCTATTGCTGAGCAAGTGGCCTGCAGATTAAAGAGGATGGAGAGCGCCCCACACCTCTTTTTTCTTCCACTTCTCTCTTCTTTCTAGGTGATCTATCTAATACATCGAAGGATTCACAGAACGACAGCCAGAATGAAGAAACAAAGAAACATGTTCCAAGTAAAAGATCAGAAGAAAGCTCTAGAAATGGAACTAAATGAAACAGAGTTATCCAAACTTTCACAGACAGAGTTTAGAACACTGATAAAAAGAATGTTTAAGGAACTTAGCGAGGACATAAAGAAGGATAGGGAAGCCATAAAAACAACCTGTTAGAACTAAAGAATACAATAACTGAAATGAAGAACACATTCGAAGGAATCACCAGTAGAATAGATGAAGCAGAGAGTGGATCAGTGAATTAGAAGATAAAATAGCAGAAATCACCCAGCTGGAACAATAAAAAGAAAAAAGAATAAAAAAGAATGAGAATAGTTTAAGAGACCTCTGCGACAACATGAAATACAACAATTTTTGCATCATAGGAATACCAGAAGGAAAAGAGAAGAAGCAAGAGACTGAGAATGTATTAAAAGAAATAATGACTGAAAACTTCCCTACCCTGGTGAAGGAAATCGACATACAAGCCCAGGATGTGCAGAGAGTTCCAAACAGGCTAAATCTAAACAGGCCCACACCAAGACACATCATAGTTAAAATGGCAAAGCTTAAAGACAAAGACAGAATCCTAAAAGCAGCAAGAGAAAGACAGCAGATGACACGCAAAGGAACTCCTATAAGACTAACAGCTGACTTTTCTTCAGAAACTCTGGCAGGAGATATTCAAAGTGACACAAAATAAAGGTCTACAACCAAGATTGCTCTACCCAGCATGACTATCACTTAAAATTGAAGGAGAGATAAAGAGCTTCTCAGAAAAGAATAAGCTCAAGGAGTTCATTACCACCAAGCCAGCATTGCAGGAAATGTTAAAAGGGCTTTTTTAAACAGAAGAAAGAGGAAAACAAGCTAACCCAGGAAGACAAGAAATACAAATAACAAAATGGCAATAAATATGCACCTATCAGTAATCACTTTAAATGGGAATGGGCTAAATGCTCCAACTTAAAGACACAGAGTGGATGAGTAGATAAGAAAACAGGACGCATGCATATGCTGTCTAAAGAGACTCATCTCAGATCAAAAGACACACACAGACTGAAAGTAAGGGATGGAATAAGATATTTCACGCAAATGGAATTGAGAAAAAAGCTGGAGTAGCAATACTTATTTCAGACAAAATAGACTTTAAAATGAAGACTACAATTAAAGACAAAGAAGGGTACTACATAATAATAAAGAGATCAGGGCCGGCCGAGTGGCGCATTGGTTAAGCGCTGGTTTTGGGATGCCAGCGGCCCCGGTTCGGATCCCACATGAGGGCCAGTGACACTGCCCTCTACAGCTAACAACAGCTCCACCTGGAGCTGGGCTGTGCGAGCCCCGGTAATGGTGTGGGCTGCAGCCCCTGCTGCAGTGGGCTGCCATAGGCTACAGTGAGTGGCTCGCAGCCAGCGTGAGCGGCTGGCAGCCAATGTGAGCTGCCAATAGCCGCGGTGAGCGACATCCAGAGGCCAGCGACCGATCTGCCTCATCCGGGAAGAGCGCAATGACGATACCAACAGTAAAGCAATATCCTCCGCAACTAAACTGAAGAACAAAAAGACAGCAACTTGTCTGTTCCCCTTCCCCGATTCCCCAACGCTGTTCCCCTCCGCCAATTCCCCAATAAAATCTTTAAAAAAAAAAAAAAGATATCAATTTATCAAGAGGACATAACCCTAGGAAACATCTATGCACCCAATATAGGAGCACCTAAATATATAAAACAGATTTTGACAGACATAAAGACAGAGATCAACAGTAACATTATCGTAGTAGGGGACTTCAACTCCACATTGTCAACAATGGACAGAACCTCCAGACAGAAAATCAGCATGGACATAGTGGCCTTAAATGACATTTCAGATCGGCTGGATTTAATTGATATTTTTAGAGCATTTCACCCCAATGCTACAGAGTATACATTCTTCTCAAGTGCACATGGAACATTCTCCAAGATTGACCACATGTTAGGCCACAAAACAAGTCTCAACCAATTTAAGAAGAGTGAAATCATATCAAGTTTCTTCTCTGGCCACAATGCTCTGAAACTGGAAATCAATTATAAGAAGAAATCTGGAAAGCTTACAAATACATGGAGACTAAATAATATGCTACTAAATAGTGAGTGGGTCAAAATGAGATCAAGGTGGAAATCAAAAGATACCTCAAGACAAACAAAAATGAAAACACCACGACCCCAAATCTCTGGGATGCAGTGAAAGCAGTCCTAAGAGGGAAGTTCATAGCAGTACAGGCCTACCTAAAGAAGGAAGAAAAATTTCAAATCAACAGACTATCTTTACATCTAAGGGAATTTGAAAAAAAAACCCCAGCAAAACAAGCCTAATGGGAGTATAAGGAAGGAAATAATAAAGACCAGAGCAGAAATAAATGAAATAGAGAACAAAAGAGCAATACAAAAGATCAATGAAACCAAGAGTTGGTTTTTTGAAAAGATAAACAAAATTGACAACCCCTTATCCAGACTCACCAAGAAAAAGAGAGAGAGGACCCAAATTAATAAAAGCAGAAATGAAAGAGAAGTGACAACAGATACTACAGAATTACAAAAAATTTTAAAAAAACACTATGAACAACTATATGCTGACAAATTCGACAATCTGGAAGAAATGGATAAATTTCTAGAAGCATACAATCTACCAAGTCTCAACCAAAAAGAAACAGAAACTCTGAACAGACTGATTACTGCCTAAGAAATTGAATCAGTAATCAACAATCTTGCAACAAACAAAAGCCCTGGTCCAGATGGCTACACAGGTGAATTTTACAAAACATTCAAAAAAAGAATTAATACCTATTCTCCTCAAACTATTCCAAAAAATGCAGAAGGAGGGAAGGCTCCCAAACTCTTTCTATGAAGCCACTATCACCCTGATTCCTAAGTTAGACATAGATATTATAAAAAAAGGACAACTACAGGCCAATATCCCTAATGAACACAGATGCCAAAATTCTCAACAAAATACTAGCAAACCGAAGTCAGTATCTCATTAAAAAGATCATACACCACGATCAAGTGGGATTCATTTCTGGTATGCAAGATTCATTCAATATCTGCAAATTAACGTAATACATCACATTAACAAAATGAAAAATAAAAATCATACGATCATATAAATAGATGTAAAAAAGGTATTTGACAAAATCCAGCAGTCATTTATGATAAAAACTCTTAGTAAAATGGGAATAGTGGGATCATATCTCAACATAATAAAGGCCATATATGATAAGGCCACAGCAAACATCGTGCTCAATGGGGAAAGGCTTAAAGCTTTCCCCGTAAGATCAGGAACAAGACAAGGCTGCCCATTTTCACCACTTCTATTTAACATAGTTCTGGAAGTTCTAGCCACAGCAATCAGACAAGAAATGAAATAAAAGGCATCCAAATTAGAAAAGAGGAAGTAAAATTGTCATTATATGCAGATGATATGATACTATATAGAGAGAATCCCAAAGACTTCACTGAAAAACTGCTAGACTGATAAATGAATTTGGTAACGTAGCAGGATACAAAATTAATATTCAGAAATCTGTTGCATTTGTGTACACGAATAATAAACTATCAGAAGAAGAAATCAGAAATCAATCCCTTTTACAATTGCTTCAAAAACAATAAAATATCTAGGAATCAATTTAACTAAAGAAGCAAAAGACCTGTACTCAGAAAATAATGAGACACTGATGAGAGAAATCAAAGAGGATACAAATAAATGGAAGTACGTACCATGCTCATGGACTGGAAGAATTAATATAGTTAAAATGTCAATACTACCTAAGGCAATATATAGATTCAATGCAATTCCAATCAAACTACAGAGGACATTTTTTCTCAGAAATAGAACATAGAATCCTAAAATTTATATGGAACCAGAAAACACCGAATATCCATGGCAATCCTGAGAAATAAGAACTAAATGGGAGGCATCACACTACCTGACGTCAAAACATTCTGCAAGGCTACAATAACCAAAACAGTATGGTACTGGCGTAAAAATAGACACATAGACCAATGGAAGAGAAGAGAGAGCCCAGGAATAAACCCATCCATATACAGTCATTTAATCTATGACAATGAAAGCAAGAATTTACATTGGAGTAAAGATAGTCTTTTTAATAAATGGTGCTGGGAAAATTGGGCTGACACTTGCAAAAAAATGGAAATGGTCCACCTACTTGCGCCATATACAAGAACAAACTCAAAATGGATTAAAGACTTAAATGTAAAACCTGAAACCATAAAACACCTAGAATTAAACATAGGGAGTAAGCTTGCAGACATTATCCTGAGTAATATTTTTACTGATATATCCCCTCGGGAAAGGGTAAATAAAAGAAAAAATGAACATATGGGATTATGTCAAAAATTTTCTTCATAGCAAAGGAAATCATCAATAAAACAAAAAGGCAGCCTACTGAATGGGAGAGGATATTTGCCAACGATATATCTGATAAGGGGTTAATATCCAAAATTTGTAAAATACTCATGAAACTCAACACCAAAAAAACAAACAACCCAATTAAAAAATGGGCAGAGGATATGAAGAGACATTTCTCTAAAGAGGACATACAGATTGCCAACAAACATATGAAAAATGTTCAACCTCGCTAATCATTAGAGAAATGCAAATAAAAACCACAATGAGATACCACCTCACTCCAGTCAGAATGGCTGTCATGAACAAATCAACAAACAACAAGTGCTGGCGAGGGTGTGGAGAAAAGGGAACCCTGGTGTAGTATTGGTGGGACTGCAAATTCGTGCAGCCATTATGGAAATCAGTATGGAAGTATCTCAAAAAACTGGAAATGGAACTGCTGTATGACCCAGCAATTCCACTCTTGGGTATCTTCCCAGAAGCATCCATGACACTATTTTGAAAAAATATATGCACCCCTATGTTTATTGCAGCACTATTTACAATAGCAAAGACTTGGAAACAACCGAAATGCCCATTGGTAGATGACTGGATTAAGAAACTGTGGTACATTTTTACAATGGAGTATTACTCCGCTATAGGGAAGAATGAAACCGTACCATTTGCAATTATATGGATGGACCTAGAGACTATTATATTAAGTGAAATAAGTCAGTCGGAGAATGACAAATACCATATGATCTCACTTATATGTGGAATCTGAAAAACTGAATGAACGAGCAAAGTAAACAGAAACAGTCTCATAGATATAGAGGAAAAACAGGATTGCTAGTTGGGAGGGGGTGGGAATGAGGGAGAAGTGGAGGGAATTAGACAGCATAAATAGGGAACTACAATATTGCTACAGGGATACGAAAGACAGTTCGTGGAATATAATAATGTTGTAAATATTTTGTTGGGTGTCAGATGCTCACATGTCTTGTTAGGGAGACCACTACATGGATGGAGTAGAGGCTTGATCATTGCACTTTATACCTGAAACTGATGTTGTATAATATTTTATGCCAACTGTAATTGAATATATAGATAGTCACGGGATGTGGATTATACAGTGGAAGAGAGTCATAGGAATTGTAATAGATATGTATGATATGGGGGGAGGATTGGGGTGGAGAATTGGGGGAGGGGGTTTTTCACTTTGAGGGGTAAAAAGCATAACTATTGCACTACGTTGTACACCTGAAGCTAATTTAAAAAAAATGTTTATTTCACAAAAAAAGAAAATAGGAAAAAATATATATACTTTTGAAATAAACAATGATAGCACCATGATGGTAAAGAAGAAAACACAGAACTTGTGATAATTCGCTTCTGCCATACCATGTGACCGTTTGAAGATTTTTGAGTTTTCATTTACTTTAAATTTAACACGGTGAAACAATGAAAATTCAAATTGTAATGTTTTTGTTTGGTCAATGGAAAGTTTAGTTCAGGTGTGAAATATTTTACCGAGTTTGAGTGATATCATTAAAAATAAAATTTTCTGCTTAAAAAATTTATATGATCATATCAACAGATGCAGAAAAAGCATTTGACAAAATCAAGCAGCCATTTATGATTTAAAAAAAGCTATTAGCAAAGTTGGATATAAGCATCATATCTCAACATAATAAAAGCCATGTATGTATAGCCTAGAGTTAATATTATACTCAGTGGGGATAGGCTAAAACCATTCCTATTAAGATCAGGAACAAGACAAGGCTGCCCATTTTCACCACTTTTATTCAACATATTTCTGGAAGTTCTCGCAACAGCCATCAGACAAGAAAATGAAATAAAAGGCATCCAAATTGGAAAAGAAGAGGTAAAATTGTCATATGCAGATGACATGATATTACATGTATAGAATTCCAAAGACTCCACCAAAATCTATTAGAACTGATCAATGAATTCAGTAAAGTAGCAGGTTACAAATTAATATTCAGAAATCAGTTGCATTTGTATACAACATTAATAAACTACCAGAAGAAGAAATCAAGAAATCAATCCCATTTCCAATTGCTTCAAAAATAATAAAATATCTAGGAATAAATATAACTAAAAAATAAAAGAGCTGTACTCAGAAAATAATAAGACACTGAAGGAAGAAATCAAACAAGACACAAATGAATGAAAATACATACCATATTCATGCATAGGAAGAATTAATATAGTTAAAATGTTAATACTACCGAAGATAATAGAGTCAATGCAATTCCTGTCAAACTTCCAATGATCTCTTCCTCAGAAATAGAACATATAATCCTAAAGTTTACATGGAACCATAAAAAAACCTTGAATAGCCAGAGCAATCTTGAGAAGTAAGAACAAAGTGGGAGGTAAAACACTACCAGATATCAAATCATACTACAAGGCTATAGTAATCAAAACAGTATGGTACTGGCATAAAAGCAGACACATAGATCAATGCAATCTATGAGAGCCCAGAAATAAATCCATTTAATCTATGACAATGGAAGCAAGAATTTACATTGTGGTAAAGATAGTGTATTTAATAAATGGTGCTGGGAAAATTGGACTGACACATGTAGAAAAATGAAACTGGACCACCCCCTTATGCCATGTATGAGAACAAATTCAAAATGAATTAAAGACTTAAATGTAAGACCTGAAACCATAAAACTCCTAGAAGAAAATATAGGGAGTAAATTTGCACACATCACCCTGAGCAATAATTTTATTGATATATCCCCTGGGTAAGGGAAGTAAAAGGAAAAATAAACATATGGGATTACATCAAACTTAAAAGTTTTTTCACAGCAAAGAAAACCATCAATAAAGCAAAAAGGCAGCCTACTGAATGGGAGAAGATATTTTTCAACAATATATCTGATAATGGGTCAATATCCAAAATTTATAAAACACTCATGCAACTCAACACCAAAAAAACAAACAACTCAATTAAAAAATGGGCAGAGGATATGAAGAGGCATTTCTCTAAAGAGGACATACACATGGCCAACAGTCATATGAGAAAATGCTCATTCTCACTAATCATTAGAGAAATGCAAATAAAAACCACAATGAGATACCACCTCAATCCAGTCAGAATGGCTATCATCAACAAATCAACAAACAAGTGCTGGCAAGGTTGTGGAGAAAAGGGAACCCTGTTGCACTGTAGGTGGGATTGCAGATTGGTGCAGCCACAATGGAATTCAGTATAGAGGTACCTCAGAAATCTGGGAATGGAACTACCTTATGACCCAGCAATTCCACTCTTAGGTATCTATCCAGAGAAACCCAAGAAGCCAATTCAAAAAAATATATGCACTCCTATGTTTATTGCAGCACTATTTACAATAGCCAATACTTGGAAACAACTGAAGTGCCCCTCAGTAGATGACTGGATTAAGAAACTATGGTGCATTTATGTAATAGAGTATTACTCAGTTATAAAGAAGAATGAAATTGTACCATTTGCAACGATATGGATGGACCTAGAGAACATTATGCTAAGTGAAATCAGTCAGTTCAAGAAAGACAAATACCATATGATCTCACTTATATGTGGAATCTAAAGAACTGAATAAATGATAAAGTAACAGAAACAGTCTCAGAGATATAGAGGAAAAACTGATGGTTACTAGATGGGAGGAGGATGGGGATGAGGGAGAAGGGGCGGGGATTAGACAGCATAAGTTGGTAACTACAATATTGCCACAGGTATGAAGGACAGTTTGGGGAATATAATCAATAATGTTGTGAATATTTCGTATGGTGTCAGATGTTCACACGTCTTGTTAGGGAGACCACTTCATGGATGGTGTAGAGACTTGAGCACTGCACTGTACACCTGAAGTTGAAGTTGAATAATATTTTATGTAAACTATAAGTTAATATATATATATATATATATATATATATATATATATATAGTCATGGGGTGTGTAGTAGAGTGTGGGAAGTGGAGTCAATGGGATTTTAGTAGATATGTATAATGTTGGGGGGCCAGTGGCTTGGGGAATGGGGTTGTCACTTTGTGACAAAAGTATAACTAGTGTGTTGTTTTGTACACCTGAAACTGATAAAGAAAAATAACATCACTTGTGTGAAGGAAGAGAGGAGAGGATACTCTTCTGGGTATGATCAGGCAAGACTAATCAGGCAAGTCTGGCTGGCTATGATCATCTACTGAACAGGACTCCTAGGTAGGTCAGGGACAGGGGACTACAGGGCCAGTCTGTGAAGTCTGGCCTTTTATCTCCCCACATGGGTTCTGTCAACCAGAACTGCTGGCCTGTAGCCTGTGCCTTGGGTCCTGAGTCTGTGCAGTTATCCCTGGTGCCAGCCAGCCCTGTGGACAGCTTGCCTCTGTCCCTTGCTCTGATAACCCACGCCTGCCATTTCCTGGCTCCAAGGACAATGACTTTCAGCTGTGCACTGAGGACACCCACACTCAGAACCACTCATGTGACCACATGGGTCTATCAGAGTAGAACCCAGGGTTGCTGAAACCACTGGGAAGAGTCCTTCTTTCCCACTCTGGTCTCTAAGCTGGAGCACGTGACCTGGAGCTGTGGGATCATCACCAACACCTTCCCTAGGGAAATGGCTTCCTGAGGTAGAGCCAGTTTAGAGGGAAACAGAGGGCAGAGGCAGAGACAGACTGAGCCCTGAGGTCATCCTGAGTCCTGGATCCAGCTCAGTCTGGTCTTCGAGGGGACTTTTCAGTGTTGGGGACAACCCACTATCTTTAAGACTCAGACCAGTTTGAGTGGGAATCTGTTGTTTGCAATAGAAAAAAATTCAGACTATTGCACAAAAATAGCCAAGCATGCTCAGGGTGGGCAGAGCCCTCTTGGTCACCGATTTCCTCCCTTGATCCCCAGTTGCTGCTGTGCACCTATGCAGGATTTGGTCTCTTGCCTGGATCCCACCCCCTCCACCTGCCCCGCAGGCTTTTCTGGGTCCCCCCTTATCCCAACAGCTGCTGCCTGTTCCTGACTAAATTTGCTAATTTTTTGGATATCACGGCTGTGGCTACTCTTTGTGCCCTGACCCATCTTTCAAGTTATTTTCCTGTCTCTGGCAGACACTTGGATAACTCACCAGTAGCAACTCTACTCTCCTGGCTCTTGTGCAGAAAAAGTGGCCATCCGACATTCCTCTACCCCGCCCTGACCCCAGTCAGTGGGAGGAAAGAGCATATATTCTGGGACTTCTGGGAAAAGATTTGATTACCAGGGAAAATGCTGAATCTTCTCAAGGAGAAAGCATCTTGCCCTGCCTCTTGCTTCCTCAGTTTGAACACAGTATAGGCATGTGATGCCTGGAACTGCAGTGATCATCAAGTGGCAAGTGCAAGTATAAAGAGCCAGTGTACTGAAGATGGCTGAATGGGAGGGCAGGAGGGCCTGACATTGCTCGGCCAAGGAAGGAACTCCAGAACAGCCTACTTCCAGGTGACCTGCTAAGTAAGCAGTCAGTGTCTATATGGTTTAAGCAACTATTCATCCAGTGCCCTGCCACGTATAACCCAAAGGTTTCCTGACTAATGCACCAGCCAAACTATCCCAGGAACTCACTAAAACATTTATTAAATGTTTGTTCAGACATTTATTGAGTATTCCCTGCATGCTGACACTTTATCACATTTAATTTAACCCATTCAACAACTTGAAGATACCAATTATTATCCCCATTTGAAAGATGAAGATGTAGGTATATTAGGGTAGTCCTAGGTAGCAAATAAAAACAGATCTCAATGGCTTAGCACAACAGTAGCTTGTATCTCACTCACATAAAGTTCAGTGGGTGGTTGTGATGGGGTAAAGTGCGGCTGCTCCATGTTGTCATTCAGGGACCCAGGCCCATGGAGGCTCTGTGGCCTTTAATATATGGTTCTTAACATGGGTGGACCTGGGAAGAAAATGCATGGTGGGATCACACAGGAGGCTTTATGGGCCAGATCTGAGCAGGGTGAATATCACCTCCACCTATGTACATGTATTGGCTAAGCCCAAGGGCCAAGGAGTATGGGTTATGATGTCCAGTTATTCCTCCCAAACAGTTAGCCAATTTCTGCTCAGTGGGACTCAGAGGGACTGTGTAATTGACCCAATTAGACTGTCAGGTGACTCAGGGGGAAACCATGCCCTGCTTTGTGTTTTTGGGTGTCCAGAAGTCTAGGGATGTGCTCAGAACAGTGGTGGTGCTGACTGAGCCAGGTGCTGCCCCAGTGCCAGTCCTCAGGGAATGTAGATGTCCCTCCTGACCTCCCACAGTTAAGTTAAGGTGGACATATTCCTCCTGCATTTACCTATCACCTGGCAGAATATTTTACAGGCTGTAGTTTGTGCATCTGTTCTAGGTATTTGACTTACATAGGAGAGGCTCTTTGAAATAGAGTGGAGATCATAGAACTTATGGAAGGCTGAAATGAGTGAGTGCATGGAAAGCACTTAGAACCATGTCTGGTGAAAAGTAAGTGTTTGCCAAGTGTTAGCCTGATTGTGATCTCCATCTGCAATGCCCATTTTACAAATGAGGGCATGGAGGCTTATAGGGTTAGGCCAGGCTTTTGTTTCTCCTACCAGTCCACTGTTCTTGTGGGGGTGGTTTGGGGAGCTTTGGGATTATATACCACAGAGGCCATGAGGAAGGCCCTGATTACTTCCTCCTCCTCTGAAGCCACTTCCCTAAATGGCCTTTCCCTACAGGCCTTCATATTCTTAGTTCTCCCACTTAGGTCTGGCCCAGGGCAGCACAGGTCCTGTTTCCTCCCCCAGCAGTGTGCTCAGTGCTAGTACAATCGCATCACCAGCCTGAGCAGATCTGTGACTCTGCTACTTTCATTCACCCCACAAGCAATGTCTATAGAACTCTTTCTGTTCTGCTCTCATGGCACCAAGGGTGGCTGAGGTCAGATGAAACCCCAGGATGTTTATGCTAAAGCCACATGGGAATGTAAAGTACTAGACCCCAAGAATAGGGAGGCCTCTAGTGACTGACTGTGGGGATCCTTTTTTTAAACTGCATCTCCTGAGTGTTTATCTTCTCCATAGCAGTTTAACGGCTCTTCATTCAGTATTCCTCCTTTCCTTTCTTCTTCCTTCCCTCCTATTTATTCAATAATTTTTTATCGAGCACCTACTAATTGACAATTTAAAAGAAGACACTCAGAGAAGACCTTACTTAGAAGGTGCCAATCTGGGAGAAAACAGTTTTGGGCAGAGGCAAGAGCCAATGAAGAAAAGAGTCTGGGGCAGAGCATGTCTGCTTTGTTTGAGGAACAGTGAGGAGGCCGGAGTGACAGAAGAAGAATGAGCAAGGGGAAGAGGAGATCTGGGAGGTTACCCGATGAGGATAGTACAGACCAGGGAGGCCATGTACCTTGAGTGTGCTGGGAAAGGATTGGGGTCTTACAAAGAGGAGAACCAGGATCAGGGTCATGATTTGGCAGTGAATAAAACAAACCTCCCTGCCTTCATCTCTGCACTGACTTTCTAGAGGGGGAAGAGAGGAAAGAAATGAAACAAATAAGAAAATTGTATTGCCTGTCAGAAGGTGATAAATCCTGGGAAAGAAAAAGAAGCAAGGAATGGGAGTAGAGAGTGTCAAAGGGATGGGAGCTTCAATTAATAATAGAATGGTCAGGGAGAGCCTACCTGAGAAGTGACACTAGAGCGAAGACCTCAAAGGGGCAAGGGAGTGCCCTTGTGGGTGTCCAGGGGAACTGCACTCTGGACAGAAGGAACTGCAAGTACAAAGGCCCAAAGGTGGGGGTGTGCCATTATCAGCTCTCTCTTATTATCACTACCCATAAAATGAGGATTTAATGATAAAAGGGATGTGAAATCCTTTTGAAAACTAACAAATATTTCCAAGGGTTATTTTTATTATTCATTCTTGTGAGAGATTGTCTCAGTCAGCCATGGCCACAAAAATTCTATTTAACCAATACCTGTAACTCAGTGGCCTCCTAGAGTAAGTGCTTATTTTTCACCCAGGCTTCTGGGCAGCAGGGCTTCCACTGACCCAGACTGACCACCAAGCTGGGCCGAGTCTATTTTCTGTCATTCATACAACTCAGAGCAGTAGCATCCCAGGCATGTTCTTCTCATGCTCAAGAGAAAAACTAGCCAGACATGTGTGCTTAAAGCTTCTGTTCATGCTCATGTCTGTTCACATAACTTTGGCCAAACCCAGCATCTAGTGGGTGGAAAATATACTCTGCTCCTGACAATACAGGGAGGGAGTGAAAAACTAGGATAGTGATGGGGGATCAGCAAACTCTTTTGCAGAGACAGATAGTAATAATTCTGGCTTTGCGGGCCACATGGCTGCTGTTACAGTGATTCAGTTCTACTGTGTTAGTGTGAAAGCAGCCATAAACAGTATGCAAACAAATGAGTGTGGCTGTGTTACAATAAAACTTTATTTTGGGACACTGAAATTTGGATTTCATAAAGCTTTCACATGCCAAAAAATATTATTCTTTAAAAAATTTTTTCCACTTCCAGTAAGATGGTGGAATAGACAGACACTGTGCCAACTGCCTCCCAGGATCACACCAAAGTTACAAATAATTTATACAACATTCAACCCTGGATGTCCCCAGAACACTAGATGAACAGATCCTCTAAATGAAAAACTTAAAGAGGAGGCCACCTCGAGTCTGGTAGGAGGAGTGGAGATGAGAGAGGGTGAACCCCGTGAGGAACACCTCAGAGGTGGGGAGACTTCTCCGGTTGGGGGAGAGACCCTCCGGCCCCACACCGAACTCACCAACCCAAAGTTACTTTGCCAAAAAGAGGAGTTCTATGATAGCTGGCAGTAGAAATTAGTGAGGACTCTCTTTGCTCAGTTTGGTGAGGCTGAGGACGGCTAGAGAACCAGTGGAGCTGGCACATGGACTCACTCACTGGTGAGCACTCGTCCAGTTCTGGTAGAGGGAGTAGCTGTGTGAGTGCGGCTCAAAAGCCTGTGGGAAAGGACTGAACTGAGCGCCTTTGTCATGGAAACTGGAGGTTTGAGGATCATTGTTCCCCTGGTGTGGAGCTTGCATACAAGTAGTGTACAGGAGGGCGCCATTTAGTCAGGGTTGGGCTCTCTCACAGAGGGTCAGGTCCTGGACTGCATTGGTCTGATGAAATTGGTACAGGAGTGCATGTGTGTGCGTGCACGTGCATGTGCATGTGGTTTTGGATCCCCACCCTCCACACGGTTTGTGCTGCGTAGCCAGAGAAATGACTGGCGGGTGTGCTCTGGCTCCAACAAGTTGTTCATTGAGATGCGGGAGTGCCTGAGCTTCCTTGGGTCCCCAATCTTTGCATTGCACATGCAGAGTTGCCAGGTTGGTGATTGATTGTTGAGCTGCTCAGCCTGATCTACAAGCAGCTGATTGGGACAGGCTGAGACTGGGAGCTTTCCTGGGACTGTTGGGCCGTGAGCTGTGTGCCTGCATGACCTAGTTCGGGCTCTTCTGGTGATCTAATACATCAAAGCAATCCCAGAGTGACAGCTAGAATGAGGAAACAAAGAAACATGTCAAAAGTAAAAGATCAGAAGAAACCTCTAGAAATGGAACCAAATGAAATAGAGGGATCCAACCTTTCAGAGACAGAGTTTAGAACACTGATGATAAGAATGTTTAACAAACTTAGCAAGGACATAGGGAAGGTAGAGAAATCATAAAAAAAAAAAAACCCAGTTAGAACTAAAGAATACAATAACTGAAATGAAGAACACACTTGAAAGGAATTACCAGTAGATTAGATAAAGCAGAGAATCGGATCAGCGATTTGGAAGACAAAATAGCAGAAATCACCCAGGTGGAACAACAAAAAGACCAAAGAATAAAGAACAATAAAAATAGTTTAAGAGTCCTTTGGGACAACATGAAGCACAACAATACTCGCTTCATAGAAATAGCAGAAGGAGAAGAGAAGAAGCAAGGGGTCGAGAATGTATTTAAAAAAATAATGACTGAAAACTTCCCTACCCTGGTAAAGGAAATCGACATACAAGCCCAGGAAGTACAGCGAGTTCCAAACAAGCTGAACCCAAACAAGTCCACACCAAGACACATCATAGTTAAAATGACAAAGTTTAAAGATAAAGACAGAATCCTAAAAGCAGGAAGAGAAAGGCAGCAGGTTACATACAAAGAAACTCCTGTTAGACTAACAGCTGACTTGTCTACAGTAACTCTGCAGGCCAGAAGGGAATGGCAGGAAATATTCAAAGTGATGGAAGCTAAAGGCCTACAACCAAGATAGCTCTTCCCAGCACAGCTCTCACTTAAAATTGAAGGAGAAATAAAGAGCTTCTCAGAAAAGAATAAGCTTAAGGAACTCATTACCACCAAGCCAGCATTGCAGGAAATGTTAAAAGGGCTTTTTTTATTTTTATTTTTTATTTTTTGAGGGCAGTGTCACTGGCCCTCATATGTGGGACCTGAACCGGGGCCGCTGGCATCCCAAGCCAACTCTTAACGATTGCGCCACTCGGCCAGCCCCCTAAAAGGGCTTTTTTAAACAACAAAAGGGGTAAACAAGCTAGCCTATGAAGACCAGGAATACAAATAACAAAATGGCAATACATATGCACCCATGAATAATCATTTTAAATGTGAATGGGCTAAATTCTCCAATCAAAAGGCAGATTGTGGCTGAGTGGATAAGAAAATAGGACCCATTATATGCTGTTTACAAGAGACTGATATTAGAGCAAAAGACACACACACACACACAAAGTAAATGGATGGTATAAGATATTTCATGCAGGGCCGGCCGAGTGGAGCATTGCTTAAGCGCTGGTTTTGGGATGCCAGCGGCCCCGGTTCGGATCCTACATGAGGGCCAGTGACACTGCCCTCTACAGCTAACAACAGCTCCACCTGGAGCTGGGTTGTGCGAGCCCCGGTGATGGTGTGGGCTGCAGCCCCTGCTGCAGTGGGCTGCCATAGGCTGCAGTGAGTGGACCGCAGCCAGCGTGAGCGGCTGGCAGCCAAGCGTGAGCTGCCAATAGCCGCGATGAGCGACATCCAGAGGCCAGCGACCCATCTGCCTCATCCGGGAAGAGCGCAATGACGATACCAACAGTGAAGCAACATCCTCCGCAACTAAAACTGAAGAACAAGAAGACGGCAACTTGTCTGTTCCCCTTCCCCGATTCCCCAACGCTGTTCCCCTCCACCAATTCCCCAATAAAAAACAAAAACAAACAAACAAAACAAACAAACAAAAAAAAGATATTTCATGCAAATGGAATGAGAAAAAAAGCTGGAGTAGCAGTACTTGTTTTGGATAAAATAGACTTTAAAATGAAGACTACAATAAAAGACAAAGAAAGGCACTACACAATAACAAAAGGATTGATTCAACAAGAGAACATAACCCTAATAAACATCTATGCACCCAACATAGGAGCTCCTAATTATATAAAACAGATTTTGACAAACATAAAGACAGAGATCAACAGTAACACTATCATAGTCAGGGACTTCAGTACCCCATTGTCACCAATGGACAGATCCTCCAGACAGAAAATTAACACGGAAAGAATGGCCTTAGATGACACTTTAGAAAAACTGGATTTTATTGATATTTTTAGAGCATTTCCCTCTGAAATAATAGAATATACATTCTTCTCAAATGCACATGGGATATTTTCCAAGATAGACCACATGTTAGGCCAAAATAAGTCTCAGTAAATTTATGAAGATTGAAATTATAGCAAGCATACATAGAGGAAAAACTGATGGTTGCTGGCTGGGAGGGGGTGGGGATAAGGGAGAGGTGGAAGGTTTTGGACAGCGTAGGTGGGTGACTACAATGTTGCTGCAGGGATATGGGGGCAGTTCTGGGGATTTAATTGATAATGTTGTGAATGCTTTGTGGGGTGTCAGATGGTCGCGCGTCTTGTTGGGGAGACCACTTCAGGGATGTGGTAAAGGCTTGATCACTGTGCTGTACACCTGAAGCTGATGTTGTATAATATTGAATGTTAACTGTGATTGAATGTATATATATAGTCACGGGATGAGGAGTACAGTGCGGGGGTGGGGTCAGGGGAGTTGTAATAGCTATGTATGATATGGGAGGAGTGCAGTGGTGGATTGGGGAGGGGGTTGTCACTTTGAGGGGTAAAAAGTATAGCTATTGCACTGTTGTAAAAAAATAAATTAAAAAATAAAAAATAAAATTTTTTTTCCTTACCACTTAAAAATGTAAAAACCATTCTTAGCTCAAGGGCTATACAAAAATAGGCAAGAGGTAGCATTTGGCCTGCAGGCCATCATTTGATGACTCGTATAACAGAGACCTAAAGATTCCAGCAGCCCCTGGGCCACCCCATCCCTTCCTGTAGGCTCCAGCCCTGCAGGCACACTCCTTGCCCAGGGCTGCTCAGGAGGGGGGCATTGCAGAGCAGCCAAGCAGCCAAAGAGAAACCACTGTAGGATTTATGATCACAAGAGTCCAGTGGCTGGGGAAGGGGACAGTGTTTCTAAAGTGGTTAGGAAGGGCATGGGATAAGGAGCATCCATGATCTTTGGTGATGATGGGGAGCTGGAGCCAGACCCTCTTCTCTGCAGTCAAGTGGGGAGATGTCACAGGGTGATGTGACTCAGGTAAGAGGAGGGCCACCAAGGGGCTTTGAAGATGGATGGAATAGTTATCATGCTTCTTAAAGTTCTTGTTTTTATTTTCTCTGGATGTGTGCTGTATTGTCTTTGGATACTCCTGGTCATTCACAAGACTCAGAAAAGTAAAGATCAAGTAAAGGCTTTATTAAAAGTCAGGCAATGAGGGAGTCAGTGGCAGTGTCTAGATGGCTGCCCCAGATTTCAGGTTAGCTTTTCTTATAGAGATAAGTGTAGGTAGTGTTTCTTACCGCTGAGGAGGTGACATGCAAGCTCAGGACATTTGATGTATAGACTGAGGTCATTTGATTGACATGTATAGGTTATATAATGGATTTCTTTCTGTGCATGCTCTTACTCAGAATGCATACAGAAACACCTATGGCGGGGCCAAGCCATAATGTTCATTTTATCCTAATTGTATTATAATGAGTCCGGAGTTCAGGTTAAGGGTAGACTCCAGCAAGTCTGCGCAGGTGCTAAAAATGACAATTCTGGTTCGGGTTTTATCTCCTTTTTCTGGGTGTTTTTCAACAGAAAAGTTTTTCTCTAGGGGCTGGCCTGGGCAGTTCCTGGGAAGGAGATGCAGGCCTGGGCATTCACTGGTTAGTACATGCAGGTGGTGCTAAGTACTGGTCAAATCTCCTTCTGCCTTAAGTTTACTTTTTGTTAACTCATACCTCATACTGCACATGCATATGTGTAGGTGTGCATGTGCATGTGTGGACCTTCCTACCTCAGGGACTCTCAGCTTGAACTTGTCTGCTCTACCTGGGGCTTGTGGAAATGTGGGTGCATCTGAAATGGTGTTAGTCTACATCTGGTTTCTTGTGGAGTTGGTCATATGTGGCAATGTGGGATTGGAAGCATGGGAAACAGGGTTCCATGTGACACTGCCTTGAGGTCTCTCACTCAAGGTCTTTAGGATATGTCTCTTCCCAGGAACCATAAAAAGTTCAACAAACACATCCATGTGTTCCAGCTGTGTCTGGGGGAACAGAACCTCACAGGGAATATAGAATTGTACCAGGGGTATAAGGGTTGGGGGCCAGGCTGGGAAACCATTAACCCTCTGTTTCTAACAGTGATACAGTTAATTAAGCTGTGGTTTACAATTCATTCCCTGACTCAGGGACCCTTGGAGAATTGTTTAATCATCACAACAACCCTGTTGGGAGATACTATTATCCCCGTTTCATAGATGAACACATTGAGGCAAAAGTTTAATAATTGTCCAAGATCCCCTAACAAAGACTTGGTGCAGCTGGGAGTTGCGCCCAGTGCATTATCTGATTCCAGTGTCTGCAGGCTGTTTCCTTTTGATGTATTGCCTTTCTTCATCAAAAGAAGCATTGATGAAATCTGAGTGTTTACAGGTCAGCTCAAAACCCATTACTTTATGTGTTATTCACATTGCTCCCACTTCCCCATCTGTCTTTCCCTGAACAGTACAAATTCCCTCCAGACCCACTCTTTGTTCTTAGAAGGAGCCTGTCTCATTGTGAAGAGGCTTTTTCCTTTTGGCTTCCCAAGGAGAATACACTTTCTTGTCTGGCAGACTGTTGAGTGAAGGGGAATCAGGGCCTGGAGCTGGGCTGGAGGTACAGGCAGCTGTGATGCCTTGTCCATGGTCCAGAGACCAGCCTGTGTGCAAAGAACTTGTGGCTCCTGAAGAACCCCAGAGCCCAGCCACACAGCTTCCTTCACCAGGATCTCTCCTGTGGGGCCTCTTCTGTCTACTGAGAACCTTGCGTGGGGCTATGCAGGAGGCTTCTGCATGGGACATTGCTCACCATGCCTGGGGGACAGGATCCCTAGGTTCATGCAAATGAACCCCATGTTTCTCAGCAAAATCTGCATTATTCCCTTGTTATTTGAAAACAATTTTACCTGGCAACTCTTCTGTCATTTTTCTTATGTAAACATTTAAAACAGATAAATCAAAAGAATGATGGAAAGAAATCTGAATGACCTGCACCTGGATTACAATTTTGCCACAGTTTCTCCATCTGTCCTCTTCTTTATGTAAGAGGTCTGCCAATTAAGTTCATGAATATGCTTTTACATTGGCAGCACTGTACAAATAGCTAGGTAAGTTTCCATAACCTTGGTATATCAGTGTCTCACAGCTGTGTTCACGTTGACATTGGTGGATCTTGCTAAGTAGCATTCATTATTGTTGCGTGTTTTTGTGTGCTGTTGAGAGAATGTCTGAGCTTGAATTACAGCAATGAACAAACATCAAATTTCTTGTTAAACTTGGCAATAGTGGAAGTGAAATCAGGGACATGCTAATACAAGTTTATGGAGATAATGCCATGAAGAAAACAGCATGTACAAATGGATTAAATGTTCTTCTGAGGGGAGAGAACACATCACTGATGAAGAGCGGTCAGGGTGGCCAGTAACGAGCAGCACTGATGAAGACATTGCAAAAATTTGTTGAATTGTGTGTCAAAATTGTTGGCTGACTAAGAAGTATAGCATACCAAGTAAACATCGATAGAGAACAGTTAGGAAAATCTTAACTGAAAATCTTGGCATGAGAAAGGTGTGTGCAAGAATGGTCCTGAAGGAACTCACAGATGAACAAAAGCAAAAGAGAGTTGATATTTGCCAAGACTTTTTGGAGAGGCAAGATGATGTTCTGGGCTGTGTTATCACTGGTGAAGAAACATGGGTGTACTAATACAACTCTGAAACAAAGCATCAAAGTGCACATGGAAGTCAAGCAATTCTCTATAACTGAAAAAATTCCATCAATCCAAATCAAGTGTCAAAACAATGTTAACGTTTTTTGATATCAGAGGGATTATTCATTATGAATTTGTACCAACTAGACAAACAGTTAACCAAGTTTACCATTTGGAAGTGCTGAAAATGCTGTGTGAAAAAAATGAAAACAACCTGAACTTTTCGCCAACAATTCATGTATGGCTCTTGCATCACGACAATGTACCAGCTCACATGGCACTGTCTGTGAGGGAATTCTGAGCCGGTAAACAAATAACTGTATTGGAACACCCTCCCTACTCACCCGATCTGGTCCCCAATGATTTCTTTCTTTACCCAAAGATAAAGGAAATATTGAAAGGAAGACATTTTGATGACATTCAGGACATCAAGCGTAATACGACGACAGCTCTGATGGCCATTCCAGAAAGAGTTCCAAAATTGCTTTGAAGGGTGGACTAGGTGCTCGCATCAATGCATAGCTTCCCAAGAGGAGTACTTCAAAGGTGACCATAGTGATATTCAGCAATGAGATATGTGGCACTTTTTGTAGGATGAGTTCATGAACTTTATTGTCAGGTGTCATATATTGTCTTTGCTGAATTCTTTGAAAGTAAGTGACAAATATCATGATACCCTAAACCCTCCAGCTTGCATCTTTGAGAACAGGTTTGGACAACCTGGATTTGTTAGCAATAATTTACTTTAAGAATCTCTGGATTTGCAAACACCTGTCCAACAAACACGTCTGTTGCTTTATGGATGGTGTAGTCACCTTATTTTCCTTTGGGGAACAAAGTCAATCTGTGTGGCATGGGCAGTGGTCCCATAGGCCTGGCCACTTCTCTAGACCTCTTAGGGAAGTCCTCAGTGCCTGGCTGGCTGCACTGTGAGGAAAGCAGACCCATCAGGAGCTGGAGAGGCATGGGACAGCCTCCCTGCAGCCCCAGCATCTGGCCTGACTCACCCTGAGTCAAGAGTCACTCTTGTTTTGTTTTGTTTAAACCAGTTTGAGTTAGGTTCTCCTCATCTACAAGTTGTTAAGTGACATAATACCAGCATCCTATCTCTCCCTAAAAGGTACTCAGTTATGTAAAAATGTTAAATTAAGACTGTCAGTTCAAAATGATTTGTGAGAGCATTGTAAAATTAATTTGGCCATTAAAATATAGTATCTCCTTAGTTACTTTTCATGATCATTGTGGTAATGGTGAGCTGTGAACTCACCTAATCTACATATCAAAACAATGATGAAACAAATGATTCTGTTTATTTTGTGAGGAGGGCTGTGTGAGAAGGCTTGGGGAAAGTGGCTGGAGTGTAGAGGGAGGTTCTGCAGTGAGCCCCTCACTTTGGGCCTTAGTCATTCCAAAGGATGCAGAGACATGGACCTTGAAGCAGTTTGTTAGTTGATAAGAATGGCCCGTTGTCTACTTGAATCCTGTAAGATCTCTGGCTCCTTGCTTAGAAATAAGAAAATAATTTGGAAAAGAAAATTAAGAACAGAAAAATAAAGGTCATTCTAGAGGACACAGAGGTGGCCAATGTTGGGGGGTCTTTTGATGTCACTTAGCTTGTCAGAACTTATGATTCACATCTGTGAAATGGGCTCAGGAGGCCACTGGGACCCACCCATTCCATGTACTCAGGACCTGTTGAAAAACTGTTCACCGCAGATTCCTTTGTATGGCCTCCTAAGAATAAGGATGCTTTCTGACATGAGGCTGGGGGAACTTTATGTCCCGAGTTTCACAGGTGCTGTTTTAGAGGGACATCTGGTGTGTATGTCCGCTCAGCTTCCCCTCCCCATGGCCTTAGTGGAGCATTTATTTTCTCTCTCACTATAATAGTCTGCCTGCCTGTAAAAAAATTACAGAGAACTGAATTTGGAGTGGGAAGACCTACACATTTACAGAGTTTTTCTTAATTTGACTTGCAGGAGATTTGTCTATTTTATTAATTTCTTTTCAAAGAACCAGGTCTGGTATTTGCCATTTTCATTGCCCTTGTGTTATCTAATTTATTTATTTATTTTTATCTTTGTTATCTCTTTTCTCCTGTTTTCCTTTGGGTTTGTTCTTTTCTCAAAAATCTGAGGTTGAAAGTCTCATTTGTTTATGTTTTCTTTGTGTGTACAAGCAGGTTTTTGACAATAAAAGTAGTTAAAAGTTATGGAAGATCCTCAAAGGGTGTCTAAGAATGTTCCAGAGGTTCTGATATGTGGGGCTTTATTTATTTTTTTATTATTAATTTCAGGTATACAAAACAATGCAATAGTTATGCTTTTCACCTTTTCACCCCTCACAGAGTTACAATCCCCCACCCCCAATCCACTGCCCTCCACGTCCGATATCATACATATCTATTACAATTCCATTGACTCCACTCCCCAAATTGTACTCCACATCCCATGACTATATATATATTAAATTATTGTTGCAATATACTAATATTCAATGGCAACTTCAGATATACAGTGCAGTGGTCAGGTTTCTACATCATCCATGAAGTAGTCTCCCTAAGAAGGCCATGAGTTCATCTGGCCCCTAATAAATATTTACAACATTATTAATTATATTCCCCAAACCGTCTTTCCTGTCCCTGTGGCAATATTGATGTTACCAGTTTATGTTGTCTCGTCCCTTCCCCTCTTCCCTCATCCCCGCCCCCTCCCATCTGCAATCATCAGTTTTTTCTCTGTGTCTCTGTGTCTCCTCTACATCTATTCCTGTTTACATTGCTCATTTATTCAGTTCTTTAGATTCCACATATAAGTGAGGTCATATGGTTTTTGTCTTTCTCCGACACATTTCACTGAGCATAATGTTCTCTAGGTCCATCCATATTGTTGCAAATGGTATGATTTTTTTCTTTTTTATAGCTGAGTAATATTCCATTGTGTAAATGTACCACAGTTTTGTTTTGTTTTTTAATTTAATTTTATTTTATTAGGTTCAGGTGCACAACACAATGCAATAGTTATACTCTTTACCCCCCAAAGTGAAAGCCCCCCTCCTCCAGTTCGCCACCCCTCTCCCCCACATATCATACATATCCATCACAACTCCCCTTATTCCCCTCCACAGTATACTCCACATCCCGTGACCATCCACATATTCAGTTGCAGTTGGCATACAATACTATACAACACCAGCTTCAGGTGTACAGTACAGTGATCAAGCCTCTACTCCATCCATGAAGTGGTCTCCCTAACAAGACATGTGACTATCTCACATGCCACAAAATTTTTACCACATTATTATATTCCCCGAACTGTGTTTCATATCCCTGTGGCAATATTGTAGTTGTCTATTTATGCTGTCTAATCCCTTCCCCTTCCCCCATCCCCACCCCCTTCCCAACTAGCAACCCTCAGTTTTTCCTCTACATCTACGAGTCTGTTTACTTTGATAGTTCACTCAGCTCTTCAGACTCCACACACAAGTGAGATCACATGGTACCTGTCCTTCTCCGACTGACTTATTTCTCGCAACATAATAGTCTCTTCACAACATTATCAATTACATTCCCAGAACTGCCCCCATATCCCTGCGACAACATTGTAGTCCCACATACACTGTCCAAAACCTTCCCCCTCTCCCTCTTCCCCACTCCCTCCCAGCCAGCAACCATCAGTTTTTCCTTTATATCTGCTTGATACGACTTCAGTCTTCTTAAATTGTCTCTCTGGGTTAGCTTGTTTACCCCTTTCTTTTGTTTAAGAAAGCCCTTTTAACATTTCTTGCAATGCTGGCTTGGTGGTAATGAATTCCTTCAGCTTATTCTTTTCTGAGAAGCTCTTTATTTCTCCTTCAATTTTAAGTGATAGCCGTACTGGGTAGAGCAATCTTGGTTGTAGGCCTTTATTTTGTGTCACTTTGAGTATCTCCTGCCACTCCCTCTGGCCTGCAGAGTTTCTGTAGACAAGTCAGCTGTTAGTCTAACAGGAGTTCCTTTGTATGTAACCTGCTGTCTTTCTCTTGCAGCCTCTAGAATTCTGTCTCTGTCTTTAACCTTTGCCATTTTAACTATGATGTGTCTTGGTGTGGACCTGTTTGGGTTCAGCTTGTTTGGAAGCCTCTGCACTTCCTCGGCATGTATGTTGATTTCCTTCACCAGGGTAGGGAAGTTTTCAGTCATTATTTGTTCAAATACATTTTCGACCCCTTGCTTCTTCTCTTCTCCTTCTGGTATCCCTATGATTCGAAGGTGGTTGCGCTTCACCTTGTCCCATAGGGCTCTTAAACTATTTTCATTGTTTTTTATTCTTTGGTCTTTTTGCTGTGCCAACTGGGTGAGTTCTGCTATTTTATCTTCCAAATCGCTGATCTGCTCCTTTGCTTCATCTACTCTACTGGTGATTCCTTCGAGTGTGTTCTTCCTTTCAGTTATTGTATGCTTTAGTTCTAACAGGTTGTTTTTTATGGTTTTCCTATCCTTCTTTATGTCCTCACTAAGTTCCTTAAACATTCTTATCATCAATGTTCTAAACTGTGTCTCTGAAAGGTTGGATCCCTCTGTTTCATTTGGTTCCATTTCTGGAGGTTTCTTCTGATCTTTTACTTGTGACATGTTTCTTTGTTTCTGCATTCTGGCTGTCGCTCTGGGATTGCTTTGATGTATTAGATAGATCACCAGGAGAGCCCTGGCTGGATCATGCAGGCACACAGCTCACGACCAAACACTCCCAGGAAAACTCCCAGTCTCAGACTGTCCCAATCAGCCGCTCGCAGATCAGGCCAAGCAGCCTGACAATCAATCACCAGCCTGGTAACTCTGCAAGCGGAGTGCGGAGAGCAGAGACCCAAGGCGGCTTGCGCACTCTCGTGTCTCAGTGAGCAACCTGTTGTAGCTGGATCACTCCCACTAGGCGTTTCCCTGGCAACGCATCACAAGCTGTGTGGAGGGTGGGGTTCCGAGGCGGCTCGCGCACTCCCAGGTCTCAGTGAGCAGCGGTTGGAGCCGGAGGGCAGCCGCCCTGCGTTTCCCTGGCAACGCAGTATAAGCCAGGCGGAGGGTGGGGATCCAAGGCTGCAGGCACATGCGCACGCACACACGCACTTCTGCGCCAATTCCACCAGACCAATTGGGTCTCAGACCTGATCCTTCATGGGAGGGCCCAAGCCCGACAAAATGGCATCCTCCCTACACCACTCGTGTGCAAGCTCCGCACTGCAGGAACAATAGTTCAAAAAAACCTCCAGCCTTTGCACCAAAGGTGCTCAGTTCAGTCCGTCCCTGCAGGCTCCCGGGTCACACAGCCACTCCCTCCACCAGGAACCAGGTAAGTACTCACCGGCGAGCAAGCCCGGGCACCGGCCCCACTGATTCTCCAGCCGCTCTTAGCCTCACCTGAGCTGAGCAAAGAGAGTCCTCACTAATTTACTGCCAGCTATCTTAGAATTTCTCTTCCCGGCAAAGGAGCTCTGGGCTGGTGAGCTTGGGGTGCGGCTGGAGGGACTCTCTCCCACCGGGAGAAACCTCTCCACAGCTGGGACCTCCCTCATGGGGTTTGCCCTCTCTCGTCTCCGCCCGTCCTACCAGACCCGATGCGGCTTCCTCTTTAAGTTCTTCATTTAGTGGTACTGTTCCTCCAGTGTTCCGGGGAACTCCAGGGTTGAATGCTGCATAATTTGCTTGTAATTTTGGTGTGATCCTGGGCAGCAGTTAGCACAGCGTCTGTCTATTGCGCCATGTTACCGGAAGTCCCTGTACCACAGTTTCTTAATCCAGTCGTCTACTGATGGGCATTTTGATTGTTTCCAAGTCTTGGCTATTGTAAATAGTGCTGCAGTGAACATAGGCGTGCATATATTTTTTCGAATTAGTGTCTTGGTTTTCTTTGGATAGATACCTAAGAGTGGAATTGCTGGGTCATAAGGTAGTTCCATTTCCAGCTTTTTGAGATACCTCCATACTGATTTCCATAGTGGCTGCACCGATCTGCAATCCCACCAACAGTGCAGTAGGGTTCCCTTTATGCACAACCTTGCCAGCACTTGTTTGTTGATTTGTTGATGATAGCCATTCTGACCGGATTGAGGTGGTATCTCATTGTGGTTTTTATTTGCATTTCTCTAATGATTAGTGAGACTGAGCATTTTTTCATATGCCTGTTGGCCATCTGTATGTCCTCTTTAGAGAAATGTCTCTTCATATCCTCTGCCCATTTTTTAATTGGGTTGTTTGTTTTTTTGGTGTTGAGTTGCATGAGTGTTTTATAAATTTTGGATATCAACCCCTTATCAGATATATTGATGACAAATATCTTCTCTCATTCAGTAAGCTTCCTTTTTGTTTTATTGATGGTTTCCCTTGCTGTGAAAAAACTTTTAAGTTTGATGTAATCCCATATGTTTATTTTTCCTTTTACTCCCCTTGCCCGAGGGGATATATCAGTAAAAATATTGCTTAGGGTAATGTCTGCAAATTTACTCCCTATATTTTCTTCTAGGAGCTTTATGGTTTCATGTCTTACATTTAAGTCTTTATTCCATTTTGAATTTGTTCGTGTATATGGTGTAAGGAGGTCAGTCCAATTTCATTTTTTTGCACGTGTCAGTCCAATTTTCCCAGCACCATTTGTTGAATGGACTATCTTTACCTCAATGTAAATCCTTGCTTCCATTGTCATAGATTAAATGACCTTATATAGATGGATTTATTTCTGAGCTCCCTATTCTGTTCCATTAATCTATGTGCATGTTTTGATGCCAGTACTATGCTGTTTTGATTACTGTAGCCTTGTAATATGATTTGATGTCGCGTAACGTGATACCCCCAAAGTTGTTCTTATTTCTCATGATTACTGAGGCTATTCAGGGTCTTTTATGGTTCCAGATAAATTTTAGGATTGTATTTTCTATTTCTGTGAAAAATGCCCTTGGTAGTTTGATAGGAATTGCATTGAATCTATATATTGCTTTAGGCAGTATGGCCATTTTAACTGTATTAGTTCTTCCTATCCGTGAGCATGGTAGTTGTTTCCATTTATTTGTATCTTCTTTAATTTCCCTCTTCAGTGTCTTATAATTTTCTGAGTACAGGTCTTTTACTTCTTTGGTTAAATTTATTCCTAAGTATTTTATAATTCTTGAAGCAACTGTAAATGGGACTGTTTTATTAATTTCTCCTTCTGATAGTTTGTTATTAATGCATATAAATGCAACTGATTTCTGAATATTGATTTTGTATCCTGCTACCTTACTGATTTCATGTATCAGTTCCTGTAGTTTTTTAATGGAGTCTTTGGGGTTCTCCATGTATAGATCATGTCATTTGCATATAATGACAATTTTACTTCCTCTTTATCAATTTGGATGCCTTTTAATTATTTTTTTTATGTCTGATTGCTGTGGCTAGAACTTCCAGAGCTATGTTGAATAAAGGTGGAGAAAGTGGACAGACTTGTCTTGTTCCTGATCTTAAGGGAATGGTTTTAGCTTTTTCCCATTGAGTATGATATTATCTGTGGGTTTATCATATATGGCCTTTATTATGTTGAGATATGATCCCTCTATTCACACTTTGCTAAGAGTTTTTAACATAAATGGCTGCTGGATTTTTGTCAAATGCTTTTTCTGCATATACTGATATGACTATAAGATCTTTATTTTTCATTTTGTTCATGTGGTGTATCACATTAATTGATTTGCAGATATTAAATCAATCTTACATACTGGGGATGAATCATGGCATATAATTGTCTTAATATATTGCTGAATTCTGTTTGCTATTATTTTTTGAAGAGTTCTGCATCATTTTCATCAGGAATATTGGCCTGTAGTTTTCCTTTTTTGTACTGTCTTTGTCTGGTTTTGGAATCATGGTGATAGTGGCCTTGTAAAAAGAGTTTGGGAGTCTTCCTTCCTTCTGGATTTTTGGGAATAGTTTGAGAAGAATAGGTGATAATTCTTTTTTGAATGTTTGGTAAAATTCACTTGTGAAGCCCCCTGGTCCAGGGCTTTTGTTTGTTGGGAGCTTGTTGATTACTGATTCAATTTCCTTGGTAGTAATAAGTCTATTCAGAGTTTCTGTTTCTTTTTGCTTTAGCTTTGGAAGGTTGTATGCTTCTAGAAAATTATCCATTTCTTCCAGATTGTCAAACTTGTTGGCATATAGTTGCTCATAGTAATTTCTTTAAATCTTTTATATTTCTGTGTGTCTGTTGTCACTTCAGCTCTTTCTCTCCTGATTTTACTAATTTGTGTCCTCTCTCTCTTTTTTTTTTGATGAGTCTGGCTAGAGGTTTGTCAATTTTGTTTATCTTTTCAAAAAGCCAGCTCTTGGTTTCATTAATCTTTTGTATTATTTTTCTGGTTTCTATTTCATTTATTTCCATGCTGGTCCTTATTATCTCCTTCCTTGTATTCCCTTTGGGCTTATTTTGCTGTTCTTTTTCCAGTTCCCTGAGATGTAAGGATAACCTGCTGATTTGAGATTTTTCTTGCTTCTGTAAGTAGGCCTGTGCTGCTATGAACTTCCCACTTAGGGCTGCTTTTGCTGCATCCCAAAGATTTTGTGTCGTCGTGTTTTCATTTTCCTTTGTCTTGAGGTATCTTTTGATTTATTCCTTGATCTCATTTTTGACCTACTCGCTATTTAGTAACATATTATTCAGCCTCCATGAATTTCGGGTTTTTTTCCAGTTTTTTTTTCTTGTAGTTGATTTCTAATTTCAGAGAAGATACTTGATATGATTTCGATTTTCTTAAATTTATTTAGACTGGTTTTGTGGCTTAATATATGGTCTATCTTATAAAATGTTCCATGGGTAGTTGAGAAGAATGTATATTCTGTAGTTTTGGGGTGAAATGGTCTGAAAATATCAATTAAACCCAGCTGATGTAATGTGTCATTTAAGGTCGCTGTTTTCATATTGGTTTTCTGTCTGGGGGATCTGTCCATTGGTGACAGTGGGGTGTTGAAGTCCCCTGATATGATAGTGTTACTCTTAATCTCTGTCTTTATAACTGTCAATATCTGTTTTATATATTTAGGAGCTCCTATGTTAGGTGCATAGATGTTTTCTGGGTTTATGTCCTCTTGTTGGATCGATCCCTTTATTATTATGAAGTGTCCTTCTTTGTCTTTTATTATGTTCTTTAATTTAAAGTCTATTATATCTGATATAAGTATCGCTACACCAGCTTTTTTCTCATTTCCATTTGCATAAAATATTTTACCCCATTCCTTTACTTTCAGCCTGTATGTGTCGTTTGATCTGAGGTGAGTCTCTTGTATATAGCATATGCAAGGGTCTTGTTTTCTTACCCATTCAGTCATCCTATGTCTTTCAATTGGAGCATTGAATCCATTTAATGTGGTTATTGATAGGTGCATAGTTATTGCCATTTACTTATTTGTGTTTCTGGTCTTTTTAGTTAGGTTGTTTTTTCTTTCTTTTGCCGGAAGAAGCCCTTTCAATATTTCCAGCAATGCTGGCTTGGTGGTTATTAATTCCTTTAGCTTATTATTTTCTGGGAAGCTCTTTATCTCTCCTTCAATTTTGAATGATAACCTTGCTGGATAAAACAATCTAGGTTGTAGGCCTTTGTTTTTCACCACTCCCTTCTGTCCTGCAGAGTTTCTGTACAAAAGTCAGCAGATATTCTTATGGGAATGCCCATGTAAGTAACTTGCTGCCTGCTGCCTGTCCCTTGCTGTTTTTAGGATTCTGTCTTTGTCCTTAACCCTTGCCATTTTCAGTATAACATGTCTTGGTGCGGGCCTGTTTGGGTTCATCTTGGTTGGACCTCTCTGCACTTCCTGGGTTTGTATGTTGATTTCCTTTGCCAGGTTAGGGAAGTTTTCAGTCATTATTACTTTAAATATGTTCTCAATCCCTTGCTCCCTCTCTTCTCCTTCTGGTATTCCTATGATTCACTATTGTTGCGAATCAGGTTATTGCCCAACTCTCTTAAACTATTTTCAATGTTTTTATTCTTTTTTCTTTTTGTTTTTCTGCTTTGTTGATCTCTGCTATCTTGTCTTCTAGGTCACTAATTTGATCCTCTGCTTCTGCTGGTAATTCCTTCGTATTTGTTATTTATTTCAGTAATTGCATTCTTTAGTTCTAGATGGCGGTTTTTCATGATTTCTCTATCCTTCTTTATATTCTCACTAATTTCCTTGAACATTCTAATCATCAGTCTTCTGAACTCTGTGTCCGATAGGTTGTTTAACTCTATTTCTTCTCGTTCCACTGATTATTCTGTTTTTATTTGGGATGTGTTTCTTTGTTTCCCCCATTCTGGCTGACTCCTTGTGCTTGCTTTGATATATTAGGTAGATTCCCCTAGGTCTCTCAGTCCTTTCTGGGTGGACTGATGTGGTATGAGTCCTTTATATTTGAATTGCTCAGTCTCCCTCTTCTCTGTGCATGTGTTCCAGAGGTGTTCCTTATGTTGTGTGTCTTCTCCTGTTGAAGTTGAGCTTTGATTGCTTTTGCTTATCAGTAGGTCGGATTGACACCCAGGCTGACTAGCTGTGAGTATTAGCTGTGTCCACAGTTTATGAGCTGCTGTGTGAGGATTGACCCCTCCAATGAAGCTTGGCCCCTATGGGCTCTTGTGCCTGTAGCGATTTCCCTTTGGATGTTACTCTTATACATCAAACCTATTAATGTTCTGGTGTGGTCTAAAGTTGGCCTCTGTGTGTGATGATTCTTGAGCGTCTTTAGCTGGACGCTACTGCAGAGCAATTTTAGGGCAAAAAAGATAAACAAGCACAACCATAGCAGCCACCAAAAGAAACCAGATACTCTCACATGTAAGAAACAACCAACAACCCACACCAAACATGTACAGAAATGTCAAACATACAAAAAAAATTGCAGAAAATTGGAAAGAGGGAGGAAAAGTAGAGCCTTGACAAGAAAGAAGAAAAGAAGGGGGAGAGAGAGAGGGGAGACAAGAAAGAAAGAAAGAAAGAAAGAAAGAAAGAAAGAAAGAAAGAAAGAAAGAAAGAAAGAAAGAAGAAAGGAAGGAAGAGAAAGAAAGAAAGAAAAAAAAGAAAGAAAGGAAGAGGAAAAAATATATATGTCGTTACACCCATATATATGGACATATATATATACACATATATATCTATATAAACAATGAAAAATGATAATAATGAAATAGAAGAACAAAAACACCCCAAACAAGAAACAAAAAAACCCTTCCATAACACCCAAAAAGCCAAAAATACAAAAAGAAGAAAAAAAACTCCAAAAAACCAGTGCCAGTCTTGGCTAAAGTCCACCAAGCTATCTCCAGGTTGTCTTCTGCTGTACAAAAGCACTCTGCATCTTGTGGGGGCAGAGCCGGCCACCAGGCGCTAGAGTGACCCTGGTTCAGGTCTAGATGAATGGGGTTATGAGGTGTGACTGGTAGTTTTACAAAGTCAATGACATTTCTGCTCTCACCTGCCCAGAGGCACACTGAGAACTGCACAACCAGAAGGCTCAATGTAAGTCTTTGGGCACTCTTTCCGCTGGAGGCTGTGAGAGGTGTGAGATTTCTGAGCCGCTAAAAGCCATCTGCTGGGGGTCCTGCTAGTGATTCAGCAGCAGAAGTTGCCCTGCCTCCCAAGTGGCGCAGGAGAAGTGGGGGCGGGGGTAAGTAGGCCTACATTCTGGAGTCTCTTCCCTGCCTGGAAGTAGGAGCACCTCTGTAATCTGACACTGTTCCTCCATTTAGAGGTCAGCTTAAGACTCTGGGGTTAGGGGGGCCAGGGTTTCCAAGGGTGGGTGGGGATGGTTTCTTGTCTATGCAGTTATTTTTTTGTTTTCTATCCAAGGAAAAGAGAAAGAAAAAAAGAAAGAGAAAAACAAAACAAAACAATGTCCCGCAGCCATTTTGAGCTGAGGCTTCTGCCTTAGTTGCTCCAGCAGTGCTCCTGGAGTGGGACTGCAGGGGCGCAGGGACTGAACCCACCCTGGCGCTGCAACGCTCTCCGATCTGCCTCCTGGCGTCCCTCATCTCTGCAGCTGTGGGTGGGGACCACGCCTCCCCTGGCAAGTCTCTTCTGTCTCTTCCCCCACTCCCTGGGCCCGAGGCTTCTGCCTTAGACTGTGTAAACTATCGCGCTTCTGCTGCACACTCAGTGGGACCGTGAGGCACAGGGGATGAGCCACAGGAATACATTGATCTGTCTCCTTGGGGCCCTGTGTCTCAGCAGCCATGGGTGGGGGCTGTGCCTCCAAGCATCTCGACCTCCCTTTTCTCCCACTTGCCCAGTCTGCCCACCTTCAAGCAATTACCTTGCAAGTCTCTTAGCTGTTCTGTTTGAAGAGTTACAGCTGCCCTAACTGCGGTGATTTCCAAGGGAGAACTCAGGAAGCCCTCCTCACCGCCATTTTCCTCGCTTCTCCTCTATATTTTTGGGGGCTTTATTTTTATTGTTTTCTAGTCAGTTGGCTATGGGCTTGATTTCCTCCTTAAGCTAGATGTTATTTAGGAGTAGTTTCAAATCTTCACTTTTCTTTCTATTTTTAGAAAAGTACTTATTTCTAGCTTTATTGTATTATGGACAAGACTGGTCTGTAAAAGATTTGTTTGAACATTTTTTTTTTTTTGACATTTGCACATGACTGACTACAGGATCAGCTTTCAAAGATGTTTCATGGCCCCTTACCCAAGGGCATCTTCTCTGCTTGTTGGGAGATATGGTAGATGTTTATATATTAATACTATCATCTCAATTATATGGTTCATATCTTCTGTGTTTATTTTTTGTTTACTTAATATTTTATAAAGGAGTTTCAGTGAATTTAGATGTCTCACCATAGTCAGATTTCTCTTTTTTTTTTTTTTTGAGGGCAGTGTCACTGGCCCTCACATGTGGGACCCGAACCGGGGCCACTGGCTTCCCAAGCCAGTGCTTAACCACCACGCCACTCGGCCGGCCCTCAGATTTCTCTTTTATGGTAAGATACCCTACATCTTTATTTCTACCACTTCAAAAATGTATTTTATTGCTATTTGACAAATGAAAGTGTGAGAAAAATGAAAGACATGACTAATCGAACCTTTTCTTGATTATCCAAGAGCATGGACTCCAGAGCTGGACTCTGGGGTTCAAATCCAGGTTCTGCACTGGGCTGCTTGTGTAACTTCTCTGAGCCTCAGTTTTCTCATCTCTAAAATGGGAATTGGAATGGGGTCCCCTGCATGGAGTTGTTGTTAGAAGGGAATGAGCCAGCATGTGGAAAGCAGTCAGCACGCTGCTGGCACACAGGGAGTGAATAGTGATGTCATAGTCGACGTCATTACACAATGAACCTCTGAATAGCATTTACCATGTTGGCTTTGTCTGACATGAATATCACAATCATTGCTTTTTTTTGGTTGAAGCTTAAATTACACATGCACACATATGTGCACATTCACACAGGAGTCTTAGCCCTGTCTGGCACCTCCCCTGATCTTCTACCCACCCCCCTTCTTATTTTCTGTTCATTTGATGTGAGACCTCAGTCATGCCCTTCCATTCTACAATCCCTCTCTTAGGTTTTATTGTATGCTTGGTAAACAAAGGAGAGGTTAGGTGGCTCCCAACTATCTTTCCCCACTTTGCATCTCAAGGGCATTTTGATCCTCTCTGCTTGCCTTTCCCTGTCTGAAAGGTGCTATTTCAGGCCATTTCTCCTCATCACTTCTCTCCTTCTTGGTGAAGTTGTGCTGGTCCAGAGGTGTTCACCTCCTGTGAATTCTCCAGGAATTTTTCCATCTTAGCAAGTTTGATCAAAGTCCCTCTGCTTTTGTAGACTTCTGATCTTTACCTGAGAAGTTGTCACTGGGATTGAGGGCATTCCTGCTGGATCCATGGAGCCCACTGGTTTCCTGTGTGCTGCAGCTTCAAGAAGGTTTAAGGGCACACTCAATCAACTTAAGACACAGCCCTACTTTCCTTTCCTTCCTTCCTCTCTCCCTTTCTGCCCCCCCCCATGCCTCCATCTGCCTCCATGCTTCCCTTCTGTTGGGAACTGGCAGCATCCCAGTGTCTGACAAGGTCACATTGAAGTATAGATCCATGCTCAGCACTGTTTAGGATGTTTAGGGTGCTGCCTTATGGTTGGTCATGTAATATCTCCTGCCTCTATGAACCCATGTGCCTTTCCTCTACATAAGATCCTATAGGAGACAGTACTTTCACTGCATTTATGGCAAGTTCCTATGGTACCCTAATGAGAGATGGCTATGCAAGCCAAAGATGGGTGTGATCTCCTAAGAGAAGGAGACAACCCAAGCCAGGTGGTAGCCCCATGGGGACCCCAGGACTGAGAAAGAGGGGACTCAAGCCTCTTGGAAACAGAGGCTCAGACCTCTACATAGGCCAACAGCCTGTCTGAGAGAAACTGATGACAACATCAGTCTGTTGAGCTCACTTGCCTAGGGTCATTGCTGTGAGCGTCTCCTTGAAGACTAAAGTCTTCAGGCCATGAGAGTTCTGATAAGAGGCAACTCACTGACCATGGGGTATGTTAATCAACAGCCTTAATTGAATTCTTTGCCTTGTACATTGTTGCAGCAACAGATACTGAAGCTTTCACTGAGAAACAGATGCTACCCTCTATTGTAATAACAATAGCCCTCCATAGAATAAGAGAGGTTTGGGACCCCCTTTGGCTACTAGGTATTGTAATCTCATAGGAATAGACTTTAGATAATTTTACCCTAAACATAGCCATTCCTAGTCTCTTAGTAATAGCTCAAGTATGTGCCCTGTGAGTCTTATGATTGTGTTTAGCTGCTGGAATTTGGGATATACTAGATAGTCAAGGTAGTCATGGTAACCATTCTTTATTTTTATTTTTTATTTTTTTTGTTTTTGTTTTATTTTGTTTTGTTTTTAGCTGAGCCATCCTGCCACCTGTTGGCAGCTCAACGGCAACTCAGCTCGGGCTGGCCTCGAACAGCTGTTGCTCAGAGCTCAGCTCGCACTCTTGAGTGAGCTCTTAACCAACTGAGCCACTCGGCCGGCCCATGGTAACCATTCTTTAGGTGATATGTAGAAACTGAGTCTGGGTCACAAAGAGATTATCATAGTAAAAGATAAGATAATCGTTAAATGTAGAATAGGTCACAGTGTGCCCTGAGGAAAACAATTATAAGGAAGTAAAGACTGTAAAAGTCCTAAGAAAGAAAAAAACATCAAAACTATGTGGAACTTAACTTGTGATTGAGATAATGGTCAAAAGTCCCTATAAAAGGGGACATGATGTAACAATAAAGTGTGACACTTCTCTGAAACTCCCTCATGTCTCCACTCCCTTCTTTCGCCTCGCCAACTCCATCTCCACCTGAGGGAACCCCTGGACTTGCGGGAGCTGGACTCCCACACCCTTCTTCCTTTCTTCAAAAAATACTTAGTAAATGTCTACTCTGTAGTGTCAGGCATGGAAACAAAGACTGAGTGAAAATAGATGTGGTCCACTGAGTAACCATGACATACTCATCAGAATGACAATCAGATGAAGAGGACAGACCCTACCAAGTGTGGGTGGGCAGGAAGGGGAGGCCCAGCAATCCTTGCTCAGTGCTGGTATACCCACATCAGAAACTATTTACAAGGCTGAACACACCTTTGTCCTGTGACCCAGCATTTCCACACCAGAGTCTACTCAGGATTGTCTATACATGTCTACCAAAAAGACTTGTACAAGAACTTGTATAGCAGTGCTAGCCATAATAACCCCAGACCAGAAGCAACTGACATGTTTATAGATGTCAGAGTGGATAGATAAACTTAGGTATATCATACAATGGAATATTATGTAGCAATGAGAACCAATGACCTACTACCATATGTGATGGGGACTGAACCTCCACAAAGAAAATTCTGTTGTAGAGAAGAGTACATATGATACATTTAAACATATAGAAAGTTCAAATGCCAACAAAATGAATCTAAGTTGTTGGAAGTCAGGATAGTGGTCATGCTGGTGGTGGTGGAGTGAATGATGGAGAAGTAGTTGGAGTATGGTATTATTTACACAGCGGTGTACACTGTGTGGAAGTTCAGTGAGTTGCACATTTATAGCTTGTGCGTGTGTCTCTATCATATTATACTAAAATAGAAGGGAATAGAGTAAAAAATAAAATAAAATAAAATAAAATAAAAGGATGTGCTTGCTGCCCTTCTGGAGCTGATAGCCGTGTGTGGTGAAGCAGATATGAGTCAAAGAATTGCACAAATAACTGTTGGAGGCACCAGCAAGTGTTCCAATGGTGAGTGCGTGGGCCTCCCCTTCCTGAGGTGGTGATGCCAAGTTTCCATGAAGGATGAGCAGGAGTTAAAGAGGTGTGATTGTGGGGTGGAGAGGGTGATTGAGGAAACAGCACCTAGGGAGAGGTGACAGCCTGTGCAAAAGCCCACCATGGAATCCAGGAGGGTAAGCGTGGGGTGTATCCATGGGAGCTTTGGGTGGGGGTGGAGCTGCAGTCATAGGAGGGGCCAGGCATCCACACAGGGACCTGAGGACTGTGGGAATGGGTTTTTATCTTTATTCTAAGAGCAATGGGAAGCGCTTCAGGTGCTGTAAGTAAGAGAAGCATACCTATGCAAGTGTTTATGGGAGAGATAGGGGGTGGCCTGAGGTCTTTGGGGTGGATTCCAATTCCCAGCTCCTTTCTCCACCCCACCCTGTGGATCCTTCCTGGATGTAGCTCCAGTTAGCAGGCTGTGTAGCCTAGCTCCATCTGCCTCTGCCCACAGTGATCATGGTGGACTTGGGCCCAGCTCCTGAATCTGCTTCCCTCTGGGGGAGCCCAATATGCTTATTCTAATCTCGCTTATTTCCCTTCTCCCTCTCCCAGGCACCTCTGGTGGCATTGCTGCCAGTCCTCCTGCTGCTCAAGCCCAGGGCCCTCCCTGCTGGTTCCAGCTGCTTAACTCTCCTTCCTTGTATCTCAGGCAAACATCTGTTACTGTTTTATACCGTTAATCTTTCTTTCTTGAAAAGGTAATACAATTAAGGCTCAAAATACAGTGAAAACTAAATGTCTCTCCCATCCCTGACACCCAGTTCCCTTTCTTGGAGGCAATGACTCCTGCCAGTTTTGTGAACCTTTCTAGAGGTATTTAAACACACACACACACACACACACACACACACACACACACACACACACAATTTTTCCCTACAAATAGTAACATGTTACACAGAGTGTTCTGCCTCTTGCCTTGTAATCTTCTAACAGTCTTCATATTCCATGTCAATATATCTAGCTTTGCTTCCTTCTATTTAAAATGGATGCAGTATTTGGTATTCATTAATCTAACAGGTAAACATGGCATCTTATTGCATATATATATATTATTATTATTATTATAAATGATAATGACCACCTTCTAATATGGTTTCTTTCCAGTGAACTGTCTGCTCCTAACATTTGTCCATTTTTCATATGGAAGTTTCCATTATGTTTCTGGATGATTTGTAGGAACTCTTTATATATTAAGGAAATTGGTCCTTAGAATTTCATATCTCATCCCTTATTATTCCTTATTCAGGGAAACTGGTCACTTTGCACAGCATGTAATTCCAAGAACAGATGCTGGGGGACATCTGAGGCCCTTTCAAATATCGGGGGCTTAGGGGTCCCAGCAAGGCCAAGACCTTAGGGTCAGGTTCACTAATAACTTCTCAGAGAGATCTCATTGGCAACTTGAGCTCTTAAGTCAGAGTGATAAGTGCTGAAGCTAAACTCTACCTCATCTGAGGAAGTAGCTTCAAGCCCGTCCCACTGGGATTTGGAGTAAGGAAGATTTCTGGAGAATAAATCTCATGAATAGTCCTGCTTGAAGCAAGTGGGCTGGGCTTTTGTGCTCCCTTCAGTCAGGGATGGGCTGCTCCCTCCCATGGGGGTGTGGGTGTGGTGGGTGTTAACCTCCCAGGTGACCTCTAAGATTCCTTCCCTGAGGAACCTGTCCCCAGTCTCAGTTGCCTCCTTCACTGTGTCCTCCAAGGAGCACTGGGCCCTGCTCTGTGTTCTGCTCCATAGCCCTGTGTGCTTGTGTCTTTCAGCAAGCCCTGAAGGAGGTGGGCATTGACACAGGGAAGTAAACTCAGGCAAATGCTGACAACGTAGAATCTTCTCCAGGGCTGTCCTCAGCTCCCTGTGGCCCAGAATCCTGATATTACACCATCTGCACCAATACATCCCAGGTCTGTTATCAGAGCTGGGGGCCCACGGGCTGAGAGTCTACATCCCAGTGAGGGAGGTAGAGAATATATGAAACAGAACTTGAATTGTAAGTGAGAAATTTGTATGTTCTCTGGAGGAAACCACAACAGGGAAGGATAAAAGACAGTGTGGGTGGGGAATGGTGTATGTGAAAGAGCTGGGCAGCAGAGGCCTCCTGATGGAGGCCATGGGAGTAAGGATGTCTCTGTGCAGACAGAATGGCAGGGGCAGAGGCCCTGGGGTGGGGGTGCAGGAATTAGCACAGGGGTTGGATGGCTGGAGCCGGGTAATAAAGGGAGAGAGATGGGGGGCAGGGTGGGAGCCATAAGCTGGCAGACCTCTGTGGGGCCTTGGCCTTGTAAACTCTAACCAGATAACCACATCTGGGTGGATATGGTCAACTCACATACATAATGGGGACAAAGAGGTAATGAGGGCCACTTTAAACCCACTCTACCTTTGGAGTGAGAATCTGAAAGATTGTCTTTCAAAGATGCTCTGGATTCTGTTTTCTTGGCTGTGGACTGATGCTGCAGATACCAAGGGTCTACGTTAGGTAAGCTGTTGTTCCATCCTCCTGCTTGCCTTCTCCCTATCCCTACCTTGCCCCCTCCTCCTGCTGTTTTGTCTGTAGGTGTCAGTCACCTCGACAGGCTGGTAGGGTGACCACTTGTCAGGCCATGGACTGCTCCCTGCCTCTTATCCCTCTTCTCCATGCAGCTGGAACCAGGCATGTTTCTTTGAGAGAAAGTAATTTATTTTCTAATTACAAAAGATAATGGACTTGAACAAAGAGAAGACAGCTCAGAGCTCAGACAGAGTGATTATTGGTAGACCTTTTGCATACATTGACCCAGAGAGGGATAAAAGTAGCAGAAGAAGCTAAAGCGATGTCTAGAGCCTCCAGCTGGTGGACAGGAGACCCCAGTTCTATTCCTAGCTTTGTCACTGGTTTGAGGAGTTGGGGTCTGCTTGGGAGCTCAGTTCTCCATCTGTGAAATGGGATGATGGGTCTGCAACTCCAAGGTCTTTCCAGCTTACAGAATGATCTGTAACTCTGGGGACTCATTCTGGGAATCATTTAATCATTCTTGCAGACTTCTCTCTCCTGTTATCCTTTTACTCCAAATACACATCATTTCTGATTCCTCGGTGTCAGGGAGTCTTCAACCAGCCATTCCATTTGGGGCCTCAATCTTCTCATCTGTGAAATAGAATGAACAAAACCTGCCCTGAGGGGTGCTGGGCATTCAATATACGACAGAGGCCAGCCTGGCACACAGACAGGCATTCAAGAAGGGTGAATTGCAGCTTCTTCCCTCCCTCCTTATCTCTCTCTTTCAATTTTGAGCCAGATTGCTGGGAATTCTATGGAGAGCATTAAGGACATGATCAGCATTTTCCTTCAACTTAACTTTGTTTTCTTTTGTGTGTCCCTGTCATTGACCTTCCTCTATTTCCCCCAATACACACTCCTCCCTCCCATCCCCACCTCCTCCAGTCCCACCTCTATTGACACTTTTTTTTTAAAAGATTTTATTAGGGAATTGGAGAATTGGGGGAGGCGAACATTGTTGGGGAATTGGGAAAGGGAAACAGCCAAGTTGTTGTCCTTCCATCTTAGTTGTGGAGGGCACAGCAAGCTCAGCGCCAAGTTCAGTTGTGCCACTCAGCTCGAAGTGCTGTGTTCAAATAGTTGCAGGGGCACATAGCAACCACCCCATGCAGGAGTTGAACCAGCAGCCTTGTTGTTAAGAACCCTCACTCTATTCCCTGAGCCATCCAGGTGGCAGCGCAGCTCAAGGTGCTGAATTCAGTCTTAGTTGTGGATGGGCGTAGCCACCATCCCATGTGGGAGTTGAACCGGCAGTCTTGTTGCTAAGAGTGTATGCTCTATCCCCTGAGCCACCCGGGCAGCAGCTCAGCTCAAGATGCCAAGTTCAGTCTTTAGTTGCAGGTGGGTGTAGCCCACCATCTCGAACAGGTGACCTTGTTGTTAGGAGCACATGTGCTCACCAGCTGAGTCATCCTGCCACCTGTTGGCAGCTCAGCGGCAGCTCAGCTAGAGTGCAGCTCACTAGCCCATGTGGGAATCAAACCGGTGACCTTGTTGCTCAGGGCTCATGCTCTTAACCAACTGAGCCACTTGGCAGGCCCCTGTTTAACACTCTTAAACAGATGCACATTCAGTGTGAGTTAGATGTGCAGAGCCCCTTGGGAAGATGCAGATGACAGACCAACCAGAGGTGGTCAGAGATCTGGTCCTCACCCAGAGAAGATTCTCTTAGTCCAGAGATCTGACCCAAAGGGCACAAAGTGCGTATTCAACAAGCTGGGGCCTGCTTTAACTGGGTCAAAGGGGGGACATGCAGAGGAGGTGGTAGGGTGATCACCACATTATGGGAGTGGAATGGTAGAGAAAGTAAACTGTGGGACCTGGCCAGAAATATCAACTCTGGCAGAACACTGATGTGCCTTGACTCTGATTGGTCCTGCGAAGGTCACATGCCCACTCCTGAACCAATCACTGTGGCTAGGGGGTATGTGGGGGCTCCCATTGGTCAGTGTCAGTGCCACTCAATGCTGCTTCAGTGGGCACTGGGACGCTGGGGTAGGAGATTGTGGTGGGTACCTGCAGACATTCCTTAAGTTTTGTGCTCTCCTCTTCCCCACACTGCCCAGGTGGTTTGTTTCAGATGTCCTAGCCCTGATCTGTGTTGCCCTCTGACCAAGGCTTTAGTGTGCACCCTTCTGACACTTGTACTCCAGCTCCCCAGCTTTTATCACCACAAGTCCTTCCTGTATTAAGCACAAAATGATTAATTTGGCCAAGCCTGGATTGAATGTCCACCCTTCCTATTGGCAAGGGACAGAAGCCCAACTCAAACTGGTTTAAGCAAAAAATTCTGAGAATGGATCAAGCAGTGCAGCATGTAGGGGCTCAAACCAGGTCTTCAAGCCTTCATATGGCTCTTTTTCTTATCTCTGCTTTCCCCTGGTTTTTCATTTATATATTTATTCATTCATTTATCCCATAGTTGTAACACTCTGGTGGACCCAGGACATGCTGCACAGATCCCACTTTATCTTTTGTAAGGGCTGTCAGTGGACAGTTTTCAGACCCTCTGACTTCTGCTGGGAAAACTGTCATACTTAAGGTCACACCTTTCCCTTGGTGACCCAGACCAATGACTGATGGATGTGGTGATGAAAATGCTTGGCCATCTCAGCTCTCAAGGAAATTGTTGTTTTTTTTTAAAGATTTTATTGGGGAACTGGGGAAGGGGAACAGTATTGGGGAATTGGGGGAGGGGAACAGACAAGTTGATGTCCTTTTGTGCTTCAGTCTAGTTGTGGAGGATGGTGCTTCACTGGCCCACGTTGGTATTATCATTGCGCTCTTCCTGGGTGAGGCAGTTGCTCACTGGCCATTGGATGGCCACTCATGGTGACTCATGGCAACTCTTGCCAACTGCTGGCCGCTCACACTGGCTGCTGGCCACTCACGGTAGCTTACAGCAGTCCACTGCAGCAGGGGTTGCAGCCTACGCCATCGCTGGCGAATCATGGCAGCCCAGCTCCAGGTTGAACTGTTGTTCACCATTTAGCTATAGAGGGCGCAGCATCACTGGCCCTCATGTGGAATCTGAACCGGGGCCCTGCTGCTCAGAGCTGGTGCTCCCAAGCCAACTCTTTTTGTTTTTTAAATTTATTTTTATTACTTTCAGGTGTACAACACAATGTAATAGTTGTACTCTTTACCCCCCAAAGTGAAAACCCCTCTCCCCCAGTTCGCCACCCCACTGCCCGCCCCCATATAATACATATCTATCACAACTCCCCTGACTCCCCTCCACAGTATACTCCACATCCCGTGTCCATCCACATATTCAGTTACAGTTGGCATACAATACTATACATCAGTTTCAGGTGTACAGTGCAGTGATCAAGCCTCTGCTCCATCCATGAAGTGGTCTCCCTAACAAGACATGTGACTGTCTCACATGCCACAAAATTTTTACAACATTATTATATTCCCCGAACTGTGTTTCATATCCCTGTGGCAATATTGTAGTTGTCTATTTATGCTGTCTAATCCCTTCCCCTTCCCCCCCATTCCCACCCCCCTCCCAACTAGCAACCCTCAGTTTTGCCTCTACATCTACGAGTCTGTTTACTTTGATAGTTCACTCAGCTCTTCAGACTCCACACACAAGTGAGATCACATGGTACCTGTCCTTCTCCGACTGACTTATTTCTCGCAACATAATAGTCTCTTCACAACATTATCAATTACATTCCCAGAACTGCCCCCATATCCCTGTGGCAACATTGTAGTCCCACATACACTGTCCAAAACCTTCCCCCACTCCCTCTTCCCCACTCCCTACCAGCCAGCAACCATCAGTTTTTCCTTTATATCTGCTTGATATGACTTCAATCTTCTTAAATTGTCTCTCTGGATTAGCTTGTTTACCCCTTTCTTTTGTTTAAAAAAGTCCTTTTAACATTTCTTGCAATGCTGGCTTGGTGGTAATGAATTCCTTAAGCTTATTCTTTTCTGAGAAGCTCTTTATTTCTCCTTCAATTTTAAGTGATAGCCGTGCTGGGTAGAGCAATCTTGGTTGTAGGCCTTTATTTTGTGTCACTTTGAATATCTCCTGCCACTCCCTTCTGGCCTGCAGAGTTTCTGTAGACAAGTCAGCTGTTAGTCTAACAGGAGTTCCTTTGTATGTAACCTGCTGTCTTTCTCTTGCAGCCTCTAGGATTCTGTCTCTGCCTTAACCTTTGCCATTTTAACTATGATGTGTCTTGGTGTGGACCTGTTTGGGTTCAGCTTGTTTGGAAGCCTCTGCACTTCCTGGGCATGTATGTTGATTTCCTTCACCAGGGTAGGGAAGTTTTCAGTCATTATTTTTTCAAATACATTCTCGACCCCTTGCTTCTTCTCTTCTCCTTCAGGTATTCCTATGATTCCAGGGTGGTTGCGCTTCATCTTGTCCCATAGGGCTCTTAAACTATTTTCATTGTTTTTTACTCTTTCGTCTTTTTGCTGTGCCAACTGGGTGATTTCTGCTATTTTATCTTCCAAATCGCTGATCCGCTCCTCTGCTTCATCTACTCTACTGGTGATTCCTTCGAGTGTGTTCTTCATTTCAGTGATTGTATTCTTTATTTCTAACAGGTTGTTTTTTATGGTTTCCCTATCCTTCTTTATGTCCTCACTAAGTTCCTTAAACATTCTTATCATCAGTGTTCTAAACTCTGTCTCTGAAAGGTTGGATCCCTCTGTTTCATTTAGTTCCATTTCTAGAGGTTTCTTCTGATCTTTTACTTGTGACATGTTTCTTTGTTTCCCCATTCTGGTTGTCGCTCTGGGATTGCTTTGATGTATTAGATAGACCACCAGGAGAGCCCTGGATGGATCACGCAGGCACACAGCTCACGGCCCAACACTCCCAGGAAAATTCCCAGTCTTAGCCTGTCCCAATCAGCCGCTCGCAGATCAGACTGAGCAGCCCAACAACCAATCACCAGCCTGGCAACTCTGCACATGCAGTGTGGAGAGTGGGGACCCGAGGCGGCTTGCGCACTTCCGCATCTCAGTGAGCAGCCTGTTGGACCCGGAGCACGCCCACCAGGCGTTTCCTTGGCAACGCAGCACAAGCTGTGTGGAGGGTGGGGATCCGAGGTGGCTCGCGCACTCCTGGGTCTCAGTGAGCAGCCTGTTGGAGCCGGAGGGCACCCGCCCAGCGTTTCCCTGACAATGCAGTATCAGCCGGGCAGAGGGTGGGGATCCAAGTCTGCAGGCGCTTGTGCATGCACACACGTACTTCTGCGACAATTCCACCAGACCAATGAGGTCTCGGACCTGATCCTCCGTGGGATCAAGCCTGACAAAATCAGGCCCAAACCTGACAAAATGGCGTCCTCCCTACACCACTCACGTGCAGGCTCCACGCCACGGGAATAACAGTCCAAAAACCTCCAGCCTTTGCACCAAAGGTGCTCAGTTCAGTCCGTCTCCGCAGGCTCCGGGGTCCGGCTCACACAGCTACTCCCTCCACCAGGAACCAGGTAAGTGCTCACCGGCAAGCAATCCCCAGCGCCGGCCCCACTGATTCTCCAGCTGCTCTTAGCCTCACCGAGCTGAGCAAAGAGAGTCCTCACTAATTTACTGCTGGCTATATTAGAACTCCTCTTCCTGCCAAAGGAACTCTAGGCTGGTGAGCTTGGAGTGCGGCCGGAGGGTCTCTCCCCCAACCAGACAAGCTTCCCACGGCTGGGGCTTCCCTCACAGGGCTCGCCCTCTCTCGTCTCCGCCCGTCCTACCAGACCCAACGTGGCCTCCTCTTTAAGTTCTTTGTTTAGTGGTTCTGTTCATCTAGTGTTCCAGGGACCTCCAGGTTTGAATGCTGTATAATTTGTTTGTAATTTTGGTGTGATCCTGGGAGGCAGTTAGCACAGCATCTGTCTATTGCGCCATTTTACCAGAAGTCCCTTTTTTTTTTTTAAATAATTCCCCATTCTCCCTCCCCCAACCCCTGGAAACCACCATTCTACTTTTTTGTTTTTATGACATTCCTCATACTAGTGGAATGATACAGTATTTGTCACCTTTTTTTTTTTTTTAAGATTTTATTGGGGAATTGTGGGAGGGGACCAGCCAAGTTGTTCTTCAATCTTCATTGTGGAGGGCGCCATTCGCCATCTGGCTTCCCATCAGCAGTTCTTGGCTCAAGGTGCTGTATTCAATCTTAGTTGTGGATGGGCGTAGCCACCATCCCATGCAGGAGTCAAACCCAGCAGCCTTGTTGTTAAGAACACACACCCACTGAGTCATCCGGGCAGCAGCTCAGCTCAAGGTGCCAAGTTCAATCTTTAGTTGCAGGTGGGCATAGCCCACCAATGAACAGGCAATCTTGTTGTTACACCAGTTGAGCCATCCTGCCACCTGTTGGCAGCTCAGTGACAGATCAGCTAGGGTGCAGCATTCACTGGCCCATGTGGGAATTGAACCGGCTGCCCTGTTGCTCAGAGCATGTTCTCTAAGCCAACTTTTAATCAATTGAGCCACTCAGCCGGTCCCCCCAAGCCAACTCTTAACCAACGCGCTACTCGGCCAGCCCTCTCGGGACTATCTTAACTGGGCCACTCTAGCTCAATAGGTCCCCATGGGGCAGCTGAGGCTGTTGTTTCTACCTCTGCCCATCCTGTTGCTTTCCTACCTTCCACTTGGCAGATACCCAGGGCCCCCTTTAATGAAAGCCCTGCTCACCGAAATCTGTTTCAGAGTCTACTTCTTGAGGAACCCAACCTCCCACAAACACTGACAATCTCCTTGTCAGTATCCTACTACCTTGGTGACTTCCAATGAAAGAAAGTACCTGCCTCCTGTTCAAATGTGATCAAAATCCCAAGTTTGACACTCCTTGCCTCTGATTGGCTCTGGCTGGGTGACATGATCACCCCTGAACCAATCATGGTGACTGGAGAGATGCAGTACTCTCTTTGGTTAGGTCAAGGTCACCTGGTCAACCTAGATCCTTGGTCCATCAGACTCTGTCTGAGACCTGGAACTTAGAAGAGGGAAAGTGAATCCCCCAGGGGAAACTGAGGTTGCTTCCAGACAGAGGGAATGGATGTCGGTGAACCACAATTGCCAGACACAGGGCCTGCTTTCAGAGAACTCAAATTGAGGGTGGAAGCCTCTGATCTACTGGCAGTGCAAAGTCCCCCAGGAATGGAGGAAAATATCCCTTCCTGGCCCCCAACAAGGTAAGTCATTTTTTTAAAAAGATTTTATTGGGGGAATTTGGGGAGGGGGACAGCGTTGGAGAATCAGGGAAGGGGAATAGACAAGTTGCTGTCCTTTTGTTCTTCAGTCTAGTTGTGGAGGACATTGCTTCACTGGCCCATGTTGGTATCGTCATTGTGCTCTTCCTGGGTGAGGCAGATGGGTCACCAGCCTCTGGACGACTGCTCACGGTGGCTCTTGGCAGCTCACGCTGGCTGCCAGCCCTCACGCTGGCTACCGACTACTCACTATAGCCTATGGCATTCCACTGCAGTACAGGCTGCAGCCCACACCATTGCCAGCCATCTTAGCTATAGAGGCAACCAGGTGGAGCTGTTGTTCATCATCTTAGCTGTAAAGGGCAGTGTCACTGGCCCTCATATGTGGGATCCGAACCGGGGCCCCACTGCTCAGAGCTGATATCCCAAACCAGCTCTTAACCAACCCGCCACTTGGCTGCCCCCAAGGAAATCATTTCTTGACTTTTGCCTCTAGTCCTTTGCCTCCAGTGCCCTTCCCTTCAGGGTGGGAGATCGGTTTATGTGGGGTGTAAACACAGCCAAAGATTCTGCCTTGGCCAGCCTGTCCTGGAGTGGCTGCCACATGGTGGAGAGCAGCATGGCCTATCCATACTACAGGCACAGGTTCAGCATCACCTGCCAGGAGACCCTGAAGCTCCCCTGGATCAGAGGCAGCAGCTTTTTCAATTAGTCATCAGAGTAACACACACCAAATCAAACTTGACACTCCCAATGGGCCAATCAATAGCTCCATTTTCCCCTTCTCATCCTGGTGGGAGAGGGAAAGCTACTTTATGATCCCCCTCCCTTTTTTCCCCCTCATCTAGCAGGCACAAGAAAGGCCAGAGGAATTTGTTTCTTCTCTGAAATTTGTTATCCTCTGAACTGGCAGGTTTTCCTCTTTCCATCCCTCACCTTGGAAACGATTTGAGAAGGACCTATGGAGGCAGCCAGAATTGTGCCTCCTGGCCTGAGTCCCCACCCTTCCCAGGCACCTGGCAAGGACCAAGGTGGGAGCAGAGAGGACTGTCTGCACCTCTGCCTTTAAAGCAGATGGTGCCTTTGCTCTACCAGCAATGGTCCCCTGTGATACCTTAGCCTGATGGCAATCCTTCCCTAGGCCCCTCACTCTGTTCCTTTCTGTGGACAGTCAGTGTTCCCCACCTCAAACTTACCTCCTCACCTCTCCCTTTCCCACCAGGCCTCAGACAATCTCCTTGTAGACAGGACATCTAGCAAGAGGCTGCCTCTGCCCCCACAGTCAATCCATCGTGGTTGTGTGGGTGGTGGGCCACTCCAGTCTTTCCCATGCCTCCTCTGAGCCCTGATCCTAGAGCTCTCCCATCTCTGATTTCACCAGATATCCTGGAGGCACTGCAAACCCAGCAGGCCCCAGCATCTTCCCCACACCTGCCCCTCCTCCATGTTCTCACCTTGGGGATGGACACAACTTCTGCCTGGCCCCAGGGCCAAGAATCTGGGTATCATTTGGGACCCCTCTCCTTGCCTCCACTCGCCATCACTCATTTGATGTTTCCTATTCCCTGTCTCTTCTGTATGCCTATGGCTGCCCCCTTGTGGTCTACATCTTCCACCAGTACCACAACCTTGGCTCCTGACTGCTCTCTAGGCTTCCACCTCTCCATATCCCTGCCCCCACACCCAGCTCCCAGTTGAGCCACCAAAACAATCTCGAAATCCTAACAGTGACCATGCTGCCCCGTACTGAGATCACCACCTCAAGTTCTCAGGCCTTTGTATGTGCCGTTCCCTCCACTGGGAATTCCAGCTCCCACAGACTCCTAGACTGATAGCCTTCTCCAGGAGAACTGAGCTCCTGGGGTGTGGCCTGGGCCTCCTTCCCCCTTGTTTTTCCCACAGAAGCCTCACAGACTTGCAGTCAAGTCTCCATCCATGTTTGTGGACCAGCAGTGGGGCAGAGGCTTTTCCTAAGCTTGGTCACATTTGCTATAGAGTGAATTCTCCCTTAAAGTCTAGCCTCACCTACTTCCTAGGGCCTGGCCTGAAGGCGGGGAGGTTGTGACCTCTAGGAGACCTGGGACTCCTGCAGCAAGCAGGGCTTATTCGCCCCCTACCCTGGGCTGGCACTTGAGCAGCTCTTATTCTTGTTCCATCCTGTTGCCCCACCATCTGCCTAATTAATGCCTGGAGCACTGGCTGCTTCTTTGCTCCATCTCATCTCAAACATTTTTCACGTCCAATACACTGAGGAGATCTCCTGAAGGCTTTGAAGTCTCTGGGTGCACAAATAAAGATGTCACCCTGGCACACACAGTGCTTCTTAATGAGGATGGTTTGATGTGGAAGCTGTGGGCCTGGAGGGAAGCAGTACCCTCCACCCCCTACCCCACCTTCTGCATAGGGCAGCCAGGTCTGCCTATAGCAGACGGGTGCAGGAGGAGAACCCAGCTTTGAAGCAGAGCATGCTAAGGAGGTCTGGATTTGGCAGGTCCCAGGAGGAAATGGAGGTAGGCGACTCTCCTGATGTCCTTCCTGTTCCCTTTAAGTCAGGGACCCCCATGCCCAGGGAACCAAATCCAGAGACCCAGATCAGACAGAGGTGGCTGAAGAGGGAGTATAGGTCAGGGAAAAATGCAGAGAAGATAGGGCACTTTTTGTGGGGGAAGTGTTGGAGTGTGGGCAGTGGGGTTTTGGGGAGATGGTGTTTAGAGGGGACCAGGAAGGAGATGGTGCCTGGGGGAGGGACTAGTGAGAAAATGGAGCACAGAGGGGATTCAGGGAGGAGATGGAGCCTGGAGGGGTAGAACCAGAGATGGGGATGTAGCGTAGAGGGGGAAGCAGGGAGGAGATAAAACCTGGGAGGGATACACTAGGGAGGAGATGGAGCCTACGGGAGGTGAGTCTGGGTTTAGGCAGGGAAAGGGAGACATTCTGAAGAGTGATCCGATGTCCTAAACACAGCCTAGGTAAGCAGCTCTAGGAACTGCCCCACCCTGCCTCTTCCAAAGACTGAAGACAAGGTATTCTAAAGCAGTGGGTGAGAGGTGTACAGACTCAAAGGCAGGTTTGTTGTGAAGAATCCTGGCTCTGCCCCCCCAGGGTGAGAACCTGACCTCTCTATGCTTCAGTTTCTTTATCTGGAACATAGGCTGATAGTAGTCTCTACCTGATAGACATTGTGAGGACTAATGAAGTCATCTGTGTAAGACACTAGACATGCCATAGAACAATTGTAACCCAGTTTGGGTCAAAAACATACCTTGAACTTAGGCCTGTTTGAGGGCCCTGAATACCCCCATCTTCCTTCTTCAGCTCACCTGTTTGTTACCCCCTTATTGACGATGGTCCAGGTTTAGACTCTGTCAGTTCTGCCCTAAGCTTCAATGTACTCAGAGTGTCATGCATATGAGAGGGGTTCCCTAGTGCTCCAGGTAAGGTCAGCCACTGGATATTATCTAGCTTCACTTGATTTTGAGCTCCTGTCCTTGTGTGGCCTCTGCCATCTGAGATCCCTGATAATTTCTTTCAGCATAAGGCTATCAGCCAGCGTTTTCTGAGTACTTACTGTGTGTCTGGATCCTTTATATGGATGACCTTAGCTCTTTTCCTAAGAAGCCAGAAAGTAGGTACTGTTATCAGTCCCATTTTACAGATGTTGAAAAGAAGGCACAGAGAGGCTAAGGAAGTTGCCCGATGTCACAGGGCAACTGGCAGGGGACTAAGTCAGGATTCATTCTCTGATTGACTAGGGTATTAGTTGGATTTTGTGATTCCAGGCTCCTGCCTAGGGTAGGCCTGTGTTGAGGCCCAGCTGACCTTGTGGCTATGTACACTCTGGTCTTGGGGTATTCCCAATTTGAGGTGGTTGGTGTGTATTGTCTAACCTTTACCGATGTGGCCCAAGATGCCAGCAGAGCTCAGAATGAAAAGTTCTCATCTCCCAGCTATTCACTTGGGGCTCCAAAGGATCCTGGGGTCCCAAAGGAAGTTTACATACTTAGACCAGTGTGGAGTCAAGAGGGCAGAGTCCATTTGGCGGGGCTTAAATAGTCCCCAGCAGGGGTACTGCAGAGGTCTAGAGCTGGAGACAGTCCTGGCAGTGGGACAGTGACCTTTGGCCTTGCAAACATCGGGTACAGGTAGGTCCTTTGTCATGGGGCTTGGCCAACCCTTGATGCTTAGAAGCTCCCCTGCATCCCAACAACATGACCCACCCTGCTTTTGCCAGGCATCTCCCTTTAGCCTCACATAAATGCTCTCAGGGAGATATTACTATACCCAATTCTACTGAGGAAACAAAGATCAGAGAGGTTAGATGATTGAGGCTGCACAGTATTGGTCTCCTTCCCTTCCTTGTCTCAGCCCCTTTCCTTACCAGTGCTACTTGGACCTACCTCCCAAATAAGTGACTTGTGCTAGATCCTTGTCTCAGGAAAAGCCCCCACCCAAGACACCTAGCATGTGTCTCATAATCAAGAGAGACCCGGTCTGTGTCTTCGTGAAGACAGCTGATGCTGCAGTGGCAATCTGATGTTGACTTAATGACATGCTAAACCTTCTCTCCCTGAGGACCCGAGTGCTGGTCCTTGATGATCCTTTTCCATCCTGGCTGGGACTAAGCTTAGACACTTCAGAGCTCAGCTTGCAGCCTGTGTGATAGCATTTTAGAAATAATTATTAAATACCTGATGTATGCTGGGATGGCATCGCCCTCCAGTTGGAAGGGACTAAGGGGTGGTGCTCTTTCTGACTTTCTGATAGCCATCTGAGAGTGACAGGGATAACTCTTGGGGAGGGGCTGGGGCCTGCAGGGGACCTGGGGCTGCTGGTGTCCTCTGCCCACTGGCAACAGATAACTGTGCATGACACCAATTACAATACACTGCACACAGGCTCAGGCCACAAGCCACTGTACTCAAGGGAAAGCCAAGAAGATTAGAGCCAAGGAAATGGCTGGAGGACATCCACTCTCCACAGTGTGCCCCTCTCTGCAAAAGCTCTGGCAGACTGTTTTCTCTGCCACCCCCAGGAATGGAGCTCTGGCTCTGTCTCCTTCAGAAATACCTGCCCCCACCTCCTCTTCATCTGGAGAAATCATTCTTCAGCCCAGCTGGATCAGTTCATGTTCCTGTCAGACACCTATGGCTCCTGGCAAATGCAAGACCGAGTTTGTGGCTCTGAACAGGCCTTTGCACGGGCCATTTTCCCTCTTGCTACACCCATCCCATTCTTTGAGGCTAACCTTATTGCATTGATCTTTCATCACTGAGCACAGACCCCTTAGCCTTGTGTTGAGGCCTTCCTAATTTAGGCTTTGCCCATCCACCACACCTCAGGCTCCTCTATCTCCTTGCTTTATGTCCCAAATACCAAATCACTGTCATTGCCAGATATACCTCCACACCTCTTGCCTTCTTGATTTGGCACATGGTTTTGATCTTTTGGGAGCTGGATTTATTGATGCAGAAACCACTTTAGTGTTTTCAATCTGCACTGACTGACTCCCCAGGGTGATCCCTGAATGTGGGACCAGGATTCACTCCCTCCATAAGGTCCTGCATTTTGATGGGCACACAAGGTGAGGGGGAAGGAAAAGTCCACACCCCACACTCTGGCCCCTTTACCCACACAGGCTTGTGGGCTGGTAATGAGCTGGAGGCAGGTCAGAGCCGGGAGGTAAGGTTCTGACTGTGGAGATGTCCCAGATGATTCACGGAGGTCCCCACCTGTTGGGAAAGAGCACTTCAAGGCCGGCAGTCAGAATAGGGGGAAGATAAAGTACATGAAGGGCTTCTGATGCCATTTGGCCTCAAGTTCAAGGATACGGGCAACAAAGGGAAGACTCTGATTCTAATGGGCAACAAAAGGAAGGCTTATTCTAAGAGAACTTTAAAATGGTAGGGCTACTTTTGCAAAGGCAAAAACCCCAAACCACACAAAAATCCCAAAACAACAAAAAACAAAACAACAACCCACACATACATGCTGTGAGAGGCAGCACAGGATTGTGGTAGTTGAGAGCAGGGATTCTAGAGCCATACCACACAGGCTCAAGTCCTGGCTTTGCCACTGTGCGTGTGTGTGTGTAGCGGGGGGGGGAAAGAGAGAGAGAAAGAGAGAGAGAGAGTTAGTTTTGACAATTCTTTATATATTTTGTATACAAATTTTGTTTTTTAAAATTATTTTCCACTTACAGTTGACTTATATTATATTATATTATATTATATTATATTATATTATATTATATATTACATTATATTATGTTTCAGGTACACAGCATAGTGATTAGACATTTATATAACTCACAAAGTGAACACCCTATAAGCCTAGCATCCATGTTATACTATACACAGTTACTACAATATTACCGGCTATCTTTCTGTATGCTGCACTTTACATCCCTGTGACTAATTTTATTACTGGAAATTTCTACTTCTTAATCCCTTTCATCTTTTTCACCCATCCCCCCCAACCCTCTTCCCATCTGGCAACCATCAATTTGTTCTCTGTGTCTATGAGTTTTTTTCTGCTTTCTCTGTTCATTTATTTGTTTTTTAGATTTCACATACTCATAAGTGAAATCTATGGTATTTGTTTTGTCTGACTTATTTAACCTAGCATAATACCCTCTAGGTCCATCCATGTTGTCACCAATGGCAAGATTTCATTATTTTTTATGGTTGAGTAATGTTTCATTGTATATATATACCACATCTTCCTTATCCATTCATCTATTGATGGACACTTAGGTTGTTGCTTCCATATCTTGGGTATTGTAAATAATGCTGCAATGAACATAGGGATGCATACAAGATCTGACAATTAAGTTCACGAACTCATCTTAGGAAAAGTGCTGCATATCTCGTTGCTGAGTATCACTATGGTCGCCTTCGAAGTACTCCCCTTGGGAAGCTATGCATTAACACCAGCACCTAGTACACCCTTCAAAGCAATTTTGGAACTCTTTTTTTGCAATGGCCATCAGAGCTGTCATCATATTATCCTTGATGCCCTGAATGTAGTCAAAATGTCTTTATCTTTGGGTAAAGAAAGAAGTCATTGGGGGCCAGATCAGGTGAGTAGGGAGGGTGTTCCAGTACAGTTATTTGTTTACTGGCTCAGAAATTCCTCACAGACAGTGCCGTGTGAGTTGGTGCATTGTCGTGATGCAAGAGCCATGAATTGTTGGTGAAATGGTCATCTAACTTTTTCACACAGCCTTTTCAGTACTTCCAAATAGTAAACTTGGTTAACTGTTTGTCCAGTTGGTAGAAATTAATAATGAATAATCCATCTGATATAAAAAACGGTTAGCAACATTGTTGCAACAAGTTCATGAAATTAATTGTCAGAACACTGTATGTCTTTTCAAATTAGTGTTTTGGGTTTCTTCAGATAAATACCCAGAAGTGGAATTGCTAGGTCATATAGTAGTTATATTTTTAATTTTTTGAAGAACCTCCATTAGAAAATAGTATGGAAAACAGTTATTCCATAGTGGCTGCTCCAATTTGCAATCCCACCAACAGTGCATAAGGGTTCCCTTTTCTCCACATCCTCTCCAATACTCGTTTGTTGATTTATTGATGATAGCAATTCTGACAGGTGTGAAGTGATAGCTCACTGTGATTTTTATTTGCATTTACCTGATGATTAGTGACGTTGAATATCTTTTCATATGTCTATTGATGGCCTTGCTTCATGACCTTGGGTAAGTCACCTACCCACTCTGTGCCACGCTTTCCTCAAAACTGCAAAATGGAAATAATAATAGTATCTACATCATGGTTGGTTGATGTCAGGGATTAAATGAGTGAATACATGTTCTAAACCTTTGTTTAGAATAGTGCTATAGTAAATACTTTTACTATCAGATGGAGAATGGATGAATAAACTGTGGCTCATTTATACTACAGGATATTATACAATATTCAAAAAGAATGAACTGATCTATATGTGTCTATAGAGATTGATATTTACAGTTTGGGTGATAAAGAATGTTGCAAATTAATGTATATGATATATCATTTATGAAAAAACATAAAATGATAATGCACTTTCTATGGAAACATATGTACATGTAAATTAATAGAATAAATTAAATTAATCCATATGTTTTTGACCTTTTTTTTTTTTTTTTTTTTTTAGAGGGCAGTGTCACTGGCCCTCATATGTGGGATCTGAACCTGGGCCGCTGGTGTCCCAAGCCAGCTCTTAACCACCATGCCACTGGGCTGGCCTATTTTTTGACTGTTTTAAAAGATCCTTATTAATTTATTTAAAGTTAAGGTAAGGAACCTAGTCCATGTGATGGTACGACACCATAAATAGCATATTTTATGAAAAATAATTATTTTCAAAAAAATGAGAAGAGTGGACTTGTTTCCCATTTGGGGGAATCTCTTTAATGTCTAGCTTGTTAGAAGACACCTGGGTTCTCATGTCTGCTCCTGTGTTCAGTCTGTTGTGACATATCATTTTAGTTGACGTGTGTGAAGAAAATTTGACCTCACTGAGATGCATAGGAGGAAAATGGAAGAGCATTTACGTAGACACTCCACCCAAACTGACTTGTGGATGTTTCTTTTTTGGGGGAAGAGGGCATTATAGAACTATGGATTTTTCTTGAAGGTCCTTTGCAGTGTGGACTCTCACACCACATCAGTGGATGTTTTGTCCTGCTGGCCTAAAACCCACCAGTCTCTCTGGCACTTCAAATGGACCTATTACCCACATGTGACTTTGTAACATGGCCATGTGGAAATTAATCCATATCTTAATTAATAGGAAAAGATCTAGAAGGATATGAAATGTACTAGTATTTGTGATGGTGTGTGGGAGGTGAGGGATTTGAAATGGGGGATGGTGGCATGGACTTTCCCTTATCAGCAGTGTTCAAAAGGAGAGTGTAATTACTTGTATAATGATAACTGAATTCATAAAAAGAAATGGTGGTGACTATTGGAGAAGGGGTATGGGATTATAGTCCTGCCTGGAGTGGGATGGAGCAAGGAATGTGCCAGAATCTCTGTAAAGGAATATCTAGCTTGAAAAAGCACTTCTGTATCATATAATAGAATAATGTAATATTTGGAAATGAAAGGAAATTAGTTATTTTTCTTGTAAATAAAACTACAGGAAGTAGAGCTAAACAAATCCCCAGGCAGTGCAGCTTGGATTTTAAGACAGAGACTCTGTTTTGGGGCCAAGGGCCAGATTTGTCTTGGCATGCACCATGTCGCTATGATCCTTGAGCCTCTTCCGTGGAGTGGGCTCACCTCCTTTTGTACTACAGATGCTGAGGCGTTGAGGGACAGTGAGTTGCCTAGGTCACACAGTTGCAGGAAGAGGCAGATAGGAAAGGGACTCAAATCCAGGTTGCTTAATCTTCAGTCTGCTGGGTATTTCCACTGCACCATTGTGTGTGCAGAGGGGAAGGCCAGAAGCCTGGATATTAGGCACCATAACTTCATGTCCATCTCTGGCACTAGTTTCCTTATTTTATTATTTTTAATAACAAGCAGGCTTCCACTTTACTGAACATTTACATGTGCAAAGAACCTTGTGAGCCACATCTCATAAATCTTGCAATAACCCCAGGAGACTGGCCAGGGCAGATTGATTATGAAAATGTCTTCAGTTCCTCACCCTCCCTGTACCCATGCCCTCTGAGATGTGATACAGCCCCTTCCATCCAGAGGTGGAGTCCATCTTCCCACCCCATCTCCGACTCTGGGCTGGCCTGGGACTTGATTTCACCAGTAAAATGTGGCAAAAGTGACAGTGTTCTGGTTTCCAGCATAGGTCTCAAGAGGTGCTGTACATTTCTACTGTGGCTCTTAGAACTGCTCAGCTGCCATGTGAACAAACCTGGGCTAGCCTGCTTGAGGTTGAGAGACACATGGCCCGGTCACCCATTGCCCTAGATGACAGCCATGTCATCAAGCATGTGAGTGAGTCACAGATCAAGCCGAGCTGCCAGCTAACAACAGAAGCATGGGAAATATAGTAAGTCCTCACTTAATGTCCTCTATAGGTTCTGTAACATGTAACAAAACCAATTTTACCATAAGCTAATTGATGTAAACAAGAGTTAAGTTCTTATAGTATCTTATCAACATTATAAGAAAACAGTGTTGAACAAAAGGACATTGGAGGACCTGCTGTAAATGGTTGTTTTTTTAAAGCCTATGTTTTGGGGCGTTTTTTTCTTTCTTTTTTTTTTTTTTTGAGGACAGTGTCACTGGCCCTCATATGTGGGGCCTGAACTGGGGCCACTGGCTTCCCAAACCAGCTCTTAACCACCGCGCCACTCGGCCGGCCCTGTTTTGGGGTGTTTGTTAGGCAGCACTATTTGTATTGATGCAGTATAGCTCAGCCTCTCCCACCCCCCACCCACCTTATAAGGAAGCTGGTCCCAGAGAGACTGGGTCACCCTGAGGTGGCTGGGCTTGAACCTGTCTGAATGACCACAGTTTGAACTAATGACTTGCCTGGGGATACCTAAGATTTCTCCCTTTGTATCAGTTTCCTCTCCAGCATACAAAAAAAGGTTCTGTTTCCAGCCCTGCCTATTTCTCCCACTGTATTTCAAGGCTGTAAGGATAATTCACCTGTGAAGATGCCATGCCTTCTCCCCTCAGTTCCATCTTGGGGAAGATGCCCCTGCTTGCTTCGGTTCTACAGGTCAGGTTGGCTACAGGAATCAGGGTGGCAGACACATGGGACTTTACTGAGTAATTGTAGCATGAGGCAGCCCCTTGAAATTAAATGTTACCTCTTTACCTTCCAGAGAAGAATCCCACTTCCCACTCACTACCATGTGATTATCTGGTGAAATATTCTACGGATGTCTCATGGTAATTATGCGACGAGTCAGGAGCCAGTGGTTCTTTTCGTCATTACAATCCAGGAATTAACTTTCATTGTATAAACCTGCCATGCAGCAGTGGTGGTTCCAGGCTGTGCAGTTCTTCTGCACTTGCCAGTAGTACCCTGTGTCATACTTCCTGCCCACCCAAGAGCAGGCTCTGTGCAGGAGAGGGCAGCCCCAGGTCACAGTGCCTGATGCCCTTTCTGAGCCCCAAGCTGGGTTGGATACCTTGAATGTTCAGAGTCACATGCTCACATGCCACCAAGATACAGCAGGGTGTTAAAAGCATGGAGCTTGGGGCTACACTGCCTGGGTTGAGCCACTCACAACCTGTGTGCCAGATTGCTGTGTCAGATTCCCCATATGTAATATGAAGTTGTTGTCAGGATTAAATGAAGTAATAGACATGAGGGATTTGCACAGACTGAGTTCAAGGAAGGGTTTATTTCTAAGATGATGGATTTAGGGCCAGAAGGTGGATCTCTGAAATGATCAGCTAGAGGCATAGAAGTGGATCCAGAACAGGTAATCAGTCAGAACCAGGAGAGTTGCTACCCAGAGAGAGTTGCTGACAGATGGGGCAAGAGTGATACCATGTTGGCAGGCTGCCACTTGAAAGTTAAAAATCGAGAGACAAGGTTGGTGGAAAGAAAAGGAGGTTTATTCAGAATGCTGGCATTCTGGAAGGATGGCAGACCCCTGTCCAAAAGCTATCTTCCCATTTCTAGACTGGTTAGGTTTTATAGGTACACAAGAAGAAAAACAAAGAAACGCAGGAGTTTGTCAGGCAGGTATGAGGGCTGACATTGCTTCCTGGGATCTGGTCTGTTTTAAGATAATGTTATCTCCAGACTGGCCACTGCACCCTAGGGCTTTATGTGTCACAGTAAAAACTTCAAGGGAGTTGCAAAACAGATTATGGTGTCTGAGCACATGAGGATTAAGAAATTGCCCTTTCCAGGTTAGGATTCTGCTGATTAAATAAATTAATGAGGTATATGTACACTTAGGAACGGGAACAAAACCGAATTTTTAAGTCAATTAGTGAGGAGATAAACAAAGAGAAAAAAGCAGAATATCAGGGCGATCTAACTGCAAACTAGGTAAGTCTAATAACAGGTGGCTAGATAGCGAGCTATGCGGTGAGTCAAACTACAAAGAAACCAAGTTTATTGATATTATTGATTTACCACATTTCACCCTTACATTTCCCCCAATCATATGTTCCTTTTATTTTTATAAAATCAGTAAGATCAGAGAGAAAACAAAACAACTATATTATTTATGACAATTTTAAAATCCAGGGATACAGGCAATGACTGCTCTTGCTACTTCCTGCTGAGAGTGGGCATAGTCCCTGCCTATGGGCACCAGAATTCTTTGCTACTCAGTAACTGTGGGGAGGTGACTATGGAAGAACTTCAAGAGAAAAACCTGGGCTGCTTGGTCAAATGGCTGCTGGCATGACTTGTCATCCTCAGAAGGGACGAGTTGAAACCCTGGCAGATGATCATCTGTCATGCTGGGCCTCAGCTCCCCGTAGATGAATGCAGGATTTGGTGAGGCCGAAAAGGAACAACAACAGAGCCACAGATAGGGTGTTCATACCACTACCACTATAGTATATTCTTAATGTCAGCTGGTCTAGACAGGAGAAGCAAACATCCGTCAATACCCCAACAAGGGGTCTTCCTGCACAGCCTCGCTGGCAGCTGGGAGAGACACAGGAAGTAGGATCTGCAGGATCTGCACCACCCGCGACACCCACACTTGCTAACACAGGCAGCAGTTATATGCAAAACAATGGTAGCTAATGGCAGGACATCATAGAAATGGTTGCAGTGAGGAAGGCTCCCTGAGTTCTCCCCTGGAAGTTACCGCAAGTTGAACAGCTATAACTCATGAGAGGAAACTCTGCTCATCACACAGAACAGCTAAGAGACTCTACCAATGATTACTTGAAGGTGGGCAAAATGGGTAAGTGGGGGAAGAAGGAAAGGGGACGTGTGTAGACGCAGCCCACATCCGCAGCCCACATCCGCAGCCCACATCCGCAGCTGCGGGTCAGAGATGCAGGGTCCCCGGAAGCAGATCAGAGATTACTATAGCAGTAAGGTGACCGGCTCACTCTCTACCCCCAACAGTCCCACAGAGAGTTCAGCATAGAGCAGGGTGGTGCCCAGCATCTGATGCAGAATCCTCAGCTCAAAACTGCAGCTGGGTTCTCTTGAACAGAAAGCAAAAACAACACCATAAACAAGACCCCACTCCCCTACTCCCTCAGCAACCCCACCCCTGCATTTCCAGAGTCTTAAGCTGGTCCCAGAATGGAGGAGTAGTGTCAGATTACAGAGGTGTGGCAACCCCCAGGAAATGAACATCTAGGGAAGAGGCCTCAAGGACTGTGGGGCTGCCTACCTTTCCTGTGCAAGGTTCTGGTCAGGGCAACTTCAGCTGCTGAGTCATACGCAGGACCCAGCAGCAGGTGGCAGAGGCAGTTCTGGGCTCTCAGCAGCTCAGAAATCTCACACCCTTCACAGCCCCCAGTGGAAAGAGCGCTATAAGACCCAGGAGACCAGCCCACCTTCCGGCTGTGGTGCTCGCAGCACACACCTATGCAGGCGATAGCAGAAACTGCACTGACTTTGTAAAAACTACCAACCACACTCCATAACCCCACTCATATAGAACTACATTGCCAGGGTCACTTTGGGTACCAGGTGGCCGGCTCTGCTTCCACAAGATGCAGAGGAATTTTTGTACAGCAGAAGACAACCTGGAAATAGCTTGGTGGATTTTAGCCAAGACTGACACTTTTTTTTTTTTTGGTTTTATTTTTGGTTTATTGGTTTCTTTTCTCTCTCTCTCTGTGTGTGTGTGTGTGTGTGTGTGTGTGTGTGTGTGTGTGTGTGTGTGTGATTTTTTTGTTGGTGGTGGTGATGGTGGTTAGTTTTTGTTTTTGTATTTTATTATTACCAATTTAATTTTTTAATGTATGTATATATGTGTATATATCTCTATATATAGGTGTATATATATATATATATATATATATATATATATATATATTTTTTTTTTATCCTCCTCTCTCTCTTCTTTTCTTTTATCTTACCCCTGCTCTACTTTTCCTCCTTCTTTCCATTTTTCTGCAATTATTTATTTATTTATTTACTTATTTATTATTTGGTGTTGCTATTTTGTTTGTTGTGTTTCTTTTTTTTTTTTTTTTTTTTATTTTTGCTACTTCTGTGCGTGTTGAGTGTTGTTGTTGGTTGTTTTTACATGTGAGAGTAGGTTTCTTTTAGTGGTTGTTGTTGTGCTTGTTAATCCGTTTTGTTCCAAAATTGCACTGCACCAGGGCCAGCCAAAGAGGTACAAGAATCATCACACCCAGAGGTCAACTCTAGACCAAACCAGAGCAGTACTGGGTTTGACCAACAAGAGTCAAACCCAAAGGAAATTCTCTACAGGCGTAAGAGCCCATAGGGGCCAAATCTCATCTGAGGGGTCAACTCTCACACAGCAGCTCATATACTGTGGACATAGCCAATTCTCACAGCTAGTCAACCTTGGACTCAATCCCACCAACTGACTAGCCAAAAGCAATCAAAGCTCAGCTTCCACAGAGAAGACACACAACATAAGGGACACCTCTGGAACACACGCACAAGATAATAGGGAGACTGAGCAATTCAAATATAAAGGACATATACCACATAAGTCCACTCAGCAAAGACGGAGAGACCTAGGGGATCTACCTAATACATCGAAGCAAGCACAAAGAGTCAGCCAAAATGGGGAAACAAAGAAAAACATCCCAAATAAAATAACAGAAGAAACCTCCTGAATCAGTGGAACTAGATGAAGTAGAGGCAACCAACCTATCAGAGGCAGAGTTTAGAATACTGATGATTAGAATGTTCAAGGAAATTAGTGAGAATATAAAGAAGGACAGAGAAATCATGAAAATCAACCAATTAGAACTAAAGAATACAATTACTGAAATAAATAACAAACGTGAATGAATTACCCACAGATTAGATGAAGCAGAGGATTGAATCAGTGACTTTGAAGACAAGATAGCAGAGATCACCTCAGCAGAACAACAAAAAGAAAAAAGAATAAAAAACATTGAAAATAGTTTTAGAGAGCTTGGGGATAACATCAAGCACCACAATAGGAGTATCATAGAAATACCAACAGGAGAAGAGAGGGAATAAGGGATCGAGAACATATTTGAAGTAATAATGACTGAAAACTTCCCTAACCTGATAAAGGAAATTGACATACAAGCCCAGGAAGTGCAGAGAGTTCCAACCAAGATGAACCCAAACAGGCCCACACCAAGATACCTTATAGTTAAAATGGCAAGACTCAAAGACAAAGACAGAATCCTAAAAGCAGCAAGAGACAGGCAGCAAGTTTCTTACAAGTGTACCCCCATAAGAATATCAGCGAACTTTTCTAAAGAAACTTTGCAGGCCAGAAAGGAGTGGCAGGAGGTTTCCAAAGTGATGAAAAACAAAGGCCTACAACCTAGATTGCTTTATCCAGCAAGGTTATCATTCAAAATTGAAGGAGAGATAAAGAGCTTTTCAGAAAATAATAAGCTAAAAGAATTAATAACCACCAAGCCAGCATTGCTGGAAATGTTGAAAGGGCTTCTTCCGGCAAAAGAAAGAAAAAAACAATCTAACTAATGAAGGCCAGAAATACAAATAAGAAAATGGCAATAACTGTACACCTATCAATAATCACATTAAATGTAAATGGATTAAATGCTCCAATCAAGAGATAAGGTGGCTGAATAGATAAGAAAACAAGACCCCTGCACATGCTATATACAAGAGACTCACCTCAGATCAAAAGACACAGACAGGCTGAAAGTAAAAGGATGGAGTAAGATAGTTCATGCAAATAGAAATGAGAAAAAAGCTGGAGTAGCGATACTTATATAGGACAAAATAGACTTTAAGTTGAAGAAAATAATAAAAGACAAAGAAGGGCACTACATCACAATAAAGGGATCTATCCAACAAGAGGACATAACTCTAGTAAACATCTATGCATCTAACATAGGAGCACCTAAATATATAAAACAGATATTGACAGACATAAAGATGGAGATCAACAGTAAAACTATCATAGTAGAGGACTTTAACACACCACTGACAACAAGGGACAGACCCTCCAGACAGAAAATCAATATGGAAACAGTAGCCTTAAATGACATATTAGACCAGTTGGATTTAATTGATATTTTCATAGCATTTCACGCCAAAGCTACAGAATATACATTCTTCTCAAGTGCACATGGAACATTTTCCAAGATAGACCATATGTTAGGCCACGAAACAAGTCTCAATAAATTTAAGAAAATTGAAATCATATCAAGTGTCTTCCCCAACCACAGTGCTTTGAAATTAGCTATCAACTACAAGAAAAAACAGTAAAACACATAAATACATGAAGGCTGAATAACATGTTACTGAATAATGAATGGGTGAAAAATGAGATCAAGGAAGAAATCAAAAGATACCTGAAGACAAATGAAAATGAATACACAACGACCCAAAATCTTTGGGATGCAGTGAAAGAAGTCCTAACAGGGAAGTTCATAGCAGTGCAGCCTTACCTATAGAAACAAGAAAAATCTCAAATCAACAGGTTATTCTTACACCTCAGGGAACTGGAAAAAGAACAACAAAATAAGCCCAAAGGGAGTACAAGGAAGTGGTGCATTGGTTAAGAGTTGGCTTGGGACGCCAGCTCTGAGCAGCAGGGCCCCAGTTTGGATCCCATATGCGGGCTAGTGACGCTGCACTCTCTACAGCTAAAATGGTGAACAATAGCTCAAATTGGAGCTGGGTTGACATGAGTTGCCGGCGATGGCGTAGGCTGCAGCCCCTGCTGCTGTGAGCTACCGTGAGTGGCTGGCAGCCAGTGTGAGCTGCCATGAGTGGTTGTCCAATGGCTGGCGAGTGACTGCCTCTCCCGGGAGAGTGCAATGATAATACCAACATGGGCCAGTGAAGCGACGACCTCTACAACTAGACTGAAGAACAAAAGGACTGCAACTTGTCTGTTCTCCTTTCCTGATTCCCCCCCCCCAAAAAAAGGATGGAAATAATAAAGACCAGAGCAGAAATAAATGAAATAGAGACCAAGAAAACAGTACAAAAGATCAATGAAAACCTAGAGTTGTTTTTTGGAGAAGATAAACAAAATTGACATACCTCTAGACAGACTCATAAAAAAAAGAAAGAAAAAAAAGAGAGAGAACTCAAATTAGTAAAATCAGGAATGAAAGAGAAGTGATAGTACACACCACAGAAATACAAAAAATTTTAAGAAAATACTATGAGCAATGATATGCCAACAAATTTGACAGTCTGGAAGAAATGGATAATTTTTTAGAAGCATACAACCTTCCAAGGCTAACTCAGGAAGAAATGGAAAATCTGAATACACTGATTACTATCAAGGAAATTAAATCAGTAATCAACAAGCTCCCAACAAACAAAAGCTCTGGACCAGATAGCTTCACAAGTGAATTCTACCAAACATTCAAAAAAGAATTATCACCTATTCTACTCAAACTATTCCAAGAAATCCAGAAGGAGGGAAGGCTCCCAAATTCTTTCTATGAGGCCACTATCACCCTGATCCCCAAATCAGACAAAGACATTACAGGAAAAAAAACAACCTACAGGCTGATGTCCCTGATGAACATAGATGCAAAAATCCTCAACAAAATATTAGCAAACAGAATTCAGAATACATTAAGAAGATCATACACTATGATCAAGTGGGGTTCATCCCTGGTATGCAAGTTTGGTTCAATATCCGCAAATCAATTAATGTGATACACCACATCAACAAAATGAAACATAAAAATCACATGGTCATATCAATAGATGCAGAAAAAGCATTTGACAAAATCCAGCAGCCATTTATGATAAAAACTCTTAGTAAAGTATGAATAGAGGGATCATATCTCAACATAATAAAGGCCATATATGATAAACACACAGCTAACATCATATTCAATGGGGAAAAGCTAAAACCATACCCCTTAAGATCAGGAACAAGACAAGGCTGTCCACTTTCTCCACTTTTATTCAATGTGGTTCTGGAAGTCCTAGCCACAGCAATCAGGCAAGAAAAAGAAATAAAAGGTGTCCAAATTGGTAAGGAGGAAGTAAAATTGTCATTATATGCAGATGACATGAGAACCCCATAAACTTCACCCAAAAACTATTGGAACTGATAAATGAATTCAGTAAGGTAGCAGGATACAAAAATCAATATTCAGAAATCAGTTGCATTTACATACACCAATAACAAACTATCAGAAGAAGAAATTAAGAAAACAGTCCCATTTACAGTTCCTTCAAAAACTATAAAATACTTAGGAATAAATTTAACCAAAGAAGTAAAAGACCTGTACTAAGAAAATTATAAGATACTGAAGAAAGAAATAAAAGAAGATACAAATAAATGGGAATACCTACCATGTGAATGGATAGAAAGAATATAGTGAAAATGTCCATACTGCCTAAGGCAATATATAGATTCAATGCAATTCTTATCAAACTACCAAGGGCATTTTTCACAGAAATAGAAAATATAATCCTAAAATTTATACCATAAAAGACCCCGAATAGCCATGGCAATCCTGAGAAATAAGAATAAAGTCAGTGGTATCATGTTACCTGACATCAAATAATAATACAAGGCTACAGTAATCAAAACAGCATGGTACTGGCATAAAAACAGATACATAGATGAATGGAACAGAATAGAGAGCCCAGAAATAAATGCACCCATATATGGTCATTTAATCTGTAACAACAGAAACAAGAATTTACACTGGGGTAAAGATAGTCTATTTAATAAATGGTGCTGGGAATATTGGACTGACACATGCAGAAAAATGAAATTGGACCACCTCCTTATGCTACATATGAAAACAAATTCAAAATGGATTAAAGACTTAAATGTAAGACCTGAAACCATAAAATTCCCAGAAGAAAATATAGGAGGTAAATTTGCAGACATCACCCTGAGCAATATTTTTACTGATATATCCCCTCGGGCAAGGGAAGTAAAACAAAAAATAAACATATGGGATTACATCAAACTTAAAAGTTTTTTCACAGCAAGGGAAACCATCAATAAAACAAAAAGCAAGCCTACTGAATAGAAGATAATTTTCAACGATATATCTGATAAGGGGTCAATATCCAAAATTTATAAAACACTCATGCAACTCAACACCCAAAAAACAAACAACCCAATTAAAAAATGGGCAGAGGACGCAGAGGGAGGAAGGGGGGCGGTCACAGTCGCGGACTGGGAACCCACTCCCAGCACCAGCCACCTGTTCCCAGCACCAGCCTGTGGGGCACACACCTGGCTCATTGGGCGCATAGCTGGCTCATGGTTCTCTGGCACACGGGTCCCGGCAGCCGCGCTTCAGCTTAGAGTGATCTAAACTTAAGGCAAAGGTGGGATATCATGGCGTCTCTCTGGGTGGGACACCGAGGCACAGTGTGAGATTATCCAGGCTTTAGCCCATCAGTGGCTGCCGAAGCGATTCAGAAGGCAATCAGAGGAATTGGAACTGACGAGAAAACACTCATCAACATTTGGACTGAGAGGTCGAATGCACAGCGGCAGTTGATTGTTAAGGAGTATCAAGCAGCATATGGAAAGAAACTGAAAGATGAGTTGAAGGGCGATCTCTCTGGCCACTTTGAGCATCTCATGGTCGCCCTCGTCACCCCTCCAGCAGTGTTTGATGCAAAGCAGCTGAAGAAATCCATGAAGGGCACTGGCACAAATGAAGATGCATTGATTGAAATCTTAACCACCAGGACAAGCAGACAGATGAAGGAGATCTCCCAAGCTTATTACACAGTATATAAGAAGAGTCTTGGAGATGACATTAGTTCTGAAACATCTGGTGACTTCCGGAAAGTTCTGTTGACTTTGGCAGGTGGCAGAAGAGATGAAAGCCTGAAAGTGGATGAGCATCTGGCCAAAAAGGATGCCGAGATTCTCTATAATGCTGGTGAGAACAGATGGGGCATGGACGAAGATAAATTCACAGAGATCCTGTGTCTAAGGCGCTTTCCTCAACTAAAACTAACATTTGATGAATACAGAAATATTAACCAGAAGGACATTGAGGACAGCATAAAAGGAGAATTATCTGAGCATTTTGAAGACTTACTGCTGGCCATAGTTCATTGTTCAAGAAACATGCCTGCCTTTTTAGCTGAAAGAATGCATTGAGCTTTGAAGGGGACTGGAATGGATGAGTTTACCCTGAACCAAATAATGGTTTCCAGATCAGAAATGGATCTTTTGGACATTCGAGCAGAGTTTAAGAAGCGATGTGGCTATTACCTACATTCAGCAATTAAATCGAATACTTCTGGAGACTATGAAATCACACTCTTACAGCTCTGCGGAGGAGATGACTGAGTCAAGAACATCTCCAAAGGTTGCCTGCTCCCACGATGGACTTTTCCAACAGCTCTGCTTGTTACTTCTTTCTCACCAGATTTAAAAGTACATGCAAGTGTAAACAGCAACTTGTTTTCCTAACTGAAATTTTCATTGTTCCATAACAGCAACAACGACAAACTGATTGCGTAAGAGCATCTGATCATAATATAGTAGTTTATTTAAAATGGTATGAAGGGTCTGCTAATACTATTCAAATGATATTTCTGCTTAAGAAGTAAGAACCTTTGTATGGCTCTAAAACATTAAATGCAAGAGCAGGGTAATAAAAAAAATGGGCAGAAGATATGAAGAGACATTTCTCTAAAGAGGACATACAGATGGCCAACAGGCATATGAAAAAATGCTCACTAATCATTTAAAAAATGCAAATAAAAACCACAATGAGATACCACCTCACTCTGTTCAGAATGGCTATCATCAACAAATCAACAAACAACAAGTGCTGATGAGATTGTGGAGAACAGGGAACCCTGTTGCACTGTTGGTGGGATTGCAGATCGGTGCAGCCACTATGGAAATCATTATGGAGATATCTCAGAAAACTGGAAATGGAACTACCTTATGACCCAGCAATTCCACTCTTAGGTATCTATCCAGAGAAATCCAAGATGCTAATTTGAAAAAATATATGCACCCCTATGTTCATTGCAGCACTATTTACAATAGCCAACACTTGGAAACAACTGAAATGCCCATCTGTAGACGACTGAATTAAGAAACTGTGGTACATTTACGCAATGGAATATTACTCAGCTATAAAGAAGAATGAAATCTTACCATTTGCAATGATATGGATGGACCTAGAGAACATTATGCTAAGTGAAATAAATCAGTCAGAGAAATCAAATACCATATGATTTCACTTATATGTAGAATCTAAAGAAGTAAATAAATGAGCAAAGTAAATGGAAATAGTCTCAGAGATATAAAGGAAAAACTGATGATTGCTAGATTGGAGGGGGGTGGAGATGAGGGAGAAGAGGAAGGGATTAGAAAACATAAATTGGTAACTACAATATTGCCACAGGGATGTGAAAGAAAGTTTGGGGAATATAATCAACAATTTTGTAAATATTTTGTAGTGTGTCAGATGGTCACATGTCTTGTTAGGGAGACCACTTCATGGATGGGGTAGAGGCTTAACCATTGCACTGTACAACTGAAGCTAATGTTGAGTAATATTGTACGTCAACTATAATTTTATATATATATATATATATATATATATAGTCACGAGATGTGGAGTATAGTGTGGAGAATGGAGTCAGTGGAATTGTAATAGATAAATATGATATACGGGTGGGGGCGGTGGGTTGGGGGTGGGGATTGTCACTGTGTGAGGGGTGAAAAGTATAACTGGTGCATTGTTTTGTACACTTGAAACTAATAAAAAAAAAGTAGCTAATGGCTAACAGGTTACAACTGATGGTCATCTAATAACCAAGCCAGCACCTTTCCACCTGAGGCCATGGAAACTGCCCTCCTGGCCCTTTCCCAACACCATGTGTAGGAGAAAACTGCTGTGTCCCAGATGACACAAACCTGACAATGAGACTAAAAGACAAAGGCCAAACATCAGCAGTCTGAGAAGAATTATCAATAAAGTTACTTTTCTACTCTCCCTGGAGGTGTCCGGGCAAGAAGAGAGTTAAAGGGTCTAAAGTCATGGCGATATGTTCAGTGGGGATCCCAGGTGCAGCGTAAGAGGAAAACTAGACTCAAAATAAGGCTAGAGAGAAAGGCAATAATGAGCAGCTCTAGCAGTTAATGAGCAGCTCTAGCAGTTATCAGTAATTTTTCAGCCTTGGAAGATTGACTTGCTTGTCTGTTTGAAGAGGAGCTTAAGGTCTTCAATTGGCCCATAGGAATAGGAGTGACAGTCTTCCTTTCTGGGGGAGTCTGTGGAGAACTAAATGAAACAGGTTTGATTCGAGGGAAATGGACCCAGTCACTGACTTTCTGAAGCCCGACAACCATTGGGGTGCTTGGAAAAACTGTGAAGTGTCCCTTCCATTTAGGAGCTAGCTGGTCTGTTAAAGACCCCTCCCTCTAGGTCTCTAATAGTACTTGGTCCCCTCGCTTTCCGAGGCTACAATGTGTGGAGGGGTTGGCCTGGGGGAGGTGCCAGTCCCCTATATTTCCTAAGTGCCTGCTGAAGCTCTTCTAAGTTAACAACATAGGAAACAACAAAACTGAGGCCAAAATCCAAAGCAATGGGCAGCAATTACAGCCAGGGCTCAGAGGTCTCCTGACAAGGCTTTTCCAGAGTCCTTTTTAATTCTGATTTGCTTGTTTTACATTTCCTCTAAGGTATACACTAATGATAAGGAACAGGCTGAGTAAAATGAGCTCAAATCTAGGGGCTCTATTTATATTTACAACTGAGCAGGTTTTAGAGGAAATAGGTCAGGAATGGGATAATCCCTCCTCTGGTGCCCTTTTAGTTTGCACAGGAGTCATGGCTGCTTTGGAGGATTAGGACATGCCTTACTCCGGTGGTCTGGGCTTCTATGTCCAAAGCAGGCTTCTTTACCTGGTGTTCCTCTTCTGGGGCTGCAGGAGTGGCCCTGAGGTTGCTTCAGCGCTGGGTTGTCTATAACTGCAACCAAAAGTCTGGCCTTTCTCTGTTCTCATCCTCCGGTCTCACTGTTTCTTTCTTTTATTTTTAAATCTTTTATTGTGAAACAAACATTTTTTAAAATTAGTTTCAGGTGTACAACACAACGCAATAGTTATACTTTTTACCCCTCAAAGTACAACCCCCCTCCCCCAGTTCGCCACCCCACTCCTCCCCGCCCATATCATACATATCTATTACAATTCCTTTGACTCCCTTCTACAGTATTCACTGTTTCTTTATTCCTCATTTTCTCTGTTTGGGTTGTTAAAGAGGTTTAAATAAATTTCCTGGCCTTCCTTAGGATATGAGCCTTCTTATGAAGATGCAGCAGTAAGTTAGAATTATTATAATAACTTGCAAGGTTAGAGAAAATATCAAGCCAAGCTTGATGAATTTACCCTAAACTTATCCAGGTTTTTGGTAAAAACAGTTAAATCATTCTTTACATTGGCTTATATCTGGCATGAGGACACATGAATTCTAGAAGTCCCAAAATATAGAGGTATATGTAATTATTAGCAAAACTTAGTTCTTGCTATTGTGGAGATTTAGTTTCTTTTTAAGTAACCAAGGTCCTGATTAAGACAATATAAAACATAGAAATTATTCTGATGACACATATAATCTTTGCTTTTCAGGTAGAAAACTTTTTCATAATATCAGTAGCAGACCAATAGTCTAACAGACTTTGTCTTACCTAGCAGAGAGAGAAAACTTAACTCTAATTTTGCACCAGCTTACTTTTATTTGTTTATTTATTTATTTTTTATTTTTCTATTAGTTTCAGGTGCACAAAACAATGCAATAGTTATACTTTTCACCCCTCACAAAGTGACAACCCCCCTCCGCCATGTACCAGCTTACTTTTGATATTTAAATTTACTTAATCACATTTAGCTTAACCATATATAAAATTCTTTCAAGATTTTCCTTCACAAACCTTCTACAACTTTCCCAGTCCCTCTTAATTTGTCTGTTTTCACTCACTCAGAAAACCATTCTTAGAACAAACTACTTTCTTTCAATTTCCTTAAAAATATATATATCCATACTGTATGCCTTTCTTGAAAACACACATTGTTTCCTTGCATATTAATCAGAATCCATAACCTTCAGAACCTTAATTTTTACTGACAACTAAAGGCAAGCAATTAATATTTCCAATGGCAAATCCTGGAACATATTGAGTTGTCGGAAAAGTCATGACACATTTTTGCAATGAAAAACAGAAAAAAGAAGTCATTACTTTTCCGACAATGCAATATTTTATAACCTTCAAAAGCTGAGGCTTTTGTAATAAAATATAAGTTAAGATACATTTTATTAACAGATCTTAATCTGTCTTTTAACATTCCTGTGACAAGATGCCAGAAATAGATGAGCTCAGACTCATCCAATAATTAATATTTCAGCATTTTGTTATTTTGAAATACCTAGATATTCAATAATTTTTATCACTTAACATAACTTAGCAAAACTAAAATCTTATGTTACTAAATAAACTGGGAAACCATGTCCAAGCATCCCCATTATATAATTATTTCTGAAAAGTTTTATCTAAAACCTTATTTCAGTTAACATTTTATAAGTTCTTAATGCTATGAGAGTTTTAAGCTAATCACCCAAGCTTTTTTTGGACAAAATTTTGTAACAGGTAACATGAATTTATTTTTGTAAACTCTGGTAAAACAAGAGATACCATATTTAATGTTAATAACCTTAAAAGACATGTCTATTTAACCAAAAGTTATCAAATACTTTCTTAGATCAAATATTTTCTTAGTATCAAATATTTTCTTAGATCACACGTGATCCTGAAAAGTACTTGGGTCACTTTTCATTATTTATTAAGACTTTAATTTTTGTCAAGTTTCTGAACATACAATTGGTGTCCAATCTTTATTGAGTAATATCAGAAAAGCTTGCATATAAGGGGCCTCATCCCCTTTTTGTTGATCTTTGAAAAACAATTTGTTTTATGGGGAATAGGGGGAGGGGACCAGCCAAGTTGTCATTCTTCAATCTTTGTTGTGGAGGGTGCCAGTCATCATTTGGCTTCCCATCGGCAGCTCATGGCCTCTAAGCTCAAGGTGCTATGTTCAATCTTAGTTGCAGGTGGGTATAGCCACCATCCCAAGCGGGAGTCGAACCAGTAGCCCTGTTGTTAAGAGTGCATGCTCGGGGACGGCTGAATGGCTCAGTTGGTTAAGAGCTTGCTCAAGAGTGTGAGTTGAGCTCTGAGCAACAGCGGTTCGATGCCCAGCCCAAGCTGAGCTGCCGCTGAGCTGCCAACAGGTGGCAGGATGGCTCAGCTAAAAAAAAAAAAAAAAAAAAAAAAAAAAGTGCATGCTCTATCCTCTGAGCCATCTGGGTGGCAGCTCAGCTCAAAGTACCGAGTTCAGTCTTTAGTTGCAGGTGGGCATAGCCCACTATTGAAAAGGCAATCTTGTTGTTACACCAACTGAGCCATCCTGCCACCTGTTGGCAGCTCAGCAACAGCTCAGCTAGGGTGCAGCGTTCACTGGCCCATGTGGGAATCAAACCAGCGGCCCTGTTGCTCAGAGCACGCGTTCTAAGCCAACTTTTAACCAACTGAGACACTTGGCCAGCCCTGAGAAAACAATTTTAACAGCAAAATAGTATAATTCAAAGACTTGTTGAGAGACTACCTTGCCTCAGAATCTAGAATGTACATGGACCAAGCAGTGTTACAATAAAACACTATCCTTTTCTTTGTCACTGGCTTGTAATCGTAAGTTGACCAGTTTGCCAATATTCAACCCAGGGGGCTCTCAGAAGGGAAAAGACAGACTAGAGGCAAACAAAACAAAACAAACAAGTCATAAATAAACCAGAACCAGATGAGCATTCACAAAACCAAATCCTCCTGAAATGAAGAGCTGGTGGTCAAAACCTGGTCTCTAACCAACACATCACTGCAGATTGGTGGCAGACAGAGAGTCCTAGATTGGCACAAAGCACAGACGGCATATAAGCCTAGAACTGGTGCTGGTGATTAGCCTAAGAGATGCTTCAATGGTAGAGACAAGGGAGCTCTGGTGTGGTCTCTGGTTTGACAATTCCCAGCTTATTAACCTGCGGTTTCCAGAACCAGACAACTGTTTTCTTAAGCTTTTATTGGTGACCGAAGCTTTTATTGGTGACCGAAGCTGGCAAGGGGAGAGCTGGGGGAAATCCCTGAGAAAAAAAGAATTCTCGACAGCTGCTGGGATGTCCCTGCAATCATCTCTCTGGGCCAGCCTGCCACAAGTAGCTATGGATCAGACCAGCTGCAGTGCTCTATCCCCACTCCTTCTCTGAGGAAAGAGGGAGTGAACTCATCAGCTCTGAGTCTGGTCTGATACAATCCCGTCGTGGTTACCACTTTGATACTGTGCAAAGGTCCGTCCACCTGCTACCTGAAAAAGTTACAAATCGAGAGACAAGGTTGGTGGAATGAAAGGCAGGTTTATTCAGAATGCCAGCATTCTGGGAGCATGGCGGACTCCTGTCCAAAGGCCACCTCACTGTTCCTAGACTGATTAGAAGGTTTTATAGGTACACAAGAAGAAAAACAAAGAAAAGGGGAGTTGGTCAGGCAGGTATGAGAGCTTATATTGCTTTCTGGGGTCTGGTCTGTTTTGAGATAATGTTGTCTCTGGACTTGGACTCAGAGTCAGCCACTGTGGCCTGGGGCTTTATGTGTCACCAGTAAAAACTGCAAGGGAGTTGCAAACGAATTCCAATGTCTGGGTGCCTGAGGATTAAGAAATTGCCCTTTCCACAGCCAGTTAGCTCAGTTGGTTTGAGTGCAGTGCTCATAACACCAAGGTTGCCGGTTCAGTGGGCCACTGAACTGCACCCTCCATAACTAGATTGAAATAACTACTTGATTTGGAGCTGATGGGTCCTGAAAAAACACGCTGTTCCCCAATAAAGAAAAAAAAAAAGAAATTGCCCTTTCCAGGTTAGGATTCTGCTTATTAAATAGATTAACGAGGTATGTGTACACTTAGGGAAGGAAAAAAAAAACAGAGTTTTTTAGTCAATTAGTGAGGGGGCAAACAAAGAGAAAACAGCTGAATATCAGGGTAGATCTAACTGCAAACTAGCTAAGTCTAATAACAGGTGGCTAGATAGTGAATTATGCGGTTAGTCAAAACTGCAAACTAGTTAAGTCTAATTACCTTATTGATTTACTGAATTTCACCCTTATAAGAGGATGACTGGGGCTGGAAATGCTGGAGGTGGGGTTCATGTTTGGGGCTGACTTGTGACTTCTTCCATGTGGATGCCTGGCTCATTCAAAGGGACCAGGAGGGCAGGATATTCTCCCCTCCCCCATATACCTGGAACCCAACTCCACTGAGGAGGTAGGCAGGGTTCGATTCACAATGGTGGCATCTCTTCTAAGTATGAAGCCAACAAGCGTTGATGAAGGCCAACGGTGAGGAACTGGAGGGGAAGGGGAACAACAGAAGAGAATCTGGAACAGGGCTCATGCACTCCACTCTTGTTTGCCAGTCTGGCACACCCGTATCAGCGTCCGACTTCCATTGTTAATTTCACTGGTGGCCTTTGACGAATTGCTCTGCTTCTCTGAGCTCTGGGGAAAAATAGCCACTCCCGCCTATGAAGGCTATTGAGAGCATGCAGGCTGCTAACATATGTAATGTGCACACAGAGAAAGTGCTTAGCCAATGCTCCTTAAAAACAAAATGAGCCAGGCTTCTCCTCCCTCCATAGCCTTGAGATCTGATTCATCAGTCTTTCACATTTTCTCTCCTACTTGAAGGGTCTCTTCTGCAGGTTCCAGCTAAGACTGGTTGGTACACCAACATTCTTGGGCATGGGGAGGGGCTGCCCCCCGTCCCACAGGACCAGGGCTGGCAAAGTCTGGCTGTGGAGTGCACTCCAGAAACCCAGTTTTCTCTCTTTCTGGCTACAGCACCACCACCACCACCACCACCCACCCAAAGATATAGGCACGTCTCTTGTTGTTGGGGGCTTAGCTATGTCTCAGTCTGTTGCACAGCTGGGCAACTCTAGCCACAGGATTTGGTCCCTGCTAATATGCTATTCACTCCTCCTCCTTCACACACTCTGTCCCGTCTGCCTTGGGCCCCCATGTTGCCTGGTGGGCTCTTGCATGTCCTTTCTTGGTGGCCTGTACATCCTTCTCAAAGCACTTATGGCTCTGGCTTATCTGTCTACTTCCCTGCCAGGCTCTCCCTGGTCTGCTAGCTGCAGGGAGCAGAGACCCATCTCTAGGGGTCCAGAGCTGGTACCCAGGCAGGGTCCAGTATGTGTGGGCAGAACTGTCAGAAAAGGAGAGCATTGCTCTGTGTCTCAGACTCCTCCAGCCATGCCCCCTCCCCCTATTCCATTTCCTCACATGTCAGTCTTGTTCCTCTTCTCTCCACCTCCTTTTGAGCTTGCCTGTGGTCTGTGAGTGGAAATCTGAGGTTTCCCGCTGAGCTTCGTTCCTTTTCAATCCACTCTCTTCCATCGCTTCATTATTCTAGTCAGGCTGAGATATAGACTGAATGAGGCAGCTGCTTAATTCGAGCCTGGTACAAAGAGTATTTTGATGTTTTCATTTTTTTCAGTTCAATAATTCGAGAAAACACATAGAATTGGTGCCAGTTCCAACAGGCTACTTTTAAAGCTTTGTGTTGGTTAAAAAGTAGATATGAGGTGTGGGGTGTGATTGACCGTACGATCCTGGGGTGGGGGTGCTGCTCTGCCCCGGGGGCTGGCTTATTCCAGCTCTCAGACTCCTCTCCTCTACAGCCCCTGAGTTGTTCACCACTCGGGCAAATCAGCTAAGGTTTCATGCCTGGAAAGTCATATCCAAGCCAGAGCTCAGAGCTGCCCAGGAATAAAGGAGCAAACCCAGAGGCCCCGACCCGGTGGCAGCCATCAGCTGGGGAGCTCTCCGTGGTGCTGAAAGGGTCCCTACTAGGACTCCCCTCCCCTCCCCTACCATACTTGGAGCAAGTGAATCTTAATTTATCTGATGTACTTTTATCCAGCAGATAGTGACTGAGCTTCTAACACAGGCCTTCTTTGTGCTAGGTACTTGGGACTCATATTCAAAATAGTGAAATAAGTGTCTTCCAGCAAGGAGCTTACAGGCTAATGAGAATGTTCAGCAACCCCATAAAGCATGAGAAGTGTTATGATTGAGGGATGGCTGACCCACGGGAGAAGGCATTGCAAAAATGTCTAGCCCAGATTTGTGGATCAGAGAAGACTGGCTCAATTTCGGCAATATCTCAGTTGAAATCTAGTGGTGATCAAGATTTAGCTAAGTGAAGACAGAAACTAAAGAGTTCCAGATAAAGGGAACTGTGCAGTGGTTAAAGAATACAGGGTCCAGGACCATTTGCACCACCAACTAGTTATGTGACCTAGGCAAAGTACTTACCTTTCTGTGTTTCAGCTTTCCCATCTGCAAAATATAATACAAGTAAAAACATAGACTTAGGGTTATTGTGAGGATTAAATGCTTTTAATAAATGCCAGTGCTTAGAACTGTGACTGGAATATAGCAAATATTAATGAAGGTTGCTCTGACTGTTACAAAGGCTCAGAGTTGAGGGGAACACAGTAATAGGGACCATGGACTACTTGACAGTGGGTTGGGAGGCAGGCAGCAGTGAGGCCTGAGTCTGCACAGGGGCCAAGGCCAGAAGTGCAGGAACTTGGGAGCTATGTGGGAGCTGGATTTCACTCTCAGGGCAATTGGGATCATCAGAAGATTGGCTGTGGGGAGAATGGACTGAGTGGAAGAGCCCAAAAGTAAACGGGGTGTGAGTGTGTGAGTGTGTGTGTGTGTGTGTGTGTGTGTGGTGGGAGTGTGGGTGGTGGGCAGTTAGGGAGATGTCATCCAGACAGGAGCAGATGTATGGGTTGAGGAGCAGGGACTGGCTGAGACCACTCCCACATGTCGAGTTTTGGTGACAAGTGAACGTAGGGAACATACATAACTGTGGTCATACAGCTTTTAAAAGGCAGTCTTTATTTTTCATGTCCTTTTTCCCTGGCTCTCCTTCCCCCACAATAGGTTTCTCTGAAGAAAACCCACATTGACAACCTAGCATTTCTGTTTTTTGCTTTGTGTTAATAAAATCCTATACTGACATACATAGCTATACATATGCACTGACAGAGTATTTTGCCCATTGTTTTATAAAAATAGGATCATATTACACATACGTTTCTTCAAATTGCTTTTCTCACTCAACAATACTTTATAGAAATCTCTTTAAGTCTATTGGTGGAGGGTTAATTAAATTTTTTATAGGTTGTCTAATATTCCATGGCATAACTATACCTCCCCTCTCACCTCCATCACGTCCACCTACTGGTTTTCGCTGCAGTTCCTTTGGCCTCACCAGGCCCTGGAATACAACATGCTGTTTCACAGCTCCATGGCTGGGTGCAGCTTGTTCCCTTCACCCAGCCTGATTCACATGGCTAACTCCTACTCATATTCTCAAGATTCATCTGCAGTCTGTTCTCCAGAAGAGCAGGCCAATGGAGCTGCGGGGAGTGTGTGTGCACGCGCATGTGTGTTTGTGTGTGTAGGTGTGTCTGTGTGTGTGTGTGTTTCTGTGTGTAGGGGGCTAGAGCAGTCATGGGGCAGGTGAGTGTACAATTTATGTGGGGCCTCTGAAGCTAGGTGGAATTTGGTCTTGATCCTAGAGTGGGAGAGGCTCCTAGAAGGTTTGAAGCAGGGAATGACTTATGTTAAGAAGCTCCTTTGCTGGTTAAGCATAGGGAGTTTGTGGAGATTTGCCTGGGAACCCTAGAGCTCTCCTCTGTCTCCCAGGCCCCGTTCTACCTCCTCCCTCTTTGGGTACAGACCATCCATCTGCTTTTCTTCTCCTGCTATCAGAATGGGCCCTCACCTCACTGTAGTGAGGTGATGGGCCCTCCTAGACCATTGGGCTCCACAGCTGCTCCATACAGGAAGCAGCAAGGGAGTAACAAAGTCACCAGCCACCACGGTGAGACTCACTGGGAAGGTTCTGGTTTGCCTCACCACTGAGTTACTATCTCTGGGCTCTGTCTTCCCACTTCCTCTCTGGCAAGCTCTGATGCATTCTACACCTTGATTTTTGGAGGAGGCAGCCCCACCTCACCTGGGCTTCTATTCCCTTGGTGCTGAGAGTGAACAGGGCACAGTTGGGTGGCCTCCCTAGGTTCGGAGACTTCAGAGGCTACTACCAGGGTCCTAGAAAGATCAGTTTCACACATTCCCCGCCTTCATCAGAGGTGACACAGCAGTTCACAGGTGAGGGTGCCTACCAAATGCAGTACATGAGGTGGGATAGGGCCAAACTTTTTGTTTTAATGGTCCTATTTTAAGGTTACCTGACTTTTATGGCACACAGTGCTGGCTTTCTAATTACAATAGGGATATGGAGTTTCCTTTTTCAATAAACGTATTTAAGTGAAGAAAAATATTAAGGAAATACCCACATAAGGCACTAGCCGGTTGGGTGAGTGAAAATGAAACACTCCTAGCTGGGAAATGCCAGTTGGTGGCTTGTGGTACAAACCCATTCTCCTCGCCCCCCGCCCCCCACACACAGTGTTTTGCAAAGCTATTGAATGGTGGAGCATTCCCAAAGAAAAACCCGAATTTTCTGGCTCCTTTTGAAAAATCTGAAAACTTGACAAAGTCAGGCACAGGCTCCTCCGCGGAGGGGTTCGCTGGCTGAAAGCAGCGTCCTCTTGCCAAGGCCACACACCATCTCTTGTCGTAGTCCTCACCAACTCTTTTTTTTTTTTTTTTTTTTTGAGGGCAGTGTCAATGGCCCTCATATGTGGGACCGAACCGGGGCCGCTGGCTTCCCAAGCCAGCGCTTAACCACCGCGCCACTCGGCCGGCCCCTCACCAACTCTTTTAACGGATTGCGCTACTTGCCTTCTGCCTAGGCATCTGAGTCCTGCCCAGGAGACAGTGCGGGCTGGGAGAGAGGCACATGGAGAATGGAGGTAGGGCTAGGAGTGTCTTCCTGGGGTAGGGGGCACCTGGTTCGCCCCTCGGACTCGAGCTCGGACTGCATCCTAGGAGGGCAGACCGCATCCACAGGCTTGGTTTTCGGTCCTGGCGCCGGCATTGGCTGGCTTAGGTTTTCCCCTGCCCCTCCTGATCTGTTTCTGGGCCTCAGTTTCTCCCCTGCACAGCGTGTGTGCGCCCCAGTGCTGCGGGGCCAGATGGCGGGCGCCGCGCTGTGTGCTGTGCGGCCCGACCCTCCTGGGGCGGCAGGGGGCGCTCCCGGCCCACGGCAACGCGCTCCAGCCTCAGGACAAAGGCCCGAGGTGCAGCGAGCTGCAGTGCTAGGGCTGTGACCTCAGCCCTAGGTGTAGTCAGCTAGGCGCAGGAACCAGGCCCACGCCCACCCTTTGCCCCTCCCGGCCCCCCACGCTGTCTGCAGTCCTTTATTTGTTTTCCTCCCTCTCGTTTTTTTCTCTGCCTTTCCTTTGCATTTCTCCCCTTCCCCCATTTCTCTGTGTCTCAGTCTCTCCCACTCCATCTGTTTTGCACCTCTCTATGTCTTATTCTGTCTCTTGTCTCTGTCTCTGACTCAAATAGGGGTGGACCTGTCTCTTTGTGCCCTAGGGATCTTCAGTGGTATCCTTCTCTGTGTTTCTGGTTATCCTTTCTTCCAGAGAGGGGACTTGAGGTCTCTTTAGCAAGGGTGGAGGTTGCAGGAGGGGATGCAAAAGCAGAGTGTCAGTTTCCATCTCCCACTGCGTCAGTCACAGGCATCTCCTGGAAACAGCCTCTGAGCCGCCCTGTCTTCCTGCACACTGGTTTTCATGAAAGCACTGGTTCTTAATTCTCTTCTCACCAAGTCCTTGAATTGCCCAGGGATGAGGCGAGAGGCTGGGGGCCTGGCCTACCTAGCTCACTCTTTGCCTGGTTTTAAGATGAACATTTGGGAGCTCCCATTGGCTGAAGGCAAAGCTGGTGCTGCATTGAGGTACCCTGCATTGAGCAGGAATTGCTAGGCCCTGGTACCACTGCCATGCTGTTTTTGCCTAGTGAGAAATGCGGCCTTGGCCTTCAGCAATGGTGGGCTCTGAAGGCAGAGCAGCTAGAAGTTGGTGGCTGACTGCTGCCCTCCAGGTAGGTACTTTCTGGGAGAAAAGTGTACAGGATCTGAAGCCAGCCAGACCCGCTGCTTTCTAGTTGGGTGATCTTGGGCAAGTGTCTGAGCCTAAATGGCCTCATTTACCAGACACTGTCTTGAGGATTTGAGTGCCTGAAGGTAGGTGTCTGGCAGAAAGTTGGCAATAGACACATTAAAAAAGTGGTTGCTGATATATATATATATATATATATATATATATATATATATATATATATATATATCTTTTAGCATTTTTTTTTTTACTATGACCAGGTGCTAGCCAGGCCAGCCATTAGCTCATTTTACACTTGCAACGTTTGCAGATGGGGAGAGTGAACACAAAAAGATCAAGTGATTTCCTAAGGTTGTCAGCTGGAAGATGGCAGAACTGAGATTTAATTCTGAGATGTCGGGGTTTTGGCACTATCCAATGAGATCTAGTGTCCAATGCTGTTAATGTTATTGTTGTGTGGGATTCAAAATGATGAGGCATTAACTAGGATGGGCACAGCATTGTGGCTGAGGCATAGCATGTGCAAAGGCTCAGGAGTAGGAAGCCACAGGCTTTCTCTCAGGGCCTGCAAGATGTGACCAGAACTCCAGGCTTGCCCAGGAGTTCTGAGACCCAAAAGATAGCAAGGGCCAGGGCCAGGAGCCCAGAAGGCTGACGACTTGGGACTTAATCTTGTGGGTAGTGGACAGCCATGGAAGGATCCCAAATTGGCAGACTGGGATATGAGCTTGGGATGGGTGAAAGGACTTCTGGCTGCAGAATTGGGTTCCAGGTCAGGAGGGATCAGGAGAGGTCCAGCAGCAGGGAGTAGGACTGGAACTACTGAAGTACTCCCCCCCGCCCAATCAGGTTTGCTGCATAGAGAGGAAGAAAAGTTGGGTAGCTGGAGCTGAGAGTTCAGTGGGCATGGCAGACAGAGCAGGTGGTTGCTTCCTTTCCTCAGGAAGATGCCCTTATGCCCACACCTGAGCCAGCCTATTCCCTGATAGCCTCCTTTTCCATGCTGAGTCAGACCATACTCATGGAGAAATCCAGCTTCAGACACTAAGTTGGAGGTGGACAAGGAGGAAGATGAGATGCAGCAGTCCTTCACCTGGCTCCCTGGGAGTTCCAGTCCCAACTTGGCTAAATGCTGGTACTATGACCTGGTTCAGCTCCCTTCCATCCTACAGTTCTCAGTTTCCTCATCATTAAGATTATTTTTCGGGCCGGCCAAGTGGCGCATTGGTTAAGAGCTGGCTTGGGATGCCAGCGGCCCTGGTTCGGATCCCACAGATGAGGGCCAGTGATGCTGCCCTGTACGGCTGAGACAGTGAATGGTGGCTCCACCTGGAGCTGGGTGGCTGTGAGTCCCTAATATGGCATAGCTGCAGCCCCTGCTGCAGTGGGCTGCCATAGGCTGCAGTGAGTGGCTGGCAGCCAGTGTGAGTGGCCAGCAGCCTGTGTAAGCTGCCAAGAGCCACTGTGCGTGGCCATCCAGAGGCCAGCGATGCATCTGCCTCACCCGAGAAGAATGCAATGGGCCAGTGGGGCGATGTCCTCCACAACTAGACTGAAGAACAAAAGAACAACTTGTTTGTTCTCCTTCCCCCATTCCCCAATGCTGTTCCCCACCCCCAATTCCCCAATAAAATATTAAAAAGAAAAGATTAGTTATTTTTCAACACACATTTATGGAGCTTCTGTGGGCCAGGCACTGTATTAGGTGTTGGGATGAATGATTCAGACAGAAATCCCTGGTCTAGTGGTAGAGCCAAAAAATAATCAATATAAAATAGAAAAATATATGAGTTAGAAGGTGATAAATACTAAGAAGGGGGTCGGCCGAGTGGCGCATCGGTTAGGAGCTGGCTTAGGACGCCAGCTCTGAGCAGTGGGGCCACAATTCAGATCCCACATATAAGGACCAGTGACACTGCCCTCTACAGCTAAGGTGGTGAACAACAGCTCCACCTGGTTGCCTCTATAGCTAAGAAGGTGAATGTTGCCTCTATAGCTAAGATGGTCGGTGACAGTGTAGGCTGCAGCCCCTGCTGCAGCGGGCTGCCATAGGCTACAGTGAGTGGCCGGCAGCCAGCATGAGCAGCTGGCAGCCAGCGTGAGCTGTCAAGAGCCGTTGCGAGTGACCATCCAGAGGCTGGCGAGTGACTGCCTCACACAGGAAGAGTGCAATGACGATACCAACATGGGCCAGTGAAGAAACGTCTTCCACAATTATACTGAAGAACAAAAAAGGACCGCAACTTGTCTGTTCTCCTTTCCCGATTCCCTAATAAATTCATAAAAAAAAAAAAATCCTAAGAAGGAAATATAAAGCAGAGGGAGGGTAAGAAGTGTTGGGGGTACTGGCATTTTAGATAGAGAAGCCAGGGCAGGTGTTACTGAGAAGATGATACTTGAGTAAACACTTGAACAAATGAAGATGCAATTCCTGTGGATATCTGGGAGAAAGTATTCCAGGCAGAGGCACAGCATTTGCAAAGGTCCTGGGCAGGAATGTGCCTGACATCCTCCAAGAACAGCAAGGAGACCACTGTAACTAAAACAGAGTGAGTGAGGGAGTGAGGACTAGGAGATGAGGACAGAGAGGTGGGTGATGAGGGTCAGGTCATCCAGGGCCTTCTAAGTTATAGGAAGACCTTGGATTTTATTCAGAGTGGCATGAAGGTCATTAGGGTTTTGAGTGGAGAAACAGTGTGTTCTAAATTACATTTTAAAAGCATCATTGTGGCTACTGTGTTGAGAATTGACTGTAGAGGGGAATCAAGGGCAGAATTGTGGAATACAGCAAGGAGGTTATTGCAATAATGCAGATGAGAGAAGATGAGGGCTTGGTCTATGAATGTGGTAGTTGGAGTAGGCAGAAGGGGCCAAGCTCTACATAAAATGAGTTATAATCATTGAACCATTAAGCTTGAAGATTCAGCTCCTCATTGAGCTTTGTTCACTTTATTCTTGTTTGAGGCTATAAAATTTTCCTGTGTTGTGAACTGAAACTTACATTCTTATTATTTGTTCATTCAGTCATTCATTTACTCACTCACTGGTGTAGCACATCACCCTGTTTTATCTCCTCCATCTTAACTTACCTTGTTGATTGAAGTGTTAATTATCCATCTCTCCCACTAGAAGGTAAAGTCTAAGAAAATTTGGCCCATGTCAAAATTGTTCACAACTGTGTTCTCAGAGTCTAGACTCAACCTGTTTGCTGAATGGTTAAATATATCTGCAGAGAGCCTACCTCTTCTCATGTAGGGTTATGAGATGGCCCCCACCCTCCAGGTGCTCTCAGTTGAGTAGGGACCTAGATGTGGATCGGCAGTGTTATTAGGATTGAGCCAGGATTGGGAGGGGATGGGGCAAGTAGCCTCTCATCTTTTGGAGCTGTGCAAGGAGTCCTTCCAAGGTTGCAAAGTCAGGAGAGGCACACAAATCAAATGGCCACCTGTGAGCCCACAAAAAGCCATGGGTATGGAACATGCTGGGAGCTGTGCCCTGTCCAGAGGGTCTTTAAGTTACATTTTTATAACAGCACAAGCAGGCCTGCAAACACATCTGTGACTGAGCAGCACTCTTGGGCTCCTATGTTGTGCTTATTGGTCTAGGCCTCTGATGCCTTTTTCATGTAGAAACCAACCCTGGGCTGGCAAATGGCACACATTCACTCATTAAACCTTTGATCAACTCTGTGTGATCAATACTATTGATAACATGGCCAGATGCAGATTTGGAAACACAGAGATTCAACAGTTCACCAAGGTTGCCTGGCAAGGGAAGTGTCTAGCTGGGATTTGAACTGATGGCTGTCTTGAGTTCAGAAACAATGCTTTATCCACTTATAGTGGCTTCCCTCCAAGCTGCTTTTCCTCACTGAGAGGCTGTAGAAGCATGTCCATCCACATCCTTCCCTGCCTGCCCCACCTGGCGCTTTTCCCAGCCCTGGCCCTTGGACAGCGGTCTTGAATGCCACCAGCACTTGGAGCCTGCGCCTCATAGCTCAGCTGCCACAGATGGCTGCTCAGTGGGACTGTGCCCACCATCCTGGTTACTGAGGAATAGATCTCCAGCCTCAAGAAGAGGGTCTCTGCAGGCCCCTTGTCCAGGACAAGGCCTCCTGGCAGGCAGCATTTGCAAACACAGCAGCCCTGTGGGGCAGGCAGCATTTGCAAACACAGCAGCCCTGTGGGGCAGGCAGCACCCCAGATGGCCTGAACGCTGATATGGGGAAGGAATGCAAGGCTTTTGTTCCCCGGATCAACCAGCTGCTGCATGGAGGCCACATGAGCCTGTGGGCATTAGTCAGCCTTGAATCTTCTGCCCAGGGTGACCTTCAGCAAGTCAGTTAACCTCTCTGAGCCTCAGTGTCTTCATCTCTGAAATGAGGGAGGAGTTTGGCTGCACAAACTCTGAGATGAGCTTCTGGCTCTGACATTCTGATGCCATCCTTGCACTCACACTACTTTCACTGGTCCTCTAAGGCACCACATCACAGTGAAATTAGCAACATTTAGCAATTAATGCATTTCTCTCCAAGGTTCACCTCTTAAACAAAGTTCTGAGTATTTGACTTTCATTTTAAATAGGTTGCTGTCAGGAGGAATTACATACCTCCTAAAGAAACATACAGACATTATAATTAAAGAGATGCCAGTCTTAACAGGTAGTAGGAGAGGAAAGGATATGTGACAATGAGAATTGGAGAGGGGAGAAGGGAGCTCAGGGCCTGGCGGGACAAGAGGATAAATCAGTGAAGTGTTCCCATCAGGGTAGAGAGCTTGGTTTCAGCATCTGCACCCAGACAACCACTGATAATAACAACAATAATAAGGCCAAAGTTGGGCACCTTACAGTTTGCAAGGCACTTAAATGATCTCTCTCAGGATCCCATGATGAGAGGCAGGTAGAAAGTCAGATAGAAATCACTGTTCCATTTTGCAAGTGGAAAAACTAAGACCAATGGTCAGAGCCCTTACTTGGCCCCACCTCTAGCCAAGGCTAAACTCCACCCTTAGCCCAGGCTAAGCCCTGCTGTCTGGGCACACACAGAGTGTGGGGTAGGGGTGGCCTCCTTCTCAGTTGGTGTTTTTCTCCACAAACACATGTTTCTTCTGCCAGGGTGGTTCTGGGCAGATCTGCTGTGGCAGGTCCCTGAGGGGTTAGTTGTCTGAGCAGCTCAGACTGGACTCCGTGTGACTGACAGGTTCCTTTGCCCCTACACCTCACCCATACCTTCTAAGGATCTGGACGATATATGAAATCACAGGAAAAAAGAGCCTCAGGTCCAATAGGAGCTCAGAAAAGGTGAGCTTCCTTTCCTCTTCCCTTTGAATCTTGCCTCTTCCCTGGTGGTTGGTCTGCTCTCCTTTCTGTTGCCCATCGTGGACTTCACCCTCTGACAGGCACCTCATTAGTGGAATCTTTGTAAATAACGCCAACCAGTTGAATTACAACAAGGTTGCTCATTAAAGGTACTCTGCATATCTCATTTCCTAATTAGTGTTTCTGCAGGTGCAGCCACCAGGACTACATGTGACAGGGTTCCCTGGGATATTGTGGGTCCTGAGCAGCCCTGATCAGCTCAAGGGGGCAATATTGGCAACCCCAGGACTTGAGAAGGCAGTGTACCTCCCCGCCTCATTGCAGCAGACTGCATGGTTAGCCTGTAAGAGAACCAGAACCAAGCAGGCCCCAGCTCCTGGTGTGAGGGAGGGATAGCTGCTCCAGGTACTCACAGTACACCCAGGGTTTGTTTGGGCTGGAGAGTATGTCCCCCTACCCTGGCCCTTCTGAGGTCCATTTTTCCTGTAGCATTCTTGGCTCCAGATTTCTATTCCAGATTGCTCCATCAAAACTTACCCATCCTGTGTCCCTTCTACTCAATCTTCCTCCTCCTTCTGTCTTTCTTCTCCTGAGTCACCTCTTTCATGTGTGACCACAATTTTTTTCCACAGCAACTTCTGGGGATAACTCCTTGAGTTCTGATGTCTTTGGTGATGACAATGGAGGGAATTTCAGGCTAGAGAGGAGCACATGCCAGAAAAGGTTGCGGGATTGCAGGGATGATGAAGTCCCCAGGGCAAATCTATCAGGTTGTCATTTTTTTGTTTTTTGGAGGGCAGTGTCATTGGCCCTCATATGTGGGACTGAACCGGGGCCGCTGGCTTCCCAAGCCAATGCTTAACCACCGTGCCACTCGGCCGGCCCCAGGTTGTGATTTTTATCCACTTTTATTTATTTATTTATATATTTTTATTAGTTTCAGGTGTACACCACAATGCAATAGTTATACTCATTACCCCCAAAGTGACAACCCCTCTCCCCCAGTTTGCCACCCCCCCATATCATACATATCTATCACAACTCCCCTGACTCCCCTCCACAGTATACTCCACATCCCGTGTCCATCCACATATTCAGTTACAGTTGGCATATAATACTATACAACATCAGTTTCAGGTGTACAGTGCAGTGATCAAGCCTCTACTCCATCCATGAAGTGGTCTCCCTAACAAGACATGTGACTATCTCACACGCCACAATATTTTTACAACATTATTATATTCCCCGAACTGTGTTTCATATCCCTGTGGCAATATTGTAGTTGTCTATTTATGCTGTCTAGTCCCTTCCCCTTCCCCCCATCCCCACCCCCCCTCCCAACTAGCCATCCTCAGTTTTTCCTCTACATCTACGAGTCTGTTTACTTTGATCGTTCACTCAGCTCTTCAGTCTCCACACACAAGTGAGATCACATGGTACCTGTCCTTCTCCGACTGACTTATTTCACACAACATAATAGTCTCTTCACAACATTATCGATTACATTCCCAGAACTGCCCCCATCTCCCTGCGGCAACATTGTAGTCCCATCTACACTGTCCAAAACCTTCCCCCTCTCCCTCTTCTCCACTCCCTCCCAGCCAACAACCATCAGTTTTTCCTTTATATCAACTCTTTCTGTGTTGATTTTCTGTCTAAAGGGTCTGTCCATTGGTGACAATGGTGTTGAAGTCCCCTACTATGATAGTGTTACTGTTGATCTCTGTCTTTATGTCTGTTAAAATCTGTTATACGTAATTAGGAGTTCCTATGTTGGGTGCATAGATGTTTATTAGGGTTATAGTGCCCTTCTTTGTCTTTTATTGTAGTCATTTTAAAGTCTATTTTGTCCAAAATAAGTATTGGTACTCCAGCTTTTTTTTTTCTCCTTTGCATGTGCATGAAATATCTTATTCCATCTGTAAACAGCATATACATGTGTCCTATTTTCTTATCCACTCAGCCACTCTCTGTCTTTTGATTGCAGTATTTAGCCATTCACATTTAAAATGATTATTGATAGGTGCATATGTATTGCCATTTTGTTATTTGTATTCCTGGTCTCCCTGGGTTAGCTTGTTTACCTCTTTCTTTTGTTTAAAAAAGCCTTTTTAACATTTCTTGCAATGCTGGCTTGGTGGTAATGAATTCCTTAAGCTTATTCTTTTCTGAGAAGCTCTTTATTTCTCCTTCATTTTTAAGTGATAGCCGTGCTGGGTTGAGCAATCTTGGTTGTAGGCCTTCATTTTGTGTCACTTTGAGTATCTCCTGCCACTCCCTTCTGGCCTGCAGAGTTTCTGTAGACAAGTCAGCTGTTATTCTAACAGGAATTCCTTTGTATGTTAACCTGCTGTCTTTCACTTGCAGCCTCTAGGATTCTGTCTCTGTCTTTAACCTTTGCCATTTTAACTATGATGTGTCTTGGTGTGGACCTGTTTGGGTTCAGCTTGTTTGGAACCCTCTGCACTTCCTGGGCATGTATGTTGATTTCCTTCACCAGGGTAGGGAAGTTTTCAGTCATTATTTGTTCAAATACATTCTCAACCCCTTGTTTCTTCTCTTCTCCTTCTGGTATTCCTATGAGTCGAAGATGGTTGCGTTTCACCTTGTCCCATAGGGCTCTTAAACTATTTTCATTGTTTTTTATTTTTTGGTCTTTTTGCTGTGCCAACTGGGTGATTTCTGCTATTTTATCTTCCAAATCGCTGATCCGCTCCTCTGCTTCATCTACTCTACTGGTGATTCCTTCGAGTGTGTTCTTCATTTCAGTGATTGTATTCTTTAGTTCTAACTGGTTGTTTTTTATGGTTTCCCTATCCTTCTTTATGTCCTTGCTAAGTTCCTTAAACATTCTTATCATCAGTGTTCTAAACTCTGTCTCTGAAAGGTTGGATCCCTCTGTTTCATTTAGTTCCATTTCTAGAGGTTTCTTCTGATCTTTTACTTGTGACGTGTTTCTTTGTTTCCCCATTCTGGCTGTCACTCTGGGATTGCTTTGATGTATTAGATAGATCACCAGGAGAGCCCTGGATGGATCACGCAGGCACACAGCTCATGGCACAACACTCCCAGGCAAACTCCCAGTCTCAGCCTGTCCCAATCAGCCGCTCGCAGATCAGGCCAAGCAGCCCAACCACCAATCACCAGCCTGGCAACTCTGCAAGTGCAGTGCGGAGAGTGTGGACCCGAGGCGGCTTGCACACTCCCACATCTCGGTGAACAGCCTGTTGGAGCTGGAGCATGCCCAATAGGCGTTTCCCTGGCAATGCAGCACAAGCTGTACGGAGGGTGGGGATCCGAGGCGGCTCGTGCACTCCTGGGTCTCAGTGAGCAGCCTGTTGGAGCCGGAGGGCACCCGCCCAGCGTTTCCCTGGCAATGCAATATAAGCTGCGCAGAGGGTGGGGATCCAAGGCTGCAGGCGCAAGCACACACACGTACTTCTGTGCCAATTCCACCAGACCAATGAGGTCTCAGACCTGATCCTCCGTGGGAGGGCCCAAACCTGATAAAATGGCGTCCTCCCTACACTACTTGCGTGCAGGCCCCACACCACGGGAATAACAGTCCAAAACCTCCAGCCTTTGCACCAAAGGTGCTCAGCTCAGTCTGTCCCTGCAGGCTCCCGGGTCCGGCTCACACAGACACTCCCTCCTCCAGGAACCAGGTAAGCGCTCACCAGCGAGCAAGCCTGGGCGCTGGCCCCACTGATTCTCCAGCCGCTATCAGCCTCACCGAGCTGAGCAAAGAGAGTCTGCCCTAATTTACTGCCGGCTATCTTAGAACTTCTCTTCCTGGCAAAGGAACTCTAGGCTGGTGAGCTTTGTGTGCATCCGGAGGGTCTCTCCCCCAACCAGAGAAACTTCCCACGGCTGGGGTTTCCCTCACGGGGCTCGCCCTCTCTCATCTCCGCCCCTCCTACAGATCCGACATGGCCTCCTCTGAAAGTTCTTCGTTTAGTGGTTCTGTTCATCTAGTGTTCCAGGGATCTCCAGGGTTGAATGCTGTATAATTTGTTTGTAATTTTGGTGTGATTCTGGGAGGCAGTTAGCACAGCATCTGTCTATTGTACCATTTTACCGGAAGTTGTCCACTTTCTTTTACACATGAAGAAACAGCCTCAGAGACATTCAACCACTTGCCTTAGATCACACAGCTTGTAGTCTAGAACCTGTCTTGAGAGCTAGGGTCTGATGGGTCTAGTGTTGCTACCTGTACCAGTAGATTAATGGGAGTGGAGAGATCCTCTAGAACACCCCACACCTCCCCTGCACCCGTCATCCCCTGGCAGGCAAGCACAGCCTATCCTTGTTCAATCTTTTTCACATCTAGGTTTTGCTCCACTTGACCACATTTCCTTCCATTTTCATTTTGGGTCTGCATTTTCTGTTTCATTTTGGGAAGGAAACTGCTTCCAATTTCTCTCCCTCTTGCCGAATCAATAGCTTAGCTGGGCAAGGCAGAAAATGAAATTTACATTCAATGGTTTCCACGGCAACCACAGCGCTGGACCATCTCTCGTGCTCTTGGGGCACAGCCTTCTAAGAAGAGCCAGCTTCTTCAAAACCTCAGCTCCCTAAGAATGTGGCAAGGCGTTTAAACAGAACTAGAAAGGGCTCAAGTGCCCCTGGCCCCTCATTTCTGTGGCGGTGTGTTATATTAGGGAAGGGAGAGAAGCCCTCCTTTTTTCCAGTATTTTAGAGATACAAATCACTTGCTCCCTTGTCCTCAGCATCACCATGGCTAACATTTTTTAAAACTCTACTATGGGCCGGGCTTTGTGCTACGTAGTAAAGCATCATTTATTTTCATCTTGGCTTCAATCCTATGGGTAGGTACTACTGTCATCCCATTTTACATATGAGGGAATTGAACCACAAGGATACTATAAACCTTGCTCAATGGCTCAATGAGTCAGAGCCCCCAGAATGGAACCTACATTTGCTTGACCCCTGGAGCTGTGGTCTTCAACATTCTGCAATGGGAAAGTGGCATTCACAGCTCACACTAGGGACCCAGAGGTGAACCAAACTCACTTTCTGCTCTCCCATGGTCTACAGAGAGGGCTGTGGCATTGATGTTGGGAGCACAGATCTACAGGCCAGGCTGACTGGGTGCTCTTGCCCACCTCGTCTGTGCCTTGTTCTTCAGCCCTGAGCAAGGGATTACAGATAGTGTCTACCTCTAAGGTGGTACATTGAATGGATTAAATGAGATAAAAGCCTGTGAAGCAGTTGGGGCAGTACCTGGCACAAGGTCAGTATCAATATCAGTAACTGTTAGATTTGGCACTGGGGTGGAAGACAGATGAGTGAGATTCCAGCACCTGGTGTTCAGTGTGCTCTGGAGAGATGGGAAGAAGTCTGGGGCTGTGGAAGCCCAAAGACGGCAGCTAACCAGGACTCAGGGTCAGAGGGGCTTCTTGGAGGAGGCATGCTGAGGGGAGGGTATGGACATTTGAGGCAGAGAGGTTGGCAGAGCTGAAGGAGGGTATGTGGTACATTGGGAAGAAACTAGTGTAGTATGGGCACTTGTTCCTGCCCACTCAGCATCTATTCCTCTTTCCAGTTTTCCTTTTGGAGCTGATTGTTCTTCCATTCTTAGTTTATACAGTTCTGCAGGGGCTGACTCTGCCATATATGGGCACATGACTCAGTCCTAGCTATAGTGATTCGTTGGAAGGTGGGCACATGGTTCAAACAGAGCGAATCACAGTCAATACATGTCAGTCCTGAGATTTTTGCTGGAGCAATTAGGAAAAAGACTACTTTCATCTACTAGGAATAGTTAAGCTGGTAGAATGAAAGCCTGAACTGGTTTGCCACCAAGAGGAGAGAGCCTGCTTTAGAATGAAGCCAACACAGAGAAAAGCATAGCTTAGAAATGGCAAGAGATGGATTCCTGGCAGTGTTCCTGGATCCAGCTGTGCCTGAAGTCCTAAGGCTTTTCTGGCACGTGAGCCAATAGATCTCCTTACTTTTTTTTTTTGAGGGCAGTGGGACCCGAACCGGGCTGCTGGCTTCCTAAGCCAGCGCTTAACCACTGTGCCACTCGGCTGGCCCCAGATCTCCTTACTTTTATTTAATTAAGCCTGTATGAGATGGCACTATGCCTTTCACAATGGCAAGATCCCTCTTTAATATAAGTGGAATAACAAGCAGTGGGCTGAGAGGATAGCAGGCACCAGGTCACAAAGTTCTAAAGACTGAAACTTGAAAGTGATTGGAACCTTTGATCATAGGTAAAATGTTGATATGATCAGTCTAGGCTTTTGAAAGGCCCTCTTTCAGGAATGCACCAAAGTGGCTTACCAGAGACAGATGAGGAGGGTGGTGTGGTAAACCACTGAGAGAATGTGGGTTTGCCCAGGATGTGTTAGTTTCCTACTTTTTCTGTAACAAATCACCACATACTCAGCAGCTTAAAAAGCTACATATTTATTCTTTCACAGTTATTGAGGTCAGAAGTCTGAAATGGGTCCCACAGACCAAAATCAAGGTGTCAGCTGGGTGGTGTTCCTTCTGGAGGCTCTGAGAGAGAATTGGTTTCCTTTTCCAGCTTCTAGAGGTGCTTATATTCCTTGGCTTGTAGCCCCTCCATCTTCACAGCTCATCACTCCAATCTTTGCTTTAGTCACCACATAACCTTCTCATCTGACTCTGACCCTTTTACCTTCCTCTTAAAGGACTCTTGTGATTAAATCAAGATAATGCAGGATAATTGTCCACCTCAAGATCCTTCATTTAGGATCTTTGGTCAAGATGGTGGAGTAGATAAATGCTGTGCCTACCCTCTCTCATGAACACATCAAAAGTATGACTAAGCTATAAAACAACCATCATCAAGAATGGTGTGAAGCCTTGCTGAACTGAAGCCCTACAATTAAGGACATACAGAAGAAGCCACCTTGAGGGCCGACCGAGTGACGCAGTGGTTAAGTGCTAGCCTCAGAAGCCAGCGGCCCTGGTTCAGGTCCCACATATGAGGGCCAGTGACACTGCCCTCAAAAAAAAAAAAAAAAAAGACCCAGAAGAAGCCACCTTGAGACTGGTAGGAGGGGCAGAGATGTGGAACAGGCTGGTCTGACACACCTGTGACCATTAAAAATAAGGAGGCATATATCAGCTGCAGAGGTCTCTCCTAAAGCAGCAAGAGGTCCCAGGGCCACACCAAGCTCCCCAGCCCAGGGTTCCAGTGTCAGGGACAGAAGTCCCCATGATTTCTGGTTGTGAAAACCAGCAGAGATTGTGGATGAGTGAGACAGAGGACAGCTGTAGTCCCAGGTGATCCTCTTAAAGGGCCTGAACATGGGCTTACTTGCTGACTGACTCACTGGCTCTGAGTTTCAGCACTGGGGCAGCAGCTGGAAAGGTGACAAGGACATACAATTTCAGACAATTAAGTTCACGAACTTATTCTAGAAAAAGTGCTACATGCCTCATTGCTGAATATCACTACAGTCACCTTCGAAGTAGTCCCCTTGGGAAGATATGCACTGGCAGCAGTGTCTAGTCCACCCTTCAAAGCAATTTTGGAACTCTTTTTCTGGAATGGACATCAGAGCTGTCATCGTATTACCTTTGATGTCCTGAAAGTTATCCAAATGTCTTCCTTTCAGTATTTCCTTTTTCTGTGAGTGAAGAAAGAAGTCATTAGGGGCCAGACCAGGTGAGTAGGGAGGGTGTTCCAATACAGTTATTTTTTTACTGGCTAAAAACTCCTTCACAGACAGTGCCATGTGAGCTGGTGCATTGTCGTGATGCAAGAGCCATGAATTGTTGGTGAAAAGTTCAGGTCACCTAACTTTTTCATGCAGCCTTATCAGTAAACTTGGTTAACTATTTGTCCAGTTGATACAAATTCCTAATGAATACTCCCTCTGATATCAAAAAAGGTTAACAATATCGTTGCAACAAGTTCGTGAACTTAATTGTCAGAAACTATACAGGGAAAACCTGAGCGAGGACTGGAGGAGCAGCTTTCTCCTGGATGGAGGGTCTGGCAGAAGCCATTGTTTCTTTGTTGAGCCCTCACCTTTCCTGGCATGCATGCAGGAAGCCCCCATATCTCAGTCTTCATCAATCTGGATAGCACCATTTGTTTGCCCCACCTTGATGATTCCGAGACCCTGCCACACCCAACTTTCAGGCACACCTAAGTCACTTTCAGTGGCTTTTTTTTGGTACAAACTACCAGCCTTGGATCATGCTGCAGAATTTCCTAAGGTCACTCAAAGGTTCACAAAACTCAAATAAGCAATATCTGATTTCAGAATGTCCTATACTTCTGGCTAAACAGCCCTAAGCTCAGCACTTGTGGTGGCTGGCTTTGGTCACAGCTTGGCCTTTTGAGGCACCTTCAAGCACAGCATGGATGGCAGCCGTGTGTGGGTTGCTTTGTGGCTCACGCAAGGTGGCATTGGGTAGGGCTCAGGCTGTGACTGAACTTGGCCTGTAGCAGGTCCCCTTACAGGTACCCCTGGGGCTGGCATACCCAATGGCCAGCTTCAAAGTGAACTGGAGCATCACCTAGCTGCCTCCAAAGATGACACACCTAAAGGGAAGATTGGGCAGGCACCAGAGACCTACTAAAGCAAGTGCTGTTCCATAGGGTCAGCCCCTGCACCACAACTCCTCCACTGTAGTCATGGCCAGTCCTCACAACCACTGAGCCTGAGGGTCAATCCCTTCTATTGATGTGCAAAGAGCAACTAAGTTTCAACTACAACAGGAGGACACACAAAATCCATACAAGGGACACACCTGGAGCACCTAGCTCTGGTGATCAGGGAGACTGTGCCACAGGGCCCCACAGCACACTTGTTACATAAGGCCACCCTACTAAGACCAGGAGACATAGCAGCTCTACTTAATACATAGAAACAAACACAGGGAGAGAGCCAAAATGGGGAGACAAAGAATCATGTACCAAATTAAAAAAATAGAACAAAGCTACAGAAAAAGAACTAAAGAAAATGGAGACAAGCAATCTACCAGGTGCAGAGCTCAAAGCACTGCTTATTAGAATGCTCAGTGATCTCTGGGAGAACTTCAACAAAGAGATAGGAAACATAAAAATGGAGATAGAAACATAAAAAAGAACCAGTCAGAAACAAAGAATACAATAACTGAAATGAAGACTACATTACAGGGAATCAACAGGAGAATAGATGAAGCAGAACACTGGATCAGCAATTTAGAAGATAAGGTAGCAGAAAACACCCAAGCAGAACATCAAAAAGAAAAAAGAATCCAAAATAACGAGGACAGTTTAAGAGGCCTCTGGGACAATATCAAGCGTACCAAGAAATAAAGTGAGAAAGCAAGGAATTGAAAACCTATTTGAAGAAATAATGACAGAAAACTTCCCTAACATGGTGAAGGAAATGGATATTCAAGTCCAGGAAGGACAGAGAGTCCCATACAAGATGAACCCAAAGAGGCACACACCAATACACATCAATATTAAAATGCCAAAGGTTAAAGACAAAAAAAGCAGCAACAGAAAGCAGTGAGTTACCTACAAGGGAGCTCCCATAAGACTTGTCAGCTGATTTCTCAAATAAAATTGCAGGCCAGATGAGACTGGCATGAAATATTCAAAGTGATGAAAAGTAAGCACTTACAACCAAGATACTCTCCCCAGCAAAGTTATCACTTAGAATTGCAGGACAGATAAAGAGCTTCTCAGATAAGGAAAAACTAAAGGAGTTCATCACCACCAAACCAGTATTACAAGGAATCTTAGAGGAACTTCTTTTATTATTTTTAAGTTCTTTTTTGTTTGTTTGTTTAAAGTTTTTATTGGGGAATTGGGGAAGCAGAACACTATGTTTTTCCAGGACCCATAAGCTCCAAGTCAAGTTGTCCTTCATTCTTAGTGTGGAGGGTGCAAGCTCAGCTCCAAGTCCAGTAGCCACTTTCAATCTAGTAGTGGGGGGTGGGGAGGAGACGGGTGGTGTGTGTGAAGGGTCGCATACCACCATCCCATGCAGGAGTCGAACTGGCAACCTTGTTGTTAGGAGCATGTGCTCTCACCAGCTGAGCCATCTGACTGCTTGTTGTCAGCTCACTGGCAGCTCAGCTCCGGTGCAGCTCATTGGTCTATGTGGGACTCAAACCCGCAATACTGTTGCTCAGAGCTCATGCTCTAACCAACTGTGCCACCTGGCCATCCCTACAGGGACTTCTTTAAGATGAAAAAAAAAAAAGGAATAAAAATATGAATAATAAAATGGCAACAACTGCATATCTATCAACAATTATTTTCAATGTAAATGGAATAAATGCTTCAGTCAAAAGATAGGATATGCTCTGGAGCCGGCTGAGTGGCTCAGTTGATTAAGAGTGTGAGCTCTGAGCAACAGGGTCACTGGTTTGATTTCCAATGGGCCAGTGAGCTGCGCCTGAGCTGAGCTGCCACTAAGCTGCCAACAGGTGGCAAGATGGCTCAGCTGGTGAGAGTATGTGCTCCTAATAATAAGGCTGCTGATTTGACTCCCTCACTCAATGATGGGCTACGCCCACCTGCAACTAAGATTGAACACAGTACCTTGGGCTGAGCTGCCCTGAGCTGCCAAAGAGAGGCTGGAAAACTCAGTGGTTAGAGCGTGTACTCTTAGCGACAAGGTTTATGGTTCGACTTCTGCATGGTAAGGGGGCTACACACACCCACAACTAAGATTGAACACAGCACCTTGAGCTGAGCGGCCGAAAGCTGCTGACGGGCGGCTGGATGGCGACTGAACTTGGAGCTGAGCTAGCTGCACCTTCCACAACTAAGATTGAAGGACAACAACTTGGCTGTTTCCGTTCCCCAATTTCCCAAAACTGTTCCTCTTCCCAATTCCCCAATTTAAAAAAATGTTTAAAAATACTTAAAAAACAAAATGTTAGGACGTGCTCATCCATATATTCATTGCAGCATTATTTACAATAGCCAAGATATGAAGGCAACCTGGGTGTCCCTGAATGGGTGAATGGATAAAGAAGAGGTGGTACATATATACAATGGCATGTTATTCAGCAATAAAAAGGAATGAAATCTTGCCATTTGTGACAACATGAATGGAACTAGGGGATATTGTGCTGAGTATAGTATGAAAGACAGTGAAAGACAAATGCCATATGATTTCACTTATAAATGGAATCTAAAGAACAAAATAAAGTAACAAATGAAACAGAAATAAACTCATAGATACAAAGAACATTTTGATGGTTGCCAGGTGGGAGGGGGTTTGGGGAGTGAGTGAAAAAGGAGAAAGGATTAAAAAGTACAAATTGGTAGTCATAAAATAGTCATGGGGATGTAAAGTGAAGCATAGGGAATATAATCAATAATGTGGTTAATAATTTGTACAATGCCAGGTAGGTACTAGTCAGGAGAATAACTTCATAAATTATACAACTGTCTAAACATTATGCTGTACAACTGAAATTAATATAAAAATTATACTAAATGTAAAAAGAAAAGACCCTTTACTTAATCACATCTGCAATGTAAGGTGACATATTGCCAGGTTCTGGAGATTAAGACGTGGACATCTTGGGGGCCATTAGTCAACCACCACAGGGAGTAGAGAGGATGGAGAGGAACAGTGGATCAGAAAGACATCAAGGAGTGGCTAGGACTCAGTGGGAGATCGGGTGTTGTGGCTAGGGATAGCCTAGTGTTTCCCAGGGCACACGGTGGCACAGGTCTGCCTGTGGTCTGATATTTTCCAGCAGTTTCCAGCAGTCTGGGTACAGGCATAGAGAAGGCAGACAGATGAATCAAGTGTAAATAGGGTTTACCAGATAGGGGTACAATGGCTGGATGACAGGCAAGGCAAGAGAGGGGCTGAAATCATTGATCCTGGAATGTAAGCAGGGAAGAAAGGAAAGTGAAGACAGAACTAGTGTGTTAGAAAGCAGATGTCAAAGAAAGAACTAACTCACCTTGCTGAGTGATTGCCATGTGCTGGACCCCACTAGACCTGAGCCCACGTATGCACTTTTCAGTAGCCCTGCCTCTGCTCCTCTGACAGTTCCATTTGGAGGTCCGTTGGGAGCCTCGGACTTAACAGGCCCCAAACCCAGCTCTGCCCCTTCTGCTGCTTTCCCCGTCCACTGCAGTTGGGGCCAAACACCTGGTGTTTTTCATTATTTTTTGTACTCCCACATTCAAATCTGTCTCCTCCACTTTCAAAATACTGAAAGAATTTGACATCTCTAGACCTCCACCATGGAGCAGGCAACATTGTGCCTTGCCTGGACTGTTGTGACAGCCTCCTGATGAGTCTCCTTTTTGCTTACTCTATTCATCACACTTCCCTCCTCTGCTCCAAACTCCACAATGAATCTTAACTCCCTGAGAGTAAAAGCCAGTCCTGATACTGGCTCCCAGGTCCAACATACCTGGGCCCCTGTTATCACCTGGTATGCTCACACCTGTCTCTCCCTCCTGACTCACCTCAGCCACTTTGACTTCTTCCTTTTTTAACAAATACCCTATTTCACTCCCACCTCAGGGCCTTTGCATTTGCCTGGGACCCACTTCCTCCAGATATTTGTATAACTTGCTTCTTCACTTCATGCAGGCCTTTACTCAAATGTTACCATATCAATGAGGCCTTTGCTGACTATCCTATGTAAAATGATACCCACCCTGTATGGCCCCAGTGCAAGGGATTGGCTCTGCCACAGTACGTGTCCACAAAGGCCATGCAGGTCCAGCCTCCAACCATACCTTCTCTGTGTCTTGGCAGAACCCTCTTGTGGTCCTCCTGGAACATGAGATGGTGAAGGCAGGAGAGCTGTGTGAGGCCCTCTCCCTTGGGAGGCAGTGATGGGGCAGTTTTGCATCACCTCTAGGTTCCCATGACACGTGGTGCCATCATCAGAACAGAGCTACAGAATGTGAAAGCTCTCAGCTGCAGTGAAGGCTCCTCAGTCACAGGTGCCCCATAGCTCACATTGCTGCCGTTTGGGCTTTGGTTTTGGTGTCATCATTCTTGGTGTGCAGGGTAAGTTCCTGGGGACCTGGTAACTTCAACACCATTTCCTTTCTTTGTCTGTGTAAGTCACTAACTCCCTGAATCTGAAGGTGGCCTGGTGTGCCTTTACTGGCTGAGTCAGTCAGGGCTTGCTGGGTATGCTCTATAATCACCATTGTCATACTGTACATTTTAATGTTTGTGTTTCGTTATTTCTCCTTCCATGAGAACAGGGATTTTGGCCTCTTTTTACATGGCTCTGTGCCCAGATCTAGGAACCCTAGGTCTAGGACAATGGCCCCCTAGGGGAGGGGACAAGGGGGATAGGTACCATGACTCTCAGCTGGGTTGCTGCTAGACAGGCCATTCTCTTTGCAGGGCCCCTTAAATTAATTACTTGGGGCTGTGAATTCCAACACTGCAGGGCCAGGCAGGTGAGTATCTCTCCTCTCTGGCAAGGTGGGATGAATGCTCTGTCTGCAGGGGGCACCACTTCTCAGCTCCTGTCAACTGATTCCAGGCAAGAACTAGATAGTCCCAGGGTTTCACACTTGGACTTTTCAATAAAACTAGAAGTCTGAATGTGAAATCTCCCATTTTTTGAACGTTAACAACTAAATCAATTTTACTCTTAATTTGTTGACTCTTGTAATCCTTCCCAGGGACGACTCCCCACCCCTCCCAGGCTCTCATGCCCAGTGTCCACCTGTCCACCTCCCCAGTCCAGGGCAACCTTGGTCATTAGCCTCTATGTCTCCTTTCAGAGTGTTGTTTGTATAAGTGTACAAATATATGTTTCTACTCCTCTTTTATGACACAAAAGGTGGAGTATGTGTGCTGCTCTGAGCCTACTTACCTTACCCAGGAATAGGCCAGAGTCCTTGTTCTGTCTGCACAAGGAGAGCTGCTACTTTTCTTTTTCCTCAGATGCTTGTATAGTAACCTATTATGTGGATGCACCACAGTTGATTTAAATCAGTGCTTCTCATCCAGGACAGTTTTAATTGTCAGCAAGGGTGTGTGTGTGAGAGAGAGTGTGTGTGTGTGTGTGTGTGTGTGTGTGCATATGCATGTGTGTGTTTGTGTATGTCTGTGTATGTTACTGTCACCTAGAGGTTAGAGGTCAGGAATGTTGCTAAACACTCTACAGTGCTCAGGACAGTACCCACAACAAAGCATTACCCTGTTCAAAATATGCATAGTGCTGAGGTTGAGAAACACTGATTTAACCCATCTAGAGTTGCTATATTTAGCAAATGAGATTATAGAACATGCTAATATAGGGAAGGGGCATGAGGACTAGTTTTGCAGGAGAAACTAGGAGGTTGGATCCCAAGCCTGCTGCCTACAGGCTCCAAGACACAGAACTCAGGCAGATGTTAATAACACAGAACAAAGTAGATATTCCATTATGACCATCCCTGTAGTTAATTAAGCCCAACGAAAGAAAATACAGGTTGTGCTTTACAGGAGTTAAAGTAAAACCTGCCCCTATTCTTGTGTCTTACCATTGTTCTTTTATCCTCCTTTCCCCCCATACTAATGAATTATCCACAAAAGTAGAAAACACATATAAACCCTAGCCTGGGGGTTGGAGGGAGTCTCTCTTCCACTAGTGATTAGAGATTGCCACTCTGTCTATGGGTGGTCTTTGTTTTCTTACTCTCTGCTAAATAAACTGACTTTTACTTTAAACTCTATATCGGCTCACATTTGAAGTCTTTCCTACCTGAAGACATGAACCCTCTTTTCCTGTAACATCTCTGGCAACCATGAGTGAATTAAAGGGCATAATCTCAATAATCTGCGGGTCCATGGTTGCCCTCTCCGAAGGTGGCTGGGGTATTCCTGAGGCATGCAGATTCAAGTGGCCCCTCTGGTAGTGGTTGAGGCTGTTCCAGCGATTTGGTTAGACAAGACCTCAGACCGAGCAGTACCCTGTCAGTCTCAAATAGTCCCTTCTTCCCCCACTCTCTTCCCGTGGCCCTGTTCTTTCTGCTTATGGTAACAATACTGCCTGACTGTGTACTTACACCAAAAATGCTTATTGTTTACCTAAAATTCAAATTTAAATGAGCATCCTGTATTTTATCTGGCAACCCTAAATCTATCCCCTACTGATGGAGACATAGGTTGTTTCCAGCCTTTGCCTATTACAAATAGTGTAACAGTGAGTGCCACTGTATATCTCATTTTGTTCATGTGGAAGTATATCTATAGGATAAATTCCTCAAAGTGGCATTATTAGGTCAATGATCAAAATTTGTAGTTTTGATAATGCCAAATCTCCTTTCATTAGGATTGCATCAAGTTATACTCCCATGAGCAATGTATGAGAGTGTTTATTTCCTCACAGCTTTGCCAACAGAGTGTATTATTATATTTTGGAATTTTTGCCATTTTGATTGTTGGGAAATGTGAATAGAAAAATTTCAAAACACTGTGAGTGAATTCAGGTGGGAAATGCAAATAAGGAAAATTGGCCAGATTCAGCCTATGGCAAACCAATTTTCCTGAGTCCACTGTATGCCTCTCACTCTAAACTTCCCTATAGCTGTGTGAAGTAAAACATCCAAACCAGAGAGTGTAAGTAACCTGCCCAAAGTCGCATATGTGATAAGTGATGGAACAAGGCTTTGGTATTCCAACCAGGCTCATGGAGCATTCGTACTAAGGTGGTCTAGTATGGGCACAGCCAGCCCATCCTTTCCTCCTAAGTCTCACTTGAACCCACCTTGTCATATTATTGGTCACCTGTTTAGCTGGGCCATTTTTTTGTTTTTCACTGCACATGGCATTCATAACTCTGGGCCAAGAGGGGGTGTGGAGGGCTTTGTCGAAGGCTGGACAGTCAAGTTTGACTCAGCTAATCTGTTAAATGGATCCTTCTACAAGTGCAGGGTTGAGCTTTCTGCATAGATAAGGCATACTATTAATTTTAATTAAAGCTCTGAAGGCTTGGCCAAATATTGCCATTTCTGAATATGTCCCTTGCTCACAGAGTTTATATTCCCCTGAGACAAGGCCATTGGGAAGAGCTGTCTTCCCTTGGGATTCTGCCTCAGCTCTCCACCCTGAGAACAGGGTAAACAGGTTAGAGAGAAGTGGGAAGAAACACACAGGAATTGAAGACATACCATGTGCTGGACTTTTCACTTGGGGTTTCCCACACATTGTTTAATAACACGAAATGAAGTTTTAAATCCTTGGGTTAGAACTATAAAACCAAATCAGAAAATTACGATGTGTGTTGAGGGTTACATATCTGCTAAGTATGGGGTCAGGATCTCCCTGACCTCAAAGGTCATGGTGGTGACATCTGGAGTTCAGGGCCACCCAGCACCCACTCCTGTCTTCTGGTAACAACACTTAGATTGTCCTTTAGGAAACCACCCCTCTCCACTCAGTGCAATTCTGGTTGAGCTGACCCAGCCCTGACCCTTCAGAGTACTTCATCCCTCCACCATAGTGATTAGATCAGGGATGGACATGTGACATGAGCCTGCCCCTGAGGTTTAATTCTGGGACTTCAGTTGCAAGAGTTGGGAAAAATCTCTCTTTCTAGTTGACTGGCAGAGGCCATAATACGGAGAATGAAGCCAGCACTAGGGGGAACAGGGCCAAGGGATGGAGAAAGTGTGGGAGGAAGTGAGGAAATTCAATTCAACCATGTCTGAAGAAGACCATCCTTGAACTTTTAAGTTATTACCTGTAAATTATTAAACTATTCTTTCTCCTCACCCCCTCCTCTTCCTCTCCCCTCCTCCCACCCTTACTCCCTTTTCCTACTCCTGGTCCTCCTCCCCCTCCTCCTCTCCCCCCTCATCCTTCTCCCTCTTCCTCACCTTTTTGCATAAGCCATTTTGAGTTACTTAACACATTCCAGTTTCAACTCTAGCTCCAGCTACTAAGAGGTGGAACACAATTACAAAGAACCTTCCACTTAACTATCTCAGATCCAGCTTCCTGCCTTATCTGTTCCTTGCTCTGACCTGTCTCCTGAGATGGCCCAGCCTCTTGGTAGCTGATTCTTCCAGCTGCCTATGAGGCTGGGAATCACCACAACCTGGAGCTGTTGGAAGAGCTGGAGCTCACTTTGGCATTGAGCCCAGAATCAAGTTGAGGGAGGGGTACAGCTGCCCAGAGACCTCAACAGTGAAATGAAATATAACACTCACACAAGGGTATGTAAGTGTACCGTCCACGAGCATACACACAAACACATATGTTCCTTGTATATCCATTTGCACATATATCTCTAGGGAGAGGTCTGGGGGCCATGCTCAGAAAAACGACAGTGATTGATTGTACTGGGTGGTGTGATTTTGCTTACAGAATATCTGCCCAAATAACCTGAGTTTTCTAAAATAGGTATGCATTATCTTTGCAAATAAAAAAAAAATTCATCATTTTATTGTTTAAAATTAATTGCAAATGTAATACATGTGAAAAATTGTAAAAATATTACAAAAAAGTCAAACAAAATATAATCAGTACTCTCAGGAGCGAATGGAATGCTCATTGTCTCACAGCTTTTCCAATGGGAGAGATAATGAATTCTCATAATTTTTACAATTTAATGGGCAAAACCTGGAATTAGATTTTTTCCTCTAGATTTTTAAAAATTTAATTTGTAGTTTCCTGATGAGTGAAGCTTAGCTTCTTTTCATATGTTTGTGAATTGTTTGTTTTTCTGTGTGAATTTTCTGTTTATGTTCTTTGTCATTGTTTCTGCTGGGTTGTCTGTCTTTTGCTTATTGTGTTAAGAATTCTTTATCTCGGGCCAGCCGAGTGGCGCATCGGTTAAGAGCTGGTTTGGGGATGCCAGCAGCCCCGAGCGGCCCCGGTTCAGATCTCACATATGAGGGCCAGTGACACTGCCCTCTACAGCTAACAACAGCTCCACCTGGAGCTGGGCTGTGTGAGCCCTGGTGACGGTGTAGGCTGCAGCCCCTGCTGCAGTGGGCTGCCATAGGCTACAGTAAGTAGCCGGCAGCCAGCATGAGCTGCAGATAGTTGCGGTGAGCGGTGAACGACCATCCAGAGGCCAGTGACCGATCTGCCTCATCCAGGAAGAGCGCAATGATGATACCAACATGGGCCAGTGAAGCAACGTCCTCCACAACTAGACTGAAGAACAAAAAGACAGCAACTTGTCTGTTCCCCTTCCCAGATACCCCAATGCTGTTCCCCTCCCCCAATTCTCCAATAAAATCTTTTTTAAAAAAGGGCAGGATTTGCCCATGTGTAATTTATTAAAAAAAAAAAAGAGTTCTTTATCTCTTGTTGATATCAGTGCAATTCCTGTAATAAATGCTGTAAGTATTGTCTCCCAGCCTGTCATTTGTGTTTGAAATCTGTTTATGGTGATCCCCCGCCTCACAGAACTTTACATCATATGTAATCAAAGAAGCTTCCTTTATGGTGTCTGTCTTTGGTTCTGCTTACAAAAAGCTTTTCCTGCCCCGACATCAGACAATTTGTGCCACATTTTTTTCCTCATGCTTTTATAGATTCTTTATGTTCAGATTTTGATCTATCTGAAATTTATGGTTATATATGCTGTGAAGTAGAATGCCAATTTTATGGTGTTCAAGATTCCTACATATTCACTAACTGTTTTTGAAGTTTCTGTGCTGTTTCATTGCTATTGGTGTTGTTATTATTGTTATTAATGTTCATATTCTATTCTTGTGCATTCCAGTTTTCCAAGTTCTTCAGAAAAATTATATTGGATTTTTGATTGCATTAATTTAATGACATATTTACTTATTGGACAGTAGGGGTAAAACATTGAGTTAATTATTTCTCATTTTGTGGCTCACTATCATCATCCACGCAACGTCTTTTTCTTATTTTATGTTATTTTATTTTTATTTTTTTGAAGGCAGTGTCACTGGCCCTCATATGTGGGACCCGAACCGGGGCCGCTGGCTTCCCAAGCCAGCACTTAACCACCGCGCCACTTGGCCGGCCCTATTTTCTTACTTTATATTAATTATAATTTCCCTTTTCTCCCTGATCTCCACTCCTATGTAGGTACATACTAATTTGTTTCATAAGTGTCTTTGGGTAGTTATTAATTCTTATAAAATATTTAGTATTGTTTTGTGTCTATATACAAAGTATTTTCCAATCATCATGATGTTTTAAAATATGTCCATGTAGCTGTATGCATATCTAATCTGTTGCTTCTAGCAGCTGCATAGTATCTCTTTGGTAGCATCTATCAGTTTTCTTACACAGTCCTGTTGACTGGCAAAAAATAACTCTCCAAGTAATCCACAAAAGGAGCGGTTTATTTGGGGGGCGGGGGGAAGAAGCAAACCACCACCACAGTGAGGAAAGCACGCTTCCTACATGGAGATCCTACAGGCAGCCCATGAGGAGGCAAAAAGATCACTGTTCCAAGATGGCTAATCCCTTTAATAAGATCCCTCCCCCTGGAATTACCATAAGAATAAATGGGAAGTCAGCATTATAGAGTTAATAAGGGGCCCAACCTCACCCATAGTCCTCCCAACTCTATGGTTAAGCATCTTAAGATGCCAGTTCACTTTATCAGTCCCATAGTGGTAGGTATCAAGGATGCCTCCAGCCCTGTATTTCCCTAAACAATGCTTGATGAACCTTCTTGCACAGTTCTCCTGTGGATCACTGCTGCTCATGTTTCCCAAGGGCCTGTACCAAGAATGTGCTTGCTGCATCACTTAAGTTTCATTAAACACTGTCTGATTGCCCTTCAGCCTGGCTATACCCAATTTCACTCCCATCCAATGCCTGGGTAACCCTGATTCCTATATCTTTGCCAGTGCAGGATATTTTCTGACTTCCTAATTTTTGCCTGTGATGGGGTAATTGTTTTTTGGTTTTTGTTTTTTTAGGTTTTTTTTTTTAAATTAGTTTCAGGTGTACAATACAATGCAATAGTTATACTCTTTACCCCCCAAAGTGAAAACCCCCCACCCCCAGTTTGCCACCCCACTCCCCCCCATATCATACATATCCATCACAACTCCCCTGACTCCCCTCCACAGTATACTCCACATCCTGTGACCATCCACATATTCAGTTGCAGTTGGCATACAATACTATACAACATCAGTTTCAGGTGTACAGTGCAGTGATCAAGCCTCTACTCCATCCATGAAGTGGTCTCCCTAACAAGACATGTGGCTATCTGACACGCCACAAAATTTTTTCATTATTATATTCCCTGAACTGTGTTTCATATCCCTGTGGCAGTATTGTAGTTGTCTATTTATGCTGTCTAATCCCTTCCCCTTCCCCCGCATCCCCACCCCGCTCCCAACTAGCAACACTCAGTTTTTCCTCTACATCTACGAGTCTGTTTACTTTGATAGTTCATTCAGCTCTTCAGATTCCACAAACTAGTGAGATCACATGGTACCTGTCCTTCTCCGACTGACTTATTTCTCACAACATAATAGGCTCTTCACAACATTATCAATTACATTCCCAGAACTGCCCCCAGATCCCTGCGGCAACATTGTAGTCCCACATACATTGTCCAAAACCTTCCCCCTCTCCCTCTTCCCCACTCCCTCCCAGCCAGCAACCATCAGTTTTTGCTTTATATCTGCTTGATACGACTTCAGTCTTCTTAAATTGTCTCTCTGGGTTAGCTTGTTTACCCCTTTCTTTTGTTTAAGAAAGCCCTTTTAACATTTCTTGCAATGCTGGCTTGGTGGTAATGAATTCCTTCAGCTTATTCTTTTCTGAGAAGCTCTTTATTTCTCCTTCAATTTTAAGTGATAGCCCTGCTGTGTAGAGCAATCTTGGTTGTAGGCCTTTATTTTGTGTCACTTGGAATATCTCCTGCCACTCCCTTCTGGCCTGCAGAGTTTCTGTAGACAAGTCAGCTGTTAGTCTAACAAGAGTTCCTTTGTATGTAACCTGCTGTCTTTCTCTTGTCTCTGTCTTTAACCTTTGCCATTTTAACTATAATGTGTCTTGGTGTGGACCTGTTTGGGTTCAGTTTGTTTGGAACCCTCTGCACTTCCTGGGCATGCACGTTGATTTCCTTCACCAGGGTAGGGAAGTTTTCAGTCATTATTTTTTCAAATACATTCTTGACCCCTTGCTTCTTCTCTTCTCCTTCTGGTATCCCTATGATTCGAAGGTGGTTGCGCTTCACCTTGTCCCATAGGCCTCTTAAACTATTTTCATTGTTTTTTATTCTTTGGTCTTTTTGCTGTGCCAACTGGGTGATTTCTGCTATTTTATCTTCCAAATCGCTGATCCGCTCCTCTGCTTCATCTACTCTACTGGTGATTCCTTCGAGTGTGTTCTTCATTTCAGTGATTGTATTCTTTAGTTCTAACTGGTTGTTTTTTATGGTTTCCCTATCCTTCTTTATGTCCTCGCTAAGTTCCTTAAACATTCTTATCATCAGTGTTCTAAACTCTGTCTGTGAAAGGTTGGATCCCTCTGTTTCATTTGGTTCCATTTCTGGAGGTTTCTTCTGATCTTTTACTTGTGACATGTTTCTTTGTTTCCCCATTCTGGCTTTCACTCTGGGATTGCTTTGATGTATTAGATAGATCACCAGGAGAGCCCTGGCTGGATCATGCAGGCACACAGCTCACAGCCCAACACTCCCAGGAAAACTCCCAGTCTCAGCCTGTCCCAATCAGTCGCTCGCAAATCAGGCCGAGCAGCGGGACAACCAATCACCAGCCTGGCAACTCTGCAAGCGGAGTGCGGAGAGCAGGGACCTGAGGCGGCTTGCGCACTTGCGCATCTCAGTGAGCAGCCTGTTGGAGCTGGAGAGCACCTGCCCTGCGTTTCCCTGGCAACGCAGTATAAGCCGGGCAGAAGGTGGGGATCCAAGGCCGCAGACGTGCGCACGCACACACGCACTTCTGCGCCAATTCCACCAGACCAATTAGGTCTCGGATCTGATCCTTCGTGGGAGGGTCCAAGCTCGACAAAATGGCGTCTTCCCTACACCACTCGCATGCAGGCTCCGCAACACGGGAACAACAGTTCAAAAACCTCCAGCCTTTGCACCAAAGGTGCTCAGTTCAGTCCGTCCCTGCCAGTTCCTGGGTCCGGCTCACACAGCCACTCCCTCCACCAGGAACCAGGTAAGTGCTCACCGGCGAGCAAGCCTAGCCACCGGACCCACTGATTCTCCAGCCGCTCTTAGCCTCACCAAGCTGAGCAAAGAGAGTCTTACTAATTTACTGCCAGCTATTTTAGTACTCCTCTTCCCGGCAAAGGAGCTCTGGGCTGGAGAGCTTGGTGTGCGGCCGGAGCGTCTCTCCCCCAACCGGAGAAGCCTCTCCACAGCTGGGATCTCCCTCATGGGGTTCGCCCTCTCTCGTCTCTGCCCGTCCTACCAGACCCGACGTGGCCTCCTCTTTAAGTTCTTCGTTTAGTGGTTCTGTTCATCTAGTGTTCCGGGGACCTCCAGGGATGAATGCTGTATAATTTGCTTGTAATTTTGGTATGATCATGGGAGGCAGTTAGCACAGCGTGTCTATTGTGCCATTTTACCGGAAGTTGGGGTAATTGTTTGAACATATGTTTTTTGATTACTAATGAAGTTAAGCATTTCTACATGTACTTAAGAACTCTTCGGGTTTCCCCTGCTAAGAGTTGCCTAATCATATCACTTATCTTTTTGCCGTTAGGTTGAATAATTTGTTATTTTGTTGATTATTTTCTTGTTAATTTGTTGTTAATATTCTTGGGTCTTAGTTATTCCTCGTTCTATCACTTGGCTGTATCTTTGACTAAATGACTTTATTGAACAAAATGCTTCATTTTGATAGAGTCAAATCCACTTATTTTCTACTTTACGTTGTATGCCTTTATGTTTTGTTTAAGAGCTCTTCCTTCATCCTTAGGTCACAAATATATTCTCTTATATTGTTTTTTCTATTAGTTTTGTAGCTTTATCTTTCATATTCAGATTCACCTAAAAATGATCAATGTATACTTTGAAGATGAAGCTTCCTTTGGTATACAGTCAAAGATAAAGATTCAACTTTATTTTACCACTTATAATGAGCCCATTTCCCCACTACTGTCTCCAGTACTGTGCTGAACAGAAGTGCTTGGGCAGGCATCCTTGACTGATTTCTTTTATTTTCCTTCCTTTTTTTCAATTTTCCCCCCAATTCTATTGAGAAATAATTGACATACATCACCATATAAGTTTAAGGCATACAAGCATGATGGTTTGATTTATACATATTGTGAAATGATTACCAAAAAAAGTTCAGCTAACATCCATCTTCTCATACAGATATTATAAAAAGAAAAGAAGGCAACAGTTTTTTTCTTGCAATGAGAACTCTAAGGATTTACTCTGTTAACAACTTTCCCATATACCATACAGCAGTGTTAGCTGTAGTCATCCTGTTGTACATTATTTCCCTAGTACTTTTTCATCTTATAACTGGAGGTTTGTACCTTTTAATCACCTTCCTCCAGTCCCCCCTCACCCAAACTTCTGCCTTGGTCACAAGTCTGATCTCTTTTTCTATGAGTTTGTTTTTCAGTTTTATTTGTTTATTTGATTTTTAGACTTCACATGCACGTATTTGACTGATTTCTGATCTTAAAGAGAATATATCTAGCATATTTGTGTATAAAGGATGATGATGTGGGGCTTGAGTGTACAGTCTTTATCAGGCTGAGGAAGTTCCCATCTGTTATTGCTTTTCTTGGAGTTTTTATTATGCATAAATAGATATTGGACATTAATAAATGCCATTTCTGTGTCTATTGAGATAATTGTGTGACTTTGCCTTTAGGAAATGGGTGGATTTCATTGATAGATTTTCAAATATTAAGCTGATAGCGTAGGCAGGAAGGTAGAGATGAACAGGAGGAGGAACTAGCCCCCACCAAAACTGCCGTTGGAGACCGCCCCATTTCCAGACCTCAGAGTATGTGCGCAGGCATAGAGGTCAATCCCACAAGTACATCTTCCTTGAGATTTGGTCCCCCACTTAGTAGGCTTTCAAATGGATTGTGGGAAATTGGCAGGCTTGCATTTGCACCTTAAAACAGGATACCTGTGGTTAGAAAGAGGGGAGGTGCTAGAGAGAGAGGAGGAATATCTTACCCACAAGAATAAAAGCCATCACCCAATATAAGGAGAGACTGCTTCCCACCCTCAGTCAGCCCGCTCCATGTCTCAGAGTGTACTTGCCTGACGAATAAACCTTTTTGCTGCTTTTATCTACATGACTCGTCTCTTGACTGAATTCTTTCCTTCAAGAAGGAAAGAGCTGAAGAAAACTGCCTTTCCCAGTAACAAAAGCATCTTTTTGATCCCTGTAGGTACATTGCTGTTTTAAAGTGACTTGTTCATTGAAGTGTCCTAATTGTCCTGTATTCCTGTAGTGAGAAGCCAAGCTACACTTGGGGAGGCCGCGTGCAGGCACTGTGACTAGCTGCCCAACTGATCTGCCATCCAACAGTCAGCATTAACTGCCATCATGTAAGCAAGTCACTTTGGATGTCCAGTTCAGTCTTCTGTGGCTCAAGCCCCTATGTACCTGCAATTGCATGAGGGACCCAGTGAGAACCACTCAGCTGAGCTCAATCAGCCAATGGAACCATGAAAACTAGCAGTAAATTGTTATTTTAAGGCACTGAGTTTTAGGATGATTTGTTACACCACATTAGATAACAGTACAAGTACTATTAAAAACCAACCCTTTTACAATGACCTTTTATAATGTCCTGTGTGAAGAGGGGGAAGAGCAGGAGGAATGTCCAGGACTGACCTCTCCTTTTATCTGCTCTACACTGGCCAGGAAGAGAACACCTCCTGTGTTGTTTTACCTAGTGCTGCTGTTTTTTCCTGCTTTATAGAAGTAATGAGATAGACAATGGTCCCCTCAGAGTACGCCAGGGAAAGAAAAGAGCACATGAATCAGCATCTCACTCACCTCATCCGCTCCCACAATGCCTGCCTCTTCTCCACTATGGACTGCTATCCTTCCCTCTTTCTCCACCCACATACTCATATACCACACACCTCATATACTCTCACACAAACACACATCACACACACCAGAACTCAACCACTTTCTTTCTCATAGTTTCATGCCTCCCTTTCTGTTCTGTGGCATCACCATTGTTGGGTTTCAGGCAGTGGGCCAGCAGTTTGTGCTTGGTGTTTTGTCTGCGCCAAATTTATAGACTCCTTATGGGCAGAACTGATCTCTGTGTCCAAGAAGCTAGTATATTCCTCTACTTATTTAAGTTTTCCTTTATGTAAAGTTCTATAATTCTTTTTATATGGGTCTTGTTCCAATTATTACTAGTGATTTTCTAGTTTTTGTTATTTTGTGAATGTGATACATTCCCACCCCATCCCCACCCCAACCCTCACCCCAACACCCAGCCCCGAAATATTTTCTAATTAATCATGGCTATTGACTTGGAATTATGTTGTGTTCAGCCACCTGCTGAACTCTTTTACCTGGTTTCATAGTTTTCCTAGGTGGGCAACTATATGATTTGCAAACAATGACAGTTTAATTTTTTTATTTTCAGAGACTCTTCTTTCTTGCTCTTCTTGCAGGGCATCTGATAATTCTTCTTAAGTTTCACTGTTAAGTATCAAGTTTGCTAAAAAATTCTACTAGACAGTCTTTATTAAAAAGAAATTTCCCTTCTGTCCACTGGCTTCCCAAGCTAGCCCTTAACCACCGCGCCACTCGGCTGGCCCTTCCAAGACACACTTTAAAGTAGAAGTAATTTTTTTTAAACTCTAGGGATGAATATGTAAATATATATGTAAATTTTAGAAAGAGGACTGAAAACTGCACTCCAAACTGTTCAGAGGTTAGCTATAAGTAGGAGAATAAAGTTGGAGAAAACGAGAATAATTACAGAGGGAAAACTTTTTTTTTATGTTTGATTCTGTAAACTTCTGTATTAATTGACTCTTTTACAAAGGAGACTATATTTTTATATTGTCTATGCTTTTTAAAACCAATTTTTTAAAAGTTAAAAAGATCATGCCATATTTTCCCAAGACAATGCAAATAAAGCTGGAAATTAACAAGAGGATAGCATCCCCAAATCTATCTGCTTGGAAATTTAAAAACAAATCTAAATAATCTGAATTAAAGAATAAATCAAAACTGAGTTACTGTCTATCTAGAAATGAACAGCAGTAAAGACATTGCATGCAAAACCCATAGGATACCACGCAAGATGTGTGTACTTACAGGAAAATGAATAACTCTAAGTGCAGTCATTAGAAAAGAGGAAAAAATTGAAAAGATAAGGGAAATAAGTATTGATAAAGATGAATTGGAACTTTAAGCAAACATAATCAGTCAGTAGGGTCTATGCTAGAAGCTGGGGCTTCTGGAATTTCTTGAGCTCTAAGTAATCACAAGAACCCTACATGTGAGAACCTTACAGGAAGAACTCTATGTTTATAATAAAGCTCTATGATTCTAACCTCCCCTTCCCTTTTCTTTCATTTCCCTTATATAAATACCCCTCCATTTTGGCATGCAGGCCAGAGTATGCACATGGCTTGCCATGACTTCATGCAGTGGTTGCAACCCTTTATTTTTCCTGAATAAATCTTTTTTGGTAATGAAACATCTCTCTCTCTCTCTCTCTCTCTCTCTCTCTCTCTCTCTCTCTCTCTCTCTCTCTCTCTCTCTCTCTCTTTCTTTTTTTGGCTTGGTACAGTGAACTTTATTGATGATGCATGACAAGGTAGGGTTCCTTTAGCCCTTGCCTTTCTTCAGGGGTTTTAGGATGGAAACAGGAGGTCAGGAGATTCCCAGAAAGAACTCCCCAGTAGCTGAGGGCCTCTCTTCCTCTTGCTGGGGCTCGTGGTTCATGGGGCTCTTACTCCATAGAGGCCATGTGGACCATGAAATCCACTACCCTGTTGCTGTATTCATGGTCATACCAAATTCATGGTCATACCAGGAAATGAGCTTGATAAAGTGGTCATTGAGGGCAATGCCAGCCTCAGCATCAAAGGTGGAAGAGTGATTATCACTCTTAAAGACACAGGAAACAACTTGGTCCTCAGTATAGCCCAATATGCCCTTGAGGGGGCCCTCTGATGCCTGATTCACCACGTTCTCAATGTCATCATATTCGGCAGCTTTTTCAAGGCAACAGGTCAGATCCACAACCGACATTTTGGGAGTAGAGCATGGAAGGACATGACAGTGGTCTTCCCATTCAGCTCAGGGATAACCTTGCCCTCAGCCTTAGCAGTACCAGTAGAAGTAGGGATGATGTTCTGGGCAGCCCTTCGGCCATCATGCCACAACTTTCCAGAGGGGCCATTCACGGTCTTCTGGGGAGCAGTGATGGCATGGACTGTGGTCATGAGTCCCTCCATGATACCAAAGTTGTTATAGATGACTTTTGCTGGGGGCCAAGTAGTTGGTTGTATAGGAGACATTGCTGAGGGACTTGCAATACTTCTCATGGTTCACACCCATCACAAACATGAGGACATCCACAGAGGGGGTAAAGATGATGACCCTCTTGGCTCCACCCTTCAAGTGAGCCCCTGCTTTCTCCAAGGTAGTGAAGACACCAGCGGACTCTACAACATACTCAGCACCGGCGTTACCCCATTTGATTTTGGTGGGATCTCGTTCCTGAGAGATGGTAATGTACTTTCCATTGATGACAAGCTTCCCATTCTCAGTCTGGACTGTGCCTTTGCACTTGCTATGGGTAGAATCATACTGGAACACATAGACCACATAGTTGCGGTCACTGATGAAGGAAACATCTACTTTGCTGGAGTTTAAAGCAGCCCTGGTGAGCAGGCACCCAATACAGCCAAATCCGTTCACTCTGACCTTCACCATTGTGTCTCAGAGTTGTGCTGGCACTGTGCAGGAAGATACGGCTGTCTGTCAAACAGGAGCAGAGAGCCAAATATTATTTTTCAATCGACAGCATTTACCTCAATAATCTCAAAGATGAACATCAAAATAAATCTAAAGAAAGAAGAAATTAAGGAAGAAAAGGAACAAAAAAACTAATGAAATAGAATGAAACAATAGTAGACTGGAGCTATAAAAACGAAAAATAATTCTTTGTAAACATTGATAAACTAGAGAAAACTAGCAAATCTGATCAAGGAAACACATCAGTAACCATAAAAATGAAGAAGGGGCATTACAGATACAGAGATATATTAAATTACAGAAAAATACAAATTTTGCCAATAAAATTAATAATCCAAAGCAAAATGAACAATTTTTAAGAAAAAAAAATACATGTACAAAAAGGCAGATGCTACATCTTGGCTCACCTCATCTCACCTACATCCCATCCCTTTTTAAAAATTTTTTTATCTAATTTTAATTTTTTGTTTTAGCTGAGCCATCCTGCCACCTGTTGGCTGCTCAGTGGCAGCTCAGCTCGGGCTGGGCATCAAACTGCTATTGCTCGAGCTCTTATCCAACTGAGCCACTCGGCCAGCCCATCCCATCGCTTTTTATAATAATCCCTCCACTCCAGAGGTGAGAAAGCTAAAAACCACATTTCCACATTCCCTTACAGCTAGAATTGAGCATGTGACCTGGACCCAGCCAAGCAGATGCACCAAGGCAGGACTCCAGAGATGAGAGTGAGGGGTGGGGAGAGGATTCTGCAGAGACCAGATCTTGTGGCAAAGGTATTCCATTCCACTAGGGCAGTTGTGGTAGAGATACCAGGTGGTGGGTGGCAGAGGCAGTGGGGATTCTGCTAGGATAGTTTCTTAGAAGGGTTAGGAATTTCTCCTCACTCTTGTCTATGTTGCTCACCTTCACAGAAATTTGAGAAACTCTCTAAACCTTGTGGTATAGTTTTCTGCCTTAGTTAGCTAGTTGTGGTCTATAACCAGGAATTCTAATACACTAAAATTGATTCAAGAAGAGGCAAGGGGGGAGAAAAAAAGAAGAAAATAAAAAAAGAAAGCACCAGATCTAAATAGTTTTACAGGAAAGTTCTTTAAATTTTAAAGAACTTATAACTTCTTTTCAAAAGTTATATAAGAGGGCCGGCGTAGTGGCACGGTGGTTAAGCGCTTGGTTGGGAAGCCAGCGGCCCCGGTTTGGGTCCCACATATGAGGGCCAGTGACACTGCCCTCTCAAAAAAATAAATAAATAAAAATGTTACTATTAAAAAAAAAGTTATATAATTAAGTTCTTTAAAGAACAAATAACTTCTATGTTGGAAATCCTGATTTGTACATTCAATCTCCCAATTTTTATGTCATTAATAAATTCAAGTTTATAAATGCCTTGTAGGCCAACGTGGTATAGGTTGAACAAAACAGGTTTCCAGAATAGATTTTGCTTGTGGGAGGTTCTGGTTTGCACCTCTGTTGTGGTCCAGACCCTCATAGTAAAGATGAATAGAATGGGGCTCAGAAGATGGAGAGTGGTTCACTGGTTCATTCACTGAGCACCCCAAATGTTTATGCTGTTTTAGGTATGAAAATACAACTCTCTCAGGAGCTGCCTTCTCCCTCCTCCTCCTCTCTCATACTGGCTTCTTCCTCTGTGCCTTCCTTCTTTCTACCTTCAGAAAATGATCCCTGAGCACCTACTGTGCTAGCAATCTGCAGCAGGCCCTGGGGACCCATCCAGGAGCCTCAGAGACCTATTCTTGTATTGTTGGCATTTACAGGCTCATTTACAGGCTGGTTCACACAATAATAGGATTACAAACTCAAAATTTCTAGGAAGAGGCAAAGTGTTGGGAGAGCATCCATCAGGGACGTTGGCATTGCTTGTGGTCAGGGAAGCTTCCCAGACAAAGTAACACTAACTTCTGGAGGATGAGTAAGAACTGGCTTTGCAGGAACAGCAGCAATGAAGGCCCATGCCAGGCAGAAGAGACAGAGCGGGCAGAGATCATGAGTTTGGACATGTGTGAGTATGTTGAGAGGGAAGAGGCAGTGGGGCAGAAGGTAGTGCAGCTGAAACAGGACTCTTGCTAACTATAGCCCCTTCAGGAAGCAGCTGAGGGTTCACCTCCTCCAGGAAACCCTCTTTGACTCCCCAGCCTTTGCTGCTGAAGCATTTATCCTCCTCATTGAGTTCAGTTATGCCCTTGTCCATTTTCTTCTCTAGGCTTTGAGCTTCTTAAGGGAAGGGGGTGGTATGTTTTTTTCTCAGAGTCCCCAGCACCTAGTTAAGTCCTGATGAATAGTAGGGGCTCAGGAAATGTTTTGGGGGATCTGGAAAGGTTTCACTCACATGGCAGCAGAGTTCTAGAGTACAATCCAAAAGACATGAACTCAGCAATGACCCTGATTGTCCAAGGCACTTACTGTCTCATTGCTTTTAGAGGGCCAGGTCACTGGGTGCCCAGAGTTTTATGCTGGGCTGGAGAGCTCAAAGCCACAGTTTCATTGAAATGGTCAGGAAGATGCAATTATAAAGTACTGTGCATCACTTGGGCCTCCCCAAGACCCACTGTATTGTGTTTAGCTGATCAAGAATAACTAGGAAGCCACAACTTCTGCATTTGGGTGAGCCGTGGTCACATGTGATCTGTTTCCACATGCTGAAGGAGGGGTGCTGATGGGGGCTCCTCTAAGGGAAAAAAAAAACAGGGTTATTCTCTGTTGTTTTTATTAAAAATTGATCTCAGTACAGAACATTGGGAAATACTCAAAAGTGGAAAGAGGGAGGAGGGAGAGAAAGGGTGGGGAGATAGAGAGAGAGAGAGAGAGAGAGAGAGAGAGAGAGAGAGAGAGAGAGAGAGAGAGAGACTTAAAATGAACCACATTCAAGGCCGGCTGAATAAATGGCCGTGCCTTTGAGTAAGCTGGGTGCCTTCCAGCTCCCAAATCTTCACTCCGTGAGACCCTCCCACCTTCCACCTCCACTACTGGAGAAGAAATCATGGCTCACCTCAGAAGGTGGCATATGGGAGAGGGGCCACTTGTGGTCAGGTGTTCTGGCTGGTTGCCTAGGAAACCCAGGCTGAGAAGAGGGACTGTTCCCAGCTCCTGGGACTCACAGAGCACCAAAGGAGGCCCCACACTGGACCTTTGTGCTGCCTGTTCACTGTGTTTCCAGCTACAAGACCTTCCTCTCGGGTTTAGCTTCATTTACCACGTGTGCTTGGGGAAGAGTGGAGGGACCTTCAGCGCCTTGGCAGCTGAGGGCTGCCTGGGCTCTGCCTACCTGTATTTCCTACCCTGTCCTGAGCCCACCTGAGCCCTGCCTTTGCTGGCCAGCCTTCTCCCCTCACTTCTGTGGACTGGCTGGATCTCGTGGCTGCTCAGACCCAGCCTCCATCTACTTGTCACAGATGGATGTATCCTAGCTAGGATACCTTGCATCGCATCAGAGAGTTCCTGGCTCTCTCTACTTATGGTGCTTTCCTTTCCCCTCTGGGACACCCCCTGGGAGTTCAAAGGAAACATGTGCCATGCTTGGTAGGCAATGGGGGTCATCATCTGCCCCCACCTTCAATTGTGCTCATCATCTCCTACCTTGCCTAGCCTCCTTCCCTTCCTGGAGCCTCTAGCACACTGTATCCTTTTCTGTCTGCTCCTTGAAATAATAAAACAGTAGATGCCATTTTCTTGCTCCTGCTCTGTGCCATGTGCATCTCATACATCACCTATAACTTTCACAGCAAACCATGGAGGAGAATATAAGCCCATTGTGCAGATGGTGAAATGGAGGCTTAGAGAGAACAAGACTTCACAGCTGGCAAAGCTGGGATTGCGTCACAGTGTTTGTTTTTTGGATGAAACCACTCAAAAACCAAGGTCAGTCCATAAGAAACAGGGCGCAACAGTGCTGGGGGTGTAGAGTCTGGCAGCAATGTCCTTTTGCATCCTTACCTTCAGCTCACAGCTCTGGTCCCTGGAAACCACTGTGAGCACCTGGATGTCTCCAGGAGAGAAGTAAACTCCAGGTTGTCGAAGCTACTTTGCAGGTTGCTATTTTTGATGATTTCTATGACCAGCTTCTGCAGAGAAGGCATTTTAAGTCTCGGAAGAAATTGTCATGGCTTTTATAAATGTGCATTAATGAGCTATGTCCTGGCCAAGATACTGATTTTTCCTCAATGTTCAGTTAATTTCCATGAAGTACCTATAAATTGGGAGCAGAGGGACCTCTGGAGCCTATGTTCAGTTCCCGCACAGCTGCTCCTGTTTGGGGTGGGAAGGACAGGAAGCCTTGCTGTCCTGCACTGCCCTTGGAACAACTGAAGCCTGCCTTCTACTCCTACTTGCTCCAGGGCCTGTCCTTGGGCTCACAGGATCATGGGCAGTGAGGGCTACCCCAGAGCCAACTGTGAATTCCTACTCTGTCACTTCGGATCTATGTGGCTATGCACAAGACCCTTTAACCTTTCTGTGCTTCAGCTTCCACACCTGTTAAGTGGGGGAAAATAATAAACGAGTTAATATACATAGAGCTTTTAGAACTGTTCCTGGTACTGTGGAGGGTTCATAAAACAAAATTTATCAGCAGGTGCAGCTGGACAGGGCAGGCAGGACACCCCAAATGTGGACTATCCCCTCAACCTCCCAATTGCCCCTGAGGTTAGGCAGCCTGTTAGATGGACATGCTGTTAGATGGATGGTGATTCGCAGAGGCAGAGGGCAAAGAACCCTGCTGTTATACTTCTTCCCCAGCCCCAGCCCCAGCCCCAGCAGGGAGGTAGTGGGGAGCAGGGAATGCCATCAGGATTTCAGGACATGTTACATAGCTTTTACACTGGCTACAATCCTCTCCCCACTTCTTCACCCAGGGGATTCTAGTATTTTCCCCTAGGAAGTACTTTCCAGGATCCTGAGGAAGTGGCCTGGGGCGTGTAGTTGGAAAAAGAGCACTTCAAGGAATTCAGATACATTTCCTCCCTTATTGAGAGCTACTGACTTAGGAAAAAAATCGATGTTAGAGAAAAAGCATTTGCAAAGACTTTTGATGCAAACATGGCCTGAATTCTTAGGCCTGGGAAGAGCCTCAAGCCCTAGAGAAAGGATGGGTGGGAGAGGGAGTGGTGATGTGGGGCAGCCCCAGCAGGGCACCTGCTTCCTGAACCATGCTGAGCAGCTCTGGCTGCACCTGTTCCAGCAAAGGCAGGCAGATGCCAAGCTCCTCACCCACCTATCCCCTGGGCTCTGCTTCAGATGCCAGGTCTAGGCACAGGCTTCAACAACAGGACTTTGGTGACAACCCCTTTTCTGCCCCTCAGACCCAGGGCTTGGGGGTTTCCAGTGGCCACTCTTGGTTGAACTCCTTTCTCTTTAGCTTTCTGCCAGGTCCCCTTACTTGCCTCCTAGGCTAGACATGAATCCAAGTGATTCCACCTGTCACTCAGAGAGGTCAACAGGGACCAGATGGTGATGGGCTTGAACCTGTGGAGTGAGCAGTGCACCACAAGATTTAGGGAAATTCTCCTTACTGCACATGTGGGGAGAGAAGCATAGGTGGCAGCATGAAGGAGGCAGCCTGGTTTTTAGAGGGAGGCTAGAGGTTTGTATTGGCACATGATGGTAGCCCCGGTCTTCTACTTTAGGTGGTATGTTTACCTGGGATGCTTGCTTGGAGGATTGATAGAGATCACAGAGAGGTCTAAGCTCCCCCTCCAGGGGAGATATTAAAAATATTTATAATTGGTGGACCAGGGCCCAGCTTATGGGCCACATCCTGGAGCAGGACCCTTCAGTGCTAGGCCTACTGGTACCTCCTGGAGAGGCCAGAGGTCCCAGGATTTCAGGCGCAGCCAGGGTATTCAAGGGGCACAGAGCAGTGGTCATTTGCTAATCAGCAGTGAAGTGTTTCCATATTTTTCAGAGCTGGTATAGCCGTACTAGTGTGCATTGCTGAAGATCAGCTTTGTCCTCTGAGCCCCTAGCTGGGGGAAACTCTGGAGGAGACTCTGCAGCCAGAGAGGCCATTGAGAGGATCATTATCATATCCATGTGAGAGATGATGAAACCTGAAAGTGGGGGAGGCAGTAGGGATGGAGACGAGGGCTCAGGCAAGAGAGTGATTTAAGAGGCTGATTACACCTTGCTTTTGGAGGACGTCGGCAAAAGTTTGCAGGGGAGGCCCAGATCATTAACTTGGGTTCCTGGGCCATTCCCTGAGGAGTTCCTTAAACTTCAGTTTCCATGGTGCTAGGAGTAGGGTATGGGTATCGGATACCCCTGACAGCTAGCTGGGGGCATAACCCATCTGCACTGTGCCATCTAGGTGCCTTGCCTGCATCTAAAGAGAGGAGGGGTGGGGGTTCTTGGTGGGTGGCCCTCTTAGACCTTGGAGCATCCTTTCTCTTTATTCTTTACCCATCTTCCAAACCCTGGCCCTTGCCTCTCCAGGCCTGTAGCTTCCCCTACCCCAGCCCACCACAGGGATCAGCCTGTTGACAACTGTCAGCTCTGCCAGAGTAGAGGGGATTTATCCACTTGGCTGGGTCTGCTCCCAGCCCACATGACCATGGCGCCTTCCATTACTCCAGGTCCAAATTCATTTCATCTAGATTCACAGGATGGCTGCAGAGAGCTGTGCTCTGGCTTTATTGCAAAATATAATACATTATTTTCCTCATCTTTCAAAAATATTTATCTATGTTAATTTAGCACAGGAGCCAGCTAAGTTCTGCATGGGGTATTGCTCTACTAATTCTGCCTCCTGGAAATACTGCACCCAGTTGCAGAGATGTTTCTGCCGCCTCTGGCTAGAGGGTGAAGCTGGGCAGCCTCTTCCCTTGGATTGGACTCCTAGGTTGGAATGGGAGCAGGCTGCCTGGCTAGCCATTTGGAGTGGTACTGGAGGCCTGTGTCTACCACATAGCTCCTTTACAGACTGAAAAAAAGAACCCTTTGCCTTTGGAAGGAAGGTGGGAAGGGCCCAACTCTTCAGGTCAACAGACATTGGTTTCTTTCTGGTATGGGTGCCATCATTTACTCGCTAAGTGACCTTGGGCAAATGATGCAACCTCTCTGAGCCTCAGTTTCTGCATCTGTAAAATGAAACCGATGGCCAGCCGAGTGTCTCAATTGGTTAAGAGCAACAGGGTCGCTGGTTTGATTCCCATGTGGGCCAGTGAGCTGTGCCCTAGCTGAGGTGCTGCTGAGCTGCCAACAGGTGGCAGGATGGCTCAGCTGGTGGAAGCATGTGCTCCTAACAAGGTTGCTGGTTCGACTCCCACATGGGATGGTGGGCTACACCCACCCACAACTACGACTGAGCACAGCACCTTGAGTTGAGCTGCCCTGAGCTGCTGACGGGTGGCCGGATGGCACTGGACTTGGAGTTGAGCTAGCTGTGTCCTCCACAACTATAATTGAAGGACAACTTGGCTATTCCCCTTCCCCAATTCCCCTACACTGTTCCCCTTCCCCAATTCCCCAATAAAATCTTTAAAAAAAAATGAAACCAATAACCTTGCATGGAGGCCATGAGGGTCATTCATGTGAGGCTCTCAAAGCTGCAGGCAAGAAACAGGTGGTCACAGAGGAAGGTTAATATTTCTCATTTGCATGTCTAAGTCATCTAGAGCGTGCTTTTGCCATTTGCCCACAGTCAAGTGCTACTTTTCCCTTTTTACAGGTCAGCGAACTGCCTACCTGACAGTCCCAGGTGGATGTCTCAAGGCCTCCCTGAGCTGACCTCCTGATGTACAGCTCTGGTCCTACCACATCAAGGTGATTGTTACTGTGGATAGCACTAAACAGCTGTCCATCCACCAGGTTAGCATACTGGAGCCCCAGGGGTCATTCTGGACTCCTCCTTTCCTCTCACCCTCTCCCACATCCAGCCAACCCCCAAGCCCATGACCCAGCCTGCAGCATGCAGTATCTTTCTTTTCAGGATACCTCCTGCCTGGGAGACCATAGTCATCTCAAGTTTCATTTTGCTGTCTTCCAGTCCATTTTCTACACAGCTGTGACTCTTAAAATATAACTGGGATCATGTCACCCTGAGCACAAAGCCTTTTGATAGCTTTTGTGGCACGTAGGGCAAAATCTAGGGCTGCATTTCCTCCTGCTTTCCCCTCCATGCATTTCTGGCACTTGCCCCTTTGGCCCTCAGTCTTCCCATTGCAGTAGGTCCTATCTCCTTACTCCCTGCTCCTGCTATGCTCCTCCCTCTGCCTGGAGCACTTCTCTTCAGCATTTTTTGTGCTTGGACTCATTCTTTCATGTGGGTTTGGGCTCCAAGGCCCCCTCAGAGAGGCCCAACCTTCCCTCTCCCCACCACCAGCCAGTCCCCATCTGTCTGTGTGCTCCTTTCCTTCTACAGTGCACACCCTGCCCTTAGCAGTTCTTTTTATCAATTCCTTTGTTGTCTGTCTTCTTCCATGTAGTAGCTTGCTTAACATGGATTTCCCCATCTCTTTTTTTCCTAACAAGTACCTATCTTCCTGCATGCTCCCATGCAGGAAGCATGCATGCTTCCTGCATGCACCGATGGGTCTAAACCAATCCCCTATTCCTCTCCCACTGACTGCTTTAGAACATGCAGGAGACCCAAGTCCAGCCGAGGAGATGAGAGATTGCTTCTTCGAAGGTTGTATTGTTCTTATTTTTATTTCTTTCTTTTACTATTCTATAACTTACATAAAGGACAATCACCATTTTTAGTGGACAGGTCAGTGTATTGGCAAATGCACCCAGCCATGAACCACCATTGCAGTTGAGCTATGGTCCAGCCCATCACCAGGATGTCCCCATGCCTCACTGGCTCCTGGCAGCCACTGAGCTGACTTCTGTCCCTATAGTTTTTGCATTTCTCTAAAAGGTGTATAAATGGAACCTGACAGTATGTAGCTTTGTGAGTGGCTTCTTTCACTTGGAATTTGAGATTCAGCCACATTGTTGCATGTATCAGTAGTTCTTTCTTTTTATTGCTGAATGGTGCACCATTGTATGGATGTACCAGAGCTTGTCATTCATTAAGGGACATTTGGTTGTCACCAGTTTTTGGCGATCAGGAATAAAACTTTCATAAACATTCTTGTAGAGTTTGTGGGGACATATGTTTCAGTCAACTCAGATAACTCTAGGAATGAGATTGCTGGGTCATACAGTACGTGTATGTTTAATTTTATAAAAAGCTGACAAACTTTTTCTGAAGTGGCTGTCCTAGTTCGCATGTCCCTAGCAATGTATAGAAGTTCAGTTTCTCCACATCATCATGAGCATTTGGTATTGTGAGTTTATTTGTCCTTTCTTTTTTATTTTTAGCCTGCTAGAAATAGATGTGTAGTGGCTTATCATTGTGATTTTTTTTTAAAGATTTTTTTGGGGAATTTGGGGAGGGGAACAGACAAGTTGCTGTTCTTTTGTTCTTCAGTCTAGTTGTGGAGGACGTTGCTTCATTGGCTCATGTTGGTATTATCATTGCACTCTTCCCGGGTAAGGCAGATCAGTTGCCGGCCTCTGGATGGATGCTCACAGAGGCTCTTGGCAGCTACCTCCAGCTGCTGGCCGCTCATGCTGGCTGCTGGCCACTCACTGTAGCTTATGGCAGCCCACTGTAGCAGAGGCTGCAGCCTACACCGTTGCTGGGACTCATGTAGCCCAGCTCCAGGTGGAGCTGTTCACCATCTTAGCTGTAGAAGGCAGTGCCACTGGCCCTCATATGTGGGATCCGAACCGGGACCACTGGCGGCCCAAGCCAGCTCTTAATCAACGTGCCACTTGGCTGTCCCCTATCATTTGATTTTAATTTACATTTCCTTAATGACAAATGATTCTGAGCATCTTTTCAGGTGTTATTTGCTATCTGCATATCTTTTTTGATGAAGTATCTGTTCAAATCTTGTGCCATTTAAAATTTTTTTCCCCCCTTACTATTGAGTTTTGGGGGCTCTTTACATAATCTTGGCATAGGCTGTTTATGAGACACATGATTTGCACATATCTTCTTTCAGTCTTTTTTAGTATCTTTCAAAGAGTAGGTGTTCTTAATTTTGATCAAATCCAATCTATCAGTTTTATTTTTTGTGAAATGAATTGTGATTTTGTTATTTAATCTAAGGACTCTGCTTAACTGAAGGTTACAAAAGTGTCTTCTATGTTTTCTTTAGTTCTTTTTTTTTATTAGTTTCAGGTGTACAAAGCAACATAATGGTTAGACATTTATACTCCTCAAAAAGTGATAACCTCCCCCCCCCCGCCCAGAGTTCCTTTGCTGGGAAGAGGAGTTTCATGATAGCTGGCAGTAGAAATTAGTGAGGACTCTCTTTGCCTAGCTCGGTGAGGCTGAGGGCAGCTACAGAATCAGTGGGGCCAGCACACGGGCTCGCTCACTTATGAGTACTCACCCAGTTCCTGGTGGAGGGAGTAGCGGTGTGAGCCGAGACCAGGAGCCTGTGGGGAAGGACTGACTGAGCACTTTAGTGCAGAAGCTCGAGGCTTTGGGACTATCATTCCCCTGGTGTGGAGCTTGCACATAAGTGGTGTACAGGAGGGCGCCATTTTTTCAGGGTTGGGCCCTCCCACAGAGGGTCAGATCGGGGACCCAATTGGTCTGGTGGAATTGGAGCAGAAGTGCATGCGTGCGTGCATGTGCATGTGGCCTTGGATCCCCAACCTCCACCCGGGTTATACTGCATTGCCAGGGAACACTGGGCGGGTGCCCTCCAACAGGCTGCTCACTGAGACCTGGGAGTGTGCGAGCTGCCTCGGTCCCCGCTCTCCGCACTGCACATGCAGAGTTGCCAGGCTGGTGATTGGTTGTCGGACTGCTCGGCCTGATCTGTGAGTGGCTGATTGGGACAGGGTGAGACTGGGAGTTTTCCTGGGAGTGTTGGACTGTGAGCTGTGTGCCTGCATGATGCAGCCGGGACTCTCCTGGTGATCTATCTAATACATCAAAGCAATCCCAGAGCGACAGCCAGAATGAGGAAACAAAGAAACATGTCACAAGTAAAAGATCAAAAGAAACCTCTAGAAATGGAACCAAATGAAACAGAGGGATCCAACCTTTCAGAGACAGATTCAGAACACTGATGATAAGAATGTTTAACAAACTTAGTGAGGACATAAGGAAGGATAGAGAAATCAAAAAAACAACCTGTTAGAACTAAAGAATACAATAACTGAAATGAAGAACACACTCGAAGGAATCACCAGTAGAATAGATGAAGCAGAGAATTGGATCAGTGATTTGGAAGACAAAACAGCAGAAATCACCCAGTTGCAACAACAAAAAGACCAAAGAATAAAAAACAATGAAAATAGTTTAAGAGCCCTATAGGACAAGAAAAATTGCAACAACGATCACATCATAGGAATACCAGAAGGAGAAGAGAAGAAGCAAGGGGTCGAGAATGTATTTGAAAAAATAATGACTGAAAACTTCCCTATCCTGGTGAAGGAAATCAACATACATGCCCAGGAAGTGCAGAGGGTTCCAAACAAGCTGAACCCAAACATGTCCACATCAAGACACATCGTAGTTAAAATGGCAAAGGTTAAAGACAGAGACAGAATCCTAAAAGCAGCAAGAGAAAGACAGCAGGTTACATACAAAGGAACTCCTGTTAGACTAACAGCTGACTTGTCTACAGAAACTGTGCAGGCCAGAAGGGAGTGGCAGGAGATATTCAAAGTGACACAAAATAAAGGCCTACAACCAAGATTGCTCTACCCAGCACGGCTATCACTTAAAATTGAAGGAGAAATAAAGAGCTTCTCAGAAAAGAATAGGCTTAAGGAATTCATTACCACCAAGCCAGCATTGCAAGAAATGTTAAAAGGGCTTTTTTAAACAAAAGAACAGGGTAAACAAGCTAACCTAGGAAGACCAGGAATATGAATAAAATGGCAATACATATGCACCTATCAATAATCATTTTAAATGTGAATGGGCTAAATGCTCCAATCAAAAGACAGAGAGTGGCTGAGTGGATAAGAAAATAGAACCCATATTACTCCGCTATAAAGAAGAATGAAATCGTGCCATTTGCAATGATATGGATGGACCTAGAGACTATAATGTTGAGTGAAGTAAGTCAGTCAGAGAAGGACAAATACCATATGATCTCACTTATATGTGGAATATGAAAAACTGTATGAATGAGCAAAGTAAACAGAAACTGTCTCATAGATATAGAGGAAAAATCAGGGTTGCTAATTTGGAGAGGAATGGGAATGAGGGAGAAGGGGAAGGGATTAGACAGCAAAAATAGGCAACTACAATATTGCTACTGGGATAGGAAAAACAGTTTGGGGAATATAATTAATAATGTTGTAAATATTCTGTGGAATGTCAGATGATCATAGGTCTTGTTAGGGAGACCATTTCATGGATGGAGTAAAGGTTTGATCACTGCACTGTATTACTAAAGTGGAGGTGGTATACCTACTGTAATTGAATATATATAGATAGTCACGGGATGTGGATTATACTGTGGAAGAGAGTCAGAGGAAGAGTAATAGATATGTATGATATGGGGGGGTGTGGGGGGGTGTATTGGGGGTGGGGCGTTTGTCACTTTGGGGGGTAAAATGTATAACTATTGCACTGTGTTGTACACCTGAAACTATTGGGGGTAGGGGGGTTGTCACTTTGAGGGGTAAAATGTATAACTATTGCACTGTGTTGTACACCTGAAACTAATTAAAAATAAAATAAAATTTAAAAAAAAAAAAAAAACAAAAAACAAAAAACAAAAAAAAAAAAAAAAAAAAAAAAAAAAAAGAAAATAGAACCCATGTATATGCTGTTTACTGATGGAATAAGATGCAAATGGAAATGAGGGAAAAAAAGCTGGAGTAGCAGTAATTATTTTGGACAAAATAGACTTTAAAATGAAGACTACGATAAAAGACAAAGAAGGGCACTACAACCCTAACAAACATCTATGCACCCAACATAGCAGCTCCTAATTATATATAACGGATTTTGACAGACATAAAGACAGATCAACAGTAACACTATCACAGTAGGGGAATTCAACACCCCATTGTCACAGATCCTCTAGACTGAAAATCAACATGGAAAGAGTGGCCTCAAATGAAACTTTATATAGCTGGACTTCATCGATATTTTTAGAGCATTTCACCCTGAAACAACAGAATATACATTCTTCTCAAGTGCACATGGGACATTTTCCAAGATAGACCACATGTTAGGCTACAAAACAAGTCTCAGTAAATTTAAGAAGATTGAAATCATATCAAGCAGATATAAAGGAAAAACTGATGGTTGCTTGCTGGGAGGGGGTGGGGATGAGGGAGAAGGGGAAGGTTTTGGACAACGTAGGTGGGTGACTACAATGTTGCTGCAGGGATATGGGGGGCAGTTCTGGAAATGTAATTGATAATGTTGTGAAGAGACTATTATGTTAAGTGAAATAAGTTAGTCAAAGAAAGACAAATACCACATGATCTCACTTATATGTGGAACCTGAAAAACTGAATGAACGAACAAAGTAAAAAAAAAACTGAATCGACTATAAATGTGTGGGTGTATTTCTGGACTTTCTCTGCTAATCCATTGATCTATGTATGTGCCTGTTCTCCAATACCACACTTCTTGATGATGGTAGCTTTATAATAAGTCCTTCAACTTTCTTCTTTTCAAAAATTGTTTTAACATTCTAGTTTCTTTGCCTTCCCATTTCAATTTTAGAATCAGCTTTGCTGAATTCTACAAAAATTCCACTGGGAATTTGATTGAGTTGCATTATATGTATAGATGAGTAAAGGGAGAATTGACTTTTATTTTATTTTATTTTATTTTATTTTATTTTATTTTATTTGTTTGTTTTGTTTTTGAGGGCAGTGTCACTGGCCCTCATATGTGGGATCGAACCGGGGCCACTGGCTTCCCAGGCCAGCGCTTAACCATGGCACCACTCGGCCGGCCCTGGCATTTTAAATAATACTAAATCTTCTAATCTAGGAATAAGGTATATCTTTCCATTTTTTTAAGTCTTTGATTTCTTTCATCAGTGTTTTTGGTTTTCAGTATGCAGATTTTGAAAATGTTTTAAAAGATTTATACCTAAGTATTTCATAATTTTGCTATTATAAATGGTACTTTTTAGCATCAATTTAAATTTGTTCATCTAGCATATAAAATATAAGAGATATTTGTACATTGGCCTTGTGTCCTATAGCGTTGTTAAGGTCATTCAGTAGTTGCAGTCACTTCCTTTTAGATTCTTTAGGATTTTCTATATCGATAATTACATCATCTGTATCTTTTCAATCTCTATGCATTTTATTTCTTGTTTCTTGCTTTATTGCATTGGCTAGGACCTCCAGGGCAATGTTGCTAGAAGCAGTGAGAGTGGACACCCTTGCCTTGTTCTTGACTTAAGGGAAAGCAGCCAGTCTTTCACCACTAAATATGATGTTAGCTGGAAGTTTTTCGTAGATGCCCTTTATCAGGTTGAGGAAGTTTTTAATCATGCATGGATATTTTACTGTTCTTAATTAGAGTCAGTAAGAAGAAATTCCCCTTTTCTTCTGAACATTTTTATGTCTGGTTCTGATACCTGGAACTATGGCAGCCATTTTGTGATCATGAGGAAAGCTAGTTTGAGGAGCAAAGCCAATCCACTGATGATGGAAGAGTAGAGAGATGGAAAGAATCTGGGTTTTTTCCATCATTGGTCCACTGAACCAGTCTTGGACGCTTTTTTACCACAAGAATTTTTATTATTTGGAAAATAAGAAATTAAATAGTTTTATAGTTTAAGTGTTTAAATGTTGGGATTTTGTTCCTTGCAGCCAAGAGCCATTAAACTAATATGTACCAATATTTGAAGGTAGGGACTTTTTCTTTTCAATCCTACATACCCATGCCTGGAATGTACTGAAAATATAGTAGGCACTTGCTAAATGTTTGCAACATAAATGAATGGTGACCAGAGCCTAGGGCATTCTCATTCTGAGAATCATTTTTGCTTCAATCTGTTGGGAAAACCATGGCGAGAGAGCAAACAACAGTTTGGAATATTGGTATGTGAACAGAGGATGACTGCCCCAAGCTTTGGAACAGAGACATCTGAAATTCAAGTAGGAATGAACTGGTTTTAAAATTGGTATGAAAGTGAAGTATGAAAGTGAAAAAAGAGGGGAAGGAAAAATGACTGAACTTGGGGAAGAAGGGACTGCTCTGGCAGAGCCTTTCTCAAGTCAAATCCCTTTATAGGTTTGAAAGCTCAATATCTGCTGTGTAGGGAATGCATTTTATTCCTTTCTTGGAGCAGCAACCTGTGATACTTGTCCTTTAGTCATCATCCCTATTTCAGAAAATAAACTATACAGATTGCAGCAAGGGAAGAGAACATGTAATGCTCACAAAATTCCTGTGCAAAGTTGCTCTCTGCCTAGAAATTATGCTCACTTGCAGTTTAATGTTTCAGTTAGAGAATACCTCAAATGAGGTGAAGGTGTTATGACTGGCTGTCACCTTGCCCATCATCCCCTCATCCCATTATCCTGGCTCTGCGGAAGTGAGAAACAGTGAGAACACCTCTTTCCACACCTACTTGTAATAGCTGCTGGTGGAGTCTATAGAGTGTGCTCCGGTGGGATGGGCAGTCCCTACTTTGTCACCACTCTCTGTCCTCCACTCTCCACAAGAGCAAGGGATGTCCCTGATGACTCAGATTTATACTAGGTTTTACAGTGTAGGGGTTAAAAGTGGAAGCTCAATGAAGAGAGTTTGTGTTCAAAATCCTTTCTCTACCACATACTGGCCTCACATACTTGACCTTGGGCAAGTAATTTAGCCTCTCTGTGCCTGTTTTGTCATCCATAAGAAAGGGGAATACAATTTGTGCCTACCTCAGATGCTTGTGTGAGGACTACCTTATGTGTGTAGGCCCCAGCACAGACAAACAATCAATGGGGGGTTAGCTACTATTCTCCCTGGCAGAGAATGCCCAGGGCACAGGGAGCAGAGGGGGTGACTCTAGACAGTGACCAGGAAGGTGTCTCACTGAGGGGCCAGAATCCAGGGAGCCATAGCATCACAACCTTGGAGCCAAGGAGAGCTACTAGGGGACAACCCCTTGGTGACTCTAGAGGACTGATGGGCAGTCAGAGAAATGTGGGAACAGTGGGAGGTGTCCAAGACCATTGTGGGGCCACACATATGCATTAAGGTGTGAACCCTCAAGGTGACATGGTGATCACAGGAGAGGAAGCAGTTGTAGTCTGTGCCCAGAGGCGGCATAATGCCAGGGAGATTCATGCAGTAAGGGGATTTGAAACACTGTAGAGGGAAGTCTGGCAGGACCGCAGAGATCAGCTCCAGGCATGGCAGTGGTGTTGGAAGTGGAATGACAGTCTCAAGGGGAGACGGGAGTTGGGCAGGCCCTTTTAGGATTGTGGGTACTTTTACCAGCCCCAGGACTCACTGACTTCTGGGTACCTTGCAGAGGGGAATGGAGAAGTTTAGGAATGCTAATGTCCAGGCCACAATGGAAAAGGACAGGAAAGTTCCAGCAGAGTTTGGCCCTATATGTGGGCCAGATAAGCAATTTAAAGGCCTAATTGCACAGCTGGGCCTGCCAGTCAGGAGGGAGTAATGAGAGGAGATGGGACCCCAGGGGCTTAGACCAACACTGAAGAGAGAGCTTGTGGTGGGGAGTGGTGGTCCCCTCTCTCACAACGTGTTTGGGGCACAGCTGTGGAGGGTGATTCTCCAAATGGGGTGGGGTGGGCTATGGAGGAGGAGAACCAGAATTCACAGGCCCACAACTGTTACAATTATGGGCAGGGACAGCAGCCCCATGCCCCAGAATAAAGACACCTTGGGGTCCTCCAAGGCTGTTGGCAAGTAGAGAGAGGTACAGGAGATTGGGGCTGGGGGAAGGCATAGCCAATGTTGTGAGACTTGAGGGGTTCTTGCTTGCAAGGAGTGGAGCCTCTTCCCCAGTTTCCCCTGTACATCTATTACAGTGAATGAGCCAACACTGATTCATTATTTTTCTTTTTTTGAGGGCAATGTCACTGGACCTCATATGTGGAACCCAAACCAGGGCCGCTGGCTTCCCAAGCCAGCCCTCAACCACCACGCCACTCGGCTGGCCCTGATTCATTACTATTATTAATGAATGTTCAAAGTTAATTCAGGTTTCCTTAATTAAAAAACTGTAGTTTTTCCTTAAAAAACTGTAGTTTTTATCTACAGTCCTTCTTCTGTCTCAGGACCCTCCTCAGGATACCACATTACATTTAGTCATCACATCTTCTTAGGCTCCTCTTGGCTGTGACAGTCCCTCAGACAGTCCCTGTTTTTGACAGTTTTGAGGAGCACTGCTCAGGTATATTGTAGAATGCCCCTCAATTAGGATTTGTCTGATGATTTTCTCATGATTATACAGTAAGTCTCCATTTAGCATCATTGATAGGTTCTGTGACTTTAAGTGAAACAACGTATAAGGCAACTAATTTTACCATAGGTGAATTAATACAAACAAGAATTAAGTTCCTGCAGCATGCCATCAATGTTATAGTGAAATGATATTATTTGAGGACCTTGTGTACTGGGCTGTAGGTTTTGGGTGGAAGAACACAATGATAAAGTGCCTTTCTTATCATATCATACCAAGGGTGCCTGCTAGCAACATAATGCATCACTGTTGATATTGACCTGACCGTGGCTGAAGCCATGTTGTCAGATTCCTCATTTGTAAAGTTATATTTCTCCCTCTTTCCATGCTGAATGAATTCTTTTGAAGGAAGGGCAAATGTACTTTATGCCCATTTTACAGAGGGGAAACTGAGGCACAGGGGCCTCAGAGCTGGCATTCAAACCAGGCAGTTTCCTTGAGTCTTTATGAAAACCTCCACAAAGTAGGCAGGGTGGACACTAAGGGAAGAAGTTTCCAGAAGGCCCTAGCTCTCTGAGAAAGGAGTGCATATAGTCAGTTTTCATTCACGAGATTGATGTTTCATAGCCAAGTTCTTAGTGGAGTTAGATAAGGCCTGTGCTTTGTGTCTGCTTCCTGTCCCTTTTTCTTATTTTGTAATGATTCCTGGTTTCCATTTTGAGGACTTCCCTCCCCTTAAGAAGTCAGCCACAGTGGGATTCTCTTTTTTTTTTTTTTTTTTTGAGGGCAGTGTCTCTGGCTCTCACATGTGGGATCCGAACCAAGGCCACCGGCGTCCCAAGCCAGCTCCCAACCACCACACTACTCAGCCGGCCCAGTGGGATTCTCAATCAGCTTCATGTTCCCCCTCTGTCCACAGTGTGAATGTGATTCAAACTGGGCTGGTATGCCCTCTTCTGAGGATTTGGGACCACCACGTGCTGGGTTGGCTCGTCATCCACTCTGCTCTGCAATGGAGAGACGCATTGTAGGAGGAGAAAAGGTAGAACCTCCTTCTCACTGCAGCATCTCCCATGGTGGCCCAATCTCCACCTGGAGGCTCTTGTTAGATGCCTGCCATCCCCAGCAGCAGCCCCTCCTCTTGTCTAGTCTCAGGAGGGCAGCCCCTGTCTAGTCTCAGGAGGGCAGCATGGCAGCTTCACTGGAATCATCTCTGGGTTGTTTTGTTTCTCAGTACTCTGTCAGCTGCATAATCAATTCCCGGTATTAAGTGCCTTCTATTTGAAGGACTTCATATAGAAGGACCTGGAGTGTTCCACATCAGCATGTGGGAGCTTGTTAGAGCGAAAGCTTCCAGGGAATGTGTGCTGACGACTGCCTGCTGATTCTTATGGCCTCAGTGTCCACTCCTCCATGGCTCCTGGACTTCCTGAGGCCTGCTTGTCAAGCAAGCTACCCTAGATCCCAGCTGCCATCTTTTCCTGAGGATGGTCAGAACTTTACTGAAATTCTCCAGGACTCTGATTGGATTGCCCTTGGTGGGTAAAGCTCTAGAGGCATGTGGTCTCTGCTTGTGGTTCCACCTCTGTGCCCAGGAAACCCTATCTGAGAACAATGCAGATGATAGCATGAGGGCTTAGGGCTGAGAGTGCCTTGTATTACCTGAGCATCAACCAGCTCTTAACTCACAAAGGCAGGCACCAGGAGTATCATTGTTGTCTTGTACATGGGAAGATGTCAGATCAGGTGTGGGCCCTGGCTACCTCATGATGACACTGTGGGTCAGAGACACACTTTATACTCCTTGCTCCTCTCCCCAGTGGAGATGGCTGCATTCTTATTTCTCCCATAGTGGGGAATGTTTAGAACTGTATCAGTCAGGATTCCCTCCCTGACAGAAACTTCCCTGGGTCTTATAAACAGAGGGGATTTAATCCAGGGAACTGGACAGTATTCAATATCTTCACTGAGAGCCATAGTCCAGGCTCATCCTGGGGTCAGAGCTCAGTGGTTTCCCCCACATAATTGAGGCCACACCCTTGGCCCTCTTGGCTCTGAATTACATTCCAGGCAGAAATGAACAGGAAGAAGATTTGATATTTGCAAGGACTAAGAGTTGAGGGAGAAACCCTACAACGGGACCAAAAGAATACCACCCTATTCACACATACTGGGCTCCCTCACTCAGTGGTATGGTCATGAAGGTGGTCCAGCATCTCTGTGAGCCTCAGTTGTTCCCATCTCTTAAATGGGAATAATATAGCCACATGAACATATTAATATGGGAGCCAAATGAGACAAGGCCCTGTGTGAAATGTCCTAGCACCACCTTTCTCTTCCTTTGACTGGATTTGGTGACAAACTATCTCTGTGACTGCAGGCTTGAAGGAACAGTGGAGACATTCTGGGTCCACCTGACCTAGGCTGCCAGTTGCAGGGCCTGCCTTGTTCTTTGGGAGATAGTGGGAAGGGGAGGGGGGCGGGGAAAGGGTGAGGTAGGGAGAGTAGAGAAGGAGGGAGAGAGAAAGATAAATGAGCTGCAGGTGCTGAAGGGAAGTACCCAGGGGTGGACTGATTTCTTCCTCCAAGAAGTTAGCTTTCCTTTCCCTTCCCTTGGCTGGAAATGAGTCAAGGCCACCTTTTATAGGCATTGAAATGGTCTATAAACGTGGGTGGAGACAGTTGTCCCCAGAAGTGAAGGGACAGTGACCCCTGGAACAGGTTGTTAGAACAGGCTGCTGAGAAGAAGTGGGGTGGAGGGAGGAAGAGGACAGAGGAACTGGTGGTAGGCATGGATACTCCCACTCAAGCTAAGCTTTAAGAGAGACTAAGAAGAGAGTAACCATCCCATTAAGTCTACCCACACCTTTTCCAGGGGAGCTGGCCAGAAGTTAAGTGACTTTCCCAGGAGTCATTCAGCTAGTTTGTCCTTGGTCCCTTAATGGGCCAGGGTTCAGAAGCCCAGAGGCAGAGGATTGCTGCAAGCTGCTTACTACCCCCCTGGAAAAGAGACCGGCTTGCTGCTCACCAGTGCAGCTGCTTTTGTGAACCCTGCAGCGGTCAGGGTCACGAGGCTCATTAACCAGCTGCCCAGCAGGCTTGATCTGGAGGCCCTGCCCCCATTCCACTCTCCCTCAGTGTGGGAGGGTCATGGGAGGGTCATAGCCCACTGTTACACAGGCTCAGGTGCTTCTTGGCTTCGTTGCCATGGCAACCCAGTACTCTCTGCTCCAGTCACATGCAAGAGGAGAGCTCTTCCAGCTCACTGGGCAGACAGACTCTCCCCTAAACCAAGTGTGACTTTCATATCCTTAATCTGATTAGGCATGGGGAGGAGACAGGGAAGACACCTTCCTTCCCCCATTCCTGCCTGGCTCCCTCCACCTCCTTCTCAGGACCATTTCCCTTTCCTGGCTGCATGCCAGCATGGGTGCAGGCAGTGACCAGTCTGAAGCAGCCCTGTGCCCCCACCTCCTGAATGACCTGGTGGGGGGGCTCGTTATCCTCCTGGGAACTGGTCCACCTCGTGCCTTTTGAAGGCAATTCTCGTGCAACAGAACTCATCCATCCATCAGCAGAGGGTCCAGCTCCGGCCTCCCCATCAGAATCCCAGCCTCATGTACCCATGACGTGTTGGACAGCTCCCAGGGTGCACAAAGGTCCCTATACACACTGTGTGTGTGCACACATGCTTCTCTTCCCTTCAAAAGCTGTTCTCCCTGCCACCTCCTGGGTCACAGTGGACTGCAGTGCCCTGTTCCAGGCCAGAATCCCGGAGTTCATGTCCATCCTCCTCTCCTCACTGCATGACTGTTATAGCCCCCCCAGCCTTCCCACCCAAGCAGCCATAGTGGCCCTGTAAAAGTAGGCACACAAGCCTCTCCTCTACTCATAGGGAGCTATGGCACCCACAGCATTCAGAATGAAATCCACAGCCCTGAGGATGGAAAAGGGGCCACAGATTAAACCTGACAAGGTCAGGAAACTGAAAATAACCACATAAGATGGTGTAAACATAAAAATAAAAAAAATCATAACTAGGGTGGGCCATGGGGGGGAAGTCACATCTTTAGCCTGAAGCTTCCTTCATGAAGTCAATCTTTACCTTAAGTGAGCCTGTCTATTGTCTTTTTGCACCTAAGATGACATCCTTGGAATGTCTGTAACCCTTTTTCCAGACCAGAGCAGGAAACTACAGAATCCCTCATTATTATTCCTGTCCCCTGATTAACATCTTTATGTGAACTGTTAACTCTCGTGTACCCTCCTATGTAAAAAAAGTACCTGTCTCTCCAATTTATTTTTATCCAATCCAGAGAGATTTTGCCTGGTTTGCCTTTGCCCACCCGCTTAATCTACCACCAATGGATTTCATGGGGAATTGTCCTTTGATTCTACGTATAAAATAGGCTGCAAACTGCCATTTTGAGGAGCATTTTCTCAGTCCGTTGAAATGTTGCTTCCTGGCAATTGTCATGAGTTTGGCTCAAATAAACTCTTATAAGCTTTCTCTTAGGCTGGATGCTTTTTGTCAGCAGTCCTTACAATTGCTGACCTGTGAGCCCCACCCCAGGGTCATCCCCAAACCTCATGGTTTGCTTGTTCTGATGTCACCATCTCAATTAAGCCCAGCTTGTTTAAATTGTAAGCCCTCTGGGGTGTCCCTCCCCCAATCCTGCTATATTTATTCCAAGGCATTATACTGTCTAACACATAATTTTACTCATTTATTAAAACTGTTGTGTACCGTCTGTCTTCTCCAAATGTGAGCTTTGTGAGGATGGGGTTCTCAGCTTAGCAACTGGGAGCCCAGTGACTAAGGTATGAAGAAATCCACCCATCCTTCCTGTTGGGGTCTCATGGAGTCAGCCAATATTCTTGGTTTGGGCCATACAACCCAGCTTTTCCAATAAATGGAAAGTAAATGACAACATTTAAGCAAATCAATGTCTTTGACATAAAAACCTAAATCTCTGAATTCTCTTGAAAAATGGGGTGATCTGGCCATTCTATGCTCACACTCCCACCCAGCAGGAGTTGGTTGGAGCTAGGCAGTGGCTGGACCCTGAGATGGGGTTATAGTCCTTCTGGTGCCTGTTGTTCACTGCTGGGCCCCTTTCTCAACTCTCTAAGCATGCAGCCTTCAAGGACATTGGAGTGTAGCCACTCCGATTGTCCAGTCATCTTTCCATAGCTGGTAGGTCCCTGCTGCTCTGTGCCTGGCCCCAGGCTGGGCATGGGGACCAGAGTGATGAGTCAGACTTTGTCCTTCTCTGGTGATGGGGAGAAATGGATGAGGCTCTGAGGCTGATCCCATAACTTAGTCAGGCTGGTGGTCAGAGAGGTTTCCCAGGACAGGGACTGCTGGTGAATAGGAGTTAACCCATGGAGCTAACCCATTGACTGTGTGGGGGAGCCCAAGGCTTATTGAGGAAGTTGCTGGTGGTAGAGTGTGGCCATGGAGGGCTGTGGGAGCAGAGGGCAGATGCAGGCCAAGCTAGAGGAATGACATGCCAGATGCTGTGGACCATGAGAGCTTGACTTATTTGGATTCTGCTTCATGGGAACTCAATAAGGCTTTGAACTAGGCCCAGGACTACGTGTAGCAGACGTGGTGTTGCGCCACCTGGCTCCTTTGCACCCCACCTGCTGGTGACTGCCTCCAGCTGTCAGCTTCTTCAGGGTAGGCCTCAGCTGCAGAGAGACCTCACCAAAGGCCACACCCTCCCTGAGGGACATGTGGGTTAAAGGCCAGCCGTTCCTATTGACTGGAGACACTCTGGTGGGCAGTATTTGCTCCAGAGCTTCCCTGTGTTGGCTGAGGTCTGTCAGTTTTGTGTTGCAGTTTGACGTCTCCCTCTGCCCAGTCATGCTTCCTTCTTATCACAGGGGTTCATCTTTGATGAACATCTTTCACTCCAAACTCATCTCTGGGTGGGATGAGGCAGGCTGGAAACTGGAAGATGAGCCAGGAAACTCCCACACCTGCTCCATAGGGGAGGAGGCCTGAGCCTCGCTGTGACCGTGGCATGGAAGGTAGGATATTCTGAGCAACTATAGGATAGCATGGTGGTTCAGTCCAATGGGGGTCGAGTCGGACAGTGCTGGGTTTGGATCCTGACTCTACAGCTTCCCAGGAACCCCAGGCCATGTTCCTCTCAGCTGCAGATATGGTATCTTTCAAATGGGAATGACAGTAACAGTAACAGCCTCATAGAGTGGTTTTGAGGACTCAGTGAGACAGTCTATTAAAAAGCTCAGCTCGGGCTGGCCGAGTGGTGTGGTGGTTATGCGCTGGCCTTGGAAGCCAGCAGCCCCAGTTCGGTCCCACATATGAGGGCCAGTGACACTGCCCTTAAAAAAAAAAAAATAAAACAAACAAACAAACAAACAAACAAACAAAAGCTCCATGCTTGGTAGGAAGTATGCACCTTTTCTTTTAAAGGTGACACTGACAAGTTTTGTAACCATAGAGCCATGTAGCCAATCATTAACGCATGCATCTGAGTAGTGTGATCCCCTCCCCCCACCAGTGCCACCTTTCAGGTTAAGGGGATTCCCAAAGCAAAAGACCCACTGTGGTTTACCCTCCACATGTGATTAGGTCTTCTGAAGCATTGGGATTTGATTGGGGACACACATTACTACCTTTCTGGACCTGAGGGTTCAGGGGCTGGGGGTCTAGGAAGCACTGGCTCCAGACCCCCACTGCTGGGCTGGGAGTGAGCATGACCTGGCTCCAGCTCAGCTCTGGGAACTGACTCCTCTGCAGCAGGAGGGCCTCAGGTAGATGCGGGTTCCATCAGGGCCCGTCATCAGGCACCAGGAAGCCTGTGTCAGTTGTTAAAGTTTATCCATACAGAGGGAAAGAGCAACTGCCTTGAGCTCTTGAGTGTCCCTCCATCCCAGACCCTTTGCAGGGTTCCCTCTGCCTCCCCACTTCCTGCAGCTCACAGGCCAGCAACTGGTCCAAGTCTCTTCTGATTGGCTGGTGCTCCTGCCATACAACATATCCTGGCTTTCTGCATGGGGTTGCTCACCCACAGATTGCCTGTGGTGCCATCAATGCAGCTCACTTAGAGAAGTACATTACAGGTTCCCACCAGCACCCTTCCAGGAAGGTCCTGCCATGTTTGGTGCTTCTAGCCTGCCACTGGGATGGGCCTGGCATGGATCCTTCTGCAAGTCCAGCTCTTCTGAAGGACCAGGAGTGGCAGCAGTTCACAGCAGCAATTCTGACTGGGGGTTGGGGAGGGAATTCCAGAGGAAAACCAGAGTGCTGGTTTTCAGAAAAAAAGTCACTGCTCACATTAATTGGGACTCACTCTTGCCTAAAGCTGTTCTAGGCACTGTCTGTGTGTTAGTTAATTCAAGCTGCTCACTTACCGCAGGCGGTGGGGTCATCATCATTTTACTCATTCTCATCATCTAGGTGAATTACATCCTTTGCCCAAGAACACAGGTCTAGTGAGTGTGGAGCCAGGATCTAACCCAGGCAGCTTATTTCCAGAGACCAGCTTTTAGTGACAATTACCTCACACAAGGGAGCAAAAGAGTGCCCTGCCTAGCCATGCAAAGGCAGGGCTCTGGGACCCAGGACAGGCAGCCCTCTTTCCTCCACTAAGGACTGTGGTGGCACCACAGCTGATCTAGCATAGCCTTTGCCTTTTAGGAGTTTCCCACTGTGCTACCCAGGCCCCTCTGGGCCAATACAAGGTCCTCAGAGCTCCCTTGCCTTCCCCGCACTTTCATCACTGCCTCTTTGGGGATCTTGACCCTAGATGAAGTGTCAAGTCTTTGTGCTTAATTAAGACACATTGTCCCACCAATTGGGAAGCGGGAAATAGCTGGGCTGTTTTACAAATAGAAACAATTCTTGTTCATTATCCCTTAATTGAGGCAATGAAGGGCTCTGAAAAAACATCCATCAAAAACACACTCATGTACATTATCAAAGAGGATTGGATTTGGAACCACACAAAAGCCACAGCAAATCTTCCAATCAGAAGCTTTATAGACAAAGGGTAGCAAAAGCCCAAAAGCACAAATACTGCAGAATTAGCCCAATTACACAATTGATGTGGTGGGGAAACTAGTTTCCTGGCTTCTAGCCCGTTTTTCTTTTGTCCTCTTTTTACCTCTTCTGCTTCCCTGGTACCAGATGGGGAAGGGCAAGAAAGAAATTTCCCAGACCTCCTGTAAATGTGGTTTTGGTCCCAGAGTGGGGAAGGGATGGGATGACAGAGTGTTTTGGGAGGCTAAAAGTTGTAATCTGAATTCCAGAGATGGCCTGCTTGTAACTGCCACCTCCCTTTTTCTAGTCACTATGCTTCTTGTGATGTGACCTAAGATACTGGGGCAGCTGTCTCTCAGTGTTGGTTTTATGGTCAACTTGTGGCTGGTTAAACAGTTTCTATATGATTTTTTTCCTCAGGCTGGGTCTTCTGCATCCTATATTTATGCAATTGAATTCTAGGGTCCAAGTTAGGAGTTTGCATTAATTCCCATTTGTTTTAGCCCATTTGTCTCATTACTCAGTGGGGATGAGTAAAATGGCTTGCTGATGCCATAACCCAAGCTACTCCTGGAAGTGAGCTTGCTGATCTCTCATGTCCATTGGGGGTTGAGAGAAAGAAACTTGGGTGCTTAAGATAGGAAGAGCTTTTCCTCCTTTTATTTTTTATTTTCCTCACTGGTCAGGAAATGACTGGTCATTGTACAAAATTTGGAAATTACCAGAAGTACAAAAAGCATCAGTAAATGAATTAATCCCACTAGACCCTGAGTGAATTTCTATGAATGATTTTGTTTATTTCCTTCCAGTGTTTCTTCCAGGTATACTTTCCCATGTGATTGAAATCATGCTACATATGACCTCAACTTTGTAACCTGTCTTTTTTCCCCAATATATTTTCACATGATAAAAACTCTTCCTAATCATTGTTTTAATGACTGCACAATATCTCAGCATATAGATGTGTCATCATTTACTTCATGATTATCACTGAACATTTGAATTGTTTCCAATTTCTCATTGTTATGGATGATTCTGTTATGGACATCTTTGTGCTTAGAGCTCTCATATTTCAGATTATTTCCTTAAGACAGATTTGCAGGGTCAAAAGATATGATTATTTCAAGATATGATTATTGTTACACATTGCCAAGTTACTTCCCAAAAAGCCTACAACAATTTATAGTTTCACTAGCAGATTATTACAGTGCCTGTTCCAATGTTACTGTATTTATTTGGGGGGAAAAAGTTTTTGCTTAGGAATTGGCAGTGTGTGTGTACGTGTGCATGAATATATGTGCATGCATGGGTGTGTGCATGTGTGCATATACAATGAGGTGTGATAAAACAATACTCTGAATGCTTAATTAAATAAAAATAATTATTACAGTAAAAGACACATTGTCATTAACCCCCCTCAAAATACTCCATCCCATTTTGAACACATTCATCGCACTGTTCTTGCTACTTTCTGAAGTGGTTCTGGAAGTTCTCTTTCATTAATGTCTTTATGAGAGTTTAAGAAACAATGTGCCTAGAAAATGGCCTGAGAAATGGGCAGTTTCCATCATGACAATGCTTCATGTCACAAATCACTTCTGGTATGGCAATTTCTGTCAAATGAAAACATTAGGTGTGTCACCTACCTTATTCACCGGATCTGGCACCATGCAACTTCTGGCTCTTCCTCAAAGTCAAAATGACCATTAAAGGCAAACATTTTTTTTTAAAGATTTTATTGGGGAATTGGGGAAGGGGAACAGCGTTGGGGAATCCGGGAAGGGGAACCGACAAGTTGATGTCCTTTTGTTCTTCAGTCTAGTTGTGGAGGACGTTGCTTCACTGTCCCATGTTGGTATCGTCATTGCTCTCTTCCTGGATGAGGTAGATGGGTCGCCGGCCTCTGGATGATTGCTTACCGTGGCTATTGGCAGCTCACGCTGGCTGCCAGCTGCTCACACTGGTTGCCGGCCACTCACTGTAGCCCATGGCAGCCCACTGCATCAGGGGCTGCAGCCTACACCGTTACTCGCAGCCCAGCTCCAGGTGGAGCTGTTGTTAGCTGTAGAGGGCAGTGTCATTGGCCCTCATATGTGGGATCTGAACTGGGTCCGCTGGCATCCCAAAACCAGCTCTTAGCCAATACACCACTCGGCCAGCCCTAAAGGCAAACATTTTGAATCGATTCAGGACATCAAGGTAGCCACAACCATGCAACTAAAGACATTTCACTGAAGAGGACTTGCAGAACTGCTTCAGAAAGGGGCAAGAACGATGGGATAAGTGTTTTTGAAACAAGGGGGGAGTATTTTGAGGGGGTTTAATGGCAATGTGTCTTTTACTATAATAAATTATTTTAATTTAAACATTCACCATAGTTTTTTATTATACCTCATATGCACACATGTGCATGTATGTGTATGTACGTGTGTGTGCATGTATGCATATGTGTTGAGGTCGTGAGGGAAGAAATTACCACATATTTGATGTATTTAGGAAAAGGAGAGATCCCCATGTACCCCCAATATCTCCACCCTAGGTGTGCAGGATGTGTGTGGGGGGGTTACTCAAAGCCTTAGCTTAGTCAAGGCTGTATTATCAGATGTTAGCTGCCTTCTTCCTCCATCCCCACCTCAACCCCTCTGCATTCCCCAACCATCTGGTTAAACTTAGCTCAAACCTCAGTCCCTTCCTCTCATGACAGCCCCGCCCCAGTTCCTCCTGCATCTCTCTGTTCCCACCCACTTTGAGGGCTATGTCTCTTTTGTTCCATGGTACCTCCCACAGTGGGCTCAAAACCTGGTTCTCAGACATGGAAACAACCTCAGTGTCCGCTGAGGGACAGATGGATACAAAAAAATGTGGTACATATATACAGTGGAATATTATTGAGCCATAAAACTGAGAAAATCTTACCATTTGTGACAACATGTGTGGAACTTGAAGGTATTACACTAAATGAAATAAGCCAGACAGGGAAAGACAAATACTGTATGATCTCAATTACATGCGGACTTGTGGTTACCAGAGGCGGTTGGGGAGCAGGGGAGGGGGAATTAGAGGAAACTGGTCTAAAGGTACAAACTTGTAGTTATAAGATAAATAAATGCTAAAGATGTAATGTACAACAGGTTGAATGTAGCTAACACTGCTGCATGATATATGGGAAAGTTGCTCTTAATTTATCACAAGGAGAATTTTATTCCTTTTTTCTTCTTTCTTTTTCTTGTGTTATATCTATATGAGAAGATGGATATTAGCTGAACCTGTTACATATATTTCACAATATGTGTAAATCAAACCATCATGCTGTACATCTTAAATGTATACAATGGTGTATGTCAATTATTCCTCAATAAAATTGGAAAAAAATCTGGGTTCTCCCCTCCCCCAACTTCCTGTGTGAACTGGGCAAGTTATTTCACCTCCCTGTGTCTCAGTTTCTTCATCTGTAAATAGGAATAAAAATCATTCCTACCTCATAAGGCTGTTGCAAGCATTAAATGAGTTACATGTATGTAAAATGCCCAACTCCAAGCTTAGCACATAATAAGTGCTAATTTGTATTCAAACAATCTGCTTACATCAGAGGTGATAGGTTGTGAATTTTTGTAGACTTTAATAAATGTTTGGGTCCTGTTGGGGAGCCCATGGATTCTCTTGTTTCCAGAGACAGAACCACACTTTTCCACAGTGACTCGGCCCCTGATATAAGAATGGAGCCAGCATGCAGTCTGCTACCTCCTGGCCTTCTGAGCCAAAGAGTGGCCACTTAGCCTTACCCTAGGTAGGCTTTGGGGAAATAGATGGCAGAGAAGGTCTGGGAGGATCACGGAACAGTCAAATATTTCTGGGAGGCCGGTTCCTGCCTTCTTTAGGGAGAGAGGAAACAGGCTTCTGCTGCCTTGAGCTGCCTAGGAAGAAGTCACTGGGCCCTCCCTTCTAGGATGCCAGCACTATGCCCTGGCCTTTGCTGAGAGTAGTGAGGGAGCAGGGGCTGGACTAACGAGGTCTGTCCTGGGTATCCAGATACTCAGGGAATAGTGCCTAAGGGCACTATTCCAAACCCTTCATCCCCAAACCCTTCAAATGCTGCAGATGAAGGCCAACCCCTCCAAATGCTTCCTGGTATCTCACCTATTATAGAATTGACTCTCATCTGGCAAGGTTGTGATTCTTTTTAGCGTCCAAGCAGAAAGGATTTCATACAGGGGATTAAGTGACTGTAACCATGCTGGCAGGACCGGAGGATCGGCTCTCCTTTGGACCTTCAGGAGTGACCCTTATACTCAGTACTCACTGCAGAATTGACTCAGCTGAGGGCCTGCTCCTCCTCTCATTACCCAGAAGAAGGATCAAAATGCCAGCAGTTGGCTCTCAGAATCTGCATGCTCCTGCTAGGCCTACACCAGCAGCAACCAGAAGCCTTGCACACTGCCTCTCAATACCCACAGAGCCAGTGACCAAAAGCACCAAGTGAGACGATGGTTAAAGGAGAGACCCTGCCAGTCACCATGACACTGGGTTTTCTGCTGCAGAGAAAGCAGAGCTGGCAGGGTCTCTGCCCCTCTTCTGTATTTCAAATCTTACAGAGGCTGAAACACAAATCACACCAGAACCCAAGCTGCAAGGATGTCTGAGAAATGTCGAGCTCACATCTGGCTTCTGCAGCATGGGAGGTTGGGAATGGTGCCTTTACCCACCCACTTCACCCACCAAATGCCGGGACTCCCACTACAGCTTGGCTAAGTTGAATCACGGTGTCCTCTCTGCTTTAGTACACAGTCTATGTATATTCAGACTACCATTTGCTGCGGGGTGGGTGAGGTGGGCTTAGGCCACAGGAGGCTGTCCCTACAAGGCATGCTTTACCTTGGTGAAGTCAGGAGAACACCTCTCCCTTTTTCTACCATAAAGCATTTTTCCCACACCCAGGTCCCTTGGACTCTTACCTACAAAAGCTAGTGCTTTTAAAAAATATTTCTTTGAAATAGAGATAGTGCCATCCCAAAGAGGAATTCTGGAAATGAAAAAATTTTCCATCTTATTACAGGTGTAATTGCTCTTTTCTCCTTTTATTTGCAAGTAATAGAAACTAACACAGGCTAGTTTAAGCAAGAACTATTGCTTAATTCTTAAGCAAGAACTTATTGGTTCAGAGAACTAAAAAGTCCAAGTAGACTTCAGGCATGGCTGTATCCAGGTGCTCCAATGATGTCATCAGCTCTCTTTCTTTTCTCTGTTTCTCTGCTTTCCTCTGCATTGTTCAGAAAGATATTTCTGTCTTAGTTTGGGCTGCTATAACAAAAATACTGTAGACTAGGTGCCTCAAAAAACAAATATTTATTTCCCACAGTTCTGACTGTTGGAAGGTCCAAGATGAGGGTGCTGGCAGATCTGGTGTCTGGTGGGAGCCTGCCTCTTGGTTTGCAGATAGCCGTCTTCTTGTATCCTCACATGATGGATATCAGAGGGAGAAGCAAGGTCTCATGTCTTTTCTTATTAGGGCACTAATCCCATCACAAAGGCTCCACTCTCATCATCTAATTATTTCCTGAAGGCCCACCTCCTAATATCATTACATTGGGGGTTTAGGATTTCAACATACGTATCTTGGGGAACACAAACATAACAACTCCCCAAGGCAGTGGAAAACGGTCATCATCAACTTGTTTCCATTTCACTAGGTTGGTCATCCTGCCTGAAAGAACATGCCTCCTTTCCAATAGTTCTTACCAAAGTCCCAGAGCTGATTCTTATTGGTCCAGCTTAGCCCATTACTCCTAAATTAATCAGTGATTGATCAAGCCTGAACCATGTGCCCACCTCTGAAGGTAACAGAGCTGTGGTGGACCCCATCTGAACCACCTACATTGAGAATGACAGAAGGCTGCTGCTCCCACAGTAGCAACCCACCATTGTCTCCCTGACAAGCCCAGCCACCATCCTACTCACTGTACTGAGGGGTCCTCAGTGCTCTCCTCCTCAGTGTACCAGGCGACAGGGGATGGGGACCCCTGCCTCACAGGTTGTTGTGGACCCAGTAGATGTGAGGGTACACAGGGCCTCATTGTCCTTTATAGGTTTGGGTCCCAGACCATGCCTTGCTTTCCACCCTCTCTGTGTCACCTCTGCTGTTCTTCCCACAACAGCTAGGGAGACCCCCAGTTATAACATCAAAGGCAGGAGGCCAGGGGCCACCATACAGAGACCTCACCTGCCATGGTTTTGCTTATACATGGCCTCCTCTGGCGTGTTTCCAACTATCACTCACAGCATGGTCACGCCAACATAGTGCTGGAAATATTGAAAACCTCCCTTTGCATCCAAGTGGAGAAAACTTCCCAGCACCTTCAGATTCTTCCTCATGGTCCTTCACACAGTGGTATGAATGCTTTGTCCAAAATGTGGGCTTGACCTCATTTTGGGCTCAGGACTCTTCCAGTTTCCCTAGTGCCACGCACCATAAGCCAGCTCCTAAGCCTGAACCTGTGTCCTGAATTCACTGCTGGGACACCAGCCACTGGCTGGAAATATAGCAAGTCAGGCCCTTCTGGCCTCTGGGCCTTTGCACATTACCTGGGAGCCCCTAGCAGAAACTTGTTCCTTCTTTGAGGCCCAGTAGCACCTCCTGTGACTTCTCTCCCTCTTGGCCACCACTTATCTGTTCTTACCCAGCATTTGCTCCTGTTTCACTCTGGAATCACATTTTCTTTGTCTCTGTCCCATTCTCTCTCTCTCTTTTTTTTTTTTTTTTTGAGGGCAGTGTCACTCGCCCTCATATGTGGGACCCTAACTGGGGCCGCTGGCTTCTCAAGCCAGAGCTTAACCACCGCGCCACTAGGCCGGCCCAAGACACAGTTTTTTTATTATCTCTTATGGGCCATGCCCAGTGGGCAGCTCTGACCTAAGGTGTCTCATGCAGTTGCTGTCAGATGGAGAAGCAGGACCTGGGGTTGGGGTTTGGAGGAGTGGAAGTGTGGTTTCAGGGCCTCTCCACACGTCTCTGTGCCATGGCTAGTTGGGCTTCCTGTCAGCACAGTGGTCTCAGGGAACTGGACTGCCTGTCTAGAGGCTCAGGGCTCCAGGGAACCAGGCAGAAGCTGCAGCATCTTTTATGATCTCACTTTGGAAGCCATAGAACATCATTTCTGCCATACCAACTTTGTTGGTTAAAGTAGGGGCAAAAATCCAAATCACAGACACTTGCAGAAAGAGCTTGTGGAACAGGAAGTCTTATATGGCACATCTGCACAGGTGGGATGGAAGGGGCTTAACTCTGGGCCCCCAAGAGCACCCATCACAGAGTAAGGCCCAGGTGTTCTCAGGGGATTCTGTTTTTCCCTGGGGAAATAATAAATTACATCTCAATGAAGGGTCATTCACATCCCCGTAGCATCCAGGGTCAAATGTACCTTCTATGAATCCTGCTGGCTCTCCCTGACTCCCACTGGAAGCAGGCTGGTGGGAGTATCCTTAATGTTACTCTATCCTTAATGAACCCCGGAGACCAGAGAGAGCTGTGTGAGTCTCAAGTGTGGTGGGAGCTCAGAAGACTTGGCCTTGCCCTGTGTGGATCTCGGCCCCACTGCCTTGGAGATGGGAATCTCCGACCTAAAACTTAACCTGAGACTCCATTTCTGTATTTGCAAAATGGAGATAATAATCCCCTCCTCTCAGAGCTGAGGCCAGGATCGATGAAGATAATAGATGAGAAAATGCTTGGCTAGGGAGAAAGTGCAGTAACATAAGAGGAATTCTCACAAACAGCCCCTCTCCCCCTCCCATGCAGGATTAATGAGAGCTGGCTGCTCCCTGGGATCTTTAATTAATTGTCCTGGCCCCACAGACCCAGTACCAGCAGATTAAACAGTCCCTAGGCAGGAAATAGGCTGTGGATCACGTTGGATACAAATGCCTGAAGTAGAGAATTTTTGCTCGTGAAAGGGCTGACTGGGTGATTTTAGAGCAGCTGCATCCTGGCTGCCCCAGGGGGACAAACCTCCATATTCTCAGCAGAATCAGCACAGTCAGAGTATGCCCTGGCCCTGACTGACACATCTCGAATTCTCCAGGGGCAAGGGTGCCAGCCCTAGCAGTCCAGGTAGCCCCAGCCCAGGCAGGAGGATGCAGGCAGTTCAGATTCACAGTGGGCTGTGCCAAGCCCTCTCTGGCCAGGTCTGCAGCCAGCAAGTTCTCTCCAGGTACATCTTCAGACATCTTCCAGGTATTCTCCATGTTCTCTCCAGATAACCCTCCAGGTATACTCCAGGTAACCCTTCATGTGCCATCCAGACAATCCTCCAGGTACCGCCCAGGTAATCCTCAAAGTATCCCTCTAGGTACCCTCCAGATATCCCTCCAGATACATTCCAAATAACCCTCCAGGTACCCCTCAAGGTATTCTTCAGGTAACCCTTCAGGTATCTCTCCAGATACCACTTTAGGAGCCTTGGCAGCCAGACTGAGGTCTAGCCCACTGTGCCCTTCAGTTCTTGCTGCTTTGGGCCTTGGGCCTTGCTGCTCCTCTCCTGGGATGCTCTCTTCCAGCTGTCACATCAGGGCTGCCTGCTCCACAGCCTCAGTGTCTTCATTTAAGAGTATTCTCCTTCAGGAAGCCTCCTTTGTCTGCCCTGGGCTGCCCCTTCACTCCCCTCAGCTCCCAGTGCTCTGATCCTGTCCTCCACAGACATCAGTGGGAATCTGACCTTCACTTGGAATTTGTTGTCATTGCTCATTGTCAGCCATGCAGAGGTGTGGCCAGTGGGTGCTCCCACAGAATACACAGCAGGCTCCTCAGGAGGGCTCTGGCCCTGGCTTGCAGCAGGGAGAGAGAAAGTAGGAGCAGGCAGAGGGGTACATTGAATGGCTTGGAGCCTGGAGCCAGAGTGGCCCCAGAGCTATCCCGAATCAGGATGCCAGGCTTTCAGGCATCTGTGTCTGTGTGTGACAATGATGAGACATGGGTCCAGGAAGGACAGGCCTGTGGGGCGGTGTCTGAAGCTGGGGTGACAATGAGCGCACCTGCTGACAACCCCCAGCAGTTGGGGCAGCAAATCTGTCAAGGAAGGTGTTTGGGGCACATTCCTATGGCACCATGGAAGGTAAGCATCTTGACATGTAAGTAGGACAAAGTTCTTGTCACATGGTGGGAGTTTAGTAATTATTTGGCAAACAAATGACTAAATAAGATCCGGTTCCTATGAAATACCCCAGTTCTGAAACCCTTTTGCTATCTGTGTCCCAGCCCCTACTCTTCGGGAAGTGAGCCCTGTTGTTGAGCCCTGGAACCTCTCATGTGGAACCTCAAGTCCTTTGATGTGTCTTTCTCACAGCTTTGTCCACAGGCTCTGTACTGCAGAGGAGGAGGTGGAGATGGAGGCCCACAACATGGCACTCCTGCCCTGCCTGCTTGCCTGCTCCTCCAGGGCTTGACCTCGCCTCTCCTCCACCCCTAGTATTTGGACCCTGACTGAGGTCTGGTATGAACCTCTCTGGTCTGGTACTGATGAACTGCATGTGGGGATGCCTTCCTTAGCCCCTGGCCTGTGATCAGCTGGGACCTCTTGGGTGCAGTGACTCTTCAGGACCCTTGTGCTTGTGCCTGTGGCAGATAGTAGCATCTTTTAGTAGTTGCATCTTCAGCGACTATCCAAACCCCCAGGAGACTCCATGTTACCCCCGGGTCCCTGTGAGTCACACTAAGAAATAATTACAGAGGCAGCATCACACATTTATTGAGCAATTACTGTGTGCCAGTTACACTCTGGTTGTGTGCAGTCCTCACAGCAGTCTTACCAGGGCCCACTGGCGCTCAGCCTGCATTCTTTACCAGTTACCCCAAAAGCACAGCACTGCCTGGTCCCTTGCTCTGCAGCAACAAAGTGTCTGGGCACTTTAGACCCAGAATCACCATCATTCCACAAAATCCCCCCAGGCTCCAGCTTCATACCCCTACCTGGCCATCATGAAACCATTGCTATGACCATGCTGGACCTTGAGCCATACAGGTGAGTGTGGAATCCCTGTCTCAGGGTGTCACAGTTTTGTAGGAGAAGTGGCAAGTGTCAGGGAAAGCTTCCAGAGGGGTGGAGTCTGAGCCACCTCTTCAGGATGACTCTCCACACCTGAATATGCAGAGGGCACTGGGATGTGGAGCTGCAGTGCAGGATGCCTGGGGGTTGAGTGTCAGGGGTGGAGGGGAGGCTGCTGACAGGGTGCCTTCAATACCTGGGCCAGGTGGAGCCATGTAGGATGGTTGTACAAGGAGCAACAGTCACCTGGGCCAGTCCCCCTTCAGAGCCTCCTGAATCCTCTTGGGTCTGAGGATATCATTCAAGTTGTCCCTGTGCCCCCAGCCCCCCATCAGGGCTTCCCCACGTTCTGTGCTGCCAGACACTCTGACCTTCTCTCTGCTCCTTCTTGCAATGACAGTGCCCTTGCACTTGCTGTGTCCTCTGTCTAGAATGTTTTTTCCTACCCTCCCCCAAACGCCACCCCCAGTTAACTGTGTCTCATTCTTTGGGTTTCAGCTTCAATCGCACCTGCTCAAGGAAGGCTTCTCTGGCCCCACATGGGAGCAAGCTTCCTTGTTACCCCTGCTCCCCACTCTCTACACCTACCTTCTGGACAGCAGATGCCTCTCTGTGTGTTCACTGCTGTGGGCCCTAAGCCTCCCAGAGTTCCTGGCACACAGCATGTACTCAGTAAATACTCTTCAGGTGAGTAAATGAATGGTAATGAGTGAACGAATGAATGAATCACAGCTTGTAGGATGATTTTATTGGTACATGAGTTCCAGGTCTGACTATAAGATCTGTGGGAACTGGGTCTCTGTTTTGCTCATCATTATAAAGGCAACTGGACTCAATAAATTTGTGATGAGTTCATATTTTGATGTGTTAAAATTATTTCTTTCTTCATCCTCTTTAACCCGAAGCTCTTTCTCTGTTTAAACTTGACCATGAAGTATTTGTCCCCGTATGAAGAGAAGTTAAGTTCATTCCTTTTTCATTTCAGGAACCTTGTATGCTGCCCATCAAAAGCCCTAACACTCTCAAAGCTTTTTGATAGATTTGAAAGAATATGTGATAAACCATGGGACAGTTTCTTTTACCCTAGAAAAAACAGTTTCTCTGGCTGGAGAACACAGAGAGGGGGTGTTAGATTTTGCTGCATAACAAACCAATTTAGTGGCTAAACTCAGCACAATTTATTACCTCTGATTGATCTGTGAGTGGGCTGGGTGTTGGTTCTGGTCTTCACTGGGATTGGATTTTCTATTGAAGCCTCACTCGCACATCTGGGCCTCCCTCAAGAGGCTTGGGATGTCTGGGGCCACGCTCATCCTTAAAGAGGCTAGCCCAGCTTCTTTCCATGGTGGGGGTTCAGGGCAGCTAGAGGGGGAAATGCCTTTTAGCCTCTCTTTGCACAGTGTTTCCTAGTGTTCCTTTGGCCAAAGCAGATCAGATCACACAGCCAAGCCCAGGCTCAAGGGGACTACCCCCTCCTGATGGAAGAGTGCACAAAATTATGTTGCAGGGGGTGAACATATGGGTGCAAAATGCATTTGTGAACTCCCCCCCCCCCCCAATTTACCACAGGAAGAAAGAGGAGAGGGAAAACAATGAGTGCGATGTTCCTGAGTTCTTGAGAAGGTGCTCCATGCCCTGCCACCATCTTCTGGGCTGAGTTGTGAAAGCAGGAATGGTAGAAGTCACAGGATTGGGGGATCTGATGAGATGTCCATCTTTGTAGCATTCCCTGAAAAGCAACATGATTTCAGACAAAGAAGGGGGTGTTCAGGAGGAGGTTCCAGTGCCCATGAGAGCAAGAATATGGTGAGAGAGGCTGGACCCTAGGGGTAGGATGAGGAGGATGCAGAACCATCTGGGACTAAGGACTGGAGACAGTCTGCTAGATGCCAATGTAGGCAAATGACGATGCAGGACTAGACAATTCTCAGGTCTCCTGTGCCTTGGCACTCAAGGGGAATCCTGGATGGAGAAGATCCTGAATGGAGGTGATCCAAACAAAGGTCTAGAATATTGGCTGAATGCATAAACACTCAAGTATGAAGGACACTTGACAGCTTATGATGTGAGGGGGTGGGAAGCATGGTCTCAGACTTCTTTTATTTTACATTGAGAAATACAATGACAAACTTATTGATATTCTGTTTGGATATTAAAACAATTAAATAGTACTGGTATAGTGTTTTCATTGTACAGAAAAGATCGTGCACAGATGTTTTCTATTAGAGGCTAAGTCAGCTGTTCTGTTTCCAGTGAACCTTTGACCAATTTGAGGATGGCTGTACTGTGTTAGGGTCCTGCCTCACAAGCACTTTAATAGTATGTGTAGAATTCACATACTACAAAATTCACCTTTTTAAAATATACAATCAGTGTTTTTTTGTAACCATTCCCAATATCTAATCTCAGAACATTCTGTTACCCCAAAAGAGAAACTCTGCAGCTAGCAGCAGTCATTCCCCATTCCCCCTTTCTCCCAGTCCCTGGCAGCCACTAATGTATTTTCTTAGATTCACTATTCTGGACATTTCATATAAATGGAATTAATTTCACACATTTTTCAGGTACCTGTGATGGGATTCCTTCAGCAAGCATACTGGTTTCAAGCTTCTTCTGTGTTGTAGTGTTTATCATCATTTCACTTTTTTTCATGGTTGAGTAATATTCCATTGTATGGATATACCATACTGTATTTACCCATTCCTCAGTTGATGGACACTTGGGGTGTTTCTACTGTTTTCATTTATAGGTCTTTGCAAGCTTTTTAATGAATTTTTGTGTGGGCATTTTTTCCTAATGCCTCTCATTTGAAATACTATAATGTATATATATATATATATATATATATATATATATATATATATATATATACATATATATATTCTCTCTGTATAGATACATACAAATATAAATATATATTCTTTATATATATACTATTCTCTCTGTATAGATATATACAAATATAAATATATATTCTTTATATATATACTATATATAGTATATATATAACATAAAATATCTATAAACACACACACACACCCATATATAATCTTTTTTTAATTGCTTTTTTCCACCATCTCCTTAAGTCACATGAATGCACAGCTCAGTGAAGAATTATTTTTATGGGATCTACCCAGGATTTGCCACCAGGGGTGGTACTAAAGGGGCCAGAGGAAGGTGTGCTAACTTCCTGAGCATTTGACCAGCATTCTCCTCCACCACAGCCTGACCCCAGGATCTCAGAAGTTCAGTGGGTCTAGGTCCCAGTATCCCCCATGCAACTCACCCTCGCTATGAAGAAGAGGGAGAAAGGGACTAGTGAGGAGACACACTCACCTGAAGGGAAGCACCTCCATTCCTTAGGCTGGGGCTTTCAGAGCAATAGCTGTATTCACACTTCCAACATAGCTAAGGCACAGGAACATTGATGTTCATTTTACATATGGGGAAATTAAGGCCAAGGCAGATCCAGAGCTAGCAAAAGGCAGAGCTGAGATGCACCCCAAGGCTTCCTGGCAGTTTCCTCCTGCTTGGGGCTGCCTCTTGCAAAGCTCCACAGCCTAGCCTAGCTCTTTTAGGAAGTTTATAAAATAGACTCTCGTCCTTGAGGTAGGATCAGCTAATTAACGTTCATCTCCTCTTCTCCACCTCTCCTCATTGAGATATCAAAGAGATAACTGTAGGCTAATAAAGAGCATTTAGCTTATAAAGCAAAACTTGCTAGAGTCCCCCCACAGGGGTTGAGACTGATTTCCCAATTCATCTTCCTCTGTGGTCCACGGTCTGGGTAGGGAGGGCAAGGAGCAGGGTCCAATGACTGCCCTCATGGAGACTCAGGGGTCTGCGAGCCAGATGCCACCTGCACCCACAGATGGGAAAAGACGTGATTTACCACCATCACCTTCTTAATTCGCATCATGACTCTGTGGGTGTGCTGTACTATACAGTGTTTACATCATTAATCTTTCTCAACAGTCCCAGAGAACAGACAATATAATCCCCATTCACAGACAATGTGAGTCACCTCCTTTGTTTGACTGTGGGTCTTGAGAGTAAGGGATGTCTCACTGGTCTTTGCATACCCCATGCTCAGCACAGGCCTGCACCCAAAAGGGGCTGCACCAATCGTCTTGAGGGAAGAAATGAAAGAATGAATTAAAAAATGATGGCATGCAAGTTCATGGAGGGCCCAGGAGTAGGAGTTGGGTCACTAGATGCCCAGGCCAGTGCTCAAGGGAGCAGTGAGAAGGGACTTTCCTTTGGTTGGATCCACCTCAGCACCTATGAAGCTCAAGGAATCCTGCTGGTGACCTAGAAGATAGAGATGCAGGCTTAACTTCCAAAAGTTTATGCTTCTTTGGGGAGTCAGGCAGGTGCAACACAGAATCAATTATCTTAAGTCATGAAAAAGTACAGCCCTTTATCAGAATGCGAGGAAGAGGGGTGGTGATGATAATCTGCTCCCATCACACTCCCTGCCCAGGCTGGAATAAAAAGAAGCACCATGCTGAAGAAGGATCAGCCACAGGACAAACCCACCCCTGGTTCTTGGGCACATGAAAATATCTTCATGTTTTCTATAAAATGGCTTCAAAAACACTATCCATTCTGTGTTACACATGAGAAATAGCTTTTAAAAAAATTATTAGTTTCAGGTGTACAAAACAATGCAATAGTTATACTTTTTACCCCACACAAAGTGACAACACTCCTCCCCCAATACTCCGGCCTCCCCACCCCCGATATCATACATATCTATTACAATTCCATTGACTCCACTCCCCACACTGTATTCCACATCCCGTGACTATGTGTGTGTGTATATATATATATATATATATATATATATATATATATATATATATAAAATTATAGTTGACATATAATATGATTCAATGGCAGCTTCATGGACAGTGTAGAGGCCTGACCACTGCACTGTACATCTGAAGCTGCCATTCAGAAATGACTTTTAATTTACTGACAAGAAAAATAATATCAGCCCCAATGAGATTTTATGTCTTCTTTTTTTAGTTAGCAAGGAATTTGTTGCTTACTAAAGAACCAAGCAAATAAATACAGTCATTCACCAAATGTTTATTGAAGAATGGCTTGTTGCTAAGAATACCGAGATGGCTGAAACACCATCTTTGACCTCTAGTTCACAGGCTAGTTGCACTCTTTACTCTAGCCACTAGGCTACAACTCTGTGACCCTTAGGATTGAAATATCTACCCCTCTTCCTTTTGTCAGTCTTTACTTTCTATTTCTATCTGAATCTCATTCTATACATATCATTTATAATCAGCTGTTGTAACATTTTTAATAGGGGGATAAAAAAGGAACAGATACAGACAGCAGGCAGATTAACTACACATTGTCCTCCTCATCACTGAAAACCCTGGAAATGACAGATACCTTTCTCTGTATCTCTCATTCCTTTTCTTCCCCGCTCTGTCATGAATCTAGAATAGCTCTAGAAAACAATGACAAGACAGTGTTGTAATGAAGCAGATATTTTGAGGAGGTCCTGAGAATCGGAATGCAGAGAGGATTGGATTGATGAAGAACTCCAAACATTTGCCCCCAGTATAAGGGATCCTGAGGTCACTTCTAAGGGGTCATAGATACAGAAGTGGGTGGGGACTGAGGATTTTGTTGAAGTGCCTGGCTGCAAAACCAGGTTCTGAGTAATTTGCAGAAACTCCCAACACTCCAACATGGGTAAGGGAAGAGAGGCTCACAGAGGCTCACTGGTCTTCAGGCTGGGCCAGCCGAGTGACCATTTGAAAACACACAGATGATGGGCAGGTGAAGTAGAAATGGGAAACAAGCCATGGAAGCACCCTGCACTCTCATTTGCCACAGTAAACAGAAGCAGCTGGGCAAGCCCATTATCTTGAGCAGTGATCCAAGAATCATGGAAGTCATGAGGGAAACTCATCCTAACAGGGAGCACAGCACTCAACAGCTGGAGAACAAACAAAAGAGATGCAGGTAGTAGGGCAAACAGGAGGAGACCTTTAAAAATGAAATTCATATCTTCAAAGGGATAAGGATGGAATTATAGTAGGATAGATCTTATAACTATAATCAGTGAGGTTAAACTTCAGTAGATGGGCTGAATGGTGAATGGGCACCTCTGAAGGTAGCTTTGTGAACAGGAAGATGGAGCTGAAGGCTACTTGCACTGAGAAGCTGAAGAGAGAGCCAGAATGAAGGAAAAGTTGATGGACCTTTTCCTAAGTGCATTAATAAGCACTCTGATAGGATGTGTTTGTGATTCAAGATAGCGGGTCACACTATGAGCCATATCTACAATATACTTATACTAAGAGGACTAGGATTTGGGGTGGCAGGCAATACCTGATTGTGACTTTCTGGGAAGAGGAGTGTATTTGGGATTTATATGGGATCAAAGTATAATTTAAGCAAGGGACAGCTGGGGATTTTACATGTACTGAGAAGCCAGTGTTCTCTTCTGAACAGCGAAAGGGAGGATTGTAGTGGGCTGCTGCAGCTCCGATTTTCACCTCTTATTTTTTCAGTTATCATTTATTTTTCCTAGAATCTGTATACATTTAACTGTAGTAAGACAGTGTTCAGTATGATGTAAGCCTTATTTTAGGTTTTTTGAACTACCTCAGTATTTGTAAATATGAGAATTCACATTCAAGTAACTGGAAAACAAAAATTTGACATAAAATTTACTTAATATTGATGTTAACATACAAAATTTTATATGCAACATGTGGACTTCAGTATTACAGAGTTTTGCCTTTGTAAACTAGCTTACACATCGAAGTTACTCTTTGCTTACCTGTCCTAACCTATGAAGTGTTGCACTAAAAGACCCCTCCCCATAGCTTTTTACTATGTAAACAGATGATTCTTCCCCTTAAGACAAGGTGAAAAAACCCCAAGTTCCCACCCAGAACAAAAAACATTAACCCCAAAATATCAAATTCTAAAGTTTCAGCAGATGTAACACCAGAAATAGGTTATGGGCAACTCTAAGTCTTTTACCTAAGTAGTACTATGGGAAGTGACAGTGTTGACCAAAAGAACACACAGGTTTCTCATTAAACTTTGTTTTAATGGGTCTCAAAATTTCTGTGACAGATTTTTGGTCAAGTTGTTTCCATTAAAAAGTACTGATTTTAAAAACTAATAACTTTAAAACTGCCACACACACAAAAAAAAAAAAAATGGTCCACCAAACATTCTCCTTTCCTTCTGAAGGTTTTACCATGCATTGTAATCATTAACCAGCCTTTTACTATTACACTTAAATGGCCAATTGAGACAAACAGTTCTGAGACTGTTCTTCCACCACTGATTAAGACTGGGGTGGCAGGTATTGGGGATAATATTCATTTAGCCTTCTGAGCTTTCTGGGCAGACTTAGTGACCTTGCCAGCTCCAGCTGCCTTCTTGTCCACTGCTTTGATGACACCCACAGCGACTCTCTGTCTCAACAGATTTTACTTCAGTTGTAACATTTACTGGAGCAAAGGTGACCACCATGCCGGGTTTGAGAACACCAGTCTCCGCATGGCCCACAGGGACAGTACCAATACCACCAATTTTGTAGACATCCTGGAGGGGCAGGAGCAAAGGTTTGTCATTTGGATGAGTTGGTGGCAGGATGCAATCCAGAGCTTCAAGCAGTGTGGTTCCACTGGCACTGCCATCTTTACGGGTGACTTTCCATCCCTTGAACCAAGGCATGTTAGTACTTGGCTCCAGCATGTTGTCACCATTCCAACCAGAAATTGGCACAAATGCTACTGTGTCAGGGTTGTAGCCAATTTTCTTAATGTAGGTGCTGACTTCCTTAATTATTTCCTCGTATCTCTTCTGGCTGTAAGGCAGCTCAGTGGAATCCATTTTGTTAACACCAACAATTAGTTGTTTCACACCCAGTGTGTAAGCCAGAAGGACATGCTCACGGGTCTGCCCATCCTTGGAGATACCTGCTTCAAATTCACCAACACCAGCAGCAACAATCAGGACAGCGCAGTCAGCCTGAGATGTGCCTGTAATTGTGTTTTTGATAAAGTCTCCGTGCCCTGGGGCATCAATGATGGTCACATAATACTTGCTGGTCTCGAATTTCCACAGGGAGATATCAATGGCGATCCCACGCTCACATTCAGCTTTCAGTTTATCCCAGACCCAGGCATACTTGAAGGAGCCCTTTCCCATCTCAGCAGCTTCCTTCTCAAATTTTTCGATGGTTCTTTTGTCAATCCCATCATATTTGTAGATCACATGACCAGTAGTAGACTTGCCGGAATCTGTTTACAATGACAACAATGTTGATGTGTGTCTTTTCCTTTCCTATTTTGGGTTAGGTTTAGCAGTGGTTTTCACTACACCTGTGTTCTGGCGGCAAACCTGTTGTGAAAAAGCTGATTTTCACCTCTTTGGACTGCTTACTCCCTCTCTTTTTTTTGGTGATAATAGCATCTTGGGAACTCTTCCCCCATTCCATGTGGCTCTGATGAATCTGTCAATCTATGTCCACCCACTCCTCTGACTTGCCACACACAAAGTCACTGTGATAGTCACATGACCCTGGCTGGAAGCTAATGACAATTTATGGTTTGGTGCATAACTGACCCAGCAGTTGGACTGCAGCCCAAAGTGGACCATGAACAATTCTCTCTGGAATGAATATGGCGAGAGAAAAAAAACTTTTTTTTCTGGGATTGTACATCTGGGGTTGCCAGTAGCCATTTCCCCTGATACTTGTAAAATTCCTTCCTGGAGAATGGAGCCAGAAAGAGACACAGATGAACAGGAAAATAAAAAGATATTTTGTGAGCATTGGAGGGCCTAGAACTAGCTGTGCTAAAGAAAGAACCATCCACAGGCTGTCTAATCAATGAGGGAAACAAAACCAAACAAAACTTTTTTGCTTTAAACCATTTTGAGTTGTGTGACCCTTATGTCTGGTATTCTTATACAGAATCTTTGAAAATCATAATGTATTTTATATTTATATCATATCAATGTCTTCTGAATTCTCTTCTTGAATTTTCTAGGTAGATATTTATATCAACTGCAAAGACTTGTAGTTTAAGATTTTTCTTCCTAATATTTATATTCTATGTCTTTTTCCTATTTATTGCCATGTCTATGATCCCCAGGACAATGTTGAAAAATAACTTTGAGAGTGGGCATCTTTGATTTGTTTCTGTTAACTAACTCATCATTTATTCAACATTTGCTGTATGGCAGAAATCCCTTTGGGCCACAGAAATGCAGATGTGACCAAGATGGACAAATTCCATCAGAATATTTTTAACAGAAATAAGGGAAGAATGAAAGTGTTATCAAGAAAACTGGATGTAGCTCTACCTTGGAGGGCAAGAGAAATCTTTCTTGAAAAACATTACAATAAAATGCCCTTTGTCTTGCATGATGAAATTTGATAGTTGCTATTTATTTATATATTAAAAAATATTTTTAATTTATAATTAGTTGACATATAATATTATACTAGTTTCAGGTGTAGAGCATAGTGACTAGACATTTATAGAACATGCAAAATGATCCCACATTGAGTCTATTACCCACCTTATGCTGTACATATTAATTACAATATTATTGATTATATTCCATATGCTGTGCATTACATCATCATGACTGTTTTTATTTTTATTTTATTTTCTAGATGTACCAGAGATTGATCAAATACAAATTAGTTACCCCCTTTGTCACTTCCACTTTCTTTTTTTTTGTTTAAGCTGAGCCATCCTGGCACCTGTTGGCAGCTCAGCGGCAACTCAGCTCCGGCTGGGCATCGAATTGCTGTTGCTCAGGGTTCAGCTCGCTTATTTTATATTTTTATATTCATTTTTTATTATTAGTTTCAGATAATCATTATGTTGTTTGATGACTGCTTCTTTTTCCTGGTAATTGAAATTTAAACAGAAATATTATATATATATATATATATTATATATATATATATATATAATATTATATATATATTATATATATAATATTATATATATATATATATATATATAAAATTTCTTTTTTTAGACTAACGTTTATTGAGGTGACAATTGTTAGCAAAATTACATAGATTTCAGGTGTACAATTGTGTAATACATCATCCATATATCACATTGTGTGCTCACGACTCAAAGTCAGTTCTCTTTCCATCACCATATATTTGATTCCTTTACCTTCCTCTGCCACCCTTCTCCCCTCTTACCCTCTGGCAACCACTAAACTATTGTCTGTGTCTATGAGTTTTGTTTCTTCATCCGTTTTTCATGTTCTTTTATTGTTATCAGTTTTATATACCACATAACAGTGAAATCATGTGTTTCTCGACTTTTTCTGTCTTATTTTGCTTAGCATTATAATTTCAAGATTTATCTATGTTGTTGCAAATGGCACTATTTCATCTTTTCTGATGGCAGAATAGTATTCCACTGTGTATACATACCACACTTCTTTATCCAATCATCTATTGAAGGACTCTTTGGTTGTTTCCATGCCTTGGCCACTGTAAATAAAGCTGCAATGAACATTGGAGTACATATATCTTTACGGATAAATGTTTTCAGATTTTTTGGGTTGATACCCAAGAGAGGGATTGCTGGGTCATATGGGAATTCTATTTTTAATTGTTTGAGAAATCTCCCCACTGACTTCCATAGCGGCTGCACCAATCTGCATTCCCACCAACAGTGTATGAGGGTTCCTTTGTCTCCACAGCCTCTTCAACACTTGCTATTATTTGTCTTCTTGTTGACAACCATTGTAACTGGAGTGAGGTGATATCTCATTGTGGTTTTGATTTGCATTTCTCTGATGATTAGTGAAGTTGAGCATTTTTCATATGTTCATTGGCCATCTGTATGTACTTTTTGGAGAAATGTCTATTGAGATCCTCTGCCCATTTTTTTTCTTTTTTTTAATGTTTATTTATTTTTTTAAATATTTAATTTATTTTTTACAACAGTGCAATACTTATACTTTTAACCCCCAAAGTGCCAATCCCCCTCCCCCAGTCCACCACCCGACTCCCCCCCCCATATCATAATATCTACTGCAACTCCCCTGACCCCACTCCCAAACTGTACTCCTCATTCTATGACTATATGTATACATTCAATCACAGTTAACATTCAATATTATACAACATCAGCTTCAGGTGTACAGTGCACTGATCAAGCCTCTACTCCATACCCGAAGCGGTTTCCCCAACAAGACACGCGACCATCTGACACCCCACAAAGCATTCACATTATCAGTTACATTCCCAGAACTGCCCCCATATCCCTGTGGCAACATTGTAGTCACCGACCTACACTGTCCAAAACCTTCCCCCTCTCCCTCATCCCCACCCCTCCCAGCCAGAAACCATCAGTTTTTCCTTTATATCTGCTTGATATGATTTCAATCTTCTTAAATTTACTGAGACTTGTTTTGTGGCCTAACATGTGGTCTATCTTGGAAAATGTCCCATATGCTCTTGAGAAGAATATATATTCTGTTGTTTCAGGGTGAAATGCTCTAAAAATATCGATAAAATTCAGCTGGTCTAAAGTGTCCTTTAAGGCCACTCTTTCTGTGTTGATTTTCTGTCTAGAAGATCTGTCCATTGGTGACAACGGGGTGTTGAAGTCCCCTACTATAATAGTGTTACTGTTGATCTCCGTCTTTATGTCTGTCAAAACCTGTTTTATATAATTAGGAGCTCCTATGTTGGGTGCATAGATGTTTATTAGGGTTATAGTACCCTTCTTTGTCTTTTATTGTAGTCTTCATTTTAAAGTCTATATTGTCCAAAATAAGTACTGCTACTACACCTTTTTTTCTCATTTCCATTTGCATGAAATATCTTATTCCATCAGTAAACAGCATATACATGGGTTCTATTTTCTTATCCACTCAGCCATTTATCTGTCTTTTGATTGGAGCATTTAGCCCATTCACATTTAAAATGATTATTGATAGGTGCATATGGATTGCCATTTTGTTATTTGTATTCCTGTTCTTCCTAGGCTAGCTTGTTTATCCCTTTCTCCTGTTTAAAAAAGCCCTTTTAACATTTCTTGCAATGCTGACTTGGTGGTAATGAATTCCTTAAGCTTATTCTTTTCTGAGAAGCTCTTCATCTCTCCTTCAACTTTAAGTGATAGCCGTGCTGGGTAGAGCAATTTTGGTTGTAGACCTTTATTTTGCGTCACTTTGAATATCTCTTGCCTCTCCCTTGTGGCCTGCAGAGTTTCTGTAGACAAGTCAGATGTTAGTCTAATACGAGTTCCTTTGTATGTAACCTGCTGTCTTTCTCTTGCTGCTTTTAGGATTCTGTCTCTGTCTTTAACCTTTGCCATTTTAACTATGGGATGTCTTGGTGTGGACCTGATTGGGTTCAGCTTATTTGGATCTCTGCACATCCTGGGCTTGTATGTCGATTTCCTTCACCAGGGTAGGGAAGTTTTCAGTCATTATTTTTTCAAATACATTCTCGACCCCTTGCTTCTTCTCTTCTCCTTCTGGTATTCCTATGATTTAAACGTTGTTGTGCTTCATGTTGTCCCATAGGGCTCTTAAACTATTTTCATTGCTTTTATTCTTTGGTCTTTTTGTTGTTCCAACTGGGTGATTTCTGCTATTTTGTCTTTCAAATCGCTGATCCGATTCTCTACTTCATCTACTGTACTGGTGATTCCTTCGAGTGTGTTCTTCATTTCAGTTATTGTAATCTTTTTTTTCTAACAGGTTGTTTTTATGATTTCTCTATCCTTCCTTATGTCCTCACTAAGTTTGTTAAACATTCTAATCATGAGTGTTCTGAACTCTGTCTCTGAAAGGTTGGATCCTTCTGTTTCATTTAATTCTAGAGGTTTTTTCTGATCTTTTACTTGTGACATGTTTCTTGTTTCCTCATTCTGGCTGTCATTCTGGGATTGATTTGATGTATTAGATAGATCAACAGGAAAGCCCTGGTTGGATCATGCAGGTGCACAGCTCACAGCCAAACACTTGCAGGAAAACTCCCAGTCTCAGCCTAGGCCAATCGGCCACTCCTAAATCAGGCCAAGCAGCCTGACAACCAATCACCAGCCTGGCAACTCTGCACTCGCAGTGTGGAAAGCAGGGACACAAGGCGGCTTGCGCACTGCGGATTCTCAATGAACACACTGTTGGAGCTGGAGTGAACCCGTCCGGCGTTTTCCTGGCAAAGAGCACAAGTTGGGCGGAGGGTGGGGATCCAAACAGCTCGCGCACTCCCAGGTCTCATTGAGCAGCTTGTTGGAGCCAGAGTGCACCCACCCGGCATTTTCCCGGCAACACAGCACAAGCAAGGCAGAGGATGGGGATCCAAGGCCACGTGCGTGCGCACGCACATACACACACTCTTGCACCAATTCCACCAGACCAATGGGGTCCCAGACCTGCCCTCTGTGGGAGGGCCCAACCCTGTAAAAATGGTGCCCTCCTGTATACCACTCTTGTGCAAGCTCCACACCAGGGGAACAATAGTCCCCAAACCTCCAGCTCCCATGCCAAAGACAATCAGTTCAGTCTGTCCCTGCAGGCTCCTGGGCCCCACTCACACAGCTACTCCCTCCACCAGGAACCAGGTGAGTGCTCATCAGTGAGCAAGTCTGTGTTTTGGCTCCACTGGGTCTCTAGCAGCCTTCAGCCTCACTGAGCTGAGCAAAGAGAGTCCTCACTAATTTCTACTGCCAGCTATCATGGAACTGCTCTTCCTGGCAAAGTAACTCTGGGCTGGTGAGCTCGGTTTGGGGCTGAAGGGTCTCTCCCCCAACCGGAGAAGCCTCCCCATGGCTGAGGTGTCCCTTAAGGGATTCACCCTCCCTTATCTCTGCCTCTCTTCCTCCTACCGAACTCGACGTGGCCTCCTCTTTAAGTCCTTTGTTTAGAGGTTCTGTTCATCTAGTGTTCGGGGGACTTTCAGGGTTAAATGCTGTTAAATTATTTGTAATTTTGGTGTGACTCTGGGAGGCAGTTGGCACAGCATCTGTCTATTCCTCCATCTTACCTGAAGTCCTCCTCTGCCCATTTTTAAGTTGGAATGTTTTTTTGTTGTCGAGTTGTAAGAGTTCCTTATATATTTTGGATATTAGCCTCTGATTGGAGGTGCTGTTTGCAAAAATCTCCTCCCATTCAGTTGGTTGCTTCTTTATTTTGTTGATGGTTTCTTTTGATGTGGAGAAGCTTTTAAGTTTAATATAGTCCCATTCATTTATTTTAGCTTTTATTTCCTTTGCCTTTGAGGTCAAATTCATAAAATGCTTTTGAACCCAAGGTCCATACGTTTAGTTCCTCTGTTTTCTTCTATGCAGTATATTATTTCAGGCAACTTTACTGTATTAGTTTATTGTTTCTGTTAGCTTTGTGGTGGAGTCTTTAGGGTTCTCTATGTATAGCATCATGTCATCTGTAAAAAGTGAAAATTTAACTTCTTCATTCCCTATTTGGATGCATTTTATTCCTTTCTGTTGCCAGATTGCTCTGGCTAGGACTTCCAATACTATGTTGAAAAGCAGTGGTGAAAGGGGACAGCCCTGTAATGTTCCTGAACATACAGCAAAGGGCTTCGGTTTTCCACCATTAATTATGACATTAGCTGAGGTTTTGTTATATATGGCCTCTATTATGTTAAGGTATATTCCTTCTATACTCATTTTATTAAGTGTTTTAATCATAAATGGGCATTGTATCTTGTCAAACTTTTTGTCTGCATCTATTGATATAATCATATGATTTTTGTCCTTTATTTTATTTATGTGGTGTATCATGATGACTGTTTCTATAACTGGCAATTTATAACACCCTAATCACTTCCCCTTTTCATCAATCTTTCCCTCTTTACATCCATCCCCCTCGCCTGGCAACCATCAAAATGTTTTGTATATCTATGAATTCGTTACTGTTTTGTTTGTTTATTTTGTTTTTTAGATTCCACATATAAGTGCAATCATGTGTTATTTGTCTTTCTCTGTCTGGCTTATCTGACTTAGCATAATATTCTCTTGGTTCATCCATATAGTTGTAAATGGCAAGATTTCAATTATTTTTTATTGCTGATAATATTCCATTGTGTATATACAAGGTATGATAATTAAGTTTGAAAACTCAAGGACTTCCAGTAAGATGGCGGAATAGATGGACGTTTTCCCAACTGTCTCCCAGGATCACATCAAAATTACAAATAATGTATACAACATTTAACCTCGGAAGTCTCCTGAACACTAGATGAACAGAACCTCTAAATGAAGGACCTAAAAAGGAGGCCATGTTGAGTCTGGTAGGAGGGGTGCAGAGAAGAGAGGGCGAGCCTTGTGAGGGACACCGGAGCTGTGGGGAGGCTTCTCAAGTTGGATGAGAGACCCTCAGGCCCCAGACCGAGCTCACTAGCCCAAAGTAGCTTTGCCAGGAAGAGGAGTTCTATGATAGCAGGCAGTAGAAACTAGTGAGGACTCTCTTTGCTCTGCTCAGTGAGGCTAAAGGCGGCTGGAGAACCAGTGTGGTCGGGGCATGGGTTCAATTGCCAGTGAGCACTCACCTGGTTCCTGTTGGAGGGAGTAGCTGTGTGAGCCAGGCCCAGGAACATGTGGGGAAGGACTGCACTGAGCACCTTTGGTGCAGAAGCTGGAGGTTTTGGGACTGTTGTTCCCCTGGTGTGGAGCTTGCAAACGAGTGGTGTATAGGAGGGCACCATTTTTTTCAAGGTTGGGCCCTCCCACAGAGGGACAGATGCGGGACCCCATTGGTCTGGTGAAATTGGCCCAGGAGTGCCTGTGTGCCGGCGTGCGTGCGCGTGCATGCGGACTTGGATCCCACCCTTCGCCCTGCTTTTGCTGTATTGCAAGGGAAACGCAGGGCAGGTGCTCTCCAACTACATCAGTCTGTACACTGAGACTCAGGAGTGTGCAAGCTGCCTTGGGTCCCTGCTTTCCGCACAATTTGTGCAGAGTTGCCAGGCTGGGGATTGGCTGTTGGGCTGCTTAGCCTGATCTGTGGGCAGTTGATTGGGACAGGCTGAGACAGGGAGTTTTCCTGAGAGTGTTGGGCCGGGAGGTGTGCACCTGCGTGATCCAATTGAGGCTTTACTGGTGAGTTTGTGTGGACTGATTGCTGGTGCAGAATGCATGCTGCTTTGACTTGGTGGGAGCCACTGACCACATCAAGTAGTACCTTGGGGGCCTTCTCCACCCACCTAGAGCTGTGTTGCCAGAGACACCCCGAGCCCCCGGTGCCTGGCCCACATCTCCGCAGGTCACAGAGGGTTTTTTTGTAGTAGTAGACAACCTACAACAACCTGTGAAGATGTTTCTTGGTAGTGAGCACGGTTCCAGAGCACACAGCAGCTAATTGCAGAAAGCTCACTGCAAGCCTGACTGGGAGGCTGGCACATAACATGTTAAGCTCTCTGCCCCAATAGCTGGTGCTAAGTTACCGAGAGACTCTCTATTGCTAAGCAAGTGGTCTGCAGATTAAAGAGGATGGAGAGCCCCCCCACCTCTTTTTTTTCTCTCTTCTTTCTAGGTGATCTATCTAACACATCGAAGCATTCACAGAATGACAGCCAGAATGAAGAAACAAAGAAACATGTCCCAAGTAAAAGATCAGAAGAAACCTCTAGAAATGGAACTAAATGAAACAGAGGGATCCAAACTTTCAGAGACAGAGTATAGAACACTGATGATAAGAATGTTTAAAGAACTTAGTGAGGACATAAAGAAGGGTAGGGAAACCATAAAAAACAACCAGTTAGAACTAAAGAATACAATAACTGAAATGACGAACACATTAGAAGGAATCACCAGTAGAATATATCAAGCAGTGGAGCGGATCAGCAAATTAGAAGATGAAATAACAAAAATTACCCAGATGGAACAACAAAAAGAAAAAAAGAATAAAAAAGAATGAAAATAGTTTAAGAGACCTCTGGGACAACATGAAACACAACAACGTTTACATCATAGGAATACCAGAAGTAGAAGAGAAAAGTCAAGGGATTGAGAATGTATTTAAAGAAATAATGACTGAAAACTTCCCTACCCTGGTGAAGGAAATCGACATACAATCCAGAAAGTGCAGAGAGTTCCAAACATGCTGAATACAACAGTCCCACACCAAGAAATATTATAATTAAAATGGCAAAGCTTAAAGACAAAGACAGAATCCTAAAAGCAGCAAGAGAAAGACTGCAGGTGACATACAAAGGAACTCTTATATGACTAACAGCTGACTTTTCTTCAGAAACTCTGCAGGCCAGAAGGGAGTGGCAGGAGATATTCATAGTAATGCAAAATAAAGTTCTACAACCAATATTACTCTACCCAGCATGGCTATCACTTAAAATTGAAGGAAAAATAAAGAGGTTCTCAGAAAAGAATAAGCTTAAGGAGTTCATTACCACCAAGCCAAAATTGCAGGAAATGATAAAAGTGTTTTTTAAACAAAAGAAAGGGAAAAACAAGCTAACCCAGGAAGACCAGAAATACAAATAACAAAATGGCAATAAATATGCAGCTATCAGTAATCACTTTAAATGTGAATGGACTAAAAGCTCCAATCAAAAGACACAGAGGGGCTAAGTGGATAAGAAAACAGGACCCATGCATATGCTATCTACAAGAGATTCATCTTAGATCAAAAGACACACACAGACTGAAAGTAAAGGGATGGAATAAGGTATTTCATGCAAATAGAATTGAGACAAAAGCTGAAGTAGCTTATTTCGGACAAAATAGACTTTAAAATGAAGACTACAATAAAAGACAAAGAAGGGCACTACATAATAATAAAGGGATCAATTCAACAAGAGGACATAACCCTAGTAAACATACATGCACCCCATGTAGGAGCTCCTAAATATATAAAACAGATTTTGACAGACTTAAAGGTGGAGATCAACAGTAACACTATCATAGTAGGGGATTTCAACACCCCATTGTCACCAACGGACACATCCTCCAGACAGAAAATGACACTTTAGACACGATGGATTTAATTTATATTTTTAGAGCATTTCACCCCAAAGCTACAGAATATGCATTCTTCTCAAATGCACATGGAACATTCTCCAAGAGAGACCACATGGTAGGTCACAAAACTAGTCTCAATAAATTTAAGTAGATTGAAAGCATATCAAGTGTATTCTCTGACCACAATGCTATGAAATTAGAAATAAATTATAAGAAGAAATCTGGAAAGCTTACAAAAACATGGAGGCTAAACAACATGCTACAAAATAGTGAGTGGGTCAAAAATGAGATCAAGGAGGAAATCAAAAGATACCTTGAGACAAAAGAAAATGAAAACACCACGACCTAAAATCTCTGGCATGCAGCGAAAGCAAACCTAAGGGGGAAGTTCATAGCAATTCCGGCCTACCTAAAGGAAGAAAAATCTCAAATCAACAGACTATCTATACACCAAAAGGAACTCGAAAAAAAAAAAAAACAGCAAAAACAAGCATAAAGAGAGAATAAGGAAGGAAATAATAAAGACCAGTGCAGAAATAAATGAAATAGAAAACAAAAAAACAATACAAAAGATCAATGAAACCAAGAATTCGTTCTTTGAAAAGATAAAAAAAAATCGACAAACCCTCAGCACGACTAACCAAGAAAAGATAGAGAGGACCCAAATTAATAAAATCAGAAATGAGAGAGGAGAAGTGACAACAGATACCACAGAAATACAGAAAATTTTAAGAAAATACTATGAGCAACTATACGCCAACAAATTTGAAAATCTGGGAGAAATGGATACATTTCTAGAAGCATGCAATCTACCAAGTCTGAACTAAAATGAAACAGAAACTCTGCACAGTCTGATTACTGCCAAAGAAATTGAATCAGTAATCAACAATCTTCCAACAAACAAAAGCCCTGGACCAGATGGCTACACAGGTGAATTTTACAGAACATTCAAAAAAGAATTAATACCTATTCTCCTCAAACTATTCCAAAAAATACAGAAGGCTGGGAGGCTCCCAAACTCTTTCTATGAAGCCACTATCACCCTGATTCCTAAGTTAGACAAAGATATTACAAAAAAAGGAAAACTACAGGCCAATATCCCTAATGAACATAGATGAAAAATTCTCAATAAAATACTAGCAAACTGAAATCAGCATCTCATTAAAAAGATCATACACCATGAACAAGTGGGATTCATTCCTGTTATGGAAGGCTGGTTCAATATCCGCAAATCAATTAACATAATACATCACATTAACAAAACGAAAAATAAAAATCATATGATCATATCAATAGATGCAGAAAAGGCATTTGACAAAATCCAGCAGTGATCTATGATAAAAACTCTTAGCAAAGTGGGAATAGTGGGATCATATCTCAACATAATAAAGGCCATATATGATAAGCCCACAGCAAACATCGTACTCAATGGGGAAAGGCTCAAAGCTTTCCGCTTAAGATCAGGAACAAGAGAAGGCTGCCCACTTTCACCACTTCTATTTAACATAGTTCTGGAAGTTCTAGCCACAGCAATCAGACAAGAAAATGAAATAAAAGTCATCCAAATTGGAAAAGAGGAAGTAAAATTGTCATTATATGCAGATGACACGATACTATATATAGAGAATCTCAAAGACTGCACCAAAAAACTGCTAGAACTGATACACGAATTTGTACGGTAACAGTATACAAAATTAATATTCAGAAATCAGTTGCATTTCTATAAACCAATAATAAACTATCAGAAGAAGAAATCAGGAAATCCATCCCTTTTACAATTGCTTCAAAAACAATAGAATATCTAGGAATCAATTTAACTAAAGAAGTAAAAGACCTGTACTCAGAAATTTATGAAACACTGAAGAGAGAAATCAAAGAAAATACAAATAAATGGAAACACCTACCATGTTCATGGATAGGAAGAATTAATATAGTTAAAATGTCAATACTACCTAAAGCAATATATAGATAGATTCAATGCAATTCCAATCAAATTACCAAGGACAATTCAATTTTCTCAGAAATAGAACATAGAATCCTAAAATTTATATGGAGCCACAAAAGACCCCGTATAGCTACAGCAATGTTGAGAAATAAGAACAAAGTGGGAGGCATCACACTACCTGACATCAAGACATACTACAAGGCTACAGTAATCAAAACAGTATGGTACTGGCATAAAAACAGACACACAGACCAAAGGAACAGAATAGAGAGTCCAGAAATAAACCCATCCATATAAAGTAATTTAATCTATGACAATGGAAGCAAGAATTTACATTGGAGTAAAGATAGTCTATTTAATAAATGGTGCTGGGAAAATTGGACTGACACGTGCAAACAAATTAAAATGGACCACCTGCTTACACCATATACGAGAACAAACTCAAAATGGATTAAAGACTTAAATGTAACACCTGAAACCATAAAACTCCTAGAAGAAAACATAGGGAGTAAGTTTGGAGACATTACCCTGAGTAATATTTTTACTGATATATCCCCTTGGGCTAGGGAAATAAAAGAAAAAATGAACATATGGGATTACATCAAACTTAAAAGTTTCTTTTACAGCAAAGGAAATCATCAATAAAACAAAAAGGCAGCCTACTGAATGGAAGAAGATAATTGCCATTGATATATCTGGTAAGGGGTTGATATCCAAAATTTATACAACACTCATGCAACTCAATACCAAAAAAACACACAACCCTATTAAAAAATGGGCAGAGGATATGAGGAGGCATTTCTCTAAAGAGGACATACAGATGGCCAACAGGTATATGAAAAAATGTTCAACCTCACTAATCATCAGAGAAATGCAAATAAAAACCACCATGAGATATCACCTCACTCCGTTCAGAATGGCTATCATCAACAAAACAGCAAACAACAAGTGCTGGCGAGGGTGTGGAGAAAAGGTAACCCTGGTGCACTGTAGGTGGGACGGAAAATTGGTGCAGCTATTATGGAAATCTGTTTAGAGGTATCTTAAAAAACTGGAAATGGAACTGCTGTATGACCCAGCAATTCCACTCTTGGGTATCTACCCAGAGGAATTCAAGATGCTAATTTGAACAAATATATGCACGCTTATGTTTGTTGCAGCGCTATTTACAATGGTCAAGACTTGGAAACAACTGAAATGCCCATAGGTAGATGACTGGATTAAGAAACTGTGGTACATTTATACAATGGAGTATTACTCTGCTATAAAGAAGAATGAAATCGTACCATTTGCAACAATATGGATGAACCTAGAGACTATCATGTTAAGTGAAATAAGTCAGTCGGAGAAAGACATATACCATATGATCTCACTTATATGTGGAATCTGAAAAACTGAATGAATGAACAAAGGAAACAGAAACAGTCTCATAGATATAGAGGAAAAACAGGGTTGCTAGTTGGGAGGGGGGTGGGGATGAGGGAAAAGGGGAAGGGATTAGACAGCATAAATAGGTAATTACAGTACTGTCACAGGGATATGAAAGACTGTTTGGGAAATATAATTATGTGGTAAAAATTTTGTGGGGTGTCAGATGGTCACATGTTTTGTTAGGAAGACCACTTCATGGATGGAGTAGAGGCTTGATCACTGCACTGTATACCTGAAATTTATGTTGTATAATATTGTATGCCAACTGTAACTGAATATATGGATAGTCACAGGATGTGGATTATATGGTGGAAGGGAGTCAAAGGAATTGTAATCGATAATACGATATGGGGGGAGGAGTGAGGGGGTGAATTGGGGGACGGGGGTTGTCACTTTGAGGGGTAAAAAGTATAACTATTGCACTGTGTTGTACACCTGAAGCTAATTAAAATAAAATTAATAAAAAAATAAACTACAATAGTACATAGCAATGAAAATAATGAACTGATACACGAAACAATATGGATGGTTTTGCAGACATAACGTTGAGTGAAAAAATTAGATTAAAAATGTACCTGAAGACTCTTTTCATTTACAGGAAGTTCAGAAATGGCCAAACCAATCTATGGTGGCAGAGGACACAAGAGTAGTTAGATTAAATGGGGAGGATGTTATTAAGAATGTACAAAGGGAGCCTTGCTTTTACCTTAAGGAACCATATTATCTGCATATTATTACTTCAGTTCCTCTTTTTTGTCTTATAATTTTGTTATTTACTGTCATCCCACCACAGTATTATAAACCAGAGGGGAAATAAGCATTGTTGCCTTTTGCCTAACTTTTAAAAAAAATATTCTTGTTTATAATTTCTCTTGTTTAAAAAAAGTGCTTGATATTTGCCACATGTATCTGTTTATTTCTCATTAGTTTGGAGTCTTAAAAGTTATGATGTATATTATTTCCTTATTTTACAAATATCACATCAAAATATTTGCAATCACAGTTTATTTTTCTCATGTTACATATTGATGAATGGATTGCTTTGCGTTGTTCACAGTAGCTGGATCAATAATCCATGTTACTAATCACTTTATCAATTGTGGTAACTAACTTAGGAACAATTTGTATAAAAATTCTCCAAGTGTCATTCGATTTAAACAGTGGATATATTTATGGAAATCTAGAGTTAATAAATAATGCAAAATATAGGCCAAAAGGTAAACTTTAAAATTGTGATGTCAACTTAATAATAGTTCTGTGTTGTTATAAACTATCTAATATGACTGCATCAGACCATTCAGTACAATTTTTTTCTAAGGGAATTTTTGGAATCTTCTATCCTGATTTTATAACGTAGCTTTGTCCTCTCGTGTCTGTTTGCTGAGAAGCGCATTTTAATGGGAGTGCTGGTAAAACAAAAAAAGCCTTAGCTGTGTTCATTAAGGATGAACATAACCTGGTGTTATGTTAATTAACCAAATATGCTAAGGGAAATAAGTCAGAAAAAGTAGAGAACCATATGATTTCACTGATATGTGATATATAAAAGTGAAACAACCAAAGAACAAGAAAAACAAATGAAGAAACAGAACTCATAGACACAAACAATAGCTTAGTGGTTACCAGAGGATAAGGAACAGAGGGTAGTAGATGAGGGTAAATGGTGACAAATAAATCATGATGGAAGGAGAACTAACTCTGGGTGGTGAACACACAATGTGATATGTAGATGATGTATTACAGAATTTTACACCTTTAATCGATGTAATTTTACTAACAATTGTCACCCCAATAAACTTTAATTTAAATAAATAAATAAATACATAAATAAATAAATTAGAAAATCAATGCGGACATAGTGACCTTAAATAACACTTTATACCAGCTGGATTTAATTGATATTTTTAGAGCATTTCACCCCAAAGCTACAGAATATACATTCTTCTCAAGTGCACATGGAACATTCTCCAAGATAGACCACATGGTAGGCCACAAAACAAGTCTAAATAAATTTAAGAAGATTGAAATCATATCAAGTGTCTTCATTGACCACAATGCTATGAAACCAGAAATCAATTATAAGAAGAAATCTGGAAAGCTTACAAATACATGGAAGCTAAATAACATGCTATTAAATAGTGAGTGGGTCAAATGAGTTCAAGGAGGAAATCAAAAGATACCTTGAGACAAATGAAAATGAAAACACCACGACCCAAAATCGCTGGCATGCAGCGAAAGCAGTCCTAAGAGGGAAGTTCATAGCAGTGCAGGGCTACCTAAAGAAGGAAGAAAAATCTCAAATCAACAGACTATCTTTACACCTAAGGGAACTGGAAAAGAACAGCAAAACAAGCCCAAAGGGAGTATAAGGAAGGAAACAATAAAGACCAGAACAGAAACGAATGAAATAGATAACAAAACAAAAAAAACAACAGTACAAAAGATCAATGAAACCAAGAGTTGGATTTTTTGAAAAGATAAACAAAATTGACAAACCCTTAGCCAGACTTTCCAAGAAAAAGAGAAAAGGACCCAAATTAATAAAATCAGAATTGAAAGAGGAGAAGTGACAACAGATACCACAGAAATACAGAAAATTTTAAGAAAATACTATGAGCAACTATACGCCAACAAATTTGAAAATCTGGGAGAAATGGATACATTTCTAGAAGCATGCAATCTACCAAGTCTGAACTAAAATGAAACAGAAACTCTGCACAGTCTGATTACTGCCAAAGAAATTGAATCAGTAATCAACAATCTTCCAACAAACAAAAGCCCTGGACCAGATGGCTACACAGGTGAATTTTAAAAAACATTCAAAAAAGAATTAATACCTATTCTCCTCAAACTATTCCAAAAAATACAGAAGGAGGGAAGGCTTCCAAACTCTTTCTATGAAGCCACTATCACCCTGATTCCTAAGTCAGACAAAGATATTACAAAAAAGGAAAACTACAGGCCAATATCCCTAATGAACATAGATGCAAAAATTCTCAGCAAAATACTACCAAACCGAAATCAGCATCTCATTAAAAAGATCATATACCATGATCAAGTGGGATCCATTCTTGGTATGCAAGAATGGTTCAATATCCGCAAATCAATTAGTGTAATACACCACATTAACAAAATGAAAAATAAAAATCATATGATCATATCAATAGATGCAGAAAAGGCATTTGACAAAATCCAGCAGCCATTTATGATAAAGACTCTTAACAAAGTGGGAATAGTGGGATCATACCTCAGCATAATAAAGGCCATATATGATAAGCCCACAGCAAACATCTTACTGAATGGGGAAAGGCTAAAAGCTTTCCGCTTAAGATCAGGAACAAGACAAGGCTGCTCACTTTCACCACTTCTATTTAACATAGTTCTGGAAGTTCTAGCTACAGCAATCAGACAAGAAAATGAAATAAAAGGCATCCAAATTGGAAAAGAGGAAGTAAAATTGTCATTATATGCAGATGACATGATACTACATGTATAGAGAATCCCAAAGACTGCACCAAAAAACTGCTAGAACTGATACACGAATTTGGTAAGGTAGCAGGATACAAAATTAATATTCAGAAATCAGTTGCATTTCTATATACCAATAATAAACTATCAGAAGAAGAAATCAGGAAATCAATCCCTTTTACAATTGCTTCAAAAACAATAAAATATCTAGGAATCAATTTAACTAAAGAAGTAAAAGACCTGTACTCAGAAAATTATGAGACACTGAAGAGAGAAATCAAAGAAAATACAAATAAATGGAAACGCCATGTTCATGGATAGGAAGAATTAATATAGTTAAAATGTCAATACTACCTAAAGTAATATATAGATTCAATGCAATTCCAATCAAACTACCAAGGACATTATTCTCAGAAATAGAACATAGAAACCTAAAATTTATATGAAACCACAAAAGACCCCAAATAGCCACGGCAATCTTGAGACATAACAGCAATGTGGGAGGCATCACTCTACCTGACATCAAAACTTACTACAAGGCTACAGTAATCAAAACAGTATGGTACTGGCATAAAAACAGACACATAGACCAATGGAATAGAATAGAGAGCCCAGGTATAAACCCATTTGTATATGGTCATTTAATCTATGACAATGGAAGCAAGAATTTACATTGGAGTAAAGATAGTCTATTTAATAAATGGTGCTGGGAAAATTGGACTGACACGTGCAAAAAAAAAATGAAAATGGACCATCTACTTACATCATATATGAAAACAAACTCAAAATGGATTAAAGACTTAAATGTAAGACCTGAAACCATAAAACTCCTAGAAGAAAACATAGGAAGTAAGTTTGCAGACATTACCCTGAGTAATATTTTTACTGATATATTCCCTTGGGCAAGGGAAATAAAAGAAAACATGAACATATGGGATTATATCAAAGGAAATCATTAATAAAACACAAAGGCAGCGTACTGAATGGGAGAAGATATTTGCCAGTGATATATCTGATAAGGGGTTAATATCCAAAATTTATAAAACAATCATGAAACTGAACACCAAACAAACAAACAACCCAATTAAAAAATGGGCAGAGGATATGAAGAGACATTTCTCTAAAGAGGACATACAGATGGCCAACAGGCATATGAAAAAATGTTCAACCTCACTCATCATTAGAGAAATGCAAATAAAAACCACAATGAGATACCACCTCACTCCAGTCAGAATGGCTATCATCAATAAATCAACAAACAACAAGTGCTGGTGAGGTTGTGGAATAAAGTGAACTCTGGTGCACTGTTGGTGGGACTGCAGATTGGTGCAGCCATTATGGAAATCACTATGGAGGTATCTCAAAAAACTAGAAATGGAACAACCATATGACCCTGCAATTCCACTTTTGGGTATCTACCCAGAAGAATCCAAGACGCTAATTCAAAAAATATATATGCACCCCTATATTTATTGCAGTGCTGTTTACAATAGCCAAGATTTGGAAACAACCGAAATGCCCATCAGGAGATGACTGGATTAAGAAACTGTGGTACATTTATACAATGGAGTATTACTCCACTATAAAGAAGAATGAAATCGTACCATTTGGAACGATATGGATGAACCTAGAGACTATTATGTTAAATGAAATAAGACAGTCGGAGAAAAGACAAATACCATATGATCTCACTTATATGTGGAATCTGAATAACTGAATGAATGGGCAAAGTAAGGAGAACCAGTCTCATAGATATAGAGGAAAAACTGAGGGTTGCTGGTTGGGAGGGGGGCGGGGATGAAGGAGAAGGGGAAGGGATTAGACAGGATAAATAAGTAACTACAATATTGCCTCAGGGATATAAAAGACAGTACAGGGAATATAATAATGCTGTCAATATTTTGTGGTGTGTCAGATGGTCACATGCCTTGTTAGGGAGACCACTTCATGGATGGAGTAGAGGCTTGATCACTGCACTGTATACCTGAAACTGATGTATAATATTGTATGCCAACTGTAATTGAATATATAGATAGTCACGGGATGTGGATTGTATTGTGAAATGGAGTCAGAGGAAGTGTAATAGATATGTATGATGGGGGGCGGAGTGGGGTGGCGAATTGCGGGAGAGGGGTTGTCACTTTGAGGGGTAAAAAGTGTAACTATTGCACTGTGTTGTACACCTGAAGCTAATTAAGAAAAAAAAATGGGGCTGGCTGAGTTGCGTGGTGGTTAAACGCTGGCTTGGGAAGCCAGTGGCCTCGGTTTGGGTCACTGCCCTCATTTAAAAAAAAAAAAAAATGTTTACTTCACAATGAAAGAATAAAAAAAAAAAAGCACGATGTTGCAGGTTAAGGGTGCAAACTACATTTATTTTCTAATACTCGTGGAAATAATTATTAAATATTAAACAAAATAAAAATATATAAAAATAAAAAAAATTAAATAAAAATAAGTTTGAAAATTCATCCTCGTAAAAGTGTTACATACCTCATTGCTGAATATCATTATGGTCACCTTCGAAGTACTCCCCTTGGGAGGCTATGCACTCATGCCAGCGCCTAGTCCACCCTTCTAAGCAATTTTAGAACTCTTTTTTTGGAACTGACATCAGAGCTGTCATCATATTATCCTTGGTGTCCTGAATGTCATCCAGATGTCTTCCTTTCAATATTTCCTTTATCTTGATGAAGAAAGAAGTCATTAGGAGCCAGAACAGGTGATTAGGGAGGGTGTTCCGATACCGTTATTTGTTTACTGACTAAAAACTCCTTCTCAGACAGTGCTGTGTGAGCTGGTGCATTGTCATGATGCAAGAGCCATCCAAGAATTGTTCAGGTTGTTTTTGTCTTTTTTTAGACAGCATTTTCAGCACTTTCGAAGTAAACTTGGTTAACTGTTTGTTCAGTTTGTACAAATTCATAATGAATAATCAATTCCTCTGATATCAAAGAGGTTAGAAACATCGTTTTGACTCTTGATTTGGACTGATAGAACTTTTTTGGTCGTGAAGAATTGGTTGACTTCCGTTGTGCACGTTGACACGTTGTTTCAGGGTCATATTGGTACACCCATGTTTTATTGCCAGTGATAACATGGCCCAAAAAATCGTCTTACCTCTCCAAATGGTGTTGGCAAACTTCGACTCTCCTTTGCCTTTGTTCGTCGGTGAGCTCCTTTGGGACCATTTTTGCACACACCTTTCTCATGCAAAGATTTTCAGTATAGATTTCCCTGTTTCTCTATTGATGTTTACTTGATCTGCTATGCTTCTTGTGCATCAGTGAGCTGATGATTTTGACATGCAATTCGACAAATTTTTGCAATGGTTTCATCAGTTCTGCTCATTACTGGCTGCCCTGACTTCTCTTCATCAGTGATGCATTCTCTCCCCTCAGAAAAACATTTAATCCATTTGTATACTGCTGTTTTCTTCATGGCATTATCCCCATATACTTGGACTAACATGTCCATTATTTCACTTCCACTGTTGCCAAGTTTAACAAGAAATTTAATGTTTGTTCATTACTCTATTTCAAGCTAAGACATTCTCGTGATGGCACACAAAAACACGCAAGAACAACAATGAATGCCACTCAGCAAGACACTGCCACACATCAACATGAACACAGCTATGATACACTGATATACAAGGTTATAAAACTTTACTGAGCTGTTTGTACAATGCTGTCAATGTAAGCACACAGTGGGGAGTTCACCAATGTAATTGTCAGAACTTAGTGTGCCACCCTTCTTTATCCATTCATCCATTGATGGACATCCAGGGTGCCTCCATGTTTTGGCTATTGCCAATAATGCTGCAATAAATATAAGGGTGCATATGTCTTTTCAAATTAGTGTTTTGGATTTCTTCAGATAAATACCCAGAAGTGGAACTGATAGGTATTATGGTAGTTCTATTTTTAATTGTTTGAAGAACCTCCGTGCTGTTTTCCATAGTGGCTGCACAAATCTACAATCCCACCAACAGTGTACAAGGTTCCCTTTTCTCCACATCTTCACCAACACTTGTTTGTTGATTCCTTGATAATAGCCATTCTGACAGGTGTGAGGTGATATCACGTTGTAGTTTTAATTTGTATTTCCCTGATGATTAGTGATGTTGAACACCCTTTCATATGTCTATTGGCCGTGTGTATGTCCTCTTTGGAGAAATGTCCATTTAGGCTCTCTACACATTTTTTATTTAGATTATTTGGATTTTTTTGGTGTTAAGTTGTACGAGTTCCTTATATATTTCTGATATTAACCCCTTATCAGATGTATAATTGGCAAATATCTCCATCCATTCTGTACATTTTCTTTTCTTTTTTTTGAGGGCAGTGTTGCTGGCCCTCATCTGTCGGATCCAAACCGGGGTCGCTGGCGTCCCAAGCCAGCTCTTAACCACTGCGCCACTTGGCCAGCCCCATTTTCTTTTCATTTCGTTGATGGTTTCCTTTCCTTTAGTTTGATGTAGACTCAGTTTTTTTTTTTCTTTTGTTTCCCTTGCCTGAGGAGACATATCCAAAAAAATATTACTAAGACTTACATCAAAGAGTTTACTGCCTATGTTTTCTTGTAGGAGTATTTAAGTCTTTAATCCATTTTGTGTTTATTTTTGTATATGATGTAAGCAAGTGATCCAGTTTCATTTTTTTTGCATGCATGTCTCTGTCCCTTTTCCAAACACTGTTAATTAAAGAGACTGTCTTTAACCTATTGTATATTTTTGCCTCTTTTGTCATAGATTAATTAACTATATAGGTGGAAGTTTATTTCTGGACTGTATTCTGCTCCATTGTTCTATGTGTCTGTTTTTAAGCCAGTACCAAGCTGTTCTGATTACTATAGACTTGTAGTATAGTTTGTTATCAGGTAGCATGATACCTCCAACTTTGTTCTTTCTCAAGGTGGCTTGGCTTTTTGGGGTCTTTTGTGGTACCACATAAATTTTAGAATTACTTGTTCTAGTTCTGTGAAAAATGCCTTTGGTATTTTGACAGGGATTGTACTGAATCTGTAGATTGCTTTGGGTAGAATGGGTATTTTAGTGATGCTAACACTCCCTATCCATGAACACAGAATATACTTCTATTTATTTGCATTTTATTCAATTTCTGTCTCCAATGTTTTATATTTTTCTAAGTACAGGTCTTTTACCTTTTTGGTTATATTTATTCCTTGGTATTTAATATTTTGTATTCAATTGTAAATCAGATTGCTTTCTTAATTTCTCTTTCTGATAGTTCATTATTGGTGTTTAAAAATGTAATCAATTTCTGAATATTAATTTTGTATCCTGCTTTACTAAATTCATTTATCAGTTCTAATAGATTCTTGGTGGAATCTTTAGTATTCTCTCTATATGGTATCATGTCATCTGCAAATAGTGACAGTTTTACTTTTTCCTTTCCTTTTTTTTTTTGGAATGGTATTAAGGGAGGAATGAAAGTGTTATCAAGAAAACTGGATGAAAATTTTCCTGAAGAACATTACAATAAAATGCCCTTGTATGATTGCTGTGGTTAGGACATCCAATGCTATGTTGAATAAAAGTGGTGAAAGTGGACATCCTTGTTTTGATCCTTATCTCAAGGAAAATGCTTTTGTAGCTTTCCACCATTGAGTATGATGTTAGCTGTGGGTTTGTCATACATGGCCTTTATTATTTTGAAGTATATTCGCTCTATTCCCACTTTGCTGAGAGGTTTGTGTTTTTTTTTTTTTTATCATAAATGGATGCTGGATTTTATCAAATGCTTTTCTTCATCTATTGATATGATCATATGATTTTTATCCTTCATTTTATTATATGACATATCACTTTAATTACTTGAGGATATTGAACCAATCTTGAATCCAAATAATAAATCCCACTTAATCATGGTATGTGATCTTTTTAATGTATTGCTGAATTCACTTTGCTAGTGTTTTTGCATCTATGTTCATCAAGGATACTGGCCTACAGTTGTTTTTTGTTGTTGTTGTTTGTTTGTTTTCTATGGATTTGTCTGGTTCTGGAATCAGAGTAATGTTGGCCTTGTAAAATGAGCTTGGGAGCCTTCCTTCCTCTTCAATTTTTTGTAACAGTTTGAAAAGGATAGGTTTTAATTCATTTTAGAATGTTTCATTAAATTCAACTGTGATGTCATCTGGTCCAGAGCTTTTGTGTATCGGGAGTTTTTTCATTACTGATTTGATTTTGTTAGTAGTTATTGGTCTATTCAGATTTTCTGTTTCTTTTTGTTTCAGTCTTGAAAGATTGTATGTTTCTAAGAATTTATCCATTTCTTCCAGGTTGCCCAATTTATGGGCATATAATTGCTTGTAGTATTTCCTTATAAGCCCTTTTATTTTTCTGGTGTCACTTGTCACTTCTCTTTCATTTCTGTTTTTATTTAGGTCCTCTGTCTTTTTTTCTTGATGAACCTGCTTAAAGTTTTCTCAATTTTGTTTATCTTTTCAAAGAACCAGCTCTTGGTTTCATTGAATTTTTGTATTTTTTTTTTTTTTTAGGCTCTATTTCATTTATTTCTGCTCTGACCTTTATTGTTTTCTTCCTTCTACTCACTTTGGGCTGTTTTTTGCTAGCTTTTTAGGTATAAGGTTAAATTGTTTATTTGAGATTTTTCTTGTTTCTTAAAGTAGGCCTGTATTGCTATGAATGTCTCTCTTAGGATTGCTTTGTCTGTGTCCCATAGATTTTGGGTCATTGTGTGTTAATTTTCATTTGTCTCAAGGTATCTTTTGATTTCTTCCTTCATCTCCTTGTTAACCCATTCATTTTTTTTTTAGATTTTATTGGGCATTTGGGGAAGGGAACAGTTTTGGGGAATGCGGAATCGGGGAAGAGGAACAGACAAGTTGCTGTCCTTTTGTTCTTCAGTCTAGTTGTGGAGGACGTCACTTCACTGGCTCATGTTGGTATTGTGATCATTGTGCTCTTCCCGGCTGAGGCAGATTGGTTGCCAGCCATTGGACAGCTGCTCACAGTGGCTGACAGTGGCTCACCGCAGCCCACTGCAGCCCCACTGCAGCCTACACCATTGCTGGGGACCCACAGCAGCCCAGCTCCAGGTTGAACTGTTGTTCACCCTCTTAGCTTAGAGGGTGCAGTGTCACTGGCCCTGTATGTGGGATCCAAACAGGCAGCCCTGCTGATCAGAGCTCATGCTCCCAAGTCAACTCTTAACCAATGAGCCACTTGGCTGGCCCAACCCATTCATTGTTTAGTAGCATGCTATTTAGCCTTCATATGTTTGTGTGTTTTTCAGGTTTTTTGTTTTTTTGTTTTTTGTAATGGATTTCTAGTTTCATACTATTGTGGTCAGAGAAGATGCTTGACATAACTTCAATCTTCTTTTATATTTATTAAGGCTTGTTTTGTGGCCTAATGTGGTCCACCTTGGAAACTGTTCCACGTGCACTTGAAAAGAATGTATATTCTGTTGCTTTGGTGTGAAATACTCTAAAAATATAAATTAAATCCATCTAGTTTAATATGTCATTTAAGGACACTTTTTTTCTTGTTGATTTTCTGTGTGGAAGATTTAGCCATTGATGTCAATAAGGTGCTAAAATCCCCTACTGTGGTTGTATTACTATTGGCCTCTCCCTTTATGACTGTTAATATTTGCTTTATAGATTTAGTTGCTCATATGTTGAGTGCATAAATGTTTACAAGTTATATCCTCTTGTTGGATTGATCCCTTTATCATTATGAAATGTGCTACTTTGTTTTTTATTATAGCCTTTGTTTTAAAGTCTATATTTTCTGGTGTATGTTTTGCTACACCAGCTTTTTGTTGTTGTTGTTTATTTGCATGAAATATCTTTTTCCATTCCTTTACTTTCAGTCTGTGTGTATCTTTCTATCTGAATTGGGTCTTTTGTAGACAGCATATGTATGGATCTTGTTTTTTTAATCAATTCAGCTACTTTATTTCTTTTGATTGGAGCACCTAATCCATTTATATTGCAAGTAATTGTTGATAGCTATTACCATTTTATTATTCATATTTTTGATCTCTTCCCCTTTTCTTTCTTCTTCTTAAAGAAGTCCCTTCAACATTTCTTATAATATGGGTTTGGTGGTGATGAACTCCTTTAGCTTTTTCTTGTCTGGGAAGCTCTTCATCTCTCCTTTAATTTTAAATGATAGCCTTGCTGAGTAGAATAGTCTTGGTTGTAGGTCCTTGTTTTTCATAATTTTGAATATTTCATGCCAATTCTTTGAAGCATGCAAAGTTTCTGTGGAGAAATCAGCTAACAATGTTATGGGAGCTCTCTTGTAGGTTACTAACTGCTTTCTTTTGCTGCCTTTAATTTTTTTTCTTTGTCTTTAACCTTTGGCATTTTCATTATGTGTTTTGGTGTGTGCCTCTTTGGGTTCATCTTGTTTGTGACTCTTTGTGCTTCCTGGGCTTATATGTCTATTTTCTTTGCCAAGTTAGGGAAATTTTCAGTCATTATTTTTTCAAATAAGTTCACAACCCTTTACTGTCTCCCTTCTGCTTCTAGTACCTCAATGATGTGAATGTTGTTATACCTGATGTTATCCTAGAAGTCCCTTGACCTCGTTTTTAATTTTTGCAGTTTTTCCTTTTGCTTTTCACATTGTTTTCTGCTACTATATCTTCCGAATTGCTGATTCAATCCTCTGCTTCATCTAATCCACTGTTGATTCCTTCTAGTGTATTCTTCATTTTTGCTTGGTTCTTTTTTATAGCTTCTATGTCTTTTTTATGCTTACTATCTCTTTGTTGAGATTCTCACTAAGTTCCTTAAGAATCTTTACAACCTGTGGGGGCTGTTTTTGTTTTGTTTTGTTTTTTTAAATTTGGGGAATTGGGGGAGGGGAACAGACAAGTTGCTGTCCTTTTGTTCTTCAGTCTAGTTGTGGAGGGCATTGCTTCACTGGTCTGTGTTGGTATTATCATTGAGCTCTTCCAGGGTGAGGTAGATCAGTTGCCAGCCTCTGGACAGCTGCTTACAGCGGCTCTTGGCAGCTCACTCCGGCTGCTGGTCACTCACGCTGGCTGCCAGCCACTCAAGGTAGCTCATGGCAGCCCACTGCAGCAGGGGCTGCAGCCTACACCATCAGTGGGACTCGTACAGCCCAACTCCAGGTTGAGCTGTTATTCACCATCTTAGCTGTAGAAGGCAGTGTCACTGGCCCTCATATGTGGGATCTGAATCGGGGTCGCTGGCATCCCAAGCCAGCTGTTAACTAACAAACCACTCGGCCAGCCCTATAACCTGTGTTTTGAACTGTGTACCTGGTAAATTGGCTTTATTCTTTTTCTGGAGTTTTCTCTTGTTATTTCATTTGGCACCTGTTTCTTTGTCTTCTCATTTTGGCTGCATTACTGTGTTTTTTTCTATGTGTTAGGTAAATTTGCTACATCTTCCAGTTTTGGCAGAGTGTCCTTATATACTAGGTGTCTGGTGGGGCTCAGTAGCACTGTCTTCCTAAGCACCTGAGCTGGGTGCTGCAGGTGTGTCCCTTGTGTATGTTGTAATTGAGCCTTGATAGCTGTTGGCACACTAGTGGGTAGGATTGACCCTCAGGCTGACTGGCTGTGAGGATTTTCCATGAGTGTATGAGCTGCTCTGTGGAGGCTGAACCCATGGAGCAGGATTCACCCCTGCAGATTCTGGTGCCTGCTGATACCACCATTTGGGTGTGCTGCTTGTGGGCTAATCGGGTGGTATTCTGTTGTGTTCTGAAGCTGGCTACCAGATGTCTTAGTTCTGGGAACTCTTGTAAGCGGGGGGGCCATGCAGGCCAAGATCAGCTATTTCCTTGGACCAGCCTAGTGGTACCTGGTAGGAGGCTCAAAGCAATTTGCATTTGGTCACTGCCTGTGCTAGACCTGAAGGTGTGTAGGAGAGGCCATGCTGTGAACTGAGACCAGCTGCCATAGACACTGGGCCTAGAATAGGTCAGCAAAAGGCCCAGGGCATCCTGAGGCTGGCAGCTGCCTGCTGGCTGACTGTAAAGCTCAACAACTGAAAGAATCTTGGGTGGCATGTGATTTGGGTGAGGTGAGGTCTCAGGGAGTCTCCAGGATAGGGTGAGATATGTTCACCAGGTTAATGCTGATTCAGGTTTGACACTAGTGCTGAACCTGGGGAAACTCAGCAAAAGGTATTAGAGCCCAACGAGGGCACTCACCACCTGCCTGGGGCCTGGGAACCCCAAAGAGTTGTCTAAGAAAGACTGAAGCATTAGTCAATGCTGGCTGTCAGGCTGTCCTTTTGAAAGATCCACCAGTGAATTGGGTGGGTCGGGGTCTCAGTGAGTCACCAAGGTGGAGTGAGTGGACTTCACCAGGCCAATGCAGATTCAGATTTGGCTGTGTTGAGGGAGGGCTCAACACAGGAAAGATGGTTGCCACCCACCAGCTACGTGGGAAGAAGGCTCCACACAGGGACAATGGCGGCTGTTCCTCGAGCCTTTGCTCTGAAGCCACACAATTCTCTCTCCCTGTATGTCTCTGGTACCTCCTGAACCACCACCCCTCCTGTGGAGCTGAGGATGAGTGCCTGGAAATGAGAGAGTCTGTGCACAGACCCTTTAGAGGACACGTGGATCTATAGCAGCCCACTGCCTCACCTGGACAGAGTCCCCCTTGATTTTCACAGCCAGATGTTGTGGATGCTCCTCTTCCCAAGATTGGTGCTCCAGGCTGGGGAACCCAGTGTGGGAGTAGGACTTCTCGCTCCTCAGACAGGACCTCTGCAGCTGAGATCCTCCTGATTTTCAACCACCAGGGAGACTGGGATGATGATGGGGACAGACTTTTATGAGCTTCAATTTGGGCTAATTCTTGTACTGAATTGGTTCCCTCCAGCCTTTCTGGAAGCAAATGGCTGGGGCAGGGCCAAAACCTCCAACGTGGTGAACTCTTCAACTGATGGAGGATGGATAAGTGCTCAAGGCTTTCCCTGCTTACACCCCTCAGGAGCTCCCCTGTCTCCACCCCTCTTACCATTATCTCCAGTTATGTAAATTATATACACCAAACTTTTTCAGAAATTAAGCTGAGTGAAAGAAAATTATTGGAGAAATAACCATACAGGTGGTGGGATAAGAATGATACATTTTAAGGAGACTTAGTCCCAGTTAAATCTCTGTGTAGAAAAAAGAAATAGCTGAAAAATGTGAATGGGGTGTCTGTTTTCTCCGATCTGAGATATATATATGGCAATTTTTTGGTTTATTCTAGTATAGCTTAATAAAATATCAATGAAAATGCCCTCTGTGGGGGAAAACATAGTTGCATTGACTTCTGATTGCCCCACCCCCAGACCCTACCATTGTCACTCATGTTATTCATGCATTCAGTAAGCAGTACACCAGAGCTGCTCTGATGGGACAATTGAGGAGTGTTTCAGAAGGAACCATTGAAAATATGTGGGCAGGGTCTAACAGAGAATAATGCTGAAGCACTTGGGGAGCAACAGAAATCCTTATATACCTAGGCTTGAAGGGTCAGCTGAAAAAGCAAATTACAGAACACAGAGAAAGGACCTGTGTGGTAGAGGGAGCCCAGTAAGAGCTGTGGCCTCTGCAGGGGAAAACAGAGAACTCACTGTGCAATGGGAATAGGGATGAGAGAGATGGGAAAGAAATCTCCCACCTCACTGTCTGTTAGTCTCCTGCTGGTGCCTCTAGACTGCAGATGACATCTGTCCACAGGAATAGGCTCTCAGGTACAGAGCAAGTGAAGGATGGTGGGTGGGTCTGCAGCGGCATCTAGAGAAGGTCCAACATACCAACTGTGTCCTGCACAATCCTGACCCTTGCTCATTGAATGTTCACATCACAATGACAACCCCAGAAGCAGATGGTCAAGTCCAGTCCAAACTCACAGGATTCTTGGCCTGGCTACTGGACAACAGGGGCTAGTGTGCTGAGAATTGTGCAGGTATCATCTCTGTTAATCCCCATGACAACCGAATCGGGCTGGGCAGAGGAGAGTGCTGGGATGCTTCTGCAAAGCTGCCTGGGAAGAGCTGGGCTCTGTGTTGGGTCTTGAATGGCCAGAACTTGGCCTCTTCTGTCCAGCTCTTACCTCTAGCCCCCGGCCTCAGATTAAAGGCTGACAGGTGGCCTGATGCCCATGTATGACCACAAAGCCTCACTTGTGCCCAACTATGATGCTTTAAGCTGAAGGGAGCCTGGATTCCCCAAAGGCTGAGCAGCTGGAGCTGGCCACGGGTGATGTCAGCCCCAATACCTTGCAAATGGCTGCACACCCTGTAATTATCCACTCCTAAAATCTGCCCATTAATTTCCTCCAGGCACAGGAGAGGGAGCTATACCGTCCCCGCCTGCCATTTAATCCAACATAATTAGGTCCCATTATTTCTGTCATGTTAATTCTTGAAAAATCATTTTAAGTTGTCGCCATTTTTTTTTATGCTTTGGAAAAAGAGAGCACGAAAGATGATGAAAACAGAAAAGCATACCTACACCCCCTGCTTGGCTCCTGGTTCTCTCTTTTGGTCTCCCCATTTCTACTGACCTGTTCCCTTGGCAACCAGCAACTTGCTCCTGCAATATTCAAAGAGAATCTCACAACTGCACATCAAATAGGACACAGGGGGTGTTTTCAGTTGTCTAAAGCTGACAGACAGACATTCAGACACCCAGGGAAGACACAGGCACAGAGAGAGAGAGATGGACAGAGAGATAGAGACAGAGATAGACAAGGAGAAAGACCTAACCCACAGAGAAAAAGACTCCCAGGGAGATAGGGACATAGAACCAGAGATGCAAGAATTGACAGGCAGAATGATACAGACAGAGTGACAGAAGGAGAGAGATGTAGGAGAGACCAATCCAGAGACAGAGAAAAGACAGACAGACACAGTGAGATGAAAAAGAGGCAGAACAGAGAGAGATGCCGCTAGGCAGGGTGGAGGAATAGAAGGAGAGAGAAAGGAGGGCACAGAAACAGGAGATGGGGTGACAGGAGATTAGAGGAGGCAAAGGGAGAAAGCCGGAAGTGTCTAGTCCTAAGAGACCTAGCCACCCAGGAGTCCCTCCAAGCCCAGTGTGTCTTCCCTCTTTCCTCCTCTCTCACTCTCCCCTTGTTCCTATTTTTCCTCCTGATGAGGCTCATCATTTCAACCAGACAGCTCCTCCCCAGGTTCCCACATACCCTTTATCACTCTTTGTCCACACTTCTTCATGCCTGCATGTGGCCTGGGAGGGGGCATTTCCCTCCTGATGGCAATCCCTATCCCTCATTTACCCCATTATGGCTTCCTAAAAATGAGAATGATTTTGCTATAGATGCTAATGGTGGAATTCTAGACACCTTGGCAGATAATAGGGAAAGGATTCCCTGAGGCACTTCTCAAAACACATTGTGAGGGTTCCTGTCTATGTAGAGAACTATGAGGTGAGCCCCAGGAATTTCTCCTTAAGGCTAAGGATTGGGGTCAGTATGTGGGCTGACAGAGGCTACTTGAGGAGGGGATAGGGGTCTCAGCTGGCAGGTGTGCCCCTGTGCCCTTCACCCCATCACCTCTGCTCAAACCCCTTACCTCACCCACGCCCAGACCCCTTGGCTCTCAACATCTGGTGTGAGCCTGATCATAGGAAGGCTGACAGCCAGAAGGCTGGGATAAGGGACTAGAGACGTAAAGATGCTGAGCTCAGAGGGCTGAGGGCAGAGTGTGAGGGCAGAAAGCAAAGGCAAAGCCAGGGTCCCCCTTGAAGGGAACATGACAAACAAACTTAGACCTAAACACCAGCTCTGCCACTGACTAGCTGCACCACCATGAGCATGACATTTAGCTACTCTGGGCCTCAGTTTCCTCATCTATGAAATTGATAAGTAGCCCAAAGTGATTGCGTAGTGAAGCATGGATAGTGTATATGTGTGGTAAGCTCTGATAAATGACAATAATAATGATAACAATAACTCATAGCTTCTTGGAAAAGACATAGTTGTCTTGAGTTTGGCTAGGGATCCCAAACTCAGATTCTTACCCAGGCCTCAGGGGAGGGGGGATGGTGGAGCTGGGGAACTCATCTACTACATGGGTCCAGCATGACAAACTGCCAAATTTTCAAAAGGAGCTGTCAATATAGGTTTTTTAATTCCAAATTTTTGTTACATATTGGCCACCAACTCCATCTGTAGACCACTCTGCGGGGCCATATAAAGCATTAATGTGCTAAATTGTCACAACTGCAGGCGCAGGAACCCAATCCACCAACAGGGGTACCCTGTTGGAGCTGTTGGTAGCTCCTCAAAGAGACTGAGCAGGAGCAGGCAGTCTACATATTTCAGGCCACAAGGGCAGGGGAGACTGTGCTGTAGACCAGACCCCATGACCCAGGCCAGTGGGTCCTGGAGGTGCAAGGCCCAAGACCTCAACCAAACTGCCAGGAGAACTGTAGTTCTGCTGCAGCACCAACCTACTCAACCCTGATGCTGCCTTGCTGCCAGGTACCTTGGAGCACACAGAGGACGGCAGACCACGCCCTCCTCCTCCCCTGCCCCCGAGCCACAGAGACAAGGCACCAAGATTCGGGCCTCAGCATGGGCTCTGTGAAAGGGAGGGTCAAAGATCATTGTTCTGACATTGTAGTGGGGGTCGTTGCCCTGAGCAACTTGATTCAAGTGCAGCCTTCTGGGGCCATTCCAGGAATGTGATCCTGTGAATCTGGGTGGCCTTGCAATGTGCATCTTAAGAAACATCCCAGGTGATTCCTTCCAATAGGTGCACTGCAGACCCACTGGGAAGCACTGGGTTGGGAAAATGCGGTGTCCTGCCACCCTCTGGGACAGCTCCCATGTCCCTGAGGAGCTGCCGTGTTCCTCCACCAGAGCCCTGGCTCTTCCACTGCTGGCCGTCAAGAACACGACAGCCCCTGCTGCCCCCACACTGCTGAATCTGAGGAAAATGTAGGGGCCCCTGTTGCTTGGTGACTCCCAGGGAGGACTGATTGTGCAGGAATCAACCTTACAAAGGTCCCTATAGATCCCCTCCCTCTGCATTACTTGCACCCCTCCCAACCCTTTAACCACCAGGACCTTAACAAGGGGATGGGAGGCTGTGGGCTCTTCTCCTCAGGAAGCAACCAGAGGCCACAGTTGAGGCTGGCTGGGAGGTGTTGTCTTGGGATGCACGGTAGACACAAGAGGCCTCAGCAGACCCTTCTTTGGAATACCCAGTACCCAGCAGGTGGTGACAGTTGCTGAGACACACCTAGATCAGGATAGTTGTAATGGAACCCAGTGGAGAATGAGTGAGGGAAGCCATGGGACCTCAGGCCTCAGGCTCCAGAGTTGGAAGAAGCAGACCAGGCTGCCCTGAGAGCTCAGTGTTCCTCGCCTGACCACACCCACACGCCAGCTTTCTTACAGTTACAGAAGCCCCAAAGCCCTCATATTCAATTCCCATTTTGTTTAAGGTAGCTGGTTTTCTGTCACTTGCAACCAAATATACCACCCAAAACCTACTGACTCAGAAACTGTATTTTTAACAAGTTTCCAGGTGATTTGCAAGATGAACTGTGTTTGAGAAGCACTGATGTACAGCACTGCCGATTAGTCTGCTGGTGTTCTGGGACTTAGCATGCCTCCATGTTGGAACCTGCTAGTTCAGTCTGGAACCTGCTGTCCCCTACACCAGCATCCACACATCAAACTCTGTATATAATCCTGCCAGCCTAGAGAAGGAGGGAGGGCTAGACACTATGCCCAATCACTGAGACATGGAACTGTGGAAACTAGGAGAGAAAAGCCCCTGGAGGCCTTCACTGAAGATCATAAAAGACACAGGATGTGGGGGATGATGCTTTCTAGAACAAAAGCTTGAACATAGGAGAACAAATCTCTCCTGTGCACTACCTACTGTCTGCTAGACACTGTTATAGGCATAAGGGTCCAGAGGTGAACAAAGTGGGGCTTCTTGCTCTCAGGAAGTCTTCCATTCAAGGGAAGAAGATACACATTCATCAGGGTCACAACTAATGAGCACATGACTACAAATTGTGCAGGAAAGAAACAGGGTCTGGTCACACATTGTTTCTGACCCCAAATACGTGTTCTCTTCTTTCTTCTCAGCTGGCTGCATGACCACCGTGAACATTCCCCAGCTTTCTCTACAGCTACATGACAAAGTTCTTACCATTGAGGGTGTGGGAAAAAGTAAGTGTGTGACTTCCTTAGAAGTGTCTTGTTGGAGAGGTGAGCCTTTTCTTGCTTTTTCTTCCTCTTTATTGGAATGGGGGTGTGATGGTGGCTAGAACTGGAGGAGCCTTCTTAGTCTATGAGGGGCATGCCACATGTTGAGAACCATGAAACAAGACAGAACAAGCCTACGTGCCTGAGGGCTGTGGAGCCACCACAGAAGTCCAGAGCTGCTTTCCTCTAGACTTCATCTATAAGAGAGAGAAAAAAATCTTTATCTTGCTCAGTCACAGTGGTCCTGATACAATGGTGCTCTGAGAAGCTATAACAGGGGAACACATTTAGATGAGGGAAAGGACTCTTTGAGGAAATCCCTTTGACCTGCAAGGTGCATAGAAACTGGCTGAGGGAGCAAAAGGGGTGAGGCTCTCCAGCTGGAAGAAGGACAGCTACTTAAGTACCAAAGGAGGCCATGGAGACTAGAGTGAAAAAAAAGGAGAAAAGGTTGGGAGGGGGCAGACCACATAGATCCTGTGGTCCAAGTGAGGAATCTGGGGGGTACTAGGAAGTGTTTTCAAGGAGGGGAACAACATAGAAGGATTTTCAATTGTAAAAACCTCTCTTCCTTAAACTGGGAGCATCACAGACCCCCATTTGTGTTCAACACCTGCCACCCTCATTTGTGGGCACCATTACTACCCATTTACAAGTGAACAATAGAGGAGGGTAGGTGAAATGCTCAGGACAATCCAGCTGAGATTTGAGCCTAGATCCATCTGCCTCTTGAACCCTGAGCTTTTCCCTGTATTATGGTCTCAACCACTCATGGCTGACCAGGTTTCTGGTGGTCCAGCATGATCCACTAGGAGAAGGGCAGGCTACCTCATCCCTGCTTCCAACAACTTGAGATTTCCTTACTGTTTCAGGGCCTCAGAGATCACTCATCCCAAAAATGCTCTGTGCAGATGGGGAAACAGGCCTGGGGATAGGCTTGGTCTTGGTCAAGAACACACAAGTATTGGAGCCATCGCTGGTCTCCTGAAGACAAGCACCATCCTTACACGGACTCTACAAGGATGCCTTTACATCCACTGTCAAGGATGCCTTTACATCCACTGTCCCTTCTCCTCTGAGCCTAATTTCCTCAAAACCACCTATTGAGACAAAAGTATTATACTTTGTAAATTAGAAAATGTTCTGCTAATATGGAAGCTGGATATAATTAAGCATAACAAGAGTTGGGGCCTTCATGGTGTTTTGAATATAAAACATTTTTTTCTGCCCTCCTTTCAAGTATCTTATCCATGACAGAATTCACACTATTATCAAGTCATCCCTCCAATTAAAGTATTGCTAATTTTGAGTCCCTTTTGGGAAGTGCAAATCCCTACTAAGAACAATAAAACATTGTCTAATTAACCATTTACACTTTAGTATAAATGAGTTTTTGCCCACTCTTTCTCTGAGGGGAGGCTGAAGTAGGAAAGGGAAGTTTATTAACGAAAGTGTGATGGGAAGGGATAATTATAGAGCCAAAGACAAATTTGCTGGGACGTCAATTCCAGAAGGTGAGGTCACCCTAGATACAGCTGTGACCACTGGCCTCTTAAAGTCTAGGGGTGTAGGAAGATCTAGAATGTGAGCAACATCATGGGGGCCTTTTGAGGGGAGGTCAAAAATGTCTGAGGACAGGGGCCATTTCTTGTTTACTTTTAAGTTATTTACTAGGAGGTGCTGTGACATATCTCTCCTCAACCTTCTTAAATCTTCAGCCAATTTTGTAACACACCTATTTGCCTGGTGTATGGAAAAAAGAATGTCATAATCAGGAGCAATCAAAAACAAAACAGAGATGCCCATATGCATGAGAGTGACAATCCAACAATGGAAGCATGTCAGTTGCAGCAGGAGCTCAGAACTAAGAGTGAGGTGGGGGAAAATGTAACCACCTCCTCCAGAACACCCAGAGAGTCTGGGAGGAAACTGGTTCCACCCATGTTATCCAAACTATTTCAGAGTATAGACATCAAGGAAAAAATTTCAACCTCATCCTGCAACACTTGAAAAAAATCACAAATGAAGCTAATTTTTACTCATAGAAAGATACAAAAATTCTGAATAAAATATTGGCAAAATAATTAAGTAAGTCAGGAAGAGAATGATATGCCAATATGATGCAATGATAAAGAAATGCAAAACTGGTTAAATATTAATATATCTATTGGTGTTATTCACAACATTAATATGCTAAAAATAAGGAAGTTTTTGTTACATCCATGGCTACTAAAAAGGAATTTAATAATATTCAGCATTCATTACTGATTTTTAAAAAAAATATTTCAACAAACAAAGTATACTGGAGAGATGTTCAAGATGGTTGTGTAGGAAGACCCTGGGGATCCCTGAAAAAGGCCTGAAAACTAACAAAATAGCTCTTCCACATCAAAGAATAAAAAGGCCACATCAAGATGGGTAACAGGTAGAGACTCCCCACCTCTAGTGTTGAGACCCACAAATAGAAGTGGTATTACAAACACAGAGCTCCTCCCTGAGGAGCAAGGGGTTTGAATCCTACATCAGGTACCCCAACCCTATAGATATGCTCAGGAAAGATGAGTCCCCAAAACATCTGGCTTTGTAAACCACTGGAGGATTACAGGAGACCCAAAAGACTATAGGAAACTAAGACTCAGTTCTTAAAGGGCTAGTGCACAGACTCTCTGGTTCTGAGTCCCAGTGCACAGGCAGAAGTATGAAAAGCGCCTAGACCATGCATGAAGGAGATTCATTAACTAATCTGAAAGCATATGCCAGAGGGACAGAGGTCTCTTGGAACTCTCTCTATGGATGGAGACACAAGCAGGCACTATTTATTCACTCTCCTACCTTGCCAGCACAGTTTTTGTAGGTTTCATTTTTGCTTGCCTTGCCCCAGCACTCCCCTGCATCTCTACCCTAGATGGTCATATGTTCCTCCACACAGCCCTACCCCCTCTCTACTCAGCAGGTGAGCTTGTGCAGCCTGGGACTCCTCCACTTCTGCTCCTGCCCTGCCAGACCAGGATGATGCACATAGTCCACACAGAGGACACCCTGCTGAACTCCTGAAACTGGATGCCATGGGGAGCTTATGTTTCTGAGATCCAAAGGACTTTAACAATCAGAGAGAGACAGTTCTTGGCAGGCTACAACCCCCAAAGCATTGCATAAACTTCAGACTGAAACACACCCAGGCTTCCAAAGCTGGGAGAGAAAGCTGTTTTCCCTAATACATTGAAACAAACACAGAGAGTCAAGGAAAATGAGGAAACAAAGGAATATGCTCCAAATGAAAGAGGAAGATAAAATCCCAGAAACAAACCTTAATAAAATAGGGATAAGTAATTTACTTGGTAAATAGTTCAAAGTAATAGTCTAAAAGATGCTCACCAGTCATGGGGAAAAAAGTGGATGAACACAGAGAATTTCAACAAAGAAATAGAAAATGTAAGAAAGTATCAAACAGAAGTCACAGAGCTGAAAAATACAATAACTGCATTGAAAAATACACTAGAGGGATTCAACGGCAGATTAGATGAAGCAGAATAAAGGATCAGAAACCCATAAGGTGGGGTAGCAGAGCTTACAAACAGAGCAGCAGAAAAAAAATAAAATAAAATGTGATGTCATAATGTGGATTTCTGGTCAAGATGGTAAGGTAGGTAAACACTATGCTTGCATACTCTCATGACCATATCAAAATTACAACTAAACTACAGAACAACCATATTGAGAATCATCTGAAGTCTATCTCATAGAAGTCCTATAACTAAAGATATACAGAAGAAGCCATGTCGAGACTGGTAGGAGGGTTGGAGATACAGAATAGGCTGGTCCCACATTCATGTGTGGCAGTTAAAAATCAGGAGGGATGTCTTGGCTGCAGAGGTCCCCCCTGGAAAGCAACAGGTCCCAGACCCATACCAGTCTCCCCAGCCCAGGGTTCCAGCACTGGGAACAGAAGTCTCCATAGTTTCTGGATATGAACACTAGCAGAGATTGACACTGAGTAATACAGAGGACAACTGGCATCCCAGGTGTTTCTCTTAAAGGGTCTACACACAGGGTTGCTTGCTGACAGACTCACTCGCTCTAAGCTGCAACACTGGAACAGCAGCTCAAAAGGTGCAAGGGACATACGAGGAGGAGCTGAGTAGTCTGGCTTCAGTGAGAGAGTTGGAAAGGCAGCTTTCTCCTAGACAGAGTGCTGGCTGAAACCATTGTTCCTTTGTTGAGTCCTCCTCAACAAATGCAGGTGACCACCATACCTGAGTCTCCTGACTAACACTGTTTGCCCCAACCTGGTGATTCCTTGAGACCTCACATCACACAACTTGCAGACTCTTCCAAGCCACTTCCAGTGGCTTTTCCATGTAAACAGTTTGTCTTGGCACATGCTACAGATTTTTCTAGGGTCTCTCAATGGTTCACAAACCACAAACAAGCAGCATCAGGCCTCAGCATGTCCCATAACTCTTGCTGAGCAGTCCCAGCACAGCACTAGCAGCAGTGAGCCTGGGTTTGAGGTTTGCCTCTTCCAGAGACCTCCATACCCAGTGTGGGTGGAAGAAATCTACTGATTACTTTGTGTCTCATGCCAGGTGTCCCTCAGAAAGACACAGGCAGTGGCTGAACAAGCATGCAGTGTGGCCCTCCTGGGAGGCCCCACAGAAGGCACATGTGGTGGCTAGATTTAGACCATATTGGAGGACCACCAAGCCACCATCACAGACAACACACCCAAAAGGCAGAGTAGGCAAGTACCAGAACTCTGCTAAAGCAAATCTTGTTCCATAGGGTCAGCCTCTGCACAATAGCTCCTCCATTGTAGTCATGACCAGTTGTCACAACCAATCAGCCTGAGGGTCAAACCTACTCATTGATGTGCAAACAGCAACCAAGGCTCAACTACAAAAGGGCACACACAGCACACACAAGGGACACACCTGCAGCACCCAACTTAGGTAACCAGGGAGATGGTGCCACTGGCCCCCAGGACAACTACTACATAAGACCATTTTACTAAGACCAGGAGACATTGTAACTTTACCTAATATATAGAAACAAATACAGGGAGGCAGCACAAATGGGACCACAAAGAAACATGTCCCAAATGAAAGAACTGAACAAAGCTCCAGAAAAGGAACTAACAAAATGGAGACAAGCAATCTACCAGATGCACAGTTCAAAACACTAATTACAAGAGAACTTCAACAAAGAGGTACAAAACAAAAATGGAGATAGAAAACAAAAAAGAACCAGACAGAAATGAAGACTACAATAACTGAAATGAAGAATACATTAGAGGGAATCAACAGAAGCTTAGATGAAGCAGAGATTTGAGTCACTAATTTAGAAGATAAGGGAGGAGAAAACACCCAATCAACAGCATAAAGAAAAATAATCCAAAAAATAAGAATAGATTAATGGGTCTCTGGGACAGCATCAAACATAACAACATTTGCATCACAGGGGTATCAGAAGGAGGAGAGAGAGCAAGGAATTGAAAACTTATTTGAATAAATAATGACATAAATCTTCCCTCTTCTGGTGAACAAAATGGACATACAAAATCAGGAAGCACAGAGTGTCCTAAACAAGAAGAATCCAACGAATCCTACACCAAGACACATCATAATTGAAATGCCATAGGTTAAAGATAAAGAGAGAATCTTAAAAGCAGCAAGAGAAAAGGGAGCTCCCATAAGATTGTCAGCTGATTTTTTCCTTCTTTTTTTTTTTTTTTTTTTTTGAGGGCAGTGTCACTGGCCCTTGTATGTGGGACTGAACCGGGGCCACTGGCTTCCCAAGCCAGCACTTAACCACTGCGCCACTCAGCCGGCCCTAGTTAGCTGATTTTTTAACAGAAAGTTTGCAAGCCAGAAGTGATTGGCACAAAATATTCAGTGATAAAAAGCGAGGACCCACAACCAAGATTACTTTACTCAGCAAAGCTGTTATTTAGAATTAAAGAACAGATAGAACTTCCCAGACAAGGAGAAGCTAAAGGAATTCATTGCCACCAAGCCACTATTACAAGAAATGTTAAAAGGACTTTTTTAAGCAGAAGAAAAGAAAAAACAAACCAATGAAGGTCAAAAATATAAATAATAAAATGTCAATAACTAAGTACCTATCAATAATTAATTTAAATGTAAATGGGTTAAATGCTCCAATCAAGACACAGGGTAGCTGAATGGATAAGAAAACAAGACCCATGCATATGCTGTCTACAAGAGAACCACCTCAGATCGAAAGACACACACAGACTAAAAGTAAAAGGATTGCAAAAGATATTTCATACAAACAAAAATGAGAAAAAGATGAAGTAGCAATAACTATATCAGAGAAAATAGACTTTAAAATGAAGAGTATAATAAGAGACAAAGAGGGACATTACATAATAATAAAGGGATAAATCCAACAAGAGCACATCATCATAGTAAACATTTATGCACTTAACATAAGGGCATCTAAACATATAAAGTAGATATCGACAGACAAAAAGGCAGAGATCAATAGTACACAATCATAGAGGGAGAATTTACACTCCACTGACAACAATGAACAGATCTTCCAGACAGAAAGTCAACTTGGAAACAGCAGCCTTAAATGACACTACACCAGATACATTTAGTTGTTATTTTTAGAGCATTTCACCCCAAAGCAGCAGAATATATATTCTTTTCAAGTGCACATGGAACATTTTCCAAGATAGATCACATGTTATGCCACAAAGCAAATCTTAATAAATTTAAGAAGATTGAAATCATATCAAGTGTCTTCTCTGGCCGCAGTGGTATGAAACTAGAAATCAATTACAAGAAAAAAATTGAAAAACACAGAAACACATGGAGACTAAATAACATGCTACTAAATAATTAATGGGTCAACAATAAGATCAAAGAAGAAATAAAAAAATTATTTGAGACAAACAAAAATGAAAATATGACACAAAATCTATGGGACACAGTGAAAGCAGTCCTAAGAGGAAAATTCATAGCAATTCAGGCCTACTTAAAGAAACAAGAAAAATCTAAAATAAACAGTATATCTTTATGCCTAAGGGAACTGGAAAAAGAACAGCAAAGTAAACCCAAAGTGACTACAAGGAAGGAAATAATAAGATCAGAGTGGAAATAAACAAAATAGAGACTAAGACTACAACACAAAAGATCAGTGAAACCAACAACTGTTTTTTTAAAAGAGAAACAAAATTAATAAACATTTTTTTTCGAGGGCAGTATCACTGGCCCTCATATGTGGGACCCGAACTGGGGCCGCTGGCATCCCAAGCCAGCTCTTAACCACTGCATCACCTGGTCGGCGAAAATTAATAAACCTTTAACAAGATTAATCAAGAAAAAAAAAAGAGAGAAGATCCAAATAAATAAAATCAGAAATGAAAGAGGAGTAACAACCAACATCACTTAATACAAAAAATTTTAAGAAAATACTATGAGCAACCATACACCTACAATCTGGAAGAAATGGATACAATACATTCCTAGAAGCATACAGCCTTCTAATGCTGAATCAAGAAGAAACAGAAAATCTGAACAGACCAATTACTACCAATGAAATTGAATCAGCAATCAACAAGCTCCCAACCAACAAAAGTCCTGAATCAGATGGCTTCACAGGTGAATTTTGCCAAATATTCAAAAAAGAATTAATACCTATTCTCCTCAAACTATTTCAAAAAGTCCAGTAGGATGGAAAGCTCCTGAGCTCATTTTACAAGGCCACCATTATCCTGATTCCAAAACCAGAGGAAGACATTACAAAAAAGAAAAGAAAGAAAAGAAAAATATAGGCTGATATCCCTAATCAACACAGAGACCCTTATCAAAATATTAGCAAACCGAATTCAACAATACATTAAAAAGATCATACACCATGATCAAGTGGGATTTGTTCCTTGTAGGCAAGTATGGTTCAATATCTACAAATCAATTAATATAATACACCACATAAATGAAACAAAAAATAAAAATATGGTCATCAATAGATGCAGAAAAAGCATTTGACAAAATCTAGCATCCATTGGGCCGGCCGAGTGGCTCAGTTGGTTAAGAGCTCGCTCAAGAGTGCGAGCTGAGCTCTGAGCAATGGCGGTTCGATGCCAGCCTGAGCTGAGTTGCCGTTGAGCTGCCAACAGGTGGCAGGATGGCTCAGCTAAAAAAAAAAAAAATCTAGCATCCATTTATGATAAAAACTGTCAGCATATCTTAACATAATAAAGGTCATGTATGACAAACCACTGCCAATATAATACTCAATGGAAAAAAGCAAAAAGCATTCCCCTTAAGATCAGGAACAAGACAAGGATGCCCACTTTCACCACTTTTATTCAACATAGTACTGGAAGTTTGTTCTAGCCACAACAATCAGACCAAAAAAATAAATAAATAAAATAAGGAAAGAAAAGGCATCCAAATTGGACAGGAGGAAGTAAACATTGTTATTATTTGCAGATGACATGATACTATATAGAGAGAACCCCAAAGATTCCACCAAAAAAAAATTATTAGAACTACTAAATTAGTTTAGTAAAGCAGCAGGTGCATTTTTATACACCAATAATGAACTATCATAAAGAGAAATTAAGAAAACAATCCCATTTACAATTGCATCAGTAAAATAAAATACTTAGAAATAAATGTAACCAAGGAAGTAAAAGACTCAGAAAATTCCAAGATATTGAAGAGAGAAATTAAATGAGATACAAATATATACCATGCTCATGGATAAGAAGAATTAATCTAGTTAAAATGTCCATACAACCCAAAGCAATATATAAATTTAACACAATCCCTATGAAAATCCCAATGGCATTTTTCTCAGAAGTAGAACAAATAATCCCAAAATTTATACAGAACCATAAAAGACCCTGAATAGTCACAGCAATCCTGAGAAAAAAGAACAAAGCTGGAGGTATCATGCTACCTGATATCAAATTATACTACCAGGCTATAGTAATCAAAACAGCATGGTTTTGGCATAAAAACAGATACATAGATCAATGGAACAGAATACAGAGCCAGGAAATAAATCCATTTCTATATGGCCATTTAATTTATGACAAAGAAAGAAGGATTTACACTGGGGTAAAGACAGTCTTTTCAATAAATGGTGCTGGGAAAACTGGAGAGATACATGCAAAAAAAATGACACTGGGCCACCTTCTTATGCCGTATACATGAATAAACTAAAAATGGATTAAAGACTTAAATTTAAGACCCCAAACCATAAAACTACTAGAAGCAAATATAGGAAGTAAACTCTCAGACATCATCCTTCATAATATTTTTACTGATATATCTCCTCCGACAAGGTAAACAAAAGAAAAAACAAACAAATGGGACTACACCAAACTAAAAAGTTTTTTCACAGCAAAGGAAACCATCAACAAAACAAAAAGACATTCTACTGAATGGGAGAAGATATTTGCCAATGATACATCTGATAAGGAGTTAGTGTCTGAAATTTATTTTAAAAACTCATACAAATCAACACCAAAAAGCCCCAAACAATCCAATTACAAAATTCGCAGAAGCCCTGAAGAGACATTTCTCCAAAGAGGACATACAGATGGCCAATAGACATATGAAAACGTGCTCAGCATCACTAGTCATCAGAGAAATGCAAATTAAACCACAATGAGATATTTCCTCACTCCTGTCAGAGTGGATATCATCAATAAATCAATAAACAAGTGCTGGCAAGAATGTGGAGAAAAGGGTGCCTTTTTGTACTGTTGGTGGGATTGCAAATTGGTGTAGCCACTATGGAAAAAAGAATAAAGGTTCCTCAAAAAATTAAAAATAGAAGGGGCCGGCTGAGTGGCGTGGTGGTTAAGCGCTGGCTTGGGAAGCCAGTGGCCCCTGTTCGGTCCCACATATGAGGGCCAGTGACACTGCCCTCAAAAAAAAAAATTAAAAATAGAATGACCTTATGACCCAGTAATTCCTTTCCTGGGAATTTATCCTTGAAATCCACCACACTAATTTGAAAAAATATATGCACCCCTATGCACTGCAGCACTATTCAAAATAGCCAGGATATGGAAACAACTGAAATGCCCATCAATAGATGATTGGGTAAAAAAAAATTGTGGTACATTTATACAATGGAGTATTACTCTACCATAAAAAAGAACAAAATCTTACCATTTGCAACAACATGGATGGACCTAGAAGATATTATGCTAAGTGAAATAAGTCAGATTGAGAAAGACAAATACCATATTATCTCACTTATATGTGGAATCTAAAGAACAGAATAAATGAGCAAACGAAACAGAAACAGACTCATACATACAGAAAAAAACCTGATGGTTGCTAGAGCAGAGGTGCTGCGGGGAGGGGGGAAGTGAAGGGATTAGAAAGTACAAGTTGGTAGTCACAAAATAGTCATGGAGATGTGAAATACAATACGGGGAATATAATCAATAAGGTTGTAAAGACTATTTAGGGTGTCAGATGGGTACTGGACTTATCAAAGGAATCACTTCATAAATTATATAAATGCCTAACCACTGTGCTGTCCACCTAAAACTAATATAAAATAATATTGAATACCATCTATAATTAAATATATATTTTAAAACCCCCAAGATCTGAGTAAAAAATGGGCAGAGGATATTAATAGACATTTCTCCAATGAAGACACACACATGGCCAATAGACACATGAAAAGATACTCAATGTCACTTATCATCAGAGAAATGCACATTAATACCACAATGAGATATCATCTCACATCTGTTAGAATGGCTATCATCAATAAATCAACAAACAACAAATATTAGTGAGGATGTGGAGAAAAGGGAACCCTCATGCACTGTTGGTGGGATTGCAAATTGGTGTAGCCACTATGAAAAGCAGTATGGGGGGTCCTCAAAAAATTAAAAATAGAACTACCAAATGACCCAGCAACACCACTCCTGGGTATTTATCTGAAGAAATCCAAAACTAATTTTAAAAGATATATGCACTCCTATGTTTATTGCAACAGTATTTACAATAGCCAAGATATGGAACAACCTGTGTCTATCAATAGAGGAGTGGATAGAGAAGATGTGGTACATATGTACAGTGGAATATTATATTACTCAGCCATAAAAAAAACCACAATTTAATCTTACCATTTGTGACAATGTGGATGGACCCAGAGTGTATTATGCTAAGTGGAATAAGTCAGACAGAGAAATCAAATGCGATATGATTTCACTTACATGTGGAATCTAGAAAACAAAATAAACAGATGCACAAGTACAGAAAACAAACTGGTGGTTGCAAGATGGGAGGGGGATTAAGGGGCTGGGTGAAAAAGGTGAAGGGATTAAGAAGCACAAATTGGCAGTTACCAAATAATCATGGGGGATGTAAAGCACAGCATAAGGAATATAGTCAATATTATAATAACAATGTATGGTGCCAGGTGGATACTAGATCTGTAGGTTGGGGGAGGAAATCACTTTGTAAGTTATATAAATGTCTAAACACTATGCTTTATACCTGAAACTAATAACATTGAATATCAACTGTAATTAAAACTAAGAAAAGTTAAATAAATAAATAAGTGGTATATAATAGTGCTATCATCCCAAACTTTCTCCTGTGCCCCTTTATAGTTGATCACTTCCGCCATTCCACACCAGTGCAGCTAACGAGTTGACTTGTGAAATATAACTTTGCCTTTTCCAGAATTTCATATAAATGGACTCATACAATGTAGCTTTTTGAGTCTGGCATTTTTCACTGAGCATGTATTTGAGATTCATCCACAATGTTGCATGTATTAATATTTGGTTTCTCTTTATTGCTGAGTAGTATTCTATTCCTTGGATGTGTTACTGTTCCTTAATCCAGTCACCAGTCAAAGGACACTGGGATTATTTCCAGTGGGCCTATTATGATTAAAACTGCTATCAATATTTGTGCACATGTCTTTGGCTATATGTGTTCGTTTTTCTCTCCTAGGGGTGGAATTGCTGGCTATGTGGTAAATGTATGTGTAACTTTATGAAAAACTGCCAGATATTTTTTTCAGTGAGGCTGTGTTATTTTGCATTCCCACCAGCAACAGGTGAATATTCCAGTTGCTCTGCAGCCTCGTCAATACTTAATTTGTGAGGTTTTTAAATTTTAGCCAAAGTGGTAGGTGTGAAATGGTAGCTCATTATAACTTTAATTTGCATTTCCTTAATGACCAATGATGTTGAGCATTGTTTCAGATGCTTATTTACCATCTTTATCCTTTCTTTGGTGAAATATCTGTTTAAATCTTTTGCTCCTTTTTTGGAGAGAGGGGGTTATTATTATTGTCTTATTATTGAGTTGGAAGAATTCATTTTATATTCTAGATGTCAGCCCTGTGTCAGATATATATGTCTGGCAAATATTTTTTTTCTAGTCCTTGGTTGCTTTTTCATTCTCTTAATGGTATTTTTTGAAGAGCAGGAGTATTTAATTTTGATAAAGGCTTCAACTCACTTTTAAAACTAAAACGTGGGATTTTACAGCTTTAAATGAAAACCCATATTATTTGCCATAAATTGATATACAGTAGTCCCCACTTATCTGTGGTTTCACATTCCATGGTTTCAGTTCCCTGCAGTCAACTGCAGTTTGAACTTATTAAATTGAAAATTCCAGAAATAAACAATTCATAAGTTTTAAATTGCACCTGAGTAGCATGATGAAATCTTGTGCCATCCTGCTCCATCACTCTCAGGATATGAATCATCCCTTTATCCACCATATCCTTGCTATATACTCTACCTGCTTGTTAGTCATTTAGTAGCCATTTCACTTATCAGATTGACTGTTGCCATATTGCAGTGCTTGTGTTCAAATAACTCTTATTTTACTTAATAATAGTCCCAAAGTGCAAGTGTAGTGATGTTGGCAATTCAGAAATGCCAAAGAGAAGCAGTAAAATGCTTTCTTTAAGTGAAAATGTATGTATGTATGTGTATGCAAAAAACCACACAGGATTTAGTATTATCCATGGTTTCAGGCATCCACTGGGACTCTTGGAACATATAGCCTATGAATATGGGGGAAGCCACTCTATTAGAAATGCTTTTGGGAGAAAGTGACATAAAACCTAACTTTCAGGGGCATCGGACAATATCTTAATAAACATTTATTTATCCCACAGAACAAGAATCTGGAAGAGGCAGTCCTCCAACATCCCAGGTTCTCTCCATTTTTGTAGCACAATGACCTTTGCTCTTAATCTGTTGCCTTGCATCACCAGATAGCTGCTTGGTTCTGGGCATCACACCCAGGCTTCAGAGCAAGAAAAGCAAGGGGCAGAGAGAACAGGGTTGGGACTAGAGCAAGGCAAGAGAAGTGCTCACATTTAAGGAGGCATTTGCTTTCAGATGCTGCATGTGCTCATGCATGGCCCTGCAAGCTAATGCCTTTTTAAATCTGGCACCCTGAGCACTTCTCTTGCCTCACCCAACAGATCTGGTGCGGAACTGAAAATTCTCCCGCTTTTCTTTTATCATATGACAGAATATCTGTCCCAGAAGCACCCCCAGCAGATGTCTGCTTTATATCTCATGGTTGGAACTCAGGTCTACCTCATGGTCAATCCTGATTGCAAAAGAGGCTGAGAGAAGGCTATCCTTGCAAGTTGCAAGGCAAAGTAGAAAAAGCATACTTCTGTGTGAAAGTGAAGGTTTTCATCCTATGTGTTTAGGATGCAAACAAATTGTGTATGTCAAAAGAACATGACCTGGTTGAGGGGTAAAAAGTATAACTATTGCACTGTGTTGTACACCACCTGAAACTAATTTTTAAAAAAATGTTTATTTCACAATAAAAGAATTAAAAAGAAAAAAGAATATGACCTGGGGTTCCATTTTGAAACCATCTCGTTTTGCTTACTTATCAAACTTTCTTGGCTCCTAATAAAGTTTACAAACTTTATTGAAAGCTGTGCACATTATGAAGTTACAAAGAACACAGACTAGCCAAAACAATCTTAGAAAAGAACAACGTTGGAGGACTGTAAAACTACAGTAACCAGACTGTGTTGTACTGGTATAGAAGTAGATACATAGACAAATGGACTAGAATTGAGAGTCCAGAAATAGCTTGTGGTTAATTGATTTTTGACAAGGATGCTAAGACTACTGAACACAGAAAGAATAGTCTTTTCAAATAAGAGTGCTGAGGCAAATGAATAGCCATGTACAAAACAATGAATTTGGATTCCTACCTCACACCATATAAAAAACTGAACTCAAAATGGGTTAAAGACCTGAATGTAAGAGCTAAAACTATAAAACACTTAGAAGGCTACATAGGGGAAAATCTGCATGACCATGAATTAGGCAATGATTTCTTAGATATGACACCAAAAGCACAAGCAATCAAGGAAACACATTGATAAATTGGACTTCATTAAAGGTAAAATATTTTGGTCTCTCTCTCTCTGCCATCCACCATGTGAGGATACAATAAGAAGCCAGCAGTCTACAATGTGGATGTGTGCTCTCACCAGAATCTGACCATGCTGATACCATGATCTTGGACTTCCAGCCTCCAGAACTGAGAAAAAAAAAATTCAATTGTTGATAAAAAAGTAATATATTTTGTGCATCAAAGGATACTATCAAAAAAGTTAAAAGACAGTCCACCGAATGGAGAAAATTTTTTCAAATTATGTATCTGATAAGGATCTAGTTTTCAGAATATATAAAGAACTCTTATAATTCAACAATAAAAAGATGAATAACACAATTAAAACAGGGACAAAGGATTTGAATAGACATTTCCCTAAAGAAGTTATACAAATGGCTAATATGCACATGAATAGATACTCAACATCATTAGTTAATAGGGAAATGTAAATCAAAACCACAGGACACATGACTTCACATCCATTATGAGGGTTACAATGAGAAAAAAGGAGGGAAATAAAAAATGTTGGCAAAAATGCGGAGAAACTAAAACCCTGATACATTACTGGTGAGAATGTAAATGGTATAGCCACTATGGAAAACAGTTTGATGGTTTCTCAAAAAGTTAAACATTGAATTAGCATTTGACCCAGTAATTCCATTCCTGGGTATATATCCAAGAGCACTGAAAACATATTTTCACATAAAGACTTTATATCAGCATTATCCATGATAACCATAAAGTAGAAACAACCCAAATGTCCATCAGATAAACAAAATGTGGCATATCTATACAATGGAATATTATTTAATCATAAAAAGAATGAAGTACATGTTCATGCTACAACATGGATGAACCTTGAAAAAAACATGCTCAGTGAAAGGAGCCAATCACAAAAGGCAACATATTGTATGATTCTGTTTATATGAAATGTCCAGAATAGGCAAAGTCATAGCGACAAAAGTAGAATAGAGATGACCAGGGTATGAAGGAAGAGGGGAAATTGGGACTCCTTTTGGGGCAATATAATCCTTTTGGAATTAGACAGTGGTGATGGTTGAACAATGTGAATATATTAAGTGATATAATAAGAAACACTGAAGTGTCCATTTGTAAATGATGAATTCTATGTTATTTGAATTATATCTTAATTTAAAATAATAGTAAAAGGAAAAAAACTCACCTGTAGAGGATCCAGTCAGAAAGCTAAGGAGGGTGGCTGTTCCACCTGAGAGTGTAGCATCTTCTTTGGCAGAGGAGCCTGTGATGGTGGAGGGCTTGAAGGAAACAGAGACAGGGGCAGCTCCTAAGCCTGGAAGGGCAGAAATTTGCTACTTCTAGAATGCAGCAAAGGCCTGTTCTGTCCTCAGAAAGCTGCTGCAAAAGTATCTAGCTCAGGGCCAGCATGCCCAGCCACCAAGACAAACATCACCTGGGGAGGTTCCAAGCTACTTTTATGTAGGCTGCTTTTTTTTTTTTTTAATTTTTTGCATTAAAAAAAATTAATTTCAGGTGTACAACACAGTGCAATAGTTATACTTCTACCCCTCAAAGTGACAACACCCCAACCCCAATCCACCGCCCCACTCCCGCCGCCCCGATATCATACGATTAGACAGCATAAATAGGTAACTACAATATTGTCACAGGGATATGAAAGACAGTTTGGGGAATATAATTAATAATGTAAATATTTTGTAGGATATCAGATGGTTACATGTCTTGTTAGGGAGACCACTTCATGAATAGGGTAGAGGCTTGATCACTGCACTGTATACCTGAAGCTGATATTGTAGGATGCTTTAAACACATGTGCTTGGAGCCTCGGAGACACCTGGGGTGCTAACTTCTGGGCCTCTACCCCTAGAGACAGACAACCTGCTTACTTCCCTTCCTCTGTTTGCACAGCCTGGCTTCATTAGTAGAGAGGTGATGATCTAATTCCCTCCAAACAAGCGTTTGGGATGTAGAGCTTTCCTTCAACAATGAGCGGTGGCAGAGGGTGAGAAATCTGCTTGCATCTTCTGGGAATGGGGTGGCGGGGAAACACATATGCTTGCCAACATGGAGAGACCTGTATCCATGGCTGAGGGCTTCCTGATATCCTGGGCTGTGACATGACTGGCTGGAATTGCAGAAAAGAAAATGGTGGTTCATTTGCATTGAAGTGAACATATGAGAGTCAGACGGGTGTTGGCCCCTCAAATAGTCCCCCACCAGTTTGGAGTCAGATAGCCCTGGACTTTTGCACTTTGTAAGTTTCTTGAGCAAGGCGCTTAACTTACCACTGTGAAGGGGAGGTTGAAACAAAGCTCTATGGGCAGGATGTCTATTGAAGTGGGTCCTTTGGGGTCAATGCAAGGGAGAGAGGAAAGCAGTAGCAGGCAGAAAGAAATGCCAAGCTGAATGTGGGCACCATGATAACTTCAGTGAATCCACAGGACCCATAACTGGAGTGCTTCCCAGAGGTGTCCTGAATTGGGGAGGTGGTCCAGGCCTTGATGCACCTGCATGGGTGCTTCTTCTGGAGTGGTGGCATCTGCAGCTGGTGGTGACCATAGAGAAGGCTGAATGCCAAGCCTTTCTGCCCACAGCACTGCTGGCAGCTGAAGGAGTTTGCTCTTTGATGAAAGGAGATATGGGCAGCATGTCATGGCTCCCATCACTCTGGTCTCTAAAATCAGGTATCAAACTTGGAAGATCCTAAGGAGGAGCTAAAGGAGGCTTACATTTCTAATAAACTGTATGGGTAGGATGGCTGTGATTGGAGTGAGGAGGCAGGGACAGGCAATGAGGGAGCTCATTCTGCAGGGATACTGTTAGCAGACCTTGTGCAAAGCCTTTGCCCTTGTTCCCAGTCATCACAGAGACCCTGTCATCTGCACTAGCTGCATCTGAGATATTTTACAGATGTGTTCCTGGTCCCCATCATGGGTTTTACCTGGCACTCAAAATCTGTTAGTTGGAAAGAGGAATGGGCATTGGTCCTCAGTATGCTTCATTCTTCTCTTCAATGGCTGCATCTATCATTGTTCTGTCTTCCTTAACATTAACTTCCTTCTTGCCATATACTCTACAACAGCAGTGTGTGCCAGATCCAATATTTAGGTCTATTATCGTTTCAAAAAATTACATTGTATTTTAATTCTTTTTAAAAAATGTATTTATTTATTTACAGTTGACATTCAATGTTATTTTATATTTGCTTCAGGTGTACAGCATAGTGGTCAGATGTTTATATAATTTATGCAGTGATCTCCCCGATTAGTACTCACCTAGCACTAAACATAGTTGTTGCAACATTATTGACTATATACTCTATGCTGTACTTTACATCCCTGTGATGATTTCATAACTACAAATTTGTATTTCTTAGTTCCTTTAGCTTTTTCACCCAAGCCTCCCCTTCCCTCAGACAATCATCAGTTTATTCTCCATATTTATATCGGTTTCTGGATAAAGAGATTGTGGTACATATGAGGTCTGACAATTAAGTTCCCAAACTTGTTGCAATAATGTTGCTAACCTTATATCAGAGGGATTATTCATTATGAATTTGTACCAACTGGACAAACAGTTAACCAAGTTTACTATTTGGAAGTGCTGAAAAGGCTGCATGAAAAAGTTAGATGACCTGAACTTTTCACCAACAATTCATGTCTCCTGCATCACAACAATGCAGCAGCTCACATGGCACTGTCTGTGAGGGAGTTTTTAGACTGTAAATAAATAACTGTATTGGAACACCCTCCCTACTCACGTGATTTGGCCCCCAATGACTTCTTTCTTTACCAAAGATAAAGGAAATATTGAAAGGAAGACATTTTGATGATATTCAGGGCACCAAATGTAATACAACTACAGCTCTGATGGCCATTCCTGAAACAAGAGTTCCAGAATGGCTTTGAAGGGTGGACTAGGCACTGGCATCAGTGTACAGCTCTGCAAGGGGAGTATTTGAAATGTGACTGTAGTTGTATTCAGCAATGAGGTATGTAGCACTTTTTGTAGGATGAGTTCGCGAACTTGATTGTCAGACCATGTATATACAATGGAACATTACTCAGCCATAAAAAAGAATGAAATCTTACTATTTCTGACAACATAAATGGACCTAAAGTGTATTATGGTACGTGAAATAGGGACTGAGAAAGGCAAATATCATCTGATCTTACTTATATGTGGAATCTAAAGAACAAAATAAATAAAGAATACATTGTATATATTGTATTTTCTTAATAAATCCTGAATAAAACTATTTTGTCTTTGTAGAAATTGATAGTTCAAAATGTATTCACACAAACACTATTATATGTCCTTTCTCCATATTTTCACCTACTTTGAGGCCCAATTGAAATGTCACCTCCTCATTGAGAAAACCCCTGCACCCATCCCATGTGCTCTGTGCACCTTGGACACCATGACACTGTGCTGCACTTGCCATCAGTTCTCTTTATAATACCAGTGGCAGCAAACCAATCACAAATTAGCACAAATGACAAAGGAAGGGACAGGGCTCGGGGAAATTAAAAGTCTAGCGGGCTCCTCTCCCAAGGTTGGATCCTCAAATATATGGTGATGGAAGAACTGACTCTGAGTGGTGAACACACAATGTGACATATAGATGATGTATTACAGAATTACACATCTGAAACGTATGTAATTTTACTAACAACTGTCACCCCAATAAACTTTAATTTAAAAAAAAGACTGGATCCTGAAGTATAAACAGTAGCTCCAAGAGCCCAGCTTATCATCCTCGGGAACTGCCTGGGGGCTCTCCTCTGCATCAGCTCCCATGCTTACATCTCTATACCACTGCAGTCATGAGCAGAAAGAGAACACCATTTCCTCTCAGAAGTCCAATATGGTCTTGGCTTTTATTGGGCCATGTGGCCTGAGAATGTATGGTTCCTAGAAGAAAAGTTTTTTGTTTTTTTTAACCAAAGGTAGAATGAAAGAGGTTGGGGAAAAAACATATAGGTACTCTCAAAATAGATGTTAATGCACACATATTGTAATACAATTGAACCTCTGTTACTCAATGGCAATTTTAAAAACCACCATCTCTAGAAGCACCTAATAAGGCAAATATCAACAGACCTAAAGGGAAAAATAGACAGCAATAAAATAATAGTTGTGGACTTTAATAACTCACATGAATGGGTAGATCATCCAAACAGAAAATCAATAAGGAAACATGGGCTTTAAAGAACACATTAGGCCATATTATGTTGTATAATATTGTATGCCAACTGTAATTGAATATATAGACAGTCACGGGATGTGGATTATATGGTGGAAGGGAGTCAAAGGAATTGTAATAGATAGTATGATATGGGGGGAGGAGTGGGAGGGGAGAATTGGGGGAGGGAGGTTGTCACTTTGAGGGGTAAAAAGTATAACTATTGCACTTTGTTGTACACCTGAAGCTAATTAAAAAATATATATAAATTTAAAAAAAGCAAAACTAACCAATGCCCTTAGAATATTCACTGTCCCATTGTCCAATTTTATGCTGGAATACCTAGAGTTGAACATCATTGAGGAAAGTTTTTAATAAACACATATATCATATTAAAAAAAAAAAAGAACACATTAGGCCAGATGAAACATATATATGGTTGCTTTCATCCAAAAGCAAGCAAATGCACATTCTACTCAAATGTACGTGGAACATTCTCCAAGATAGATGTAAGGCAACAAAACAAGTCTTAACAAATTTAAGAAGATTGAAATCATACCCAACCACAATGGTATGAAATTAAAAATCAATTTACAAATTTACAAATATGTGGAGACTAAACAACACACTACTGAACAATGACTGGGTCAACAAAGAAATCAAAAGCAAAATAAAAAAATATCTTGAGACAAATACAAATGGATATTCAATATACCAAAACTTATGGAATGTAGAGAAAACAGTTCTAAGAGGGATAAATACCTACCTCAAGAATTAAGAAAAATCTTAAATAAACAACATAGCTTTATGTTTCAAGGAACTAGAAAAAAAGAAAGTAAGAAAGCCAAAGTTAGTAGAAGGTAGGAAATAACAAAGGTAAATTAAATAGAGACTAAAAAGACAATAGGAAGAAAAATCAATGATCTCAAGAGCTGGTTCCTTGAAAAGATAAAAAAAAATAGACAAATATTTAGCTAGATCAACCAAGAAAAAACAAATAGAACTAAAAAAAAAATCAGAAATGAAACAGATGTTACAACCGATACCACAGAAATACAAAAGATCATTAAAGACTACTACAAAAATTATATGCCAACAAATTGGACAACCTAGAAGAAATGAATAAATTTCTAGATGCATACAACTTTCCAAGACTGAATCATGAAAAAATAGAAGATCTGAACAAATAGATTACTAGTAAGGAGATTGAATTAATAATTTAAAAACTCCCTACAAATAAAAGTCCAGGACCAGATGGCTTCACTAGTAAATTCTACCAAACATCCAAAGAATAATTAATACAAACCATTTTCAAACTCTTCCCCAAGAAAGTTGAATAGAAGAGAATACTTCCGAACGAATTTTATGGGGCCAACATTACCCTTATACCAATACCAGACAAGGATACTGCAAGAAAAGATAATTATAGGCTAATAACCCTGGTGAACACAGATGCAAAAATCCTCTACAAAATATTATCAAACTGAATTCAACAGCACATTAAAAGGATTATATGCCATGATCAAGTGGGATTTAGTCTAAGGACACAATGAATGGTTCAACATCCCCAAATCAATGACTGTGATACACCACATTAACAAATCAAGGATAAAAATCTTATGATTATTGGTGGTGAACACACAATGTGACATATAGATGATATATGACAGAATTGTACACTTGAAACCTATGTAACTTTACTAACCATTGTCACCCCCAATAAACTTTAATTAAAAAAGAAACAAACATATTCTCAAAAAAAAAATCTTATGATTATCTCAATAAATGCAGAAAAAGCATTTTGAAAAAATTCAACATCCATTTATGATAAAAATTCTTAATAAAGTGGGTATAGAGGGAATGTACCTCAAAATGATAAAGGTGATCTACAACAAGCCCATAGATAACATCATACTCAATGGTGAAAGCTGAAAGCTTATCTTCTAAGATCAGGAACAAGACAAGGATGCCCACTCTCACACTGTTGTTCAACCTAGTATTAGAAGTCCTAGCCAGATAAATTAGTAAAGAAAAAGAAATAAAAGTCATCCATCCATATTTGAAGGAAGAAGTAAAACTATCATTATTTGCAGATGACATGATATTATATATAAATAGAAACCCTGAAGTCTCCACTGAAAAAATTGTTAGAACTAATAAATGAGTTCAGTAAAGTTGCAGGATACAAAATCAATATACAGAAATCTGTGGAACTTCTATACACTAATAACAAGCTAATGAAAAGAGAAATGAAGGAAACAATCCCATTTACAAAAGCACCAAAAAGAAAAAAAAATACCTAGGAATAATTCTAACGAATAGTGAAAGATCTGTATACAGAAAACTATAATACACTGATAATAGAAATTAAAGAAGACACAAGTAAATTGAAAGATATTCTATGCTAATGGATTGGAAGAATTACCATTGTCAAAATGTCCATAATATCCGAAGCAATCTACAGTTTCAGTACAATCCATATCAAAATTTCAATGACACTTTCCACATAAACAGAACAAACAAATTCTAAAATTTGTGCAGAACCAATAAAGATCCCAAGTAGCCAAAGCAATCTTGACAAAGAAGAACAAAACTGGAAGCATTACACTCCCTAATTTCAAGCTATACTACAAAAACTGTAGTAATTAAAACAATATGGTACTGGCACAAAAACAGATCAATGGAACAGAATAGGGAGCCCAGAAATAAACCCACACATATATGATTAATTAATTTATGACAAAGATGACAAGTACATACTCTAGGGAAAAGACAACCTCTTCAATAAATGATGTTGAGAAAATGGGACAGCCACATGCCAAAGAATGAAACTGGACCACTATCTTACACTACATACAAAATTAACTCAAAATGGATTAAAGACTTAAGTGTAAAACCTGAAACCATAAATTCATTAAAAAAAAACTGGTAGGAGGCTCTTTGACATCAGTTTTGGAGGTCAGCCTTTTGGATTTGACATCAAAAGCAAAGGCAACAAAAGTGAAAATAAACAAATGGACTACATCAAACTAAAAAGCTTCTGCAGAGCAAAGAAAACTATCAACAAAATAAAAAGGGAACCTATTGAATGGGAGAAAATATTTGCAAATCATGTATCTATAATAAGAGGTGAAGTCCAAAATATATAAAGAACTCATACGACTTAATGGCAAAACCACAAATAATCTGATTTTTTAAATTGGCAGAGGATCCTAAAATACATTTTTCTAAAGAAGACATGTAGATGGTCAACATGTACATGAAAAGGTACTCAATGTCACTAATCATCAAGGAAATGCATATTAAAACCACAATGAGATATTACCTCACACCCTTTAGAATAGCTATTATCAAAAAGATAAGAAATATCAAGTGTTGATTAGGTTGTGGAGAAAAGGGAACCCTTGTACACTGTTAGTGGGAATGTAATTGGTACAGTCACTGTGGAAAAGAGTATAGAGTTTTCTCAAAAATTAAAAATAGAGCTACCATATGATCCAGCAATTCCACTTCTGGGTATTTATCTAAGAAAAATGAAAACATGAATTCAAAAATATATACGTGTATGCATCCCCCTGTTCATTGCAGCATTATATACAAGAGCCAAGTTATGGAATGAATAGATAAAGAAGAAGTGACATATCACACACAAGAAATAGAATATTATTCAGCCATGAAAGAAGAAAATCTTGCCATTTGCAACAACATGGGTGACCTTGCTAATGAAATAAGTCAGACAGAGAAAGACAAATACCATAATACAGTATAATCTCACTTAAATGTGGAATCTAAAGAACAAAATAAATCAACAAACAAAACAGAAACAGACTCATAGATACAGAGGAAAAAATGGAGGTTGCCAGATAGGAAGAGTATTGGGGGGCTGAGTAAAAAAGGTGATAGGATTAATACAAATTGGTAGTTACAAAATAGCCATGAGCATGTAAAATATAGCATAGGCAATATAGTCAATAATATTGTAATAACTATGTGCAGTGCCAGTTGGGTTCTAGACTTATTGGGGGGATCACTTCATAAATTATATAAACGTCTAACCATTATGCTGTACACATGAAACTAGACTATCAACTGTAATTGAAAAGAAAACAAGCTCATAGATGCAAAGAACAGATTGATGGTAACGTAGGTTGCGGGGGGGGCGCAAAATAGGTGAAGGGGATCAAAAGATATAAACTTTCAGTTGTAAATAAGTTCTGAGGGTATGATATACAGCATGGCAACTATAGCTAGTAATACTACTATATTTCATATTTGAAAGTTGCTAAGAGAGCAAATCTTAAAAATTCTCATTACAAGAAAAAAATTCTGTATAACTATGCATGTTGATGGATGTTAACTAGACTTTTTGTGTTGATACAGTAGTTCCCCCTTATCTACAGGGGATACCTTTCAAGTCTCCCAGTAGATGCCTGAAACCAGGGATAGTACTGAACCCTATATATACTATGTCTTTTCTTTCTATGCATACATGAGGTATGATTTTAAAAAAATACAATGAATGTTTAATAAAAAAAAAAATTATAGTAAAAGACACGTTGGCAATAATCCCCCTCAAAATACTCCCCCTCACTTCGAATACACTTATCCTGTCATTCTTGCCACTTTCTGAAGCAGTTCTGGAAGTCTTCTTTCATGAGTGTCTTTAGTTGCACTGTCATGGCTACCTCTATGCCCTGAATCAATTCAAAACATTTACCTTTCATAGTCATTTTGACTTTGGGGAAGAACCAGAAGTCTCATGGTGCCATATCCAGTGAATAATGTAGATGAGGACACATTGTAATGTTTTTATTTGACACAAATTGCTGTACCAGAAGCGCTGTGTGACACAGAGTGTTGTCATGATGGAGGATGAAACTGTTTGCCCATTTCATGTTAATGGGTTGTTTGTAATCCATGATTTATGGCACACTGTAAAACACACCTTCTTTCAATCATAGCTCACACTCAACTGACTGCACAGGACAAATTGAAACTTGTCACACACTGTTACTAAGGTTCAATGCACCACAACAGCAAACTAATGGCTCTCATGAAAGAAGACTCCCAAAACTGCTTCAGAAAGTGGCAAGAATGATGGGTTGATATGAGATTTCATTGTGCTACTCAGAACAGCTTGTAATTTAAAACGTAGGAATTGTTTATTTCTAGAATTTTCCATTTAATATTTTTGGACCTCAGTGTTTGAAGTGGGGGGGGGATTTTGAAGGGAATTAATGGCGATGTGTCTTTTACTGTAAAAAAAATATATATATTTTTTAAGCATTCAAAGGTGTTTGATCACACTTCATGCCTATGATAAAGTTTAATTTATAAATTAGGCACAGTAAGATACTAACAACAATAACTTATAATTAAATAATAAAATAACTAAAAATAAACAACTAAGAATAAAAGTTATACGAATGTGGTCTCTCTCTGTCAGCAAACTAGCACAAATTTCTTTTTCCTTCTTCACATTTTCATCAATAGGAGATTTGTTCTTACTGTAGATCTTGGCAACCTCAACATATAACATTTTTTCTTTCCTTATTAAGTTGAAAACTTTCACTTTTTCACTTAAAGGAAACACTTTCAGGCTCCTCTTTGGCATATCCAAATTTCTACCATCACTACTTTTGCATTTGGGGGTAATTATTAAGTAAAATAAAGGTTGCTTGAACATAAGCACTAAGTTAACCACCACAGTTGATGTGAAAACCGACAGCTACTAAGTGACTAACAGGCAGATAGACTATACAGCTTGGATAGTCTGGACAAAGGGATGATTCATGTCTGGGCAGGATGGATGAAGACAGCATGAGATTTCATCATGCTACTCAGAACTGCTTGCAATTGAAAACATGAATTGTTTATTTCTGGAATTTTCCATTTAATATTTTTGGATCTCAGTTGACGTTGGGTAACTGAAACTATGGAAAGCAAAACCATGGATAATCAGGGACTAGTGTATATATAAATATCATATCATTATGTTGTACACTTGAAGCTAATATAATGTTTGTCAATTATAATTCCATAAAGAAAAGAAGACTCCATCTCCAGAAAGCCTTCTTGTCTCCCTCTCTCACTCTCCAAGGCCACTCAGCACTCAACAGCTCTTTATATGGCCATTAACTGGACTGTCCACCCATGCCAAAATAATGGTGTACAGGAGGCCTGAGGGCCCAACTGTCTGATGGCGTCTGATCCCTCTCCTTGTCTCCAGCCGGAAGCACAGCCAAGAACAGAGAAAGAGCTGTGTGCAGCTTCCAAGTGTGAACTGGACTGTCAGACTCATGCAGTGGTAACTGTGATGCAGACATGGGGCTTAGGTTGAGGGGAAAATCCTGGAGCTAGGCTGGACACAGCCTATGCAGCATCATAGGGGCAGCCACACTGCTGTAAGCCACATTGCTGAACACTGGAGCAGGAGGCACAGCTGGGGAGCATGTTGGGGAAGGAACAGGACAAGCAGTGTTCTGGGATTGCCACTTCCACACCCCCTGAACACTCTCTACTTCCAACCATATCCTGTTTCTTCCTGTAGCTTCTGTTTGCTTATTTGCCTTTCACAACCTGGGGCATCTCTGAAATTTCTCTTTGGAGGAGCTTAGTGGTGGCTAAAGGTGAGGTGGTGGGGCTTAGGGGACTTGCCTCTTTTATTAACTTATATGTTTACTTGAGGAGACTGTTGGGGGATGTTAGATATTATGAGAAAGAGCTAAAGCACTCAAAAACCTTGGCACCACCAAGGCAAACTTCCAGAAAGAGTTTCCACATTCACTGTACAATTTCATTTATCACTCCTCAATTCATTTCAGCCTGGATTATACAACACTCCTGCAACTGCTTTATCTAGTGCCATTTTTATCAGCTATTAAACCCTCATATATCATGGGTCTATTTCTGGATTCTTTATCCTCTTCCATTGATATATCTGTTTATATTGTGAACATTTTTGTCAAGTTCAATTGACTTTTTTGTCAAAAAAATTCAATTAGAATTTTTATTTAAAGAGGATTGATGTCTTTACAACTTTAAGCCTTCCTAATTAATAAAAAGTTATGACTCTATAATTATCCTATCTTATTTTATGTCTTTTAATCAAGCTTTTTGGTTTTCTTCTTGTAAGTCTTTCACATTTCTTAATTTTTTAGGCATTTCATATTCTCAGTTGCTATTAAGAGTTATTTTCTTTATTATATTTTTAGCTATTTATGTTTTATATAAAAGGGTATTGATTTTGATATGTTAATTTTATAACTAACAACCCTAGTGAATATACTTACTATTCTAATATTTTTGTATCTTCAGCTAATGATATCATACTACCATTCTCAATGATAAATTTTTCTTTCCTTTCCAATCTGTATGCAACTTATTTTGTTCACTTATTTAATTGCACTAATTCCTCAGAAGAATAGTAACTAAGTTACTGTTTGCTCTAAGAGAATATGAGCTTGAACCAGTCCTTAGTATTGAACTTTTTTAAAAAAATTTATTAGTTTCAGGTGTACAAAACAATGCAATAGTTATCCTTTTCATCCCTCACAAAATGACAACCCTCTTCACCCAATCCACTGCCCCTTGCCCCGATATCATACATATCTATTACAATTTCATTGACTCCCCTCCCCACACTGTACTCCACATGTCATGACTATGTATATATATTAAATTATAGGTGACACATATTATTATTCAATGGCAGTTTCAGACATACAGTGCAGTGGTCAGACCTCTATGCCTTCCATGAAGTAGTCACCCTAACAAGACATGAGTCCATCTGGACCCCTAAAAAATATTTACAATATTATTGCTTATATTCCCCCAACTGTCTTTCCTATTGTAGTTACTAATTTATGTTGCCTCATCCCTGCCCCTTCTCCATTATCCCCACCCCTCTCCCATCTAGCAATCATCAGTTTTTCCTGTGTCTCTGAGACTATTTCTGTTTACATTGCTCATTTATTCGATTCTTTAGATACCAGATATAGGTGAGATCATATGGTACTTGTCTTTCTCTGACTGACTTATTTCACTTAGCATAATATTCTCTAGGTCCATCCATATCATTACAAATGGTACAATTTCATTCTTCTTTATAGCTGGTTTATATAAAAATACTCCATTGCGTAAATGTACCACAGTTTTTTAATCCAGTTGTCTACCAATGGGCATTTCGGTTGTTTCCAAGTCATGGCTATTGTAAATAGCACTACAATGAACATAAGGGTGCATATATTTTTTTGACTTAATGTCTTGGGTTTCTCTGGATAGATACCTAAGAGTGCAATTGCTGGGTCATAAGGTAGTTCCATTTCCAGATTTTTGAGATACCTCTATACTGATTTCCATAGTCGCTGCACCAATCTGCAATCCCACCAACAATACACCAGGTTTCCCTTTTCCCTACAACATCGCCAGCACTTGTTGGTTGTTTATTGATGGTAGCCATTCTGACCGGAATGAGGTGGTATCTCATTGTGGTTTTTATTTGCATTTCTCTAATGATTAGTGAGACTGAGCATTTTTTCATATGTCTGTTGGCCACGTACTGTATGTCCTCTTTAGAGAAATGTCTCTTCATATGCTCTGCCCATTTTTTAATTGGGTTGTTTGTTTTTTTGTTGTTAATTGCATGAGTGTTTTATAAATTTTGGATATTAACCCCTTATCAGATATATTGTTGACAAATATCTTCTCCTATTCAGTAGGCTTCCTTTTTGTTTAATTGATGGTTTCCTTTGCTATGAAAAAACTTTTAAGTTTGATGTAATCCCATATATTCTTTTTTCTTTTACTTCCCTTGCTCATGGGGATGTATCAGTAAAAATATTGCTCAGGGTAATGTCTGCAAATTTACTCCCTATATTTTTTTCTAGGAATTTTATGGTTTCAGGTCTTACATTTTAAGACTTTAATCCATTTTGAATTTGTTCTTGTATGTGGTGTAAGGATGTGGTCCATTTTCATTTTTTTTTGCACGTGTCAGTCCAATTTTCCCAGCACCATTTATCAAATAGAGTATCTTTACACCAAAATTGCTTCCGTTGTCATAGATTAACTGACTGTATATGAATGGATTTATTTCTGAGCTCTCTATTCTGTTCCCTTGATCTATGTGCATGTTTTTGTGCCAGTACCATACTGTTTTGATTACTGTAGCCTTGTAGTATGATTTGATGTTGGGTAGCGTGATACCCCGACTTTGTTCTTATTTCTCAGGATTGTCGTGGCTATTTGTCATCTTTTGTGGTTTCATATAAATTTTAGGATTATATTTTCTATTTCTGTGAGAAATGTTCTTGGTAGTTTGATAGGAATTGCATTGAATCTATACATTGCTTTAGTCAGTTTGGACATTTAACTATATTAATTCTTTCCATCCATGAGCATAGTAGGTGTTTCCATTTATTTGTATCCTCTTTAATTTCTCTCTTCAGTGTCATAAGTTTCTGAGTACAGGTCTTTTACTTCTTTGGTTAAATTTATTCCTAAGTATTTTACAGTTCTTGAAGCAAATGTAAATGGGACTATTTTCTTAATTTCTCCTTCTGATAGTTTCTTATTGGTATATATAAATGCAACTGATTTCTGAATATTGATTTTGTATCCAGCTACCTTACTGAATTCATTTATCAATTTCAATAGTTTTTTGATGGAGTCTTTGGGGTTCTCTATGTATAGTATCATGTTATCTGCATACAATGAGAATTTTACTTCCTCCTTACCAATTTGGATGCCTTTTATTTCTTTTTCTTGTCTGATTGCTGTGGCTAGGACTTCCAGAACTATGTTGAATAAAAGAGGAGAAAGTGGACAGCCTTGTCTTGATCCTAACCTTAAGGGAAATGGTTTTAGCTTTCCCCATTGAGTATGTTAGCTGTGGGTTTATCATATATGGCCTTTATTATGTAGAGGTATGATCCCTCCCTCCCACTTGCCTAAGAATTTTTATCATGAATTGCTGCTGGATTTTGTCAAATGCTTTTTCTGCATCTGTTGATATGACCATATGATTTTTATTTTTTTTTCTTGATGTGGTGTATCACACTAATTGATTTGTGGATATTGAACCAACCTTGCATACTAAGGATGAACCCCACTTGATCATGATGTATGATCTTCTTAATATATTGTTGAACTCTGTTTGCTAATATTTTGTTGAGGATTTTTGCATCTATGTTCATCAGGGATATCGGCCTGTAGTTTTCCTTTTTTGAACTGTCTGTCTGGTTTTGGAATCAGGGCAATATTGGCCACATAAAAAGAGTTTGGAAGCCATCCTTCCTTCTGGATTTTTTGGAATAGTTTGAGAAGAATAGGTAATAATTCTTTTTGAATGTTTGGTAGAATTCACTTATGAAACCATCTGGTCCAGGGCTTTTGTTTGTTGGGAGCTTGTTGTTTACTGTTTCAATATCCTTGATGGTAATCAGTCTATTCAGATTTTCCCTTTCTTCTTGAGTTAACTTTGGAAGGTTGTATGCTTCTAGAAAATTATCCATTTCTTCCAGATTGTCATATTTGTTGGCATATAGTTGCTCATAGTAATTTCTTTAAATTTTTTGTATTTCTGTGGTGTCTGTTGTCATTTTACCTCTTTCATTCCTGATTTTACTAATTTGAGTTCTCTCTCTCTCTCTCTCTCTCTCTCTCTCTCTCTCTCTCTCTCTCTCTTTTTTTGTCCGATGAGTCTGGCTAGAGGTTTGTCAATTTTGTTTATCTTCTCAAAAAACCAACTGTTGGTTTTATTGATCTTTTGTATTGTTTTTCTGGTCTCTATTTGATTTATTTCCACTCTGGTCTTTATTATCTCCTTCCTTGTACTCTCTTTGGGCTTATTTTGCTGTTCTTTTTCCAGTTCCCTGTGATGTGAGGATAACCTGTTGATTTGAGATTTTTCTTATGTCTTTAGGTAGGCCTGCACTGCTATGAACTTCCCTCTTAGGCCTGCTTTCGCTGCATCCCAAAGATTTTGGATTGTGGTGTTTTCATTTTCCGTTGTCATGAGGTATCTTTTGATTTCTTCCTTGATCTCATTTTTGACCCACTCGCTATTTACTAACCTCTTATTCAGTCTCCGTGTATTTCTGTGTTATCCAGTTTTTTTCTTGTAGTTGATTTTTAATTTCATAGCATTGTGGTCAGAGAAGATTCTTGATATGATTTCAATTTTCTTAAATATATTGAGACTTGTTTTGTGGCCTAACATGTGGTCTATCTTTGAAAATGTTCCATGTGCACTTGAGAAGAATGTATGTTCTGTAGTTTTGGGGTGAAATGCACTGAAAATATCAGTCAAATCCAGCTGGTCTAATGTGTCATTTAAGTCCGCTGTTTCCACACTAATGTTCAGTATGGAGGTTCTGTCCATTGGTGACAGTGAGGTGTTGAAGTCCCCTACTATGATAGCGTTACTATTGATCTCTGTATTTTCGTCTGTCAATATCTGTTTCATATATTTCAGAGCTCCTATGTTAGGTGTGTATGTCCTCTTGTTGGATCGATCCATTTATTATTACATATTATATTATTATATTATAATAAGAAACGGATCAATCCCTTCTTTGTCCTTTATTATATTCTTCCATTTAAAGTTTATTTTATGTGATATAAGTAGTGCTACTTCAGCCTTTTTCTCAGTTTCATTTACGTGAAATATTTTACCCCATCCCTTTACTTTCACCCCATCCCTTTACTTTCAGACTGAATGTCTTTTGGTCTGAGGTGAGTCTCTTGTATACAACGTATGCAAGGGTGTTGCTTTCTTATCCATTCAGCCACCTTATCTCTTGATTGGATCATTTCATGTGATTATTGATAGGTGTATAGTTATTGCCATTTTCTTATTTGTATTTCTGGTCTTCATTAGTTAGATTGTTTTTTCTTTCTTTTACCTAGAGCAGCCCTTTTAACATTTCCTGCAATGCTGGCTTGGTGGTAAGGAATTCCTTCAGTTTATTCTTTTCTGGGAAGCTCCTTATCTCTCCTTCAATTTTAATGATACCCTTGCTGGATAAAGCACTCTAGGTTGTAGGCCTTTATTTTTCATCACTTTGAAAACCTCCTGCCACTTTCTCCTGTCCTGCAAAGTTTCTGTAGAAAAGTCCGCTGGTATTCTTATGGGGGTGTCCTTGTAAGTAACTTGCTGCCTGTCCCTTGCTGCTTTTAGGATTCTGTCTTTGTCTTTAACCCTTGCCATTTTCACTATGATGTGTCTTGATGTGGGCCTGTTTGGGACCATCTTGATTGGGACTCTAATCCTTCCTTGGCTTGTACGTCAATTTCCTTTGCCAGGTTAGGGAAGTTTTCAGTCATTATTACTTCAAATATCTTCTCGATCCCTTGCTCCCTCTCTTCTCCTTCTGGTATTCTATGATGTGCCTGTCGTTGCACTTGATGTTATCCCGCAGCTCTCTTAAACTGTTTTCAATTTTTTTTTATTCTTTTTTTTTTTTTTTTGAGGGCAGTGTCACTGACCCTTATATGTGGGACCCGAACCGGGGCCCCTGGCTTCCCAAGCCAGCGTTTAAACACCGCCCCACTCGGCTGACCCTGTTTTTTTATTCTTTTTCCTTTTTGTTGTTAGCTTGGGTGATCTCTGCTATCTTATCTTCTAAGTCACTGATTTCATCCTCTGCTTCATCTAATGTACTGGTAATTCCATCGAGTTTATTATTTAATTTGGTAATTGTATTGTTTAATTCTAACTGGTTGTTTTTCATGATTTCTCTAGCTTTCTTTATATTCTCATTAATTTCCTTGAACATTCTAATAATCAGTGTTCTGAACTCTGTCTCCGATAGGTTGTTTACCTCTATTTCCTCTAGTTCCACTGATTCAGGAGGTTTCTTCTGTTCTTTTATTTGGGATGTGTTTCTTTGTTTCCCCATTCTGACTTACTCTTTGTGCTTGTTTCGATGTAATAGGTAGATCCTCTAAGTGTCTCAGTCTTTTCTGGGTGGACTTATGTGGTATGTGTCTTTTATATTTGAATTGCTCAGTCTCCCTATTCTCCTGTGCATGTGTACCAGAGGTATCCCTTGTGTTGTATGTCTTCTCCTGTTGAAGTTGAGCTTTGATTGCTCTTGACTTGTCAGTAGGTGGGATTGACTCCCAGCCTGACTAGCTGTGCAGATTAGCTGTGTCCACAGTTTATGAGCTGTTGTGTGAAGGTTAATCCCTCTGATGAGGCTTGGCCCCTATGGGCTCTTGTGCCTGTAGCGATTTCTATTGGGTGTGACTCTTGTAGGTCAAACCTGGTAATGCTCTGGTTTGGTCTAAAGTTGGTCTCTGGGTGTGATGTTTCTTTTGCCTCTTTGGCTGGCTCTGCTGCAGGGCTGTTTTAGAGCAAAACAGATCAACAAACACAACCACACCAGCCACGGAAAGAAACCAGATACGCTCACATGTAAAAAACAACCAACAACCAATGCTCAACATGCACAGAACTATCAAACATACAAAGAAAGAAAGAAAGAAAGAAAGAAAGAAAGAAAGAAAGAAAGAAAGAAAGAAAGAAAGAAAGAAAGAGAATTGCAGAAAAATGGAAAGAAGGAGGAAAAGTAGAGCAGTGAAAAGAAAGAAGAAAAGGGGGAGAGAGAGAGAGGGGTGGGGAGAAAAAAAAGACGAAAGGAAGAAGAGAATATATATATATATATATATATATATATATATATATATATATATATAGAGAGAGAGAGAGAGAGAGAGAGAGAGAGAGAGAGAGAGAGAGAGATAGAAAAAACAAAAACAACCAAAACAAGCAAACAAAATAAACCCTAGAACACCCCAAAAAACAAAAACATGCCAAAAAGAAACCAGTGCCAGACTTGGCTATAGTCCACCAAGCTATTCCCATGTTGTCCTCTGCTATATAAAAACTCCTCTGAGTCTTGTGGAAGCAGAGTCCGCCCCCTGACACCTAGAGTGACCCTGGCATTGCAGTCTAGATGAGTGAGGCTATGAGGTGTGAGGTAGTTTTTACAAAGACAGTGCCATTTCTGCTCTCACCTGCCCAGAGGCACACTGAGCACTGCGCAGCCAAAAGGCTTGATGTGTCTTTGGGCACTCTTTCCACTGGAGGCTGTGGGGGGGTTTGAGATTTCTGAGCTGCTAAAAGATCTCTGCGGGGGTCCTGCGAGTAACCCAGCAGCTCAAGTTGCCCTGTCTTCTCAGTCAAGAAGGAAAGGTGGGGGCAGGGTAGGCAGATCTACACTCTGCAGCCTCTTCCCTGGCACCTCTGTAATCTGACACTACTCCTCCATGCAGGGATCAGCTTGAATCTCCAGAATGAAGGGGACCAGGGTTTCTGAGGGAGGGTGGGGATGGGTTCTTATCTATGTAGTTGTTTCTTGTTTTCTGTCCGAGAAAAAGAAAAAAGAAAAAAAAAGTCCCGCCACCGTTTTGAGCTGAGGCTTCTGCCTCAGACGCTCCAGCCACACTCCTGCTGCACTCCTGGTGGGACCACAGGGGCAGAGGGACTGAGCTCCCATGCCGCTGCCACACTCTCCAATCTGCCTCCTGGGGTCCCGCATCTCTGCAGCTGCAGTGTAGCCCATGCCTCTGTGCCCACAGGTCTCCCCTCTCTCTTCCCCCACTCGCCTAGCTCGAGGCTTGTGCCTGAAACTCTGCAAACCATCTTGCTCTTGCTGCACTCTTGGCGGCGAGATTGCAAGGGTAGGGGGCCAGCAGTGGGAACACTCTCTGATCTGTCTCCTGGGGTTCCCCGGTCTCTGCCTGAACTTCTTTCTTCTTTCTCCTGAGGAGCAATCCAGAATGCTTTCTTAGCAGTGAGGTAGATGGATTTTTGGCAAGCTGTTTTCTGCACTTTTCCCCTCTCCTTCTAGCCATGGTTTTGGTTTATTGCTTGAGACACCTAATTCCAGATGTGCACTGTTTGATTTGGTAGCTATTAGCCACACATAGCTACATAAGTTTAAATTAAAATTAATTGCAGTACAAATTAAAATTTAGTTCCTCATTTCAGTTAACCACATTTAAGGGCTTACTAACCACATGTGGATCGTGGCTCCTGTGCTGGACAGAACAGACATAAGACATATCTATCCTGGCAGAATGTTCTCCTGGAAAGCACTGCTGAAGACATTTATTTCCAATCCCCAAACAACACCCTCCTACCTTGAGGAGTACTCATAAGGCCTATAGTGTTTCCGTGTTATTTATTTGGACTGGGGGTAGAGTGATTCTTAAAGTCCTTAAATATACATTCCATGTTTATCCCCCAGAATTGCTCTCACCTTCAACTACCAAACTAGAAAATGTTACTGATTTGTTTCTTTGTTTATTTTTCAGCATTCATTATTTCAGCATCTCCCCAGATCTACTCTTCTCTCCTAGGATGAAGGTAGTGCAGCCACAACAGCATTTGCTGTTTCATGTGTTCCTTTAGAAGCTTTGCACTGCCCCATCAAGTGGTAGTGAGGCAGGATAAGTAGCCTAGGAAAATGACTAACCCCTCCAGGATACAACCTGAAGTGCCTCACTGGTTACACAGTAAGATGTGACTGTATCCAGCATCTGTAGCTGGAGAAAAACCAGAACCAGTTTTATCCAGCAAGGCTTATCTCTACAACTCAGACGTGACCTTTAGCTAATTATAATATAATTTACATTCCGGTTAGTATGATTCCCATCACGCACCTGACACCATGACAGTTTCAGAGGAACGAAATAAGAAAAAGCAGGAAACTGAGGATCTCATCTACTAGAAGGAAACTGATGAGCCATGTCAATAGAATGTCACCAATTCTCACCGGAGGAATCAATACCCCTGGTCAAGACTTTCTCAGCATGACTCAATCTGTGAGTTCACCTGTACTTCCCTCTCAAGTGTGTATTTTCTTTTCAATAAACTCCCTGTGCTTTCCTGAATCTGTGTTGTCTTGGAGAAAAGAAACTGGTCATCGCTGATCCAGGTTGAGCCCTTTTTGGACGTCCCCATGAGCCTTCGGAGACAGTAGGTTCTAACCTCCCTCCTCTAGTGACTCACTTGGAGCCAGTAGAATGTCACAAAAGTGATGTTTCATGGCTGGAGGAGCACTTACCCTGGAGTCCCAGCCACTGTCAGCACTTAGATTGCCCCAAGTCAGACATATTGGGAGGAAGCCCAAGCTAGTCCACCTTGGGAGACTACATGGGGAGGCCCTAAGGCTACACAAATAGAGATGCCCAGCTAGCCCCTGCTGAAACAGCAGCAAAGGCCCCCAACCAGAACCTCTTGGTCAAACATCTCCCGAATTCTTGACCCACAAAAGTGTGAGAGATAACAAGAATTGTTGTTTTAAGCCACTAAATTTGGAGAACTGAAGCAAAAGGAAGATGGAGGTGGGTGGTATGTGTGTGTGGTGTGTGTGTGTATTGCAACTGTTCTGCCTCAAGAGAGCATTTTTGGATGTTGTGGTGCAATACTGGGCTCCCTTCCTTATTGTCCCATTCCTCTTAACATGACTTTGATCCTGTTTTTGGTAGAAGAGCTGTGGCACTTTTATGTGAAGGAGCATTTGGCTCCTCTCTGCACCTGGCATTCAGTGCCTACTATCACGGTGGAAGCAGTGATTGGCACTACCTTCACCATCTAGGAACCAAGGTGCAGTCCAAGTAGATTTTTTCTGACCCCCCAAATCTCAACTCATCTCACTAATTCTCAGCTATTAGAATTCATACGTGTTCTCCATTCCTTTTATGATTCCAAGAAGAAAATCCCTTAGCTTTTTTGCCAAAACCATTTAAATTAGTATCAAAATCACATTTGATTTGAATTTAGCTGCCAAGGCTCTAAGTTTTGTTCAGGCTAATATCTCTTCTCTGCAGCTTCCTTTGAAGCACAGTTAATGTTTGCATCTTAGTCCCTCCCTCTCAACCATATAAGGGACACCTCAGAAAGGGCAGAGGGAGAAAGCAGCCTCACATCTCTGATTAGTCCCTCAGTTTTTTTGTGTCTCAGTACTGGTGCCCTGACTGGAATTCTGGCAGTTGTGGGTGTTGAGGTAGGAGAGGAAAGCCATCCTCATAGTTTTTAGAAAAGGCTAGGAAGACAGCAGAGAAGCCAGGATCAGAAAGAGGTCAGACATGGAAATGTAAATTGGTGCAGCCACTATGGAAAACAGTACAGAGGTTCCTCATAAAATTAAAAATAAAACTACCATATGATCCAACAGTCCCACTTCTGGATATTTATTTAAGAAAACAACAACATTATTTCAAAAAGATATCAGCACCCCCATGCAGCATTATTTACATCAGCCAGACAAGATTGGAAACACTCTAAGTGTCAATTAACAAAAGAATGGATAAAGAAGAGGTGGGATATATATAATGAAATATTCAGACATAAAAGAAGGAAATCCTGCCATTTGTTACAACATGGGTGGAACTTAAGGGCATTATGCTAAATGAAATAAGAAAGAGAAAAACAAATACTGCATGTTCGCACTTATTTGTGGAATTAGAAAAAAAACTGAACTCATAGAAACAAATAACAGGTTGGTGTTGCCAGAAGTAAGGGGTAGAGGGTGGGGGAAGTGGGTGAGGCATTAAAAAAAAAAATCTGCAGACCGAGACCAAGTGTGTACCAAGGAGAAGGTGGGTGAGGTTAGCAAGAAGGCAGGCACAAAACCTGGGGACATGGACAACTTTTCTGTCCAATCATCTACTGACAACTGATTGGTTGCTCAATCACCTGTGTTCATTCATGCTCATTTATTGATCACCTATGGTGTGCAATGCTCTTTTCTAAGTGCTGGAAGATGATAGACAAAACTCCCATTCTGGTGGAACTTATAGTCTGGTGAGTCAGTAAATAAAACTGACATATAGAAATGGAAGTGCTGGGGTATGGGGGGGCAGGGGGCATTGCAGTTTTAAATAAGGTGGATGGGGTGGGCTTCATCACAAATGTGATACCTGATGATGCAGAACAGGTGAGGGAGCCTTGTGGGTATCTAGTGAGAACATGCATGCAAGATGAAGAGAAAGAACGGTATGTGCAAAGGTCCTGAGATGGGGCATGCCCGGCTTCTTAAAGAAATAGCAAGGAGGCCAGTGAAGGAGGCAGAGAAGTAGCAGCTGGGGAGGCCAGAGTGGTCAGGGCCAGGCTTGGGGGTTTATGGGGAATGAGATGGGGGTGAGGGTGGGCAGGAGAGGAGCATGAAGGGAAAGGGTGTTCCAGTTCAGGGCTCCTGTGTTCTCTCCACTTCTGATAAGGCCTCCTCCAGTGTTTGCTGGAGAGAGCTCTGGGGAATCTGTGTTTTCAGTCTCGACTGATCTGTGCTCCTTACTGACCAGTCAGTCATCTGGCAAATGAACCAACTGTGACTGGGGGGGGGGGGGGCCTCCTGAGGACTAGCTCTCTTTTATACCCAAAATCTGGGCAAAGAAAGCCCCTTATGGGCATTGTCATGGGAATCCTAACAGAAGGGAACTTCACACAGGGTAGGTGCCAAGCTGCTACAGTCTGATGTATACAACTGGACAGTCATGCCACAACTGCAGCCCTAGGTGATTAGCAGAAGACCATGGGGGACAGAGACAGAGACAGAGATACACAGACAGAGAGACAGAGATAAAAGAGAGCAAAATTGAGGGACCTATAGGGATGGCTTGTGTTTCCTGCAGAGTGCTGGCTAAAATGCCTGCCTTCCCCGACACCTAGGCTTGGCCACACTCCCTCCTTTGAGTCTGTCTACTTTTTCCAAACTGGCTGGCAGAACAAAGCGTAGGAAGGAGTTCTCCATGGCATTCCATAGACAAGGGCAACCCCAGGGTCTTTTGGTCATGTGGATCAGAGTGGGAAGACCCCACACACTCTTCAGCCTGGTAGGGGGACAGGCCATATGCAGTAGGTTTGCCTTCACAGTTACAATATCCTCTTGGCCTTTAGATGGTCCACTGAGGCCAGTTCCTCACAAAGACCTCTCCCAGTCTTTCCTGCTGCTGGGAGGCTGAACAAGCACAGGAGGGCTGACATCCTCCAAGGCCATGGGCATGGTGAGGACCAGGGGTGTAGGTAAAGAGAGATGGGCACCCCCTGTTATGGGGAGGAGGCCACTGCCTGTGGCCTGTGCCCAGAGATGAGCGGGACAGACTTACACTCCATAGATGGACTGTTGGGGACCTCGTCTGGGTAGGATTAGCTGCTCAGGAGAGAGGTGTCACCTGCTCTAAGGCCCCACACACACCATTAGAAGCCCCCTGAAATTCAGTGTGAGTGAGGAGCAGGGACCTGACCCCTGAAAAATGGGATTTCTTTTGTTAGGCATTTTCTCCCATCATGAGAGCCATGCACTGGCAGGGAGAAAGGAGAAAGCACAGCTCTGGGATTGGCCAGACCAAGGTTCTTTTCCCAAACCTGCCACTGACTCATTGTGCCAACTTTAGCATCTCTCTGGCCCTCAGGTTCCTCAGCTCCAAGATGGAAACAATGGTGTCCTGCCCCAGGGTTCTCCTTCCCTCACAGCACATAATACAAGCTCAAAACACAGCCTGACTTGAGCAGACATCACACTTGTCTCTCCCCTTCCATTACTTGACCTTTATTTCATGTTCTCTGTTTGGTCTAACCAGACTGTAGTATGATCTATTTATTTTTAAATGTTCCATGTCATTTTATTTAAGATGCTTTGCCTAAAACTAGCATTATCTTTAGATTTTCTTAACCCTTATCTTTTAATGAGGGGTTTGACCTATTTAAGTGGTCACAACTACCTGGTCTTACTTCTCCTGTTGTTTTATGCTTTCTAGTTTCATTTGTTTGCTTTCTATCTTTTCGCCATTTTAACTTCACTTACTTTGATTTTCCCTGAATATTTAATTTTGTTGGTTTGTCTTTATTTTTAAACGGATATGTATTGTAAAAATGAACATCAAGAATAAATTGATTGGGCCAGTCGAGTGGTGCTTTGATTAAGAGCTGGTTTGGGATGCCAGCAGCCCCGGTTCAGATCCCACATATGAGGGCCAATGACACTGCCCTCTACAGCTAACAACAGCTCTACCTGGAGCTGGGCTGTGCGAGCCCTGGTGATGGTATAGACTGCAGCCCCTGCTGCAGTGGGCTGCCATAGGCTACAGTGAGTGGCCGGCAGCCAGCGTGAGTGGCTGGCAGCCAGCGTGAGCTGCCAATAGCCTCAGTGAGTGACATCCAGAGGCTGGCGACCGATCTGCCTCATCCGGGAAGAGTGCAATGATGATACCAACATGGGCCAGTGAAGCGATGTCCTCTGCAACTAGACTGAAGGTCACAAAGACAGCAACTTGTCTGTTCCCCTTCCCCGGTTCCCCAACACTGTTCCCCTCCCCAATTCCCCAATAAAATCTTTAAAAAAAAAAAGAATAAATTGATAACTATTGATTCCCCCTATGTAGAAAGAAATTAGCCTATTTCCCTATTTCACCTTTTTCCTCCTCAGTCTTTATAGGTATAATCTAGGATGTTAGATCCAGTTTTCGTTTTTAATTTTCTCATTTATTTTATCATTATGCATCTTCCCTTTTCAAGAATAATTGTTCCTACTTAGATTTCCTTTCTTTTCTAACTCACTTTCCCATTCCTGAATCTTGATGAAGTAGAATATTTTTCCTACTGAGTATCAGGAAGGTTGTCACTTGTGAATTCATATATGTCTGGGATGATCTTTCTGTTGCTTTCACACACATAAACAATGATTTGGCTGGACATTGACTTATTTTTTAAAATTTACTTTTAGTTGTTTAAATCTAAGTTGTAAGTGTACATATTTAAAGAGTCACAGATCGTTTTTACCAGATTTGCCATGAAAAATAGCAGTCCTTCTTCCATGTCTCCTTATTTCCTACTTGTCAGAGGAAAACAATTTCAACTTTTTTCACTGATCCTTTGGAATTTATCTTTTTACCTCCATACAACATGCTGATACCGTTATTTTTGATTTCATGTTCTGTTCCAGGAAATGTGTGTTAATATTCCACTATGGAAAATGAGGGTTTACCGTCTTGTATACAGGCTGGTCCCTCCCTCTCCCCAGCACGCATTGTTCTTATAATGTGGGTCAGATCCATATTTATACAGAATTTTTTGGTGCTAAACCATTCTATGTTTATTTTCCTTTCCTGCACAACATTTCTATTCCCTGGCATTAGTAATTGTCTTTGCTTAATTTTCTATAATCTATTATATTAATTTTCTATTTACTTGTGTCAGATTCATGTCCAAATGATTTCCACTTTAGCCATTTTTTTCTCTGTATCTTCAAACCATCAACTATTTTACCATGCATCCCTAAAATGTTTTCTCAGAACTGTGAGTGTCCACTGTGGCCCCTGCCCTCGTCTCCTCATGGTCAACACTTCCTTCACTCCTTGATTATGCCTCAGTTTTCAAAGCATTAAATGTTTGAATATATTTTTACTCTTCCCTCTTTCTTACTTGACCAGATATAAAATACAAGTTCGGAAATGTTGAAGACATTGCTCCTTGGCTTCCATCTCCTAAGACTGCTTTGGGAAGTCAGTACTAACGCAAAACTTGGAATTTGTATAATTTTTATATTTGTTTTATTCTTTCTCTGGAAGCTTTTTTGGGCTTTCTCTTTGTCTTCAGGTCTTTGAAGTTTCACACCGTGTCTTGATGAAGGTCCACATCCCTCTCAATTGTTGGATCTTCTGACCTAAAACCCCTAAACCCTCTAATCTGTAACATTTCTGTGGATTTTTTCCCTGTGGTAATTGCTTCCCTCCTGTTTTCTGTTCTCTCTTTCTTAACTCCAGTTATTCAAATATTAGGTTTCCTGAATTAGTCCTGTAACTTTCTGATCCTTTTATTCCTTTTTCTCTTTCTTTTCTCTACTTTATGGCTTTCCTGAACTGTATCCCCCAAAGTCTTCTTTTAACAGTTTCATTTTTACTATCACATTTTTAATTTCCAAGAGCTCTTTCTTCCTATGTTCATTTTGTTTAATAATACACTGGTCTTGTTTTATTGTCAGAATATCATCTCTTATCCCTCGGAGTACATTAATGATAATCATTTTGAAGTTTTCTTGTTTCCTTATAAGTTGCTTTTATTCATTTATTTATTTGTTCTGACCTCTGCCTCTCATAACAAAGTTTTCCTCAGATGTCTGCTGATCCTTGATTGTTTACATTTAAAAGCAGGGCACTAATATATTGATGAGAATTTCTGTGTATGTGTGCATGTATGTGTGCATATATATATATATATATATATATATAATCTCCATGTGAATGTGTGTGCTTGTGTGTGTGTTTGTGTGTGTGTGTGTGTGTGTGGTGTGAACAGGGGAGGTGTGACTATTGCTTGTGGGCTTCATTGTAAGATAATCTGCCTGGTGCATTTCCTGGGGAAGTCTTCAAGCTCTTTCTTCCTGGTCTGGTTAGATCCCACAGAGTATCTCAGGTTTCTGCCTGGTGCCAGAATGTGGGGCATTGACAGGGGAGAGGGCTGGAGATCTTGGCATTCAGTGTGTTAAGTTCACTGATTTCCTTTGTTCCTTCTGACCTTAACTGTGCCTGCTGTTCACCAGTTCAGAGACTGATATTATAGTTTCTAGAGAATTATTGGGTTGTCGGAAAAGTCATGATGCATGTTTGCAACACATGGCACTAGTTCATTTTTGGAAGTACTAGAGTCATTTGCATCTATGTTATTGCTATGTCATTTGACAGCTGACAGTTCTAGCTTCATTCAAAAAAAAATTGAGTGATTTGGTTGAGTTTTGGAGACTTTACAACAAGTTAAAGATGGAAGACCAAACTGTGCATTTTTGCCATATTTGCCTGTTTTACTTCCATAAAGGGAAGAATGCAAGTCAAGCTTGTGAAAAGTTGCATAAGTTTATGGTGACAATGCTCTACAAGAATGTCAGTGCAAATGATGGTTCACGAAATTCTGTGCTGGTGATTTTGATCTCAATAACACTCATCAGTCAGGAAGGCCCACCGAGGTTGATGATCATGAAATAAAGGCATTGATCGAGTCAAACCCACGTTACACTATGTGAGAGATTGCAGAAACATTGAACATCCATCACTCAAGCATTCACGACCACCTGAAGAAGCTGGGATACATAAGCAAGCTTGATATTTGGGTTCCCCATGAACTCAAAGCAGTTCATTTGATGGCATGTGTAAACATCTGCAATATGCTCATTAAATGTGATGGACACAACCCTTTTTTGAAGCAACTGATAACTGGTGATGAGAAGTGGATTGTTTACAACAACGTGATGTGCAAACAGTCTTGGTCCCAGCGTGATGATTTGCCTCAAATGACATTGAAAGCAGACACTCATCAGAGGAAGGTTATGCTCTCAGAGTGGTGGGATTTTAAAGGTGTCGTGTTTTTCGAGCTCCTACCAAGGAATAAAACAATCAATTTGAATGTGTATTGTCAGCAATTGGACAGTTTGAATGAATCCATCATCCAGAAACTTCCAGAACTTGTTAATTGTAAAGGAGTTATATTCCATCGTGACAATATGAGACCTCACACAAATTTGATCACCTGTCAAAAATTATTGGAGCTTGGATGGGATGTGTTGCCACAGCCACCATACTCGCTTGACCTTTCGCCGTCAGACTTCCACTTGTCTTGCTCTCTTCAAAACTCCTTGCATGGTAATATGTTCAATTCAGATGAGGCTGTAAATTCAGCACCTTGTTCAGTTTTTCACAAATAAAGACAGATTCTTCTATGAATGAAGAATTATGAAGCTCACTGAAAGATGGCAAATGGTTATCAAACAAAATGGGCAATATATCATTGATTGATCTTTGTTCTTTATATAAATAAATGACCTTTGAAAAACATAGACAAAATATGTCATCACTTTTCCAACAACCCAATAGCTTTCAGTTTTCTGCTAGGATGAGCTTGTACAGTCTTGTGGTGGGGACATGAGATCTAACTAGTTATGAAAAAGCTTTCAACCAATTTCCCTTTCTATTGTTTCAGTGTTTTCAACTCCTGAGACTTTCAGGTGTTGTATATCAGGCTTCTCACAACCAGCAGGCTTAGGAGTCAGAATTCTTTGGTCAGCTAATTAAGTTATCATACCCTCCCCACTACTTGCCTCTAACACTGGTTGCTGGTTTCTCCTGTTCTTTTTGTCTTTATGAGTTTATACCCCATCATGACCTTTTAAAATCCTTTCACTGCAATTTTAGTGAGAATTTAGGATGGAGCCAAAGTTAATCTTCAATCAGCTAACCAGGAGTCAGCATTGAAGTCTCAGTCACCCAATAGGTATCATCACTCTTTCCTGGTGATATCCCACGCCACCCCGACTGTTGGTAGCCCTCTTTTCAGTGTAGATACTAGATAGCCTATAAAGCTGATAAAATTTCCTTTTTCATGTTAACTACTAAAAGTTCTGAGACAAATGTATGCCCTAAATATTCGTGGTAGCAAGTATACAGGTGATCTTATTTGCAGTTTCAGATCTTGCATTTGGTTCCACCCTTTCTGCATTCTGATTGTTCATCTTTTTTGGTAACACCTTCCAATAATGCTTTTACAGTGTCTATTGCATATACATTAGATAGTTCATTTTGCAACCACCAAACTAATACGTGACTCATGCAAGGATCATTAAAGAATGGGATAAACCATCTGGTAAAAGTTTGTCAGGGAGCTGGATAGTCACAGAATTTTGAAGTATCACCCTTCAGATTACTAGTTAATTTTTTTTTTAATTCTTTTATTGTGAAATAAACATTTAAAAAAAAAATTAGTTCCAGGTGTAAAACACAGTGCAATAGTTATACTTTTTTACCCCTCAAGTGACAACCCCACTCCCCCAATTCGCCACCCCACTCCTTCCCCCCATATCATACATATCTATTACATTTACTTTGACTCCCTTCCACAGTATAATCCACATCCTGTGACTATCTATATATTCAATTACAGTTGGAACACAATATTATAAAACATCAGTTTCAGGTATACAGTGCAGTGATCAAGCCTCTACTCTATCCATTAAGTGGTCTCCCTAACAAGACATGTGACCATCTGACACCCCACAAAATATTGACAACATTATTATATTCCCTAAACTGTCTTTCATATCCCTGTGGCAATATTGTAGTTACCTATTTATGCTGTCTAATCCCTTCCCCTTCTCTCTCATCCCCATCCCCTTCCCAACTAGCAACCATCAGTTTTTCCTCTATATCTACGAGACTGTTTCTGTTTACTTTGCTCGTTCATTCAGTTTTTCAGATTCCACATATAAATGAGATCATATGGTATTTGTCTTTTCTCCGACTGACTTATTTCACTTAACATAATAGTTTCTAAGTCCATCCATATAGTTGCAAATGGTACGATTTCATTCTTCTTTATAGCAGAGTAATACTCCATTGTATAAATGCACCACAGTTTCTTAATCCAGTCATCTCCCGATGAGCATTTCGGTTGTTTCCAAGTCTTGGCTATTGTAAATAGTGCTGCAGTAAACATAAGGGTGCATATATTTTTTCGAATTAGTCTCTTGGATTCTTCTGGGTAGATACCCAAGAGTGAAATTGCTTGGTCATACGGCAGTTCCATTTCCAGTTTTTTGAGATACCCCCATTCTGATTTCCATAATGGCTGCACCAATCTGCAGTCCACCAGCAGTGCACCAGGGTTCCCTTTTCTTCACAACCTCGATAGCACTTGTTGTTTGTTGATTCATTGATGATCGCCCTTCTGAGCTGAGTGAGGTGGTATCTCATTGTGGTTTTTATTTGCATTTCTCTAATGATGAGTGAGGTTGAACATTTTTTCATATGCCTGTTGGCCATCTGTATGTCTTCTTTAGAGAAATGCCTCTTCATATCCTCTGTTCATTTTTTAATTGGGTTGTTTTGTGTTTTTTTTTTTTTTTGGTGTTGAGTTGCATGAATGTTTTTATAAATTTTGGATATTAACCCCTTATCAGATATATCGTTGGCAAATATCTTCTCCCATTCAGTAGGCTGCCTTTTTGTTTTATTGATGATTTCCTCTGCTGTGAAAAAACTTTTAAGTTTGATGTAATCCCATATGTTCATTTTTTCTTTTATTTCCCTTGCCCGAGAGGATATATCAGCAAAAATATTACTGAGAGTAATGTCTGCAAATTTACTCCCTATGTTTTCTTCCAGAAGTTTTATGGTTTCAGGTCTTACATTTAAGTCTTTAATCCATTTTGAGTTTGTTCTCATATATGGTGTAAGTAGGTGGTCCATTTTCATTTTTCGGCATGTGTCAGTCCAATTTTCCCAGCACCATTTATTAAATAGACTCTCTTTACTCCAGTGTAAATTCTTGCTTTCATTGTCATAGATTAAATGACAGTATATGCATGGGTTTATTCCAGGGCTCTCTATTCTGTTCCATTGGTCTATGTGTCTGTTTTAATGCCAGTACCATACTGTTTTGATTACTGTAGCCTTGTAGTATGTTTTGATGTCAGGTAGCGTGATGCCTCCCACTTTGTTCTTATTTCTCAAGATTGCCATGGCTATTTGGGGTCTTTTGTGGTTCCATATAAATTTTAGGATTCTATGTTCTATTTCTGAGAAAAATGTCCTTGGTAGTTTGATTGGAATTGCATTGAATCTATGTATTGCCTTAGGTAGTATTGACATTTTAACTATATTAATTCTTCCTATCCATGAGCATGGTATGTATTTCCATTTATTTGTATCTTCTTTGATTTCTCTCTTCAGTGTCTCATAATTTTCTGAGTACAGTTCTTTTACTTCTTTAGTTAAATTGATTCCTAGATATTTTATTGTTTTTGAAGCAATTGTGAAGGGATTGATTTCCTGATTTCTTCTTCTGATAGTTTATTATTGGTGTATAGAAATGCAACTGATTTCTGAATATTAATTTTGTATCCTGCTACCTTACCAAATTTTTTTATTGGTTCTAGCAGTTTTTTGGTGGAGTCTTTGGGATTCTCTATGTATAGTATCATGTGATCTGTATATAATGACAATTTTACTTCCTCTTTTTCAATTTGGATGCCTTTTATTTCATTTTCTTGTCTGATTGCTGTGGCAAGAACTTCCAGAACTATGTTAAATAGAAGTGGTGAAAGTGGGCAGCCTTGTCTAAAACCTGTGTACTTTTATGATGCCAGTTTGTCACTTCTCCTTTTTCATTTCTGATTTTATTTATTTATTTATATTTTATTTAACTATTTTTTTCTTGATTAGTTTGGTTAATGATTTATCAATTGTTTATTCTTTCAAAAAACAACCTCTTTGTTTCATTGATATTTGTACTTTTTTTTTCTTGAGGGCAGTGTTACTGGCCCTCACATATGGGACCTGAACCGGGGCCGCTGATGTCCCAATCCAGCTCCTAACCACTGTGCCAGTCGGCCGGCCCGATATTTGTATTATTTAGACTCTATTTCATTTATTTCTTCTCTGACCTTTATTATTTCCTTCCTTCTACACATTTTGGGCTTAGTTTGCTCTTCTTTTCTAGTTACTTTAGGTGTTAGGTTAGATTGCTTATTTGAGATTTTTCTTGTTTCTTGAGGTAGGCCTGTATTGCTCTAGATTTGTCTGTGTCCCATATATTTTGGTTCATTTTGTTTTCATTTTCATTTATCTCATTATCTTTTGATTTCTCCTTTGATCTCATTGTTAATTCATTCATTATTTAGTAACATGTTATTTAGCCTCTTTGTGTTGTGCTTTTCAGTATTGATTTCAATCTTCTTATATTTACTGAGATTTATTTTGTGGTTTAACATATGGTCTATCTTGGAAACTATTCCATGTGCACTTGAAAAGAATTTATACTCTTTCATTTTGGGGTAATATGCTCTAAAAATATCAATTAAACCCATGTGGTATAATGTGTCATTTAAGGATGCTGTTTTCTTGTTGATTTTTCTATGTGAAAAATTTTGCCATTGATGTCAATGGGGTGTTAAAGTCCCTTATTTTGATTGTGTTACTGTCAAGCTCTCCCTTTATGTCCATCATAATATTATATATGTCTATATATTGTGCATAAATGTTTATAAGGGTTATATTTTCTAATTGGGTCAATCCTTTTATTATTATGAAATGTCCTTCTTTATACTATTATGAAATGTCCTTATTATAGCCTTTGTTTTAAAGTCTATATTGTTTGCTTTAAGTATTGCTATTCCAGTTATTGTTTTGTTTCCATTTGATAAAAGATATGATGTATATCTTTTTCCATCCCTTTACTTTCAATCTTTTGATCTGAAACAGGTCTCTTGTAGACAGCATATGTATGGGTCTTGATTTCTTATCTATTCAGCTACCCTATGTCTTTTTTGTTTTTAAAGATTTTATTGGGGAATTGGGGGAGGGAACAGCATTGGGGAATCAGGAAAGGGGAACAGACAAGTTGCTGTCCTTTTGTTCTTCAGTCTAGTTGTGGAGGACGTTGCTTCACTGGCCCATGTTGGTACTGTGATTATTGCACTCTTCCTGGCAATTGGATGGCTGCTCATGGCAGCTCATTTCAGCTCCCAGCTGCTCACACTGGCTGCTGGCCACTTACAGTAGCTTAAAGCAGCCCACTGCAGCCCCACTGCAGCCTATGCCATTGCTGGCGACTCACGGCAGCCCAGCTTCAGGTTGAACTGTTGTTCACCATCTCGGCTGTAGAGGGGGCAGTGTCACCGGCTCATGTGGGATCCAAACTCGGGGCCCTGCTGCTCAGAGCTGGTGCTCCCAAGCCAACTCTTAACTAATGAGCCACTCTGCCAGCCCTACCCTATGTCGGAGCATTTAATCCATTTACATTTAAAGTGATTATTGATAGAAACATATTTATTGCCATTTTATTATTTAACTCATGTTCTTCCTCCCTCCCCACTTCTTCTTAAAGAAGTTCTTTTAACATTTCTTATAATAGTGGTTAAGTGGTGACGAACTCCTTTAGCTTTTTCTTGTCTGGGAAGTTTTTTAACTGTCCTTTGATTCTAAATGATAACTTTGCTGGGTAGAGTAATCTTGTTTGTAATTCCTTGTTTTCATTATTTTGAATATTTTGTGCCACTCCCTTCTGACCTGCAAAGTTTCTGTTGAGAGATCAGCTGACTGTCTTATGGGAGCTACCTTGTAGGTAACTAACTTCTTTTGTTTTGCTGCTTTTAACATTCTTTCTTGGTCCTTAACTTTGCCATTGTAATTATGGTGTGCTTTGGTGTGGGCCTTTTTGGATTCATCTTGTTTGGTATTCTATATTCTTCCTGGTCTTGGTTAGGGAAGTTTTTAGTCATTATTTCTTCAAATAAGTTCTCAATATCTTGCTCTCACTCTTTTTCTTCTGTTACCCCTTTGATTGGAATGTTGTTGTGTTTAATGTTGTCCCAGAGGTCCTGTAACCTATCCTCATTTTTATACACTTCTTGTCTCTTTTTCTTGTTCTATTTGGGTGTTTTCTGCTACCTTATTTTCAAATTATTGATTTGATCTTCTGCTTCATCTAATCTGTTATAGACTCGTTCTATGTATTATTCATTTCAGTTATTGTATTTTTCATTTCTGCTGGGGTTTTTTATAGTCTATATATCCTTTTTTATGCTTACTATCTCTTTGTTGAAGTTCTCACTAAGTTCTTTGAGCATCTTTATAACCCGTGTTTTGAACTCTATATCTGGTAGATTGCTTATCTCCAAAACTCTTTTTCTGGAGTTTTCTCTTGTTTTCTTCTTCTTCTTCTTCTTCTTCTTCTTCTTCTTCTTCTTCTTCTTCTTCTTCTTCTTCTTCTTCTTCTTCTTTAGCGGGGTAGTGGGGGGGACAATGTTTCTTTGTCTCTTCATTTTAGCTGCCTCCCTGTGTATGTTTCCATATATTAGTTAGACCTGCTACACCTCCCAATCTTGACACAGTGTCCTTATGTAATAGGTGTCCTGTGGGGCCTGGTTGTACTATCAGTTTTAGCACTTGAGCTAGGTGCAGTAGGTGTGTCCCTGGTGTGGGTCATGGGTGACTTCCTGTTGTAGTTGATCCTTGATAGCTGTTGGCACATTAGTGGATGGGATTGACCCTCAGGCTGACTGTCTGTGAGGGTTGGTGATGAGCATATGAGCTGTTGTGAGGGGGCTGATTCCACACATCAGAATTTGCCCCAGCTGTGCCTGGTTCTTGCTGAGGCCCTTTGGGTGTGGGGCTAGTTGAATGGTGTTCTGTTGTGATCTGAAGCTTGCCACCCAGTATGTTGGTTCTGTGGACTCTTGAGACAGGCTCCTGTGCAGGTCAAGGTGAGCCATTGCCTGTGACCAGCCTGAGAGTAGCTGACAGGAGCTACAAAGTGGTCTGTGGTTGGTCATCACTTGTGCTTATCCTGGAGATGCATGATGCAAATTGAGGGTGGCTGTCACCAGTACTGGGCCTGAGACCACTCAGCAAAAGACCAAGGACATTCCAAAGCCTGCCACCACCTTCTCACTGACCATAAGGCTCAGAAGCTGGAAGAGCATTAGGTGGTATTTGAGATAGGTGAGATGGAATCCTAGGGAATCAGCAGGGTATTGTGAGAGGTATTTGCCAGCCTAATGTAGACTCAAATTTACCACTAGTGTTGAGCCTGGGGCCACTCAGGCAAAGGCACAGAGCACATCAAGGCCAGCCACCATCTGCCTGGGGCCTGCAGACTCCTAATAGTTGTCCAAGAAAGACTGCAGCAAGGCTGTCAGGCTGTCTGTTTGAAAGAGTCTTTAGCGAGTTGGGTGGTACAGTGTCTCTGGGAGTCACCAAAGAGAAGCAGGTCGAGTTCACCAAGCCAATGCAGATTCAGATTTGGCTGTGTTAGGAGAGGGCTCAAAACAGGAAAAACAGTGCCCATCTACTGGCTATGAGGAAGAAGGCTCAATAGAGGGATAATGGCATCCATCTCTCCAGCCCTTGCCCTGAAACCATACAACTCTGTCATTTCCTGTATGCCTCTGTACCTCCTGAGCCACTGTCCCTTCTGTAGAGCCCACGGTTAGTGCCTGGGAGCAAGAGAGTTTGTGCGGGGACTCTTTAAGAGGATTCCTGGGCTTACAGCATCCCTCTGTCTCATCCAGACAGAATCACGCCTGATTTTCACAGACAGGTGTGAGTCTCCTAGTCCCGGCACTGTTGATCCAGGCTGGGGAATCCAATGTGAGACTAGGAACCTCAATCCTCAGGAGGTACTTCTGCAGCTGACATATCCTTTCCAATACTCAACTGCCACACATGGGTGTAGGGCCAGCCAGTTTTGCATCTCCACCCTTCCTACCAATCTTGATGTGTCTTCTTCTGTATATCTTTAGTTATAGGACTTCTGTTTAGTCTTCTTCACATGGTTCTCTAAGTTGATTTTTCTATACTTTAATGTAGTCTTGGGAGTAAGCACAGCACTTACCTATTCCACCATCTTTACTGGACCCCTGTATAATACATATATTTAGAAATTTACTTACATATGTCATTGAGACATGAGCAAGCATAATTCACATGGTGTGATGATGAAAATGTATGCTTTTGCTGTGCCTTCTCTGATCATTTTTAGGTGGTTTAAATATGTCCTGTGATTCCTTTAAATCATGTTTAAGCAAAATTGTTGAGGCCTAGGTAATAATGAAATGCATTTGCCCACCCAAGGAACCCCTCTGAGGGATGATGACCTGTGGTAGGAGGGGCAGCACAGTCCCCCTTAGGGTTACATTTCTCTCTTTCCCCCATTTACGGTGGAGGAGATGTAGGGTGACGGGTGCTCTTTTTGTAAGGTGGCATTGACACACTGTCTTGGCTGGCCAGTGTTGAATGGTGCATCTTTCCCCATAGAGGCTTTTATGGGTTCTTTTCAGGCTCTCTCTCCCTTGGTTCATTCTCCCTCAGGAGGAACCTTGTCTCTCCTGTTGGGTAGGATTTAAAGCAGCTTCCTCTCTCCCATGTGGCATGCATCTGGTTCACAAGAAACATTCATTCATTCCTGCTTCCTCTTTTTTTCCAGGGTGGCCACCATGCAGTGAGAGGCAGGTGTGCATGGAGATAATGAGGCCAAAGTGGTAAAACCATCATTTGCATGGGCCCTGCTGAGAATAGGGAGGGGCCCAGCAAGGTGGGTTTTTTTTTTTTTTTTTTTTTTTTTTAGTTTCAGGTGTACAACACAATGCAATAGTTATACTCTTTACCACCCAAAGTGACAACTGCCCTCCCCCAGTGCGCCCCCCCATACCCACCCATATCATACATATCTATTACAATTCCTTTGACTCCCTTCCACAGTATACTCCACATCTCGTGACTATCTATATATTCAGTTACAGTTGGCATACAATATTATACAACATCAGCTTCAGGTGTACAGTGCAGTGATCTAGCCTCTACTCCATCCAAAATTTTTACAACAATATATTCACCAAACGGTGTTTCATACCTCTGTAGCAATATTGTAGTTGTCTATTAATGCTCTCTAATCCTTTCCCCTCCCCTATTATCCCCACCTCCTCCCAACTAGCAACACTCAGTTTTTCCTCTATATCTATGAGTCTGTTTACTTTGATTGTTCATTCAGTTTTTCAGATGCCACATATAAGTGCGATCATATGGTACTTGTCTTTCTCCGACTGACTTATTTCGTTTAACATAATAGTCTCTTCACAACATTATAAATTACATTCCCAGAACTGCCCCCCATATCCCTGCGGCAACATTGTAGTCACCTACCTATGCTGTCCAAAACCTTCCCCCTCTCCCTCATCCCCACTCCCTCCCAGCCAGCAACCATCAGTTTTTCCTTCATATCTGCTTGATATGACTTCAATCTTCTTAAATTTACTGAGACTTGTTTTGTGGCCTAACGTGGTCTATCTTGGAAAATGTCCCATGTGTACTTGAGAAGAATGTATATTCTGTTTTTTCAGGGTGAAATGCTCTAAAAATATCAACGAAGTCCAGCTGGTCTAAAGTGTCATTTAAGTCCCCTCTTTCTGTGTTGATTTTCTGTCTAAAGGGTCTGTCCATTGGTGACAATGGGGTGTTGAAGACCCCTACTATGATAGTGTTACTGTTGATCTCTGTCTTTATGTCTGCCAAAATCTGTTATATGTAATTAGGAGTTCCTATGTTGGGTGCATAGATGTTTATTAGGATTATAGTGCCCTTCTTTGTCTTTTATTGTAGTCATTTTAAAGTCTATTATGTCCAAAATAAGTATTAATACTCCGGCTTTTTTTTCTCATTTCCATTTGTAAAAAATATCTTATTCCATCTGTAAACAGCATATACATGTGTCTTATTTTCTGATTCACTCTGCTACTCTCTGTCTTTTGATTGGAGCATTTAGCCCATTCACATTTAAAATGATTATTGATAGGTGCATATATATTGCCATTTTGTTATTTGTATTTCTGGTCTTCCTGGGTTAGCTTGTTTATCCCTTTCTTTTGTTTAAAAAAGCCCTTTTAACATTTCTTGCAATGCTGGCTTGGTGGTAATGAATTCCTTAAGCTTATTCTTTTCTGAGAAGCTCTTTATTTCTCCTTCAATTTTAAGTGATAGCCGTGCTGGGTAGAGCAATCGTGGTGGTAGGTTTTTATTTTGTGTCACTTTGAATATCTCCTGCCACTCCCTTCTGGCCTGCAGAGTTTCTGTAGACAAGTCAGCTGTTAGTCTAACAGGAGTTCCTTTGTATGTAACCTGCTGTCTTTCTCTTCCTGCCTCTAGGATTCTGTTTCTGTCTTTAACCTTTGCCATTTTAACTATGATATGTCTTGGTGTGGACCTTTTAGGATTCAGCTTGTTTGGAACCCTCTGCACTTCCTGGGCATGTATGTTGATTTCCTTCACCAGGGTAGGGAAGTTTTCAGTCATTATTTTTTCAAATACATTTCGACCCCTTGCTTCTTCTCTTCTTCTGGTATCCCTATGATTCGAAGGTGGTTGCGTTTCACCTTGTCCCATAGGGCTCTTAAACTATTTTCATTGTTTTTTATTCTTTGGTCTTTTTGCTGTGCCAACTGGGTGAGTTCTGCTATTTTATCTTCCAAATCGCTGATCCGCTCCTCTGCTTCCTCTACTCTACTGGTGATTCCTTCGACTGTGTTCTTTATTTCAGTTATTGTATTATTTAGTTCTAACTGGTTGTTTTTTATGATTTCTCTATCCTTCCTTATGTCCTCACTAAGTTTGCTAAACATTCTTATCATCAGTGTTCTAAACTCTATCTCTGAAAGGTTGGATCCCTCTATTTCATTTGGTTCCATTTCTAGAGGTTTCTTCTGATCTTTTACTTGGGACTTGTTTCTTTGTTTCCCCATTCTGGCTGTCGTTCTGGGATTGCTTTGATGTGTTTGATAGATTACCAGGAGAGCCCTGGCTGGATCACGCAGGCACACAGCTCACAGCCCAACACTCCCAGGAAAACTCCTAGTCTCAGCCTGTCCCAATCAGCTGCTCGCAGATCATGCTGAGCAGTCCAACAACCAATCACCAGCCTGGCAACTCTGCATGCGCAGTTCGGATAGCAGGGACCAGAGGTGGCTTGCGCACTCCCGCGTCTCAGTGAGCAGCCTGATGGAGCTGGAGCACACCCACCAGGCATTTCGCTGGCAACGCGGCACAAGCCGTGCGGAGGGTAGGGATCTGAGGTGGTTTGTGCACTCCTGGGTCTCAGTGAGCAGTCTGTTGGAGCTGGAGGGCACCTGCCCAGTGTTTCCCTGGCAACGCAGTATAAGCTGGGCGGAGGGTGGGGATCCAAGGCCGCATGTTCGCACATGCACACATGCACTTCTGCCCCAATTCCACCAGATCAGTGAGGTCCCAGACCTGACCCTTTGTGGGAGGGCCCAACCTTGACAAAATGGAGCCCTCCTTACACCACACACGGGCAGGCTCCGCACTAGGGGAATAATAATCCAATAACCTCCAGCCTTTGCACCAAAGGTGCTCAGTTCAGTCCATCCCCGCAGGCTCACACAACCACTCCCTCCACCAGGTACCAGGTAAGTGCTCACCGGCGAGCAAGCCCGTGCGCCAGCCCCACTGATTCTCTAGCCACTCTTAGGCTCACCGAGCTGAGCAAAGAGAGTCCTCACTAATTTACTGCCAGCTGTCTTGGAAGTCCTCTTCCCGGCAAAGGAACTCTGGGCTGGTGAGCTTGGTGTGTGGCCGGAGGGTCTCTCCCCCAACCAGAGAAGCCTCCTCACAGCTGGGGCTTCCCTCACGGGACTCGCCCTCTCTCATCTCCACCCATCCTACCAGACCGGACGTGGCCTTCTCTTTAAGTTCTTCGTTTAGTGGTTCTGTTCATCTAGCGTTCTGGGGACCTCCAGGGTTGAATGCTGTATAATTTGTTTGTAATTTTGGTGTGATCCTGGGAGGGAGTTAGCACAGCATCTGTCTATTCTGCCATTTTACCAGAAGTCTCTGTTTTTGTTTTTTTATTGAGGGCAGTGTCATTGGCCCTCATATGTGGGACCCGAACCGGGGCTGCTGGCGTCCCAAGCCAGCTCTTAACCACTGCGCTACTCGGCTGGCCCAGCAAGGTATTTTATGCAAATCTGATTCCATCTTCCTTAAAGAGAGTCTCCCAAATTGTGCAAGTTTCAGGCTCCCCAGCACCCAGGTTGCCCTTGCTCTCAGTGTGGCCCTTTTTCTCTCTGCCCTTGGGCCCATATCTATACTTCTTGCCTTCACACTTCTCAGATATGTATCACAGACCAGTCCTCATGTCCCCTCAGCTCAGAGACATGTGTCAACCTCTCCTGAAAGTTCTCCTCGAAGCCCCATTCACTAAATAAGAGGGAAGAGCAAACTCATTCCCTATCAAGCCCCTTGGTTACCTCCCAGCACTTGAGCCACTCTCTCCCCAATGTCCCTCTTCAGAAATCTGTCTCCACTCTCAATCCATTAAACTTGACTGTGACTCTAGTTTTGGATCATCTTCTTTGGGAATTTTGCCTCTGGCCTCATATCACTTTCAGGGAGTAGCATACATTGGATTTGGACACCTCTGTTAAAATTTCCAATTTACGATCCAGTTGCACTTAAATTTATTTTAAATTGAAACATTGCATCAGTGATTGCTTGGGTTAAATATATTTAATTTGAATATATCTGAAAATAAATACACTTGAATATTACAATGGAAAATGAAACTATTAGAATTTAAAATGCTTGTCCCTATACCACTGAAAATCATTGTTTGTGTCACCCATGGTGATAGCACCAACCTTTGGGAATAACTGGGCTAGCAGAACACCGAGGTAAGCCTTTGTTTAAAAGTATACCCCAGGGCATCACTTGGTTGGTTAAGACAGAGACAGCTCCCTTGCTCAGCATAATTAATCAAGAAGATTGCTGAGACCAGGAAAGAGTAAAGGGGAGCACCCAGAATGGAGAGAAGCTGAGATAAGTGAGAGGTGGGTGGGAGAGAAAGAAGGCTGAGCCGGGACAGGCATGTCCAATTTTTAGTGTTAACCTACTTGCTGTTGTGCTGTACCCTTTCCCCTTCATTTCTTGTCACCTAGGCTTCAGGATAGGGGGGCCTAGATCCTAACTCAATCCAGGGTCCTCAGGATCTGTCCAGACTGTCTGGTTAGGACGAGGCATACAAATCATTGGAACAACATAACAGAGTCCTTACCTTTTCTCCTAGTTCCTCTAATGGGAGAAAGGCATACTTTTATGTGTCAGTTAGCTATTGCTTTATAACAAATCACACTATAACCTAGTGGCTTGAAACAACAAACATTGTTTCTTATGAGTATGGGTTGACTGGGCAATTCTGCTGATCTTGGGTAAGCTTACTCATGCATATGGGTCCAGGGAGGATCAGGTGGGTAGCTCTGTTGACCTAGCAGGGTCTATCACATGTTGGAAAGTTGGCTGTATGCAGGCCGGTATAGGATGCCTAGGACCACTCTTTTGGGTCCTCCAGCAGATTAGACTGAGCTTGTTCACATAGGAGGTGCTATGTTCAAAAGATCTAGCAGAAGTTGTAACGTTTCTTGAGACCTAAGCTCAGAACTGATACAATGTCACTTCCAAACCCATTCTATTGTCCAAAGCAAGTCACATGGTAGCTTGGTGGGGAAATGAACTCCACACTTGGGTGGGAAGAGCTATAAAGCCACATTGCAAAAGGCATGGACACAGGGAAGGATGAAGAACTAGGGTCAGGTTTACATCCATCTGTTATACCTTGCAACCCATAAACAGAAGTACCTTTGAAAACCTCCCACTGCCATTGGTCAGGACAGAAGCCATTGCTTCTTTGACACCTGTGGGGCCCTCTGTCAATGAACTCTCCAGGATAAGAAGAACATTTCACCTCAGGTGAAGGGCAGGACTGATGTGGCTGATGCAGTGAAGGAGCCACAGAGCTGAGGAGTCAACAGTGCAGTAACCCCATAGGCAGCCACTCCCAACTGAACATCTGGGAGCAGGGCCCAATAGCCACAGGGCCTCGTGGTGGGAGGTGAAGAACCATCCGCAATGTGGTGGAAAGCCTGCCTAGATTCTCAGGTCCATGGCAACACAGTCAGCCTGGGGAAAATAAGAGTGCCAAGAGAAACTGGGAAATCATCTGCTGGCCTTGAGATGTCCTAGGCAGGGAACCGAAGGACTCATGGCCCAGATGGTGTTTTTTATCTTGTATTCCAATTGGCAGCTAAGGCTTTGGAAGAGAAAAGAACATATGGGAATTGAATGGCTGGCTAATAGATGCAATCAAAGAACAAGGTTTTTTTTCTGGACTGTGGCTTAAGATAGGTTCTTGGCTAGAGCTTAATATTAACCATCTTAATAACATACATTTGTAAGGGATTTAACTGTTTGGAACTCACTTTTGTTGATATGGTACTTCATTCTCACTGTACTTAACTGGGGCTGAGGGTGGATGAATTTTACTCTATTTCACAGATGGAGTCAGAAAGGCAAGGTCCCCTGCCTGGGATCCCATGGCTGGTGAGGGTCAGGGCCAGGTCTGAAATCAAAAATCAGGGCTGGCCGAGTGACATGGTGGTTAAGCGCTGGCTTGGGAAGCCAGTGGCCCTGGTTCGGGTCCCACATATGAGGGCCAGTGACACTGCCCTCAAAAAAAAAATAGAAAGAAAGAAAAAAAAGAAAGAAAATCAGTGTGCTCATTTTACTATAGTAGAGGCGCAAATGGTTTGGAGCAATGTTTTCCTACTCCTTTGTGACCCAAACGGAAAAAAAATTTACATTGAGACTCAGGATATATATGTGTGTTAATCTTTGTATTTAATAGTATGGTTGGAAAGTATTCTGTGTGTTTATTATCTACGAGAAAGTTAGTCAGAGGGCCAGAAGGAAATAACTGGAAAGAAAGTCTACCATGTGCTTGGGATGTCCATGTATAAAGAATGGACAGTGAGGAATTGTTTTCTATATTCCCAGACCTTCCCTTGTGCTCTGCCTGCAGCCTCACTCCCTGAGTGACAGAGAAGCCCATATTCCAGGTGATCTCACACTGTTCCACACTGTTCCACCCACTTTCCTGCTCTTATCTCTGCTCATAGGTTCCCAAGGCTGCTCCCTCGTGTCTGCATGATTATCCTCTAGACTCTTTTGCAGGTATGGCTGCTATTGTTGCCTCCTCACCATCCCTTCTTTCTCTCCTGCAAGTTGCTCACTGATTTCATGATCAATCAATGGGCTGGAATCCACAGTGTGGACAGAGAGAGGTGTCCCATCTCACCTACTGGGGCTGCCTTCCTCATCATTGCAGTGGGGGGTGTGACCCAGGCTGGCTGACCAGCATGTCCAATTCCCTTAGGCAGAGCTGGAAAACCTCTCGCCCCCAAGACTAGGTGAGTTCCTGATGTGTGACCTCAGGGTGTGTGTCTATTTTCTGTGCCCAACAGAACCAGACACAAAGGACTCTGTCTTGTTTGCTGCAGTGCTCATAGACACCCAAAAAGTGTGTTGACTGGCAGATCAGCTCAAAAAGGCAGGATAAGTGTAGGCATTTCAAGAACAGTGTACTGCCAGGAACTCTCTGATGAAGTCACTGCCCAACCCCACATGACAGAGCATCAAGAAACATTTGAAGCTGATAATTCCACCTAGTGCTCAGGGATTATCACTTCTGACCACTCCAGTTGGCTTCAGGGTGGTCTTCTCTCCTGTCCTGGCTGGGTAGGCACATCTGGGCTTCCTGCCATGCAACTGCAGAGTGAGAGCTGGGCTAGACAGTGTCAAAGTGAAAGTAAGCTGTGTGGGAATGTCAGCTACATTCCCCCGCTGAAGAGGTCCTTCTACCACTGCCTTGGCCACTGCAGAGTGTGCAGGAGAGAGCTGTGTCAGGTGTCATCCATACCACATCTCCCTGTACCCTCCCATCATTCTGCTGAGTGTCTGAGGACACTCTCTGACAGATAAGGAAGCTGAGGCCACATGACCTCCTCAGTCCTCAGCTCAACAAGTAAGCACAGCTCCTTCTGACTCTGGGATGAGACTCTTTCACATCACTGGTGTCTCCCAAAGTGTAGTGGCATTCAAGAAGTGCAATTGTAGACAGTCATGAGCCCAGTATAAAATATTATCAAATTCCACAGTGAGTAAGTTATTCCCCTACAAATTATCTTTCAAGTCTTCTAATGGCTTCAAGGAGACTGTCTTGATTTGGTGTTAGAATGTTTTAACACCTTTATAACACTTGCTAATCTCTCTTCACTTAACAAAGAAGGAGTAGACCTCAAGCTAAGAGTCTTGCCAGGCAGTGGTATCAAATTAGGGCTTAATAACATTATTTTTACTTCATTGTGTTTTCTTGTACTCATATTATGGAAAATGAGACACCTTCCCATTTATGAAGTGATATAAAGTTTCTTTTTAGGCATACATTGAATATAAATATAAGAAATAGAAAAATAAAAAAATATTTGGTAGAAATTAAAATTTAATTAATATTTGAGGAAACATTAATTTGAGAAAGCCTGAAATTAAAGTGGAGAGAATAGCTAAAGGGGTGTTCGGCAGGTGTGTTACATTCAGGAGGACATGGGGTGTCTCTTTTTGCAAGCAGAACAGGTGAGTGTTCTGGTATCATGCCCAAGGCATCAACCAACCCACTGCAGCAGGTCCTCAAAGCTTCTCAATCCACCTTTTCCCTGCCACCACACCCCTGGTTTCACCACCTGGGGTTGGCAGGTGCAGTTTCAGCAGTGAGATGCCCAACGTAAAGAAGGCACGTGCGGAGCCGATATAAGGAAGAACCAGCTTGTTTAATCAGCAATAGCAACCATTATATAGAGGTTTTGGGGGAGGAGAGTGCACAGAAGTGCACATGCTCCATCCTGCAGGTGCAAGTCATGCTTATATAAAGAGCTTATGTAACCGGAGCCCGGCGCCTGTGCAGCAGGCTCTGGAGTCAAGGTCCGTATGTCCGGGGTCAGGGTCCAGACATCAGCTTGCACACATCTGGACATTCCAGGGCCCTGTGCCTTAGAGCCTCCATTTGTGTGTGCCTGAACGTGCCCAAGCCCTGTCACCTGGGCATGGACACATCTCAGCTGGAGGGTCAATATATGGCTGTTGGTTTCTGAGACTTCTAAACTGCATTGATTGAGAGGTGTGGGCCAATAAAGGCATCTTTGTCATTCACCTGCGAAAGTTTCCACCCTGGGAATTGCTCATTTTCTCTGAATCCCATGGCTTTGGCTATAGTCCTAGTACACTGCTCAGGTCTTATCCAGCCACTCCCTTAGTCTGAATTTTGATAATTTTATGGAAGAGACCTGCCATCACACTCTTAAACATAGATTTTGTCCAAACACCCCACTGGTGTGCTCACCTTCCCTTATAACCTGGGTTAATCAGAATTCTTTTTGGTGCTTAGATAAAGGTACTGGGATGGCTGATCTAACCAGGGTGGAGTGAACTTTTCTTTTACTCACACAAAGCCATAGCTTCCACCACCACCTCTTGTTTTCTGTGTTGTGAAAGCCCTGATCTGTCTGGGTGTCCACTCTCCTCCATGAAGCCCTGAGGAGGGGTGAGTCTTAATTTGTTTAAGCCAATCTGGTGACTACTTTTAAAAGTGATTTTATGGCACAAGGCTTTTTCAAATCCCTGTAGGTTACTGTTCATCAAATTTGACTGTTTTTGTTTTTTAAGATTTTATTGAGGATTTGGGGGAGGGAAACAGCATTGGGTAATCAGGGAAGGAGAACAGACAAGTTGCTATCCTTTTGTTCTTCGGTCTAGTTATGGAGGATGTTGCTTCACTGGCCCATGTTGGTATTATCATTGCGCTCTTCCTGGGTGAGGCAGTCATTTGCCGGCCATTGGATAGCCACTCACGGTGGCTCACAGCAGCTCATGCCGGCTGCCGGCCACTCACGGGGTAGCTCATGGCAGCCCACTGCAGCAGGGGCTGCAGCCTATGCCATTGCCGGCAACTCATGGTAGCCCAGCTCCAGGTTGAGCTGTTGTTCACCATCTTAGCTGTAGAGGGCGCAGTCTCTGGCCCTATGTGGGATCTGAAACTGGGACCCTACTGCTCAGAGCTGGCATCCCAAGTCAATTCTTAACCAACGTGCCACTCGGCCAGACCAACTGTTTTTTTAAAAAAAAAAATAGTTTTCTTCCCTGTGATTTTTATTGTTTTCCATTTGTTTTAGTAGGTATTGGGGTAGAAGATTCTGTGTTCCTGCTTCATGTTAGCGTCTTTACCCCAATTTCAGCCTGCCAGCTTCTGTGGTCCCCTCCTGAGAAAGCCATCCTATTACAACCCTCTACCCACCCCCAAACACCACCTGGTTCAGGCAAAGCAGGGATACACATCCACTAACTCTTTGAGGCTTTACATTTCAAAGGTGAACAACCCAGAGGCCACAGTTTCCTTGCCAGCACAGGGCATGAATATGATGTGTTATTGTACCACAGAGCACCTGCCACATTCCCTGTACCCATAGACCTGGGACTGAGTTATGGGACACTTTTCTATATGTTTTTGCTTTTTGTGAAACAAAGGACTCTGTAAGCATAGCTCAGCATAAACTTTTGCTGCACTGGTGCCCGCCAGTTTCTGAAAGTTTGTGTTAACAACCACTTTACTTTTAGTAAAGACCTACATTAGTACCTGTTTTTGCTAACCAAAAGAAACCCAAAGAGGATTTTGCTTTTACAAAAAAAGCTGTTACTATACTAATGTAGGTCTTTTTTAAAAGTAAGGGATGTAACGTGAACTTTTAGAAAGCAGGAGATACTCTTTATGCCATTTCTACTTACTAAAGTTTCATGGGAATGCTCCAATTTTGGATAGTGGAGGAAACTTGTATTTTAATAAAAATGAAGCCTATTTATGGAAAAACAGGTCAGAGCCATGAATCAACTCAAATCAAGGTTTCCAGAGTCAGACAGACTTGGGTTTGAATTCTGGTTCTGTGTTTTACTAGCTGTGTCTGTAATTGTTCAATAGCTTCTTATTTAAGGGAAAAAACACAGGCAAGCTATGTCATCTCTCTAAATCTCAGGTTCTTTCTTTTCCAAATAGGAATAATAATAGTAGCACTCCTTCAGCTCTTCAGCTGGTTTAAGAGAATTAAGAGATCACGCATGTAAAGTGCCTGACACAAAGCATGGCCTATAATCAAAGTCAGTCATGGGGGTTGTCACTATTTTGAACAAGATTCAAAGAAATGCAACTGTCAGGTATATTTATGTGCATAATGTGTTCATTTACAATGTTTGTCAATAACCATTGCCTGATTCAATCCCAGCTTTCTCAGAGACTTGAGCAAAATGAACATAACAAGATAGGTACAAGTAAGTCCCTGAATCTGGCCCAGAATCAGTCACTTACATAGTCATGAGTGTCCCCACAGCTGCAAACTCCCTTCATCTCCAGCTCAATGTGTTCAAAACAGCTCACCTCACCCTCCTCCACAGGACTCCCTCTTTCCAACTGCGCTGTCCTATCAGTCTTACCTTGTTTCCTCAATTCTCCTCCCTAGAAGATGCACTGTTGACTTTCCTTTTTCCTCTCCTGCAGCTACTGTATTGCCCACATCTAATCCACACAGTCTGACTCAGTGTCTCCACTCTCTCAAGTAAGTGAGCTCTGCTTCCTGGCTAGGTTGGAGAATAGGGTCCATGTCTTTTTTCTCTAACCCAGCGCTGGACATACTGTGGGTGTTGACTGAGTACACTGTAGGCTTCCATGACCACCTTATCTAAAATACTTTCCCCTGCACTCTCCATCTTCTCACTTTGTTTCTCCAGAGCACTCATCACTACTTGACAGCAAATGTTTACTGCCTGTTTGTCGATTGCCTGTTAGGGTCCAAGGGAACATAAAACACCACAAGGGCAGCTACTATTTGTTTCATTCTCTGTTCTATTTCCACTACTTGTAGGATTCACCTGGCACATAGTAGGTCTTCAGTAAATATGCCTTAAATGAACAAGCCCCACATAGAACTTTGGTTAATCATCGTAAGTTGGATTCTTACAGGGAGTCACCAGGACTCTTTTGTGTGAATACACATACTTTATTAAGTGTGATGAAGTGGTGGTCAAAAGAAAGAGGGAGAGAGGGGTAGAGACACAGAGACAGGACACACATACAGAATTGCACAAATTAATTGCATCTAGGGACAAGTCACCAAGAGTCGGCTCAATATCTTTTTGCCTGTCTGATCGCCTAATCAAAGTCTGCCTTCCTTAATCCTGTTCTCCATCCCTCACATTGATTCCAAACTGGAGAAGAGAGACAAGCACATGCCCAGGGGCAAAGAGAGTGCAATTAACAGCCCTGTGGCTTCATTACAAAGCTGTCACCCAGTAGTTTGCCCTAACAGTGTCGATCTCCCCACCCCACCCCCCGGGCTATTACTCTTCTCAGCTTTTCTTTCTGCAATTAATTTTGAACAGGAAGCAGGCCAAGAACATACAAAAAGAAACTATGAGGTTACACCAGGGATTCCCAAACTTTCAGAAGTCATGAAAACTTGGTTAAAAATGAAACGAAACAAAACAAAACAAAACAAAACAAAAAACAATGGCAAGTGGAAACTTTACAATTATATTTAGATGTAGCAAATATTCATTGGCACTTTTCATTCACTGCAGTCTTATCAGGTTCAGAAAGGTAAAGACAATTGCTAAAGGTCACACAGTTAACAATAGAACTGGAATTTGAATCCAAGTCCTGGCTCCAGGCACAGGGCTCAGGCCTCTCATGCCTATTACTGCTGCCTAGGCCAAGGGAAATGTTTGCCAAGGCCCAGTGCTCTTATGTGTGAGTATCAGCCCAGGACTTCTGGGGGATGGGTGACAGAGATGGGCAGGAGGGGCTTCCAGACCCAGGTATCCTCCTGGCCAGTCCCCTTCAGATTTGACTTACAGGGTCAGGCCTTACCCATGGAATGGTTGTTGGAGCCCAGATAGGGTGAGCACTTGGTGTTCTCTTGCTAGACTAGACTCTCAGACTCCCATCCAAATTCCATGGTTGATCTGGGTAGGGTAAGGGGCTATAAGGATTGGTCTGTGGATGGTAGAGAATGGAGTGCAGAGTGATCACAAATGCTTTAGGAAATGGGATAAAGTTGCAGGGTTTGGGAATAAACTGGAGCTAAACACTAAAAGAAAACAGGCAGGTGGTCCTGCTGAGATGGATGCCAGGAAGGGCTGGGAAAACCTGGGGCATGAAGACCAGTATTGGGTATGGACTCTTTAGAAGAGCTGGTGGTCTGGTCACCTTTCTGGGGCCTGCAGCTTGGGCTTCTCTCGTGCCTGCCCGCAACAGCCCAGGGCAAACTCCAGGGCTGGTTGGGGAGGCTCCCCCAGCTGCAGTTCAGTCCAGGTCCTTCAAGAGTCAATGTGATGCTGCATGCCAGCCTTCCAGTACTACATGTCTAGCCCCCTCACCCAGATGGAGGGCTTGGGTTCTGCCTGGTGTATGGTACACCAGGCACAACAAATGCTGTGCACAAGCACAGCAAAAGGGTGCCGGGGCACATGGCAATGGCATTGAGGACCTCGATTGCACTGGAGAGGCCTCTGGCCTTCAACCTGGAAGGGTTTATGTATGTATGTGGGGCAAGCAAATGTCTGCTATGAAGACCTTGTATTAAGGTCTGCATAATTTTCAAATTTTTTGACCCCCTCACCCTAGAGAGTCCTGGTAGGTCTTTCTCAGTGATCCGTGGCTCCTTCAGGTCCTGTCAGCTCATCAGAATGTCAGTGGCATGAGAGCAAGAAAGGTGCAAGGAGATTTCAGGGGTGGAAGTAAAAGAGGCCTTTATAGGGTGCTCCTCTGACCCATGAGTATCGCAGATCCATGAGTTGTATGGTTATGGGACACAAGGGACACAGACCAGCTACATGGGCAGGGAAGACAGCCTGCAGTGAGTTATCTGAAACAAACAAACGGCTCCCTCCTCCTCACCTTTTGCCAAATGACTTTGCCTATTGGTATGTGGGAGCAGTTGGCAGGACAAAAAATGATGTGGACTGAAGGACCCTGGGGGCTCCTATAACAATGGGACATCACTGGGGCTGGGAGAAAACTGTCCTCTGGTTAGTGATGGTGCACAAGAGCTCACTGGCAGAGTACAGGGGCAAGAATAGATAGGAAAGGAGAGCCCCTCTCCCCAAGACTGACTTCTAGCATGATTTTCTAATTACATAAGAGATACATCCATACAGTCTGTTTTAAAACAATAAAGATTCCAGATAAAACCAACCTTTTACTCTCGTGCAATCCCCAGAGTAACTACTCCTATGAAGTTGATAGGTTTCCTTCCAGACCTGTTAAAAATGCTTTTTCCTGATGATCCATGCATATCAGGACTCAGTTTTTCAGTTACCACACCAGGTGAAGAGGGATATATAGTTGTTTCCAACTCTGCATGCAGAATCTTGGTTACACACCTGGCAGGGATTCCCCAGGGCTCACACCCATATTCAGGAGTGGAATTGCTGTCCTGAGGCACACACGTTTTCACAGGGTGCAAGAGTTAACCCATTTCCTTCAACTTCAATTGCACAGGATATTATCAAACCAATTTCTACCAGTTACGTGGGTGAATAAAACAGTATCTTGTGGTTTATTTAATTTGAATTTCCCTGATTACTGGTAAGGCTTAGCATCTTTTCTTCTGTTAGTTGGCCTATTTATTTCCTCTCCAGTGGATTCATGTCCTTTGGCCATTTTCCTATTTGGTTGCTTATCTCTTCTCATTAGCCTGATGTGTTGTTTATATATTCTCAACCCTCCAGGATACATTTCTCTGTGGAGAGCCCATCGTCAAAGGCCTATTAGACCAGTCAATAGTACTGCTCTGTGGGGCTGCAGGCTGTCTCTAACCAGAACCTCTGTGGTCTTTTTTTTCTACTAGTTTTATTGAGATATAATTGACATACAATACATAACTTTAAGGTCAAAGCATAATGACTTGACTTACATATATTGTGGAATGATTACCACAATAAGTTTAGTTAATATCGATCATCTCATATAGATACAAAAGAAAAAGAAAAGGAGTTTTTTTCCTTGTGGTGAAAACTCTTAGGATCTACTCTCTTGACAACTTTCCTGTATACATACAGCAGTGTTAACTATGGTCATCATGTGGTACATTACATCCCTAGTACTTTTTTATCTTATAACTGGAATATCTGTGGTCATTTTGATTGACAGCTACACCTTATCTACTGAGAAATGGGCATAAAGCGATAGTGGTGATAGAGAGAGAGGCCTTGGTAAGTCCTTACTGAAGGAAATGGTGATTTCCGGTTTTGAATCTCACCTGTAAATGGATTCCCTATTGGGAAGAAGCATCAATTTTCAGCAGCCCCAATAAGTGGCTGGTTCCATGAGTTGGGAAGGCAGCACACCCCATGGAGGTGGTGCAGAGGGAGGGGAACACTGAAGACCCAATCGCAAGGTCCCTAAAAATCTGAGGGGCTGCCTCCCTGTCATGGAAGGGAGTGCCAGCAAGCTTGTGATTCAGCATGGGGGAAGGCTGTGCAATCTTTTAGGGGATTTAGTCTCTTCTGCTCATAACTCTTCCTCTTGGAAGCCAGACTCAGAGACATAAATATGCTTTCAGGTTGTTTGGTGGGGACTTCTCTCTTTTCCGAACAGCACCTAGGAGAGAGGGAGGGTGAGAGGAAGGGAAGAAAGGAGAGAGGGAGGAGGACTTAGATAGAGGGAGCATTTAGGCTGCAATACAGCCTTGCTGAACTTCCAGAGCTCTGGAGCTGGAATGGGCTTAAGATGTGTCCTAAGCTGAGACCAGGGGGCTGGGCATTTTCACTCCTGCCTTGCCAGGGAAGGGTGGGGTCTTGGCAGAGGCAGCTCCTGGAGACTGCTCAGCTGCCAGTCCTCAGCGGTCAGTTCCCCTGAAAGCTGAGGACTGAGAGCCTGCTTCCCAAAGTAGGACATGCTCTAGTGTCTCTCATCTCACTTAGTATAGCCTGAGGCCTTCAAGCTACCCAGTTGAGCTGTTGCTGCCTCTCTGGCTTTGCTCCTCCTGCTTTCCACTCTTTCCCACTTCACTTAATCTGAACTGCCCCTTGCCATTCCTGGAAAGTGCCCAACATTCTCCTGCATTGAGCTATAACAGGATGTTCCCCACCCACCCCAGAAGGGCATGGATTCATTCCTTACCTTATTCCATGTCTTGAGTATTGAAATATTATCTTCCCAAGGAGACATGTTTTAACTACCCTATTGAAAGTACAAACCATTCTCCCAAGTATTGCTGTCCTCTAAATCCAGCTTTGGGATTGTCTACAGCATTTATCACCACCAGATGAATCTTATCATTTTGCAATTCCTTTCTCCCCAGGAGAATAGAAGTTTGGTGAAGGCAGGATCTTTGTCTCCCTTTTTTGCTTCTGGATTCCAGGTGCCTGGAACAGGATCTGGATCTCACTCACACCAACCTCTCAGTGCTTGCTGATGAATGAACAAATTAATGAAAAAATGGAAGGGACAGCAGGCAATAAACTCATTCATATTCTTCTGCAGCCAAGGAATTTGCTGCATCAGGAACCTCCAGAGCAAATGTAGCTGCCATTAAGGCAGGCAGAACTCTTTGTGATGGGATTCACAAAGGACACTGTTCTGTCTCTTCAATATTGGCTCCATAATGGTGGGCAAAACACAGCAATGTGGTACATCTAGAGTAAAATTTCACACAAACAAAAAAGTTAGACTTGGACACCAGGGTATGGGCTCGAAGCACACATAAAGCTATGCAAACTATTTTATGTATGCTCGAAGCATACATAAAACTATGTGCAAATAGAGTTGTTCAGCCAGCATGTTGGGGGAAAGAGATGGGGTTGACAATACTCCCAGGGCCCTCCTTCATGCCACTACTGATAAAACCTAAGAAGATTCTTACTTTATCCAGATGAACAGAGAAGACACCTACGGGAATCCACCTTCATTATTTGAATGGAGATACCAGCTGCAGCAGACCCTATCATAACCAGTACCCAATTATTCAATCAAACACTCATCTAGGTATTGCTGCAGAGGTATTTAGTAAATGTAGTTAACATCTACAATAAATTGAATTTATGTAAAGGAGAGTATCATGTATGACCTGAGTGGGCCTGATACAGTCAGTTGAAAGCCCTTAAGAAAAGAACTGAGATTTCCCAGAGGAACAAAAAAGTTTCCAGCATGCCTTTCCTGATGGCCTGCCCTAAAGAATTCAGATTTGCCTAGCGGGCCCCCACAACCATGTAAGTCAAGTCCTTGCAAAAAATTAATATCTATCTATCTATCTATCTATCTATCTATCTATCTATCTATCTATCTAATTATCTATCTAATTTTCTACTGGTTCTATTTCTCTGATGGGACCCTGACTGATACAGATGAATAATCAGAAAAATTAACTTGGTGAGAGTGTTATGAACACATTTTTCTAGTTGGTATTGACAATTTTCTAAGACATATTTGGTTAGGACACAATCACCAGGGGCCTGATTAGGATAAACCTTGATATTTAGATATCTGTAGGTTGAACAAAAATGGCCAACATCCTAGATCTAGATGACAAAATCACTATAACAGTTGTTCAAAGCACAATTGATCATAACATGATGAGAAAGGAAACAGTGTAGAAGATAAGATGAAGATAGACAATTGTCCTAGACATGGCTGGCCAAGATTGGTTAGTGTCCATAGTTTTCTAGAACTTAGGTGCCAAGTTCATAGTCACGAGACAAGGCCAGAGGAGATTTTCTGTCCAAGATGCCATGGTCAAGTGAAGACAGTGTAGACTGGACATCACTGGCCAAAAACAAGTCTTGGGGGGCACACAGCCAATGCGAACAGTGTTGATAGCTGTGTATATACTCGTGGCCATTGTGTGCTTCAGGGAAGACTCTCCTTGAGATAGGCAACATGTGTACTTGCGCTAGAGGCAGGCTGTGATTTATTTTTCTTATTTATCTAAGAAGCTATTTTTGCTCATTAAAACCTAGTTACTTGCTGTATCTAGCCAGGATCCTGGACTGCTCACTTGGTTAATTTAAGCAAGCAGAGTTTTGACGAAGTGATTTTATTGTCCTCTGGGACTGGCCAGCTTAGCCAAGCCTCACTTTGTCTGATGAAATGAAGTTAATTTTTGCTGAAATTGCTTCTTAGCGGACAAACACATTCCCCCATCATCAAGGGCTTATGCTTCTGCAGCTCTATTATTTCTTAATTTACATATCCAGGAAACACAGGATCCATACCCAAGACAGACAGAGACTCCCATGCAGGACAGCGGGAGGCAGAGGAGGGGATGGAAGCACCTTCTCAGCCTCACATATCTGATCAGAAGTAGTCATTAGTTAATAATCATTCAATAGTCTGCATAGTCAGAGTCTGGGTGTGTACAGCTCTGTGCCCAACACAGCAAAAGGATGCAAGGAGGAGGGGCTGTGATTTTTGTCTTCAAGGATTCAATTTATTTGGGGAGATCAGGCATAGACATGAGACTCAGGAATGACACAGGACAAATTTAATGCAGGTTTTGGCTCTGGTCCAGGACATGGGAAAGTGGGCTTACCTTCTGTTGGGACACGAAGAGTGGAATAAGGAACAGAATGACTCTTGGAGGTGACCTTCTATGGAGGAGCCCAGAAACTTCTGGAGAACTTCAGACAGGAGCTGCAAGAATGGTTAGGGTTGGGATGGACTGGATGAAGGGGCCCAGAAGGGCACAAAGACAGTACACTTCAAAGGAGAAGTCAGGCCAGGGGCAAAGATCATGCCTGGGATTAAGGTCATGATTAAATCAGCATCCAAACCACTATCAGTGCCAATGTCTGAGGCATAAAGGAGGTCAAATGTAAGAGCAAGTCTAGAGGGAGGATCAGCATGGGCCCACAACCATTGTCTTGGTCAGTACCATGGAGAGCTCCAGTAGGTACCAGGTCCAGGAGTTCCACAGCCAGTGAGCATAAATATTTCAAACCCCAGTTGTGCAAGCAGAAATGTATAAGCCCATATTCTTTAATTCATCCTTGGCTAGAAAATGTAACTGAAGCAGAAGGTATGGGCTTTGCCTAGTTGTTAATGAAGAACCTTGAAAAAAAAAAAAGGGAATCTGTTAACACAGATGCTTTGAGGAGAGGAGCAATAAGCTAGCTATCACATCTCATTAGTTGGATTAGGAGAATGCTGGGGAATATTTGCATACCAATTACATAAAATTTAAGTTCAATCTCTACTTATTTTATGTTTTACCTTCAGAGAGTTGAATTTCTGTCTACATCTGTTTGCTAAGATCCATTTTCCTGTAATATGGAAAATTTTGTCATAATAGTTTCAAAAAGTGTTGACTTGTAACATTGAGTTTTAAAATGTTCATTAGAATAAACTATATTTATGAATATGTTTGTTCAAGGAAAGCATTAATGCAAATGTATGTATTTACCTTGATGATAATTAATCCACTATTTCCCTTATTAGCAAACTGTAGTCGATTCAAGATATACACATATAAGATAGTGCCACATTTCTTGCTGTTGGGAACACAGTAAGATGCACATTTCCATTAAAATGTATTTGCAAGTACAGCAAAATGATGCTAGCATATTAACTTTTAAACCCAAAGCACAATCTTTGTTCATGGAGGAACATGTGTGCCTGCTCCAGGCTCAGGGATCACATTTTGGTCCTGCCTGAGACAGAGGCTGCAGTCTCTCCTTGTCTGTAACACTGCTAAGGCATTAAGTCCCCATCCCTGGAACCCTGGCCCACAGTGGGCCATACATTTTTTTATCTTACTTATACTGAGTTACTTCTGTGTCTACCACCTGAAAGTTTCACTTTTGCTTTGAAGCTTAAGAAAGTATTTGAGTTCCTCCACACTTTTGGGGTGCAGACAGGTGTCTGCCATGTGCCTGGACCTACAGGTCCCATTTTTAACTCCTAGATGGTTAACTATTTGGATACTAGTCAAGATATTCACATATTCACAATGTTCAGCACAAAGCAGAACTTAATAGTTGTTTGATGAATTGGTGAATACATAGATGAATGAAAGAGAATGTGAAAAAAATGAAAACAGTAAGTTTGGACTTTAAGCTTCCTAGGAAGACAAAATGTCTGAAATTCAAGAGGTGAATCCCTAGCATCAAAGGGCAGGAAGAACACAATGTGTCGGGAAATAATTTAACCAAAATTTTATACAGCCTCACCTGGTCCCAGAGCCTAACACACAACTCAACCCAAATCTGGATGGTGAGACAGAAGGAGCAATTTGTGGCATTGACCCTGGGAGTCTCCATTTGTCCTTGATGGAGGAGGGGCAGATTCTCCAATGGCCTAGATTCTCTCCAGTTTGGGAATCTAAAATTAGACAAATTTGAGTTTGAGTTTCAGCATTACACTTACGAACTGTGGGCCTTTGACAGGTTAGTAAACCATTAGAGTCTCAGTTTCCTCAACTGTGAAATAAGGATCAATGAAGAGAATGGCCTCATCAGAGCACAAAGATTAACATTTTGCACTGTATGCAGCCCAAAGAAGGCACTACTGTAGCCATTAGTATTGCTGAGCAAATGACACCAGCTGCTTCCCACCAGGAACAGCAGTTTGCAGGTGTCAGAGTTGCCAACAAAGACATGAGTCATACAGGCACTGGATGGAAGAATGCTTTACTCAGAAAAGAGACAGGATGAGATCAGCTTCCATAGTGGGCATCTGTCCCTCATGACCAGCAGGTTTTGCCCCCGATCCTATACAGGACCATGGTCTGCATGCACCCCTCTTGTGCTATAGGCAAAGGATCCAGCTCCTTTTACATGGGGAACAGATACAGTGGTGGGGTTAGTCAGGTGCCTGTGCTTAATGTGATGCATGTGCTTAAGCAGAACACAAAGGTACACATCAAGCCTGGAACAAGGAAAGAGATTCCCAAACTAAGAGATGTGCCTAGCACAGGCTATGAGTGTTCCTTCTCTCCATGGAAGAAAATGTTCTAGGTCCCAGGAACAATCTTACCCACCTTGCAAGGTTTGACCAAGCTGCGCACAACTGCTTTTCCCAACAAGTATCAATAGGTCATTAAGGTTATGGTGGTAGTCATTTTTCTTTGACCATGTCTGTGCCTCCATCTCACCTTCTTCATTAGGAAAGCCTCTCTCCTGAAAATGCTGAATCCCAGAGGCAAGCCCCGCCACCTTTGCACTTCCTTTGTTTCCTTTGCTTAATTTGTTTTTCAGAGTGTATTATTTTCTGATTACAGAATTAATATATGTTCATTGTAAAAGAAAGAAAGAAAAGAAAAAGAAAGACAAAATCTTGAACATGCAGAAAAGTGGAAAGAACAAAATTAAAATCATTCAGAAGCTTGTCACTGGTGTTAATATTTTGTAGTATTTTCTTGAAGCCTTTTTTTACTATGAATACACACACACACACACACACACACACACACACAGTGCCAAAAAAATGTATACACATTTTAAGAAAGCAAACAACTGTATTAAAATTGTAATACTCAATATATACAGATAACAAAAGATGTATACATTTTTTGGCACCCCCAGTGTGTGTGTATGTGTGTGTGTATCAAACAAACTTGGAATTACATCACTTATAAGGTTTTTTGTTTGTTTGTTTGTTTGTTTGTTTGTTTTAAAGGGCAGTGTCACTGGCCCTCATATGTGGGATCCAAACCCAGGCCGCTGGCATCCCAAGCCAGCTCTTAACCACCACGGCACTCGGCTGGCCCTGTAAGGTTTTTAATGTACATTTTTACCTGACATTTCTCCAATACATTACCATGTATTCTTTGAAAGCACATTCGAATGCCGACCTAATATTTTATATTATGGGTGTGACATGTTTCATCACTCTAATAGATGTGATATTTTTAAGTCTCATATTCAGGTAGACAAACAGTTGTAACATTTTGCATTTATCTATCTCTCTACTTAACTACCCCACATACTCCCTTCTTCAGATGGTAGTAACTTTGATCTAGTCATTTCCGGGAAAATTCAGTCACTTGAGATTTAAAAATCAGATTATTTCTGCTTCTTCCTTTTTTACCTTTCTCCTAGGTTGACAGCTAAGTTTTATTGTTTCTGGTTTCTTAAAAGCAAAACTCAAAAAGCCTCAGGACAATGTTGCAGGTATTCCGATAGCCCAGGTAGAAGGAAGTTCTGTAAGGGCATGGAAAAAGACAGTGGAGATCACATTCCCTAGGACGCCCTGAACTTTGCTTTCCCCATGGCTGGTGGCAGAAAGCCTGAGGGTTTTCAAAGGTCTGGAAGCTGAGCCTTGCCTTATTCAGTGACAGCAGACTCTCAGGGCTGGCTTCTTGCTTTAGTACTTTTTAAATCTCCCCAGATGAGCTTGAGAACCAGCTCTAGGGACCCTTCACTGTGCAGTGTGGCCCAAGGCAATGAGCTGTTAAAATGCAGAATCTCAGAATCTGTACTTTAACAAGGCCCCCAGGTGGTTTAAATATACACCAAAGAATGAAAAGTTTATAGGGAAAGTGATACAGTTTCTAAAAACCATCTATAGGGTTCTTAACCCCTAGACTGTATTGATGGTATGAGAGAAACAATAATTGGCTTTTGAAAAATACACTAAATGGGATTACTTTGGAAATATCTGTGCTGTGAGTTGCACCTTGCCCAAAGGATGGGGTGGGTTTTATTGTGTGACCTAAGAAAGGGACTTGATGAGGGCTTGCTGGCCCCATGCCCAGAGGTCTGTGGTATACAGGATACAGAGCAGCCTAAGCTAAGGAGCTTAGAAGTCACACCCCTTCCAAAAATGTAGGGATGAGAGATGAGTGAGTGTGTCCCATGGACTAGAGGTGAACACACACTGAAGGGAGCTGACAAGGACCACCTCCTTGTTACTTGGAAGAAAGCTGAAGATAGATCCCCATATTCTGGGGACTGTGCCTCTAGGGGTTCCTCTGAGGAGCCCATGAGAGCATCTGTGAGGAAGACTTAGCTTGAAACATCTGGCAACTTACAGATACCAGAGAATGAACATATCTCAAACAAGGAGAAATCTTCCTGCTCTCCCTTTTCTGCTCTGTTGACCTGTAAAAATGAATTATTTATTTTACCAACAAAAGTGGGTTTATTTGGGAATAGCAGAGAATTGCAATTCAGGACATGTAAACTATGGCAAAAACCACAGGCAAGTCCCAGAACAAAGGGGAGGAATGTTCTTTTATAGAGGAAAAGGGAAATTGGGAGAACTTGTAAACAGAGTCCATTGGAAGAAACTCGAGTTCCATGTGTAGTGGCTTTTCATTGATTGAGTTGTGACAATGACAATCTCTCATTGGCTAGGCCATTGCCAGTGTGGTAGTGTAGAAAACACCTTCCTGTTGGAGATACAAGACACTCTCTTCCTATTTGAGACAACCAAGCAGTAGTGATAAGGCATGAGAACTCCCCCTACAGACACTCCTGACACCAATCTTGGTTGAGGTCTCCTTTAGGAATCTTTACAGCTCCAACCATGGGGTTGACTAAGATTGATAGATGGTAGTGGTGGTGGTGGTGGTAGAGTGACTCAAATCATATCTGATTGCTTCCTGAGGACAGATATTCGGATCCTGGAGTGAAATGGCATTTTGTACTTTAGAGTGGCTGTAGGACACTGTATTGCCATCACAACTACTATAACAATCATTACCTGTTATCTGTGGTATCAGAGCTGGTACAGGGCCTGTCAGGGGCAGGGAAAGACATGAGTTACATCTCTGAGTCACAGCATTCACAGGCTGGGGTGGGTGATGGATAGAATTCTCATGGTTTGGAATCTGGATAGGAGAAATCCTAGTGACTGCACCCAACTGGGACCCTGGGAAACAGCCAGCTGCTCAGGGTTCCTCCTGCTTCATGTCTGGGAGGTTGGAGAGGAGACAATTCAGTCTTAGGCTTGGCTTCCATGCAACTCGCTGCCCACACATTTAAGGGAGTAAAGGAGATGAATAACAAAAATGCATGCAGAATGACTCTCTTATGCTGTACATGGGGTAATGTAAAAAAGAATATATAATAACATTATATAAATTCATGTATGATATCTGGAAAGATTTACATTAAAATGTTAATAATATTTAGGTTATGGAAAGTTGGGTAATTTTAATTTTAACTATGCATATGTTATAATTTATACATAGAATATGTATTACTTTGATAAAATCAATAAAATTTCCTTTAGAAGTTCCTTCACATACTGGCATAAGGTAAATTGTCATTTTGATTACTTCTAAATCTTTTATAGGTTCATCTTGTATGCTGAAATCTTTAATCCATCTTTAATTTATTTTGATGCAACCTGAGGCTTTGTCTTTATTTTTTCAATGTCTTTGACTAACATCCCAGTAGCATTTACTGAAAAATCCAGCCCTTTACTCTGATGTCTTAGCCTTTCTTTTCTATTTTCCTCACTCCTTAATTTCATGTCACTTATAACATATATAAAATTATTATACCTGTGACAGTTTCTAGGAAGTTTTCCATTTCCATTTTTCTGCTCAGCTATACTAGTAGCAGTATTACACCACGTTATTATGACTTTAAAAAAAATTTTTTAAGCTGGAAGCATAAGATCAGCCTCATTATTACTTTACATGATTCTTCCATATAAACCTTTGAGCTATTCTGTCAAGTTTGAATTAAATATTATAATAATTAAGAAAAATTAGCATACTTGAACTATTTAGGCTTTCCATTCAGGGACATGGATCTTTCTTCATATATATACCTCTTTATTTTTTTATTTTATTTTATTTATTTATTTATTTTTTGATGGCAGTGTCACTGACCCTCATATGTGGGACCGAACCAGGGCCACTGGCTTCCCAAGCCAGCGCTTAACCACCGCATCACTCGGCCTGCCCCCTGTATATACCTTTTTAAATGTCTATCATTATTTTATTTTTTTTCTTTTGACTAGTATCTGCAGCCTTCAAAAACACATCTTTGGTCAAAAAATAATAAAGACTCTAAAGTTTGTTTTAAATGTAACAATAATGAGAACACTATGTATTTAAAGAAATGGAAGCAACTAAAGCTATACTAAGAGGAATATTCAAAGCCTTAAATACTTTTAATAAGAAAAACGGAAACTTAGAATTCAATTTAAAAAGGCCTTTTAGAGCTGGCCAAGTGGTGCATTGGTTAAGAGCTGGTTTTGGGATGCCAGTGGCCCCGGTTCCGATCCCACATATGAGGGCCAGCGACACTGCCCTCTACAGTTAAAAACAGCTCCACCTGGAGCTGGGCTGCGAGCCCCGGCGATGTTGTAGGCTGCAGCCCCTGCTGCAGTGGGCTGCCATAGGCTACAGTGAGTGGCTGGCAGTCAGCGTGAGCTGTCAGCACCCAGCATGAACTGCCAATGGCCTCGGTGAGCGACCATCCAGAGGCCGGCGACCGATCTGCCTCATCTGGGAAGAGCGCAATGACGATACCAACATGGGCCAGTGAAGCAACGTCCTCCACAACTAGACTGAAGAACAAAGGACAGCAACTTGTCTGTTCCCCTTCCCCGATTCCCCAACGCTGTTCCCCTCCTCCAATTCCCCAATAAAATCTTTAAAAAAAAAAAAAAGGCCTTTTAAAATTTCCATTCTGTTCACCTCCTCCACCACCTCCCACTCCTGGCAACCATCAATCTGTTCTCTATCTATTAGTTTGTTTCTGGTATTTTTTTTTTTTAATTCTGCTTATAAGTGAGATCATATGGTATATGTCTTTCTCTATATGACTAATTTTATTTAGCACACTGTCTTCAAAATTCCCCTATTGCGGGGGACCAGCCTCCGCTGACCAGGGTTCAAGAAGGTGGACACGGAGTCGGCGATACGAAAGACAGAAAATTTTTGTTACAGTAAAGGCAGAAAAAAGAAAGCGGAGACACCGGGAAGAGTTTCTCAGAAGTGTCACACTTTATTACAATAACGTGTCCTTTTTATAGGGACTTTTGACCATTATCCAATTACAAGTTTAAATTCCACATGGTCTTGATGTATTTTTCTCTTAAGACCTTTAGTCCCTATAATTGTTCTCCTTAGGGCACACTGTGACCTTTTCTATAATCCCATCTATAATAATCTCTTTATGACCCAGACTCAGTTTCTACATAATCTGTAATCCTGGGTGTGAATACTAAAGAGAATCTCACTTTTGATATTTAATTTTGGCTTAACTGTACTCTCAAGACTTATCACAAACCTTAACAAAACATACATTTTGTAATAAAAACACAGGCTTCAAGGGAATACAAATTTGAGGAACACATGTCAGAGTCACCAAGACCACTAAAGTCAACCTGCATGCCCATGCCCCTCAATATTGGGCTACACGGCCCTCAACACCCTATGTTGTCCCAATATACATATATATCACATTTTCTTCATACAGCTATCTACGGGTAAATACTTAGGTTATTTCCATGTCTTGGCTGTTGTAAAGGATGCTTTAAAAAAATAAATTATGCTAAAGAAAGGAAGAAGAAAATCATAACACTAAAAGAAAAAATTAGAAAACAGAAAAGCAAAAGAACTGACAAAAATATCTGAGATCCACTTAGTTGGTTATAGCTATAAGAGTAGACTTGTGTGTTTCTTCTTCCAGTCCTACCAGCTCCTGCTTCATGTGATTGAAGCTTTGTTGTTAGGTGTATATGTATTTAGTATTGTTAATGGCATCTTGGAGAATTGACTACTTTTTCTTGCAGAATGTCCTTTTTCTACTAAGAACATTTCTTTTTAATTGTTTGGTTTTTGTTTTTTTTTTGAGGGCAGTATTACTGGCCCTCATATGTGGGACCCGAACCGGGGCCACTGGCCTCCCAAGCAAGCGCCCAACCACCACGCCACTCGGCCAGCCCACTTTTTAATTGTTTTTTGAAGTTCATGTTGTCTTATGTTAATCTAGCCACTCCAGTTTTTGATTAGTCTTTTCATGATATGAGTTTGGACAACTAAGTTCATGAACTCATTCTAGAAAAAGTGCTACAGTGCTGGCCGAGTGGCACGTTGGTAAAGAGGTGGCTTGGGATACCAGCGGCCCCAGTTCAGATCTCACATGAGGGCCAGTGACACTGCCCTCTTCAGCTAAGATGGTGAACAACAGCTCCACCTGGAGTTGGACTGCTGTGACTACCCAGGGACGGCATAGCTGCAGCCCCTGCTGCAGTGGGCTTCATAGGCTACAGTGAGTGGCTGGCAGCAAGTGTGAGTGGCTTGGCAGCCAGTGTGAGCTGCCACGAGCAGCTGTGAGCGGCCGTCCAGAGGCCGGCGACCAATTTGCCTCACCAGAGAAGAGCTCAATGACAATACCAACATGGGCCACTGAAGCAATACCCTCCACAATTAGACTGAAGAAAAAAAGGACAACAACTTGTCTATTTCCCTTCCCCAGTTCCCCAACGCTGTTCCCCGCCCCCAGTTCTCTAATAAAATCTTAAGAAAGAAAGAAAGAAAGAAAGAAAGAAAGAAAGAAAGAAAGAAAGAAAGAAAGAAAGAAAGAAAGAAAGAAAGAAAGAAAGAAAAAGTGCTACATATCTCATTGCTGAATATCACTATGGTCACCTTCAAAGTACTCCCCTTGGTAAGCTATACACTGACGCCAGTGCCTAGTCCACTTTTCAAAGCAATTTTGGAACTCTTTTTCTGGGATGGTGATCAGACCTGTAGTTGTATCACACTTGATGCCCTGAATGTCATCAAAATATCTTCCTTTCAATATTTCCTTTATCTTTAGGTAAAGAAAGAAGTCATTGGGGGCCAGATCAGGTGAGTAGGGAGAATGTTCCAGTACAGTTATTTGTTTACTGGCTAAAAACTCCCTCACAGACAATGCTGTGTGAGCTGTTGCATTGTCATGATGCAACAGCCATGAGTTGTTGGCCAGAAGTTCAGGTCATTAACTTTTCCATGCAGCCTTTTTAGCACTTCCAAATAGTAAACTTGGTTAACTGTTTGCCCAGTTGGTACAAATTCATAATGAATAATCCCTCTGATATCAAAAATGTTAGCAACATCATTGCAACAAGTTTATGAACTTAATTGTCAGACCTCATATATAGGTTTTTGGGGTTTTTTTAAATCTTCTGTAGTCTTTATATTTAATGTGGATTTCTAGTAGACAGCATTTATCTGAGCAAAACCTAGTTATTTCATATATACCAGACAAAGAATTCAAATCTTTGGACAAACCAAACAAAACCATATTAAAATAAATTAGCAATAGAATGTCATTGTGCAATTTGAGAAAATGGGAATTTAGGAACAGTTGTCCCTCAAAACAGGTGAAAATGGGCAAAAACCTAGAGACCTAAAAATTTACAATGACAGAATTATTTTTTCTGCAACCATTTAAATAATAAGCATAATTTTTAAATAGGTGTGACTTGACAGTTATAAATCTTAGATATCACTGATAAAGTTATTTCTTTTTAATCCTCAACCTAATTCCCCTATCTGCCTTTATTTATGTTTTAAATAATTTTTATTTTTCAATTACAGTTGACATACAATATTATACAAATTACGGGTGTACAACATAGTGACTAGACATTTACATAACTTACAGTGATCACCCCAACAAAACTAGTTCCCATCTGACACCACACATAGCTTTTACAATATTATTGACTACATTCCATATGCTATACTTTATGGTCCCATGACTGTTTTTTATGATTGGTAATTTGTACATTTTATTCCCTTCTCCCTTTTCAACCATTCTGCAACACTTCCCCATCTGGCAAACATTAAAATCTTCTATATATCTATGAGTTTGTTTCTGTTTTGTTAATTTATTTTGTTTTTCAAATCCCACATGTAAGTGAAATTGTATGGCGTTTGTCGTTCTCTGTCTGACTTACTTCAGTCAGTGTAATACTCTCAACAAAGTCCACCTTTGTTGTTACAAATTACAATATTTCATTCTTTTTTTATGGCTGAGTAATATTCCATTGTACACACACACACACACACACACACACACACGGTGCCAAAAAAAAGTACATACATTTTAAGAAAGGAAAACTGTATTAAAATTGTAATACTCAATATATACCAATAACGAAAGATGAATACAAGTCTCAGTTACAAGGGGTGCTCAAAGTGGTTACTATCAGCATCCAGACACTTCTGGCTATGGCAAACTACTACTTGAGCAACATTGACCAAAGTGTCTACTTGTATACATTTACATTTTTTTGGCACCTTTGGTATATATTACATGTAACCTCTTCTTTATCTATTCATCCATTGATGGACATCCAGATTGCCTCCATAACTTGGTTATTGTAAATAATGCTACAATGAACATGTAGATGCACATGTACCTTCAAAGTAGGGTTTTAGGTTTCTTCAAATAAATATACAGAAGTGGGATTATTGGGTGCTTATTTGTCTCTTGTTATAACTTTTGTTTCAAAGTCTATTTTGTCTGGTATATGTATTGCTATTCCAGCTTTTTTTTTAAATCTCCATTTTAATAAAATATCTTGTTCCATCCCTTTACTTTCAGTCTGTGTGTGTCTTTCAATCTGAAAGTCTCTTATGAGCAACATATGTAAGGGTCTTGTTTTCTTATCTACTCAGCCACCCTATATTTTTTGATTGGAGCATTTAATCCATATACAATGCAAGTAAAATTGTTGATAGTTATTGCCATTTTATTATTAATATTTTTTATCTTTTTTTTCTTCTTCTTAAAGAAGTCCCTTTAACATTTCTTGTAATATGGTTTTGGTAGTGACGAATTCCTTTAGCTTTTCCTTGTCTGGGAAGCTCTATCTGTTCTTTCACTCTAAATGATACCTTTGCTGGGTAGAGTAATCTTGGTTGCGGGTCCTTGCTTTTTATCACTTTGAATATTTTGTGCCAATCCCTTCTGGCTTGCAAAGTTTCCACTGAGAAATCAGCTGACAACCTTATGGGAGCTCCCTTGTAGGTAACTAAGTGCTTTTCTCTTGCTGCTTTTAAAAACCTCTCTTTGTTTTTAACCTTTGGCATTTTGATTATGATGCATCTTGGTGTGGGCCTCTTTGGGTTCCTCTTGTTTGGGACTCTGTGCTTCCTGGGCTTGTATGTCTATTTCATTCACCAGATTAGAGAAATTTTCTTCAAATACATTTTCAATTCCGTTTTCTTTCTCTCTCTCCTCCTTTTGGTACTGCTATGATGCAAATGTTTGTATGCTTGATGATGGCCCAGAGATCCATTACACTATCTTCATTGTATGGATTCATTTTTCATTTTGCTATTTGGATTAGGTATTTTCTGCTAACTTGTCTTCCAAATTGGTGATTCAAAACTCTGCTTCATCTAATCTACGGTTGATTCCCTCTAATGTATTCTTCATTTCAGTTATTGTAGTCTTCATATATGACTGTTTATTTATTTATTTATTTAATTTATTTATTTATATATATTTTTAATTAGCTTCAGGTGTACAACAAAGTGCAATAGTTATACTTTTTACCCCTCAAAGTGACAAGCCCCCTCCCCCAATTCTCCTCTCCCACTCCTCTCCCCCATATCATACTATCTATTACAATTCCTTTGACTCCCTTCCACCATATAATCCACATCCCGTGACTGTCTATATATTCAATTACAGTTGGCATATGCTATTTACAATAGTCAAGACTTGGAAACAACTGAAATGCCCATCGGTAGATGACTGGATTAAGAAACTGTGGTACATTTATACAATGGAGTATTACTCCACTATAAAGAAGAATGAAATTGTACCATTTGCAATGATATGGATGGACCTAGAGACTATTATGTTGAGTGAAATAAGTCAGTCGGAGAAAGACAAATACCACATGATCTCACTTACATGTGGAACATGACTGTTTATTTTTAATGTTTTCTATCTCCATTTTTATGTTACTATCTCGTGGCTGAAGTTCTCCCTGAGAACCCTGCATCTGGTAGATTGCTTGTCTCCATTTTGTATAGTTCTTCTGGAGCTATGTTCTGTTCTTTCATTTGGAACATGTTTCTTTGTCTTCCCATTTTGGCTGCCTCCTTGTGTTTATTTCTATGTATTAGGTAGGTCTGCTAAGTCTCCTGGTCTTAGTAGAGTGGCCTTATGTATCAGGTTCCTGTGGGGGTGAATGGCCTAGTCTCTCCAGTCACCCAAGCCAGGTGTGTCAGGTGTTTCCCTTGTGTGGGTTGTATGTGCCCTCTTGTTGTATTTGAGCCTTGATTGTTGTTTGCACATCAATGGGATGAATTGATGTTCAGTCTGACTGGTTGTGAGGACTGGCCATAACTACAGTGGAGGAGCTGTTGTGCAGGGTCTGAACCTATGAAGCAGGCTTTGCTTTAGCAGGGCTCTGGTGCCTGCCCAGTGTGCTCTTGGTGTGTTTTATTTATAGAGCTGGTTGGGTAGTGTTCTGATGTGATGAAGCTGGCCCTGGGTCTGTTGATTCTGTGGCCTCTGGGGGTGTGATCTGTTGCAAGTGGTCATGGGAAGAGGTGAACACAGCGTTTACCCACTCTGCCATCTTGAAAAGATATGAAGTTATTTCTTTAATGGTTTTTCCCCAAAGTTATATTCTTCCTTTTGCCCTTATGACTCCTTAACATAGAACATAATCTCTTATACATTATTATTCCATTTTATCACTCACTGTTATGATATTTTAAATCACAAAGGTATTTACAAAAACCAGTCATATTATTACCTTTCTCTTACCCCATTTTATCATCTGAAGATTTCATAATCTTTCTAAACCACCCTTTCTAAAATTTCAATATCTCTCTGCTAAGATTTATTTGCTTCATTTCATCTTTGTAGCACTTAACACTAGCATACTCCATGTTTTTACATGTATATCTTGTTTATTCCCTCTCTTCCCCACATTAGAATATAAGACCCATAAAAGCAAGGATTTTTGTTAGTTTTGTTCACTGGTGTATTCTTAATGCTTAGAACAATGCCTGTTATGTAGTAGGTGCTAAATAAATACTTGTTAATAATCAATAAATGAGTTGCTTAGAGTGAAAAATTAAGTTTTGGTATAGTAAATATATCTGATCTTTATCCTAGTTCCTGGCTCAGAGCTTCAAAAACTTTTGCCATTTTTTGAGTGATAGAAGTGTCTTTGTTATGCCAATGAAGTTATTTATGGTGGGTCCCTAGTTGGCTTCAGAATTGGGGCTAGTCACAAGAAAGATCAAGCATGTGTTTAGAGAGTTGGAATTTTCAGCTGCCCAACCTCTGAAGAAGGAAAAGGAACTAGAGATTGAGTTCAAATGTGTGGCCAATGATTTATTCAATCATGCCTATGTAATTAAACCCAGATAAAAACTCTGGATACCAAGGCATGATGAGTCTTCCTGGTTGGTGAACACACTGATATGCTGGGAGGGTGAATTACGTGAATTCTAAGAGGCACCGATGCTCTGTGTCCCCCGTTTCTGCCTTCTATCTTGCCCTATATGTCTCTCCATTTGGCTGCTGCTGATCTCATCTCTTTAATAACAAAGCTGTGATCCAAAGTATAGCACCTTCAATGAGTTAGTGATGCCTTCTAATAAATTATCGAAACTGCAGGGGTCATGAGACCCTGAATTTGTAGGTGATTGACCAGAAGTACAGCAGGAGTATGAAGTGCATAAATCTTGTGGAGGACTTTGCCCTTATAGCTGTGGGGCTGACATTAACTTGGTGTAGTTAGTGTCAGGATTGTATTGCAATACAACCACTTGGGGTAGAAATGGAACATAAGTTTATCAATGAGTTTTTAGTAAAAACCAGTAAGTTGATTTAAAAAAAAATATTGAGTAGTAATGGCAGATAGATGTAAAGGATCAAGGAAATACTTGATGGAGGTGGCCTACAAGTAACTGAGCTTGTGGAAAGATCTCTATGTGACTAGTGATCAATGCAATAAAAACAGAGGTTCCCTAATTTATTCACATTGGCCTGTTAGCAGTACAGAAAACTAAACCATGGGAGAGGTAATTTTTACAACATTGAAATGAGAAAGGTGTTATTTCTACCAGCAGAAGAAATTTATGTGTCATAAATGCATACTACATTCAACACTATACTGATAAATTTGAAACCTTCAAAAACTGGAAGGTTTCATTAAAAAAATATAATTGATCAAAACTGACTCAAGAAAGGGAAAAAATATGGAATACACCAAGAACCATGAAAGAATATGATAAAGATATCTCTGGAGGCTCATGGGGATGTCTGAGAGGACTCAACCCAAAGCAGTGGTGACCAGGTTCTTGTATCTGCACAAAAAAATAATTCAAAAGCAAGACAGATGCAGGAAAGTGAAAATGATTTATTGAAAATGAAAGTACACACTTGAAAGTATGAGCAAACTCAGAGAACGAGTCACCCGAGGAAGTCAAGATCAGTGATTTTTATTCCTCCCGGGGCAGGAATTGGTGATGTCTCATTGATATGGTTTATTCATCCTCTCTCCCTGTGTGGGACCCTCCATTTCCTGCCATTTATTCCTTATTTGGTTCCTTTGGAACTATAATGGCATCAGATGCATGATGGGAGTCATAGTAACCACAATGTAAATGAGATTATAATGACATTACAATTAACTAAAGATCAGGTCCTGGTCATAGGGATCAGCCTAACTGGATAAAACTGGTTCTTATTTTTTTCTAGCTGCAGGCACTTGATACAGTCACTTGTTAGTTTTGTAATCAGTGAGGCACTTTGTTGCACCCTGGTGGGGTTGCCAATTTTCCAGGTTACATACCCTGCCTCAAATTCATGTAAAAGAAAAAATGACCTTCAATGGCAGCTCTCAAATTTTGATGGGTAGGTTTTTCCCCGCAAATTTAGAGAATGGGTAAATTCTCAGCTTATCAGTGAAATCTCTCACCGAGGTTGGTCACAGGAATTATTTCTTTCCTTGTTTAGTCTGGATTTATCATCTTTTGTTGTCCAGGCCCTACTGATTTCCTTTCCATCCCAGGCAAGGCTGTTGGGTTGGTTACATCTCCCCAGCAGAGGCTCCTTCTTCACCAGGGAGGAGATTGGAAATGCCCCACACCAGTTCAGAGTGCAAACATTTCATAATAGAATTCTTATAAACTGATTTCTTTTAAAAATATGTAAATACACAAGGAATATCTTGTCATTATGAGAACATAAAGTGAAAATATATTATATTATGAAAGTCCCTGGTTCTAGATCTCTGCTGTACAATACTCACCTGTAGTTAACAACACTATATTTTGGGCTTAAATTTTTGTTAAGAGGGTAGATCTCCTGCTAAGTGTTCTTACCACAATAATAAAAAAATTAAGGTTTGTGAAAGCATTAAAAATTTTTAAAAACTATATTGAATTCATATACTCAAGGAAAAACTTTCTTTTGAGAAAATGCTTTTACCTCAAGGAAATAAAGGTGCCTAGAAATCCAAAGAAAACTTGATTTAAAAAGAAATTAGAGAGAGAGAGAGAGAGAGAGAGAGAGAGAGAGAGAGAGAGAGAGAGAGAGAGAGAATATATGTCATTGTCCCTGGAGACAATCTTCCTTCAAAGGCGCTTCCCTTTTCATGGGAAGTGGTGGAATTAATAGACAAGAACCATGTTTTTTATCATGGTTCCCCAGACCCACACAGCTTTCTGTGGTTAAACACAAAGAGTCTGCAGAGACTGTAGGTCCTTTGTGCAATGAGTTTATTTCTTTATTTTATATTATGTCACATCTCAGTAGTCTTTACCTCACTTTGCTTGCTTTTCCTTTTGATGTATAAAAAAAGGTGATGGGAAATTTTGTTTATCAGTATCCAAACTAAGGTAAAAAGGTATTTTGAGTGGATGTTAGCTTTGGTCCTAATTTTATTCCTTGAAGAGAAAACACAAAAAGGGATAGAACATACTGACACTACTCTTGTCCTCAGCTTCTGGCAGAACTTGTGAAGTCTTGGCTGCCATTCTAGAAAAACACAAACAAACAAACATAAAAATACCTCAGCTCTCTTTTATACCCCCAAGTGTGTTACATGCACTCAGGTCTTTGAGAAATCCCACCTTTCTGATAGTGGGGTGCGGTCAGTGCAGGAAGTATCTGGCATGGTATTAAAACAGGAGGTGAAAAATGAGAATTTCCCTGATATCTCAATATTGGCTAAGACCCCAAGCCTAAGGCCACAATGCCATGAGGAAATCCTTAGGCAGGTGTTACGTTATCTGGGCAAAGACACATCATCTCTTCCTGAGCTATATTTTCCTTTCTTTCCACTTTATGTGGAGTGGCAACATGACTGGTTCTAAAACATTTTCCAGGGTTCTTTGCAGTGCAGCAGTCATGTGACACAATAAAGCATTGAGTAGAGAAAGGAGTCTGATTTTGCTAGCCTGTCACTTTTCTCCTCATTTTGCTTGAAACACAGATACAAAAGCTAGGTTCTGGAAATTTCTGAGGACATGAGGATGTGGTAAGAACATAAGAGAAGAAGAGTGGGAAACTCGTGGAGGCACCATGTGAACCCCAGGATTGCTATCCTCAGGCTTCTTTTAGGTGAGAGAAAAATAACTTTGTAATTTATTCAGGGCACTCTTTGGGGGAGCTCTACAAAATACAGCTATGCTCAGTTCCTAAGAAATACAACATTCATGAGGGACTTGTAAAGGCCAAGAAGGGAAACCTCAGAATTGACCATGGGATGAGAGGTTGGAGAGCAGAGGCTGCAGGGACTTTGCAGCCTTCTCCTCTCTATCCAAGTAAGGGGCTTCAAGGGGACAAATATGAGACATTGGCAAGTCCTCTCCTAATTGGGGAACTCACACCTGAGCCATCTCTGGGAGAGAAATGGGAAGAACTGGCTGTCTCAGAGGCAGAATGTGGAGATGTATGTGGCCCCTCAGCTAGGCAGGACTCAGTGTCCTCCCACCGCAACTATGTGATGGGTAGGCCAGATGAAGACATAGTATGGAGAAGTCAGACTGCAACACCTGGAGAAAGATTCCACGCAAAGGGACCACTTGCAGAAGGATGTGGCCTGACAGTTTGAGTGGGGTAGATTGCCAGAAGCAAGGAGAAGCAGGAGGATAGACAGTCCCCTACAGAAGAACTTGCTCATGCAGGGAACTGCAGAGGAGGCCCTTGGGGAGGATGTCCAAGGAAGCTGCAGAAGATCCCCTAAAAGAAAGACCCAGCATGAGGGCATGCAATACACAGGGAGCCCTGGAATCCTCTTCCTTGCCTCCTTCCTCAATCACAGGGGGCATCTGGAGCAATGGGATCTAGCACACAGAGAGGAGGAGAAAGAGAACAGAGTAACCAGCCTTCTTTCCCCCATTGAAGGCCTAATTGAGATAAGAGTTGGAGGAGCACAAGTGTTAAATTAGATAAGAGTCTGGAGTTTGCTATCAGACTGGACCAGAATTTTTCTTCTTTGTTAGAAACCAGAAAGGCTATGAAACCTGCCCAAGGTTTCATTGAGAGAGGAGGGTGGCAATGTGAAAGAATGAAGCTGTTTCCTTTCTGCCCACCTGAGTCAAGTGAGCTTGCTAGTGACATGATCTGAAGTGTAAAAGGAAAAAACGGGCTAGGCTGGCCTCTGCCTCTTAGTATCCTGCTATTTCTGTTTCATTACAAGCAGAAGAATCAGAGTACTTTGTTGTCAGAGAGGGAAGGCGTTCCCAATTGTGGCAGACCACCAGATAAGAGATAAGCATAGAGTGAAATAAAAGTCACCCAGATCCTGCTTCTCAGAGAGATCATCTTTATGTTCGGTCTTTCTGATTTGATTACAGATTTGTGATGACACTTGCTGTTGTCTCAGAGAAGTGCTTCCATGTTTGAAAGACTGTTGTGAGACACATCAAATAACAGCCAAATTGGACTCATTATCATCATTTTATCACCTCCAGCTTGTATCAGGAGCTAGTGGATCAGTAAAGTAAAAGTGATTTGCAGGAATTACTTAGATATAGAGGGCATGGCATTGTTTTTCCTTCCACTCCTTACAGCCAAAGAGAAGCTGTCCCTCCTTAAGGCCAGGTGTGAGGGGCCCACAAGAGAATCACTATAAAAATTGGGGTAGTGTGCAATAGGGGAGACCAAGGTCTCTTTTGTGGCTGGATTGTAGAGTGGCCATAGAAACTTGCAGTACTCTTGGATTGAAGTATCAGATGGTTCTTAGGCATTCAACTCTCACCAGGAGGCTGTCTGGTGATGCTCCCAATATTAGGCAGGAGAAAGGAACTGTGAAAGCAGCCTGCAGGCACAACTTACCAGGGCAAGGATGTCAATGTCGCCTGTGTCTTTGGACACTAAGGAGTAGATCAGTCATTGTCCATCCCAGGGAGTGATGCAATGGGGAAGTCCCTGTGGGGGTGTCTCTGAAGACCCCACAAGGGAGCTGCATACAATGGCCAAGAGAAAATCACAAGCAGCACCAACAAGTGAAAAGGTCTTTGCTTCATTTCCTCTTATATTAGGAGATACAGAAACATGGAGTGGGTGATGGAGCAATGGGTTGAAAGCAGACTGTGCCCCCCTACCTCAGCTCCTTTGCCGGTCCTGAATCTGAGCATCATGGCCAAAGGTTTGGAAAATGAAATAGTTTTAAGTTGTATGTGAGATTAAGTTTTGAATTAAATGGCCTGGATTTTTCACACTTGAGGATGAAACTTTTCTTATTCCTGAAAGTGACCAGATATGGCCAGGGGATGCTGCAGGGGGACCTGAGGATTATGTGACCAGGCAGTGGTAGGAGAGCAATAAAGTTACTCCCCCATTGTAGCTGGTAGAGTGCATTTCATGTTTCCTTCCACAATCAAGTCATACCTTAGTGTTTTTGAACTTGTATTTGACTTAGTATACTGTGAACATTTTTCCATATATAAACTTCTACAGCTTCATTGTCAATGCTTAATTAATTTATTTTATTTCCTAGGGGAAATTGTGTATTCAGAAACATTCTTTTTTATCTAACCTTAAAAACTCAATCTCAAATCAGCAGCTGTCACACTGCATTCTAATAGAAGTTAGAAATAGTCTTCCAGTAAGATGGTGGAATAGACAGACACTGTGCCAACTGCCTCCAGGATCACACCAAAATTACAAATAATTTACATAACATTCAACCTCGGAAGTATCCTGAACACTAGATGAACAGAACCTCTAAACGAAGGACTTAAAGAGGAGGCCACATCGAGTCTGGTAGGAGGGGCAGAGATGAAAAAGGGTGAACCCTGTGAGGGACACCTCAGTGGTGGGCAGGCTTCTACAGTTAAGGGAGAGACCCTCCGGCCCCACACCAAGCTCACCAGCCCAGAGTTATTTTTCTGGGAAGAGAAGATCCACAAGAGCTGGCAGTAGAAATTAGTGAGGACTCTCTATGCTCAACTCGGTGAGGTGGAGGGCAGCTAGAGAACCAGTCGCCCTCCTGTGGAGCAGGCACATGGACTCTCTCACTAGTGAGCACTCACCCAGTCCCTGGTGGAGGGTGTAGCTGTGGGAGTGGGTCCCAGGAGCCTGTGGGGAAGGACTGAACTGAATACCTTTGGCTCGGGAGCTGGAGGTTTTGGGATCATTGTTCCCCTGTGTACAGCTTGCACATGAGTAGTGCACAGGAAGGTGCCGTTTTCCAGAGTTGGGGCCTTGCACAGAGGGTCAGGTCCAAGACCACATTGGTCTGGTGGAATTGGTGCAGGCTTGTGTATGTGTGTGTGCATGTTGCCTTGGGTCTCAACTCTCCACACTGCTTGTACTGAGTAGCCAGGGTAGCACCTGGCAGGCACTCTCTAGTGCCAACAGGCTACTCATTGAAACGCAGGTGTGCACAATCCATCTTGCATGTGCAGAGTTTCCAGGATGGAAATGGACTTTTGGGTTGCTCTGCCTGATTTACGAGTGGCTGATTGGGACAGGATGAGACTGGGAATTTTCCTGGGAGTGTCGGGCCAAGAGCTGTGCACCTGTGTGATCTGCCTGCGGCATTCTTGGTACATATGGTGCAGGCTGGTTGTCTGTGCAGGAGTGCACACTGCTCTTACTTGGTGGGGACCACTGACCAACCCCATGGTGTCTTGGAGGCCTGCCCTGCTCACCTAGAGCAGGCTTGCCGATGGCACCCTGAACCATGGTGCATGGCCCCCACATCCGCAGGCCACAGAGGGTTTTTGCAGTAGTGGACAACCCACAGCAACCTGTGGGGATTTTTGGTGGTGGGCATGGTCCCACAGCACACAGCAGCTAATTGCCAGAAGCTCACTGCAAGGCTGAGAGGTAGGCCTGCACACAATGAGCTGCGTCCTTCCCCCCAACACAGCTGGTGCTGAGTTGCCCAGAGACTCTCTAATGCTGAGAAAGTGGTATGCAGATTAAAACAGGCGGAGAGCCTTTATTATTTTCCAGTTTTTTCCTTTTTTTTCTTTTTCTTTTTACTTTTCTGTTTCTTTCATCATTTTGTTCCTTTTCTTCTTTCATCTGTTTTCTGTTTGTTTTTGTTTCTCAGGCTTGTTTATGTGGTTATTGCTTTGGTCACTGTTCTCCTGTCTTGTTCTCCTGTTTCTGTGTTTTTGTTTTTGTCTCTTTTATATATTTTTGTTTTCCTGTTTGATCATTGCTTATTATGTGTGTTTTTTCAAATTCTTTTATTGTGAAATAAATATTATTTAAAAAATTATTTTCAGGTGTACAGTGCAGTGCAATAGTTATACTTTTTATCCCTTAAAGTGACAACCTACTTCCCCAATTCACCACCCCACTCCCCCCCCATATCATACATATCTATTACAATTCCCTTGACCCCATTCCACACTATACTCCACATCCCATGACCATATACATATACCATATACATATTCAACCACAGTTGACATACAATATTAAACAACATCAGCGCCATCAGTGCAGTGATCAAGCCTCCACTCCATCTATGAAATGTTCACCCCACCAAGAAATGTGACCATCTGACACCCAAAAAAATATTTACAGCATCACTGATTATATTCTACAAACTGTGTTTCATATCCCCGTGGCAATATTGCAGTTACCCATCTATGCTTTCTGATCCCTTCCTCTTCTTCCTCATCCCCACCCCCCTCCTAACTAGCAACCATCAATTTCTCCTCTGAGGCCTTTTCTATTTTACTTAGATCATTCATTTAGGTTTACAGATTCCACATATAAGTGAGATCATATGGTATTTGTCTATCTCCGTCTGACTTATTTCACTTACCATAAAAATCTCGAGGTCCATCCATATCATTGCAAATGGTACGATTTTATTATTCTTTATAGCTCAATAGTACCCATTTTATAAATGTACCACAGTTTCTTAATCCAATTGTCTACCGATGGGCATTTTGGTTGTTTCCAAATGTTGGCTATTATAAATAGCACTGCAATAAACATAGGGGTGCATATATTTTTTCGAATTAGTGTCTTGGGTTTTTCAGGATAAATATCTAGGAGTGGAATTGCTGGGTCAAAAAGTAGTTCCATTTCCAGTTTTTTTAGATACTTCCATACTGACTTCCATAGTGTCTGCACCAATCTGCAATCCCACCAACAGTGCACCAGGGTTCCCTTTTCCCCACAACCTCACAGGCACTTGTTGTTTGGTGATTGGTTGATGATAGCCATTCTGACCAGAGTGAAGTGGTATCTCATTCTGGTTTTTAGTTGCATTTCTCTAACGATTAGTGAGGTTGAACCTTTTTTCCTATGCCTGTTGGCCATCTATATATCCTCTTTAGAGAAATGCCTCTTCATTATCCTCTGCCCATTTTTTAATTGAGTTGTTTCTTTTCCTGGTGTTGACTTGAATGTGTGCTTCATAAACTTTTGATATCAACCCCTTATCAGATATATCATTTGTAAATATCTTCTCCCATTCAGTAGGCTGCCTTTTTGTTTTATTGATGATTTCCTTTGCTGTGAAAAAACTTTTAAGTTCAATGTAATTCCGTATGTTCCTTTTTCTTTTATTTCCCTTGCCCGAGGGGATATATCAGTAAAATTTGCAGGGTAATGTCTGCAAATTTACTCCCTATGAATTCTTCTAGGAGTTTTATGGTTTCACGTCTGACATTTAAGTCTTTAATCCATTTTGAGCTTCTTCTCATATATGGTGTAAGTAGGTGGTCCATTTTCATTTTTTTGCATGTCCAATTTTTCCTGCACCATTTATTAAATAGACTATCTTTACTCCAATGTAAATTCTTGCTTCCATTATCATAGATTAAATGACCATATATGGATGGATTTATTTCTGGGCTCTCTATTCTGTTTCATTGGTCTATGTGTCTGTTTTTATGCCAGTACCATACTGTTTTGATTACTGTAGCCTTGTAGCATGATTTGCTGTCAGGTAGTGTGATACCTCTCACTTTGTTCTTATTTCTCAACATTGCTGTAGCTATTCGGGGTCTTTTGTGGTTCCATATAAATTTTAGGATTCTATGTTCTATTTCTGAGAAAAATGTCCCTGGTAGTTTGATTGGAATTGCATTGAATCTCTATATTCCCTGAGGTAGTATTGACATTTTAACTATATTAATTCTTCCTACCCATGAACACGGTATGTATTTCCATTTATTTGTATCTTCTTTGATTTCTCTCTTCAGTGTCTCATAATTTTCTGAGCACAGGCCTTTTACTTCTTTGGTTAAATTTATTCCTAAATATTTCATTGTATTTGAAGCAGTGTAAAAGGGATTGATTTCCTGATTTCTTTTTCTGATAGTTTATTATTGGTATATACAAATGCAACTGATTTCTGAATATTAATTTTGTATCCTGCTACATTACTAAATTCGTTTATCAGTTCTAACAGTGTTTTTGTGGAGCCTTTGGTAGTCCCTCTATATAGTATCATGTCATCTGCATATAATGACAATTTTACTTCCTCCTTTCCAAATTGGATGCCTTTTATTTCACTTTCTTGTCTGATTGCTGTGGCTAGAACTTCCAGAACTATGTTAACTAGAAGTGGTGAAAGTAAGCAGCCCTGTGTTGTTCTGATCTTAACGGGAAAGCTTTTAGCATTTCCTCATTGAGTATGATGTTTGCTGTGGACTTATCATATATGGCCTTTATTATGTTGAGATATGATTCCACTATTCCCACTTTGCTAAGATTTGTATCACAAATGGCTGCTGCATTTTGTCAAGTGATTTTTCTACATCTATTAATATGATCATATGATTTTTGTTTTTCATTTTGTTAATGTGATGTATTATGTTCATTGATTTGCGGATATTGAACCAAACTTGCATACCAGGAATGAATCCCACTTGATCATGGTGTATGATCTTTTCAATGTGATGCTGAATTCGGTTTGCTAGTATTTTGTTGAGGATTTTTGCATCTATGTTCATTAGGGATATTGGTCTCTAGTTTTCTTTTTTTTATAATACCTTTGTCTGATTTTGAGATCAGAGTAATAGTGGCCTCATAAAATGTGCTCGGGAGCCTTCCCTTCTTCTGTGATTTTGGAATTGTTTGAGGACAATAGATATTCATTCTTTTTTGAATGTTTTGTAAAATTCACCTGTGAAGCTATATGGTCCAGGACTTTTGTTTGTTGGAAGCTTGTTGATTACTGATTCAATTTCATTGGTACTAATCAGTCTGTTCACAGTTTCTGTTTCTTTTTGGTTCAGACTCGGTACATTGTATGCTTCTACAAATTTATCCATTTCTTCCAGATTGTCAAATTTGTTGGCATATAGTTACTCATAGTATTCTCTTAAAATTTTCTGTATTTCTGTGGCATCTGCGCCAATTTCACCAGACCAATGCATTCCTGGACCTGACCCTCTGTGGGAGGGCCCAACCCTGAAAAAATGGCACTTACTGCTCGTGTGTAGTAAGGTCCACACAAAGGGAACAGTGGTCCCAAAAACCTCCAGCTCCCACGCTAAAGGCACTCAGTTCAGTCCATCCTTGCAGGCTCTTGGGTGCCGCTCACACAGCTGCTTACACAGCTACTCCCTCCACCAGGGACCTGGTGAGTGTTCACCAGCGAGCAAGTCCATGTGCCAGCTCCACTGGTTCACTAGCTGCCCTCAGCCTCACCAAGTTGAACAAAGAGAGTCCTCTCTAATTTCAACTTCCAGCTATCATAGAACGTCTCTTCCCGGCAAAGTAACTCTGGGCTTGTGAGCTCGGTGTGGGGCTAGAGGGTCTCTCACCCAACCGGAGAAGCCTCCCCACTGCTGAGGTGTTCCTCACGGGGTTCACCCTCTCTCGTCTCTGCCCCTCCTACCTGACTCGATGTGGCCTCCTCTTTAAGTCCTTTGATTAGAGGCTCTGTTCATCTAGTGTTCAGGGGACTTCCGAGGTTGAATGTTGTATAAATTATTTGTAATTTTGGTGTGATCCTGGGGGGCAGTTGGCACAGCATCTGTCTTTATCACACCTTACTGGAAGTCCTGCTTATTGTGTTTTTGTGGAGGTATATTTGATTTTTGGAGTTATTAGCTTGCCTTGCTTTGTGTTTTTTGTTTGTTTGTTTTGTTTTTTATGAAGCGAACATGGACCTAGCATTGGTCCACTAGCTGTGACTACAGTTAGTTTGTGAAAACCACTGACCACAGCCTTTATGCACCTACAACACTACCTCTCCCACCGACAGCTGCATTGCCAGGGGCATTCAGAGTGCTGGGATAACTGGCCCCACCCCTAAAAACTGTGGAAAAGGATTTTTACAACAGAAACTGGTCCACAAAGTCCTGGAGTCATCTTCGTGGTGTTCAGTGACCACAAACCTGTGACCACAAAGCCAATTGGGAGAAGCTTTTGTAAATCTGTGAGGGTGAGGTGGAGGCTGGCTGTAGTGCCCTTGGGATGCTATACAAGGGATTCATAGGTGAGGTATTTGTGTAAGACCTGAATCTGCATTAACACCTTAAAAATTACCAATCACATCACATAAGACATGAACTCCTTTCGCAAAGCTAGTGCCACATCACAGAAGGCACCCTCAACAACATGTCAAATAGCCAGACACACGCTCCTAAAGAGCCTCTTCCAATAATTGGGCCTTACCAGCATCTGACAAGTGGCAACAGACCTAGGGGGCACGGGGCCTATTCCTAAGTTGCCTCAGGAACAATATTGGGGGCAGCCAGCCTCAGTTCACACAGAGACCATCCCCACATGACCCCAGGTCCAGAATGGGCAGCAGCCAACTGCATACAGCCTACCGTGTAGCTATGGGCCAATAGCAGACAGGGATGAAATGGCTGAGTGGGACCCCTGCCCAAGAGACACCAGAACCAGTACACCCAGAGGTCAGTGTTAGAGAAAACCAAAATACTACTTCGCTGAACCTACAAGTGGCACTCTCAAAGGACATTTTTGACAGGCACAAAGGTTCACACTAGCCAAGCCTCCTCTGAGGGTGTCAACCTCCAGACAGCATCTCATACACTGTGAACAGAGCTAATTCTCCCAGCTAGTCATTCTGAGGGTCAGTCCCACCCTTTGACAAGCCAAAAGCAATTAAAGATCAAAACTTCAACAGTGACACCTCTGGAACTCACAGGACAGGAGAATACAGAGACTGTGAAATATGAATATGAAGGACACATACTACAAGACCACCCAGCAATGACTGAGAACCATAGATGATATACCTAATATATCAAAGCACAGAGCAACAGCCAGAATGAAGAAACAAAGAAACATGTCCAAAGTAAAAGATAAGGAGAAACCTCTAGACATAGAATTAAATGAAACAGAGGTATCCAACCTTTCAGAGACAGAGTTTAAATACGCCATTTTATTTATTTATTTTTTTTAGCTGAGCCATCCTGCCACCTGTTGGCAGCTCAACAGCAACTCAGCTCGGGCTGGCATCGAACCGCCATTGCTCAGAGCTCAGCTCGCATTCTTGAGCGAGCTCTTAACCAACTGAGCCACTCAGCTGGCCCTTCAGAGACAGAGTTTAGAACACTGATGCTAAGAATGTTTACAGAACTTAGTAAGGACATAAAAAAGGAAAGAGATATCATGAAAATCTCAACCAGTTAGAACTAAAGAATACAATAACTGAAATGAAGAACACACTCAAATGAATCACCATTAGATCAGATGAAGCAGAAGATCGGATCAGTGATTTAGAAGACAAAATAGCAGAAATCACCCGGTTGGAGCAACAAACGAAAAGAGAATAAAAATAATGAAAATAATTTAAGAGGCTTGTGGCACAAGATGAAACACAACAATATCTACATCATAGGAATACCAGAAGAAGAAGAGAACAAGCAAGGGATAGAGAACGTATTTGAAGAAATAATGACTGAAAATAGCCTGGTGAAGGAAATAGTCATATAAGTCCCAGAAGTTCAGAGAGTTCCAAACAACTGGACCCAACTGGGTCCACACCAAGACACATCATAGTTAAAATGGCAAAGGTTAAAAACAAAGACAGAATCCTGAAAGCAGCAAGAGAAAGACAGTGGGTTGCATACAAAGGAACTCCTATAAGACTAACAGCTGACTTTTCTTCAGAAACCCTGCAGGCCAGAAGGGAGTGGCAGGAAACATTCAAAGTGATGCAAAACAAAGGCCTACAACCAAGCTTGCTCTACCCAGCAAGGTAATCACTTAAAATTCAAGGAGAGATAAAGAGCTTCTTAGAAAAGAATAAGCTTAAGGAATTCATTACCACCAAGCCAGCATTGCAGGGAATTTTAAAAGGGCTTTTTTTAAACAGAAGAAAGAGGAAAACAAGCTAACCCAGGAAGACAAGAAATACAAAAAATAAAGTGGGAAAAAATATGCACCTATCAATAATCACTTTAAATGTGAATGGGCTAAATACTCCAATCAAAAGATATAGAGTGGCTAGTGGATAAGAAAACAGAAGCATTGCATATGCTGTTTACAAGAGACTCATCTCAGATCAAAAGACACAGACTGAAAAAAAAAGGATGGAATAAGATATATCATGCAAATGGAAATGAGAAAGCTGGAGTAGCAATATTTATTTCAGACAAAATAGACTTTAAAATGAAGACTACAATAAAAGATAAAGAAGGGCGCTACATAATAATAAAGGAATCAATCTATCAAGAGCACATAAGCCTAGTTAACTTCTAATGCACCAAACATAGGAGCTTCTAAATATATAAAACTATTTATGACAGAAATAAAGTTGGAGATTAACAGTAGCAGTATCATAGTAGGGAACTTCAACACCCCATTGTCACCAATGGATAGATTCTCTAGACAGAAAATCAACACAGTAACAGTAGCCTTAAATGATGCTTTAGACCAGTTGGTTTTAATAGATATTTTTAGAGCATTTCACCCTAAAGCAACAGAATATACATTCTTCTCAGGCGCACATGGAACATTTTCCAAGATAGACCATGTGCTAGGCCACAAAACAAGTCTCAATAAATTTAAGAAGTTTGAAATCATATCAAGCATCTTCTCCAACCACAATGCTATGAAACTAGAAATCAATTACAAGAAAAAACCTGGAAAGCACACAAATGCATGGGGCTGAGTAACATGCTATTAAATAACGAGTGGGTCAACAATGAGATCAAGGAAGAAGTCAAAAGAAAACTTGAGACAAATGAAAATGAAAACACAACAATCCAAAATCTGTGGGATGCAGAGAAAGCAATACTAAGAGAGAAAATCATAACAATGCAGGACTATCTAAAGAAACAAGAAAAATCTCAAATCAACAGACTATGTTTATACCTAAGGGAACTGGAAAAAGAACAGCAAAACAAACCCAAAAAGGGTAGGAAGGAAATAATAAAGATTAGAGTGGAAATAAATGAAATAGTGACCAAGAAAACAATACAAAAGAGCAATGAAACCAAGAGCTGATTTTTGGAAAAGATAAACAAAATTGACAAACCCCTTGCCAGACTCACCAAGAAAAAGAGAGAGACGACTCAAATTAATAAAATCAGAAATGATAGAGGAGAAGTGACAACAGATACCACAGAAATACAGAAAATTTTAAGAAAATACTATGAGCAACTATATGCCAACAAATTCGACAATCTGGAAGAAATGGATAAATATGTAGAAGCATACAATCTTCCAAGACTGAATCAAGAAGAAACAGAAACTCTGAACAGACTGATTTCTACCAATGAAATTGAATCAATAATCAACAGCCTTCCAACAAATAAAAGTTCTGGACCAGATGATATCACAGGTAAATTTTAGAAAACTTTCCAAAAAGATTTAACACCTATTCTCCTCAAATTGTTCCAAAACATACAGAAGGAGGAAAGGCTCCCAAGCACATTCTATGAGGCCACTATTATTCTGATCCCAAAATCAGACAAAGACATTACAAAAAAATAAAACTACAGCCCAATGTCCCTAATGAAAATAGATGCAAAAATCCTTATCAAAATACTAGCAAACTGGAGTTCCGGTAAGATGGCGGAATAGACGGACGCTCTCCGAACTGCCTCCCAGGATCACATCAAAATTACAAATAATTTATGCAATATTTAACCTCGGGAGTCCCCTGCACATTAGATGAACAGAACCTCTCAACGAAGGACCTAAAGAAGAGGCCACGTCAAGTCTGGTAGGAGGGGCGCTGATGAGAGAGGGCGAGCTCCATGAGGGACGCTGTGTGGGGAGGCTTCTCTGGTTGGGGGAGAGACCCTTTGGCCCCACACCGAGCTCACTAGCCCAGAGTTGCTTTGCCAGGAAGAGGAGTTCTAATATAGCTGGCAGTAAATTAGTGAGGACTCTCTTTGCTGGAGTCGGTGAGGCTGGGGGCAGCTGGAGAACCAGTGGGGCTGGCGCACGGGTTCGCTTGCTGGCGAGCACTCACCTGGTTCTTGTCGGAGGGAGTGGCTGCATGAGCCGGGCCCAGAAGCCTGTCGGGAGGGACTGAACTGAGCACTTTTGGTGCAGAAGCTGGAGGTTTTGGGATTGTTGTTCCACTGGTGCGGAGCTTGCACACCAGCGGCGTACAGGAGGCCGCCATTTTTTCAGGATTGGGCCCTCCCACGGAGCATCAGAGCCGGGATCCCATTGGTCTGGTGAACTTGGCGCCGGAGTGCGTGTGTGCGTGAGTGCGTGCGTGCGTGCACATGCGGCCTTGGATTCCCACCCTCCACCCTGCTTGTGTTGCATTGCCAAGGAAACGCCTGGCAGGTGCCCTCCGGCTACATCAGGCTGCTCACTGAGACCCAGGAGTGTGCGAGCGGCCTTGGGTCCCCACCCTCCGCCCTGCTTGTGCTGTGTTTCCAAAGAAACACTGGGCATGTGCCCTCCAGCTGCATCAGATTGCTCACTGAAACGTGCCTGAGCCACCTTGGGACCCCACCCTCCCACCTGCTTGTGCTGTGTTTCCAAGGAAAGGCCGGGTGAGTGCCCTCCGGCTCCATCAGGCTGCTCACTGAGACGCAGGAGTGCATAAGCCGCCTTGGATCCCCACCCTCCGCCCTGCTTCAGCTGAGTTGCCAGGGAAATGCAGGGTGGGTGTTCTCCAGCTGCATCACTCTGTTCACTGAGACTCAGTAGCAGACAACCTGCAACAACCTGTGAAGATTTTTTTTTTTTGGGCGGGGGGAGTGAGCACGATTCCAGAGCACACAGCAGCTAATTGTGGAAAGCTCACTGCAACCCTGAGAAAGTGGTCTGCAGATTAAAGAGGACAAAAAGCACCCCCACATCTTTTCTTTTTTTTTTTTTTCTATTTACTTTTTTCTTTTCTCTTCTTTCTAGGTGATCTATCTAATACATCGAAGCATTCACAGAACGACAGCCAGAATGAAAAAAACAAACAAACATGTCCCAAGTAAAAGATCAGAAGAAAACTCTAGAAATGGAACTAAATGAAACAGAGGTATCCAAACTTTCAGAGACAGAGTTTAGAACACTGATGATAAGAATGTTTAAGGAACTTAGCTAGGACATAAAGCAAGATAGGGAAACCATAAAAAACAACCTGTTAGAACTAAAGAATACAATAACTGAAATGAAGAACACACTCGAAGGAATCACCAGTAGAGTAGATGAAGCAGAGGAGCAGATCAGTGAATTAGAAGACAAAATAGCAGAAATCACCCCGCTGGAACAACAAAAAGAAAAAAGAATAAAAAAGAATGAAAATAGTTTAAGAGACGTCTGGGACAACATGACACGCAGCAATCTTCGCGTCATAAGAATACCAGAAGGAGACGAGAAGAAGCAAGGGATTGAGAATGTATTTAAAGAAATAATGACTGAAAACTTCCCTACCATGGTGAAGGAAATCGACATACAAGCCCAGGACATACAGAGAGTTCCTAACAGGCTGAATCTAAACAGGCCCACACCAAGACACATCATAGTAAAAATTGCAAAGGTTACAGCCAGAGACAGAATCCTAAAAGCAGCAAGAGAAGGACAGCAGGTTACATATAAAGGAACTCCTATACGACTAACAGCTGACTTTTATTCAGAAACTCTGCAGGCCAGAAGGGAATGGCAAGAGATATTCAAAGTGACACAAAATAAAGGTCTACAACGAAGATTGCTCTACCCAGCACGGCTATCACTTAAAATTGAAGGAGAGATAAAGAGCTTCTCAGAAAAGAATAAGCTTAAGGAGTTCATTACCACCAAGCCAGCATTGCAGGAAATGTTAAAAGGGCTTTTTTAAACAGAAGAAAGGGGAAAACAAGCTAACCCAGGAAGACAAGAAATACAAATAACAAAATGGCAATAAATATACACCTATCAGTAATTACCTTAAATGTGAATGGGCTAAATGCTCCAATCAAAAGACACAGAGTGGCTGAGTGGATAAGAAAACAGGACCCATGCACATGCTATCTACAAGAGACTTATCTCAGATCAAAAGACACACATAGACTGAAAGTAAAGGGATGGAATAAGATATTTCATGCAAATGGAAATGAGAAAAAAGCTGGAGTAGCAATACTTATTTCGGACAAAATAGACTTTAAAATGAAGACTACAATAAAAGACTAAGAAGGGCACTACATAATAATAAAGGGACCAATTCAACAAGAGGACATAACCCTAGTAAACATCTATGCACCCAATATAGGAGCTCCTAAATATATAAAACAGATTCTGACAGACATAAAGGCAGACATCAAGAGTAACACTATCATAGTAGGGGACTTCAACACCCTGTTGTCACCCATGGACAGAAAATCAACACGGATATAGTGGCCTTAAATGACACTTTAGACCAGCTGGATTTAATTGATATTTTTAGAGCATTTCACCCCAATGCTACAGAATATACATTCTTCTCAAGTGCCCATGGAACATTCTCCAACATAGACCACATGTTAGGCCACAAAACAAATCTCAACAAATTTAAGAAGATTGAAATCATATCAAGTGTCTTCTCTGACCACAATGCTATGAAACTAGAAATCAATTATAAGAAGAAATCTGGAAAGCTTACAAATACATGGAAGCTAAATAACATGCTTCTAAATAGTGAGTAGGTCAAAAATGAGATCAAGGAGGAAATCAAAAGATACCTCGAGACAAATGAAAATGAAAACACCACGACCCAAACTCTCTGGGATGCAGCGAAAGCAGTCCTAAGAGGGAAGTTCATAGCAGTGCAAGCCTACCTAAAGAAAGAAGAAATATCTCAAATCAACAGACTCTCTCTACACCTAAGGGAACTCGGAAAAAACAGCAAAACAAGCCTAACGGGAGCATAAGGAAGGAAATAATAAAGACCAGAGCAGAAATAAATGAAATAGAAAACAAAAAAAAAAAATACAAAAGATCAATGAAACCAAGAGTTGGTTTTTTTGAAAAGATAAACAAAATGGACAAACCTTTAGCATGACTAACCAAGAAAAAGAGAGAGAGGACCCAAATTAATAAAATCAGAAATGAAAGAGGAGAAGTGACAACAGATACCACAGAAATACAGAAAATTTTAAGACAATACTTTGAGCAACTATATGCTAACAAATTCAACAATCTGGAAGAAATGGATAAATTTCTTGAAGCAAAAAATCTACCAAGTCTGAACCAAAAAGAAACAGAAACTCTGAACAGACTGATTACTGCCAAAGAAATTGAATCAGTAATCAACAATCTTCCAACCAACAAAAGCCCTGGACCAGATGGCTACACAGGTGAATTTTACAAAACATTCAAAAAAGAATTAGTACCTATTCTCCTCAAACTATTCCAAAAAATACAGAAGGAGGGAAGGCTCCCAAACTCTATCTATGAAGCTACTATCACCCTGATTTCTAAGTCAGACAAAGATATTACAAAAAAGGAAAACTACAGGCCAATATCACTAATGAACATAGATGCAAAAATTCTCAACAAAATACTAGCAAACCGAATTCAGCATCTCATTAAAAAGATCATACAACACGATCAAGTGGGATTCATTCCTGGTATGCAAGTCTTGTTCAATATCCGCAAATCAATTAACGTAATACATCACATTAACAAAATGAAAAATAAAAATCATATGATTATATCAATAGATGCAGAAAGGGCATTTGACAAAATCCAGCAGCCATTTATGATAAAGACTCTTAACAAAGTGGGAATAGTGGGATCATGCCTCAGCATAATAAAGACCATATATGAAAAGCCCACAGCAAACATCGTTCTCAATGGGGAAAGGCTGAAAGCTTTCCCCTTAAGATGAGGAACAAGAAAAGGCTGCCCACTTTCACCACTTCTATTTAACATAATTCTGGAAGTTCTAGCCACAGCAATCAGACAAGAAAATGAAATAAAAGGCATCCAAATTGGAAAAGAGGAAGTAAAATTGTCATTATAGGCAGATGACATGATACTATATAGAGAGAATCCCAAAGACTGCACCAAAAAACTGCTAGAACTGATACACGAATTTGGTAAGGTAGCAGGATACAAAACTAATATTCAGAAATCAGTGGCATTTGTATACACCAATAATAAACTATCAGAATAAGAAATCAGGAAATCAATCCCTTTTACAATTGCTTCAAAAACAATAAAATATCTGGGAATCAATTTGACTAAAGAAGTAAAAGACCTGTACTCACAAAATTATGAGACACTGAAGAGAGAAATCAAAGAAGATACAAATAAATGGAAATAACATACCATGCTCATGGATAGGAAGAATTAATATAGTTAAAATGTCAATACTTCCTAAAGCAATATATAGATTCAATGCAATTCCAATCAAACTACCAAGGACATTTTTCTCTGAAATAGAACATAGAATCCTGAAATTTATATGGAGCCACAAAAGACCCCGAATAGCTACGGCAATGTTGAGAAATAAGAACAAAGTGGGAGGCATCACACTCCCTGACATCTAAACATACTACAAGGCTACAGTAATCAAAACAGTATGGTACTGGCATAAAAACAGACACATAGACCAATGGAATAGAATAGAAAGCCCAGGAATAAACCCATCTATATACAGTCATTTAATCTATGACAATGGAAGCAAGAATTTACACTGGAGTACAGATAGTCTATTTAATAAATGGTGCTGGGAAAATTGGACTGACACGTGCAAAAAAATGAAAAAGACCATCTACTTACACCATATACGAGAACAAACTCAAAATGGATTAAAGACTTAAATGTAAGACCTGAAACTATAAAACTCCTAGAAGAAAATATAGGGAGTAAGTTTGCAGACATTACCCTGAGTAATATTTTTACCGATATATCCCCTTGGGCAAAGTAAATGAAAGAAAAAATGAACATATGGGATTACATCAAACTTAAAAGTTTTTTCACAGCACAGGAAATCATCAATAAAACAAAAAGGCAGCCTACTGAATGGGAGAAGATATTTGCCAATGATATATCTGATAAGGGGTTGATATCCAAAATTTATAAAACACTCATGCAATTCAACACCAAAAAACAAACAACCCAATTACAAAATGGGCAGAGGATATGAGGAGGCATTTATCTAAAGAGCACATACAGATGGCCAACAGGCATATGAAAAAATGTTCAACCTCACTAATCATCAGAGAAATGCAAATAAAAACCACAATGAGATACCACCTCACTCCAGTCAGAATGTCTATCATCAACAAATCAACAAACAACAAGTGTTGGCGAGGGTGTGGAGAAAAGGGAACCCTGGTGCACTGTTGGTGGGACTGCAAATTGGTGCAACCATTATGGAAGTCAGTATGGAGTTATCTCAAAACACTGGAAATGGAGCTGCCGTATGACCCAGCAATTCCACTCTTGGGAATCTACCCAGAGGAATCCAAGACGTTAATTCGAAAAAATATATGCACCCCCTATGTTTATTGCAGCGCTATTTACAATAGCTAAGACTTGGAAACAACCGAAATGCCCATCGGTAGATGACTGGCTTAAGAAACTGTGGTACATTTATACAATGGAGTATTACTCTGCTGTAAAGAAGAATGAAATTGTACCATTTGCAACAATATGGATGGACCTAGAGACTATTATGTTGAGTGAAATAAATCAGTCAGAGAAAGACAAATACCACATGATCTCACTTATATGTGGAATTTGAAAAACTGAATGAATGAGCATAAGAAATAGAAATAGTTTCATAGATATAGAGGAAAAACAGGGTTGCTAGTTGGGAGAGGGGTGGGGATGAGGGAGAAGGGGAAAGGATTAGACAGCATAAATAGGTAACTACAGTATTGTCACAGGGATATGAAAGACAGTTTGGGGAATATAATGTTGTTAAAATTTTGTGGGGTGTCAGATGGTCACATGTTTTGTTAGGGAGACCACTTCATGGATGGAGTAGAGGCTTGATCACGGCACTGTATACCTGAAATTGATGATGTATAATATTGTATGCCAATTGTAATTGAATATATAGACAATCACGGGATGTGGATTATATGGTGGAAGGGAGTCAAAGGAATTGTAATAGATAGTATGATATGGGGGGGGAGTGGGAGGGGAGACTTGGGGGAGGGGGATTTTCACTTTGAGGGGTAAAATGTATAACTATTGCACTTTGTTGTACACCTGAAGCTAATTAAAAGTATATATAAATAAAAAAATAATAATAAAAAACAAACAAACAAACAAAAACCTGTATAATTTCATGTTAATAAAAGTGTCCATAAATGGAAAAAAAAAATACTAGCAAACTGGATTCAGGAACACATTAAAAAGATCATACACCACGATCAAGTGGGATTCATTTTTGGTATGCAAGTTTGGTTCAATATCCGCAAATCAATTAATGAGATATACCACATTAACAAAATGAAAAATAAAAATCATATGATCATATCAATAGATGCAATAGATGCAGAAATAGCACTTGACAAAATGCAGCAGCCAGTTGTGATACAAACTCTTAGCAAAGTGGGAATAGTTGAATCATACCTCAACATAATAAAGGCCACATAGAGAATAGAGAGCCCAGAAATAAATCCATCCATATATGGTCATTTAATCTATGACAATGGAAGCAAGAATTTATATTGGAGTAAAGATAGTCTATTTAATAAATAGTGCTGGGAAAATTGAACTGACACATGCCAAAAAATGAAACTGGATCACCTACTTATGCCATATACAAGCACAAATTTGGAATAGATTAAAGGCTTAAAAGTAAGACATGAAACCATAAAACTCCTAGAAGAAAACATAGGGAGTAAATTTGCAGACATTACCCTGAATAATATTTTTATTGATATATCCCCTCGGGCAAGATAAATAAAAGAAAAAATAAACATATGGGATTACATCAAACTTAAAGTTTTTTCACAGCAAAGGAAATCATCAATAAAACAAAAAGGCAGCCTACTGAATGGGAGAAGATATTAACCAATGATATACCTGATAAGGGGTTAATATCCAAAATTTATGAAACACTCATTCAATTCAACACCAAAAAACACACAATCCAATTAAAAAATGGGCAGAGGATATGAAGAGACATTTCTCTAAAGAGGACATACAGATAGCCAACAGGCATGTGAAAAAATGCTCAACTTCACTAATTATTAGAGAAGTGCAAATAAAAACCACAATGAGATACCACCTCACTCCAGTCAGAATGGCTATCATCAACAAATCAACAAACAAGAAGTGCCCACGAGTTTGTGGAAAAAAGGGAACCCTGGTGCACTGTTGATGGGATTGCAGATCAGTGCAGCCACTATGGGAATCCATATGGAAGTATCTCAAAAAACTAGAAATTCCACTCTTAGGTATCTATCCAGAGAAACCCAAGATGCTAATTCAAAAAAACATATGGACCCCTATGTTCATTGCAGTGCTATTTACAATAGCCAAAACTTGGAAACAAACGAAATGCCCATCAGAAGACGATGGGATTGAGAAACTGTGGTACATTTATACAATGGAGTATTATATTACTCTGCTATAAAGAAGAATTAAATCTTGGGCCGGCAGAGTGGTTCAATTGGTTAAGAGTTGGCTTAGAGTGCGTGCTCTGAGCAACAGGGCCACCGGTTTGATTCCCACATGGGCTAGTGAATGCTGTGCCTGAGCTGAGCTGTCACTGAGCTGCCAGCAGGTGGCAGGATGGCTCAGCTGGTGTAACAAGATTGCCTGTTCAATGGTGGGCTACACCCACCAGCAACTTAAGATTGAATTCAGCACCTTGAGCTGAGCTGCTACCCATATGGCTCAGTGGTAAGGCATGCCCTCTTAACAACAAGGCTGCTGGTTCAATTCCCGCATGGAATGGTGGCTACGCCCACCTGTAAGTAAGATTGAACATAGCACCTTGAACTTAGAGGTCACAAGCTGCCGACAGGAAGCCAGATGTCAACTGGCGCCCTCCACAATGAAGAATGAAGAACAACTTGGCTGGTCCCCTTCCCCAATTCCCCAACACTGTTTCCCTCCCCCAATTTCCCGATAAAATCTGTAAAAAAAAAAAGAAGAATGAAATCTTACAATTTGCAACAATATGGGTGGACCTAGAAAACATTACGGTATGTGAGATAAGTCAGTTGGAGAAAGACAAATACCATATGGTCTCACTTATATGTGGAATCTGAAGAACTTAATAAATGAGCAAAGTAAACAGACATAGTCTCAGAGAAATAGAGGCAAAACTGATGGTTGCTAGGTAGAAAGGGGGTGGGGAGGAGGGAGAAGGGGAAGGAATTAGAAAGCATAAATTGGTAACTACAATATTGCCACAGGGATATGAAAGACAGGGGAATATAATTAATAATGTTGTAAATATTTTGTAGGTGTCAGATGGTCATATGTCTTTTTAGGGAGATCACTTCATGGATGGTGTAGAGGCTTGAGCACTGCACTGTACACCTGAAGCTGACATTGAATAATATTGTATGTCAACTTTAATTTAATATACATATAGTCACGGGATGTGGGGAGTCGAGTCAATGGAATCGTAATAGATATGTGTGATGCCTGAGACGATGAGTGGGGCGGTGGATTGAGGGAGGATGTTGTCACTTTGTGAGCGGTAAAAAGTATAACTACTACATTGTTTTGTACACCTGAAACTAATAACAAAAATAAGTTAGAAATAAAATGTGGATATTAGTTTCTATCATTTTTATTGCACATTTTTCTACAGGTTTTAGCTATCTCAACTACGTATGAACCATAAATAAGAGGTGTGATTCTTATACATGAAGAAACAAAATTGTAATTACTTGTCAATGATATATTTATATGCCTATATTTCCCAAAGCTATTAAAAAAATAACTGAAAATTATTAAGAGGTCTCAGTATAAACACAAGATTGCTCAAGTGCGTGGATTTTCTATATAAAATAAATAACCAGTTAGCACCATCAAAAGAGATCCCATTCACAATAAGGACAGAAACTATTTAAATGTTTGAAAATTAACTTTTACTAAAAAATTTGAAGACTGTTATAAAAATTTACTATATTTTGCTGAAAACAAACCAATGGAGAACTTTATTTTTGGATAAGAACACATATATATTTTTAAATGTCATAACAACTGAGCATATGAAAAAATGTTCACCATCATTTGTCATTAGGGAATTTCAAATTAAAACAACAATGAGATACCACTATGCACTTATTAAAATAGCTAAACCCTAAAACACTGACAACACCAAATACTGGCAAGGATGTGGAGCAACAGGAACTTTCATTCAGTATTGAATGCAAAATGGTGCAGCCACTTCGGGAGACAGTTCAGCCATTCTGGCCAAATTAAATATAGTGGTTACTATATAATCTAGCAATCCCACTCCTAGGTATTTACCCAAATTATCTGAAAACTTATGTCAACACAGAAACTTGTTCATTGATATTCTTAGCAGCTTTCATAATTGACCAATCATGGAAGCAACCAAGATGTTCTTCAATAGATGAATGGATAAACTGTGGTACCTCCATAAAATGGGATATTATTCAGTAATAAAAAGGAAAACAGTTATCAAATTGTGAAAAGACATAGAGGAGTGTTTGAAATGCTTAAATGCATATTTGCTAAATGAAAGAAGCCAGTCTGAAAAGCTACGATATCATTCTAACTATATGACATTCAGGGAAAGGCAAAATTCTCCACCTCTTAAGTGTGAGCTATGCTCAGTGACTTCTTCCAAAGAGGACAGTATTGCAAGGGGAAAAAGAGTAACTTTACAGTGGAGTAAACTAACAACCATCTCGGCCACATCAACATTAATAGTGATGTCATGTTGATATTATCTGATAAAATGGCATTTTACCTATATGGTCTTCCTCACAAAGACACATGATCTGTCTACTCATGAGAAAAACAGCAATCTAATCTCAGTTGAGGGTCATTCTATAAAACCTTTGCCCTGTGTTCCTCAAAACTATGAAAGTCGGGCCGGCCAAGTGACGCATTGGTTAAGAGCTGGTTTGGGGATGCCAACGGCCCTGGTTCGGGTCCCACATACTAGGGCCAGTGACACTGCCCTCTACAGCTAACAACAGTCCACCTGGAGTTGGGCTGTGCGAGCTCCGGCGACTGTGTAGGCTGCAGCCCCTGCTGCAGTGGGCTGCTATAGGCTACAGTGAGTGGCTGGCAGCCAGCGTGAGTGACTGGCAGCCAGTGTGAGCTGCCAATAGCCACCGTGAGCAGCCATCCAGAGGCCAGTGACAAATCTGCCTCATCTGGGAAGAGTGCAATGACAATACCAACATGGGCCAGTGAAGCAACGTCCTCCACAACTAGACTGAAGAACAAAAAGACAGCAACTTGTCTGTTCCCCTTCCCCAATTCCCCAGTGCTGTTCCCCTCCCCCAATTCCCCAATAAAATAAAAATTAAAAATCTATCAAAGTCATCAAAAACAAGGGAAGTCTGTGAGATTGTTCCAGGCAAGAGGTGTCTGAGATGACTTGATGATTAAATGTAAACATGGGATCCTGGGACAGAAAATGGTCATTCTATGAAAACTAAAAAAATCCAAATAAAGTATGGACTTTAGTTAATAATAATGTATTAATAATGGTTCATAAATTATAACAAATGTACATTAATGTAACTAATGTAAGATGTTAGTAATGGGGGAACTGGGTGTGGAATATAGGAGGTAGGGGAACTCTCTGTACTTACTCTTTGTAATTTTTCTGTAAATCTAAAACTGTTTTGAAGTTAATAGTTTATTTTAAAATATATGTCAACAATTCCTTAGCCAATTTACTAATTTTAATTTAATTCAAAATTAGGATTTTTTCCAAAATGAAAATTTGATCACAAGAGTAATGTGGACCAAAAAGGATAGCAAAACAAATTTTGAAAACCAAAGCAGGCATGTGAATTTCTATAACTGGTTAAGACACATAAAGCCACAACCTTAGAACAATGTGGTTCTGATTCAAAAACAGATTGATGAAACAGAATGTTTGATCCAGAAACAGACTGGAAAGCTTTTAAAAATTTAACCTGTATAAAGGAGGCCACTCTGACGGACTGAAAGGGGAATGGATTGCCACATTTGCATATTGGTATCTGGCATACAGTTGTATAAAAAAACATCCTGTTTTACTTAATTTTTAAAATTTGACCTCAGGTGCAGAAGGTTAAGTTAATCACATTCATCAGATATGGCCTGCTCTTGTCATCACTCCAGGCAAGGCTCTTTCTGGTGTTAATCTGTTTTCCCTTCATCCTTGATTACTTCTCCCACCTTCTGTCCTCCAGTGGCACCCAATCCAATGTGTTTGGTTTATGTATTTAGAAATGCAAGCACTTTTGAAAAACAGGCTGTATTGTTTTCTGTATGTATTTCAACTTACATAAATGGTAATATCAAATAGGTCTAAATGTATTTCTTCCCCCTTAAACCCAACAGTTATGTATTTCAGTATCTGTCCATATTGCTGTACATACTTCCAGCCTAATGCTTTGGACTGCTGCATTACTTTCCATGTAATTTTAAAAATATTACTGCCATATATATTTATTCATTTCCCTGACAATGACTGTGTAGGTTTTCAAAGTTCCCAGGCCCATGAATAATACTGTGATGAAAGAAACTTTTTCGTGATTCTCATTAATGTGTGACTTTCACCAGGATTGATACACTGGAGGGTGGGTTGCAGAGGCACAGGGCTACTCATGCTTAATTTTGCTAAGTACTACCAGCTTGCTGTCCAGAATAACCAGTTCACATTTCAGTTAGCAGTGCATGAAGGTTTCCATTATCTATGTCCTCTCCAACATTTTTATTACCTAATTTTCTCATTTTTGCAATCTGATGGGTAGGTAATCACATCTTATTGATGTGATGTTTTAATTTAATAACTGGAAGGGTAGAGTATCATGTTCTCTTGTGCTCTGTTCCAGCTTTCCCTTCAATAAATAGCCCCTCATATTTTTTGGTCATCATTCTGTTGGATTTCCTGTGTTTTTCTGAATGATTTGTAAGTATCTCATGTATATTTCAGATTAGCCCATTTGGTGCTGTCTTTCTGCCTTACAGTGGGGATCAGCAGGTTATGGTTTATTCAAGACAGTATGGGGAAATTAGAGTTACCCCCGAAGTACCCCCCTCTTCACTATACTCCATGCAAAGGGCACAGTCTTTTTTCACTCAGGACTGCCATTGCCCCATCTCTGAGCCCATTTACTGGGATGAACCACAGTCAGTTACCTGGAGGGTTTCACTGATTTTAGCATTACGTTGATAAGTCTATTGAACCCCTCTGCCTCTGATAGTATTTCCAAGGCTATTTTAGGGAGCAGTGGACCCATGCTAATTTGAAATCTTTTCTAGAGCCAGAAGGGAGGGTGCCACATGACAATTTTACAGGGGAAAATGTTGTGGAGAAAAACATTTAAGTACTTTTTGTATATGTGTATTAAAAATATATTAGAGTGTTTTCTTAGGGAAAACATAATTATTGTGTTTGCTGCATCTAGCAGTTCAAAGTTGCTCTTCTTGTTTTCCTCCCAAGTCCTTATCATTTTCTTGCTTGGTGGCAGACCAAATTATTACTCAGCAGCCCTTGCCTGATGCCTGTAACATTAAACAGAACCCAGTGTCACAGCAACAACTCATTTGCTTTTGTACCATGGGCTGTGACAGTGATAGATTTAAATCTGAATAGTGAAGGAATAACCCAAACTCTGTCTCCCATGTCTTGGTTGTCCTGTGGCTCATTGTTTTGTAAGGAAATCCACTATAGTAAGTGAGGCTAGTGCCTTCCTTGTGAGGGTTTTCCATGACCATGCCCCACCTGACTCTCTGGGGCAGTGACTCTGACATCAGTGTTTTTTAAAATTCTTCAGGTGACTTCAAGGACAGCCAAGGTTGAGAACCAGAGCCAACTCAAGCAACTGGTTTCTAAACTTGGCTGAACACTGCATCACCCAGGAAATTATAAAAGATTCTGTTTTCTGGGTCCTACTCCTGTAGGTTCTGATTTAGTTGGTATGGAAAGCAGCCTGGGTACCAGGATTTTTAAATGCTTCTCAAGTGTTTCAAGTATGCAGCAAAGTTTAAGGACCACTGCCTTAAAGTGTTTAAGCTCCTTTCATTCCTCGCATCTGCCGCATCATTGTGCTCATTAGTTTAATTTTATATGATTTGTAAGTGTCCCCCACCCGCCAATAGTGACTATTTACTTTTCTATACTGAAGGCTTACTTGGAGTCTTCATGTTTATCAATTATTTATTCATCATTGCTTGTTGTATCTCATGCCCTCCTTCAGAGTTCATTTTTTTTTTTCCAATGACAACATCCTTTAGGACTCCCATTAGCAAGAGGCTGTATGTAGCCATAAATTTTCTGCATATGTTTTTCTTAAAATGCTTGATTTTAGCTTCTCAGCTAATGGTTTGGCTGGGTACAGAAATCTGAGTTGACAGTTATCGTCTCTCAGCACTCTGAAGATATTATTACATTGCCAGTTTTCCCCCACTGCTGCCAACAAGAAGTCTTTATCAGTCTATTATTTTTAGATAAGCTATTTCCTTTTTTTTGGTCTGGTTGTTTTTGTGCTTTTTATCTTTGCCTTTTGCTTTTGGCAGCTTTGCTCACATAACATTTGGGTTATTTTTTAAATTGTACTTGCAATTTCTTTTTTTATTCTTTTTATTTTTTAATTAAAGTTTATTGGGGTGGCAATGGTTATTAAAGTTACATAGGTTTCAGATGTACAGTTCTGTAACACATCACTATATATCACATTGTGCGTTCACCACCCAGACTCAGTTCTTCCATCACCATATATTTGATCCCTTTTACCCTCACCTACTACCCCTTTCCCCCCTTACCCTCTGGTGACCTCTAATATATTGTCTGTCCATGAGTTATTGTTTCTTCCTTTGTTTATCTTGTTCCTTTGTTTTTTTCAGTTTTATATCCCACATATCAGTGAAATCATATGGTTCTCGACTTTTTCTGGTGGGAATCCAAATTGGTGCAGCCATTATGAAAGGTAGTGCAGAGGTTCCTCAAAAAATTAAGACTAGAATTACCATATGACCCAGCAATCCCTCTCCTGGGTGTCTACTCCAAAAATTTGAAAACATTTATCTGTAAAGATATATGTGTTCTGATGCTCATTGCAGCTTTATTTAGGGTGGCCAAGACCTAGAAACAACCGAAGTGTCCTTAGATGATTGGATAAAGAAGATGTGGTATATATACATAATGGATTACTATTCTGCCATGAGAAATGATGAAATAGTGCCTGTTGTGGCAACATGGATGGACCTTGAGATATTATGCCAAGTGAAATAAGTCAGACAAAAAAGTCGAGAACCTGCTTGCAATTTCTGATTCTTCCCTCTGGGCATTAAACTCTTACCTCAAATCCAGAGAATTTTCAGCTCTCTTCTCCTTAAGTATTGCCACTTCTCTCTCCTTTTAGATGTATGTTGGGTCATTCCCCTTCCTTCTCCACTTGACCTCTCTTTCCTATTTTCTATCTCTGTGCCTCTCCATATGCAGTAAGTTTTAATTTTTTAACTGTAAACTATGTCATATTCATTTAATTTTAAATTTCAGTGACTACATTTATTTCTAAAAGTCATTTGTTTCATTTTTAAATCTACATGGTTTTGCTTATGCTCTTTATATTACCTCATGAATAATTTTAAACATATTTACTTTATATTTCAGATTGGTTTATTTTAATTTATTGGTATGATAGCCCTATCTATTTTATTTCAGTTGACTCTCCCAGACTCATTTTATTATATTTTAGATAGAAGTCCTTATCTTTTATGTATACAAACTGAGCCTAGTATAGATGAAGTAAGATTGGCTTTGTGGTTTGTAGTCACTTATGAGCTCATCTTCACCAAGGATTATTTTTTTTACTTTTGGGAATTCTTGTGCTCTGTGTTGTACTGTTGTATTGCTAGAGAGCAAATTTTTGTTTTCTTTAGCTAGTTAGCCTCATTAATTTCATGGACATTGAATAAGATTTTTAAAAACTGATGTCTTGTCTTTAGGATTTCTACTTAAATGGGGACCTCATACCATGATTAGGAGCTTAGAATTTTTTTTTTTTAATATTTTTTTGCCTAGAGCCTAAGTAGACCTAAGTTTTTTTGTTGTTTCTTTGGGCTGATGGGCAGATTCATTTAACTTTCTCTTTCAATGAAGGGCTATTTTTCCAGAACCCAAGATTTTACTTGAAGCCTATCTTCTGATTCTCAAATGTGGGTGTAAAAGGGCAAGTCTCCATTCCAGAGAGAGCATCAAAACCCTAACTTTGTCCTCTAAGGTTTATTTCTGAGCTAATATTTATGAGGCCCACTATGACATTTATTTTATTAATGACACAGAGGGATTCCCTTTTTGTGTGTTTCAAGATCACCACTCTATATACACGTTTTCCAACATTTCTATTCTGTGTGTGTGGGTATAAGAGGCAGTGTCCACATTGTGCCATGTTGTTGGTTATTAATGATACATAGGAAATAATTTAGTTTCTTGCATTTAAATTTGTAACTAAGGGCTTTTCTTAATTATCTTATTCTTGGGTTTCTTAGACAGACAATATCATTTGAATATGCTAATAAGAATAATAATTACTATTTGTTTGCCTACAAACAATATTATCCATTATTGTTTCATTATTTCATCTGTTATTTCAAATTATCCTCAGAAAAACCTCTGTTACATGGATGCCATTACTAATATCTGTTGTGCAGATGAATAAATTAAGGCTTAGAGTAGCTAGATGACTTTTCTGAGATCCTATATAGGTAATGGTAGAGCTGGAACTGCAACCCAGACACAACAACTCTAGGGTCTGCACAGTTACCCCCTACTGTATAGCACCTTTCTAAATAATTGATACATTTACTTGAAAAAAGTGTAAGTGTGAATGAAGTGGCTAAAAGTTCCAGAATAATCTTTCAGTACAAATCTCCTGTAGGATAGAAAGTTTTTCTATACCCAATATCCAGGTATTCCTCCACCACCAGCACTTAGTTTGAATCATGTGGCTGGAGTTGTCCGGTGAAATGGGAGTGAAAGTGAAGTGGAGACCATGTGTTTCAGGTAGGAAGGCTACCCAACTCATATGAACCTCACATGAGAAGCAAAACTTGACCAGATAAAGCCACTAGAATTATAGGAAGAGGGGAATTCCATTGTGACAGTTCATGCTAGTTACTTTAATACATTTCTTTCCCACCATTTCCCTCAGTTTTAGCAATGTTCTTACCTGCTACTTTGCAGAGAAAATACAAACTACTAGATGACAAATACACATACTCACCTTGATCTCAGATTCTGATTATTTCATCTCTCTCTTGAAAACAAATCCTCTTCTCTTAACTGGATCCTCTGTATTTCTTTTATTTAAATATCCTCATCATAGATATGTTTTATAAAAAGAACCCTTATGTTTTAGAGATGCACAATGAAATGTTTGCAATTTAAATGGCATGGTGACTGGGATTTATTTCAAAGTAACCCAGTATTGAGAGACTAGTAGGGTAGAAATAAAGTAAGATTGGCATTGTGTGGGTAACTGTTGAAGCTGGGCAATGAGTACATGGGGGCAGGGGGTGGGGTCACCATATTCCTCTATCTACTTTTCTGTAGATATATTTGAAATTTTTAATAATACACAATTTTCCTTAAAATTAACAAAAGAAAAAACTTTCAATGAAATTGTTTTTCAAAAACCGAAGAAAATATGTATATCACAACCTGTGAAAGACTTTATTTTAAACTTTATTATTATTAGTAGTAGTTACAGATGTACAAAACAACGCAATAGTTATCTTTTCCAACCTTTACAAAGTGACTACCCACTCCCCCCTATCTTGCCCCCCCACCCCCAATATCATACTTATCTATTACAATTCCATTGACTCCATCCTCACACTATATTCCACATCCCATGACTATATATGTGTTAAATTATAGTTGGCCTATAATGTTATACAGTGGCAGCTTCAGATGTACAGTGCAGTGGTAAGGCCACTACACTGCCCATGAAGTGGTCTCCCTAAAAAGACATGAGTCCTTCTGATCCCCTAAAAAAAAAAATATTTACCTTATTGATTATATTCCCTAAACTGTCTCTTCTGTCTCTGCAGTAGTATTGTAGTTATCAGTTTATGATGTCTCGTCCCTTCCCCTGCTCCCTCATACCAATCGCCATCCCATCTAGCCCTCATCAGTTTTTTCTTTGTGTCTCTAAGACTATTTCTGTTTACATTGCTTGTTAATTCAGTTCTTTAGATTCCACATATAAGTGAGATCATATGGTATTTTTCTTTCTCTGACTGACTTATTTCACTTAACATAATGTTCTCTAGGTCCATCCATATCGTTGCAAACGGTACGATTTTTTTCTTCTTTATAGCGGAGTAATACTCCATTGTGTAAATGTACCACAGTTTCTTAATCCAGTCATCTACCGATGGGCATATCGATTGTTTCCAAGTCTTGGCTATTGTAAATAGCACTGCAATGAACATAGGGGTCCATATATTTTTTTGAATTAGTGTCTTGGGTTTTTCAGGATAAATGCCTAGGAGTGGTATTGCTGGGTCAAAAGGTAGTTCCATTTCCAGTTTTTTAAGATACCTCCATACTGACTTCCATAGTGGCTGCACCAATCTACAATCCCACCAACAGTGCATCAGGGTTCCTTTTCCCCACAGCCCCGCCAGCACTTGTTGTTTGTTGATTTATTGATGATAGCCATTCTGACTAGAGTGAGGTGGTATCTCATTGTGGTTTTTATTTGCATTTCTCTGATGATTACTGAGGTTGAACATTTTTTCATATGCCTGCTGGTCATCTGTCTGTCCTCTTTAGAGAAATATCTTTTCATTTCCTCTGTCTATTTTTTAATTGGGTTGTTTGTTTTTTTGGTGTTGAGTTCCTTGAGTGTTTTTAAAATTTTGGATATTAACCTTTTATCAGATATATCATTCATAAATATATTCTCCCATTCAGTAGGCTTCCTTTTGGTTTTATTGATGGATTCCTTTGTTGTGAAAAAACTTTTAAGTTTGATATACTCCCATATGTTCATTTTTTCTTTTACATCCCTTGCTCACGGGGATGCATCAGTAAAAATATTGCTCACGGTAATGTCTGCAAATTTACTCCCTATATTTCTTCTAGGAGTTTTATGGTTTCAAGACTTCCATTTAAGTCTTTAATCCATTTTGAATTTGTTCTTGTATATGGCGTAAGGAGGTGGTCCAGTTTCATTTTTTTGCATGTGTCAGTCCAGTTTTCCCAGCACCATTTACTAAATAGACTATCTTTACCCCAGTGTAAATTCTTGCTTCCATTGTCATAGATTAACTGTCCATATATACATGGATTTATTTCTGGGGTCTCTATTCTGTTCCACTGGTCTATGTGCCTGATTTTATGCCAGCACCATACTGTTTTGATTACCGTAGACTTGTAGTATGTTTGATGTCTGGTAGCGTGATACCCCCGACTTTGTTTTTATTTCTCAGGATTGCCAAGGCTATTCGGGGTCTTTTATGGTTCCATATAAATTTTAGGATTATATTTTCTATTTGTGTGAAAAATGCCCTTGGTAGATTGATAGGAATTGCATTGAATCTATATATTGCTTGAGGCAGTATGGACATTTTAACTATATTAATTCTTTCTATCCATGAGCATGGTAGGTGTTTCCATTTATTTGTATCTTCTTTGATTTCTTTCTTCAGTGTGTTATAATTTTCTGAGTACAGATCTTTTATTTCTTTGGATAAATTTATTCCTAGGTATTTTATAGTTTTTGAACCAATTGTAAATGGGACACTTTTCTTAATTTCTCCTTCTGTTAGTTTATTATTTGTATATGCAAATGCAACTGATTTCTGAACATTTATTTTATATCCTGCTATTTTACTGAATTCATCTATCAGGTTCCAACTGTTTTTTGATGGAGTCTTTGGGATTCTCTATATATAGTATCATGTCATCTGCATATAATGACAATTTTACTTCTTCCTTGTCAATTTGGATGCCTTTTATTTCTTTTTCTTGTCTGATTGCTGTTGCTAGAACTTCCAGAACTATGTTGAATAAAAGAGGAGAAAGTGGACAGCCTTGTTGTTCCTTTTCTTAAGGGAATGGTTTTAGCTTCTCCCCATTGAAGATGATGTTAGCTGTAGGTTTATCATATATATTATGTTGAGATATGAGCCCACTCTTCCCACTTTGCCAAGGGTTTCTAATATAAATAACTGCTGCGTTTTCTCAAATGCTGTTCCTGAATCTATTGATATGACCATGTGAATTTTATTTTTCATTTGTTGATGTGGTGTATCACATTAATTGATTTATGGATGTTGAACCAGCCTAGCATTCTAGGGATGAAACCCTCTTGATCATGATGTATGACCTTTTTAATATATTGCTGAATTCTGTTTGCTAATATTTTATTGAGATTTTTTGCATCTATGTTCATCAGTGATATTGGCCTGTAGTTTTCCATTTTTTGTACTGTCTTTATCCAGTTTTGAAATCAGGGTGGTAGTGGCTTCATAAAAAGAATTTGTGAGCCTTCTCTCCTTCTGGATTTTTTGTAATAGTTTGAGAAGAATAGGTGATAGTTCTTTTTTGAATGTTTGATAAAATTCACTTGTGAAGCCGTCTGGTCCAGGGCATTTGTCTGTTGGGAGCTTATCAATTACTGATTCAATTTCCTGGGTAATAATTAGTCTATTTAGATTTTTCTTTTCTTCTCGAGTTAGCTTTGGAAGGTTGTATGCTTCTAGAAAATTATCCATTTCTTCCAGATTGTCAAGTTTGTTGGCAAAAAACTGTTGGAACCCGATAGACGAATTCAGTAAAGTAGCAGGATATACAATCAATGTTCAGAAATCAGTTGCATTTGCATATACCAATAATAAACTAATAGAAGGAGAAATGAAGAAAACTGTCCCATTTACAATTGGTTCAAGAACTATAAAATACCTAGGAATACATTTATCCAAATAAGTAAAAGATCTGTACTCAGAAAATTATAAGACACTGAAGAAAGAAATCAAAGATACAAATAAATGGAAACACCTACCATACTCATGGATAGGAAGAATTAATATAGTTAAAATGTCCATATTGCCTAAAGCAATATATAGATTCAATGCAATTCCTATCAAACTACCAAGGGCATTTTTCACAGAAATAGAGAATATAATCCTAAAATTTATATGTAACCATAAAAGACCCCGAATAGCCTCAGCAATCCTGAGAAAAAAGAACAAAGTTGGGGGGATCATGCTATCAGACATCAAAACACACTACAAGGCTACAATAATCAAAACAGTATGTTATTGGGGACAGCTGAGTGGCGTGGTGGTTAAGTGCTGGCTTCGGAAGCCAACGGCCTTGGTTTGGGTCATATGAGGGTCAGTGACACAGCCCTCAAACAAACAAACAAACAAACAAACAAACAATATGTTATTGGCATAATAACAGGCACATAGATCAATGGAACAGAACAAAGAGCCCAGAAATAAATCTAGGCATTTAGACAGTTAATCTATGACAAGGGAAGCAAGAATTTACATTGGAGTAAAGATAGTCTATTCAATAAATTGTGCTGGGAAAATTGGACTAACACCTGCAAAAAAATGAAACTGGACCACGCCATATACAAGAACAAATTCAAAATGGATTAAAAACTTACATGTAAGACCTGAAAACATAAAACTCCTAAAAGAAAATATAGGGAATACATTTGCAGACATTACCCTGAGCAATATTTTTACTGATACATCCCTGCGGGAAAGGGAAGTAAAAGAAAAAATAAACATATTAGATTATATCAAACTTAAAAGTTTTTTCACAACAAAGGGATCCATCAATAAAACCAAAAGGAAGCCTACTGAATGGGAGAATATATTTATGAATGATGTATCTGATAAGGGGTTAATATCCAAAATTTATAAAACACTCATGAAACTCAACACCAAAAAAAAGAAAAAAACCCAATTAAAAAATGGGCAGAGGATCTGAAGACACATTTCTCTAAAGAGGACATACAGAAGACCAACAGGCATATGAAAAAATTTTCAGCCTCACAGGTCATTAGTTAAATGCAAATAAAATCCACAATTATATACCACCTCACTGTGGTAAGAATGGCTATCATCAATAAATCAACAAACAACAAGTGCTGGCGGGGCTGTGGGGAAAAGGGGACCCTGCTACACTGTTGGTAGGATTGCAGATTGGTGCAACCACTGTGGAAGTCAGTATGGAGGTATCTAAAAAAACTGGAAATGGAACTACCTTTTGACCCAGCAATTCCACTCCTAGGTATTTATACTGAAAAACCCAACACACTAATTTGGGAAAGATATATGCACCCCTATCTTCATTGCAGTGCTATTTACAATAGCCAAGACTTGGAAACAATCGAAATGCCCATCAGTAGATGACTGGATTAAGAAACTGTGGTACCTTTATACAATGGAGTATTACTCCGCTATAAAGAAGAATGAAATCGTACCATTTGCAATGATATGTTAAGTGAAATAAGTCAGTTGTAAAAAGACAAATACCACATGATCTCACTTATATGTGGAGTCTGAAAAACTGAATGAATGAGCAAAGTAAACAGAAACAGTCTCATAGATATAGAGGAAAATCTGAGGGTTGCTAGTTGGGAGGGGGTGTGGAGAGGAGGGAGAAGGGGAAGGGATTAGACAGCATACATAGGTAACTACAATATTGCCACAAAGATATGAAAGACAGTTCAGGGAATATAATTAATAATGTTGTAAATATTTTGTGGGTGTCAGATGGTTACATGTCTTGTTAGGGAGACCATTTCATGGATGGAGTAGAGGCTTGATCACTACACTGTACACCTGAAGCTGATGTTGTATAATATTGTATACCAACTGTAATTGAATATATAAATAGTCACGGGATGTGGCTTATACTGTGGAAGGGAGTCAGAGGAAGTGTAATAGATATATATGATATGTTGGGGAGGAGTGGGGTGCCGAATAGGGGAGGGCGGTTGTCACTTTGAGGGGTTAAAAAGTATAACTATTTCAGTGTGTTGTACACCTGAAACTAGTTAAAAATAAAAAGGAAAAGATAATTTATTGTAATAAAAAAATTAAAAACACTAATTCAAAAGATACATGCACCCCTATGTTTACTGCAGCACTATTTGCAATAACCAATGTATAAAAGCAACCATAATGCCCATCAATAGACCACTGCATATGCAATGGGATATTACACAGCTATTATAAATAAAACCTTACCATGTGTGGCCACATAGATGGACCTAGAGTATATTATGCTAAGTAAAATAAGTCAGAGAGAGACAAGTACCATGTGATCTCGCTTATATGTGGAATATAATGAACAAAATAAAGAACAAAAAAAAACAAAACAGAAATGGACTCATAGATAAAGAAAATAAACTGATGGTTACCAGATGAGAAAGGGTTTGAAGGGCTGGGTGAAAAGGGTGAATGGATAAAGAAATAGAAATTGATAATTACAAAATAGTCACAGGGATGTATAATACAGTATAGGGAATATAGTCAATAAAATTGTAATGACTGTGTATAGTGCCAGGTACATGCTAGACTTATTGGGTGATCACTTTCATAATGTATATAAATGTCTAACCACTATGCTGTACACCTGAAACTAATATAAAATTATATTGAATGTCAACAGCAACTGAAAAAATAAATCATTTTTAAAAAGGATAAATTAAATCCAGATTTCTCCATCTGATTGTTATTGGTGTATAGAAAGGCAACAGTTTCTGTATTTTGATTCCTCAATATTAATGAATTTGTTTGTTAGCTCTGACAGTTTTTGATGGAGTCTTTAGGGTTTTCTATTTATAGTATCATGACAGTTTAACTTCTTCCTTTCCAATTTGGATTCCTTTTATTTGTTTTTCTTGTCTAATTGCTGTGGCTAGGACTTCCAATACTATGTTGAGTAAAATTGGTGAAAGTGAATATCCTTATCTTGTTCTTGACCTTAAGGAAAATGCTTTTAGCTTTTCCCCATTGACTATGATGTTAGATCTGGGTTTGTCATATATGGCCTTTATTATGTTGAGATATGTTCCCTCCCTATGCCTGCTTTGTTGAGACTTTTTATCATAAATGGATGCTGCATTTTGTCAAATGTTTTTTCTGTATCTATTGATAAGATTATATGATTTTTATTTTCATTTTCTTTTTGTGGTATATCTTGTTAATTGATTTGCAGATATTGAACCAAACTTGCATCCCAAAATAAATCCCACGTGATCATGGTGTGTGATACTTTTAGTGTATTGCTAAATTTCGTTTGTTAATATTTTTTTGAGGACTTTTGCATCCATGTTCATCAGAGATATTGGCCTATCATTTTCATTTTTTTTGTTTTGTCTTTGTCTTGTTTTGGAATTATGGTAATAATGGCCTCATAAAATCAGCCTGTGAGCTTTCCCTCCTCTTGAATGTTTTTTGTTGTTGTTTGGATATTTGAGGATAGATGTTAAGTCCTTGAATGATTGGTAAAATTTACCTGTGAAGCTATCAGGTCCAGAAATTTTGTTTTGGGGAGTTTTTTGGTTACTGATTCAATTTCAGTAATAGTAATTAGTTGGTTCAGATATTCTGTTGTTTCTTGACTCAGCCTTTGAAGATTTTATACTTCTAGAAATTTATTCATTTTTTCCAGATTATCCAATTTTTTTGACATATAATTGCCTGTTGTATTTTCTCATAATTCTTTGTATTTCTGTAGTAACCATTGTAACTTATCCTCTTTCATTTCTCATTATATTTATTTGGGTCCTCTGTCTTTTTTTTTTTTTTTTTTTGAGAAAGCTCTGTGCTTCATTGATCTTTTGTATTTTTTTTAAAAAACTCTATTTCATTTATTTCCACTGTGATCTTCATTATTTCCTTCCTTGTACTCACGTTGGGCTTTGTTTGCTGTTCTTTTTCCAGTTCCTTTAAGAGTAAGGTTAGATTGTTTGTTTGAAATTTTCCTTGTTTCTTGAGGTAGGCTTGTATTGCTATAAATTTCCCTGTGAGGATTGCTTTTGTTATGTCCTGTAGATTTTGGGTCATTGTATTTTCATTTGTCTCAAGTTATCTTTTGATTTCTTCCTTGAGCTTGTTGTTGACCTATTTATTATTTAGTATATTATTTAGCCTCCATGAGTTTTTGTGTTTTTCAGTTTTTTTTCTTGTAATGGATTTCTAGTTTCATACAATTGTGGTTAGAAAAGACTCTTGATAAAATTTCAATCTTTGGGCCAGCCGAGTGGCGCAGTGGTTAAGTGCTGGCTTGGGAAGCTGGTGGCCCCGGTTCAGATCCCACATATGAGAGCCAGTGATACTGCCCCCCAAAAAAACAAAACAAAACAAAATTTCAATCTTCTTAAATTTATTGAGACTTGTTTTGTGGGCTAACATGGTTTGTCGTGGAACATGTTCCATGTGCACTTGAAAAGAACGTATATTCTGCTACTTTGGGGTGAAATACTCTAAAAATTTCAATTAAACATAATCTAGTCTAATGTGTCATGTAAGGTCACTGTTTCCTTTTTGATTTTCTGTCTGGAAGATCTACCCATTGGTGTCAGTGGGGTGTTAATGTCCCCTACTATGATTGTGTTACTCCCTTCATGTCCGTTAATATTTACTTTATATATTTAGGTACCCCTATGTTGGGTGCATAAATGTTTACAAGAGTCATGTCCTCTTGTGGATTGATACCTTGATCATTATGTAATGTCTCTCTTTGTCTCTTATTGTAACCTTTGTTTTAAAGTCATTTTGTCCAATATAAGTATTACTACTCCAGAATTATTATTAGCATGAATATCTTTTTCTTTTTAAATTAGTTTTCAGTGTACAAATAACATAGTTATCAGACATTTATTAATACATAACTCACAATGTGATAACCCTAACAAGTCTACCACTCACCCGACACTTTTCTCATTCTTTTACTTTCAGTTTGTCTGTCTTTTCATTTGAAGTGGTTCTCTTGTAGACAGCATAGGTATAAGTCTTGCTTCCTTATCCATTCAGGTACTCTATATTTTTGTATTGGAATATTTAATCCATTTATATTTAAAGTGATTATTGACAGATACATAGTTATTGCCATTTTATAATTCTTCTCATATTCTTTTTCCCTTCCTCCTCCTCCTCCTCCTCCCTCTTCTCCTCCTTCTTCTTCTTAAGAAGTCCCTTTTACATTTCCTGTAATACTGGTTTGGTGGTGATAAACTTAGTTTTTTCTTGTCTATGAAGCTCTTTATTTCTCTTTCAGTTATAAATGATAGCCTTGCTGGGTAGAGTAGTCTTGGTTGTAGGTTCTTGCTTTTCATCACTTTAAACATTTTGTGCTAATTCTTTTTTGTCTGCAAAATTTCTGTTGAGAAATCAGCTGACAATATTATGGGAGATCCCTTGTAAGTAACTACTTGCCTTTCTCTTGCTACTCTTGGATTCTCTCTTTGTCCTTAACATTTGCCTTTTAATTATAATGTGTCTTGGTGTGAGCTTTATTGGGTTCATCTTATTTGGGTCTCTCTGCACTTCCTGGACTTGTATGTCTATTTCCTTTACAAGGATAGGGAAGTTTTCAGTCATTATTTCTTCAAATACATTCTCAATCCTTTGCTTTTATTCTTTTCCTTCTGGTACCCCTATGATACGATGTTGTTACGCTTGACATTGTCCCAGAGGCCTCCTAAACTATCCTTATTTTTATGTTATTATTATCATTATTATTTTAAAATAAATTTATTGGGGTGACAATGGTTAGTAAAATTACATAGGTTTCTAGTGTACAATTCTATAATACATCATCTATATATCACATTCTGTGCTCAACACCCAGAGTCAGTTCTCTTTCCATCACCATATATTTACCCACTTTACCCTCTTCTACCATGCCTCTTCCCCCTTTACCCTCTGGTAACTACTAAACTGTTATCTGTGTCTATGAGTTTTTGTTTCGTTATTTGCTTGTCTTCTTCCTTTGTTGTTGTTGATGTTGTTGTTGTTTTGTTTTGTTTTGTTTTGTTTTAGAGGGTAGTGTCACTGGCTCTCATATGTGGGATCTGAACCGGGGCCGCTGGCATCACAAGCCTGCTCTTAACCACCATGCCACTCAGCCAGCCCTTCCTTTGTTGTTTTAAGTTTCATATCCCACATATGAGTGAAGTCATATGGTTCTCGACTTTTTCTGCCTGACTTATTTCTCTTAGCATAATAAACTCAAGATCCATCCATGTTGTAACAAATGGCACTATTTCATCTTTTCTTATGGCAGAATAGTATTTGTTGTGTATATATACCACACCTTCTTTATCCAAGTATCTATCGATGCACCCTTTTGTTGTTTCCATGTCTTGGTCACTGTACACAAAGCTGCAATGAACATCAGAGCACACATATTTTATGGATAAATGTTTTCAGATTTTTGGGTATATACCCAGGAGAGGGATTGCTGGGTCACATGGTAATTCTAGTCTTAATTTTTTTGATGAACCTCCACACTGCATTCCATAGCAATTGCACCAATATTCATTCCCACCAACAGTGTATGAGGATTCCTTTTCCTCCACAGCCTCTCCAACATTTGTTATTATTGGTCTTGTTGATGATAGCCATTCTAACAGGTGTGAGGTGATATCTCATTGTGGTTTTGATTTGCATTTCCCTAATAGCTAGTGAAGTTGAGCAGTTTTTCATCTATCAGTTAGTCATTTGTATGTCTTGTTGGGGGAAGTTTCTATTCATGTCCGCTGCCTATTATTTAACTGGATTGTTTGTCTTTTTGATGTTGAGTTGAATGAGTTCCATATATATTTTGGATATTAGTTTGTATCAGAGGCTTTGATTGCAAACACCTTCTCCCATTTTGTTGTTTACCTCTATGTTTTGTTGATGGTTTCTTTTGCTGTGCAGAAGCATTTAGTTTGAAATAGTCCCATTCATTTATTTTAGCTTTTACATTCTCTTGCATTTGAGGTCAAATTCATAAAATCCTCTTTGAATCCAAGGTCCATAAGTTTAGTACCTGTACTTTGTTCCATGCAGTTTATTGTTTCTGGTCTTACGTTTATGTCTTTGATCCATTTTGAGTTAAATCTGGTACATCATGACAGATAGCAATCTAGTTTCACTCTGTTGCACGTGGCTTTCTAATTGTCAAGCACCATTTATTGAAGAGGCTGTCTTTTCTCCATTGTATGTTTCTGGCTCCTCTGTTGAAAATTATCTGTCCATATTTATGTAGCTTTGTTTCAGTGTTTTCAATTGTATTCCATTGGTCTGTGTGTCTGTTTTTCTGCCAATACCATGCTGTTTTGATTATTGTTGCCTTGTAATACAAGCTGAAGTCAGGAGTGTGATACCTCGTGCATATTCTTTTTTTTTAGCAGAAAATTTTACTTTTAATAATATCACTAAAACTAGGTAAAATATTTCACACCAGAAAAACTTTCCATTGACCAAACAAAAATACTACAATTTGCATTTTCACTGTTTCACCATGTTAAATTTTAAAGTAAATGAAAAGTTAAAAGACTTCAAATGGTCACATGGAATGACAGAAGCGAATTATCTCAAGTTCTATATTTTCTTCTTTATAATCACGATGCAATCATTATTTATTTCAGAACTTTTGTTTTCATTGTTTTTTATTACGAAATAAACATTTTTTAAAAAGAATTAGTGTCAGGTGTACAATGCAGTGCAATAGTTATACTTTTTACCCCTCCAAGTGAAAAACCCCCTCACCCAATTCTCCACCTCACTCCTCCCTCCCATATCATTCATATCTATTACAATTCCTCTGACTCCCTTCCACAGTATAATCAACATCCCGTGACTATCTATATATTCAATTACAGTTGGCATACAATATTATACAACATCAGTTACAGGTATACAGTGCTGTGATCAAACCTCTACTCCATCCATGAAGTGGTCTCCCTAACAAGACATGTGACCATATGACACACCACAAAGTATTTACAACATTATTATATTCCCCAAACTGTCTTTCATATCCCTACATCAATATGGTAGTTCCCTATTTATGCTGTCTAATCCCTTCCCCTTCTCCCTCATCCTCACCCCCCTCCCAACCAACAACCCTGTTTTTCCTCTATATCTATGAGACTGTTTCTCTTTCTTTGCCCATTCATTCAGTTTTTCAGATTCCACATATAAGTGAGATCATATGATATTTGTCTTTCTCCGACTGACTTATTTCAATTAACATAATAGTCTCTAGGTCCATCCATATTGTTGCAAGTGGTACGATTTCATTCCTCTTTACAGCGGAGTTATACTCCATTCCAGAAATGTACCAGAGTTTCTTAATCCAGTCATCTACCGATGGGCATTCGGTTGTTTCCAAGTCTTGGCTATTGTACATAGCACTGCAATAAATATAAGGGTGCATATATTTTTTCAATTTAGCGTCTTGGATTCTTCTGGGTAGATACCCTTGAGTGGAATTGCTGGGTCATACGGCAGTTCCATTTCCAGTTATTTTGAGATACCTCCATACTGATTTCCATAATGGCTGCACCAATTTGCAGTCCCACCAACATTGCACCAGGGTTCCCTTTCCTCCACACCCTCGCCAGTACTTGTTGTTTGTTGATTTGTTGATGAAAACCATTCTGACCGGAGTGAGGTGGTATCTCATTGTGGGTTTTTTGCATTACTCTGATGATTAGTGAGATTGAGCATTTTTTCATATGCCTGTTGGCCATCTGTATGTCCTCTTTAGGGAAATGCCTCTTCATATCCTCTGCCCATTTTTTAATTGGGTTGTTTGTTTTTTTGGAGTTGAGTTGCATGAGTGTTTTATAAATTTTGGATATCAACCCCTTATCAGATATATCATTGGCAAATAACTTCTCCCATTCAGTAGGCTGCCTTTTTGTTTTATTGATATTTTCCTTTGCTGTGAAAACTTTTAAGTTTGATGTAAACCCATATGTTCATTTTTTCTTTTATATCCCTTGCCCGAGGGGATATATCAGTAAAAAGATTACTCAGGGTAATGTCTGCAAACTTACCCTCTATGTTTTCTTCTAGGAGTTTTATGGTTTCAGGTCTCACATTAAAGTCTTTAATATATTTTGAGCTTGTTCTCGTATATGGTGTAAGAAGGTGATCCACTTTCACTTTTTTGCACGTGTCAGTCCAATTTTCCCAGTACCATTTATTAAATAGACTATCTTTACTGCAGTGTAAATTCTTGTTTCCAATGTCATAGATTAAATGACCATATACGAAGGGGTTTATTCCTGGGCTCTCTATTCTGTTCCATTGGTCTATGGGTCTGTTTTTATGCCAGTACCATACTGTTTTGATTACTTTAGCCTTGTAGTATGTTTTGCTGTCAGGTAGTGTGATTCCTCCCACTTTGTTCTTATTTTTCAGCATTGCTGTGGCTATTGAGGGTCTTTTGTGGCTCCATATGAATTTTAGGATTCTATGTTCTATTTCTGAGAAAAATGTCCCTGGTAGTTTGATTGGAATTGCATTGAATCCATATATTGCTTTAGGTAGTATTGATATTTTAACTATATTAATTCTTCCTATCCAAGAGCATGGTATGTATTTCCATTTATTTGTGCCTTCTCGGAGTTCTCTCTTCAGTGTCTCATAATTTTCTGAGTACAGGTCTTTTACTTCCATAGTTAAATTGATTCCTAGATATTTTATTGTTTTTGAAGCAATGTAAAAGGGATTGATTTCCTCATTTCTTATTCTGATAGTTTATTATTGGTGTATACAAGTGCAACTGATTTCTAAATATTAATTGTGTATCCTGCTACCTTGCCAAATTCGTTTATCAGTTCTAGCTGTTTTTCAGTGGAATCTTTGGGTTTCTCTCTATATAGTATCATGTGATCTGCATATAATGACAATTTAACTTCCTCTTTTCCAATTTGTATACCTTTTCATTTATTTTATTTACTTTTTTTTTAGGGCAGTGTCACTGACCGTCATACGTGGGACCCGAACCGGGGCCACCGGCTTCCCAAGCCAGCGCTTAACCACCGCGCCACTCGGCCCGCCCTGGATGCCTTTCATTTCATTTTCTTGTCTGATTGCTGTGGGTAGAACTTCCAGAACTCTGTTAAATAGAAGTGCTGAAAGTGGACAGCCTTGTCTTGTTCCTGATCTTAAGGAGAAAGCTTTTAGTCTTTCCCCATTGAGTATGATGTTTGCTTTGGGCTTATCATATATGGCCATTATTTTGTTGAGATATGATCCCACTATTCCCACTTTACTAAGAGTTTTTATCATCAATGTGGGCTGGATTTTGTCAAATGCCTTTTCTGCATCTATTGATATGATCATATGATTTTTATTTTTTATTTTGTTAATATGACATATTATATTAATTGAATTGCGGATATTGAACCAACCTTGCATACCAGGAATGAATCCCACTTGATTGTGGTGTATGATCTTTTTAATGAGATGCTGAATTCGGTTAGCTGTATTTTGTGGAGAATTTTTGCATCTATGTTCATTAGGGTTATTGGCCTGTAGTTTCCTTTTATGTAATATCATTGTCTGACTTAGGAATCAGGGTGATATAGAAAGAGTTCTTTGGCTTCATTGAAAGAGTTTGGGAGCCTTCCCACCTTCTGTATTTTTTGGAATAGTTTGAGGAAAATAGGTATTAATTCTATTTTGAATGTTTTGTAAAATTCACCTGTGTAGATATCTGGTCCAGGGCTTTTGTTTGTTGGAAGATTGTTGATTACTGATTCAAATTCTTTGGCAGTAATCAGTCTGTTCAGAGTTTCTGTTTCCTTTTGGTTCAGACTTGGTAGATTCTATGCTTCTAGAAATTTATTCATTTCTTCCAGATTGCCGAATTTGTTAGTATATAGTTGCTCGTAGTATTTTCTTAAAATTTTCTATATTTCTGTGGTAACTGTTGTCACTTCTCCTCTTTCATTTCTGATTTTATTAATCTGGGTCCTCTCTCTGTATTCCTTGGTTAGTCATGCTGAGGGTTTGTCAATTTTGTTTATCTTTTCAAAAAACCAACTCTTGGTTTCATTGATCTTTTGTATTTTTTCTTTTGTCCTCTATTTCATTTATTTCTGCACTGATCTTTATTATTTCCTTCCTTATACTCTTTTTACGCTTGTTATGCTGGGGTGTTTTTTTTTCGAGTTCCCTTAGGTGTAAACAGAGTCTGTTGATTTGAGATTTTTCTTCCTTCTTTAGGTAGGCCTGCACTGCTATGAACTTCCCCCTTAGGACTGCTTTTGCTGCATCCCACAGATTTGGGGTCGTGGTGTTTTCATTTTCGTTTGTCTCAAGGTATCTTTTGATTTCCTCCTTGATCTCATTTGTTACCCACTCACTATTTAGTAGTATGTTATTTCGCCTCCAAGTATTTGTAAGCTTTCCAGATTTCTTCTTATAATTGATTTCTAGTTTCATAGCATTGTGGTCAGGAAGACACTTGATATGATTTCAATCTTCTTAAATTTATTGAGACTTTTTTTGTGGCCTAACTTGTGGTCAATCTTGGAGAATGTTCCATGTGCACTTGAGAAGAATGTATATTCTGTAGCTTTGGGGTGAAATGCTCTAAAAATATCAATTAAATCCAGCTGGTCTAAAGTGTCATTTAAGGCCACTATGTCCATGTTGATTTTCTGTGTGGAGAATTTTTCCATTGGTGACAATGGGGGTGTTGAAGGCCCCTATTATGATAGTGTTACTGTTGATCTCTGCCTTCATGTCTGTCAAAATCTGTTTTATATATTTAGGAGCTCCTATATTGGGTGCATAGATGTTTACTAGGGTTATGTCCTCTTTTTGAATTGGTCCCTTTATTATTATGTAGTGCCCTTCTTTGTCTTTTATTGTAGTCTTCATTTTAAAGTCTATTTTGTCCAAAATAAGTATTGCTACTCAAGTTTTTTTCTCATTTCCATTTGCATGAAATATCTTACTCCATCCCTTTAGTTTCAGTCTGTGAGTGTCTTTTGATCTGAGATGAGTCTCTTCTAGATAGCATATGCATAGGTCCTGTTTTCTTATCCACCCAGCCACTTTGTGTGTTTTGATTGGAGTATTTAGCCCATTCTCCTTTAAAGTAATTACTGATAGGTGCATATTTATTGCCATTTTGTTATTTGTATTTCTTATCTTCCTGGGTTAGCTTATTTCCCCCTTTCTGCTGTTTAAAAAAGCCCTTTTAACATTACCTGCAATGCTGGCTTGGTGGTAATGAACTCCTTAAGCTTATTCTTTTCTGAGAAGCTCTTTATCTCTCCTTCAATTTTAAGTGATAGCCATGCTGGGTAGAGCAATCTTGGTTGTAGACCTTTATTTTGTGTGACTTTGAATATCTCCTGCCACTCCCTTCTAGCCTGCAAAGATTCTGAAGAAAAGTCAGTTGTTAGTCTTATAGGAGTTCCTTTGTATGTAACCTGCGGTCTTTTTCTTGCTGTTTTTAGGATTCTGTCTTTGTCTTTAAGCTTTGCCATTTTAACTATGATGTGTCTTGGTGTGGGCCTGTTTGGATTTAGCCTGTTTGGAACTCTCTGCACATCCTGGGCTTGTATGTCGATTTCTTTCTCCAGGGTAGGGAAGTTTTCAGTCATTATTTCTTTAAATACATTCTCAATCCCTTGCTTCTTCTCTTCTCTTTCTGGTGTTCCTATGATGCAAAAGTTGTTGTGTATCATATTGTCCCAGAGGTCTCAAACTATTTTCATTCGTTTTTATTCTTTTTTCTTTTTGTTTTTCCAGCTGGGTGATTTCTGCTATTTTGTCTTCTAATTCGCTGATCCGCTTCTCTGCTTCATCTATTCTACTGGTGATTCCTTCGAGTGTGTTCTTCATTTCAGTGATTGTATTCTTTAGTTCTAACTGGTTGTTTTTTATGGTTTCCCTATCCTTCTTTATGTCCTCCTTAAGTTCCTTAAACATTCTTATCATCAGTGTTCTAAACTCTGTCTCTGAAAGTTTGGATACCTCTGTTTCATTTAGTTCCAGTTCCACAGTTTTCGTCTGATCTTTTACTTGTGACATGTTTCTTTGTTTTTTTCATTCCATCTGTCGTTCTGTGAATGCTTCGATGTATTAGATAGATCATCTAGAAAGAATAGAAAAAAGAGAAAAGAAAAAAATAGAAAGAAAGGGGTGGGGGGGCTCTCCGTCCTCTTTAATCTGCACACCACTTGCTCAAGGTTGTAGTGAGCTTTCCACAATTAGCTGCTGTGTGCTCTGGAACCGTGCTCACTACCAAAAAAAAAAAAAAATCTTCACAGGTTGTTGCAGGTTGTCTGCTACTGCAAAACAAAACAAAACAAAACAAAAAACCCTCTGTGGCCTGTCGAGATGTGGGCCAGGCACCGGGGGCTCAGGGTGCCTCTAAGTGGATGGGACAGGCCCCCAAGGCACCACTTGATATGGTCATTAGATCCCACCAAGTCAGAGCAGCATGCACTCTGCACCAGTAAGCAGTCCACACAAACTCGCGAGAAAGGCTTCGATCAGATCACGCAGGTACAATGCTCCCTGCCCAACACTCTCATGAAAACTCCCCATCTCAGCCTGTCCCAATCAACTGCCCACAGATCAGGCTAAGCAGCTCTACAGCCAATCCCCAACAGCTTTGCAACTCTGCACAAACTGTGAGGAGAGCAGGGACCTAAGGGGGCTTGCGCACTCCTGAGTCTCAGTGAATAGACTGATGGGGCTGGAGAGCACCCACCCTGCATTTCCCTGGCAACACAACACAAGCAGGGTGGAGGGTGGGAATACAATCCCACATGCATGCGCACGCACACACGCATGTACTCCTGCGCCAAGTTCACCAGACCAATGGGATCCCGGATCTGACCCTCTTCTGGAGGGCCCAACCCTGAAAAAATGGCACCCTCCTGTACACCGCTCATGTGGAAGCTCCGCACCAGTGGATCAATGGTCCCAAAACCTCCAGCTTCTGCTCCAAAGGTGCTCAGTTCAGTCCTTCCCACAGGCTCCTGGGCCCGGCTCACAGAGCTACTCCCTCCAACAGGAACCAGGTGAGTGCTCACCAGCGAGTGAACCCGTGCGCCAGCACCACTGGTTCTCCAGCCACCCTCATCCTCACCGAGCTGAGCAGAGAGTCCTCACTAATTTCTACTGCCTACTATTGTGGAACTCCTCTTCCTGGCAAAGCAACTCTGGGCTAGTGAGCTTGGTGTGGAGCTGGAGGGTCTCTCCTCCAACCGGAGAAGCCTCTCCACAGCTGAGGCTTCCCTCACAGGTCTCGCCCTTTCTCGTCTGCACCCCTCCTACCAGACTTGACGTGGCCTCCTCTTTAGGTCCTTTGTTTAGAGGTTCTGTTCATCTAATGTTAAGGGGACTTCCAAGGTTAAATGTTGTATAAATTATTTGTAATTTTGATGTGATCCTGGGAGGCAGTTGAGAAGCGTCCGTCTGTTCTACCATCTTACCGGAATTCCCAATCCATTCATTCTTTAGAAGCATGTTGTATAATCTCCACATATTTGTGGTTTTCCCTGCTTTCTTTTTCCAGTTAATCTCCCATTATGAAGTCTTGTGATCAGAAAATGTGCTCGGTATGATTTCAAACTTCTTAAATTTGCTGAGGCTAGTTTTATGTACCAACATATGGTCTATCCTTGGGAATGTTCCATGTACACTAGGAAAGAATGTAAAGTCTGTTGTTCTAGGATGAACTGCTCTATAGATGTCTGTTATGTCCATTTCATCTAATGTGTAATTTAGGGCTGATATTTCCTTACTTATCTTCTGTTTGGATGATCTATTCATAGCTATCAATGATGTATGTAGGTCCCTACAATAATCGTGCTTTCGTCAATTTCTCCCTTTAGTTCTGTTAGTAGTTGCTATGTATATTTCTGTGCTCCCTGATTGGGGGCACATATATTGATGAGTGTTTTGTCTTCTTATTATATTGTCCCCTTCATCATTATGAAATGTCCATTTTTGTCTCTTGTTACCTTTTTTATCCTGCAGTCTGTGTCATCTGATATAAGTATGGTTACACCTGCTTTTCTTGGATACCATTTGCTTGTAGTGTCAATTTCCACCCTTTCACTTTGAGTCTATGTTTGTCCTTGTGTCTGAAATGCATCTCTTAGGGGCAGCATCTGGTTGGGTTTTTGGCTTTCTATCGAATCTGGTACTCTGTGCCTTTTTATTGATGAGTTCAGTCCATTTACTTTTAGGGTAATTATTGATATATGAGGATTTCCTACATACATTTTGTCTTTTGTTTTCTGGTATTTCAGTATCTCCATTGTTTCTTAGCCTTCTTGTTGCTTTCTTTTACTTTAGTATAGTGTATCCTATTTTTCCCCCTGTATCTCAATTCTGGATTTTTGTTTGTTTGTTTGTTGAGCGGTTGCCATTAAGTTCATGTAAAAGAAAGTTCCATACATACAATTGTCTTTTATTTTTTTAGCATGCTTCTTATCTCCATTACCCTTTGCTGATTCAAATCTTTACTCCCTTTTTGTTTTTGTTGTCACAAGTTATCCCTCCTTATGCTGTGAGTTGATTTCTGAGTTGCAATAGCAACTTTTTTTTTCTTCTCTTTTTTCTTTTTTTAAAAATGTTTTTATCTTCTTTACCCTCTATGTTATGTTTAAGTGTACAGTGCCTTATTTTGTGTAGAGCTTGCCATTTCCTGCTTCTGTCTGTCTGTTCATAACGTTGTCATGATTTTGTATTCTTTTGGTTATTTTGTGTCAGGTTGAATAGCCTCCTGCAATATTTCCTATAATTCAGGTTGTGTGTTTAAAAAACTTTCCTTAGCTTCTGTATGTCTGGAAAGGTCTTTATTCCTCCTTCATATCTAAAGGATATATTTGCTGGATATATTATTTTTTGGCTCTTAATTTCTCTCTTTCAATAGTTTGAATATTTGATTCCACTCCCTCTTAACTTCTGGGGTTTCTGCTGAAAACTCTAGTCTCAATAGGCTTTCTCTTATAGGTTACTGCTTTTGTTCCCCCTGGCTGCCTTGAGAATTCTTTCTTTGTCATTAATTTTTGACAGCTTCAATACAATGTGCTTTGGAGAACACTTGTTGGGATTGAGATAATTAGGTGTTCTGTTTGCTTCTTGAATTTGAGGATCCAGTTCTTTCCAAAACTTTGGGAAGTTCTCATTAACTATTTGTTTGAATAAACCCTCTTTTTCCTTCTCCTTCTCTTCTCATTCCAGCATAGCCATTATTCTTATGTTGCTCTTTCTAATGGAGTTGGAAAGTTCTTGTAGAGTTCTTTCATTTCTATTAACTCTCAAGTCTCTCTCTTCTTCTATCTGTGTCATTTTCAGATTTCTGTCTTCCATATCACTAATTCTTTCCTCCGTTTGATCAGATCTAATACCTAAGCTGGCTATTTCATTTTTCATTTTTTTTTATTGAGTTCTTCATCTCCAGAATTTCTATTTTGTTCTTTTTTAAAATTTCAATGTCTTTTGTAAAGCATTCATTTTGTTCTTTGATTCTGAGTTCATTAAACTGCCTATGTGTGTTGTCTTGCATCTTGAGTTTTTTCAGAACAGAGATCCTGAATTCTCTATCATTTAAGTCACATATTTCCATGTCTTTAAGTTCATTTTCTGGAGACTTTTCATTTTCTTTCTGAGCTGCCTTGCTACCTTGGTTATTCATGACAATTAATTAATTAATTATTATTTCTCTTCCTGAGCATCTATAGGAATAGGTTCTGCAGCAGGTTGATATGGAGACCTCTTTCTTTTGCTTTCCAGTAGGTTTTGCTGGAAAATTTTATTTTCTCTCTTGCTGCAGCCTTTTATTTTCTCTCACACTGTAGCATTTTATTTTCTCATGTGGTTTTCCAGGTTCTCACATGGTAGAAAGTGGGTTTCACCTCTGTGAGCAGGTCACCTGTGTCTCAGAGCATTGCCTCCTTGGGAAGATGTGGAGGGTGATACACTTCTGAGCTTCTGAAATCCCAATGCTGCCCCTGCAGGGGGTTGCAGAACCTGTGTTTCTCAATGTCTCTGGTTGCCCCTGCAGGGATCTGTCCAGAAAGGTGAGGTCAGGATGTGCTATGAGAGGTGGCTGGTGCATTTGTAGCTCTGAACAATGGTGACTACCAGACCACAACTGTCTCATCATTACAATTCTTTCCCTATCACCAGAATTAGTCACGCTCTGTGTGTCTGTGGCTGTGGGAATGTTGCTCCAGTCATCAGGGATGTAGATACTCTGTTCTTTTTTTCTTTTTTTTTTTTTTTGAGGGCAGTGTCACTGGCCCTCACATGTGGGACTGAACCGGGGCCGCTGGCTTCCTAAGCCGGCACTTAACCCCAGTGCCACTCGGCCGGCCGCGATATTCTGTTCTTTAATCTGATACTGCTACTGTTTCTTCTGGAGCCCTCTTCTAACACTGGATGGTGGAGGTGGAGCGAGCTCTGGGTGGGCAGGGGGGTAGTTGGCCAGTCTCCCTGTCTTTGTTTTCTGATTTCTGCCTGACAGTGAGGGCTTAAACCATTTCTCACCTGAGGTTTCTGCCCTGAATGCTGGGTTCAGCTGTATTATATACTGATTCCTCAGGCAGGACTGTGGGTCACACACAGTGTGCCTACAGCCTGAATTCTTCCCTTGCCCGAGACTGAAGTGAGCTCTAGACTGCATCCTGCATCCTGTGGCCTGTGGCCCAGTCTCTGCACTTCCCCCTTTCCTCCTCCCCTGCTTGCCTGATTTGCCTACCTTTAGGTGATTCAATATGTGGATCTCTCAGACATGCTTGTGTGTTGCTTAAGTTATCCTCTGCTGAATTACAGCTGTTCAATTAGATGTAACTTCCAGGGGAAATTTCTAGAAGCACTCCTCACACTGCCATTTCTGTGATGTAATCCCACTATTCTCATTTTTTTAATTATTTTATCTTTTTCCTGTTTCAATTTTGTGTTTTCTGCTACCTTGTTTTCCAAATCAATTTTGATCATCTGCTTCATCTAGTCTGCTGGTGGAGCTTTCTAGTTTATTCTTTATTTCAGTTTATTGTATTCTTTATTTCAGACTGGTTCTTTTATATGGTTGATATGTCCTTTTTTATGTTTCCTATCTTGGCATTCTCACTAAGTTCCTTGAGCATCCTTATGAACATTGTTTTGAACTATGTATATTGTAGTTTGCTTGCCTCTGTTCTGTTTAGTTATTTTTCTGGAATGTTCTGCTCTTTCTTTGGTACATGTTTCTTTCCTTGTTTAAGCTGCCTTTCTGTGTTTGGTTCTGTATGTTAGGTAGATCTGCTATGTCTCCTCATCTTGCCTGTGTGGCTTTATGTAGTAGGTGCCCTGTGGGACCCAGTGGTGCAGCCTCCCTGTTCACCTACATCCAGTGCTCCAGGAGCATTCCTTGTGTGGGTTGTGTGTGCTGTACTGTTGAGCCTTGGTTGCTATTGGCATATCATGGGTAGGATTGACCCTCAGGCTGATGGACTGTGGGGTTTGGCCCCATCTACAATTTACAGGCTTGTTTGGTGGAAGGATCTTACCCCATGGAGTGGGAATGAGATTCACCTCAGCCAGCTCTGGTGCCTGTTGAAATTGCCCTTTGTGTGTGCTGCTTGTGGGTGGGCCCCTGCTGTGGTGTGAACCCAACCTCCAGATATTCATTCTGGGGCCTCTTAGGAGGGATTCCAGGGCAGACCCAATTTTTTCACTGCCTGTGACTGGCCAGTTCTACGTGGTAGGAGCTATAAAGTGATCCACAGTTGGTCACTGCCTGTACTGTACCTGGAGGTGTGTGGGAGAGGCCACATTGTGAACCAAGGATGGTTGCCACTAGTTCCATGCCCAGGGTAGCTTCACAAAAAACCCAGAGCACTGTAAGCCTGCTGCCACCTGCCAGATCCTGTAAGGTTCAGCTGCTGATAGAGCCTCATGTGATATGTGAGTTGGGTGAGACAGTGTCTCAGGGATTCACCAGGATGGGACAAGTTGTGTTCACCAGGTGAATGTACATTCTGGTTTGGTGCCAGTGCTGAGGTTGGAGTTACTCAGCAGAAGTCTCAGAGCACACCAAAGCCAGCCACCACCTGCCTGAGGACTGCAGACCCTGGAGAGTTGTCCATTAAAGAGAGCAATGTGGGCCGAGCCGGGTGGTCACAAAGAAAGTGCTTCCAACATTATGCAAATTAAGTAGGGTGGGAGTCATTAGGGTTTAGCAAGCAGAGCTCACTAGGCCAATGAAGATTCAGATTTGGCTATGTGGGGAGAGCTCAACACAGTAAAGATAGGCCCACCTCCCAGCTCCATGGGAGAAAGATTCTACACAGGGAAAATGGTGACTGTCCCTCCAGTCTTCTCCTTGAAGCCATACAACTCAGTTTCTCCTTGTATGTCTCTGATGCTTTCTGATTTACTGTGCCTCTGCCAGAGCCCAGGGTGAGTGCCTGGAGTGAATATGTCTGTGCAAGGGCCATTTTAGGGGATATTGAGGTTTCCCTAAGTCTTCTGTATCACTCAAATGGTTGGAATCCCTGCTGTTTCTCACAGCCAGATGTGGGGTCTCTTCTCAGCACCAGTACTCTGGTGTGGGAAGCTTGTGTGGGGCTGGAGCCCCTTGTAACTCAGGGGGGAACCTGCAGCTGAAATATCCCACCGATGTTCTCAACTGACACATGGGGGTTTGGGGCTGGCTCATTCCACATCTCCACCCCCTCCTACCAGCCTTGATGTGGCTTCTTTATATCCTTAGTTATAAAACTTCTGTTCAGCTAGACATCAGATGGTTATCAAAGTTAATTGCTCTATAATTTAATTGCAATTTTAATGTGGTCATGGGAGGAGCCAAGCACAGCATTTATCTACCCTGCCATTTTGGATGTGATTTAATTGATTCTTAACCACCCATTTTGTTTTTTTCTAAATCTACTGTGAGAGGGATTTATTTGTTCTTTATTTTGGATTTTTATAAGGCTTATTTTATTTCTCTAATTATTTTGAACCTTGCTGTTTTATAATTTTGCTCAAATTTTTCAATTAACTAAAAATTTCAGGGAACAATTCTTCCTAGTTTTCTTCTCTTTTTGCCAGCAAAATTTCACTCATGATGGAATCATTTCTTTTCGGGTATCCGTGTACCTATGTATGTGCATGAATATTTACCTGACCCCAAGCAAGGTTTGTATTACTGTGGAAACTTTATGGTGCCTGGGTTTAAAGTGTCCTTACATGGTAGCTCTTTTTTTTTTTTTTTTTTGAGGGCAGTGTCACTGGCCCTCATAAGTGGGACCCGAACCGGGGCTGCTGGCTTCCCAAGCCAGCGCTTAACCACCGCACCACTGGGCCGACCCCATGGTAGCTTTAATTTAGTTTATGCCAACTATTTGGGTGGGGTATGTGCCTACCATCCCAGGAACAGATTCTGTGTTAGTTTCTCAGCCTCTGGACCCCAGGTAAAGTTTAAAGCCAGACTCCTGGTCCTCAGGAAAGGAAAGCCTAGGGCTTTGGTTTATCATTGAGGATTTTACTCCACACACACCATGATATAGTCAGGCTTCCTTCTACTGGACAGGTGTGAGAAATTTATTCATCACTACCACCACCACTACCACCACCACCACCACCACCACCACCACCACCACCACCACCACCACCACCAGGGTTGTAGGAGTCTTGGCTTTTGGAGGCATCTCAGCTTCAAGTCTTTACCTCTGATGGACCAAATGTCACCTCCTTTTCTTGTGTGTACACAACACTCAAGACTTTGATCTGTGGGACCTATAACTGGCCAGAGCTGCTGGAACCTAAGCCCAAATGCTCTCCACTCTGCAATCACTCCTTTCTTTGCTCTGGAACTTGGGCGTCTTCCTTTCTTTGTTGCTATCTATGCCATGCATGGGTCTACAAAGGCAGTACAGAAAAGCTAAAGGCACAGCCTCTGGGGCCAGATTGCTTGGGTTCCAACCCTGGCTCCTTCACCTACAAGCTGTGTAACCATGGTCAATTTTCCTAACTTCTCTGGTTCTCAGCTTTCCTAGCAATAACATGGAGAAAAGAGAGTAGCAGCTTCATGGAATCCCATTAGGTGCTTGGAATCATGCCTAGAACATGGTGAACACCCAGTGGATATTACCTACTATTACTTCAAAAATGCGGCAGGGGTGGTTCTATTTTATCCAGCATCCTAAGTTCTGCTTAATGCTTCCTTGTGTCTACCACTTAATCTTTTACATTTATTGTCTATGGCATAAACTCTAGGATCCAAGTTTTTAAGTTTTCTGGTTTTATTTAAGGGGAGGGGGTACCAAATAGTTTTATTGGAAGGAATGTCATACAAATGTAGGAAGGAAAACATAAGTGGATGTTTTTGTACAGGTTATGGAAAGGGTAAGAATAATGCAAAGTTCTGGTTATTCAGAGCTGTGTAACAATCTGCCCAGAAACTTAGCATCTTAGAACAAATGTTTGCTTTTACTCACAGTTTTATTGGTCAGGAATTTTGGAAAGATTCTGCTGAATAGTCCATTTGTGACCCATGTGGCATCAGTTGGGGTGTCTAAAGCTGCTGATGCACTTCCAAAATGGCTTCTACACTCAGTTACAGGTGTAGCTGTAGATCATCAATTCTCATTGCTGTGTAATATCCAATATGTGACTATTTCTGAATTTATTTATCCATTCTCATGTAGGTGGGCTTTTGGGTTGCTTCAGTTTCTTTTCCATTAGAAACAGTGCTGAATGAACATTTTTGTACATATCTTCTAGTAGACATATACAAGTTTTTGTCTTGGGGACACATCAAGGGATGGAATTGCTGGTTCATAGGTCATGTCAATGCTCAAATTTATAAGATTATGCCAAAGTGATTGTTCTAAATTACACCCTCTTCAGCCATGTGTAAGTTAATTCATATCCCCTCCAATATTCAGTATCATCAGACTACTTAATTTTGGCCACTAAAACAATCTTGTGCTTTATATTTGCATGTCTGAATCACTAGTGTGGCTCAGTACCTCTGCAAATATTTTCTGTTCTGCAAGTGTTTTCTGTTCTGTGCAGTAGCTGTTTTTATCTCTTGTTTATTGGGGGTTTTTTCCTTCTTTCCTTACTGATTTGAGATGTTCTTTATTTCATCTTGATACCAATTCTTGGTCAGTAATATGTTCTGCAAATATAGTCTCGTGCTTTGACTTGTTTTTTTTGTTTGTTTGTTTTTGAGGGCAGTGTCACTGGCCCTCACATGTGGGATCCGAACCAGGGCCTAACCATCACACCACTTGGCCGGCCCTTGACTTGTTTTAAACTTCATTTTATCTTTTAATTTATAAAGGTTCTTAATCACAATGTATTTAAATATATTAGGCTTTTTTATTTTACATTGGCATATTTTGTACTTTATTTAAGAAATATTTTCCCACCTTGAAATCAGAAACTGTAAACAAAAAAACCCTGATGGTTGTTAGATGGAAGTAGGGTGGGGATGGGGGAGAAAGTAAAGGGATTAGAAAGTATAAATTAGTAGTCACAATATAGAGATAGGAATATGTAATACAGTCTGAAGAATATAATTAATAATGTGGTAAAGATTTTGTAGGGGGTCAGGTGGGCACTTGTCTTATTAGAGAGACCACTTTAGAGACTGTGTAGATGTCTGACCACTGCACTGTACACTTGAAGCTGAAGCTGAAACTGAATAATATTGAATGTCAACTATAATTTTATATATATATATATATATATATTCACGGGATATGGAATACAGCATAGGGAATAGAGTGAATGGAATTATAACAACTATATATGATATCAGAGGGGTAGTAGATTGGGGAGGGGTTATCACTCTGTGAGGGGCATAAATGTCTACCTATTACACTGTTTTGAAACTAATAAAAAAAGGAATTTTAACATCTTTTTTACTAAAAGTTAAAAAATTTTCTTTAGACATTTGCTTTGACACAAGTTTTTAATCCATCTAGGTGGATTTTAGTACATAATTTAATTTTTTCCATATCTGTAACTATTTATTCCAGGCATATTTTTGAAAAGTCACTCTTTGCCCCATTGGTTTGCCATGTGACCTGCAGCTCACATAGAAGTTTGATATACACATGAGTCTGTTTGGGGATCCTCATTTTTTCCTCTGGTCAATTTATTCACCCTGGGACTAAAATTACATGGTATTTCTCACTGAAGATCTATAGTAATTCTTGATACCTGGCAGAGCAAGTCTACCTTCCTTCTTTTTTTTTTTTTTAGCTGAGTCATCCTGCCACTGTTAGCAGCTCAGCTCAGGCTGGGCACTGAACTGCTGTTGCTCAGAGCTCAGCTCGCACTCTTGAGCGAGCTCTTAACCAACTGAGCCACTTAGCCGGCCCTACCTTCCTTCTTAAGAATTGTCTTATATATTCTTAGTGTTTGTTATTTCTAAAATTAAAATATTTGAGAAGCAAATTGTTGAGTTATACAAAAGATTCTGTTGAGTTTTGATTGGAATTGTATTAAATCATTAGGTAAATCGGGGGAGATTTTATTACACTAAATCTTCCAATTGATAAACATGGTCTATCTCTTCATCTATTTATTAGGTCTTCTTTCATATCCTTCAGGAACATTTTACAAATTTCTGCACACAGGTCTTTAAAACTTTTGTTAGATTACTTCCATTTATGTTTGTAGTTTTTGTTGCTACATAAATGGTAGCAACATTTAAAAATTTATGTATAGAAATGCAATTGACATTTGTATATGCAATTTGTGTATGGATTTTACAGTCAGCCACATGGCTAACCTCTATTATTACTAGTGATTTGTCTCCAGATTTACTTTTTTAGTTTTCTAAATAGAAAATCATATCATCTACAAAAAATAATAACTTTAATTTTTCCCATTTACAATCTATATGTCTTAAGTTACTTTTTTTTGTCTTATTTCACTGCCTAAGATCTTTAATATAATATGGAATCAGGGTGGTGGCTTTGCACATTCCTGTATTTTGTCTAATTAAGAGAATGCATAAATGGAATTTGCTTCATCATCTATAAATGTTTACTGGGAGATCTCATTCATGTGTATAACTTCAACAAGGAAAAGTCCTCAAGCTGCTTTCATCCCAGCTCTCCCTTAACCCCAGAGGCACATATCCAACTGCCCATTCGAGATACTGTTTGGACATCACACAGAAGCCTTTTGCTCATTATGTTCAAAGATGAACACATTATTGTTCCCACAAAGCTGATTCTCATGTAGAATTCTGTGTCCATCAATGCCTCTGCCATCTACCCAGGACACTTAACATCATTCCACATCGTCCCTTTTCCCTCTCTAGTCACCGATACCCAACAATTCTACCTCCAAAAAATTCTTAGATCTTCCACTTCTCTCCCTTCCTATTCCTCATTCACCAAATGCTTCCCAACTCAGGTTACAGTCTTTTCTCTCCCAACTGTATCTCTAACTTATGTTGCCTACCGTTACTTTGCCGTCTCCCAATCTTCTCCATCTTTTAGGCAAAATATACTTTCTAAAATATATAGAATATCAATTGCTTAAAACCCTTTTTCCACTGCGATTCATGAAGTGACTCTAAAGGAACTACATGAGACAGCCTCCGTGGACTCTTCCAGCTCCACCTCCCATCTTCTCCCCACCCTGGGACACTCTGGCTCTGAGATACTCCCCCCGGCTTTATAGCTCTGGTCTGTTATTTAACCCCTGACTTGTGCCATATATATATATATATATGGATCTTCCTGTGTCACAAATGTTAGCTCTACTGCCTTTTGGATTAGACCAACAGAAGGCAAAAATGAAACAAAAAGATGCATGAAGGGCTTGGCTGGCATCCATAAATATTGGCTACTTTCAGTCCTCACAGGAATGCTGAGTGAAGTTCTTTTTTTCTTAGATGCCCACACTGAGGCCCAGTGGGATGCAGGGGTAATTTTGGAAAGTAGGAATGTGAGAGAGAGGTAGTTCCTGCTGTGGCAGAGTAAATTCAAGTGTGGAAAAGCAGGAATGGCATTACCTCTGCCTGCGGAGGGGTTGGGCATCAGGAGAGCCTGTTCCCTGTCCCTCTCCTAGCATGTGGGCTCCCATTCCCCATCTTGCCCTTCTCACCTGCCTCCCTAGTTGCCAACATTGTGGTGGAGTGGACAAGTGTTCGGGATCCTGCAGACCTGGGCTAATTGTGCACCCAAGAGACACTACTAAATCCAGCAACCCTGTGTCCTCATCCACACAGAGGGCCCTGTGGGCTGATGGCAGCCATCACTGGGGGAGGACAAGTGACTGCACTGTCTCCATCCAGAAGGACCTGGCTCTGGCACTCTGGAGATAAGTGTTAGTTCTCTTCCCACCCAGGGTCCCAGCCTGCCTTCTCCCTGTACAGTCTTCTGGATTCTGGAATTACTTCTCCCCCCCCATCCAAAACCCACCCCACCATCCTGCTTCCTCTCATTAAAATGTCCTCCTGCCTCTTGGGCAGCACCTTCCTGCACTCTCTACTGATCCTTCATCTGCCTGGTGAAGTCGGCAGGCAGGAGTTAATAGTGACATTAATAACCAGCATTTACTGAATGATCACGATGTACTTGGCACTGTGCTGAGCATTTTAAACACATTATCTCAATTGATCTGCATTGGGTAGGTCCCTTAGCATTTGCTTTCTTGTAAGAGTCTTTAGAATTCATGAGACTCAGGATTTTACACTTCAGTGAATTGAGCTCCAGAGAAAGGAAGCTGACCGCTCAAGGTCACCTAGCAACTAGCTGGTGAGGAGATTCTGTCATCTCTGCAGGGGCCCTAGACACCAGCTTCTGGAGCCCCATGCACAAAGAGCAGTGGCTTTGGCCTCCTTACTACTGCTTCTGAGCCTTCCATCAGTGCCCACAGCACACTCCAGGCCTCTGAGCAGAAGGCTCACTGGCTAAATCAGGTGTGGTTCAGTCTGGGGCCAGGGTTGGCCATCAGGGCATACCTACTGTCAGGGGTTGGTATGGTCAGTTAAAGATTCAGTGTGTGCTGGGGTTAAAGTTCATAGGATTGCTGACAGATGCCAGTGTATGGCTAGGGTCAAAATCAGGATGTAACTTGGATCAGGGGTCAGGAGTCACTGTGTAATTGGGTGGGAAGGGGGTCAGAGGTGAGTGGGTGGCCCACCTCAGGGAAGTGAACCACTTCCTAGAGAGAACCAGACCCTCTCCCATGGTCCCATTGTGAAAAGAGGTTCTGGAAGGAGCAAAAAATAAAGAGAAAGAGAGATTAGTGGAAGGAGTGAGACTCCAGAGGAAGCTGGCAGGAGCAGGACTGCCTAGGAAGCCTCAGGGAGGATTTACAGCTTGGGTAGGTGGAAGCTGCCACAGAGAGGAAGAAAGGGGCCTCCAAGAGCAGCTCTACCCTGCCTTCGTCTCTGGGCACCTGGCTCCTTGCTCCCCCACCCACAGCAGCCACTGTGGCTCCAGGGTGTACCACGACCAACTCACTCTGCTCAGGTTCATCAGAGGAGCCCTTCTGGATGTGACTGCACTTCCTGGGAGTTGTAGCCCCACCCCCACCCCTCTGACAAATGCAGCCCCTCCAGGGCCTGAGACCCTGCCTACTACTGATAAGCCTTCTGAATTCCCTGCCAGAATTAACATTTCCTGGGCCTGTTGACACACACATCACCTTGTCCTATTTTGGTGGGGATTCAAGCCGCTGAGGACATAAGACAAAGGTAAGAGGTTCAGGCTTGTACATTGAGTGACGGTGACTCTCTCTGTAGGAGAACATGGCTGCCATGTTTACCATCTTCCTAACACTTGTGAATCATCCTTTTTAAGGAAAAGAAAGGCAATCTCGGACTCAGAGCAAATCAGATAAGGTACCACTGGGAACTTCCCCAGCTCTGAGGTCCATAGGCTTGGGAGAGAGTACACATCAGCCTGCTGCTTGGTCAGAGCTCAGCTTTGTTGTCACAATATTTGTACTATTTTTAGGGTTCCTTTTTAATTTGTGGTAGTTGATATTGCATTTCTATTAGCAACGGTTGTATAAGTTTCCTTTTGAAATGCCAGGAGAAACAGGAGTGGACACAGTCCAATGGATGCTGGCCCATTCACAGGAATCCCTGATAGTCCCCCTTTCCTGTGGCCAAAGGATCCCCCACCCAGGCATCATAGCCTGTGGGAAAGTTGAACTCATTAAAAATAATTGTCTGGCTGGAGTCATTAGCGTCCCTTGGCAGAGCACCATTACTCAGCCCAGGCTGTTTGTGCTGTCACTGCCGCTTTGAATCAGAAACCTACCAGTCCCTGGGGACCCTTCATCCCAAGGAAAGGTGACACCAGAGATCACAGCCGTCCAGATAATGAGGGGAAGGGCTCGCACTCACAGCCCCAAGCACTCTGCAGGCACAAGCTCAGAACCCTCAGCATAGTTCTGTGGGGCTGATGCAGCTGCTCCCTATTTTCCTAATGGAGAGAGCAAGACTCAGAGATGCAAGGCCCCTGGCAGACACACAACCTACCAGCAGTACACAGCAGTGTCTGGGAGCCTGGCTGTCAGAGCTGAGAAGAGCCTTTGGGGACAGGTGTGCTGGCTGGAGATGCAGGGCCCCTTTGAGCATGACCAGGCCTGAGAGAGTCAGGGCTTTGGGGTTACTGCACCCAGGTGGGGTGAGGGACAGAGCCATGGCTAGGAGCAGGTTTTTCCCAACCTAGCTGGCTGGACAGGGACATCATATATGACTAGTGCAGCTGGGCAGCCAAAACTCCCAAAGACCAAATGGACGTTAGGCCAATTTTGCCGGGCAGGACCAACATCCTGGCCAGGCTGGCTTTGGGCCAGGCAGGTCTGAGCTCGCTGCTTGAACACCTCTGTTGTTCGTGGCCGGCATAGTGGGCCCTGAAACTTACTGTCTATCATGGGAACCAAGAAATTCCATGGTATCTGGGAGAGTGTGGTCACCTGCCAGGTAAGACAAGAGAAGTGTTAAACAGGCCTTTTTTGCCTCCAAACACATGGGTGTGCTCACATATGGACTGAATGTTTGTGTCCCTTTAAATTCATATGAGGAAGCTCTAACCCCCAGTGTGGCTATATTTGGAGATGGAACCTCTAAGGAAGTAATTAAGATTAAATGAGGTCAAAGGGCAGAGAGGCAGGGGAGGCTGATCCTTATAAGAGACACCATACAGCTCAGCTCTCTCTCCCCATGTGCACAAAGAGGTTATGTGAAGATGCAGCAAAAAGGTGGCCAGCTATCTGCAACCCAAGAAGAGAGCTGTTACCAGAACCCAACCATGTTGAACATTGACCTGGGGCTTCCAGTCTCCAGGCCTGTGAGAAAATAAATGTCTGTGGTATTTTGTTGTGGCAGCATAAGCAGACTAACACAAACACACTTAGGAAGTTTTTTCCTTTGTCTTTCTATCTGGGTCACCCTTTACAGATGCCATGGTGATTGCGGTGTGGGGACCACATCACATCTGGAGGGGCTGGAGCCTAACTTAGAGTTGGTACTCCCTTTACAAGCTGGGAGGTGGGGAACTTTATACAACTTAGGTTTTGTGGTCACGATTTCCTTATCTATAAAAGAGAGACACCTATTTCTAAAGGTGAGACTCATATGAGTGATGCTTTCAAATTGCCCAGCCCAGAGCACATGCCCAGTGGATATTGTTATTTATCAATAATGCAAAGTCCCTATTTATGATGAGCAGGGTGGAAAAGCAAAGATAAGAAGTGATGTGTAGACAAGAAAGGGCTACCCACATGAAGAAAGTACATCTTAGTTTGGAAACGGAACTTGTATTCAAGGTAAGGATGAGGACAGTATCAGGGCTGGGAATGGTGTGGGAGAGGAAGTGGAGGGGGACCAGGGAAAGACCCTTTCTCAGATTGACACACATCCATCAAAATACTGGAGATACCTGGGAGGCTCAGCTGGGAGCCTCAGGGAGGGTCAGCTCAGCGACCTCACACTGTATGCCAGAAATATCTGGGAACCTGAAGAGTTACAAGGTCTGAGTTCCATCCCTAGAATCTGATCTAATATATAACTATGTTCACATCAAAGTAGACTTTAGATCAAGAGTGTTATAAGGGTTAACAAGGTTCAGTAAGAAAAGGAACAATTAACTGAGAAGATATTAAGATACTCAGTTTACATATTGAAAATATAGAAAAACAACCACTAAACACATGACAACATGTTCCACCTCACTAATAATTTTAAAGTCAAATGGAAAGAGGATTGATCTAACATTTTCAGTGATTAGGTGTGCAAAGTGCAAAAACAGGTGTTGATATATATGCTCGTATACATATTCATTGGACATCAATTGGCAGAAACTTTTGGGAAACCAAAATAAAATATTTAAACCAAAGCCCTTCAAAATTTTATCAAAGTAAAACTTCCAAACTCTTTGCCCTAGCATTCTCTCTTCTGTATTCAAGCTATTCTATTCAAGAAGATAAGCAGGAGTGTAGAGCAGCTGTACAAGTGGATTCTGGGGGCACATCATGGGGGATGTTTTCTTCTGTGGGGGTCTGCAGAAGCAAAGGTGCAGGAAAGTCTAGGCTCTAGTCTAGCCAACAGTCACCTCTAGCAGATTGAGAGGGATGTGGACTCTCCAGGTAGACACTGGTAGATGCTTTAAAGATGATGGGCTGAGAGGAGGAGTAACACCTGGAAGTTAAGGAGAAGGGGATGGAGGCAGAATGGTATTTCCAAGGAAAGAGACTTGGTATGTTTCTATTGCTGGGAAGAAGTCAACAGGAGCAGGTAGGAGCAGAAAAGGATTATTTACTCATTCCATATCCTAATAGAGAGAGGGAAAAGAGCAGGACTAGCTTTGTCTGGAGGACCAATTTTCTGTAAGAAAGAGAAAGAGAGAAGGATCTGTCCTGGCTGGATCTCATGGAGATGCAGACTGGGGCCCACCTCCTTCCAGGACTGTCCACCTCCCATAACTGGCCACCCAGATACTTCACTAAATTCTTCTTCTGCTTAAGTCTGCCAGGCCTGGCTTCTGTTGCATGCCAGCAATCCCCAGACTCATCCAGAGCTGAAAATCAAAGGCAGAAGATGGACACTGTTGACCAGGCAGGAGAATCGGGTGCCCACTGCATGGACCAAGACCCTAGTGTCCAAAATCCTTAACTTATGAAAAAGAACAAATCCTAGTTCTTTTTCATAAGTGCTAATTCTTATTTTTACTGTGATAGTCTTCCTTATCTCTAAGGGTACCAATTTTCCAACATCATAAAATGATTCCTGATCTGATTGCTCTACTTAAATCAGGCTCTTCAGGTAAAGCTCTTGCATCAGTTTAATACACATTTTCTTCCATGGTGGTGGTTCTCCTCCAACTGAGCATGCTTTTATCATGAAATGTTCTTAGGGTGTTCCTACCTAAGGGATTGTTTCTCTGCCTGATCCAGGCTTTCTCTTGCTTTCAGGGATATAAGTACATTTTCTGGCTCACCAAGTGGTGTTCTTTTTATTTTGGAGTGTATATTTGTTACATCATTTTTATACCTATTTTATATCATGTTGTGGATTTCATGTTCTCAGCCCATCATCAGAACCAGGAGTGGTCCATCCCTTTTAATGTCACTCATAATGATCTGTCTGTTTTTCCCTTATGTTTCTTATAGCAAATGTAAATGTGACCTTCATCAAAGATATCATCTAACTGGCTATCTTCTATAGGAAAGTTTTTGATTGCGATTATTTCCATTGTGTTCAGCCAGTTAATGGAGGACTCTCAATTATACAGTTGATGCTTGAACAGTTTTGAGCTGTGTGGGTCTACTTATACATGCGTTTTTTTCCCAATAAATACAGTAAATGTATTTTTTCTTCCTTATGATTATCTTAATAACATTTTTTTTTTATTTTATTATTATTATTAGTTACAGACGTACAAAACAACGCAATAGTTATCCTTTTCACCCCTTGCGGGGGACCAGCCTCCACTGACCAGGGTTTCCAAAAGGAGGATAAGGGGCCAGGTCCCCCAAAATATTCAACTAAAAATGAAGAATACATGAAACCCCGACCTCCTTTAGAACATCCTGTAATGCCTATACCTCCATGTAATTCTAAATCCACATCTCGATTTCATAGAGCCATTGAGGAGGAAGAGGCAAACAGGGAATTTGATTTTACTCTTAGTTGCCCAGTGATCTTTGATATGGATTGGGAAGGAGATGAATGGTCTTCCTGGGAGCCCCTCCCTATAAAATCTTAAAAGAACTGAAATCTGCGTGTACAGAGTATGAACCTGTAACATGTTATACTCTTTCTTTAATTGATACATTGGCAGGGAAGTGGATGACTCCCCATGATTGGACTCAAATTTGTAAAGCCTGCTTAACAGGCGGAGATTATCTCCTTTGGAGGACTGAATATGATGATAGGACAGAAAAATTTGTCAGTAAACTTAATTCAATTACTACAGATATGCTTATGGGTAGAGGTGAATATTCTCATACACAAGACCTGATGTATTTATCTAAAAAGGTCCTAGAAAAAATCACTGATTGTGCTGTAAATGCCTGGAGAACTCCCTGCTTCATCAGGAAAGCCAACTACATTAACTACCGTAATACAAAGAAGTGAGGCGCCTTTCAAAAACTTTTGTCTCGGCACATTCAAGCGGTTCGTAAAATAATTACCAACGATGAAGCCGCAGATATTTTAATCACAGTTGGCATTTGAAAACACAAGTTCTACATGTCAAAATCTACTTCGGCCTATCTGGAAATCTGGCACTATTAATGATTATGTAGAACACTGTGCTGAAGTCTCTCCAGCTTTTATTCAAGGAGTAGCAATAACTGCCACCCTTAAAGGGGACGTTAAGACATTAAATCAGTCAACAAGGGCTACTCCCAATAATAAAAACAATGACCATGGCTACAATGGCTTTAATTGTGGGGAACCGGGACACTTTAACAGACAATGTCCTAAGCCTAAACGAACTCCCCAATCACAAAATATACAGCCACAAAGTGTTCCTAATGTCTCTCAACAAATTTTACCCTTGATGTCACAGACTATATGTCCACGATACAACAAGGGATTTCACTGGCTGATAGACTGCCATTCTAAATATCATAAATATGGACAATTATTGCCATCTGACAATCTTAACTCTAAAGTCCTTTTTCATCCGACTTGGGAAACGCTCCAGGGCCCCAGTCTTGGGCCCAGGCAATAATAGAGACATCGAGTTGCAACCCATTTAGCAGCAACTTATTTAACAATTTAAATCTGTCCCTGAGCTCTTCAGACCTACCCCAGGGAGCACAGGGTTGGACCTCAGCTCCACTGCCCATGCAATGTTAACCCCTGACTCTCCGGTCGTATTTTAAATATAGATACATCAAAACACTCATCTATGTATAAACATTGGAACTCTGACCTGTGTCAACCTAGGGCTTTAGTAATATGGAAGGACCTGTTAACCGGTACCTGGAGGGGACCAGACATACTGTTAACCCAAGGGAGAGGGTATGCTTAAGTATTTCCTCAGGAACAGACACTCCAGTTTGAATTCCAGATCGTTTGATCTGCTCCTGCCACAGCGGCCGCCTCCTCGCGCTCACACTGCCACCACAGCCACCGTAGCTGCCCCCTGCCCTGCCCAGGCCGCTGCAGGGGATACAGTCTCCCCCAGCCACTGACGCCCCTCCAGTCTCCACCACTCCGGAGTAGGCCTTCTGCTGGGCCACGCCTGTTCTCATCCTCCACTCAGCTTCATGGACATTGCTCTGCCAGATCCACACGTTCTTCTCTACCACCTACTTGTGATCAGCTGAAGTCATTAACAAAGACAACAGAGGACATTGCTGTGAACAAGGACTACAGCCTATTTCTTTAGTGATGTTCCTGGCCATGTTTGTTATTATTTCTTGTCAGGTATTGACTGTTTCCAGAAGTACTGTTAATTGGACATGTGTCTGTCAACTTTGTATTCCCTTGAAGCCTGTGTTTTATTACAAAGTGTATGCTTTTGAAGGTTACAAATTATCTGCCTGGATTTGCTATTGAAAATGCTAATTATTTGTTTTGTTAAAGTTTGTGAGAAGTCTTGAGAGAACTTTAGGTATAGTTAAGCTAAATATAATTAATCAGTTAAATTTTAAATATCAAAGATAAGTTAGTAAAATTGCTCAACATAAAAAGTTATAGGGATACTTGACCATTGTCTCAATCACATGAGTTTGGTGGTTTCTAGTTCCCAGGATTTACTCAAGTCTTTACTTCCCTGTAATTGCTCTCTCCAGGATGTATTGTGACTTACTCTTCCGTTAAAGGATTACCTTGTCTTTATTATGATAATTGCCATGAAACCCAGACTCAGTTTCTGTAAGTCACCTAAAGAATGTTTATCATGACTATCTTACGTTAAGGATTGACATATATTGCCTAAAGAATGTTTACTAAAGCTATCTTGACTATCTAGAAATCATCCTAAATCCTAGCAGTTAAACACAATCATAAAACTCACAGTATACTTGAGCTATACTAAAAGACTAGGAGTGGCTGTGTTTAGGGTAAAAGCATCTAAAATCTATTCGTATGTAAATACAATACCTAGCAATCAAAAGGGTCTCACACCTCTCTTATCCTACAGAGGGCTGCATCCATTTCTCAGTCACAGCCTCAGTATCTGTTGCTGCAACAAGGCACTGGGCAAAGGAATTCACACAAGGCTAATTAACAAACCCACGGTCAGCAGATGTCTTTGAGCTGCCTCTTACCCAGAATTCTCATGGCCTGAAGACTTTTATTCTTCAAGGAGACTATTCACAGTAGGGCCCTTAGGCCACAGGCAGGCTTCTTGGCCTATGTTGTCAGAGGTCTGTGCCTCAGTTTCCAAGGGGTTTGAGTCCCCAATATCTCAGTTCAGAGGTCACCTCGGGTTGTAGCCTGTTTTAGGGAGTTTCCTTCTCTTTAGGAAATCTTGCTCCGTCTCTGGCTTACACAACCAGCTATCATCAGGGTACCACAAGAACTTGTCACAAATGCAGTGAATATATTGTCTCCTATAGGAGGAAAGGCACTTCTACCGATGGGCATTTCGATTGTTTCCAAGTCTTGGCTATTGTAAATAGCGCGGCAATGAACATAGAGGTGTGTATATTTTTTTGAATTACTATCTTGGGTTTTTCAGGATAAATACCTAAGAGTGGAATTGCTGGGTCAAAAGGTAGTTCCATTTCCACTTTTTGAGATACCTCCATAGTGATTTCCATAGTGGCTGCACCAATCTGCAATCCCACCAACAGTGAAGCAGAGTTCCCTATTCTCCACAGCCCTGCCAGCACTTGTTTGTTGATTTATTGATGATAGCCATTCTGACTGGAGTGAGGTGGTATCTCATTGTGGTTTTTATTTGCATTTCCCTAATGATCAGTGAGGTTGAACATTTTTCCATATGCTTATTGTCCATCTGTATGTCCTCTTTAGATAAATGTCTCTTCATATTCTCTGCCCATTTTTTAATTGGGTTTTTTTGGTGTTCAGTTTCATGAGTGTTTTATAAATTTTGTATATTAACCCCTTATAAGATATATCGTTGATAAATATATAATCCCATTCAGTAGAATTCCTTTTTGTTTTATTGATAGTTTTCTTTGTTGTGAAAAAAACTTTTAAGTTTTATATAATCCCATATGTTCATTCATTCTTTTACTTCCCTTGCCCGTGGGGATGTATCTGCAAAAATTTTACTTAGGGTAATGTCTGCAAATGTACTCCCTATATTTTCTTCTAGTAGTTTTATGGTTTCAGGTCTTACATCTTTAATCCATTTTGAATTTGTTCTTGTATATGGGTTAAGGAGGTGGTCCAGTTTCATTTTTTTTGCATATGTCAGTCCAATTTTCCCAGCACCATTTATTAAATAGACTATCTTTACCCCAGTGTAAATTCTTGCTTCCATTGTCATAGATTAACTGTCTGTATATGCATGGAGTTATTCCTGTGCTATCTATTCTGTTCCACTCATCTATGTGCCTGTTTTTATACAAGTACCATACTGTTTTGATTACTATAGCCTTGTAGTATGTTTTGATGTCTGGGTAGCATGATGCCCCCGACTTTGTTCTTATTTCTTGTGGATATTCGGGGTCTTTTATGGTTCCATATAAATTGTAGGATTGTATTTTCTATTTATGTGAAAAATGCCCTTGGCAGTTTGATTGGAATTGCATTGAATCTATATATTGCCTTAGGCAGTATGGACAATTTAACTATATTAATTATTCCTATCCATGAGCATGGTAGGTGTTCCCATTTATTTGTATAATCTTTGATTTCTTTCTTCAGTGTCTTGTAATTTTCTGAGTACAGATCTTTTACTTCTTTGTTTAAATTTATTCCTAGGTATTATATAGTTCTTGAAGCAATTGTAAATGGGATAGTTTTCTTAATTTCTCCTTCCATTAGTTTATTATTGTTATATGCAAATGAAACTGATTTCTGAATATTGATTTTGTATTTTGTTACCTTACTAAATTCATCCATCAGTTCCAATATTTTTTGATGGAGTTTTTGGGATTCTCTATGTACAGTATCATGTCATCTGCATATAATGACAATTTTACTTCTTCCTTTCCAATTTGGATGCCTTTTATTTCTTTTCTTGTCTGATTGCTGTGACTAGGACTCCCAGAACTATGTTGAGTAGAAGAGGAGAAAGTGTACAGTCTTGTCTTGATCCTGATCTTAAGGGGAATGTTTTTAGCTTTTCCCCATTGAGTATGATGTTAGCTGTAGGTTTATCATATATATTATGTTGAGATATGAGCTCTCTCTTCCCACTTTGCTAAGGGTTTCTAACATAAATGGCTGCTGCATTTTGTCAAATGCTTTTCCTGCATCTATTGATATGACCAAGTGAATTTTTTCATTTTGTTGATGTGGTGTATCACATTAATTGGTTTATGGATGTTGAACCAGCCTAGCGTTCTAGGGATGAAACCCACTTGATCATGATGTATGATCTTCTTAATATATTGCTGAATTCTGTTTGCTAATATTTTATTGAGAATTTTTGCATCTATATTCATCAGGGATACTGGCCTGTAGTTTTCCTTTTTTGTGCTGCCTTTATCTAGTTTTGGAATCAGGATGATAGTGGCTTCATAGAAAGCATTTGTGAGCCTTCCCTCCTTCTGGATTTTTTGGAATAGTTTGAGAAGAATAGGTGATAGCTCTTTTTTGAATGTTTGATAAAATTCACTTGTGAAGCATCTGGTCCAGGGCTTTTGTTTATTGGGAGCTTGTCGATTACTGATTCTATTTCCTTGGTATTAATTAGTCTATTTAGATTTTTCGTTTCTTCTTGAGTTAGCTTTGGAAAGTTGTATGTTTCTAGAAAATTATCCATTTCTTCCAGGTTGTCAAATTTGTTGGCATATAGTTGCTCATAGTAATTTCTTATAATTTTTGTATTTCTGTGGTGTCTGTAGTCATTTCACCTCTTTCATTCCTAATTTACTATTTGAGTCCTCTCTCTTTTTTTTTTTTTTTTTTTTTTTTTTTTTGATTAGCCTGCCTAGAGATTTGTCAATTTTATTTAACTTCTCAAAAAAACAACTCTTGGTTTCGTTGATCTTTTGTATTGTTTTTCTGGTCTCTATATCATTTATTTCTGCTCTGGTCTTTATTATCTCCTTCCTTGTACTCCCCTTTGGGTTCTTTTGCTGTTCTTTTTCCCGTTCCCTGAGGTATAAGGATAACCTGTTGATTTGAGATTTTTCTTCCTTTGTTAGGTAGGCCTGCACTGCTATCAACTTCCCTCTTGTACTGCTTTTGCTGCATCCCAGAGATTCTGGGTCGTGATGTTTTCATATTTGTTTGTCTCAAGGTATCTTTTGATTTCTTCCTTGATTTCATTTGTGACCCACTTGTTATTTAGTAGCATGTTGTTTAGCCTCCATTTATTTGTCAGCTTCTCGGATTTCTTCTTGTAATTGATTTCTAGTTCCATAGCATTGTGGTCAGAGAAGACGCTTGATATGATTTCAATCTTCTTAAATTTATTGAGACTTATTTTGTGGCCTAACATGTGGTCTATCTTGGAAAATGTTCCATGTCCACTTGAGAAGAATGTATATTCTGTAGCCTTGGGGTGAAATGCTCTGATAATATCAGTTAAATCCAGCTGGTCTAATGTGTCATTTAAGGTCGCTGTTTCTGCATTGATTTTCTGTCTGGAGGATCTGTCCATTGGTGACCGTGGGATTTTGAAGTCCCCTACTATGATAGTGCTACTATTGGTTTCCGTCTTTGTGTCTGTCAATATCTGTTTTATACATTTAGGTGCTCCTATGTTAGGTGCATAGATGTTTACTAGGTTATGTCCTCTTGTTGGTTCAATCCCTTTATTATTATGAAGTATCCTTCTTTGTCCTTTATTATATTCTTCAATTTAAAGTCCATTTTATCTAAGTATCGCTACTCCAGCTTTTTTCTCAGTTCCATTTGCATGAAATATTTTACTCCATCCCTTTACTTTCAGCCTGTATGAGTCTTTGGATCTGAGGTGAGTCTCTTGTATACAGCATATGCTGGGGTCTTGCTTTCTTATCCATTCATCCACCCTATGTCTTTTTATTGGAGCATTTAATCCATTTACATTTAATGTGATTATTGATAGGTGTATATTTATTGCCATTTTGTTATTTGTGTTCGTAGTCTTTCTTAGTTAGGTTGTTTTTCTCTTCTGCTTAAAGAAGCCCTTTTAACATTTCCTGCAAAGCTGGCTTGGGGGTAATGAATTCCCTTAAATTATTCTTTTCTGCAAAGCTCCTTATCTCACCTTCAATTTGAAATGATAACCTTGCTGGATACAGCAATCTCGGTTGTTGGCCTTTATTTTTCATCACTTTGAAAACCTCCTGCCACTCCCTTCTGGCCTGCAAAGTTTCTGTAGAAAAGTCAGCTGATAATCTTATGGGGGTACCCTTGTAAGTAACTTGCTGCCATTCCCTTGCTGCTTTAAGGATTCTGTCTTTGTCCTTAATCCTTGCCATTTTCATTATAATATGTCTTGGAGTGGCCCTGTTTGGAAACATCCTGTTTGGAACTCTCTGCACTTCCTGGGATTGTATTTCAATGTCCTTTGCCAGCTTAGGGAAGTTTTCAGACATTATTACTTCAAATATGTTCTCAATCCCTTGCTCCCTCTCTTCTTTTTCTGGTATTCCAATGATACAAGAGTTGTTTTGATTGATGTTGTCTCCCAGTTCTCTTAAACTATACTCAATGTTTTTCATTCCTTTATATTTTAGTTGTTCTGCTTGAATGATCTCTGCTATCTTGTCTTCTAAGTCACTGATTTGATCCTCTACTTCATCTAATCTTCTAGTAATTCCATCGAGTTTGTTATTTAATTCAGTAATTGTGTTCTTAGTTCTAGCTGGTTGCTTTTCATGATTTCTCTATCCTTCATTATGTTCTCATTAATTTCCTTGAACATTCTAATAATCAGTGTTCTGAACTCTATCTCTGATCTGTTGTTTACCTCTATTTTCTCTAAATCCACTGATTCAGGAGGTTTCTTCGGTCTTTTATTTGGATCGTGTTTCTTTCTTTCCCCATTCTGGCTTACTCTTTGTGCTTGCTTCAATGTAACAGATAGTTCCCGTAGGTCTGTCAGTCTTTTCTGGGTGAACTTGTATGGAGTGTGTCCTTTATATTTGAATTACTCAGTCTCCCTATTCTCTTGTGCGTGTATACCTGAGGTGTTCCTTGTGATGTGTGTCTTCTCCTGTTGAAGTTGAGCTTTGATTACTTTTGGCTTCAGTAGGTGGGATTGACTCTCAGGCTGCTTATCTGTGAGGATTAGCAGTGTCCACAGTTTATGAGCTGCTGTGTGAGGGTTGACCCCTTCAATGAGGTTTGGCCCCTTTGGTCCCTTGTGCCTGTAGTGACTTCCATTTGGGTGTGACTCTTGTAGGTCAAACCTGGAAATGCTTTTGTTTTATCTAAAGTTTGCCTCTGAGTATTATGATTCTTGTGTATCTTTGGGTGGAGCCAGCTACAGAGCGATTTTAGAGCAAAACAGATCAACAAGTACAACCACCACAGATACCAAAGGAGACCAAATGTTCTCACATGTGAAAAAAAAGAACCAACAAACTATAATCAACTTATACAGAAATATCAAACATACAAAAGAAGAAAAGAAACAAAAGGAAAACAACAACCACAAAAGAAGAACAAAAGAGAAAACAAAATAAAAAATAGAATAAACACGAGAAACCAAATAGCAATACCAAAAGACAAAACAAAAAACAGAAAAAAACAAAAACAAAACAACAACAACAATAAAAATGCAAAACAAAACAAAATGAGAAAAGGAAAGAAGGCAAAGTAGAGCAGTGAGAAGAATGAAGAAAAGAAGGGAGAGAATGAGGGTGGGAAAGAAAGAAAAAGAAGATGAAAGAAAGAAGAAAAAATATATATATATATATTTCTCTACACACCCATATACATGGATATATATTCACCTATATACACCTGTATACATGCCTATATTAAGAACTAGAGGAGTTCCGGTAAGATGGCAGAATAGATGGACGCTTTCCGAACTCCCTCCCAGGATCACATCAAAATTACAAATAATTTATACAACATTTAACCTTGAAGTCCCCTGAACACTAGATGAACAGAACCTCTAAACAAAGGACCTAAAGAGGAGGCCATGTCAAGTCTTGTAGGAAGGGCTCAGACGAGAGAGGGCGAGCCCGTGAGGGATACCCCAGCTGTGGGGAAGCTTCTCTAGTTGGGGGACAGACCCTCCGGTCCCACACCAAGCTCACCAGCCCAGAGTTGCTTTGCAAGGAAGAGGAGTTCTACGATAGCAGGCAGTAGAAATTAGTGAGGACTCTCTTTCCTCAGCTCGGTGAGGCTGAGGGCAGCTGGAGAACCAGTGGGGACAGCGCACGGGTTCGCTTGGCAGTGAGCACTCACCTGGTTCCTGTTGGAGGGGGTAGCTGTGTGAGCCGGGCCAAGAAGCCTGTGGGGAAGGAGTGAACTGAGCACCTTTGGTGCAGAAGCTGGAGGTTTGGCGACAATTGTTCCCCTGGTGTGGAGCTTGTACATGAGCAGTGTACAGGAGGGCGCCTTGTTTTCAGGGTAGGGACTTCCCATAGAGGGTCAGATCTGGGATCCCACTGGTCTGGTGAACTTGGCGCAGAAGTGCATGTGTGGCTGCGCATGTGGCCTTGGATTCCCACCCTCCGCACTGCTTGTGCTGCTTTGCAAGGGAAATGCCTGGCAAGTGCCCTCTGGCTCCATCAGGCTGCTCACTGAGACGCAGGAGTGTGCAAGCCGCCTTGGGTCCCCACCCTCCACCCTGCTTGTGATGCATTGCCAGGGAAATGCAGGGCAGGTGCTCCCCAGCTGCATCAGTCTGTTCACTGAGACTCAGGAGTATGCGAGACGACTTAGGCCCCCGCTCTCTGCACTGTTTCTGCAGAGTTGCAAGGCTGGGGATTGGCTGTTGGGCTGCTTAGCCTGATCTGCGGGCAGTTGATTGGGACAGGCTGAGATGAGGAGTTTTCCTGAGAGTGGTGGGTAGGGAGCGGTGCACCTACAGGATCCGATCGAGGTTTTCCTAGCAAGTTTGTATGGACTGCTTGCAGGTGCAGAGTGCATGTTGGTCTGACTTGATGGGGGCCACTGATCACATCAAGTGGTGCATTGGGGACCTGCCCCACCCACCTAGAGTGGTGTTGCCAGAGGCACCTTGAGCCCCCAGTGCCTGGCCCACATCTTGACAGGCCATAGAGGTGTTTTTTTGGCAGTAGTGGGCAACCTGCACCAACTTGTAAAGATTTTTTTTGTTGTTGGTAGTGAGCACGGTTCCAGAGCACAAAGCAGCTACTTGTGGAAAGCTCACTGCGAACCTGAGCAAGTGGTCTTCAGATTAAAGAGGACGGAGAGCCTCCCCACCTCTATTTATTTTTTTAACCTTTTTTCTTTTCTCTTCTTTCTAGGTGATCTATCTAATACATCGTAGCATTCACAGAACGAAAGCCAGAATGAAAAAAAAAAGAAACATGTCCCAAGTAAAAGATCAGAAGAAAACTCTAGAAATGGAACTAAAGGAAACAGAGGTATCCAAACTTTCAGAGACAGAGTTTAGAATACTGATGATAAAAATGTCTAAGGAACTTAGCGGGGACATAAAGAAGCATAGGGAAACCATAAAAAAACGACCAGTTAGAACTAAAGAATACAATCACTTAAATAAAGAACACACTCGAAGGAATCACCAGTAGAGTAGATGAAGCAGAGGAGTGGATCAGTGAATTAGAAGACAAAATAGCAGAAATCACCCAGCTGGAACAACAAAAAGAAAAAAGAATAAATAAAAATGAAAATAGCTTAAGAGACCTCTGGGACAACATGAAACGCAACAACCTTTGTGTCATAGGAACACCATAAGGAGAGGAGAAGAAGCAAGTGGTTGAGAATGTGTTTAAAGAAATAATGACTGAAAACTTCCCTACCCTGGTGAAGGAAATCAACATACAAGCCCATGATGTGCAGAGAGTTCCAAACAGGCTGAATCCAAACAGGCCCACACGAAGACACATCATAGTTAAAATGGCAAAGCTTAAAGACAAAGACAGAATCCTAAAAGCAGCAAGAGAAAGACAGCAGGTTACATATAAAGGAACTCCTATAAGACTAACAGCTGACTTTTCATCAGAAACTCTGCAGGCCAGAAGGGAGTGGCAGGAGATATTCAAAGTCACACAAAATAAAGGTCTACAATCTAGATTGCTGTACCCAACATGGCTATCACGTAAAATTGAAGGAGAGAAAAAGAGCTTCTCAGAAAAGAATAAGCTTTAGGAGCTCATTACCACCAAGCCAGTATTGCAGGAAATGTTAAGAGGGCTTTTTTAAACAGAAGAAAGGGGAAAACAAGCTTATCCTGGAAGACAAGGAATACAAATAACAAAATGGCACTAAATATGCACCTATCAGTAATTACTTAAATGGGATTGGGCTAAATGCTCCAATCAAAAGACACAGAGTGGTTGGGTGGATAAGAAAACAGGACCCATGCATATGCTGTCTACAAGAGACTCTTCTTAGATCAAAAGACACACACAGTCTGAAAGTAAAGGGATGGAATAAGATATTTCTTGCAAATGGAAATGAGAAAAAAGCTGGAGTAGCAATACTTATTTTGGACAAAATAGACTTTAAAATGAAGACTACAATAAAAGACAAAGAAGGGCACTACATAATAATAACGGGACCAATTCAACAAGAGGACATAACCCTAGTAAACATCTATGCACCCAATATAGGAGCTCCTAAATATATAAAACAGATTTTGACAGACATAAAGACAGACATCAACAGTAACAGTATCATAGTAGGGGACTTCAACACTCCATTGTCACCAATGGACAGATCCTCCAGAGAGAAAATCATCACGGACATAGCGGCCTTAAATGACATTTTAGACCAGCCGGATTTCATTGATATTTTTACAACATTTCACCCCAAAGCTACAGAATAAACATTCTTCTCAAGTGCACATGGAACATTCTCCAAGATTGACCACATGTTAGGCCACAAAACAAGTATCAATAAATTTAAGAAGATTGAAATCATATCAAGTGTCTTCCTGACCACAATGCTATGAAACTAGAAATCAATTATAAGAAGAAATCTGGAAAGCTTACAAATACATGGAGGCTAAATAACATGCTACTAAATAGTGAGTGGGTCAAAAATGAGATCAAGGAGGAAATCAAAAGATACCTCTAGACAAACGAAAATGAAAACACCATGATCCAAAATCCCTGGGATGCAGCAAAAGCAGTCCTAAGCGGGTAGTTCATAGCAGTGCAGGCATACCTAAAGAAGGAAGAACAATCTCAAATCAACGGACTCTCTTTACACCTAAGAGAACTCAAGAAAAAAGAAAAACACAGCAAAACAAGCCTAAAGGGAGTATAAGGAAGGAAATAATAAAGACCAGAGCAGAAACAAATGAAATAGAGAACAAACAAACAAACAAAAACAATACAAAGATCAATGAAACCAGGAGTTGGTTTTTATGAAAAGATAAATAAAATTGACAAACCCTTAGCATGACTAACCAAGAAAAAGAGAGAGAGGACCCAAATTAATAAAATCAGAAATGAAACAGAAGTGACAACAGATACCACAAAAATACAGAAAATTTTAAGAAAATACTATGAGCAAGTATATCCTAACAAATTCGACAATCTGGAAGAAATGGATAAATTTCTAGAAGCATAGAATCTACCACGTCTGAACCAAAAAGAAACAGAAACTCTAAACAGACTGATTATGCCAAAGAAATTGAATCAGTAATCAACAATCTTCCCACAAACAAAAGGCCAGGACCAGATGGCTACACAGGTGAATTTTACAAAACATTCAAAAAAGAATTAGTACCTATTCTCCTCAAACTATTCCAAAAAATACAGAAGGAGGGAAGGCTCCCAAACTCTTTCTATGAAGCCACTATCACCCTGATTCCTAAGTCAGACAAAGATATTACAAAAAAGCCTGACGAACATATATGCAAAAATTCTCAACAAAATCCTAGCAAACCGAATTCAGCATCTCATTAAAAAGATCATACACCATGATCAAGTGCGATTCATTCCTGGTATGGAAGTCTGGTTCAATATCCGCAAATCAAATAACGTAATATATCACATTAACAAAATGAAAAATAAAAATCATATGATCATATCAATAGATGCAGAAAGGCATTTGACAACATCCAGCAGCCATTTATGATAAAAACTTTATCAATTTGGGAGTAGTGGGATCATATCTCAACATAATAAAGGCCATATATGATAAGCCCACAGCAAACATCATACTCAATGGAGAAAGGCTAAAATCTTCCCCCTTAAGATCAGGAACAAAACAAGGCTACCCACTTTCACCGCTTCTATTCTGGAAATTATAGCCACAGCAACCAGACAAAAAATGAAATAAAAGGCATCCAAATTGGAAAAGAGGAAGTAAAACTGTCATTATATGAAGATGACATGATACTATATAGAGAGAATCCCAAACACTCCACCAAACAACAGCTAGAACTGATCAACGAATTTGGTAAGGTAGCAGGATACAAAAGTAATATTCAGAAATCAGTTGCATTTCTATACACCAATAATAAACTATCAGAAGAAGGAATCATGAAATCAATCCCTTTTAAATTTACTTCAAAAACAATAAACTATCTAGGAATCAATTTAACTAAAAAAGTAAAAGACCTGTACTCAGAAAATTATGAGACACTGAAGAGAGAAATCAAAGAAGATACAAAAAAAAAAATGGAAATACATACCATGCTCATGGATAGGAAGAATTAATATAGTTAAAATGTCAATACTACCTAAAGCAATAAATAGATTCAATGCAATTCCAATCAAACTACCAAGGACATTTTCTGAGAAATAGAATATAGAATCCTAAAATTTATATGAAGCCACAAAAGACCCCGAATAGCTACAGGAATGTTGAGAAATAAGAACGAAGTGGGAGGCATCAAACTCTCTGATATCAAAACATACTACAAGTCTACAGTAATCAAAACAGTATGGTACTGGTATAAAAACAGGCACATAGAACAATGAAATAGAATAGAGAGCCCAGGAATAAACCCATCTATACATGGTCATTTAATCTATGACAATGGTAGCAAGAATTTACACTGGAGTAAAGATAGTCTATTTAATAAATGGTGCTGGGAAAATTGGACTGACACGTGCAAAAAAATGAAAATGGACCACCTACTTACAGCATATACGAGAACAAGCTCAAAATAGATTAAAGACTTCAATGAACTACCTGAAACCATGAAACTCCTAAAAGAAAACATGGAGCATAAGTTTGCAGACATTACCCTGAGTAATATTTTTACTGATATATCCCCTTGGGCAACGGAAATAAAAGAAAAAATGAACATATGGGGTTACATCAAACTTAAAAGTTTTTTCACAGCAAAGGATATCATCAATAAAACAAAAAGGCAGCTTACTGAATGGGAGAAGATATTTGCCAACGATATATCTGATAAGGGGTTGATATCCAAAATTTATAAAACAGTCATGAAAGTGAACACCAAAAATACAAACAACCCAATTAAAAAATGGGCAGAGGATATGAAGAGGCATTTCTCTAAAGAGGACATACACATGGGCAACAGGTATATGAAAAAAATGTTCAACCTCACTAATCATCAGAGAAATGCAAATAAAAACCCCAATGAGATACCACCTCACTCCGGTCAGAATGGCTATCATCAACAAATCAACAAACAAGTACTGGCGAGGGTGTGGAGAAAAGGGTATCCTGGTGCACTGTTGGTGGGACTGCAAATTGGTGCAGCCATTATGGAAATCAGTATGGAAGTATCTCAATTCCACTCTTGGGTATCTACCCAGAGGAATCCAAGATGCTAATTTGAAAAAATATATGGACCCCTTTGTTCATTGCAGTGCTATTTACAATAGCCAAAACTTGGAAACAATCGAAATGCCCATCAGTAGATGACTGGATTAAGAAACTGTGGTACATTTATACAATGGAGTATTACTGTGCTATAAAGAAGAATGAAATCATACTATTTGCAACTATATGGATGGACCTAGAGACTATTATGTTAAGTGAAATAAATAAAAACCGTATGATCTCACTTATATGTGGAACTTGAAAAACTGAATGAATGAGCAAAGGAAACAGAAACACTCTCATAGATATACAGGAAAAACAGCGTTGCTAGTTCGGAGAAGGTGGGGATGAGGAAGAATGGGAAGGGATTAGACAGCATAAATATGAAACTACAGTATTGTCACAGGGATATGAAAGACAGTTCAGGGAATATAATTATGTTTTAAAAGTTTTGTGGGGTGTCATATGGTCACATGTCTTGTTAGGGAGACCACTTCATGGATGGAGTAGAGTCTTGATCACTGCACTGTGTACTTGAAATTGATGCTGTGTAATATTGTATGCCAACTCTAATTGAATAGATAGTCACGTGATGTGGATTATACAGTGGAAGGGAGTCAAAGGAATTTAATAGATAGTATGATAAGGGGTGGAGAATTGGGGAGGGTGGTTGTCACCTTGAGAGGTAAAAAGTATAACTATTGCTCTGTTTTGTACACCTGAAGCTAATTTTAAATAAATAAACAAATATAATAAATAAATAATAAATTAAAAAAAGAAACTAGAAAACAATAATAATGAAATAGAAATAAAAACCAAAAACAACCAAAAAAAGCAACCAATAAAGGGGAAAAAAAACGAAAAAACCTGTGCCTATCTTGGCTCAAGTCTACCAAGCTCTCTTCAGGTTGTCCTCTGCTGTACAAAAATTCGTCTGCATCTTCTGGGAACAGAGTTGGCCACCTGACACTTAATGTGATCCTGGCACTGCAGGTCTGTTGTACGTGAGTGAGATTGTGACGTGTGATTGGTAGTTTTTTACAAAGTCACTGCCGTTTTTACTTTCACCTGTCCTAAGGCAGGCTGCACACCCTGAAGGCTCAATGAGTGTCTTTGGGGACTCTTTCCACTGACAGCTGTGGAGAATGTGAGTTCAGTGCTGCCAAAAGCCAGCTGCCAGAAATCTGTCTGTGCTTCAGCAGCTGAAACCTGCCCTGCCTTCCAAGCCTTGCATGAAAGGTGGAGGGCGGGGAGGTGGTCTCACTCTTTGCATCCTCTTCTGGGGCAGAAATTCTCAACCCCCTGCAGGTAGGTATACCTCTGTAATCTGCCACCATTACTCCATTCAGGAGTCAGCTTAAGACTCTTGGCGGGGGCCAAGGTTTCTGAGGGTGGGTTCTTATTTCTGTAATTGTTTTTTTGCTTTCTGTCCAAGAGGGGGGGGGAAAGCAACACACACACACACACACACACACACACACTCAGTCCCACAACTTTTTTGAGCTAAGGCCTTTGCCTCACATGCTCCAGCAGAGCTCCTGCTGCTCTCTCGGAGAAACTGCTAGGGTTTAGGGGACTGTGGGCACCCTGCAACGGCTCAGATCCCTGCTCAGTCTCTCTGGGACCTGTGTCTCCACCCGGTGCGTGTTGCGTTTCCCTGTGCCAGTTTCCTTTCTTCCCTTGCTCGCCCTGTTTCAGGCTTCTGCCTCAGAACCTGTGCACCGAGGTGCTCTTGCTGTGCTCTGCGGGACCCCATGGGCACAGAGACTGATCCCTGAACCAGGTGGGTGCAGGGATTGATCTTGCCCTGTTGCTGCCACGCTCTGCACCCTGTCTCCTGGGGACCCAGGGTTCCACAGCCGCGGGTGCAGCTCGTAATTCTGCACACTTGTCTCCTCTCTCTCCTCCCCCTCTCAACCAGCCTGGGGCTTCTTCCTCATACTGCAGATGGTCAGGTTCTTGCTATACTCTAGGTGGGCCATGGGGCGCAGGGAGCGAGCAGTGGGTACACTCACCAATCTGCTCTCTGCAGCCTCTTGCCTCAGCAGCCATGGGTGCGGGCTGCACATCATGAGTCTCACCTCCTTCTTCCTCTTAATAACATTTTCTTTTCTCTAGCTTCCTTAATTATAAGAATACAGTATATAATACATGAAACATAAAATTATGTGTTAATCAACAATTCATGTTATTGGTAACGCTTTTGATCAACAGCAAGCTATCAGTATAGTCAGTCTTCTGCACCTGCAGATTCCCAACTGTGGGTTGAATGCACTGTTTTCGATAATCAGTTGGTTGGATCCACAGGTGCAAAACCTGAGGATACAAAGGGCCAACCATAGTTAAGTTTTGGGGGTCAAAAGTTACATGTAGATATTTGATCCCCTGGTTGGTACCCCTGACCCATGAGTTGTTCAAGGATCAACTGTAGTAGCTTTTCACTGGATTCTCTGTATGAGGGCTAGATCAGACAAGAGACTAGACAGACACAAGATGAGAGTGCCTTAAATGAAAGAAGTAGCCTGAGAGAAGCATGGCAGTGCTCTCCATGCCTCACCATGTCCCTTCCAGCTCACCTTTCATCATCACCAGGGCATGGCTTTCACCTGCAAAGTGGACAGCTTCAGTCATCAAGCATGTTCCAGGCTACAAGACTAAGGAGATGAGGGGAAAGTAAATGGGCATGTATTTAAGGAAGGTTCCGGGAACTGCCACTGGATGATTCTTACATCCCTGTACCAGACCCACATGGCTACACCTGCTGCCCAGCAGAAAAAAGTGTAGTTTTTACTCTAGGTGGCTATGTGCCCAGCTAAAGATGCAGGATTTGATTACTCTGAAAGGAGAGAAGAGCTATTAGGAGACAATGAACTAGCTCTGTCAAGATATCATTCACAAATAATAATGCCTTTATCTCTTCATTTTAAAGACCTCTTTTCATTATATTTTTTGAATTTTTATGAATTAATTTGAACCTCACTGATGACAAATGATGGAGAGAAAGGTCTCAAATACTCTCAAGGCTGGTACCTCTTATATTTGTTAACAAGGAAAGACAGGGCCTTACAGGATATCTTCCTGCAAGGACCCCTGCATTCACTCTATGTGTTTCCTCCCCTAGTACCCCAGACATAATGCTAGCATGTTTTCTGTTCCTGCTTGCAGAATGGAAATGAAAGGCGAGTGGCAGATATGTTTTTGGAAGAGATTTGGGGGAGACTAGCTGTTGGATTGGATGTCGGGGGAAACAAAGTTGACTTGGAACTGGTGTGTACAACCAAGGGAAGATGGGAGGAACAGTAAATGGAAGGTGGGGAGGATTCTAAATTCGGCTTTCATGGGTTGAGTTTGAGATACTTTTCAGGAAAGAACCTTCACAGCAATCACTAACTGGAAATGCAGCAGGGCTCTAGGCCAAGAGCCAGGAGCTTTTGTTCCCTCTTCCTTCCCAACCCCAGTGAGAGTGGGTCCTAGAAATCAGCTCCTTCCTGCCCTCTTCTCACAGCCCAGAACCTGTACACAGCAGGTGCTCAGGCAAAACCAGTGTCTGAACAAAGAGAAAGTAGAAGAGGAAAGGGGTGCTAAATCTTAATAGATCCAAAGAGCCACACATTCTCTTCTTGTCTCCATAGGTCTCATAAAACAACAATAACAGAAAGAATGTCTAACATTTATTAAGTGTTTAGGACCTGACAAACATTTGCTAAGAGCCCTGTAGGGTATCCCAGAGTAGCACAGCTCTATCACAACTTGAAGATAAATCAACCTTGGCCCTGGCCCCTGGGGGTCAGGGACATAGGGTCACCCAGGTGAAAAGCAGCCTCATGACCCCCTTGAAAATAACTATGGCAAATGTGAATGTGTGTCCTTTAATTTCACCTTTAAACCAACATCTCTGGGCAGTTCTCTACTCCTCGCTAATAAAGACACCATTTTTTGATAAATAGTCACAAGGTTGAGTGTCAGCTGTCCCAGGGAACCCTCCCAGGGTCCCGAATGAATGAGTCTTGCATGAGTCTCATAGCCTCTATTTTATCTCAGACCTTTCTAAATATGCCCTCTGAATTTGGTAAAACCCTATAAAGCCATTTTTGTATAAGGCAATAGATAAGCTAGTAAACAATATAAGCTTTCTCTTATTTGGGTCTCACTTAACCCTAAGGGGCTCATGAGATGAATGTCATTATTCAGAGCAAAATATGGAGGCCAACGAGAGGTAGATGAGAGGCCCCTCTACCAGAACATGGGAGACAAGAGAAGGCTTCCTGGAGGAGATTCCTAAATGGATTCTGGAAGGCTGGACAGCCCAGATGTGGTAGGGACAGGAAAGGCATCCAAGTAGAAGGAACAGCATATTCAAAGATATGGAAGCAAGGGAGCAAATTCCCCCTTTGAATCCTATATGTCATTTCTCCTCCTCCTAAGTGGCAGTGGCTCCAGTACTTGTAGCCCCAGGGCATGTGTCTTTCAGAACTCTGAGGGGAATCTCCCTAGGTCTTCACCAGAACCCCCACCCTTGAGTAATGGTAGGGGCATGTCTGGAGCTTCATCACTCCCAGAGAAGCAATGGCAAGCATTGCAAGGAGGGCAGGGGGAACAGGCCGGTGCTGAGGTCCAGACTGGGGTGTGGGGTACAGATATGAGTTCTGGGCTGGAGAGAGTCCTCTGGTGTCTGATTACTGAGCCCAGGAACTGGGTATATGAAGTGGAGGGAAGTCCCATGCTGGGGGAAATTATCCAGAGGTTGGCCTCCCTGAAGGTCCAGGGTCTGGGCTGGTTTCCCTGGGCTGGACAGCCACCCAGGGAGAAATGGTGGGACTACCCCACATGATATGTGAGCTGTTGGAGGCACCTGACATGGAAGTCACACATAGGAAGGAAATAAGCTAGGAAGATTCCTTGTTGCACCTTCAAAGACCAAGTTCCTGTTGCAGGGGAGCCTTCTCTGGAAATCCAAGGATGAGGGTAGGATAACTGAGCAGTGCCAGAGACCTGTGTCCTCACATAGTCCAGCTTCTCTAGAAGTCAGGAGCCATGTGGAGGACTGGTTCTTCATGTAGACTGGTGCCACACTAAAAAGGGCTTCCACCGTGCTCTGGTTCTAAATGCTCCAGAGAATGCAACCCAGCCATCTTTCTGTAGAGAACAAGGTAAGAAAACTAGGAGGAACAAGGGCCTGCTCAGGGGACTGTGCTCAGGAGGCCAGGAGAGTCTCGGCATATTGAGGAAGATTCTGCAACTTCTTACGAAACCCTTGTATCAGCAGGGAGAGGAAGAGGTCAGCATTCTGGGAGCACCTAAGGTTATGTAAGGTGTCTCAGCTTCCATAAGTGAATAGGTGTTACTGTGCCCATATGAAAGATGAGGAAACTAAGGCTTAGAAAGATTGACTCTTACTAGGCCAATATGCATAAGTGTCCTCTGTAAGACAGCAAAGGGGTTGGATGTGAGGGGTCAGAGGAGTCTCCCTGGATGTATCTTAGCTGAGGTCTTGATGACAGAGGGAAGGCAAGGAACATTCCAGGCAAAATGAACTTCCTGTGCAGAGAGTCCCTGAGGTATGCAGCGTGCTACACAAAAATTAGAAGTAGCTCACTGGGGCTGGGAAGGCAGGAATAAGGGTACAAAGTGAGGCTGGCTGAGGACAGTGAGGCCACTGTAGGTCTCCAAGTCATAACGGTGCTTACAGGGGGGTCACCTGCAGCAAACAACCTATTTATTGGCCACCCAGCATGTACTGCTCACTGTCCCAAGGGCTTAATATAAAGCTGTAAACAGCACAAACACAGCCTCAAATCTCCAAGAAATTATCAGACACTACACTCAAACAAAAGCCAAATGTGGCAAATGTTACTGAAGTGAGAGAAGGAGAAGGGAGAGTATAGTGGGCAAGGGTTAGAGAGCTATTTGAGAGGGCCAAAGAGGGGATATTCACTTGGGGAAGTCTGGAAAAGCTGTGGAAGAAAGTCCTGGAGTTCTTCTGAAGGAAGATGTTCCAAAGACCCTAAGCCTGGAGCCTCCTCTCTCTTTGGGTGTCCTAAGCACAGTTGGGGGAGAAAATGGGGGAAAGGAGATAAGGTCAGGAGGAGTGGGGGAGAGGAGGAGATAAGGGCAGGAGGAGTCAGGAGGAACATTGGGAGTTTGGATAGTACACAGCAAGACTGAGGAGTGTGCAATGGCAGGGGACAGTGTCTCCACACCGTAGACAGGTCCAGAAAAGACAGGGTAAGGCTGACAGTTAGCTTAGCATCCAGGAGGTCACTGGAGGCCTGTATACCAGTGAGGATGAGTTAGGTAGATGGAGGGGCTATAAGAGTACTGGAGTAGGGGGAGACAGGCGAGAAGTTGGGAGCAGAGTGGGGCACTGATAGAGGGCATTTAGGATGTAAAAATGGTTGTTTTAAAAATGGGAACAATACAATACATTTGTCTGCTCCTGGGGATGATCCAGGAGAGCAGGAAAAATTAAAGGGAGACGGATGAAGCTGTGGGGCAGAAGGCAGAAGCAGCACATGATGGGGCAGTACTACCACATCTAGAGGGTGCATCCATAGTAGGATTTGGCATAGATACAGGTAGCTGTGAGCAGCTGTGGAGGAGGTGTTGGGGGAGTGGGATTGCTCTTTCATTGGTGGGATCACTGCCTGAGGTGTTGGGTATGGGAGAAGGGAGGAGAGCACAGGAGGTGAGAGCACCAAGGGAATGCATAGCACAGGGCATTAGAGAAAGCCTCCAATGTCAGCAACTACAATGTTACAGTGAGGCCTATCTGCACAAATATGGGGTTTCTCCAGCCGTATTAAGCCACTCAGGGGCAGGCATGGAGGGGTTGGAATGGCCAAGTGAGTATGAGGAAGGATGACAAGGGGACTGAAGCTATTGCAAAAGGGGTGATTACTGTGATGGAGCAATGAATGGGTAGGACTGAGAGAAATGAACACTGAGATAGGAGAGGCTGGAAAGAATTGGTGTGTCAACAGGAGGAAGTCCCCTGTTAACTGGAAGAAGTCTTGGAATCCAGAGGCAAGAAGGAGTGATCTGAAAAGACAGAACCTTTATGCAGTGGCAGCAGGTGGTTGAACTTGAGGGGAGGGTGGCAGCTGGTGGGCCAAGGCACTGTAGGAGAAGGGACAGGCTGAGGGCTGGAAGGACAGGTATGGGAAGGCCATAGGCAGGTCATGGGCTGTGAAAATCCTGAAATGGCCAAGCCCAGCCAGCACAGGGCTGTGTGGAAATGAGTTCGGGAACTGGGAGGAAGAATTATGCTTTCGCATCTGAGTGCCTATGAAAAGTGGCCCTGCTTCTATAGATGCAGATTCAGTAGGCTGGATCTTTTTGCAAAACTATCCAGAAACAAACTGAGAAAGAAAAGATGCATGCAGGATGGGAAGGCTTTCCTGGCAAAGTCATCAAAGGCAGAAACAGCTAAAGGTAAATGATATGATGACAAAAGTTTTTTTAAACATCTCTATGCCCCACTCCCCAAAATTAAAAACAAACAAACAAAAACCCAGTAAAAAGAAAAGAAAAAGAAAAAGAAAGACTATTTATAAACAAGTCATAGGGAAGATTTATGGTAATTTTAAGAGTAATTAGAGAAACTTAAAAAGAAATGTAAGAATGTGATTTTATTTGTCATCTATCTGATTGGCACATTGGCAAGTTTGGTAAGTGGGGCTCCAAAGCTGTGGAGGAAACATATTCACACGCATGATTAGGGCAAGCAATTTGGAAATTGCTCTCAAATTTAGGATTATTCCCTTTAGCCCAACTATTCTGCTTCCATATCCAAGATGAACTGTTAACTGAAAAAAGCAATTTTTGACTCCAGTGGGAGGCATTTTTGTGGTGGGAGTTGGTCCATGGAGATCTATTAAAGAAGAACACAGTCGGTGAGTGGGTTGCACACCAGCCTCCAGAGTCCCCAAGCTCTATACCTGTCAGGTGGGGACCATTGAAGCCCAGAGCAGACTCTCTGTTAGCCAGGGTCTTGGCTGTGAGAAGGGGAGCACCAAAGTGGACATGGCAGGGGGTACAGGGCAGGGAGGACTGAGGGTGATGAATGGGATGTCCAAATCCCACCCAAAGAGAGCTAATGATAGTGAGGGTGGGGTAGGGCAGAGGGAAATGAATTAGGCAGAAGAGGTGCTAGCTTATCCTGGATGAGGCAGCTAGATAAGCTTCTTTAGAGGTCCAACCTTTTCCCAGAAACCAGGGAGAGAAGAGGAGAAGGGCTGGAGGTGGAGGTGATATCAGCCAATAGCCCTATGGCCCTATACCCTAGGCAGAAGGACCATCCTAGCTACAGATCCATTGTCCCCTCCAAGTCTGACCTGACCAGAGAAACTCCACCTGCCTATGTCTTCAGAGCTCTCAGAAGACATCCAACTTCAGGGACAGCAGCAATTGAGGCCCATGGGCAACTGCGTTGGCAGATTCTAAGAGGTAAGAGCAGACATAGGCTCCCAGAGGCCCTCTCATGTGCACGTTCATCTCCAGATGGGCTGGGCAGGTAGCTGCTTCTCTCTGGAAGGATTTAAGTGTCTCACATGGGCCCAGACATGATTCGAATAGGTTGTGTTTCATAGCTGGTGGTGAAACCACAGGCCAGGTTGAGGTCAAGGTCCTGCAGAGGGAATCCTGGTCTCACTGCTTGGACATGATGTAATTCTGCTTCCCTTATTCGTTTAAGGATGAGGTGACCTAACGTAACTGAAAACAGGGCCTGTGATGTCTGCACACCTCTGTGAACTCTCTAAGAAGATTGAGGTGCCCACTTAAGTGGAGAAACTTCATGGCCTCTAAATACTCTTTCCATGCAGCTGTTTAGAAAAGACGGGAAGGTACATATACAAGGGCTAAGCATGTTTTCCTCTGGACACAAACAAAGGCTAGGAACAATTTCCCATTCTTACTTCATACACTCCTGTATATTTTTACAATAAGCATGTATACTCTAGTATGAATGAAAAATTTTTAAGAAGATAAAAATAGAAAATAAAAAATAGAAAATAGGGCCCGGCACAGTAAGCATTCATTCCATGAGTGCTAGACTGTCTCCTCACCACACTGTTTACTGTCAGTCTGGCTTTAATTGAGGGGGGGCTGCCCCAGGATCTGACCTGGCCTGAAATCTTGAGGGTGGAAGATACTGGCTAAGGTGGGTGGCAGGAGGTGGGGGCAGATCTGGCATGGAACGAAATGAAAGGCAGGCATGCCATTGTAACTACAGTGATCAAAGCAAAGAGGGCAGGAGAAGCAGGGAGGCTGAGGGGGAGGCCAAGTTTCCTTTGAAAATCCCCTCAATATCCCCACACAATGGGGAAATGATGAGGGGGTCACTGTTGTAAGAGCCCCCCACCTAAGGAGTCCTGTATCTGGAAGCCCAGCCCCCACTCTCTTCTCCCCTCACAGTAGGCACTTTCCTAACACATCTTTCTCCATACACCCCACCCCACCACACTGTAGCTCAGGGGCTAGTGTGACTTTTCCAACTGGGTGGAAACAGTTGCAGATCTGTGTGAGGGCTGCAGAGGGAGGAGTCAGGGGCTAGCCCAGGCCTCCTGCTTCTGAGTGACTGGGGGTGCAGCGAGGGGGAGGGACATCCATTAGGGCAGCAGTAGCTCAGGATGATGAGGGCAAGGTGCAAGGTGCTGTAAGTTGCCTAGCAGGAGTCTGAGCTTATCTCAGAGGTGGGGGTGGGCTCCTGGGCAGAAGCTGGAGGAGACATAGTTGAGAAGGGCAGGGAACAGCCTGTGCAGAGGCTTTGAGGTGGAGGGAGCTAAGAACTGAGGCCCTCCCCTGAGCCAGGGCTGGGCTCAGTCACCAGCTCCTGAGAAATGAAATGGCTAGAGGCTGGAAGCCAACTCAGAATGATTTCTGAGGGCAGAAGGAAGTCACTGAAGGTATTTCAGCCCAAGAGGGTAACCAATTTTGCATTTCAAGTTCATTACCTAGGTGAGGCAGGAGTAACAGGAGGGCCTAGGGCCCCGTTAAAGGGAATTTGTTAACAGAAACTGGGACTGGTCTGAATAGGGAGACAGGGAGCAGGAGGAGGGAGATAAGGGCTCCACTTTTGGCAGGGAGGTGGTAAGGTCCTGGGCAGCTGTGAAGAAGTATGAGGGCAGGGGCTTATTTATAAGATCTTTGGGGAGAATTCACCTGCCTAAGAAAAGGGTATAGAGGCACAAGAACAGGAGCTGGGAGCATTGTTATATAAAATCAATCCTCCCCCAATTAATACGAAGTGTGATCAAGAAATACAGTAAATGTTTAAATTTAAAAAATATATTACAGCAAAAGACATATTGCCCTTAATCCCCCTCACTTCAAACACACTTATCCCATCATTCTTGCCACTTTCTGAAACAGTTCTGCAAGTTCTCTTTCATGAGTATCTTTAGTTGCATTTTCGTGGCTGCCTCAGTGCCCTGAATCAACTCAAAATGTTTACCTCTCATGGTCACTTTGACTTTGGGGAAGAGTCAGAAGTCACACTGTGCCAGATCAAGTCAATAAGGTGAATGAGGACACACTGTAATGTTTCTGTTTGACAGAAATTGCCATACCAGAAGCAATGTGTGACACGGAGCCTTTCCATTGTGATCAAAATATAAGGTGAATGCTACTTCATGGGCCATCCAACAGAAAGGCAGAGATCTTCAATACAGGAAGTGGCACATCGAAACTTATAAACAGTGTGTGACAAGTTTCAATTTGTTTGGTGCAGTTGGGTGTGAGCTACAGTTGAGAAAAGGTGTGTTTTGTTTATTTATTTATTTTATTTATTTATTTAGCTGAGCCATTCTGCCACCTGTTGGCAGCTCAGTGGCAGCTCAGCTGGGCTAGGAATTGACAACGCAACCCTGTTGCTAAGAGCTCACACGCTTGAGTGCGATCTTAACCAACTAAGCCACTTGGCTGGCCCAAGAAGGTGTGTTTTAAAGTGTGCTATAAATCATCCTCCATCACAACAACATTCCATGTCACACATTATTTCTGGTTACAGCAATGTCTGTCAAATAAAAATATTACAGTGTGTCCTCATCCACCTTATTCACTGGATCTGGCACCATGAGACCTCTGGCTCTTCTCCAAAGGACATGGAGGCAGCCACGACAGCACAACTAAAGACACTCATGAAAGGGGATTTCCAGAACTGCTTCAGAGAGTGGCAAGAATGATGGGATAAGTGTATTCAAAGTGAAAGGGATTAGTGGCAGTGTGTCTTTTACTGTAATAATTTCTTTTTATTTAAACATTCACTGTATTGTTTGATCACACCTTGTAAATGAAGTTAATACCATTCTACTCGGAAACTCCATGTTGTTTACTTTGAGATCTGAACAAAATGGTCTTAAGGTTTATGTAAACTAAAAACACATGCCCACAGAACAATGAGATACACGCAAAAAGGATATTCCTTAGACATTTTGGAAGAATTGTCCTTGGGGAGAGGAGGGAGAGACAAGGGAGTCCTTAAAATGGGAGGATGCTGAACTGAGGGGTATGGTGAATTCAACCCTGTACGCTTCCTAAACAGAGATAAATCATGTGTGAAATTACTCATAATTAGGAGTGTGTCCACTACCACCAGTATAAGAAAATAGCAAGGATAAAGAAAAACGGCTATCTCTCAACCCCATTCCCTGCCCCCACCCCAGGTGACAACATATGTCCAGGCACAGGGGACTTTGTTGTTTGTGTCCTCAACACTGAGAGTCGTATGAGCCCAGGAGATGGGGAAGGGGTGGGGGGCTGGCTCAGATGTCTGGAAGCCAGTCAAGAAAATAAACTTTTAATCCATCCAGCAAGTCCTGCCTCCAGGCTCACATTTTGGGTAGTTAATGAGTTTCTCAAAGTCTCCAAGCAAATGCAGGCTCCTGTTCTGCTGAATGGACATAGCCTTGTCTTATGTGAGATCCTACATGGGTCCTCCCAGTCCAGCCCACTAGGGCTTTGTCTACTCCCATGCTGATCACAGTGTTCTGATTCCAGCAGCTTTCTGATAAAGGGTGACATCTGGTCAGACAAGGAACCCTAACATTTCACTTATCACTGGGGGTCTTCAATCATATTCTGTATAGTATAATATAATAGTGTATAAAATGCTTCCTTGAATTTATGAGTCATTCTATGGAATTATCAAACCTGAGGGGCATTGTGGGAACCCTCAAATTTGTAGTCAGCCAGTCAGAAGTATGGATGGCCTGGGCACCCCATTTGTGGCTGGCATCTGAAATGAGGGCTGTATTGTGGGTATACAGAGGGTGCCAAAAAATGTATACACATTTTAAGAAAGGATAAAACTATTAAAATTAGAATACTCCATATGTACTGATAACAGAATATGAATACAAGTCACATTTGACTTCTGCAATTACAAGAGGGGCTCAAAGTGGTTACTATCAGCATCCAAACACTTCTGATCATAGTGAACTACTGCTTGAGCAACACTGACCAAAGTGTCCACTTGTATACACTTTTTTGGCACCCTCAGTATGACATTAAAATAAGTAAATGAAGTGATACATATATAATAAATAAAACGGCATATATATTTATTTATATGTAGACATAATGACAGTTTTAGCTCTTTTCTTTACACTCTCTAATGGTCTGCTTCTTACCTCATAGTGTTGCCCCAGGCCTTGAATTCCGTGTTAAAACTGATAATAATTGTGTGTATCACTGCCTTTTTCCCAATCTTAAAAAGAATGTATCTAAAGTTTCTGCTTTAAGTATAGTGTTTTGGTTTATAACCTTTGTCAAGTAAGCAAGTTCTCTTCTATTCCTAGTTTGTCAAGAAGTTTTCTTTTTGTTGTTGTAATTATTATCATTATAAATAGATGTTGAATTTTATTAATTATTTCTCTATAGATAATAGATATAGATTTGATATAGATATAGATATGATGGTCTCTTTAAAAATCATAAATAACATTAATATCCTTTCTAATGTTGAACCATCTTTGCATTCTTGAAATAAACCCTACCAGGTTGTAATGTATATATTTATATTTATATATTTAATATATATAATGTATATATTTATGTTTATAGTCTATTGACTAATATTCCCATTATATTGTGATTTATAATAAGCATATATTTGGTCTTCTTTTTTTTTTTTAGCTGAGCCATCCTGCCACCTGTTGGCAGCTCAGCGGCAGCTCAGCTTGGGCTGGGCACTGAACTGCTGTTGCTCAGAGCTCAGCTCGTACTCTTGAGCGAGCTCTTAACCAACTGAGCCACTCGGGCAGGCCCGCATATATTTCGTCTTCATCTGTTGGAATTGCCTCAGTGATGAGAACCTTAAAGGTAACTTTTGTTATTTAATGAAGGGATTTTGGAGCCTAAGGATGCAGTTGGTTGCCAAAGGAACCAACCTTGTGATTAGAGGATTGTAGAGCAATCACCAATGGCCAATGATTTAATCAATCATGTCTATGTAATGAAGCCTCTATAAAAACCCAAAGGGACAGGTTCAGAGAGCTTCTGGGTTAGTGAACACATGAATGCTAAGGGGAGGGTGACATGCTTGGAGAGAGCAAGGAAGCTCTATGCCCCTTCTCACTTGCATTGGCCTGTGCATCTCTTCCACTGGCTATTCCTGAGTTGTATATTTTATAATATATAGTGTATAATATATAATAAAATATATATTATATAATGTATAATATAATACAATAGTGCATAAAATGCTCCCTTGAATTTATGAGTAATTCTATGGAATTATCAAATCTGAGGGGCATTGTGGGAACCCTCAAATTTGTAGTCAGTCAGTCAGAAGTATGGATGGCCTGGGCACCCCATTTGTGGCTGGCACCTGAAGTGAGGGCAGTATTGTGGGACTGACCCTTAAACCTGTGGAGTCTGATGCTATCTCCTGGTAGTTTGTGTCATAATTGAGTTGTTGGACATCCAGTTAGTGCCAGAGAATAAGTTGGTGTCAGGGGAAAAAAAAACAACTCTTGAAGAACTTATAAGAGCTTCTATTTTCCATGCAAAGTATGAGATAAAGGACTTACTGAAAGAAAATATGGTTTATTAATATAGAAAAAAGATATAAATATTAGCAGTAAGAAGCAAAGCTCTAAATTTGGCAAGACAGTATGGGGTGGCTGAATAGTAAGCTGGAGGCTAACTCTCATATCACCATTTTACTAACTGATGACCTGGAAAAGCAATTTAGCTGCACTCTTCCTCCATTTCCTCATCTGTACAATGGGAGCATAGTAAGACCTGCATTGGAGTTCTCATGAAGACTAAATCAAAGATTCCTAGCATTTCCCAAGATCACATTATAGGCTATTATAATTATTTGCAGTGATATTATTTACTACCTAAAAAACCTAACAGAATAGATTGAAAAGCTTTAAAAATATTTTTTTAATATCCATTAGCACAGACATTTAATAGAAATCATCTAACTATTTTTTTTTTTAGCTGAGCCATCCTGCCACCTGTTGGCATCTCAGCGGCAGCTCAGCTCAAGCTGGGCATTGAACTGCTGTTGCTCAGAGCTCAGCTCGCACTGTTGAGTGAACTCTTAACCAACTGAGCCACTCGGCCAGCCCTCAGCTAACTCTTAAAAGCCAACAAGATGACCATATACAAAATTAATAGGAAAAAATCACAGCTTTTCTAAATGCCTGCAGTAATCAGGAAGAAAATATAACAGACAAGCTTCCAACCCTCTCCCCCACCAAAAAAAAAAAAAAATTGCTGGATGGAATTTAACAAAACAAACCTTAAAGTTTATATGAAAGCATAAAGGTTCACAAAAGTGAATAGAGTAGAAGACCAAACCTTTCTTTCTGCAACAACATGTATACTTATTAGGAAACTAGAGTAATTAAAGTCAGTTTGGTATCAAAGTAGGATTTTTTACAAAATAAATAAAATGGAATAGACAGTGCAAAAGTGACCCTGAACACATATAGGAAAACTGGTATGCTGCAGAGATGCCAAAATAAATTGCTGGTGAAACAATAGACTATTACATAAATGGTGCTGCGAAATCAGTTATTTATATAGAAATTTAAAAATAAATTCCCTGTTTCATACCATGTACAAGAATACATTCCAAATGGATTATGTACCTAAATTTGAAAAGCAACATGTTTAACATTGAGGAAAAGCAATGAGAAAATATCTCTAATGATGTTAGAGCTGGGTAGGACTTATAGAACAAGGCATAATGGATAAGATTGATTAATTTAACTGCATTAAAATTAAAACTTTGAGATGGTACAAGACACAATCAACAAAGCAAATGGGGCCAGCCGAGTGGTGCATTGGTTAGGAGCTGGCTTGGGATGCCAGCTCTGAGCAGCGGGGCCCTGGTTGGGATCCCACATTTGAGGGCCAGTGACACTGCCCTCCATAGATAAGGTGGTGAACAACAGCTCCACCTGGTTGCCTCTATAGCTAAGATGGCTAGGGACAGTGTGGGATGCAGCCTCTGCTGCAGTGGGCTGCCATAAGCTACAGTGAGTGGCCAGCAGCCAGCGTGAGCAGCTGACAGCCAGTATGAGCTGCCAAGAGCCACAGTGAGTGGCCATCCAGAGGCCAGCGACTGATCTGCCTCACCCTGGAAGAGAGCAATGATAATACCAACATGGGTCAGTGAAGCAATGTCCTCCACAAGTAGACTGAAGAACAAAAAAGGACAGCAACCTGTCTGTTCCCCTTCCCTGATTCCCCAACACTGTTTCCCTCCTCCAATTCCCCAATAAAATCTTTAAAAAAACAACAACAAAGCAAACAGAAGGGTGAAGATATATGCAATGTGCAAAAAATTTGTATCTAGCTTATAAAAAGAACTACAAATTAGGAAGAACAAGACAAATCTGAATAGAAACATGAGCAAAGAATACAAACAGGCAATTCAGAGGTGAATAAATCTAAATGACAGATAAACATGAAAACATAAGATCATTTAAAGTCAGGGAATGCATATTAAAACAATAATAAGATGCTATTCCATATCCATCACCTTAGCAAAAAGTTATAAAAATAAACAAATATTTGTGGGAACTCTTGTATGCTGCTAGGGGCAGCAACAGATGGTACAGCTACTTTGGAGAACAATTTGGCATTATCTAGTACAGTTGAAAATGTACACATCCCACCCCTAGAAATTCCAATTCTAAGTATCCAGCCTAGAGAACCTCTCACATATGTACAGAAGGAGAAATACACAATGATATTCACTATTTGTAACAGTAAAAAATAATAATAATAAAATGGAAACAACCTAAATGTCCATAAACAGGAAAATGGAGACATAAATCACAAACTGTGGCATTTTCATACAGCAGTGAAAATAAATGAAGTATACCAACACTAATGTATTTCAAAAACCTAACACTAGTAGAAAAGAGCTAGTTATAAAACAAGATTTACAGTGTGATAATTTAAAGTTTTTCTTTTTTTTTTTACTGAGCCATCCTGCCACCTGTTGGCAGCTCAGCGGCAGCCCATCTCGGGCTGGGCATAGAACTGCTGTTGCTCAGAGCTCAGCTCACACTCTTGAGCGAGCTCTTAAACAACTGAGCCACTCGGCCAGCCCGTTAAAGTTTTAGTGCATGTAAAACAATCCTACATATTGTTTACAGGCACGTACATATTTAGTAAAATTATAAAACTGAATGGCCCACAGAACAATAATTTCAGATCATATATCTGATATGAGATTAATATCCAGAATATATATAGAACTAAAAAAACTCAACAACAAAACAGCTCAATTCAAAAGTAAGCAATGACTTGAATAAACAGTTCTTTAATGAAAATATGTGGAGAGCACTTCCAGTAAGATGGCAGTGCTGTGCCAACTGCCTCCCAGGATCACACCAAAATTACAAGTAATTTATACAACATTCAACCTCTGAAGTCCCCTGAACATTAGATGAACAGGACCTCTAAACGAGGATTTAAAGAGGCCACGTTGAGTCTGGTAGGAGGGGCAGAGATGAGAGAGGGTGAACCCCATGAGGGACACTTCAGTGGTGGAGAGACTTCTCCAGTTGGGGGAGAGACCCTCCAGCCCCACACCAAGCTCACCAGCCCAGAGTTACCTTGCCGGGAAGAGAAGTTCCACAAGAGCTGGCAGTAGAAATTAGTGAGGACTCTCTCTGCTCAACTCGGTGAGACAGAGGGCTGCTAGAGAATCAGTTGCCCTCCTGTGGAGCTGGCACATGGATTTGCTCACTGGTGAGCACTCACCACGTTTCTGGTGGAGTGAGTGGCTATGTGAGTGGAGCCGGGAACCTTTGGGGAAGGACTGAACTGAGAACTTTTGTTGCTGGAGCTGAAGGTTTTGGGACCATTGTTCCCATTGTGTGGAGCTTGCACACGAGTAGTGTACAGGAGAGCACCATTTTTTCATGGTTGGGTCCTCCCACAGAGGGTCAGGTCCAGGACCACATTGGTCTGGTGGAATTGGCACAGGCATGCGTGTGCGAGCACATGCTGCCTTGAGTCCCCACTCTCCGCACTGCTTATGCTGCGTAGCCAGGTAGTGCCTGGCAGGCGAGCTCCAGCTCCAACAGGCTGCTTATTGAGATGCAGGTACACTTGAACTGCCGTGGGTCCCAGCTCTCCGCACTGTGTGTGCAGAGTTGCCAGGGTGGCGATTGACTGTTGGGCTGCTCTGCCTGATCTACAAGCAGCTGATTGGAATAGGCTGAGACTAGCTTTCCTGAGAGGGTTGGGCTGGGACCTGCATGATCTGGCCGGGGCATTCAAGGCACATTTGTGCTGGCTGGTTGCTTGTGCAGGAGTGCATGTTGCTCTGACTTGGTGGGGCCACTGACCACAATCCGTGGTGCCTTGGGGACCTGCCCTATCCACCTAGAGTTGTGTTGCCAAGGTCACCCTGAGCCCCTGGTGCCTGGGCCTCACCTCCGCAGGCCACAGAGGGTTTTTGCTGCAGTGGACAGCCTATAGCAACCTTTGAGGAATTTTGGTGGTAAGCATGGCCCCAGAGCACAGGGCAGCTAATTGTGGGAAGCTCACTACAAGACTGAGAGGACAGCCAGTGCATGACGCGTTGCACCATTACCCCCAACACAGCTGATGCTGAGTCACTTAGAGACTATTGCTCAACAAGTGGTCTGCAGACTAAAGGAAGCAGAGAGCCTTTTCTTTTCCTTTTTTCTATTTTTTTCTCTTTCATTTTTTTCTTTTTTCCCTTTCTGTCTTTTATTACTCTTTTTTAGTCTTTTCTTTCTCTCTCATCTTTTTCTTCATTTTTTCTTCTTTTCTTTCATCTGTTTTATTTTTGTCATTGTTTCTCAGGCTTGTTTACCTGGTTATTGCTTTAGTCACTGTATTCCTGTCTTGTTTTCCTGTTTTTTTGTGTTTGTATTTGTGTCTCTTTTATATATTTTTGTTTCTCCTGTCTGATCACTGCTTATCATGTTTGTGGAGGTGTATTTGTTTTTTGGTTTTGTTGGGTTGCCTTGCTTTGTTTTTGTTTTATGAATTGGACGTACACCTGGCACTGATCCAGGACTGGAGACTACACTTAATTTGTAGAAACCACTGACCACAGCCTTTACGCACCTGTAACACCACCTTGCCCAACTACAGCTGCATTCTCAGGGGCAGTTGGGGTGCTGGGGTGACTGGACCCCACCCCCCACAAACTGTGGATAATGTTTCTTATAACAGAAGGTGTTCTGCAGAGCCCTGGGATCATCTCGATGGCATTCAGTGACCACAAATCTGCACCACAGCCACTAATGAGCAGCTTTCATAAACCTGTGAGCATGATGTGAAGGCTGGCTGTAGTGCCCTTGGGACACTATACAAGGGGGTCACAGGCCAGGTATTGGTGTAAGACATGAATCTGCATTAACATCTTAAAAACCTCCAATGACATCACATAACTCACTTGAACTCCATCCTGCCAAGCTAGTGCCGCATCACAGAGGGCACCCTCAACACAGGGTCAAATAGCCAGACACATGTTCGTAAAGAGCCTCTTTCAATAGTTGGGCCTTACCATTATCTGGCAGGTGGCAACAGGCCTAGTGTGACCTTGGCCTCTTCCTAAACTGCCTCAGAACAAATGTTAGGGCAGTCACACTTAGTTCACACAGGAACCATCGCCACATGACCCCAGGTCCAGCACGGGCAGCAGCCAACTGCGTACAGCCTACAAGGAAGCTCCGAGCCATTTAGAAACAGTGTGGAAATGGCTCTGAGAGGGAGTCCCACCCAAGAGACACCAGAACTGATACACCCAGAGCCAGTGTTAGACAAAACGAGAGTACTACCTGGCTGAATCTATGAGTGGCACTCTCAATAGAAATTTTCCACAGGCACAAAAGCCCACAGTGGCCAAGCCCCCTCTGGTATGTCATACACTGTGAACAAAGCTAATTCTCCCAGCTAGTTAGTCTGAGGGTCAATCCCAGCCTGTGATAAGCCAAAAGCAATTAAAGATAACTTCAACAGCAATACCTCTGGAACAAATGGGACAGGAAAATAGGGAGAATGTGCAATTCAAATATAAAGGACACATACCAGGTTGCCGAGTGGTGCGGTGGTTAAGTGCTGGTTTGGGAAGCCAGTGGCTCCGGTTCAGGTCCCACAAATGATGGCCAGTGACACTGCCTTCAAAAAAAAAAAAAAAGGACAGATACTAAAATACCAGCAATGACTGAGAGATGTAGGTGATCTACCTAATACATCAAAGCAATCACAGAGGGACAGCCAAAATGAAGAAACAAAGAAACATGTCCCAAGTAAAAGATCAGGAGAAACCTCTAGAAATGGAACTAAGTGAAACAGAAGTATCCAACCTTCCAGAGACAGTGTTTATAACACTGATGATAAGAATGTCTAAGAAGGGCCAGCTGAATGGCACGGTGGTTAAGCGCTGGTTTGGGAAGCCAGCAACCCCGGTTCGGGTCCCACATATGATGGCGTGATACTGCCCGCAAAAAACCAAAAAACAAAAAAAAAACAAAGAATGTCTAAGGAACTTAGTGAAGACATAAAGAAGGATAGAGTAATCATAAAAACAACAACAACCAGTTAGAAGCAAAGAATACAGAGCCAGCTAAGTCACATGGTGGTTAAGCACTGGCTTCTGAAGCCAGCAGCCCCAGTTTGGGTCCCACATATGAAGGCCAATGACGCTGCCCTCAAAAAAAAAAAAGAAGTAAAGAATACAATAACTGAAATGAAGAACACACTCGAAGGACTCACCAGTAGATTAGATAAAGCAGACAATTGGATGAGCGATTTAGAAGACAAAATAACAGAAATCACACAGTTGGAGCACCAAAAAGAAAAAAAAAGAAAAAAGAATGAAAATAGTTTAAGAGACCTCTGGGACAACATGAAATGCAACAAACTTTGTGTCATAGGAATACCAGAAGGAGAAGAGAAAAAACAAGGGATCGAGAATGTATTTGAAGCAATAATTACTGAAAACTCTTCTACACTGGTGAAGGAAATTGACATACAAGCCCAGGAAGTGCAGAGTTCCAACCAAGCTGAATGCAAACAGGCCCACACCAAGACACATCATAGTTAAAATGGCAAAGCTTAAAGATAAAGACAGAATCCTAAAAGCAGCAAGAGAAAGACAGCAGGTTACATACAAAAGAACCCCTATAAGACTAACAGCTGACTTTTCTTCAGAAACTCTGCAGGCCAAAGGGAGTGGCAGGAGATATTCAAAGTGATACAAAATAAAGGTTTACAACCAAAATTGCTCTATCCATCACGGCTATCACTTAAAATTGAAGGTGAGATAAAGAGCTTCTCAGAAAAGAATAAACTTAAGAAATTCAGGAGTTCCGGTAAGATGGCAGAATAGACGGATGATCTCCGAACTGCCTCCCAGGATCACATCAAAATTACAAATAATTTATGCAACATTTAACCTCGGGAGTCCCCTGAACATTAGATGCACAGAACCTCTAAACGAAGGACCTAAAGAGGAGGCCACGTCAAGTCTGGTAGGAGGGGCGCTGACGAGAGAGGGCGAGCTCCATGAGGGATGCCCCAGCTGTGTGGGCAGGCTTCTCCGGTTGGGGGAGAGACCCTCCAGCCCCACACCGAGCTCACTAGCCCAGAGTTGCTTTGCCAGGAAGAGGAATTCCACGATAATGGGCAGCAGAAATTAGTGAGGACTCTCTTTGCTCGACTAGGTGAGGCTGGGGGCAGCTGGAGAACCAGTGGGGCCAGTGCACGGGTTCGCTCACCGGCGAGCACTCACCCGGTTCTTGTCGGAGGGAGTGGCTGCATGATCCGGGCCCAGAAGCCTGTCGGGAGGGACTAAACTCAACACTTTTGGTGCAGAAGCTGGAGGTTTTGGGATTGTTGTTCCACTGGTGCGGACCTTACACACAAGCGGCATACAGGAGGCCGCCATTTTTTCAGGGTTGGGCCCTCCCATGGAGGGTCAGAGCCGGGATCCCATTGGTCTGGTGAACTTGGCGCAGGAGTGCGTGTGTGTGTGCGCGTGCATGCGTGCGTGCGTGCGCGCCCATGTGGCCTTGGATTCCCACCCTCCGCCCTGCTTGTGTTGCGTTGCCAGGGAAACGCCTGGCAGGTGCCCTCTGGCTACCTCAGGCTGCTCACTGAGACAGAGGAGTGCGCGAGCGGCCTTGGGTCCCCACCCTCTGCCCTGCTTGTGCTGTGTTTCCAAAGAAACACTGGGCGGGTGCCCTCCAGCTGCATCAGATTGCTCACTGAAACGTGTGTGAGTCACCTTACATCCCCACCCTCTGCCCTCTTTGTGCTGCGTTTCCAAGGAAACGCCGGGTGGGTGCCCTTGGGCTCCATCAGGCTGCTCACTGAGACACAGGAGTGCGTAAGCCGCCATGGATCCCCGCCCTCCGCCCTGCTTCAGCTGTGTTGCCAGGGAAACACAGGGCGGGTGTTTTCCAGCTGCATCACTCTGTTCAATGAGACTCAGTAGCAGACAACCTGCAACAACCTGTGAAGATTATTTTTTTTTGGGGGGGGGAATGAGCACGATTCCAGAGCACACAGCAGCTAATTGTGGAAAGCTCACTGCAACCCTAAGAAAGTGGTCTGCAGATTAAAGAGGACAGAGAGCCCCCCCCACCTCTTTCCTATTTTTTTTTCTTTTTTCTTTTTTCTTTTCTCTTCTTTCTAGGTGATCTATCTAATACATCGAAGCATTCACAGAACGACAGCCAGAATGAAAAAAACAAAGAAACATGTCCCAAGTAAAAGATCAGAAGAAAACTCTAGAAATGGAACTAAACGAAACAGAGGTATCCAAACTTTCAGAGACAGAGTTTAGAACACTGATGATAAGAATGTTTAAGGAACTTAGCGAGGACATAAAGCAAGATAAGGAAACCATAAAAAACAACCTGTTAGAACCAAGGAATACAATATCTGAAATGAAGAACACACTCGAAGGAATCACCAGTAGAGTAGATGAAGCAGAGGAGCGGATCAGCGAATTAGAAGACAAAATAGCAGAAATCACCCAGCTGGAACAACAAAAAGAAAAAAAGAATAAAAAAGAATGAAAATAGTTTAAGAGACGTCTGGGACAACATGACACGCAGCAATCTTCGCGTCATAGAAATACCAGAAGGAGTAGAGAAGAAGCAAGGGATTGAGAATGTATTTAAAGAAATAATGACTGAAAACTTCCCTACCATGATGAAGGAAATTGACATAAAAGCCCAGGATGTACAGAGAGTTCCTAACAGGCTGAATCCAAACAGGCCCACACCAAGACACATCATAGTTAAAATGGCAAAGATTACAGACAGAGACAGAATCCTAAAAGCAGCAAGAAAAAGACAGCAGGTTACATATAAAGGAACTCCTATAAGACGAACAGCTGACTTTTCTTCAGAAACTCTGCAGGCCAGAAGGGAATGGCAAGAGATATTCAGAGTGACACAAAATAAAGGTCTACAACGAAGATTGCTCTACCCAGCACGGCTATCACTTAAAATCGAAGGAGAGATAAAGAGCTTCTCAGAAAAGAATAAGCTTTAGGAGCTCATTACCACCAACCCAGCATTGCAGGTAATGTTAAAAGGGCTTTTCTAAACAGAAGAGAGGGGAAAACAAGCTAACCCAGGAAGATAAGAAATACAAATAACAAAATGGCAATAAATATACACCTATCAGTAATTACCTTAAATGTGAATGGGCTAAATGCTCCAATCAAAAGACACAGAGTGGCTGAGTGGATAAGAAAACAGGACCCATGCATATGCTGTCTACAAGAGACTCATCTCAGATCAAAAGTCACACATAGACTGAAAGTAAAGGGATGGAATAAGATATTTCATGCAAATGGGAATGAGAAAAAAGGTAGAGTAGTAATACTTATTTCGGACAAAATAGACTTTAAAATGAAGACTACAATAAAAGACAAGGAAGGGCACTACATAATAATAAAGAGATCAATTCAACAAGAGGACATAACCCTAGTAAACATCTATGCACCCAATATAGAGCTCCTAAATATATAAAACAGATTCTGACAGACATAAAGGCAGACATCAACAGTAACACTATCATAGTAGGGGACTTCAACACCCTGTTGTCACTGATGGACAGATGCTCCAGACAGAAAATCAACGCGGACATAGTGGCCTTAAATGACACTTTAGACCAGCTGGATTTAATTGATATTTTTAGAGCATTTCACCCCAATGCTACAGAATATACATTCTTCTCAAGTGCCCATGGAACATTCTCCAAGATAGACCACATGTTAGGCCACAAAACAAGTCTCAACAAATTTAAGAAGATTGAAAGCATATCAAGTGTCTTCCCTGACCACAATGCTATGAAACTAGAAATCAATTATAAGAAGAAATCTGGAAAGCTTACAAATACATGGAAGCTAAATAACATGCTTCTAAATAGTGAGTGGGTCAAAAATGAGATCAAGGAGGAAATCAAAAGATACCTCGAGACAAATGAAAATGAAAACACAGCAACCCAAAATCTCTGGGATGCAGTGAAAGCATTCCTAAGAGGGAAATTCATAGCAATGCAGGCCTATCTAAAAAAAAAACAAGAAAAATCTCAAATCAACTGGCTATCTTTACACCTAAGGGAGCTGGAAAAAGAACATCAAAACACGCCCAAAGGGAGTACAAGGAAGGAAATATTAAAGATCAGAGCAGAAATAAAAGAAGTAGAGACCAAGAAAACAATACAAAAGATCAATGAAACCAAGAGCTGATTTTTGGAAAAGATAAACAAAATTGACAAACCCCTAGCCAGACTCACCAAGAAAAAGGGAGAGACGACCCAAATTAATAAAATCAGAAATGATAGAGAAGTGACAACAGATACCACAGAAATACGGAAAATTTTAAGAAAATACTACGAACAACTATATGCCAACAAATTAGATAATCTGGGAAAAACTGATAATTTTCTAGGAGCATATAATCTTCTAAATCTGAATCAAGAAGAAACAGGAACTCTGAACAGGCTTATTACTACCAAAGAAATTGAATCAGTAATCAACAAACTTCCAACAAACAAAAGTCCTGTATCAGATGGCTTCACAGGTGAACTTTACAAAACACTCATGGAATTCAACACCAAAAAAATAAACAACCCAATTAAAAAATGGGCAGTAGATATGAAGAATCATTTCTCTAAAGAGGACATACAGATGGCTAACAGGCATATAAAAAAATGTTCAACCTCACTAATCATCAGAGAAATGCAAATAAAAACCACGAGATACCACCTCACTCCGGTCAGAATGGCTATCTGTTGGGGACCGAAAGACTCGAGGAGCTGTAAAGGAGGGGTGTTTACAAGGCTCGCCCGTCTGGCTGTTGCTTTTACAAGACTGACACAACACTTCAACACCCGGAGGCGACCTTGATCTCTGTACAAACAAAACACCTTAGTACACAAAGGTGGTTTTGATACATTGGGTACAGAACATTCTGGGTTTGATACACTGGATACAGATATCCTACAGCTGACTCATGAAACGTTACATAGGAAACATTCCCTGCACAAGGCCGTCTCCTCGCCTCTCCTCTCTTCCCCCCGCTTTAATAAAGCCTATATCAATAAACCATGGTTGCTAGACTGGGTCATTGTCCTTCCATCAGGAGACAGCTGTCCACCTAGCCCCCACTTTCAAGTACTTCTTTATCTGTCTTTCTGACATCCTCCATCGCCCCCACTCCAGACTATTTGACTAGCTGCATTGGATGTGGAAGCTATCATCAGTAAATCAACAAACAAGTGCTGGCAAGGTTGTGGAGAAAAGGGAACACTGGTGCACTGTTGGTGGGACTGCAGATTGGTGCAACCATTATGGAAATCAGTACGGAGGTATCTAAGAAAACTGGAAATGGAACTACCTTATGACCCAGCAATTACACTCTTAGGTATCTATCCAGAGAAACCCAACTCTAACTAAAAAAATATATGCACCCCTATGTTCATTGCAGTGCTATTTACAATAGCCAAGATTTGGAAACAACCAAAATGCCTATAGGTAGATGACTGGATTAAGAAACTGTGGTACATTTATAAAATGGAGTACTACTGAGCTATAAAGAAGAATGAAATCTTTTTTTTTTTTTTGCTGAAAGCTGATTTTTTTTTATTTATATATATTTTTAATTAGGTTCAGGTGTACGACAAAGTGCAACAGTTATACTTTTTACACCTCAAAGTGACAAGACCCCTCCCCCAATTCTCCCCTCCCACTCCTGCCCCCATATCATACTATCTATTACAATTCCTTTGACTCCCTTCCACCATAAAATCCACATCCCGTGACTGTCTATATATTCAATTACAGTTGGCATACAATATTATACAACATCAATTTCAGGTATACAGTGCAGTGAGCAAGCCTCTACTCCATCCATGAAGTGGTCTCCCTAACAAAACATGTGATCATCTGACACCCCACAAAATTTTAACAACATTATATTCCCCGAACTGTCTTTCATATCCCTGTGACAATAATGTAGTTAACTATTTATGCTGTCTAATCCCTTCCCCTTCTCCCTCATCCCCACCCCGCTCCCAACTAGCAACTCTGTTTTTCCTCTATATCTATGAGACTGTTTCTGTTTCTTATGCTCATTCATTCAGTTTTTCAAATTCCACATATAAGTGAGATCATGTGGTATTTGTCTTTCTCTGACTGATTTATTTCACTCAACATAATAGTCTCTAGGTCCATCCATATCGTTGCAAATGGTACAATTTCATTCTTCTTTATAGCGGAGTAATATTCCATTGTATAAATGTACCACAGTTTCTTAAGCCAGTCATCCACCGATGGGCATTTCGGTTGTTTCCAAGTCTTGGCTATTGTAAATAGCGCTGCAATAAACATAGGGGTGCATATATTTTTTTGAATTAGCGTCTTGGATTCCTCTGGGTAGATTCCCAAGAGTGGAATTGCTGGGTCATACGGCAGTTCCATTTCCAGTGTTTTGAGATACCTCCATACTGATTTCCATAATGGCTGCACCAATTTGCATTCCCACCAACAGTGCACCAGGGTTCCCTTTTCTCCACACCCTCGCCAACACTTGTTTGTTGATTTGTTGATGATAGACATTCTGACTGGAGTGAGGTGGTATCTCATTGTGGTTTTTATTTGCATTTCTCTGATGACTAGTGAGGTTGAACATTTTTTCATATGCCTGTTGGCCATCTGTATGTCCTCTTTAGAGAAATGCCTCCTCATATCCTCTGCCCATTTTTTAATTGGGTTGTTTGTTTTTTTGGTGTTGAATTGCATGAGTGTTTCATAAATTTTGGATATCAACCCCTTATCAGATATATCATTGGCAAATATCTTCTCCCATTCAGTAGGCTGCCTTTTTGTTTTATTTATGATTTCCTTTGCTGTGAAAAAACTTTTAAGTTTGATGTAATCCCATATGTTCATTTTTTCTTTTATTTCCCTTGCCTGAGGGGATATATCAGTAAAAATATTACTCAGGGTAATGTCTGCAAACTTACTCCCTATATTTTCTTCTAGGAGTTTTATAGTTTCAGGACTTATATTTAAGTCTTTAATCCATTTTGAGTTTGTTCTCGTATATGGTGTAATATTAGAATAATATTACATGTAATTTTAGTAAAAATAGATGGTTTATTTTCATGTTTTTGCACGTGTCAGTCCAATTTTCCCAGCACCATTTATTAAATAGACTATCTTTACTTCAGTGTAAATCCTTGATTCCATTGTCATAGATTAAATGACCGTATATAGATGGGTTTATTCCTGGGCTCTCTATTCTATTCCATTGGTCTATGGGTCTGTTTTTATGCCAGTACTATACTGTTTTGATTACTGTAGCCTTGTAGTATGTTTTGAAGTCAGGTAGTGTGATGCCTCCCACTTTGTTCTTATTTCTCAACATTCCTGTAGCTATTCGGGGTCTTTTGTGGCTCCATATAAATTTTAGGTTTCTCTGTTCTATTTCTGAGAAAAATGTCCTTGGTAGTTTGATTGGAATTGCATTGAATCTATATATTGCTTTAGGAAGTATTGATATTTTAACTATATTAATCCTTCCTATCCATGAGCATGGTATTTATTTACATTTATTTGTATCTTCTTTGATTTCTATCTTCAGTGTCTCATAATTTTGTGAGTGCAGGTCTTTTACTTCTTTAGTTAAATTGATTCCTAGATATTTTATTGTTTTTGAAACAATTGTAAAAGGGATTGATTTCCTGATTTCTTATTCTGGTAGTTTATTATTGGTGTATAGAAATGCCACTGATTTCTGAATATTAATTTTGTATCCTGCTACCTTACCAAATTCGTGTATCAGTTCTAGCAGTTCTTTGGTGGAGTCTTTGGGATTCTCTGTATACAGTATCATGTCATCTACATATAATGACAATTTTACTTCTTCTTTTCCAATTTGGATGCCTTTTATTTCATTTTCTTGTCTGATTGCTGTGGCTAGAACTTCCAGAACTATGTTAAACAGAAGTGGTGAAAGTGGGCAGCCTTGTCTTGTTCCTGATTTTAAGGGGAAAGCTTTCAGCCTTTCCCCATTGAGAACGATGTTTGCTGTGGGCTTATCATATATGGCCTTTATTATGTTGAGGTATGATCCCACTATTCCCACTTTGTTAAGAGTCTTTATCATAAATGGCTGCTGGATTTTGTCAAATGCCTTTTCTGCATCTAGTGATATGATCATATGATTTTTATTTTTCATTTTGTTAATGTGATGTATTACGCTAATTGATTTGCGGATATTGAACCACGCTTGCATACCAGGAATGAATCCCACTTGATCGTGGTGTATGATCTTTTTAATGAGATGCTGTATTCGGTTTGCTAGTATTTTGTTGAGAATTTTTGCATCTATGTTCATTAGTGATATTGGCCTATAGTGTTCCTTTTTTGTAATATCTTTGTCTGACTTAGGAATCAAGGTGATAGTGGCTTCATAGAAAGAGTTTGGGAGCCTTCCCTCCTTCCGTATTTTTTGGAATAATTTGAGGAGAATAGGTACTAATTCTTTTTTGAATGTTTTGTAAAATTCACCTGTGTAGCCATCTGGTCCAGGGCTTTTGTTCGTTGGAAAATTGTTGATTACTGATTCAATTTCTTTGGCAGTAATCGGTCTGTTCAGAGTTTCTGTTTCTTTTTGGTTCAGACTTGGTAGATTGTATGCTTCTAGAAATTTATCCATTTCTTCCAGATGGTCGAATTTGTTAGCATATAGTTGCTCATAGTATTGTCTTAAAATTTTCTGTATTTCTGTGGTATCTGTTGTCACTTCTCCTCTTTCATTTCTGATTTTATTAATTTGGGTCCTCTCTCTCTTTTTCTTGATTAGTCGTGCTAAGGTTTTGTCAATTTTGTTTATTTTTTCAAAAAAACAACTCTTGGTTTCATTGATCTTTTGTAGTGTTTTTTTGTTTTCTATTTCATTTATTTCTGCTCTGGTCTTTATTATTTCCTTCCTTATGCTCCCGTTAGGCTTGTTTTGCTGTTTTTTTTCGAGTTACCTTAGGTGTAGAGAGAGTGTGTTGATTTGGGATTTTTCTTCCTTCTTTAGGTAGGCCTGCACTGCTATGAACTTCCCTCTTAGGACTGCTTTCGCTGCATCCCAGAGAGTTTGGGTCGTTGTGTTTTCATTTTCATTTGTCTCGAGGTATCTTTTGATTTCCTCCTTGATCTCATTTTTGACCCACTCACTATTTAGAAGCATGTTATTTAGCTTCCATGTATTTGTAAGCTTTCCAGATTTCTTCTTATAATTGATTTCTAGTTTCATAGCATTGTGGTCAGGGAAGACACTTGATATGATTTCAATCTTCTTAAATTTGTTGAGACTTGTTTTGTGGCCTAACATGTGGTCTATCTTGGAGAATGTTCCATGGGCACTTGAGAAGAATGTATATTCTGTAGCATTGGGGTGAAATGCTCTAAAAATATCAATTAAATCCAGCTGGTCTAAAGTGTCATTTAAGGCCACTATGTCTGCGTTGATTTTCTGTCTGGAGCATCTGTCCATCGGTGACAACGGGGTGTTGAAGTCCCCTACTATGATAGTGTTACTGTTGATGTCTGCCTTTATGTCTGTCAGAATCTGTTTTATATATTTAGGAGCTCTATATTGGGTGCATAGATGTTTACTAGGGTTATGTCCTCTTGTTGAATTGATCTCTTTATTATTATGTAGTGCCCTTCTTTGTCTTTTATTGTAGTCTTCATTTTAAAGTCTATTTTGTCCGAAATAAGTATTGCTACTCCAGCTTTCCTCTCATTTCCATTTGCATGAAATATCTTATTCCATCCCTTTACTTTCAGTCTATGTGTGACTTTTGATCTGAGATGAGTCTCTTGTAGACAGCATGTGCATGGGTCCTGTTTTCTTATCCACTCAGCCACTCTGTGTCTTTTGATTGGAGCATTTAGCTCATTCACGTTTAGGGTAATTACTGATAAGTGCATATTTATTGCCATTTTGTTATTTGTATTTCTTGTCTTCCTAAGTTAGCTTGTTTTCCCTTTTCTTCTGTTTAAGAAAGCCCTTTTAACATTACCTGCAATGCTGGCTTGGTGGTAATGAACTCCTTAAGCTTATTCTTTTCTGAGAAGCTCTTTATCTCTCCTTCAATTTTAAGTGATAGCCGTGCTGGGTAAAGCAATCTTGCTTGTAGACCTTTATTTTGTTTCACTTTGAATATCTCCTGCCATTCCCTTCTGGCCTGCAGAGTTTCTGAAGAAAAGTCAGCTGTTCGTCTTATAGGAGTTCCTTTATATGTAACCTGCTGTCTTTCTCTTGCTGCTTTTAGGATTCTGTCTCTGTCTGTAACCTTTGCCATTTTAACTATGATGTGTCTTGGTGTGGGCCTGTTTGGATTCAGCCTGTTAGGAACTCTCTGTATATCCTGGGCTTGTAGTCAATTTCCTTCACCATGGTAGGGAAGTTTTTGGTCATTACTTCTTTAAATACATTCTCAATCCCTTGCTTCTTCTCTTCTCCTTCTGGTATTCCTATGACGCGAAGATTGCTGCGTATCACGTTGTCCCAGACGTCTCTTCAACTATTTTCATTCTTTTTTATTCTTTATTCTTTTTGTTGTTCCAGCTGGGTGATTTCTGCTATTTTGTCTTCTAATTCACTGATCCGCTCCTCTGCTTCATCTACTCTACTGGTGATTCCTTCGAGTGTGTTCTTCATTTCAGTGATTGTATTCTTTAGTTCTAACAGGTTGTTTTTTATGGTTTCCCTATCTTGCTTTATGTCCTCCCTAAGTTCCTTAAACATTCTTATCATCAATGTTCTAAACTCTGTCTCTGAAAGTTTGGATACCTCTGTTTCATTTAGTTCCATTTCTAGAGTTTTCTTCTGATCTTTTACTTGGGACATGTTTCTTTGTTTTTACATTCTGGCTGTCATTCTGTGAATGCTTCGAAGTATTAGATAGATCACCTAGAAAGAAGAGAAAAGAAAAAAGAAAAAAAAGAGAGAAAAAAAAAGAAAGAAGAAAAAAGGAAAGAGGTGGGGGGGGGGCTCTCTGTCCTCTTTAATCTGCAGACCACTTTCTCAGGGTTGCAGTGAGCTTTCCACAATAAGCTGCTTTGTGCTCTGGAATCGTGCTCACTCCCAAAAAAAAACAACAAATCTTCACAGGTTGTTACAGGTTGTCTGCTACTGAGTCTCAGTGAACAGACTGATGCAGCTGGAGAACACCCGCCCTGCGTTTCCCTGGCAACACAGCTGAAGCAGGGTGGAGGGTGGGGATCCAAGGCGGCTTACGCACTCCTGCATCTCAGTGAGCAGCCTGATGGAGCCGGAGGGCACCCACCCGGCGTTTGCTTGGAAACGCAGCACAAGCAAGGCGGAGGGTGGGAATCCAAAGCCGCATGTGCGTGCATGCACGCACTCACGCACGCACGCACTCCTGTGCCAAGTTCACCAGACCAATGGGATCCTGGCTCTGACCCTCCATGGGAGGGCCCAACCCTTAAAAAATGGCAGCCTCCTGTATGCCGCTCATGTGCAAGCTCCGCACCAGTGGAACAACAATCCCCAAACCTCCAGCTTCTGCACCAAAAGTGCTCAGTTCAGTCCCTCCCAACAGGCTTCTGGGCCCGGCTTTTGCAGCCACTCCCTCCAACAGGAACCGGGTGAGTGCTCGCCGGCTAGTGAACCCGTACGCCGGCCCCACTGATTCTCCAGCTGCCCCCAGCCTCACCGAGTCGAGCAAAGAGAGTCCTCACTAATTTCTACTGCCCTCGATCGTGGAACTCCTCTTCCTGGCAAAGCAACTCTGGGCTAGTGAGCTCAGTGTGGGGCCGGAGGGTCTCTCCCCCAACCGGAGAAGCCTCCCCACACAGCTGGGGTGTCCCTCACGGGGCTCGCCCTCTCTCGTCTCTGCCCCTCCTACCAGACTTGACATGGTCTCCTCTTTAGGTCCCTCATTTAGAGGTTCTGTTCATCTAATGTTCAGGGGAACTCCCGAGGTTAAATGTTGCATAAATTATTTGTAATTTTGATGTGATCCTGGAAGGCAGTTTGGAGAGCGTCCGTCTATTCCGCCATCTTACTGGAACCCCGAAGAATGAAATCATACCATTTACAACAATATGGATGGACCTAGAAGACATTATGTTAAGTGAAATAAGTCAGTCAGACAAAGACAAATACCATATGATCTCACTTATATGTGGAATCTAAATAACTGAATAAATGAGCAAAGTAAACAGAAATAGTCTCAGGGATATAGAGGAAAAACTGATGGTTGCTAGATAGAAGGGGGTTGGGGATGAGAGATAAGGGGAAAAGATTAGATAGCATAAATCGGTAACTACAATATTGCCACAGGGATATGAAAGACAGTGGAATATAATTAATAATGTTGTAAATATTTTGTAGGGTGTCAGGTGGTCACATGTCTTGTTAGGGAGACCACTTCATTGATGGTGTAGAGGCTTGATCACTGCACTGTACACCTGCAGCTGACATTGAATAATATTGTATGTGAACTATAATTTTATGTATATCTATATATACATATATATAGTCACGAGATGTGAATTATACTGTGGGGAGTGGAGTCAATTGAATTGTAATAGATATTTATGAAGTCCAATGGGAGGGGTGTAATGGGGCAGTGGATTGGGAGAGGGGCATTGTAAATTTGTGAGGGGTAAAAAGTATAACTATTACACTGTTTAATACACCTGAAACTAATTTAAAAAAATTTTTTTAAAGTGAAACACGAAAAACAGAAGATACTTGTTACTATTTTGGTGAGTATAGTATGGAAAAACTGGGGCATGTGGCTAACAGAGGGAAGGTGGACCAAGGGAGAAGAATATGATATCCTGGAGTAAAGTCTTGGGGAAGATGGGGCCTAGTATTTTGGGCTGTGATCACACTTTGCATAGGTATGAGGCAGGGTGAGACAGGCTTAAAGCTCCATAAAGAATGCGAGGGAAAATTTGAATGTTGGGAAGGGTTAAGATAATTTTTCTAAGCACACAAATTTCTGGATAACAAGACTGAAATGGGGTTGGCCAAGTGGTGCATTGGTTAGGAGCTGGTTTTGGGATGCCAGCGGCCCCGGTTCAGATCCCACATATGAGGGCCCGTGACACTGCCCTCTGCAGCTAACAACAGCTCCACCTGGAGCTGGGCTGTGTGAGCCCCGGCGACGGTAGGCTGCAGCCCCTGCTGCAGTGGGCTGCCATAGGCTACAGTGAGTGGCCGGCAGCCAGCATGAGCAGCTGGCAGCCAGCATGAGATGCCAATAGCCACGGTGAGCGACATCCAGAGGCCCGCGACCGATCTGCCTCATCCGGGAAGAGCGCAATGATGACATCAACATGGGCCAGTGAAGCAACATCCTCCGCAACTAGACTGAAGAACAAAAAGACAGCAACTTGTCTGTTCCCCTTTCCCGATTCCCCAACGCTGTTCCCCTCTCCCAATTCCCCAACAAAATCTTTAAAAAAAAAATAGATTAAAATGTACTAAGGACATTGGAAAATGTGGGTACAGATATCAAAGCAGGATAATAAAAAGGACTTGGTTATGAAAAAAAGAAAAGAAAATATATGAATGGTCAGTGAGCCCATGGAAAGATGTTCAACATCATTAATCATCAGAGAAATGCAAATAAAAACTACAGTGAGACATTACCTCACACCCATTAGGATGGCTGTTATAAAAACCACATCAAACCAAACAAGTGTTGATGAAGATGTGAAGAAATTGAAACACTTTGGCATTGATGTTGGGAATATAAAACGGTACAGCCACTGTAGAAAACTGTATGGAGACTCCTCAAAAAATTAAAAGTAGAATTACCATATGACCCAGCAATTCCCTTCTTGGTATCTACCCAAAAGATTTGAAAGCAGGACCTCAAAGATATATTTCCACACCCATGTTCCTGTCAGCATATTCACAATAACCAAAGTATAGAAACAACTGAAGTGTTCATGGATGGGTGAATGGATAAACAAAATGTGGTATACACATACAGTGGAATTATTCAGCCTTAAAAAGCAAAAAAATTTTGACATATGCAATAGCATGGCTGGAACTTGAGGACATTATGCTAAGTGAAATAAGCCAGTCACAAAATGACAAAAATTGTATGACTTTACTTATATAAGTTAACTATTAAGTCAAATTCATACAGACAGAAAGTAGAATGGTGAGCCAGCCGAATGGCTCAGTTGCTTAAGAGCTCGCTCAAGAGTGCAATCACTTTGAGGGTTAAAAAGTATAACTACTGCACTGTGTTGTACACCTGAAGCTAATTAAAATAAATAATTTTTTTAAAAAAAAATTAAAAAATAAAAGAGTGCGAGCTGAGGGCTGGCTGAGTGGCTCAGTTGGTTAAGAGCTCACTCAAGAGTGCGAGCTGTGCTCTGAGCAACAGCAGTTCAATGCTCAGCCTGAGCTGAGCAGCCGCTGAGCTGCCAACAGGTGGCAGGATGGCTCAGCTAAAAAGAAAAACAAAAAAGAAAAGAAAGTAGAATGGTAGTTGTCAGGGGCTGTGGGGGAGGGGATAATGGGATATTGTTTAACAGGTATAAAGTTTCAGTTTTTATAAGATAAACAGAATAATGGGGTGGTGAAGGCTGCACAATAATGTGAATATACTTAACTCCACCAAACTGTAGGAAATTCCAAGATGCCAGATCATGTAGTCTAAGACTACTGCATCCTAGGATCACACCAAGATTACAAATAAACTATAGAACAATCAACCTCAATAATCATCTGAAGACTAGCTGAACAGAACTCCTATAACTAAGGATATAAAGAAGAAGCCCCATCAAGACTGGTGGGGGGGGGGATGCAAAACGGGCTGACCCCAAACCAACAAATAGTGGTTGAACAGTGGGAGGGACACTTGCTTGGCAGGGATGCCCCCTGAAGAGGGAGGGTTCCCAGTGCCTTGCTGAGCTTCACAGCCCAGGGATCTGGTACCAGGAAGAGGAGTTCTCACAACATCTGGCAGTGACAATCAGCAATCATTCTGTCTGCCAGGCCTGGTGAGATGGAAGGCAGCTGGAAACCCAGACACCCTCTTGTGGAGCCTGCACAGTCTCATTTGCTTGCAGACACTCTGGTGGAGGGGTGGCAGCTCAGGAATCCCAGGGACATACAAGGAAAGACTGAGTTTTGTGGCTTTGGAAGAAAGAGCTAACGGGACAGGAGACATTGTTGTCCCTGTGTGAAGGCTGACACACATGTAGCCTAGGGGAGGGCACCACCTTTTCAGTGCTGAGCCTTCCCCCAAAAGGGCCAAGTCTGAAACCACACTGGTCAGGTAAAATCTGTGTGTGTGCACTGCCTTGCTGATGACCTAGGTCCCTGCCCCCTGCACAGCTGGTGCTGCATCACTGGGGCACTCTTGAATGCTGGGCTGCTTGCCCCATGCCATAGGCTGCAGAGTCATTTTTGCAACAGTTGGCAGACCATGGCGTCCTGGGAAATATTTGTTAGTGGGTCATGACCCAAGACCTGCACCACAGAATCTCTTGGGCAACTCACGAGAACCTACAGGCCTGGGGCAGGTGGTGACTGACCACGTTGTTCACCTGGCATTTTTGTGGGTGGTCCCAGTCCAGCACCATTGCAGCAGCCAGGATAGCATTGACTTTGTAGAAACCACTGACCACACCACTTAGCTTCCTGCAAACATGCCCCACCCACCTAGAGATGCATTGCTAGGGGCATTCTCAGCACTGGGATGGCCAGCCCTGCCCCACAAGCTAGGGAAGCCTTCTGCAGTGGAAAATGCCTGAGACATCTCAGGGAGATCTTGGTGGTGGATAATGACCCCAAACCAGCACTGCAGCCACTCTTGGGGAGCTCTCAGTGATTTGCAAGACTGAGGCAAGCAGTGGCTGGCTGCAGTGTTCCAAGGGCATTCCACAAAGTGGTCATAAGCCAGGAACTGCCCTGGCTTATGGGGCACTAGTCTTTGGCTGCAGTGTTCTCAGGACACTGTGTGAAGTGGTTACAGGCCGGGCACTGGTGTAAGAGTTGAATGTGCACCAACTTCATAAAAACCACTGGCCACATTTCATGACTCTCTGGGACTCTGCCCCACACCACCCTGCTAGTGCTCCATTGCTGAGGGCACACTGAACATCTGGTCTACCAGCCTGGCCCACATACATAAGAAGGCTCTTAGAGAAGCTGATCTTCTGGACAGCCAACAGGTGGCAACAGGCCTAGGGGGCCCCTGGGCCTTTTGTTAAGGTGCCTGAGGTCCACTACTGGTGGCAGCTGGCCTCTATTCACAGCAAGTCCACCCCCAAATGCCGCCAGGGCCAGCACAAGCAGCTGCCAAACACATGTTGCTTTGTGGATCTTACCAGGTAGCTGTGGGCCAGTAATAGGCAAGGCTGAAATAAGCCTGCACAGGAGTTCCTCCCAAGAGACACCAAAATCAAACACTCAGGGGCCAGCTTCAGACCACACCAGAGCACTACCTCATTAGCTACACAAGTGGCAAACCCAAAGGGGGTTCTCAACAGACACAAGAGCCCATGGGGGTGAATCCTCCTTAGGGGTCAGCCCCCAGACAGCATTTCATACACTGGGAGTCGCCAGTCCTCATAGTCAGTCAGCTTGGGAGTCAATTCCACCCATTGATGAGCCAAGAGCAATCAAGGCTCAACTACAACAGGAGAACACATTCAAAGGACACTCTTGGAACACAGGCACAGGAGATCATGGAGACTGCACCACTGGACCACACAGGACATATACAATATAAGGCCACCCAGCAGATACTGAGAGACATAGGAAATCTATCTAATACATGAAGCACACACAGAGAGGCAGCCAGAATGAGGAAATAAAAAATATATGTCCCAAATAAAAGAACAGAAGAAACCTTCAGAAATAGAACTTAATGAAATGGCAGCAACCAAATTACCAGAGACAGAGTTTAAAACACTGGTTATAAGAATGCTAAAGAAACTTAGTGAGAATTTCAACAAGGACATAGCAAGCATAAAGAAGGACCTAGACACCATAAAAAAAAAAAGAAACAGTCAGAAATTAAAAATACAATAACAGGGCCGGCCAAGTGGCGCATTGGTTAAGAGCTGGCTTGGGATGCCAGCGGTCCTGGTTCGGATCCCACATATAAGGGCTAGTGACACTGCCCTCTACAGCTAAAATGGTGAACAACAGCTCCACCTGGAGCTGGGCTGTTGTGAGTCCCCAGGATGGCATAGTTGCAGCCCCTTAGTGGGCTGCCATAGTGAGTGGCTGGCAGCCAGCACAAGCAGCTGGCAGAGTGTGTGAGCTGACAAGAGCCGCTGTGAGCAGCCGTCCAGAGACCAGCAACCGATCTGCCACACCTGAGAAGAGCGCAATGATGATACCAATGTGGGCCAGTGAAGCAATGTCCTCCACAACTAGACTGAAGAAAAAAAGGACAGCAACTTGTCTGTTCCCCTTCCCCAGTTCCTCAATGCTGTTCCCCTCCCCAAATTCGCCAATAAAATCTTAAAAAAAAAAAAATACAATAACAGAAATGAAGAATACACTAGAAGGAACCAATAGCAGATTAGATGAAGCAGAGAATCAAATGAGTAATTTAGAAGACAAAGTAGCAGAATACACCCAATTGCAGCAACAATAACAAAAAAAGAGTAAAAAACAGCAAAGATGGTTTAAGGGACTTGTGGGACTATCAGCTGATTTCTCAACAGAAACTTGGCAGGCCATAACGGAGTGGCAGGAAATATTCGAAGTGATGGGAAAAAAAGGGCCTACATCAAAGACAATTCTACCCAGCAAGGCTATCATTTAAAATTGAAGGAAAGATAAAGATATTCTCAGACAAAATAACCCTAAAGGAATTCATTACCATCAAGCCAGTATTACAAGAAATTATAAAAGGATTTCTTTAGGCAGAAGAAAGGAGAAAACAAACAAACAAACCAACAAAGATAAAAAATATGAATAATGAAATGGCAATAGCTATATACCTATTAATAATCACTTTAAATGTAAATGGATTAAGTTCTCCAATCAAAAGACATAGGATAGCTGAATGGATAAGAAAACAAGACCCATGCATATGCTGTCTACAAGAGACCCACATGAGATTGAAAGACACACACAGACTGAAAGTAAAAGGATTAAAAAAAAATTACATGCAAATGGAACAAGGAAAAGCTGGGGTAGTAATACTTATATCAGACAAATATACTTTAAACTAAAGACTATAATAAGACACAAAGAGGGACATTACATAATAACAAAGGGATCAATCTAATAATATAATATCACCATAGTAAACATTTATGCACCTAATGTGGAACACCTAAATATATAAAGTAAACATTGACTGACATAAAAGCAGAGATCAACAGTAACAAAATCATAGTGGGGGACTTTACACTGCATTGACACCGATGGACAGATCTTCCAGACAGAAAATCAACTCGGAAACAGTGGCCTTAAATGACACACTAGACCAGATGGATTTAATTGATATTTTTAGAGCATTTCACCACAAAGTAGCAAAATATACATTCTTTTCAAGTGCACATGGAACATATTACAAGATAGACCACATATTAGGCCGCAAAACAATTCTCAATAAATTTAAGAAGATGGAAGTCATATCAAGTGTCTTGGTATGAAACTAGAAATCATTTATAAGAAAAATACTGAAAAACACACAAACTCATGGAAGCTAACTAACATGATACTAAATAATGAATCTGTCAACAATGAGATCAAGGGAGACATCAACATACCTTGAGACAAATGAAAATGAAAACAACAATCCAATATTAATGGGACACATCTAAAGCAGCCCACAAGGAAAATTCATAGCAATACAGGCCTACCTCAAGAAACAAGAAAAATCTCAAACACTCTATCTTTACACCTAAGGAAACTGGAAAAAGAACAGAAAACAAGCAAGAAAAGAATAAAGATCAGAGCTTAAATAAACAAAATAGAGACTAAAAATACAGTACAAGAGATCAATGAAACCAAGAGCTGATTTTTGGAAAAGATAAACAAAATGGACAAACCTTTAACTAGACTCATCAAGAAAAAAGAGAGAGGAACCAAAAATAAAATCAGGAATGAAGACAAGAGGTGACAACAAACACCACAGAAATATAAAAAATTTTATGAAAATACTATGAGCAACTATATATGCCTACACATTGGACAACCTGGAAGAAAGATACATTCCTAGGAGCATACAATCTTCCAAGACTGAACCAAGAAGAAATAGAAAATCTGAACAGACTGATTATTACCGACAAAATTGAATCAGTAATGAACAAGCTGCCAACAAACAAAAGTCCTATACCAGATGGCTTCACAGAATTTTATCAAATATTCAAAAAAAGAATTAACACTATTTTCTTCAAACTGTTAAAAAAAAAATTATGAGTAGGGAAGGCTCCCAATTTCATGTTATGATGCCACTATTACCCTGATTCCAAAACCAGACACATTACAAAATAAATAAAACATACAGACACATACAGACACACACACACACACACACACACACACACACACACACACACACACAAAAGCAAACTATAAGCCAATATATCTGATAAACATGGATGCAAAAATCCTCAACAAAATCTTAGCAAAGTGAATTCAGCAATACATTAAAAGATCATATATTATGATCAAGTGAGATTTATTCCTGATATGCAAAGTTGGTTCAATATCTGCAAATCAATTGATATGATACACCACATAAACAAAATGAAAAATAAGAATCATATGGTCAAATCATAGATGCAGAAAAAACATTTGACAAAATTCAGCATTCATTTATGATCAAAAACTCTTAACAAAATGAGAATAAAGGGAATATATCTCAACATAATAAAGGCCATATAGGACAAACCCACAGCTAACCTCATACTCAATGGGGAAAAGCTAAAAGATCAGGAACATGACACTTTTACCACTTTTATTCAACATAGTACTAGAAGTTCTAGCCATAACAATCAGATAAAAAAAAGAAATAAAAGGCATCCAGATAGGAAGAAGTAAGTAAAATTATTATTATTTGCAGATGACATGCCTCATTCATAATTTAGTAACATGTTATTCAACCTCCCTGTATTTGTGTGTTTTCCAGCTTTTCCCTTGTAATTGATTTGTAACTTCATAGCACTGTAGTCAGAGAAGACTCTTGGTATGATTTCTATTCTCTTACGTTTATTGAGACTTGTTTTGTGGCCTAACATGTGGTCTATCTTGGAAAATGTTCCATGTGCGCTTGAGAAGAAGGTATATTCGGTAGCTTTGCAGTGAAATGCTCTAAAAATATCAATTAAATCCAGCTGGTCTAAAGTGTCATTTAAGGCCACTATGTCCGTGTTGATTTTCTGTCTGGAGGATCTGTCCATTGGTGACAACTGGGTGTTGAAGTCCCCTACTATGATAGTGTTACTGTTGATCTCTGCCTTCATGTCTGTCAATATCTGTTTTATATATTTAGGTGCTCTTATGTTAGGTGCACAGAGGTTTACTAGGGTTATGTCCTCTTGTTGTATCGATCCCTTTATTATTATGAAGTGCCCTTCTTTGTCCTTTATTATATTCTTCAACTTAAAGTCTATTTTGTCTGATATAAGTATTGCTACTCCAGCTTTTTTCTCATTTCCATTTGCATGAAATATTTTACTCCACCCTTTTACTTTCAGCCTGTATGTGTCTTTTGATCTGAGGTGAGTGTGTTGTATACAGTATATGCCAGGGTCTTGTTTTCTTATCCATTCAGCCACCCTCTGTCTTTTGATTGGAGCATTTAATCCATTTACATTTAATGTGATTATTGATAGGTGTATAGTTATTGCCATTTTCTTATTTGTGTTTCTGGTCTTCATTAGTTAGTTTTCTTCTTTCTTCTGCTTAAAGAAGCCCTTTTAACATTTCCTGCAATGCTGGCTTGGTGGTAATAATTCCTTTAGCTTATTCTTTTCTGGGAAGCTCTTTATCTCTCCTTCAATTTTAAATGATAGCCTTGCTGGATACAGCAATCTAGGTTGTAGGCCTTTGTTATTCATCACTTTGAATACCTCCTGCCACTCCCTTCTGGCTTGCAAAGTTTCCATAGAAAAGTCAGCTCATATTCTTATCGCATAACTTGCTTCCTGTCTCTTCCCCCTTTTAGGATTCTGCATTTGTCTTTAACCCTTGCCATTTTAATTATAATGTGTCTTGATGTGGGCCTGTTTGGGTTTGGAACTCTCTGCACTTCCTGGGCTTGTATGTTGATTTCCTTCACCAGGTTAGAAAAGTTTTCAGTCATTATTACATCAAATATTTTCTCAATCCCTTGCTCCCTTTCTTCTCCTTCTGGTGTTCCTATGATGTGATTATTGTTGTGTTTGATGTTATCCAACAGCTCTCTTAAACTCTTTTCAATGTTTTTAATTCTTTTTTCTTTTTGTTGTTCCACATGGGTGACCTCTGCATTCTTGTCTTCTAAGTCGCTGATTCGAATCTCTGCTTCATCCAATGTGCTGGTAAATCCTTGAGTGTGGTCTTTATTTCAGTAATTGTATTCTTTAGTTCTAACTGGTTGTTTTTCATGATTTCTCTATCTTTCTTTGTGTTCTCACTAAGTTCCTTAAATATTCTTATCATCAGTGTTCCAAACTGCTTCTGATAGGTTGGTTGCCTCTATTTCCTCTAGTTCCACTGATTCTGGAAGTTTCTTCTGTTCTTTTATTTGGGACCTGTTTCTTTGTTTCCCATTCTGGCTGACTCTTTGTGCTTGCTTCGATGTAATAGGTAGATCCCCTAGGTCTCTCAGTCTTTGCTGGGTGGACTTATGTGGTATGTGTCCTTTACATTTGAATTGCTTAGTCTCCCTTTTCTCCTGTGTATGTGTTCCAGACGTGTCCCTTGTGTTGTGTGTCTTCTTCTGTGGAAGCTGAGCTTTGATTGCTTTTGGCTTGTCAGTAGGTGGGATGGAGGCCAAGGCTGACTAGCTATAAGAATGGGCTATGTCCACAGTGTATGAGCTGCTGTGTGAGGGTTGACCCCCTCAGATGAAGTTTGGCTCCTGTGGGCTCTTATACCTGTAGAGAATTTCCTTTGGGTATGATTCTTGTAGGTCAAACCTGGTGATTCTCTGGTTTGGTCTAGAGTTGGCTTCTGGGTGTGGTGATTCTTGTGCCTCTTTGACTGGGCCCTCATGCAGAGTAATTTCAGAAAAAAATGGATCAACAAGCACAACAACAACCACCACCAAAAGAAACCAAATACTCTCACATGTAAAAACAACTGACAACCAACACTCAACATGCACAGAAGTATCAAAAATACAAAAACAAAACAAAACAAAACAAATAGCAACACTAAAAAAAAAAAAAAAAGAAAGAAAAATTACAGAAGGCTGTACGGATGGGAAAGAGGCCACATGTTAAACATGAAAAGTTCAGAAGACTGAAAATAACCACAGAGGATGTGTGAATATAAAAATTCCTAACTAAGGTGGGCCATGGCGGGAAGGTACATCTCATTAGGTTAATCTGTGCCTTTTCAGTGCCTGTTCTTTGTTGTTTTGTACCTAAGATAACATCTTTAATTCTTTTTCTGGACCAGAGCTGGAAACTGCAGAATTCCTCATTATTATGCTTGTCTCCTGATTACCAACTCTGTGTGCTGTAAATAGCAAACTATTAGCTATCCTTCACCCACCTGTATGGGAGGAGTGCCTGTCTCTCCAATTTACTTTTATCCAATCACAGAGATTTCCCCTCCATGCCTCGCCCCAACTCCTGCTTTCCTTTCTCCCATCCTCTTAATCTATCACTATTGGATTTCATGTAACCTTCCTCCTTTGATTTTATGTACAAAATAAGCTATAAAACTGCCATTTTTCAGGGCATTTTCTCAATCCCGGCAACTGTAGACAGTTTGGCTCAAATAAACTCATAAGTTTTCTCTTAGGCTGGATGTTTTTCATCAACAGATGGAAAGACAGAAGAAGAGTAGAGCAGGGAAAAGAAAAAAAGAAGGGTGAGAGAAGGGAGAAAAAACACACACACATATATATATATATATATATATATACACACACACACACACACTTATATATGGATATATGTATGTAAAACTAAAAATGATAATAATAAAATAGAAAAACAAAAACAAACAGAACAAAACAAAACAAAAGAAAGAAAAAAAAAACAGCACCAGTCTAGGCTAATGTCCACCAAGCTCTCTCCAGGTTGTCCTCCGCTTTACAAAAACTCCTCTGTGTCTTGTGGAGGCAGAGCCAGCCACCTGCCACCCAGAGTGACCCGTGCGATGTAGTTCTAAATCAGCGGGGCCATGGGATATGGTTGGTAGTTTTTGCAAAGTTAGTGCAGTTTCTGCTCTTGATTGCACAGATGTGCACTGAGAGCACCACAGCCTGGAGGTGGGCTTCTCCCCTGGGTGGACGACTCCTGGGTCTTAGGGCATACTTTCCACTGTGAAAGGCATGAGATTTCCGAGCAGCTGAAAGCCCAGCACAGCCTCTGCCACCCGCTACTGGGTCCTGTGTGTGACTCAGAAGCTGAAGTTGCCCTGCCTGGAGCTTCACAAGAAAGGTGGGGGCTGGGCAGGCAGTCACACACTCCTTGCAGCCTCTTCCCTAGATCACAGCTGCAAGCTGGGTATTTCCATTTCTGGGGGTAGGAGCCCCTCTGTAATCTGACACTACTCTTCCATTCAGGGACCCGCTTAAGACTCTGGAAGGGTGGGGGTAGGATTGCTGAAGGAAAGTGGAAGTGGGGTCCTGGTTATGGAGATGTTTTTGCTTTCTGTCGGAGAGAGCCCAGCCGCAGTTTTGAGGTGAGGCTTCTGCCTGAGACGCTGGACACTGCTGTGCTCTATGCTGAACTCTAGGCATGACTGTGGAGTGTAGGGAGGGAGCCTATTGCCTTGCTGCTATAATAATCTCCAGTCTACTTCCTGGGGCCCTGCATCTCTGTAGCCATGGATTTGGGCTGCGTCTCCACAACCCTCCCTTCCCTCTTCCCCCACTCACCCGTCTCCACAACCCTCCCTTCCCTCTTCCCCCACTCACCCGTTGGCCCACTTCCAGAAAATCCTCATGCAAGTTGCTTAGCTGTTCTGCGTGATGAGCAGAGGTTCCTCTGATGAGTTATAGCTGTTCAATTTGGGGTAATTTCCAGGGGAGAACTCAAGGAGCCCACCTCACTGCCGCCATTTCTATGATATCAACTGGGGTTATCACTTTATGAGGGTGTAAATGTCTAATCATTATGTTATTTTGTATAACTGAAACTAAAAAAAAATACCACTGAACTGTACACTTAAAAATGATTAAGATGGAGGCATTTCAAGATGGCGACATGGGAAGATTATGAACTCATCTTCTACAGACACACCAAATCTACAGCTGCATATGGAACAATTTTCTCTGAAAAGGACCTGAAAACTAGCTGACAAGGTCCTTCACATCAGCAAATGATAAAAGGACCACATAGAGGCATAGGAAAAGCTGAGACATGGTCTTGCCATAAACCACACCCAGAGTAGTACAACAACCCATTATCAGGAGAGAAGTCATGAATCTGGAGCTTCTTTTTGAGGACCAAAGGGTTCGGATCCCATATCAGGCACCTGAACTTTTAAGACCTGCATGTGAGAGACAAGCCCCCCAAATTATCTGGCTTTGAAAGCCCACAGGGCTTGTATGCAAAAGACTTAAAAAGCTGAAGAAAACTGAGAAATCACTTTTGTTTTTAAATTAAATTTTATTGGGGTTACAATCGTTAGCAAAGTTACATAGATTTCAGGTGTACAATTCTGTAATACATCACTATATATCATATTGTGTGTTCACCACCCAGAGTCAGTTTTCTTTCCATTACCATATATTTGATCCCCTTTACACTCATCTACCATCCCCTTTCCCCCTTACCCTCTGGTAACCACTAAACTATTGTCTGTGTCTATGAGTTTTGTTTCTTCATTTGTTTTTCTTGTTCTTATGTTGTTTTCAGTTTTATATACCACATATCAGAGAAATAATATGGTTTTTGACTTTTTCTGTCTGACTTATTTTGGTTAGCATTATAATCTCAGGTCCATGCATCTTGTTGCAAATGGCACTATTTCATCTTTTCTGATGTCAGAGTAGTATTCCATTGTGTATACATACCACAACTTCTTTACTCAATCATCTATTGAAGGACACTTTTGTTTCCATGTCTTGGCCACCATAAATAAAGCTACATGAACATTGGAACACATATATCTTTACAGATAAATGTTTTCAGATTTATTGGGTAGATACCCAAGAGAAGGATTTCTGGGTCATATGGTAATTCTATTTTTAATTTTTTGAGGAATCTCCTCATTAGCTTCCAAGCAGTTGCACAAATCTGCATTCCCACCAACAGTGTTTGAGGGTTCCTTTTCCTCCACAGCCTCTCCACTTGCTATTATTTGTCTTGTTGATTATAGCCATTCTAACTGGTGTGAGGTGATACCTCATTGTGGTTTTTATTTGTATTTCACTGATGATTAGTGATGTTGAGCATTTTTTCATATGTCCATTGACCATTTGTATGTCCTCTTTGGAGAAATGTCTATTAAGGTCCTCTGCCCATTTTTAAATTGTATTTTTTTGTTGTTGTTGTTGAGTTGTATGAGTTACTTATGTGTTTTGGATATTAGCCTCTGATTGGAGGTGCTGCTTGCAAAAACCTTCTCCCATTTGGTTGGTTGCCTCTTTATTTTGTCAATGGTTTCTTTTGCTGTGCAGAAGCTTTTTAGTTTGATATAGTCCCATTCATCTATTTTAGCATTTACTTCCCTTGCCTTTGAAATCAAATTCATAAAATCCTCTTTGAACCTAAGGTCCATAAGTTTAATACCTATGTTTTCTTCTATGCAGTTTATTGTTTCAGGTCTTAGGTTTAGGTCTTTTATCCATTTTGAGTTGATTTTGGTACATAGTGATAGATAGCAGTCTAGTTTCATTCTTTTGTATGTGGTTTTCCAATTCTCCCAGCACCATTTATTGAAGGGCTGTCTTTTCTCCATTGTATGTTTTTGGCTTCTTTGTTGAAAATTATCTGTCCATATTTATATGGGTTTATTTCTGGATTCTCAATTCTATTCCATTGGTCTGTGTGTCTGTTTTTCTGCCTATACCATATTGCTTTGATTATTGTTGCCCTGTAATACAAGCTGAAGTCAGGGAGTGTGATACCTCCAGCATTGCTCTTTTTTCTTAGGATTGCTTTGATAATTCAGGGTCTTTTGTGGTTCCATACAAATCTGATGATTTTTTGTTCTATTTCTTTAAAAAATGTCATTGGAATTTTGATGGGGTTTGCATTGAATCTGTATATTGCGTTGGGTAATATGGCCATTTTAACTATGTCGATTCTTCCAATTCATGAACATGGAATGTCTTTCCATTTCTTTGTGTTCTTCAATTTTGTTTAAAAATGTCTTAAAATTTTCAGCATATAGGTCTTTCACATTCTTAGTTAAGTTTATTCGTAGATATTATATTCTTTTGTTGCAATTGCAAAAAGAATTTTTTTTCTTTTTCTGAAATTTCATTGTTAATATATAGGAATGCAGTGGACTTTTGTACACTGATTTTGTAGCCGGCAACTTTACTGTATTCATTTATTGTTTCTAATAGCTTTGTGGTGGAGTCTTTAGGGTTTTCTATATATAGTATCATGTCATCCGCAAAAAGTGACAGTTTAACTTCTTCATTCCCTATTTGGATGCCTTTTATTCCTTTCTGTTGCCTGATTGCTCTGACTAAGACTTCCAATGCTATGTTGAAAAGCAGAGGTGATAGGGGAAAACCCTGCTGTGTTCCTGAATGTAAGGCAAAGGCCTTCAGTTTTTAATCGTTAATTATGATATTAGCTGAGGGTTTGTCATATATGGCGTTGATCATGTTAAGGTATTTCCTTCTATATCCATTTTATTAAGTGTTTTAATAATAAATGGATGTTGTATCTAGTTAAATGCTTTTTGTGCATCTATTGATATAATCATATGATTTTTGTCCTTTATTTTGTTTATGTGGTGTATCACATTGGTCGATTAGTGTATGTTGATCACATTGATCAATTAGCATACTTGTGCCTCTGGGATGAACCCCACTTGGTCATGATGTATAATTTTTTTTAATGCATTGTTGCATTCGATTTGTTAGAATTTTCTTTAGGATTTTTGCATCTGTATTTATTAGAGATATTAGTCTGTAGTTTTCTTATTTTGTGTTATCCTTACCAAGTTTTAGTATCAGGGTAATGTTAGCCTCATAAAATCAGATAGGGAATATTGTCTTCAGTTTTTTGGAAAAGTTTGAATAGGACAGGTATTAGATCCTTTTTGAATGTTCTGTAGAATTCAATAGTGAAGCCATATGGTCCTAGACTTTTGCATTTGGGAAGGTTTTGGATGGTTGATTCAATTTCCTTACTGTTGATCAGTCTATTTATATTTTCCAGTTCTTCTTTTTTCAGTCTAGGAAGGTTATATGTTTCTAAGAACATGTTCATTCCTTCTAGATTATTGAATTTGGTGCCATATAGCCCTTCATAGTATTCCTGAATAATCCTTTGTATTTCCACGACATCGATGGTAACTTCCTCTCTTTCATTTCTGATTTTGTTTATTTGTGCCTTTTCTCTTTTCTTAGTGAGTCTAGCCAAGGGTTTGTAAATTTTATTAATCTTCTCAAAGAACCAGCTTTTTGTTGCATTAATTTTTCTATTGTCTTTTTGTTCTCTATTTCATTGAGTCCTGCTCTGATTTTTATTATTTCTTTCCTTCTGCTGACTTTGGATTTAATTTGTTTTTGTTTTTCTAGTTTTTCAAGGTGTAATGTGAAGTTATTTATCTGGAATTTTTCTTGTTTCTTGAGATAGGCCTGTAATGATATAAATTTCACTCTTAAAACTGCTTTTGCTGCATCCCCAAAATTTTGGTAGGATGCATTTTCATTCTCATTTGTTTCTATGTATCTTCTGATCTCTCCTCTTATTTCTTCTTTGACCCAGTCATTCTTTAAAAGTATGTTGTGTAATCTCCACATATATTTGTTTTTTTCTGCTTTCTTTTTGCAGTTGATATCCAATTTCAAAGTGCTTCTGATCAGAGAATATGCTTGGTATGATTTTATTCTCCTTAAATTTGCTGAGGCTAGTTTTATGTCCCAATATGTGGGCTGTCCATGAGAATGTTCCATGTACACTAAAAAAGAATGTATAGTCTGTTGTTCTAGAATGAAGTGCTCTATAAATGTCAATTATGTCTACTTCATCTAATGTATCACTTAGGGCTGATATATATATTTTTTAATTTCGGTTTGGATGATCTACCCATAGCTATCAGTGATGTATTTAGGTCCCCTACTGTAATTGTATTTTGGTCAATTTCTCCCTTTAGTTTGTTAGTAGTTGCTTTGTGTATTTCTGTGCTCTCTGATTGGGAGCATAAATATTGATGACTGTTTTGTCTTCTTTTTTTCTTTTTTAAGATTTTATTGGAGAATGGGGGAGGGAAACAGCATTGGGGAATCTAGGAAGGGGAACAGACAAGTTGTTGTGCTTTTGTTCTTCAGTCTAGTTGTGGAGGACATTGCTTCGCTGGTCCATGTTGGTATCATCATTGTGCTCTTCCTGAGTGAGGCAGATCGGTCGCCGGACTCTGGACAGCTGCTCACAGCAGCTCTTGCAGCTCACGGTTGCTGCCAACTGCTCACACTGGCTGCCGGCCACTCACTGTAGCCTATGGCAGCCCACTGCAGCATGGGCTGCAGCTATGCTGTCCCAGGGACTCACAGCCCAGCTCTGGGTGGAGGTATTGCTCATCATCTTAGCTGTAGAGGGCAGTGTCACTGGCCCTCATATGTGGGATCTGAGCCAGCGCTGCTGGTGTCCCAAGCCAGCTCTTAACCAACGCACCACTCGGCCGGCCTTGTTATGTCTTCTTGTTGTATAGTCCCCTTTGTCATTATGAAATGTCCATCTTTGTCTCTTGTTATCTTTTTTATCCTGAAGTCTGTTTCATCTGATGTTACTATAGCTACACCTGCTGTTCTCTGAAAACCATCTGCTTGGAGTGTCAATTTTCACCCTTTCACTTTGAATATGTTTGTCCTTGTAGCTGAGATGTGTCTCTTGGAGGCAGGATGTGGTTGGGTTTAGATTTTTTATCTAATCTGCTACTCTGTGCCTATTTATTGGTGAGTTCAGTCCATTTACATTTATGGTGATTATTCATATATGAGGATTTTATCTTTTTATCTTTGGTTTTCTGGTAGGACCATGTCTACATTGTTTCTTTGCTTTTTTGTTGCTGTCTATTATTTCAGTGTGGTAGTATGCTATGATTTTTCCCTGTTTCTTCTTGTTTTATGCTATATATTTCTGTTCTGGATTTTTTGTGTGTGTGGTTACCATTAAGTTTATGTAAAAGAAAGTTTTAGAATATTCCATTTTCTTTAGCATTCTTCCTTTCTCCATTCCCTTGTGCCAGTTCAGAACTTTACTCTCTCCCCTTTCATGCTTTTGTTGTCACAAATTATCCTATTTATACTGTGAGTTGATTTCTGTGCTGCAGTAGCAAGTCGTTTTTTTCTTCTTTTTTTTTAATAGATTTTTTTTCTTTGTATGTTATATTTAAGTGCATAGTGTCTTATTTGGTATAGGGCTTGCCATTTCCTCTTTCTGTCTGCCTGTTTGTAATGCTACTCATGATTTTGTATCCTTTTGCTTTTTTGTTTCAGGTCGAATAGCTTCCTTCAGTATTTTTTGTAGTGCAGGTCATGTGTTAGAAAATTCCCTCAGCTTCTGTATGCCTGGAAAGGTCTTTATTCCTCCTTCATATCTAAAGAATATCTTTGCTGGATATATTATTCTTGGCTCATAATTTCTCTTTCAATAGTTTGAATATTTGATTCCACTCCCTTCTGGCTTGTAGAGTTTCTGCTGAAAAAACTGGTGGTAATCTAATGGGCTTTCCTTCGTAGGTTACCATCTTCTTTTCCCTGGCTGTATTAAGGATTCTTTTTTTGTCATTAACTTTCGACAGCTTCAATACAATATGCCTTGGAGAAGGCCTGTTGGGGTTGAGGTTAGTAGGTATTCTATTTACTTCTTGGATTTGAGAATCCAGTTCCTTCCACAAGTTTGGCAAGTTCTCATAACTATTTGGTTGAATATACACTCTGTTTCCTTCTCCCTTTCTTTTCCTTCTGGTATGCCCATTATTCTTATGTTTCTCTTTCTGATGGAGTCAGAAAGTTCTTGTAGAGTTTTTTCATTTCTTTCAACTCTCAAGTCTCTCTCTTCTTCAATCTGTGTCTTTTCCAGATTTCTATCTTTGATGTCACCGATTCTTTCCTCCATCTGCTCAGCTCTATTATCTGAGCTGGCTATTTCATTCTTCATTTCTTTCATTGAGCTCTTAATCACCAGAAATTCTATTTGATTCTTTTGTAAAATTTCCATCTCTTTGGTAAAATGTTCATTTTGTACTTTGTGTTACTGAGTTCATTAAATTGCCTATCTGTGTTTTCTTGCATCTCATTGAGTTTTTTCAGAACTGCAATCTTGAATTCCCTGTCAATTAAGTCACATATTTCCATGTCCTTAAGTTCATTTTCTGGAGACTTTTCATTTTTGTTTGTTTGTTTTTTTGTTTTTGAGGGCAGTGTTACTGGCTCTCCTACGTGGGACCGAACCTGGGCCACTGGCTTCCCAAGCCAGGGCTTAACCACCACGTCACTCGGCCGGCCTGACTTTTCATTTTCTTTCTGAGCTGCCTTGTTACCTTGATTATTCATGGCAATTAATGAATTATTATTTCTCTTCCTAGGCATTTACAGGAGTGGGTTCTGCAATAGGTTGGTAGGAAGAGGCCTTTCTTTTGCTTTCCAGTTGGTGTCTGTAGAATGCTTAATTTTCTTTCCTACTGCAGCCTTTTATTGTCTCTCATGCTGTAGTGTTATATTTTGTCTGCCCCATTCCGTCTTCTCATACAATGGAGGGATTCCCTGGAAGGTGGGCAGGTTGCCTGGGTCTCAGGGCACCATGTCTGCCTCCTTTGGGGGATGTGGAGAGCTTATGAAATTCCGAAGCTCTTCCTGCACCAGATTCAGGGTCTAGGTGTTTCAGTGGCTCTGTTTACCCCTACAGGGATCCGCCCCGATAGGTGGGGGCAGGGGCAGGGTGAGTTGTGAGAGGTGGCTTTAAGCAATGGCAGCAACCACCAGCACAGCCAGTCCTGCATCCAAGGCTCTCTCCCTGTCATCAGAACTAGTTGGGCTGCAAATCTGTGTCTGCATGCCACAGTTTTCAGAACTGCAAGTAGTATGTTCTTTTGATCTGACACTGCTACTGTTCCACTTCTAGCACTGGGCTAGATGTCATCCTTGAGAAACCACTCTTATAGGACTCACATGTAGGGCTGGCTGAGTGGCTCAGTTGGTTAAGAGCTCACTCAAGAGTGTGAGCTGAGGGCTGGCTGAGTGGCGCGGTGGTTAAGCACTGGCTTGGGATGCCAGGGACCCCGGTTCAGTCCCACATATGAGGGCCAGTGACACTGACCTCAAAAAAAAAAAAAAAAGTGTGTGAGCTGAGCTCTGAGCAACAGCAGTTCAATGCCTATCCTGAGCTGAGCTGCCTTTGAGCCGCCAACAGGTGGCAAGATGGCTCAGTTAAAAAAAAAAAAAAAAAGTACTCACATGCAGACTCACTCAACCCAGGGCCCAGTGCAGAAACAGCCGTTTGAAAAGTACCCAGAATTTATGTGAAAATAATTCATTTACTAATCTTAAAGCACTGGCTGAAGGTGAGGAAGCCTGTTGGGATAATTTCCAGGGATGGAAGTAGTGGTGGGCACAATTTTTGCATTCTGTACTTTGCTAAAGCTAGCAGACACTATTTTTTTTCTCTCTCTTGGCAGGTGTCATCTTTACCCTCCAACTAGCAGGTGTCTTCCTTGTTCTCTTTCTCTGCTTAATTAAAGTGATGGGTATCATCTTTCTTGTTTCCTTTTTTCTTTTCATTTTCCTCAGTGGGTTCCATCTTCATGCTTTTCCTCTTCCACACTCATAGAACCAGTATCTTTCATAAAGAAACTTTTACATATATGGTGCCCTGTTTTTTAGCTGCAGCCCAGAGGATGCCCCTTAATCACCTGGCTGTGGAGACCAGAGGAGCTTGAGTTCATGGGTCCCATGGAACTATAACAATCAGAGAGACAGTTCTTGGTAGATGACCACCCCAGTGCACTGCACAGGGAGCATACTGAAACACACCCTGTCTTTTTGAAAATGAGGCCTATTTGCTTGTCCAGGAACTTTGGCCTGATGGGCAGGTTTCTGGTCTCACACACTTCTGGAGGTCTATGGAGGTGCTCTCAGGAAACAGAGGTAAGTGAATACAATCTGTATGCTTTTCCTCTGTCTCACTCCAGCTTTCCAGTATCTCTTAGAAAAGACCTTATATTCTTGTTTGGTATTCCAATTTTTGCAGCTGCTGCCAGAGGACACCTCTACAATGCCTGGCTCTTGTGGCCAGCAGGCTAATACTTGCAGGTCCCATAGGACTGTAACCAACACAAAGAGTTCTTAAGCAGCTAATACCACCAGGACACAGCAAGAGGCAACTGACTCAGGAGTTTAATCCTTCTGTGAAAAAAGCCTATAAGCTTATCATCATAGCTGCAGCCTGGGGGCAGGCTTCTAATCAAACACACATCTAAGGCTTACTGTAAATCTTTCTGGAGACCTGGAAAGGTGGGCACTATTTTTGCACTCTCCCTCTGCAGTGCTTCATAGGACAGATATGTCTTGGATCAGAGCTCTTACACACATCTGGTGCCCTAGTTTTTGTGGCAGATGCCATCCAGGGTACACCCCTTGGTCTTCTGGCTCTGGAGGCCAGGGTGGGGGACTTGTGCCCCAGGGTCCCATGGAACTGTAATAAACACAGTGACAGTTCTTGGCAGACTACCAGGCCTAGGGCACTGCACAGACAGCAGACTGAAATACACCCCTAGTCTTTCTATAACAGAGACCTAATTATTCATCCTGGGGCTTTGGCCTGGGATAGGCTTCAGGTCTGGCACACATCTAGAGGCCTATTGACATGTTCTCAGGGACCATAGGTCATGGGATGCCATCTTTGTGCTCTCCTTCTTCCTCACTACAGCTTGCATATATCTCTCAGGAAGGAGCTTATACACTCATCTGGAGCCCCAGCTTTTGTGACTATTGCCCACTGGACACAACCAGATCACCTGATCTGGTGGCCAGCAGGGCTTACACTTATTGTCCCATAGACTGCATATATTTGCATACTTCAAAACCTATTGTCTGAAGGTCTGGCTTCCAATCAGCCTGCATTTAAGTGTTTACTGAGATCCCCCACTTTGGGACATTGACAAGTCTAAGCACACCTTCAACTGAAAGCTATTAAAAATAAAATAGGCTGCTTGGACAACCACCAAGGTTTGAGAGATAACAAATAGTTAAGACAAGGTTGAACAATAAGCTTCATCTCCTACATGAGTCCACTCCTTCAAGACTGGAAGAGGTAACTCTTTCATCTAATACATAGAAACAAGCACAGAGAGTCAAGCAATATGAAGAAACAAAGGAATGTGTTCCAAACTAAAAACCAGCCAAACAAAAAATACTTCAGAAAACTTCAGAAAAAAGTCATTGAAACAGAGATAAGTAATCTGCCTGATAAAGAGTTCAAACTAAAGGTCATAAATATGGTTACCAAACTGGGGGGCGGGGGGGATGTGAGAACTTCAACAAAGAGATAGAAAATTAATAAAGTACCAAATAGAAGTCACAGAATTGAAGAGTACAACTGAAGTAAAAAATATATAAATAAAATGCAGTACAGGGGTTCAATAACAGACTCGATGAAACAGAAGAAACAATCAGTGAACTCTAATACAGGGAAGTGGCACTCACACAAATGGAGCAACAAAAGAAAGAATGAAAAAAGTGAAGATAGCTTAAGAGACTTATGGGATAACATCAAGTGGACTAACATTGCATTATAGGCATCCGAGAAAGAGAAGAGAGAGAGAATGAGCAAAAAATGTATTTGAAAAAGTAATGGCTGAAAACTTCTCTAGCCTGTGGAAGAAAAGAGACATCTAGACTTCCAGTAAGATGGTGGAATAGACAGACAGTTTCCCAACTGCCTCCCAGGGACACATCAAAATTACAAATAATTTATACAACATTTAACCTTGGAAGTCTCCTGAACACTAGATGAACAGAACCTCTAAACGAAGGACCTAAAGAGGAGGCCACATCAAGTCTGGTAGGAGGGGCGCAGATGAAAGAGAACAAGCACCGTGAGGGACGCCCCAGCTGTGGGGAGGCTTCTCCGGTTGGGGGAGAGACCCTCCGGTCCCACACTGAGCTCACTAGCCTAGCCCACAGTTGCTTTGCCAGGAAGAGGGGTTCTACGATAGCGGCCAAGAGAAATTAGTGAGGACTCTCTATGCTCAGCTCGGTGAGGCTGAGGGCGGCTGGAGAACCAGTGGGGCTGCCACATGGGTTCGCTTGCCGGTGAACACTCACAAAGTTCCTGTTGGAGGGAATAGCTGTGTGAGCTGGGTCCAGGAGCTTGTGGGAAAGGATTGAACTGAGCACCTTTGGTGCAGAAGCTGGAGGTTTTGGGACCATTGTTCCCCTGGTGTGGAGCTTGCACACGAGCAGAGTACAGGAGGGCGCAATTTTTTCAGGGTTGGGCCCTCCTACAGAGGGTCAGATCTGGGAACCGATTGGTCTGGTGAAATTGGCGCAGGAGTGTGTGCATGTGTGCATGCGCATGTGGCCTTGGATCCCCACCCTCCACCCTGCTTGTGCTGCGTTGCCAGGGAAATGCCAGAGGGTGACCTCTGGCTCCATCAGGCTGCTCACTGAGACTCAGCAGTGTGCGAGCTGCCTTGGATCCCCGCTCTCCTAACTGTTTGTGGAGAGTTGCCAGGCTGGGGATTGGCTGTGGGCTGCATAGCCTCATCTGTGACCAGTTGATTGGGACTGGCTGACATAGGGAGTTTTCCTGAGAGTGTTGGGCAGGGAGCTGTGCACCTGCGTGATCTGATCGAGGCTTTCCTGGTGAGTTTGTGTGGACTGATTACTGGTGCAGAGTGCATGCTGCTCTGATTTGGTGGGAGCCACTAACCACATCAAGTGGTGCCTTGGGGGCCTGCCCCACCCACCTAGAGCTGTATTGCCAGAGGCACCCCGAGCCCGTGATACCTGGTCAACATCATTGCAGGCCACAGAGGGTTTCTTTGTAGTAACAGACAATCTGCAACAAGCTATGAAGATTTTTTTTTTTTTTTTGGTAGTGAGCACAGTTCCAGAGCACAAAGCGGCTAATTGCGGAAAGCTCACTGCAAGCCTGAGAGGGAGGCCGGCACATAACACGTTAAGCTCTTCCCCCCAATAGCTGGTGCTGAGTCTCCCAGAGATTCTCTATTGCTGAGAAAGTGGTCTGCAGATTAAAGAGGATGGAGAGCCCTCACCACCTCTTTTTGTTCTCTCTCTTCTTTCTAGGTGATCTATCTAATACATCGAAGCATTCACAGAACAACAGCCAGAATGAAAAAACAAAGAAACATGTCCCAAGTAAAAAATCAGGAGAAAACACTAGAAATGGAACTAATTAAAACAGAGGGATCCAAACTTTCAGAGACAGAGTTTAGAACACTGATGATAAGAATGTTTAAGGAACTTAGTGAGGACATAGAGAAGGATAGGGAAACCATAAAAAACAACCAGTTAGAACGAAAGAATACAATAACTGAAATGAAGAAGACACTCGAAGCAATCACTAGTAGAATAGATGACGCAGAGGAGCAGATCAGCGAATTAGAAGACGAAATAGGAGACATCAGCCAGCTGGAACAACAAAAGAAAAAAGAATAAAAAAGAATGAGAATAGTTTAAGAGACCTCTGTGACAACATGAAATCCAACAATTTTTGCATCATAGGAATACCAGAAGGAGAAGAGAAGAAGCAAGAGACTGAGAATGTATTCAAAGAAATAATGACTAAAAACTTTCCTACCCTGGTGAAGGAAATCGACATACAAGCCCAGGATGTGCAGAGAGTTCTGAACAGGCTGAATCCAAACAGGCCCACACGAAGACATATCATAGTTAAAATGGCAAAGCTTAAAGACAAAGACAGAATCCTAAAAGCAGCAAGAGAAAGACAGCAGGTGACATACAAAGGAACTCCTATAAGACTAACAGCTGACTTTTCTTCAGAACCTCTGCAGGCCAGAAGGGAGTGGCAGGAGATATTCAAAGTGACACAAAATAAAGGTCTACAACCAAGATTGCTCTACCCAGCACAGCTATCACTTGAAATTGAAGGAGAGATAAAGAGCTTCTCAGAAAAGAATAAGCTTAAGGAGTTCACTACCACCAAGCCAGCATTGCAGGAAATGTTAAAAGGGCTTTTTTAAACAGAAGAAAGGGGAAAAGAAGCTAACCCATGAAGACAAGAAATACAAATAACAAAATGGCAATAAATATGCACCTATCAGTAGTCACTTTAAATGTCAATGGACTAAATGTTCCAATCAAAAGACACAGAGTGGCAGAGTGGATAAGAATACAGGACCCATGCATATGCTGTGTAAAGGGACTCATCTCAGAACAAAAGACACACATAGACTGAAAGTAAAGGGATGGAATAAGATATTTCTTGCAAATGGAAATGAGAAAAAAGCTGGAGTAGCAATAATTATTTCGGACAAAATAGACTTTAAAATGAAGACTACAATAAAAGACAAAGAAGGGCACTATGTAATAATAAAGGGATTGATTCAACAAGAGGACATAACCCTAGTAAACATCTATGCACCCAACATAGGAGCTCCTAAATATATAAAACAGATTTTGACAGACATAAAGACAGAGATCAACAGTAACATTATCATAGTAGGGTACTTCAACACTCCGTTATCACCAATGGACAGATTCTCCAGACAGAAAATCAACATAGACATAGTGGCCTTAAATGACAGTTTAGACCAGCTGGATTTAATTGATATTTTTCCAGCATTTCACCCCAAAGCTACAGAATGTACATTCTTCCCAAGTGCACATGGAACATTTTCTAAGATAGACCACATGTTAAGCCACAAAACAAGTCTCAACAAATCGAAGAAGATTGAAATCATATCAAGTGTCTTCTCTGACCACAATACTATGAAACTAGAAATCAATTATAGGAAGAAATCTGGAAAGTTTACGAATACTTGAAAGCTGAATAACATGCTACTGAATAGTGAGTGGGTCAAAAATGAGATCAAGGAGGAAATCAAAAGATACCTCGAGACAAACAAAAATGAAAACACCACGACCCCAAATCTCTGGGATGCAGCGAAAGCAGTCCTAAGAGGGAAGTTCATAGCAGTGCAGGCCTACCTAATCAAGAAAGAAAAGTCTCAAATCAACAGATTCTCTTTACACCTAAGGGAACTGCAAAAAAAAAAAAAAAAAAAAACCAGCAAAACAATCCTAAAGGGAGTATAAGGAAGGAAATAATAAGGACCAGAGCAGAAATAAATGAAATAGAGAACAAAAAAAAACAAAACAGAATGCGGGGGACCAGCCTCTGCAGTCCAGGGCTTCCCTCAGGTGGAGACGGCGTTGGCGGGGGAAGAAAATGAAGAAGGGAGACAGTGGAGACACTGGGGTAGTTTCAGAGAAGTAGTGTTACACTAGGAGTGACTGTGTTTAGGGTAAAAACATCTAAAAGCTATTCCTATGTAAATACAATGCTTAGTAGCTAAAGGGAGTCTTAAACATCACTTGTCCTATGGAGGGCTACATATTTACAATAGAGGGTAGCATCTGTTTCTCAGTCAAAGCTTCAGTATCTGTTGCTACAAGAATGCAGTAGGCAAAGAAGTCAAACAAGGCTGTTGATTAACATACCCCATCGTCAGTTAGTCGCCTCTTGCCGGAACTCTCATGGCCTGAACACTTTTAATTTTCAAGAAGACTTTTCACAGCAGGGCCCTTAGGCAAGTGCACCAGCTTCTCAAAGGCAGGCTTTTTGGCCTATGTGACCAGAGATCTTTACCTCAGTTTCCAAGGGGCTTGAGTCCCCAATATCTCAGTTCAAGGGTCCCCTCAGGCTGTAGCCTGTTTTAGGGAGTTTCCTTTTCTTTAGGAAATCTTGCCCTGTCATTGGCTTACACAACCAGCTATCATCAGGGTACCACAGGAACTTATCACAAATGCAGTGAATGTATTGTCTCCTATAGGAGGAAAGACACATGGATTCATAGAGACAGGAGATATTACATGACCAACCACAAGGCAGCACCCCAAATATCCAGTGCTGAGCAGGGCAATGTGACCTTGTCAAACACTGAAGAGCTGTCGGCTTCCGGCAACAGAAGATCAATGAAACCAAGAGTTGATTTTTTGAAAAGATAAACAAAATTGACAGACCCTTAGCCAAACTAACCAAGAAAAAGAGACAGACAACCCAAATTAATAAAATCAGAAATGAAAGAGCAGAAGTGACAATAGATACCAGAGAAATACAGAAAATTTTAAGAAAATACTATGAGCAACTATATGTTAACAAGTTCCACAATCTGGAAGAAATGGATAAATTTCTAGAAGCATATAATCTACCACGTCTGAACCAAAAAAGAAACAGAAACTCTAAACACACTGATTACTGTCAAAGAAATGGAATCATTAATCAACAAGCTTCCAACAAACAAAAGCCCTGGACCAGATGGCTTCAGAGGTGGATTTTACAAAACATTAAAAAAAGAAGCTAATTAAAAATATATATAAATAAAAAAAAATACCAATTAAGAATTAATACCTATTTCCCTCAAACTATTCCAAAAAATACAGAAGGAGGGAAAGCTCCCAAACTCTTTTTATGGAGCCACTATCACCCTGATTCCTAAGTCAGACAAAGATATTACAAAAAAGGAAAACTACAGGCCGATATCCTTAATGAACATAGATACAAAAATTCTCAACAAAATACTAGCAAACCAAATTCAGCATCTCATTAAAAAATCATATACCATAGTCAAGTGGGATTCATTCCTGTTATGCAAGGTTGGTTCAATATCTGCAAAGCAATTAACATAATACATCACATTAACAAAACGAAAAATAAAAATCATATGATCATATCAATAGGTGCAGAAAAAGGATTTAACAAAATCCAGCAACCATTTATGATAAAAACTCTTAGCAAAGCGGGAATAGTGGAATCATATCTCAACATAATAAAGGTCATGTATGACAAGCCCACAGCAAACATCGTACTCAATGGAGAAAGGCTAAAATCTTCCCCCTCAAGATCAGGAAAAAAACAAGGCTGCCCACTTTCACCACTTCTATTTAACATAATTCTGGAAGTTCTAGCCATAGCCATCAGACAAGAAAATGAAATAAATGGCATCCAAAATAGAAAAGAGGAAGTAGAATTTTCATTATATGCAGATGACATGACTACATAGAGATAATCCAAAAGACTCCACCAGAAAACTGCTAGAACTGATAAACAAATTTGGTAAAGTAGCAGGATACAAAATTAAGATTCAGAAATCAGTTGCATTTCTATACACCAATAATAAACTATCAGAAGAAGAAATCAGGAAATCAATCCCTTTTAAATTTACTTCCAAAACAATAAACTATCTAGGAATCAATTTAACTAAAAAAGTAAAAGACCTGTACTCAGAAAATTATGAGACACTGAAGAGAGAAATCAAAGAAGATACAAAAAAAAAAAAGAAAATACATACCATGCTCATGGATAGGAAGAATTAATATAGTTAAAATGTCAATACTACCTAAGGCAATATATAGATTCAATGCAATTCCAATCAAACTACCAATGACATTTTTCTCAGAAATAGAACATAGAATCCTAAAATTTATATGGAACCACAAAACACCCTGAATAGCTACGGCTATCTTGAGGAATAAGAACAAAGTGCGAGGCATCACACTACTTGATGTCAAAACATACTAGAAGGCTACAGTAATCAAAACAGTATGGTACTGGCATAAAAAGAGGTACATAGAATAATGAAATAGAATAGAGAGCCCAGGAATAAACCCATCTATATATGGTCATTTAATCTATGACAATGGAAGCAAGAATTTACACTGGAGTAAAGGTAGTCTATTTAATATGGTGCTGGGAAAATTGGACTGACACGTGCAAAAAAATGAAAATGGACCACCTACTTACAGCATATACGAGAACAAGCTCAAAACGGATTAAAGACTTAAATGTACTACCTGAAACCATAAAACTCCTAGAAGAAAACATAGAGGGTAAGTTTGTAGACATTACCCTGAGTAATATTTTTACTGATATATCCCTTTGGGCAAGGGAAATAAAAGAAAAAATGAACATATGGGATTACATCAAACTTAAAAGTTTTTTCACAGCAAAGGAAATCATCAATAAAACAAAAAGGTAGCCTACTGAATGGGAGAAGATATTTGCCAACGATATATCTGATAAGGGGTTAATATCCAAAATTATAAAACATTCATGCAACTCATCACCAAACAAACAAACAACCCAATTAAAAAATGGGCAGAGGATATGAAGAGGCATTTCTCTAAAGAGGACATACACATGGCCAACAGGCATATGAAAATATGTTCAACCTCACTAATCATCAGAGAAATGCAAATAAAAACGACAATGAGATACCACCTCACTCTGTTCACAATGGCTATCATCAACAAATCAACAAATAACAAGTGCTGGCGAGGGTGTGAAGAGAAGGGTACACTGGTGCACTGTTGGTGGGACTGCAAATTGGTGCAGCCATTATGGAAATAAGTATGAGGTATCTCAAAAAACTGGAAATAGAATAACGTACGACCCAGCAATTCCACTCTTGGGTATCTACCCAGAAGAATCCAAGATGCTAATTCGAAAAAATATATGCACCCCTATATTTATTGCAGCGCTATTTACAATAGCTAAGACTTGGAAACAACCGGAATGCCCAGTGGTAGATGACTGGATTAAGATACTGTGGCACATTTATACAATGGAGTATTACTCCGCTATAAAGAAGAATGAAATCATACCATTTGCAAAGATATGGATAGACCTAGAGACTATTATGTTGAGTGAAATAAGTGAGTCAGAGAAAGACAAATACCACATGATCTCACTTACATGTGGAATCTGAAAAACTGAATGAATGAGCAAAGGAAACAGAAACAGTCTCATAGATATAGAGGAAAAACAGGGTCTGTAGTTGGGAGGGGGGTGGGAATGAGGAAGAAGGGGAAGAGATTAGACAGGATAAATAGGTAATTACAATATTGCCACAGGGATATGGAAGACAGTTCGGGGAATTTAATAATGTAAATATTTTGTGGGGTGTCAGATGGTCACTTGTCTTGTTAGGGAGAGCACTTTATGGATGGAGTAGAGGCTTGATCACTGCACTGTATATCTGAAACTGATGTAGTATAATATTGTATGCCAACTGTAATGAATATATAGATAGTTATGGGATGTAGATTATACTGTGGAAGGGAGTCAAAGGAATTGTAGTAGATATGTATGATATGGGGGGGAGGAGTGGAGTGGTGAATTGGGGGAGGGGTGTTGTCACTTTGAGGTGTAAAACATATAACTATTGTGCTGTGTTGTACACTTGAAGCTAATTTAAAAAATATTTATTTCACAATGAAAGAATAAAAGAATAATAATAATAATAAAAAAACAAACAGAAAAGAGACATCCACATCCAGGAAGCCCACAGAGTTCCAAATAAGATGAACTCAAAGAGACCCAATGTAAGACACATTATAATTAAAATGTCAAAAGTTAAAGACAATCTTACTCTTAATTCTCTCTAATAGAGAATCTTAAAAGCAGCTAGAGAAAAACAACCTCTTACATAAAGGGAACTCCCATTAGGCTATAAAGTTTTTCAGCAAAAACTTTTACAGGCTAGAAGGGACTGGCATAATATACTGAAAGTGCTGAAAGAAAAAATAACTTCCAACCAAGAACATTCTACCCAGAATTGAAGGAGAGATGGAATTTTCCAGACAAGTGAAAGTTAAAGGAGTTCATCACCACTAAAATAGCCTTATAAGAAATGTTAAATGGACTTCTTTATGCTGAGAAGAAAAGGTAATATTTACTAACAAGAAAACATATGAAAGTACAAATTTCACTGGAAAAGGTAAAGATAGATAAATCACTTATAAAGTTAGTATGATAGTTGAAAGGCAAAAGCAGTAAAAATAACTATAACTACAATAATTAGTTATGGGATACACAAGATTAAAAGATGTAAAATGTGACATCAAACCATAAAACATGCAGTGGAAAAGAGTAAAACTGTAGAGCCTTAAAATGAATTCAAACTTATGTTATTATCAACTTAAAATAGCCTGTTATAAATAGATTTTTATACGTAGCTTCATGGTAACCAAAAAGCGAATACCTATAGTAGGTACACAGAAGATAATCAGAAAGAAATTTAAGCACAACACTAAAGAAAATCATCAAACCATAAAAGAAAAGAAGCAAGAGAAGAAGAAAGGAACAAAAACTACAAAACAGCTATAAAACAATTAACAAATGGCATTAAGTACATACTTATCTATAATTGCTTTAAATGTAAATGGACTAAATTCTCCAATCAAAAGACATAGAGGGGCAAAATGGATTTTAAAAAATAAGGCAACATTTATATGTTGCCTACAAGAGACTCACTTCAGATGTAAGGACACACAGAGACTGAAAGTGAAGGAATGAAAAGAGATGTTCCACACAAATGGTAACAAATGGAAGCTGGGGTGGCTACACTTATATCAGACAAAATCGACTAAAACAAAGACTGTAATAAGTAACAAAAAAGGGCATTACATAATGATAAAAAGGTCAATTCAAAAAGAGAATATAACAATTGTAAATATTTATGCACCCAACATAGGAACACCTAAATATATAAAGCAAATATTAACAGGCCTAAAGGAAGAAATAGACAGCAATACTATAGCAGTAAGAGACTTTAATATCTAACTTACAACAAGGGACCGATTATCCAAACAGAAAACCAATAAGGAAACATTGGCTTTAAACAACACATTAGAGCATATGGACTTAAAAGATAAGTAGAGAACATTTCATCCAAAAGCAGGATAATATATGTTCTTCTCAAGTGCACATGGAACATTCCCCAGGATTGACTATATGTTAGGCCATGAAACAAATCTTTATAAATTTAAGAAATTGAAATCATGTAAAGTATATTTTCCAACCACGATGATATGAAATTAGAAATTATAAGATTGTATTATAGAAGGAAACTGGAAAATTTACACATATTTGGAGATTAAACAACATTCTACTACTGAGCACCAACGGGTCAACAAATAAATCAAAAGAGAAATAAAAAATACCTTGAGGCAAATAAAAATGGAAGTACAACATATCAGAATTTATTGGTCATGGCAAAAGTAGCTTTAAGAGGGAAGTTCGGAGTAATAAATGCCTACCTCAAGACACAAGAAAAATTGGAAAATAAACAACTTAACTTTATGTCTTAATGAACTAGGAAAAAAAGAAGAACAACAACAACAACAAATGAAGCCCAAAGTTAGTAGGAGAAAGGAATAACAAAGATCAGAGCAGAAATAAATGAAATAGAGACTAGAAAGACAATACAAAAGATCAATGAAACTACAAGATGGTTTTTTGAAAAGATAAACCAAATTGATAAACTTTAGCTAGAGTCACCAAGAAAAGAGAAGAGAGGACTCAAATAAATAAAATCAGAAATGAAAGATAAGATATTTACAACTGATACCACAGAAATACAAAGGATCATAAGAGACTACAATGAACAATTACACACAAATTGGACAACCTAGAAGAAATGGATAAATTCCTAGAAATATGCAACCTTCCAAAACTGAATCATGAAGAAATAGAAAATCTGAATAGGCTAATTACCAGTAAGGAGACATAATCTGTAATTATAAATCTCCTAACAAACAAAAGTCCAGGACCAGACAGCTTCACTGGTGAATTCTACCAAAGATGGTTAAGATGGTAAATTTTATGTTATTTGTATTTTAACTCAATAAAAAAGAGAGAAGAAAAACTGGATGGCAATTAGAACAGTGAAGTAAGCAGAGAGGAAAGGGATTCAAAAGAGGGAAAAAAAAGAGAGATTAAGTGTAGGGCCAGCCAAGTGGCTCAATTGGTTAAGAGCTCGCTCAAGAGTGCTAGCTGACCCTGTTTTGGTCTGGGTGTTAAGATTAGTGTTTTCAGAGCTCATGTGCTTTGGGTCCTTTAACCAGTTTTCATATAAGCTTCATTTTGTACCAATTTGTCACCTTCTTGCAGAGCCCCAAGAGACTCTAACAATCCAATTGTGTGTTAGGAACATGATGGGTTTTTACTGGCCGAAGATTTTTAGAATTATGGAGAGTTTTCTGGGGCTGAATTGCATTCAGATGGACTCTCAGTGCCAAACACTCAGCAGAGACCCCTCCCCCAACCCCCTCCAGCCCCCTAGCCTCTCCAGCCCCCCACTCCCCCAGCCTGAGCAAAAGTATCTTAACCTGTGACGGCTTTCCAGTGGTGTATGGACATTTGAGCGGAACACAGTTGGGAACTTCCATGATTATTTTATTTTTAAAGGTTTGAAGTATGTGTTTTAGTTCTTAGCCTTGTAGCTTTCAAATATAATTCTTAAGATAAATGTTGACATAGATTATTTGAGAAACATTTAAAATTCTTAGCTTATACATTCAAAATGCAACTATTAAATGTGAAAATATTTGGGGACACAATGTGAGTCAGACACTGAAGAGTTTTCCGCTTTACTTTGTTTTCTTTTCATATCTTTGATATTCTTTTTGCATTAAAAGGGTATAAATGAATCTGTTAAAAAATCAAAAAAAGACACAAACAAAACAAAACAAAATAAAACAAAACAAAACAAAAAGAGTGCGAGCTGCAATAAACATAGGGGTGCATATATTTTTCCGAATTAGCGTCTTGGATTCCTCTGGGTAGATTCCCAAGAGTGGAATTGCTGGGTCATACGGCAGTTCCATTTCCAGTGTTTTGAGATACCTCCATACTGATTTCTATAATGGCTGCACCAATTTGCAGTCCCACCAACAGTGCACCAGGGTTCCCTTTTCTCCACACCCTCGCCAACACGTTTTGTTTGTTGATTTGTTGATGATAGACATTCTGACTGGAGTGAGGTGGTATCTCATTGTGGTTTTTATTTGCATTTCTCTGATGATTAGTGAGGTTGAACATTTTTTCATATGCCTGTTGGTCATGTGTATGTCCTCTTTAGAGAAATGCCTCCTCATATCCTCTGCCCATTTTTTAATTGGGTTGTTTGTTTTTTTGGTGTTGAATTGCATGAGTGTTTATGGATGGACCTAGAGACTATTTTGTTGAGTGAAATAAGTCAGTCGGAGAAAGACAAATACCACATGATCTCACTTATATGTGGAATTTGAAAAACTGAATGAATGAGCATAAGCAACAGAAACAGTCTCATAGATATAGAGGAAAAACAGGGTTGCGCGTTGGGAGGGGGGTGGGGATGAGGGAGAAGGGGAAAGGATTAGACAGCATAAATAGGTAACTACAGTATTGTCACAGGGATATGAAAGACGGTTCAGGGAATATAATGTTGTTAAAATTTTGTGCGGTGTCAGATGGTTACATGTTTTGTTAGGGAGATCGCTTCATGGATGGAGTAGAGGCTTGATCACTGCTCTGTATACCTGAAATGGATGTTGTATAATATTGTATGCCAACTGTAATTGAATATATAGACAGTCACGGGATGTGGATTATACGGTGGAAGGGAGTCAAAGGAATTGTAATAGATAGTATGATATGGGAGGGAGGAGTGGGAGGGGAGAATTGGGGGAGGGGCGTTGTCACTTTGAGGGGTAAAAAGTATAACTATTGCACTTTGTTGTACACCTGAAGCTAATTAAAAATATATATAAATAAAAATTTAAAAAAAGAGTGCGAGCTGAGCTCTGAGCAACAGCAGTTCAATGCCCAGCCTGAGCTGAGCTGCTGCTGAATTGCCAACAGGTAGCAGGATGGCTCAACTAAAAAAAAAAAAAAGAGAGATTAAGTGTAATATCTTTTTAAAATCTCAAACTGTGGAATATTAAATTTGTTAAATTTGCCAAATTATAGTGGTAAACACATGGATATTTATTATCTTGTTCTCATCAGTTCTCATCAGTGTATTCAGATATTTCATAATAATAAAGAAAATAAATGAACTAAGTCATGAATTTTAAACTCTAGAAAAGGGAAAACAAAATAACAAATAGAAGAAAGGAAAAATTAAAAAATTTAAATGCATTAGAAATGCTTAATGAAATGAACTTTCTAGGAAAATATAAATTATTTCAATCAGCCAAGCAAAAGCAGACAATTAGAAGAGCTCAAAGTAAACCAAAAGTGTAATAGAAGATCTATATGAAAAGTATCACTAGGATCAGATGGTTTTGTGGGTGAATTCTATCAAACTGTCTCATGCAACTATTTTCAGGACATGAAAATTTGGGGCACCATTCCATGTAGACTGTGACCAATTCTGTTGGCTAACGGAACATGTATCCTCAACTCCCTCCACTTTAATCTAATTCTACCAAGAAAGGCTGAAAAAATGAAACTTTCCCGGTGTTCCTGGCAGTTAGAGTTTCCTATATGACAGTTCTGGCCAATGAAACACAGTTGAAATTTTCTGGGGGCCTCAGGGAAAGTTTTTATTTTCTTTTCCAAAGAAAAGAGCCTTCTGATGCCACCTTCCCCTTGCTTATTGCCAGAAATATGATTCTTGGAGCTGAGATAGCCATCTTGCAACCATGGATGAAAAGTCAACAGGACTGCAGGTATAAAGGCCCAGACATAATTGAATAACTGAAAGAATATTAGCAGCCACCTAACTCCATGCTTATTATCATGAATATTATTGAAAGATTTTGATATTTGTTTATTTGTTACTTACAGCTGAGTCATTTCTTTTTTTATTATTAAAATGTATTGTGGTGACAATGGTCAACAAAACTACATAGGTTTCAAGTGTACAATTCTATAATACATCATCTATATATTGCATTGTGTGTTTACCACCCAGAGTCAGTTCTCCTTCCATCACCATATATATTGACCCCCTTTACCCTAAAATAAGGACAAACCTGATATAAAGCCTAGTCAAGGACACCATAAGAAAGTTAAGTTTCAGTCAATCTACATATAATCCCAAATAAAATATTAACAAGTCAAGGCCAGTAGTGCATTAATAGAAAATGACAAGTAGGGTTTAGTCCAGGAATTTAAAGATGATTTAACATCAGAAAAAAACATCAATGTTATTCACTTCTTTAACAGACTAAATTAGAAAAACCATATTTTATCTCAATAGATGCTAAAAAAAAAGCATTTGATAGAATTCAAAACTAATTCATAATAAATATTTTTAGTGAACAAAGTGTAGATGTTATCCTCTTGACTTGAATACAAATTTTATCAGAAATCTGCAGCAAACATCTTACTAGGAGAAATAGAATTCCCATTTAAGTGAGAAAGTAGACAAGAGGGCGTGCTATGGTTGGAACTACTCAATGTCAGATTTAGTCAACACAAGTAAACAAGAAAAAAAAATAAGCATAATTTAGAAAAGGGAGAGAAATAATTTTCATTATAGGCAACAAAGTCATCTATCTATAATAGAAAATCTAAGAGATTCTACAGAGAAACATCCTTTCTGTGTCCTCTTTTTCACAACTATAAATTAATGATACTAATAGTGTATACTATTACAGGGGTCAGCAAACTGAGGTTTGCGAGCCACATGTAACTCTTTGGGTATGTACATGTGGCTCTGAAGTAAAACTGAAAATGAAAATAAAACTATCATAGTTTCATTTATAATATCACCTTAAAGTTTCCTTTATTTGTAAAGATATATTTATGGCTCTCAAATAATTTTTAAATTGGTGTAAGGGACAGGACTGGGTCTTCCAGGGGTCGGTAAACTTTTGAGACAGAACAAAGAGCAGCAAGCAGCTTGCAAACCGCAGTTTTTTGACCCCTGTACTATTAGTATGTACTTCATACAGTTGTTGAGATTACTAATTAATGCATGTAGAGCTTAGAACAGTATCTGCACATGGTAAGCACTAAGATATAAGGTCAACATGCCTAATATACAAGTAATAACCAAGTAGAAATTAAAAAGAATTTTTTAAAAAAATCTCATTCTCAATAGCAACAAAACTTTTGATGTATCTAGAAACAAACCTAACCAAAGATGTGATTTAGACAGCAGATGACAAAATTCCAAGAAGGGACAATACAGAAGACATAAACAAATAGAAAGATGTAGCCTACCTGAGGGGTGCCGTGGAATATATCATCACCCTCCAAAGTATGTTAGGAGTTTGATGCAATTTCAACCCATATGGCATAACGATTTTCCCTAGAACTTAGCCAGCTAGTTCTCAGATGTAACATGGGAAGAGTGAAAACCCATTGATACCCTAAAACAGGCACAGAACAATGAGGCCCAGAGTCACCTGTGCAAGTAATCTGCTTTTCCTACTATGGGTTTGTCTTAGTCATACAAGCAGAATTGGTGATGTGTGCAGATCCCATGCCAGATTCTGCTCTCCAGTGTCCTATGCCCTCCAGAAAAGATGTACCAATTCATGACAACACTAAAATAGAATGACCACTCCTGCCCTAACACAGTGGAGTATGCATAGTTTGCATTTGACAAACTGATAGTTAAAAAATAACACCCCAATCTTTTAAAAATTATTAGTGTGACTGCCTATTCCCTCAAGGCAACTAACAGGATTAGATCATCTGCTTCCCCATTTACCACAGTCCCCACTGGTCCCAGTGGCTTTAAGGCATATAATTAGGAAACTGAGAGTGGAATCACTGGATCATGTGGTATCACAGCTTCTACTTTATTACCAATGCCAAACAATCTTCCCTAACAACAGTACCTAGAGCACTCCTCTTCATGTATGAGCACTCTGGTTTCTCTGAATCATTGTCAATGCATGGCATTTTTAATTTTAGCCATGTTAAGTAGAATTTCATTGTGATTTTAATTTGCATTTCCAGAATTATTAATGAGGCTGAGCACCTGTTCACAGGTTTATTGGCATTTGGATATTTTCTTTTGTGAAGCGTCTGTTCAAACCTCTTGCCCATTTTTCTGTTATTTGTCATTTTTTAAATTGATATGTAGGGTTCTCATTGTATTTTGGATCGCTGTCCTCTGTCAGTGTGTGCATTGCACATATGCTCTCAAGTCTGTGGCTGTTTTTCACCACCTCCCTAGCAATTTATATCTGTCTTGCTTTACTTACATGGACACTTGAGGAACTGAACTTAGAGACCTGTGCATCACACCTACTTCTATGATCATTTGAATATCCATGACACCTTCCTCTAACTCAACTCAGATCTCTCTGCTTAGCTCCAGACCCACCTGCCCGACTGCCTTCTACAGTCAGACTGCTGCACCAGCATCCTATGAGGACTGGTGAGAAATAGAACTTCTTGCACCCCATCTCAGACCTCTTGAGTCACAATCTGCATTTGTTAGCAAGATCGCTAGGGGATTCATGTGCACATTCAAGTTGGAAAAACACTACCCTAACCTCCTCTACAAGACTATCTCAGAGGCTCTCTCAGCCGGCGTCTCCTCCCACAACCTTGACTCAGGGAAGGCTCTACTCTCCACCAGGAATCAGGGTCAACAGGACCTCCCACAAGCTGAAAGCCCAGCCACTTGCTTGGAAGTTTCATGAGTATCCAAAAAGTGAACATATACAAAACCAGGGATACCAAAAGTAGATACATTTTAATATTTAAACTTAGCAAATTAACTCTTTACACACACATTCCACATATAATGGCTATATATGAAACTTCATTGGAGATAACCAAAGTCTAGATTTGAGGTACTTTGATCATGGATACCACAGGCCAAATGGGATCCTAGCCTCTTGGTGACAATTTTTGCAGAAACCTGGGCAACCTCAGTACTCTGTTAGTGTCTCCTCTCTGTATCCTAAATAGCTCTGAAATCCACCTGCTTCTTTCTATTTCCAATACTCACATCATCTCTCTACTACATTACAACCCTTTTCACCAATGGAGTTGCCTGGGTCCACTTTTGGCCTCTTAAAGCCTATTCACTCACCCTTCAGCCAAAGCATTCTTTCTAAGACACAATCTGATTATGTCACTACTGGCTTAAACCAATTGAATTTGCTCTTTATTGCTGTCAGGATAAACTGAAACTCTTTTTTTTATTTATTTATTTTTTATTTTATTAGTTCAGGTGTACAACACAATGCAATAGTTATACTCTTTACCTCCCAAAGTGAAAACCCCCCTCCCCCAGTTCGCCACCCCACTCCCCCCCCATATCATACATATCCATCACAACTCCCCTGACTCCCCTCCGCAGTATACTCCACATCCCGTGACCATCCACATATTCAGTTGCAGGGCCGGCCGAGTGGTGCAGTGGTTAAGCTCTGGCTTGGGAAGCCAGCGGCCCCGGTTCGGTCCCACATATGAGGGCCAGTGACTCAGCCCTCAAAAAACAATAAACTGAAACTCTTAACATAGCTGAAGAGTGCTCAGCCAACTGCAACCTGGCCCCTTGTCTCTCCTACCACCAGCCTTGAGCAGAAAGGTAAGTCACTAAAACACACAAAGAAGTCTTCTGTGCACTTCCTGGCTTGGAACATACTATGCCCTCAGTTGCTAAGCTGTTCCTTTACTTCTTCTCTTGGCCACTCCTGGTTGCCCTTCCTCATCGCTCCCAAACTGGCTTAACAACAACAACAAAAAAATCAGCTTTGAGATGTAACTTACATACAATACAATCCATTTGTTTTAAGTGTAAAGTTCAAGTTTTGACAAATACGAGTATATACAGTCAAATAACAACCACCATAATCGAGGTACAAAATATATTTATCATTTGAGAAGGTTTCCTTGTGCCCCTTTGCAGCAGATTTCCCAGCCTCCACCTCCAAGAGGCCACTGATCTGCTTTCTGTCACTAGATCCTAACTGGCTTTTACTCCTCCTCTGTGTTTTCTGTGGTCCTAAATTGTAGAATATGCTAATGGTGTCTACTTCCTTGGGTTGTAGAAAATTTCAAATGAGATTTACAGAGGTAAAATGAAGGTTAGTTGTCTGTTTTTGTATCATGTGAAACAGGTAGGAAGGTTTTTCTTTTGAAATATTTATCATGCTGTGCCTGAACACAGGGTCCACTTTGCAGAGCCCTAAAGTGGTCTTCGTTCTGGATATGAAAGGTGGTCTTCCTTCTGGGAAGCTCCAGCTGCAGCCCAGCCAGGCCTGTGAGGTGTCTCAGAGGGAGAGAAACATCACAGGAACTTCATCACTAAATAGAAAGAAAGTATGGTTTCAGTGAGAGCTACAAACTAGCAGTGCGATTTCACGTCCAGGGAGAGTGCTTTGAAATAACGTGCAAAGGATTTTTCCTGCTGGAGGTGTCTGGGGTTCTGTAGTCCTCCTTCCATTGATGCTCAGCCCTCTCTGTCCCTGGTAGGGAGAGTAGAACCCCAGGTAGAATAAAGAAAGTATTTTCTGGATTCACAAAGAATGAGTACAGATGTATGCTGAAAACCTAGAGAAGATCCAGGCATTTAAGAGAGAAAAAGTCTTCCTTACACTTCCAAAACTGAGTTTTAACAAATAGGGGGCCAAAAAATTATAGAGATGGAGAACAAATTAGTAGGTTTTGAGGGTGAAAGATAGTGGGGGAAGGGAGTGTGACACCAGCCTCAGGGACAGTTCTGTATCTTTATCGCAGTGGTGGTTATAGGACACAGACCTAGACACACACATTGTATCAATGTCAGTGTCTTGGTTTTCATATTGCACTATAGTTACATAAGATAGAACCACTGGGGGAGAGTGGAAGGGTACATGGGACCACCCTGTACTATCTTAGCAACTTCCTGTGAATCTATTAAATATTAAAAGCTTACAAAACAGTAGTGAATTAAGCTTGGAGTGCTGAACAGAGAGATTTTTATAATAAATCACAGAATTGGGAGAAACCAGGATGAGTTTCTGCCACATAGGACAGTAAAAAGCAAAATAAATGAAAAAACTTCCCCAACTGGGAAAAGTTGCTGGAGAAGGTCAGCAAGTGGAGTGGAAAGCTAAGACTGTCTGTGCCCAGAAAGGGGCAGCCATCTCTTCTTCCAATTTCACCAGTGTGTGTAGGAATGGGTAAGATGGCAAAAAGCCCAACTAGATTGAGACGGCTACAGACTTCTTAGAAATACCCTGCATTTCACCTGGTATCAAACTCTGTGTCTTTAGATTAGGGAGGTGTCTGGGTGACAAACCTGAAGATGGCTCACAGAGTCCTAGACACATTTGGGGAAATAACCAAGGACACCTGAGCTCCAGAGGGAGTGTGAGAGTTGGGTGGCCTAGTGGACCAGGAGCAACTGAAATTGAGCTGAGACACCCTCTTAAGCTCAAGCCACAGCAGTAACAAGGACATGAGTAGTGGACACCAGCTCCTCCCCAATGCCAAAAAGACCAGAGACGCAGTCCCAAATCAGCAGATGCAGTGCCCAGAACTAGGTGATGAAGCCCCCTTCAGAAGAGGCTGCAGGCAGCCCAAGGCCACCCACATGTTTCTTGATGCTGGAAGACAAGGAAAAAGGAAGGAGCATTTGAGAGGACATTCACCCAAAGGACGTGAAGTTTAAAAAGTTACTCTGTCACATTAAAAGTATCAAGATTATGTGCTCTCTGCTGAAAATAGAGCTCTCCTATGGTATGGGAGGAGGATAGAACAGGTGGGGGATACAGCTGGAATTTCAAGCATAGGATAAGCCTCTACAACAGGCTTTCCTGTGATGCTGGGGCATAGCTCGCTGCCCAGCCCTGTCCTTGGAGCTATAGACCCCACATGCAATGGACACTCAACAGCTCTCAGGCTTTCAACGGCACTTCAAACAAGTCCAAAGCCAATACTGAGATGGTTTCCTTAAACCTGATTTTGCTCCAATATTCCTAAAGTCAGAGAAGAGCCCCACCATTCTTGATTTCTGCAAGCTGGAGTTGGGGACCATTATTGATATCTCCACTGCTCACCTTTTAACCTAAACCTATCAGAAAGCTTTCCAAAACATATCTCAAAACAATCCATTTTCTCTAAATGTGTTGCCCCCATTTCCATCCATCTCCTACCTGGAATAAGAGCCTCCTAATTGTATCCAGATAATCACAATGCTGTTATCCCACTTGATAAAAGTTACCATCATTCCTTTGTACAATCTAATAGTCCATAATTAAATTTCCCTTCTATCTCAAAACTGTCTTAACACAATTAGTTGTTTTGAATCTGGATCTGAACAAGATCCATATATCGCATATTGTTGTTTTGTCTCTTGACTGGGAAAGCCCCTACTCACATTTTTTTATGCCAATGACACATGGCAGAAGCCAACTTAGTGGTTCTGTAGACTGTTACACATCCTGGATTTGTCTTTTTGCTTCTTTATGGTATCTTTTCAACAATGGTGCTGGGAAAACTGATATCTACATGCCCAAGAATGAAGTTGGGCCTTACCTTACATCATATAAAGATGTAACTAAAATGGGTCAAAGACCTATATGTAAGACCTAAAACTCTAAAACTCATAGAAAAAACATAGAAAAAAATGTTAAAAGATTGGATTTGACAGTGATTGGAATGACACCAAAAGCACAGGCAAAAGTAAAAATAGATTCTTTGGACTATATAAAAGTTTCCAAAAACATTCTGTGATTCTTTGCCTATAACTCACCAAGTTCATGTTGAGTGCCTTGTGCAAAACTGTTTTTTTTTTCTTTTGAGGGCAGTGTCAGTGGCCCTCATATGTGGGACCTGAACTGAGGCTGCTGGCTTCCCAAGCCAGTGCTTAACCACGGCGCCACTCAGCCGGCCCTGTGCAAAACTGTTAAACTCTAGCAAATACACTGCCGTATATCAAGGATATAATCAAAAGAGTGAAAAGACAACCTATTGAATAGGAGAAAATATTTGCAAAATGTGTCTGATAAGGGGTTAATATCCAGAATAAAAAAGTAATTCCTACAATTCAACAATATCAACAACAACAAAAAAATTTATAAATGGGCAAAGGGCTTGAATAGACATTTCTCCAAAGTAAATATACAAATGGCTAACAAATACATAAAAAGATGTTTAACATCACTTGTCATGAGGGAAAGACAAATTAAAACTACAATGAGATAACTACTTCACACCCATTAGGATGGCTCCTACAAAACAAAACAAAACAAGAAAACCGAACATTTTAAGTATTTACGACAATGTAGTGAAATTGGAACCCTTGTATGCTTGGTAGAAATATAAAATGGTACAGCTGCTGTACAAAACAATATGGAGAGTCTTCATTTAAAAATAAAATCACCATATGATCCAACAATTCCAATTCTGGGTATATACCCAAAAGATCTGAAAGCAGAGTCTCAAAGAGATATTTATATACCCATGTTCAAAGCAGCATTATCTACAATAGCTAAAATGTGGAAACAACCTAAATGTTCATTGATGGATGCATGTGGAATACAGTAAAACCTTGGATTGCGAGTAACTTGTTTGGCGAGTGTTCCGCAAGACAAGCAAACATCTCTAATACATTTTAACTTGGCAAACAAGCAATGTATTGCAATATGAGTAATTTGTTTCTGGAATGAATTATGCTCACAAACCAAGGTATAGCTATATATACATACAATGGAATATTATTCAGCCTTAAAAAGGAAAGAAATTCGGACATTTGCAGCAACATGGATGAAACTTGGTGACATTATACAAATACTGTATGTATAAAAAACAAATACTGTGTGATTCCATTTATATGAGTTAAGTAGAGCAGACAAACTCATAGAGACAGACTCAAGTAGAATGGCAGTTGCCTGGTGGGAGCAGAAATAGGGAGTTAGAGTTTAATAAGCACAGAGTTTCAGTTTTGTAAGATGAAAAGTTTTGAAGATCAATGGTGATGACTACACAACATTATGAATTATTTAATGCCACTGAACTGTATACTTAAAATGATTAAGATGATAAATTTTATATGTATTTTACCACAATAAAATTTTTTCAAAATAATAAAATCTATTAGATTGTTACAAAAACATTCTGTGATTCTTTGCCTGTAACTCACCAGGTTCATGTCGAGTGCTTTGTGCAAAATTGTTAAACTCTAACAAATAAACCTTTCAATTAAAAAGAAAATGGCCAGACAATTATTCAACATCCTGATTCTTCCAGAGAGGGATTTTCCAGAACAAATATCCACACTAGTCATAGGCTGAATGTGCTTTTGCACTGGGTCACAGGACATTCAAATCAGGCTCCTGACACAATAGATTGAGAGTGGCCTTTGGGCATGATCACTGTCCTCCAAGGAGGTCACCTGGCCTGAGGGGCTATTGGTTACAACTATCCTAGGGTGGGACAGAAAGCCGCTGCTGAGGAACAGGAGAACTGTGACCCCAGACTAGTTGGGCAGTAGGCAACATAACTATGTAAAGGAGTACACTATGCACAATTAAATGCTAACAGGTTTCCAAACTTCTGAGGTATGGAAAGCTGTAAAGAAAATGCCTCAAAACCTAAAAGCCTTTCCCTCCCCGCTACCCTCTGGTAACCACTAAACTATTGTCTGTGTCTATGAGCTTTGTGTCTAGTGTTTTGTATCCTTAGATTGGGTACATTAATTTTTTTTAGGATGTAAAAAATATTTTTATTAAAATATAGCTAACATACATTAGTTTCAAGTGTACAAAGTATGACAATTAAGTTCACCAACTCATCCTAGAAAAAGTGCTACATGCCTCATTGCTGAATATCACTATGGTCATCTTCAAAGTGCTCCCCTTCGGAAGTTGTGCACCGATGCCAGTGCCTAGTCCACCCTTCAAAGCAATTTTGGAACTCTTTCTCTGGAATGGCCATCAGAGCTGTTGTTGTATTACCCTCAATATCCTGAATGTCATAAAATGCCTTCTTTTCAATATTTACTTTATCTTTGGGTAAAGAAACAAGTCACTGGGGGCCAGATCAGGTGAGTAGGGAGGGTGTTCCAATACAGTTATTTGTTTACTGGTTAAAACCTCCCGCACATACAGTGCCATGTGAGCTAGTGCATTGTCATGATGCAAGAGCCATGAATTGTTGGCGAAAAGTTCAGGTTGTCTAACTTTTTCACACAGACTTTCAGCACTTTCAAATAGTAAACTTGGTTAACTGTTTGTCCAGTTGGTACAATTTCATAATGAATAATCCCTCTGATATAAAAAAAAGGTTAGCAACATCATTACAACATGCTTATGAACTTAATTGTCAGACACCAGTTTTTTAACATTAATATGAAGATCTGACAATTAAGTTTGCAAACTTGGCACTATACGCTTACATTGGCAGCACTGTACGAACAGCTCGGTAAGGTTTCATAACTTTGGTATATTAGTGTCTTACAGATGTGTTCCTGTCGACGTGTGGTGGTATCTTGCTGAGTGGCGCTCATTATTGTTGCTGCGTGTTTTTGTGTGCCATGGCAAGAATGCCTGAGTTTGCATCGGAGCAATGAAAAAACATTAAATTTCTTGTTAAACTTTGCAAGAGTGGATGTGAAATTAGGGACATGTTAGTCCAAGTTTATGTGGATGATGCATGAAGAAAACAGTAGTGTACAAATGGATTAAACATTTTTCTGAAGGGAGAGGATGCATCATTGATGAGGAGAGGTCAGCACGGCTGGTAATAAGCTGAACTGATACAAACATTGCAAAAATTTGTCGAACTGTGTGTCAAAATCATTGGCTGACTGTGAGAAGCATAGCAGACCAAGTAAACATTGATAGAGAAACAGTTAGGAAAATCTTAACTGAAAATCTTGGCATGAGAAAGGTGTGTGGAAAATGGTCCCGAAGGAGCTCACTGATTAACAAAAACAAAGGAGAGTCGAAGTTTGCCAAGACCTTTTGAAGAGGCAAGATAATGTTTTGGGCCATGTTATCACTGGTGATGAACCATGGGTGTAGCAATACGACCCTGAAACAAAGCGTCAAAGTGCACAATGGAAATCAGCCAATTCTCTATGACCAAAAAAGTTCTGTTAGTCTGAATCAAGAGTCTAAATGATGTTGCTGACCATTTTTATACCAGAGGGATTATTCATTATGAATTTGTACTAATTGGACAAACAGTTAACCAAGTTTACTATTTGGAAGTGCTGAAAAGGCTGTGTGAAAAAGTTAGATGGGGCCATCTGAGTGGCTCAGTTGGTTAAGAGTTAGCTTAAGAGTGCAAGCTCTGAGTAACAGGGCTGCCAGTTTGATTCCCACATGGGCCAGTGACGCTGAGCCCAAGCTAAGCTGCTGCTGAGCTACCAGTGGGTGCAAGGATGGCTCAGTTGGTGAGAGCACGTGCTCCTAACAACAAGACTGTCTGTTAGTGATGGCGGGCTACACCCGCCCGCAACTAAGACTGAATTCAGCATCTTAAGATGAATTGCTGACTGAATGGCTCAGTGGATAGGGCATGCACTCTGAACAACAAAGCTACTGGTTCAACTGCATTGGATGGTGGCTATGTCCACCCATAACTAAGATTGTAACACAGCACTTTGAGCTTAGAGCCCACTAGCTGCCGACGGGCAGCCATATGGTAACTGGCAACCTCCACAACTAAGATTGAAGAACAACAACTTGGCTGATCCTCCTCCCCAATTCCCCAACACTGTTGCCCTCCCCCAATTCCCCAATTTAAAAAAAAAAAAAGGTTAGACGAAAACGACCTGAACTTTTCACCAACAATTCATGGCTCTTGACAATATACCAGCTCACACAGTACTGTCTGTGAGGGAGTTTTTTAGTTAATAAACAAATAATTGCATTGGGACACCCTCTCTACTCACCTGATCTGGCCCCCAGTGACTTGTTTCTTTACCTTAAGATACAGAAAATATTGAAAGGAAGGCATTTTGATGACATTCAGGATATCAAGGATAATACGACAACAGCTCTGATGGCCATTCCAAAGAGAGTTCCAAAGTTGCTTTGAAGGGTGGACTAGGCACTGGCATTGGTGCATAGCTTCCCAAGGGGAGTACTTTGAAGATGACCATAGTGATATTCAGCAATGAGGTATGTGGCAGTTTTCCTAGGATGAGTTATCAGACTTAATTGTCAGACCTCATATTCCTAAAGAAGTGATTACCAGGATAACTCCAGGAACAATATGACACTGTTCCACGCTATCATAGCATTATTGAGTATATTCCCTATACTGTACATTACATCCCAATGACTTACTGGTTTTATATCTGGAAATTTGAACTTCTTATTCCCTTTCACCTTTCCATCCCCTCCCCTTTTTTAATTTTTTAAATTACAGTTGACATTATTTTATAATAATTTCAGGTGTACAGCATAGTGGTTAGACATTTATATAATTTATAGTTTAAGTGATCCCCTGACTAGTCTAGTACCCACCTGGCACTATACATAGTTATTATCATATTATTGACTATATTCCTTATGCTGTACTTTATATCCCATGGCTTTTTTGTAACTACCAATTTGTATCTCTTAATGCCTTCCCCCTTTCACCCTGCCTCCAGCCTCCTTTCATCTATCACCCTGATAAATCTAGTACCCATAAGATATCATACATAGTTATTACAATATTATTGATTATATTCCTTATGCTATAACCTACAACCCTGTGACTACTGTGTAACAGCCAATCTACTTCTTAATCCTTTCCTCTTTTTTACCCACCTCCACCAACCTCCATCACATCTGGCAATCATAAAATGTTCTCTGTATCTATGAGTTTGTTGGGTTTATTTATTTATTTATTTTGTTCTTTAGATTCCATGTAGGAGCAAAATCACATTGTATCTGTCTTTCTCTGTCTGACATACTACACTCAGCACAATACCCACAGGGTCCATCCATGTCACTGCAGATGTCAAGAACACATTCCCTTCCATGGCAATATTCCATTGTATGTTCCACCTACTCTTTATCCATTCATCCATTGATGGTCACCCAGGATGTCACCACATTTTGGCCATTGTAAACAATGCTGCAATAAACACATGGATGCACACATCCCCTTGAAGTAACATTTTGGGTTTGTTCAAATAAATACTCAGAAGTGGGATTACTGGATCCTTCTTTGTCTCTTGTTATAGCCTTTTTTTAAGTCTATTTTGTTTGGTATAAATATTGTTACTCCAGCTTTTATTTGTTTATTTTTTAAATTTTCATTTCTATGAAACACCTTTTTCCATCCCTTTACTTTCAGTCTCTGTGTGACTTTCAATTTGAAGTGAGTCTCTAGTAGGCACCATATGTAAGGATTTGTTTTCTTATCCATTCAGCAAAAGACCTATGTCTTTTGATTGGAACATTTATAGCATTTACATTTAAAGTAATTGTCGATAAATATGTAGTTTAGTGACATTTTATTTTATTTTATTTATTTGTCTTAAAGAAGTCCCTTTAACAATCTTTGTAATATGCTGCGGTGGTGATGACCTCCTTTAGCTTTTTCTTGTCTGGAAAGATCTTTATCTGGCCTTCAATTCTAAATGATAGCTTTACTGGGTAGAGTAATCTTGATTGTATATAGGTCCTTGCTTTTCATATCACTTTGAATATTTTGTGCCAACCTCTTCTGCTCTGCAAAGTTTCTGTTGAAAAATAATCTGACAGTCTTATGGGAGCTCCCTTGTAGGTAACTAACTGCTTTTCTCTTGCTGCTTTTAAGATTCTTTTTTTGTCTTTAACCTGTGGCATTTTAATTATGATGGGCCTGTTTGGGACTTGATTGGGACTCTCTGCACTTCCTGGGCTTGTATATCTTCTTCACCAGGTTAGGGAAGTTTTCCATCATTATTTCTTCAAATAGGTTTTCAATCCCTTTCTCTCTATCTTCTCCTTCTGATACCCCAATGATGCAAACATTAGCACACTTGACATTGACCCAGAGGCCCTTTAAACTGTCCTAATTGTTTTGGATTCTTGTTTTCTTTTTGCTGTTCTGATTGGGTGCTTTCTGATATCTTATTTTCTAAATCACTGATTCAACTCTCTGCTTAATATTATCTACTGTTGATTCCCCCTAGTTTATTCTTCATTTCAGTTATCATATAGTTTATTTCTGACTGGTTATTCTTATGTTTTGTATTTCCATTTTTAAGTTTTCTATCTCGTTGTTGAAGTTCTTACTTAGATAATTGAGCATCCTTGTAACCAGATTGAAACTCTTCATCTGCTTGTATCCATTAGTTTATTCTTTTTCTGGAGCTTTGTTTTGTTCTTTCATTTGGGACATGTTTCTTTTTTATCCCGTTTTGGCTGCCTCTCTGTGTTTGCTTCCATGTATTAGGCAGAGCTGCTGTCTCCTGGTCTCAGTAGAGTGGCCTTATGCAGTAGGTGTCCTGTGGGGCCCAGTCTCCCGGGTCACCTGAGCCAGGTGCTGCAGGTGTGTCACTTTTGTGGGTTGTGTGTGCCCTCCTGTTTTAGTTGCACCTTGGTTGCTGTTTGCACATACATGGGAGGGATTGCCCCTCAGGGTGATTGGTTGCGAGGACTGGCCATGACTATAGTGGAAGAGCTGTTGTTCATGGGCTGACACTAGGGAGCAGGAATTAACAGGGCTCTGGTTCCTTCCCAGTTTGCCCTTTGGGTGTGTTGTTTGTGAAGGTGATTGTGTGTTGCTCTGGTGTGGTCTGAAGCTGGATGCTGGGTATGCTGATTCTGGGGCTTCTGGGAGGGTCTCTGTTGCAGGCCAAGGTCATCCACTGCCTGTGACCTTCCTGGGGCTACTTGGTATGAGCTACAAGGTGACCTGCAGATGGTTGCCATTTGTGCTGGGGTTGGAGGTGCCTTGGAGAGGCTAAGCTGTGAACCAAGTCCAGCTCCCGCTATACTTGGGGATATTTAGCAAGAGGTACAGCGCATGCCAAGGCCAGATGATGCTTGTTTGGGGTTCATGAGTCTTTGAGAGATTTTAGGAAAGTCCCCAGCATGGGCGAAGACTAGCCATTTGTATTGAAAAGCCACTGGAAGTGACTTGGATGGGCACAAGTTGGGTGGGGCAAGGTCTCAGGGAATGATCAGGGCAGGATGAATGGTGTTATCCACGTTGATGGAAACTCAGATATGGCATCTGCCTATGACTGTACTCTGAGTGAAGGGAGGGCTTAACAAAGGTACAATGTCTTATGCCAGCACTTCTGTCTGTGAGAAAGTTGCCCCTCCAGCCTTCATCCTGAAGCCAGACAATTCACTTCTCCCCTGTATGTCCCTGGCACCTTCCAAGCTGCTTCCTCAGCATTGGAGTTTGGAGCAGGTGAGTCCATTAGCAAGTGTGTGTGTGTGGGGGGTCTTTTAAGAGGAACACCTGGGTCTCCAGCCATGCTCCATCTCACTCAGCCACATCTCCACTGGTTTTCACAGCCAGAAGTTTTGGGGACTTCTCTTCCTGGGACTGGAACCCTAGGCTCAGGCACCTGATATATGGCTGGGATCTCTCATTCCTCAGGGGAAACTTAGCAGTCGAGATAACCCTCCTGATTCTTAATTGCCCCACTTGCATGTGGGACCAGCATGTTCTGCATCTCTACCCCTCCTACCAGTCTCTTCGTGGCCTCATCTGTATATCCTTAGTTATAGGAGTTCTGTTCAGCTAGACTTCACATGACTTTCAATGATGATTATTCTGTAGTTTACTTGTAAATTTCATGTGGTCATGAGAATGAGCAAGAACAGTATTTACTTACTCTGTCATCTTGACCTGAAGCCTCTTGACTCTTACTCTTGATAAAGCCCTGGGTGCCCCCATAATGGCCAGCATGAGGGACTCTGTGGCAATGTGTCCCTGCCTGTAGCCCTGTTTTACCCCATAGCCATGTGCATCCTGCAATACCAGTGTGGTCCTGCCAACTATCAGATTTTTTTGGAGAATAATATTAGTTGCCAAGATATTTGTATCAAGTCTCAGTGGGCATACTGAGTCCCAACCTCATCATCCAGGTACCCTGAGAGCAAGGAGGAATCTGGTCTGCACCCCAAAGCTGAGCAAATAAATACTATTGAGCAAGATAGTTCATATGCCCAGGTGTAAGCATGCAAAAGTCTCTGTGGAGCTCTGGCCACCCTCTTGCAGAAAGGCTTGCTGTATGCCAGCATCCTCTTATCCAAGGGCTAGACAGAGGGTGGCTAAGGGGTCAATGGAGAGAAATGTCTCCATGATATTCTGGCCAATGCACAGATCTTGACTTCCGATTTCCTGGGGGAACCTGCTTCCAGCATGTGATATGAAGATAAACAAGCTGCCTATCCACAACTGAAACTCATTTCTAACCCTTATAATCCCAATTGGCCAAGCCTCTGGTGTTGATAGGGATAGTAATACATGAGTTGCAAGTGACAACCACTTTACAATATGGCTTTTCTTACAAAACAATGACTGCAGGATAGACCAGGACTTCTGAAACTGACCAACAAGTACCCCTAGGGTGTCACATAAAGCAACCCATAGGCAAAATTTCAGATGTCAAATTACAGCCAGCCCAGCCCTACCCTCCCTGGCCTATCTCTCATAGGAGGGTCGGTGGGTCAGTTCATTCAGCTTGCTGCTCCTGACTCTCCAACCAGTCTGGCACCTGTGAGATGCATATTCTTCATCTGACTGTCCAGCTCAGACTGGCCACCAGAATCAGAGAAGTTGCAGTCCTTATGCCACCACACCTGCTCATAGCTTCCCATGTCTCAGCCCTGCCCAAGTTTGTGTTTTCTATGAAACAGTCTCCTGTGACATGCGACCTTTTCCCTGCTCGCATGGGCCCTACCCCTCACCTTCTGTTATCTACACTCTGCTCACACCCCACATGGGACACAAGGTCAATCAGATGTTTCCTACCCCCGAACTCCCAGAGCAGTGAGGAAGATGGACCCCAAAACAGATAGTAATGAGATATAGAGGAAACATGTAGCAGGGTTAAGGGGTGCAGGGGCTGTGCTGGAGTGAGTGGGTAGGAGTGACGACTACCTGGAGTGATGATGGGGCCTGTCCTACAGATGGCTCAGCTGATAGGTTCAAAAGCATCTAGCCACCTTGTGATTCATTTTCCCCATCTATAAAATGGCACTGCAACACCCATCTCACAGAGCTGTTGTGCTGATCACAGGGGCTCATCCTTGTCAAGTTTGAGCACTTGCCACACAGTAGATGCTCAGTTAGTGTCAGCAGCTATTATTCGGATTATTACCATCATTATGATCATTGTAAGGGTAGGGTGGGGAAAGACATTGTAGACAGTGGACACTGCACAGAACCAAGTAAAAGTGTGGGACCTACAGGAAAAGGAGAGCCTGGGGCTTTAGGGGAGGAGTGGTGGTACAATGGTCAGGAGCACATAATCTGGAACCAGAGGGCCTGTCAGAGAACCCTAGCTGTGCTACTTTCTAGAGTATGGCATTAGCTAAGGCTTTAACCTCTTTGTGCCTCAGTTTCTTCATCTGGAAAACGGGGTTAATACCATCCACACTATTAGACTGCAGTGTGGATTAAAGAAGCTAATACAGGTGCAATACCTGCACAGTGCCAAAGCTGGCATTTTTACCATTAGTTTGACTGTGAACCTGGCTAAGGGGCACTTTAGCTGCATTCAGTTGGGCAAGCAGGGCCTAACTCGGGTTTGAGCAGGGGAAAGACCATAATCAGAAATGTTTTACATAATGTCTTTTGAGGAAGGAAAAGGAGCAGTTCCTGCTATCTGGTCTTGTGCTCCCAGTGAGGCCATGCTATTCTCTGTGAGACATAAACCATCTCACAGAGCACCAGCCTCAGACAAGCTCCCTGAGACCACAACAGAGTGAGATGGCTAAGGCCACTCCACAGTCATGCCTCAGCCTACACCAAACAAAATACCAGCACCCCCTTCTCTCAGCTAAAAGGAGCTTCTGCCATTATAGCTCATCTTCATGCTAGTTTCTCCTCCTTGCAGATAAGATTTCTCTAGAAACCCATCATGGATTCATCTCCATTTTTGTCAGTAACCATGCAGAGTGATCCCCTGCTTCCTTAGATGCTCCCCAAACCACTCAACCAAATTCCATATCCAATAAAAGCTCCTTTCTGACACTGTCCACTAGACACCCCTTGTTCCCTCATATTGAAGAAGAAGCTCAACCTATCAATGGCAGGTGTACCACCCCTGGTAGTCTCCAAAGGCTGGTTGTGCAGCTAAACCCAGTTGCCCTGATTCTCACCTTCTTTGCAGAAAGTTTTCCCACCCCAGCCCCCACAATAAGTGGTCTAGACAAGTAGCAAAAGGGAGAACAGGGGGGTTCCTGAATCCCCAAAACTCAGAGCCCTGTGCTACAGTGGATGGACAAGTCAGCATCACCTCTAGGTATAAGTCTTCAAAGACACCCTCCTACCTACCTCCATCACAAATCTATGTGGCACAAGGAGATGAGCCCCTGGCGGTCTTACAAACCAAGGAAATTTTATTTCAGAAAATTGGTTACTCAGGTGGTGAAAGAGCAAAGAAGCCTGACCTAAGGGGACAAGAAGGCAATAGCCAGCCGGAAGCTGCCACCACCATCAGGGTTGAATCACAATGGGAGGAAAGGATGCTACTAGAACCTGGAATTCAGGACATGAAGGTGGCAGACAGAGCAGGGAACCATCCTGGCTTATCCCCTTCTTCCTGCCCTGTAAAGTCTCCCCAGTGCTTCCATTGTCTTGCAATGCCAGGGAGTCAGGTGACAGGACAGCATGGATATGTAGTCCTCTGGTGCAGAACTACACAGACCCAGGAGAGGTTTAGCCACATAGCCCTGCCCCTATGAGTTGTCCCCATTAGGGCTTTGGGAGGTGGGAGCGTGTCATAGTGAAGGAGGGTCATCCCAGGCAGCTTCCCCAGCACTAACTGGCAACAGTCCAAAATGGAAGGCTTCTTGTTCACAGGGCATTGTAGTGGAGGCAAGCTGGCTTTAAGACCCAACAGGGAGATGGAGCAGGAGTGGGAAAACTGAGTCAGAAACCTATGAGGAAAGGAGATGGGGCAGGTTGCTCACTGCTATTACAGGGCAATCCTTCCACATGGGAATGCAAGAGACACTTCATTTTCAGTCTCTGCCATGCACACTGGGAAGAACTGAAACTGCATATGGGCAGTTGGGGGTGAGCAGAGATAGATGTAGCTAAGTGCAGATTTCCCAGGTCCAGCCTCTGTTGGCTCAGGCTCTGCAACAAAGGGGAATCAGGAACTCATGTGTATTCTTGTGATATCAAAGAGAGCCAAGGGTCCAGGAAATTGGCCCTAACTCCTACACCTGCCAGTGTCTTTCATTAAGAAAGCAAGACCAGGCTGGAAACTGAGACCTCAGCAGACAATGACATCTAAACATAGTTTCGTCACATTGATGTTTTCATTATATCTAGTTTAATACTTTATGAATGACAAGTGATGCTGAATTCTTATTTACTTTAGTGATTATATTTAATATGTAATGCATTGCTTGAAAATAATGGTAATTAAAGTAACAAAAGCTAATTTAACCCTCCATCGGGTGCAACTGATCTCACAGATTCATTGCACACAAAGATGCCACTATGAAATACGTCTTTATTGTACTAAGTCACTAATATGACCAGCGATAGGTTATGGTAGAGGGGGAAGATAAGGAAGTGATGAGTTACGATAAACTAAGTTAACTGTTATATTTTGAAAATTGTATGCAATGAATCTGTGGGATCATTGTGCTCAACAAAGGGTTAAAATAAAATATGAAGTACAGGAATGTGGAAAACCTGTAAGGTTGGCGTAAGAATAACCAGAATTTAGAATTAAGTTCAGTATATAAATGTCTAGATATCGTCCCAATAGAGACTGAGTCCTGGGAACTCAAGAAAAGGTGAAAGAGGTAGGGGGAGGTGGAGGTAAAATAGGGTTGTAAAACAGGACAGACAAATGTCAACTCTATTTTTGGCTTTGAGTTTGGCATTCATATTTGAAGGCTGTCTGCTTTCCTCCCTCCTCTGTTCCAAAGCCCCTGAATCACAGAACATCAATCTCTTGTGTTCCTTAAGGCAAGGGAGCTTTGGAGGGTGGCTGCCAACCTCCAAAATGCCCCATGAACTCCAATGTGAGCTTTGAATTTAAATCGAGTCTTAAGGGCATTCACCAGATTTGGTGGACAGACGTTTTTTAGTAACACCCTGCATCTAAATGATTAGGCAGAGTCACATTTTTGTCTACAAGGATATCTCATCTTAACACTTAACACTTTTTGGTGTCCTGATTTCCTACTGAGGGTGGTATGACAGGTATTTTGGGCTTGCTTAGGACTTAGCCAGAGAACCCAGGATCCACAGTGGACACTCTATATGCGGTGGGGCCTCTCTGTCCATAGGGTGAAAGAAGAGCATGGCCAGAGTGCTGTGGCAGGGTTTGTCTATAGGAGGGGCAGTGGTGATGGGGTTAAGGATTTGAGCAGAGGTAATGCAGAGGAAGAGGATGATATGAGGCCCAAATACTAAACTCAGGGCTAACTGCTCTGAGGACCTCAGCCTCACTCCGGCAGGATATATACTGCAAGACTACAGTGCAGATGCCCCAGGGGTGTGAGATGGGGAAGGTGATCTCCCAATCAGACACAGAACCACTAGAAGCTCTTCAACCCTGCAGATTAAGTGATAATGAATAGACTACCTGCCAACTTTGTGAGGCAACTGTAAAGAGGTATTCCAAGGAAAATGTAGGTATAGGCTTATCATAAAGCTTTAGGTTTATCATAAGAAGGTAGGGGTTTGGGGGGCAGAGATATTGAGATTCAACAGAAAAAGTTCCAAAAACAGCAACAGAATAAATCTATGGAAACAAAATGACAGAAAAAAATACAAAGACATCCATGATTGTAAAATAACAACAAAGAAGAGTAAAAACAACAAAACACTATTTCTTTACAAGAAAAAAGATAAATAAAACATCAGGAAGGCTGATTAAGAAAGATGAGAACAAAATCAGAGCTACAAAAGAAATTTATGAACTACTAAAATGCAAATAAATTTGATAAGCAAGATGATGACCCTCCTACTATTAGAATGTCCCAGGAACAGACAGTTTTACAGGTGAATTTTCCATACTTGCCATAAATACACTCCAGAAAAAATTTTAAAAAGAGGAAAAGCTGTGAAAATTTTTTGAGCCTATTATTATCTTGAAAACTGGTAAAGTCAGCACAAGAAACATGTCTAGGTTCTTTTTCCCTTTAGTAAAATATCCTAAATAACACATTAACAAACCAAATGCAAAATGCATTACAAAATAAAACCTATGATGAGCTATAGTTTATCCCAGCAATACAAAGATGGTTCAACATGAAATAATTCACTAGATTATGAAGCTACACAAGATAAAAAGTGATTATTTTAATGATTATTTTAATACAAAATGATAATAAATACAGAAAAAGCCTTTGATAAATTTCAACGCATTTATGAGTTTTAAAACTCTCAGAAAAATAGGAGCACAAGGAATAATGCTAAGCTTGATAAAGCCTATACACCTAACACACACCTAAGAGGCTGAGGGATCAGATAAACTAAAATTTAGCTAAGAGTTGAACCACACCATTAGCAAGTGTGATCTGATAGACATATGTAGAACTCTGCAATCATAGTGTGTGCATAAGAATAAATTTACAAAATTTGCTTGGTTTATAATATCAATAAATTTCAAATAATTGGTTCTATATGGACCACATTTTCAAGCAGTGGAATCCAGTTACAATCAATAATAAAAATTGACCATAGTGAATATGTTGGTATGGGTGTCCATAATCCCTTGAACATCTCCTGCTCTCAAAGTTGTCCTTCTGACTTAGAATTCCACTAAAAAAAATTAAACGGAATGATGCTTTAAATTTCAAAGAAAAAAAAAAACATTGTTAACCTAGCAAAGAGTTACCAAAATATCCCTTAAAAATGAAGGACCAATTAAGGTATTTTCAGGCAAACATAAGCTGAGAGAATTTCTCACAGGGCATCCTGATCCAAAAGAAGCACTGAAAAAAGAGAAAAGTATTCCAGTTAGAGACATGAAAGTTCAGGAAGGAAAAAATGCTGGAAAGAAAAATATATGGATAAATGTGTAAAAATAATGACTGCTTAAGACTACCACATTTTAGACTTCCAGTAAAATGGCGCAATAGAGAGACGCTGTGCTAACTGCCTCCCAGGATCACACCAAAATTACAACCAAATTATACAGCACTCAACTCTGGAGGTCCCTGGAACACTGGAGGAACAGAACCACTAAACAAAGAACTTAAACTGGAAGCCGGGTCGGGTCTGGTAGGACGGGCAGAGACGAGAGAGGGCAAACCCCGTGAGGGAGGTCCCAGCTGTGGAGAGGCTTCTCCGGTTGGGGGAGAGACCCTCCGGCCGCACACCAAGCTCACCAGCCCAGAGCTCCTTTGCCGGGAAGAGAAGTTCTAAGACAGCTGGCAGTAAATCAGTGAGGACTCTCTTTGCCCAGCTCGGTGAGGCTAAGAGCAGCTGGAGAATCAGTGGGGCCGGTGCCCGGGCTTGCTCGCTGGTGAGCACTTACTGGTTCCTGGTGGAGGGAGTGGCTGTGTGAGCCAGACACGGGAGCCTGCGGGGACGGACTGAGCTGAGCACCTTTGGTGCAAAGCCTGGAGGTTTTTGGACTGTTATTCCAGTGGTGTGGGGCCTGCACGCGAGTGGTGTAGGGAGGTCGCCATTTTGTCGAGCTTGGGCCCTCCTATGAAGGATCAGGTCCAAGACCTAATTGGTCTGGTGGAATTGGCGCAGAAGTACGTGTATGCATGTGCGCGCGCGCCTGCGGCCTTGGATCCCCACCCTCTGCCCGGCTTATACTGCGTTGCCAGGGAAACGCAGGGCGGGTGCCCTCCGGCTCCAACAGGCTGCTCACTGAGACACGGAAGTGCGCAAGCCGCCTCGGGTCCCCACTCTCCGCACTCCGCTTGCAGAGTTGCCAGGCTGGTGATTGGTTGTCGGGCTGCTTGGCCTGATGTGTGAGCAGCTGATTGGGACAGGCTGAGACTGGGAGTTTTCCTGGGAGTGTTGGGCCGTGAGCTGTGTGCCTGCGTGATCCAGCCGGGGCTCTCCTGGTGATCTATCTAATACATCAAAGCAATCCCAGAGCGACAGCCAGAATGGGGAAACAAAGAAACATGTCACAAGTAAAAGATCAGAAGAAACCTCCAGAAATGGAACCAAATGAAACAGAGGGAGCCAACCTTTCAGAGACACAGTTTAAAACACTGATGATAAGAATGTTTAAGGAACTTAGTGAGGACATAAAGAAGGATAGGGAAACCATAAAAAACAACCTGTTAGAACTAAAGAATACAATAACTGAAATGAAGAACACACTCAAAGGAATCACCAATAGAGTACATGAAGCAGAGGAGCGGATCAGCGATTTGGAAGATAAAATAGTAGAACTCACCCAGTTGGCACAGCAAAAAGACCAAAGAATAAAAAACAATGAAAATAGTTTAAGAGCCCTATGGGACAAGGTGAAATGCAACCACCCTCGAATCATAGGGATACCAGAAGGAGAAGAGAAGAAGAAAGGGGTCGAAATGTATTTGAAAAAATAATGACTGAAAACTTCCCTACCCTGGTGAAGGAAATCAACATACATGCCCAGGAAATGCAGAGGGTTCCAAACAAGCTGAACCCAAACAGGTCCACACCAAGACACATCATAGTTAAAATGGCAAAGCTTAAAGACAGAGACAGAATCCTAGAGGCTGCAAGAGAAAGACAGCAGGTTACATACAAAGGAACTCCTGTTAGACTAACAGCTGACTTGTCTACAGAAACTCTGCAGGCCAGAAGGGAGTGGCAGGAGATACTCAAAGTGACACAAAATAAAGGCCTACAACCAAGATTGCTCTACCCAGCACAGCTATCACTTAAAATTGAAGGAGAAATAAAGAGCTTCTCAGAAAAGAATAAGTTTAAGGAATTCATTACCACCAAGGCAGCATTGCAAGAAATGTTAAAAGGGCTTTTTTAAACAAAATAAAGTGGTAAACAAGCTAACCCAGAGAGACAATTTAAGAAGATTGAAGTCGTATCAAGCAGATATAAAGGAAAAACTGATGGTTGCTGTCTGGGAGGGAGTGGGGAAGAGGGAGATGGGGAAAGTTTTGGACAGTGTATGTGGGACTACAATGTTGCCGCAGGGATATGGGGGCAGTTCTGGGAATGTAATTGATAATGTTGTGAAGAGACTATTATGTTGCGAGAAATAAGTCAGTCAGAGAAGGACAGGTACCATGTGATCTCACTTGTGTGTGGAATCTGAATAGCTGAGTGAACGATCAAAGTAAACAGACTCATAGATGTAGAGGAAAAACTGAGTGTTGCTAGTTGGGAGGGGGGTGGGGATGGGGGGAAAGGGGAAGGGATTAGACAGCATAAATAGACAACTACAATATTGCCACAGGGATATGAAACACAGTTTGGGGAATATAATAATGTTGTAAAAATTTTGTGGCGTGTCAGATAGTCACATGTCTTGTTAGGGAGACCACTTCATGGATGGAGTAGAGGCTTGATCACTGCACTGTACACCTGAAGCTGATGTTGTATAATATTGTATGCCAACGGCAACTGAATATGTGGATGGTCACGGGATGTGGAGTATACTGTGGAGGGGAGTTAGGGGAGTTGTGATGGATATGTATGATATGGGGGGGAGTGGGGTGGCGAACTGGGGGAGGGGGGTTTTTCACTTTGGGGGGTAAAAAGTATAACTATTGCATTGTGTTGTACACCTGAAACTAAAAAAAAAAAAAAAAAAAGAAAATACTACCACATTTAAAATATGTTATGGTTTATCACATAAACAGACATAAAATACATTACAACAATAGGACATAAACCAGAAGAGGAAGAATGGAGTTAAACTGCTGGGAGGATAACTCATGGTTTAGGAAATGGTACAATTACTTATATTAAGTAGACTGTAATCAATCAAAAGTATATACTTTAACCTGTAGAGGAACCAGTAAAAGAATAATACACTATTGTGTAACTGAAAAGTAACGAAGGAGATTCAAAAATGTTTGAATATTACAAAAGGTGCAGGGAGAGAACAGAGAGAACACAAATAGTGAGATGGCAGACAAGATTAATGGTATCAGTGATTATGGTAAATATGAATGAAGTTAAACAATCCAATCAAAAGACAGAGATTGTTAGACTGTTAAAAATTCTGTCTATGGTTTACAAGAGATACATTTAAATATAAAGACCGAAAGTGATTGAAAGTAAAGCAAACACTAACCAAATGAACAGATAAATACATGTCAAACAAAACAGACTTTAATTCAACAAGCACTGAAAGATGTTAAATGTGACACTTTATCAGAATAAAAGGGACAATTCATCTAGACAATATAACAATCCTAAATTTGTATATACTTAATAACATATCTTTTAAAATATAAAGCAAAATTTAACAGAACTAATAAGAAAAAATAGAAAAAATTCACAATCACAGTTGGAGATTTTAACTCTCTCAATAACTGATAGAACAGGAGACATAAAAAATATAATATAGAAGATGTGAATAAAGTGATTATCTAACTTGACCTAACATATATAGAATATTAATACCCAATTACTGCTGAATATGTTTTTTTAAAGATTTTATTGGGGAATTGGGGAAGGGGAATAGACAAGTTGCTGTCTTTTTTGTTCTTCAGTCTACTTGCGGAGGACGTTGCTTCACTGGCCCATATTGGTATCGTCATTGCGCTCTTCCCGGATGAGGCAGATCGGTTGCTGGCCTCTGGATGGTTGCTCACTGCAGCTATTGGCAGCTCACGCTGACTGCTGGCCGCTCACGCTGGCTGCCGGCCACTCACTGTAGCCTATGGCAGCCCACTGCAGGAGGGGCTGCAGCCTACACCGTCGCTGGGGCTCACAGCCCAGCTCCAGGTGGAACTGTTGTTAGCTGTAGAGGACAGTGTCACTGGCCCTCATATGTGGGATCCGAACCAGGGCTGCTGGTGTCCCAAATCAGCTCTTTACCAATGCACCACTCGGCCTGCCCCAGAATATTTTAAGTACACAAAAATATTTACTAAAATACACCATACGCTATGGCAAAAACCAAGAATCAACACATTTGAAAAAATAATTTGAGATGGAAACATGAAATAACACAATAAAACTCCAAGAAAGAAACCTATGAGAATATGTTCATGACTTTGGAGTAGACAAAACTTGTTCAACAGGTTTTCAAAGCACTGATCAAAGGAGAAAATATCGCTAAATTGAACTTCGATAAAATTAAGAACTTCTGTTAATCAACACATACCATTTAAAAAGTCAAAAAGAAAGTCACAAAGAGGATACAAGAAACATTTGTATCTGACAAAAGATATATAGAATACATAAAGAACTTTTTATAAACACACACACAACAACACAAGGAAAAAAAATGGGGGAAAGTCTGGAACAGTAGCTTCACAAAATAGGATATGTAGATGACCACATGATCTATCCTAGTCCAAAGAATAATCTATAAAGAAACTGTAAATACCTGAATAAGTTCTGAATATTAGATATTAGGGGACTGTTCATTTGTTAGGTATGATAATGATAAATGGTAATGTAGAGGAATGCCCTTGTATTTTAGAGATGAGGAGGAAGTGTCAGACATCTGTAATTTACTTTGAAATGGTTTAATAGATTGATAAGGAGATGACAGATGGATGGAAAATTTAAAGAGAGATATGGGCTATACCATTTGTAAGCATATTTCTGTGTGTGAATAGAAATAAAACAAATATTGCAATATAGTAACAATTATATCTAGATGAAGGATATATGGGTGTCCATTTTTTTTGTTACTCCTTACCATTGTAAACAATAATACAAACTGAGCAACTTGAAATTGGAACCAGAGCTGCCTTTCCAGAGGAACTGTCTTGCATGTCTTATGCCTCAAATCTTTGAAATGCTAAAATGGCAAAATAACCTTTAGACTGGGCCTAAGCAACCTTGTGTCCTAAAAGAACTGTTTGCAAAGATAGTAAGAAAACAGTTATTATGACTACTGAACTGATGGCCACTGGCCTTAAAATTAAAAACATTGTTTAGAATTAACATCACTATGTTATCTGCACCAATAGAAATGCCTTCCGTCTACTGCTATAATTGTTCCCCTTTCTCTTCTCATAAATACCCATTGCCTTTCTCTCCTAATTGAAACACTATTTGAGCTTCTGCTTAAATCAATGCTTCCAAATAGCTGTTCTTATTGATCTCAGATAAAAGCTTGTTTGCCTCTCACTTTGAAAAGCCTTTTTATTATTAGGTTAACACCATTGAAATTCTTCATACATACATGTAAAAACAGAGAGGGGGGTGGGGACAGTGCAGGCTGGGGGTGGGGCTGGGAGGATGCAAGTTCTGTGTAGCCCTCATCCTCCCTGCCAAGCAGCTCCATTAAGATTCTGTCCTCACTGGCAAATAATGTTAGTGCAGTGTTGTGCCTGGTGGAGCCACACTTGTGAGAGGCTCCCCCGTCTTGGTCAGAGCTGGTCCTTGGAACATTATAGGAGATAATGGCTAAGCAACCCAACCACCTGAGGCCAGCCCCACCCTCCTTAATCTTCTAGCTGGCCAGTCATGTGTGCATCTGTCATCAGCAGTCTCTTAGGTTTGTCCAGACATTTGCAGACAGTGTCAAAAGAAAAGGTATCTTCACAGGCCAAGAGAGGTCTTAGTCTGAGTAAAAGGCATATACAGAGGGTGCCAAAAAATGTACACACATTTTAAGAAAGGAAAAACTATTAAAATTGGAATACTCAATATATACCAATAACATAAGATGAATACAAGTCATGGTTGACTTCTGCAATTACAAGAGGTGCTCAAAGTGCACCATCAGTGTCCAGACATTTCTGATTATGGTGAACTACTGCATCAGCAACGTTGATCAAAGTGTCCACTTGTATACATTTTTTGGGCACCCGTGGTATGTACCCTGTTTGGAGAAAGTATCATGCAGAACACAGAGCCTAGAGGGAAGCTATAAAAAGTGCAAGGGTGTGCTCCTTCATTTTTGAGGAAGTACCCTCTTCCCAGGTCAAGGACTGAGCAGAACAGAATGAACACTCAGCACACATGGCTACTCATCAGAAGACCTCATCTTCCTCCACCCCACCATGCTTGCCCCTCCCTTCCAGCTGAGGTTCTCAGGACAGGTGCTCCTCCCCCTCCACACCCCTCTGCAATCCTGCACTGAAAACTTTTCATAGGCTAGATTTTACAGTCACCATAAGGTCCTGGAAACAGAGGTAGGTTCTTCAAGTTAATTCAAATTTGTACCATCTCAATTATTTCAAATTCCAAAATTATACCAAGAAACTTGGGAATTTTTTTACTCCCTTAAAAGTATTTTTTTCATGATCTTTCTTTCAGGATCAGTATAAGAAAATACTGCTACTTAAGAGATTCAAGTTTTGTTCAAAACCTCCTTGATAGAACTGTAGTTTTCAGGATAGTGCCCATACTATTAGTATATGCATATTTTAAGTGAATAACTTTCATATTAATTCTAGCTATATTATATAAGTATTGTTTTCATTTTAATTAGTGGTCTATTATAACAATAGTGAATGAAATAGGAATTTGAATATTATAGAGAGATCTACATGAGACATTTAAAATCACAAAGATGATTCTGATTTGCCTGAAGCAATAGAAGACAAAAAGAAAATGTACTTAATTTTCCTCTTATTGGTGATTATTTTAAAACATACAAAAATCAAAATATCACATGTCATTAATTATCACAGATGAATTTAAAGTGGTATATTTAGAAGGAAATTTACAGCATTAAAAGTTTATATTAGAAAAGAATAAAGTTAAAAATGAATTGACATGTCATATTTAAGAAGTTACAAAATAAACAGAATAAAGAAAGACATGAGAAGACACTTCAGAAGACACAAGAGAAAGTCAATGAGTCAACAGTAGGTTCTAATAAAAGAGACAAATCTATGGTAAGTTTTTCTTTTCTTCCTTTCTTTAATATACGAGGTCAGACAATTAAATTCCCAAACTCATCCAAGAAAAAGTGCTACATACCTCATTGCTGAATATCACTATGGTCACCTTCAAAGTACTCCCCTTGGGAAGCTATGCACTGATGCCAGTGCCTAGTCCATCCTTCAAGGCAATTTTGGAACTTATTTTCTGGAATGGCCATCAGAGCTGTTGTCATATTACCCTTGATTGTTGGGAGCCATCAGCACCCCCATATGTGACAAGGTCTCATGGTCGGTCATAGTCTCCACTCCTGTGAACCCATGTGCCTTTCCTCTACATCGGATCCTATAGGAGACAATACTCTCACTGCATTTATGGCAAGTTCCTGTGATACCCCAATGAGCTAACTACACAGCCAAAGACGGGGTAAGATCTCCTAGAAAAGAGGGGAGACAACCTAAGCCAGGCGGTAGTTCTGTGGGGACCCCTGAACTGAGATATTGGGGACTCAAGCCTCTTGGAAACTGAGGCACAGACCTTTGACCACATAGGCTAAAAAAGCCTGGCTGTGGGAAACTGCTGATAACAGCCCCTGAGCTAACTTGCCTAAGATAATCAGTGAAAAGTCTCCTCAGAGGCCAAAGGTCTCCAGACCATGAAAGTTCCGATAAGAGACACTTACTGACCATGAGCTATGTTACTCAATAGCCTTGTGTGAATTCCTTTGCCTTGTGCCTTGTTGCAGCAACAGATACTGAAGCTTTGACTGAGAAACAGATGCTACCTCCGTAGGATAAGAGAGGTGTGAGACGCCTTTGATTACTAGGTATTGTATTTACTAAGAAATAGACTTTAGACTCAGCCATTCCTAGTCTCTCTCAGTAGTAACTCAAGTATATGCCCTGTGAGTCTTAAGGATTGTGTATTAGCTGCTGGAATTTGGGATAGTTACTAAATAGTCAAGGTAGTCATGGTAGCCATTCTTTAGATGATAAGTAGAAATTGAGTTTGTGTCGCAAGGAGAACATCATATTAAAAGATAAGATAATCCTTAAACGTAGACTAGGTCACAGTTTACCCTGGAGAGAATAATTACAAGGAAGTAAAGACTGTGAAAGCCTGAGAAATAAAAAACATCAAACTCATGTGAAACATAACTTGTAATTGAGGTAATGGTCAAGAGTCCCTATAAAAGGGGAACGTGTTGTAACAATAAATTGTGATGCTCCTGAGAAACTCTTTCCGGTGTCTCCCTTCTCTTTCTCTTTCTTTTTTTCCTCGCCGACTCCGTCCCACCTGAGGGAATCCCTGGACTCCGCAGAGGCTGGACTCCTGCACTTGATGTCCTGAATGTCATCAATACGTCTCCCTTTCAATATTTCCTTTATCTTCAGGTTAAGAAAGAAATCACTGGGGGCCAGATCAGGTGAGTAGGGGGGTTGTTCCAATACAGTTATTTGTTTACTGGTTAAAAACTCCCTTACAGACAGTGCCATGTGAGCTGGTGAATTGTGATGCAAGGGCCATGAATTGGCGAAAAGTTCAGGCCGTCTAACTTTTTCATAAAGCCTTTTAAGCACTTCCAAATAGTAAACGTGGTTAACTGTTTGTCCTGTTGGTACAAATTCATAATGAATAACCCCTCTGATATCAAAAACTGTTAGCAACATCATTGCAACAAGTTCTCGAACTCAATTGTCAATCTCATATACAATATTAAGAAAGAAAAGTGGGATACATCACATAATAAAAATAATAGGACATAATTATATGGAAAACTTTGTGCTAATAAATTTGAAAATGTAAATGAACTGTACTGTACACATATACACGTAAAGTTAGGTCTTAAAATATACTACTAATGAATGAAAAATACATTTGATAGCACAACATCATTTATTTAAATTTAAAAAGTTACAGTTATATATTTTACAAGAACCCATGCATCACCTCTATCCATTACAATGGGTGTGTGACTGGGGATAAAGAGTTGAAAGTGCACACATGCAAGAATCAAGGGTACATTTGCTATGAACTGAGGAGTTAGCATTACTTAACCCAGTGTACATTAAAATAAAGATTGTAAACCCTCCAGGCAGAGCACACAGTGGAGTTCGCAGGATCCCATGGGCCTCTAACTACTATAATGGGTAGCATTGAAGAACACATAAGAACTCCAGGTGGTGGCGGGCCCTGCAGGGTGGTTGTGAGGATCAGGCTGAGGGCCTGTACTAAGGAAAGGGGGCAGAGTGCAGAGTTCTGAGTTGGAGGAAAGCACAGGTGCTCCAATGCTGCACCTGGAGGCCCAATCTGTTGGAGGGCCTTGACACCTTTTCAAGTGGGAGGCTCCTCTGGATGCCTACCCCTTTAACTGCAGCCAGGAAGGCTGAGCTGGTTGCCATCCCATGGGTACAGTGACCAGAGGCAGCATCCTTGCTCAGAGGTGGAGGTACTAAAGAGTAGAGGGGTGGGGGTCCCATGGGGTAAGGAAGTATGCTAGAGGCTAAGTTGGCCAAGTGCTGGCTTCCCACAAGGGAATCAAAGCTGGAGAGTCCCTGAGGCCAGACTGAATATGCTGAGGCAGCTGGAGGGGTATTCCATCCAAAGATGACTACCAAAAGGTGCCTATGCATAACCCCAAGAGGCTGGGCACCAGGAGTGGACAGCACTGGGGATCCCCATGCCAGCCCAGCAGACTGTGTCAGTTACAGGCTGGGCTCCCAGACTGGTGTAGAAACCACAGGCAGAGCCAATGAGTGCCTAGGGGGCTGGGGCTGCTGGAATCTCGTGGGCTTCCTTTGAAGGCTGGGATGCATGGTGGATATTCTGCACAGCTTGTTCATCAAAGGCACTTGCCCCCATCCTAAATGAGAAATGCTCTCCAAAGTCTGCATCTATCCTGCAGGCATGTTCCCCTGTTGGCTCATTCCACATGGTGCCTCAGGTGGCTCCTTGGTATATGCAGGTGATCAGATAGAGGGTTAGAGACTGGGCAAGGAGAAGCCTTTCAGAGAGGATTGGGGAGAAAAATTTATGGGTGAGGTGATGGGGAGCACCGAGTTCAAAGTATCTCAGAAAAGATGAGGAGAGGGAGTGTTATAATAGGAATAAGTGACTTTGTGTAGTAGGAGATGTGTGTGGCATCTACATGAGGCCTTATCTAGTGATAAGGAACTTATCAAACTAGAAGTACCACATTCAGTTCCTTACAACTCCCCCTCTATGCAGGTCACATAGAACAAATCATGAGAATACCAATGGCCAAATTTGTTGGAGACCTGGCATGACATGAGAAAAATTAAAAGATTAAGCAAAGGTCCCAAACTGATCAGTAAAGGGAATAGCACAGCAGTCAGAAATACAGTAAACCACCAGAAAGTGGGTGTCTGCTGAGCTCCTCCCCACAAGGCAGTGTCTTCCCAAAACAATTTCCTCTGAAGAATACAGTGTCCATGGACATGAGGCCTGACTCCTGGTTTTCTCGTGGAAAGTTCTGAAAGGCATAATCAGCAGCCATATCCAACACAAGGATGTGGTGTAAAGGAAGTGAAGAGATAGATGCTGGAGGGGCCCTGTGGCCAGGAGGGGAGGTCATACTAGCAGTACCAAGTATTTCTCCATAAAACAGTTCCCCAAAGGAATTTCCTTGCAATTTGGAGATGTTTCTGTAATAGGAACTGGTGCCCAGCAGTCACTTTGGCTATCTGGAATGGCATAACTCTCATAATGAGTCGATAAAGTAGAAAACTGATTGAGAGGCTGGTGGCCCCAGCATCTCAGGGAGCAGAGGCTGGTATGGTCAGGGTCCTGGAGTCCCAAGTGGCCAGAGTGGCAGTGAAAGGTAAGTTGGAGCACAGTGGCCTGGCAACATCCCACAAACACCAGCCAGGTGAACAAGAGAATCCCAATGAGAAAGAAAGCAATCAGGTTTTCCAAGTGTCCTGTCAGTAGAGCCAAAGGAAGGTGGCCTGTGGGACCCAGAAGCTGAGTAGAACCCAGAGCAGATGGGGACTCTGGAAAAGAGGGCTTTCAGAGTGCAAGTGAGCATGGAAAGGCAAGCAGAGTCAGGTCACGATGGTCCCTGCAAATGCCTGCCAGGACTCTCCTGTACTGAGGACAGTGGATAACCATTGAGACTTCATCTGGCTTTGTATTTCAGAAGCCTCTTTAACTCAGAGGGTAGACCCCACTAGGAATTGTAAGCCCAGAGAAGGAAGACAAGTTAGGAGATGTGGCAGCAATTGAGGGCAGAGGTGCTGGAGTGAGCCAAGAGGGTAGCCAGGTAGAGAGAAGTGGGCCCATCCAAGACTCATTCCAGAGGCAAAGTGACAGAACTGGTGACTGGATAGGTGCTGGGGGTGGGGGAGGATTCCAGTTCTGGCTTGAGCAATGGGGTAGACCCAGGAGCTGTTCACTGGGACAGGGACAGGGACACTGGGAAGGTTAAGGAGAGAGGCCGAGTTTGTTTGGGCCTGTTTATCCCTTCTCTCCTCCACCCAGGCAGGAGGAAGAGTCACTGGGGAAACTTGAGATCTGAGAGCTGCCTTCCTCCTTCCTGGCACCCAGGGCAGAGGACAGATTGGAGGGAAGAAGAAAGGACCAGTGCTGTTTCCAGGAGGACAAGGGGCTGGAAAGCAAGTGTGGCCTCAACGTTGTGAGCTGGAAGAGTTGGAAGGGCTCAGGGCAGAAGCTGCTTGTCTCACATGGCCCCTGGGAATAGTGCCTAAAGCAGCTCATCTCCTGATCAACAGTGGGGGTGGCGGCAAGGAGGAGAAGGCAGCAGCTCAGAGAGGGTCTTCTTGTGGCACATAAAAGCCTCAGAGTCACAACCAGAGACAAGGAGGTCGGTATGTCATTCATGCAAGCAGGAACCAGAGGGAGAAGGGCCCATATGGGGCCGCACTCTCCCAGGGCCTTGACACAAAGTCATCCACACTCCCTGCCCCAACTGCAGCAACAACTCCTAGAGAAAGGCCCAAGGAAGCCTGGAACTCACTGAGAAAGACTGAATGAGGTTCTAGGAGGAAATGCTTTTCTACAACTGCCCAGAGGAAGGCTGTAGATGGAAAATGAATTCAGTTTCCAGAAAGTGTGCATGTGTGCATACATGAACTTGTGGGCTGTGGCACTTGTACCTCTGGTAGGTCCTCTATAGAATTAATGCAAAATTTCCTAGGAGATTTCTCAAAAACTTAAGCAATATGATGGAAAGGTCATTTGTGATGATACCAAGACCAGAAAATATAGACACATAAAGTTGTCTGTTTAAAAAGCAAATATCTGGTTAAAAATAAAAATAACATGTTCAAAAGGAAAAGAAAAACCACAAAATGAGGTGAGGGGGTATTTTCAACATATGGCAGAGAAGAGCTAATGTCTAATTTAGAAAGTGCTTATTAGTTAACAGTAATCATGCTGGCTGGCCATTTGTCATGTAAAAATGTTCCACTTCACTTATATGTTTAAAAGAATCAAATTTTAATAAGAATGGAACTTTGATCTGTCAATTTGATAAAGAACAAAGCCTTATACTGGTATTTCAAAGGATATGGAGAAAAATACATGCTGATTTGTTATTAAGTGTAGCACACACATTGTTACTCCTTTAGGGATTGAACTTGGTCATAACTATCAAAAATGTAAAATCTGGTTCCCTTTGACCCATGAATTCTTCTATGACCCAAACTCATTGGGTCTGTCTCAGGTGGGGCCCCTGGGGTGAAAGTGGGGGCACAATTCGTAGGATTCTGGAGTCCAGGACAGACTGCAGGGACATGTTAATCTGAGACTTTATCCCATCTCCAAGGCCCAGATTCCAGATCTGGGAAGAGGCTGCACTGGGTGGAGGAATTGGTGGGGTCTGCTCCCAGTGCTTGGTTCAAGCGAGGGGACAAGTTGGAGGGAGCTGTCTCATTAGATAGGGTGTGGAGAGGAAATTTCTAGGCTCACTTAACTGCTGAGTAAGGGATGGGGATGGAGGAGAGGAGATGACAGCACTGGGGTGGGGTGAAGCCAGAAAGTCATTCACCAGCAAGGACTGACCCTCCCATTATCCCATATCATCAGGACAACCCATTTCCACTCCATCAGGCTAAATTTGTTCTTTATGACATTATACTCACTTGATTTTCCTAAAATGTTTCCTTTCAGCGAAGTTCCTGGAATGTTTGAGGCTTTGACAATAGCAGCTGAAATGATCTCTGAAGAGGTCTTGGTGTGCCCAAGGTGTCACTGCAGCCCCAGGTCAGTCCCCCTGAACCTCATGGATGCATTGATATCCTCATGGAGGACCTGGCTGAGGACCAAACAGGCAGTCCCTCCTGGGGTGTTCAGAGTTCCAAGCAACCAGGGCTCCTCTAGCCCCCTCACTCTCTCTTTTATGGAATATGCTAAGTTTGGAGATGGGGCTGAGCAGCAAGGAGTTTCTGTCAAATGAGCCTCCTCCCCATGACTCAATTACAGAAGTGTAAATGCAATCAAGAGTGACTTAATTGGGTTAATTTCTTATCCCAGAAATGAAGGTATAACTAAATTGAAATAAAGTGTAGGCTGAGAGTGGGTGCAGTATCACCAGTGTATGAAAACAACCCTCTTCTACAGTAGAGGGATTAAGGAAGACTCTGTGAGGTGGTGGCTTTTAGCAGAAACTGATGCGCCTCAACTGTGTGTTGGAGGTGGAGAAACCTCAGGCAGAGGGAACAGAAAATGCAAAGGCCCAGAGGAGGGCTCACCAGGGAGACCAGAGCAGAGTTGACAATTGGTGCAAGATGGAGCCAGACAGTTGGAGGCTACACCCTCCCTGGCCTTGTGCCTGCATCTAGAGATGTGGGTGTCCATTCAGGAGCAGTGGGAAGTATTGCAGACTTTTAATCAGAAGCCATGGTATGCTCAGCAGGGGCTGATTCTGCATTTGACCTGTCTGAATTCAAACCTCCTAAATGTGTATGCTCTGTTGGGTACAATCATTTAGGTATATGCACAATAATGCCCACAATTTTTAACATTTACTGAGAGCATACTCTGCCAAGCTCTGTCCTGAGCCCCTCACATGTATTAACTCTTTTAATCCTCACCTCACCCTGTGAGACCCACCATAGCACAATCAGCGGGATCCAGAAAATGCAGTTGCTTAAGATGTAGAGTTGCATTTTTTTATGAAGTTAATATAAATTCCATAAGGTCACGAGAAACCCCAAAGTAAACATAGTAAAATGTGTACAGGACACAACTGACCATCCTAAATGATCAGGAGCAGTCACTTCTTGTACCAATCCCCCACCCCTGAAGATAAACATTTAGTCTACCCCTGATTAAAGAGGAGGACTGGGTAAAGGCCAGATGTACTGTCAGGATTGGTGCTAATACTGTGGCTCTGGTTCTGTTACTTTCCCCCATTTCACAGGTAAGGCTACATGACTAGTAAGCGGTGTAAGATTTGCTCCTGTTTCCATGTTCCTAGTCACAGCACCATACTGTTTGGGTACATACAAAAACTTATATAAAGGCAGGCTTTTTATGTCTTTTTCAAATCTTTTGTATCCTGTACAAAATGCCACTGCTCCTATCAGGCAACCCTCTCAGAGCCTTGGCTCACTGTGGGCACTGATGTCATTGCCCCTTCCCTGCCCTTTCAGGCCCAGAAATGGAAAGGACTCCTATAGTTTTTGGGTGTTTTACCATCCCTTCTTGGTTTCCTTACCTCTTTCTAGGCTTCTGAAAACAGTTTATTCATTAAACATTAAATGTTCTTCAATGAGCCATTTGAATGTTTCACAATGGAACCTTGAATAATACACTTTCCTTAATTCTTCAGAATGGGATTTGCCTCAGATTGTTCCTGATACACCATTGTCATGTATGCTTTTGTTGAGTCATCTGTATTTCTTGTCAGTATATATATTTCACTAAGTAATTTTATCCACTGATGTTTGCTTACCTTAAATTGGTAAATCAATAACTATAGTCTCCCTCTATGGAAACAAAATTCTTAGCATCATTTTGTATTATCTTTTCATATATTACTAACATCCTACTGATGTTTGGAATTTTAGCTTGATTTTGATATATAATTTTTTTTTTTTTTTTTTTTTTTTTTTTTAAAGATTTTATTGGGGAATTGGCGGAGGGGAACAGCGTTGGGGAATCGGGGAAGGGGAACAGACAAGTTGCTGTCTTTTTGTTCTTCAGTTTAGTTGCGGAGGATGTTGCTTCACTGTTGGTATCGTCATTGCGCTCTTCCCGGATGAGGCAGATCGGTCGCTGGCCTCTGGATGTCGCTCACCGCGGCTATTGGCAGCTCACGCTTGGCTGCCAGCCGCTCACGCTGGCTGCGGGCCGCTCACGCTGGCTGCGGGCCACTCACTGTAGCCAATGGCAGCCCACTGCAGCAGGGGCTGCAGCCCACACCATCACCGGGGCTCGCACAGCCCAGCTCCAGGTGGAGCTGTTGTTAGCTGTAGAGGGCAGTGTCACTGGCCCTCATGTGGGATCCGAACCGGGGCCGCTGGCATCCCAAAACCAGCGCTTAACCAATGCGCCACTCGGCCGGCCCTATAAATTTTTTTTTTAAAGATTTTATTGGGGAATTGAGGGAGGGGAGCAGCGTTGGGGAATCCGGGAAGGGGAATAGACAAGTTGCGTCTTTTTGTTCTTCAGTCTAGTTGTGGAGGATGTTGCTTCACTGGCCCATGTTGGTATCATCATTGCGCTCTTCCTAGATGAGCCAGATCGGTGGCTGGCCTCTGGATGGTTGCTCACCGTGGCTATTGGCAGCTCGCGCTGGCTGCTGGCCACTCACGCTGGCTGCCGGCCACTCACTGTAGCCTATGGCAGCCCACTGCAGCAGGGGCTGCAGCCCATACAATCCCCGAGGCTTGTACAGCCCAGCTCCAGATGGGGCTGTTGTTAGCTCTAGAGGTCAGTGTCACTGGCCCTCATATGTGGGATCCGAATTGGGCCGCTGGCATCCCAAAACCAGCTCTTAACCAATGCGCCACTCGGCCGGCCCGATATATAATTTTTAAATCAATACTTATTTACATTTAACTGCTTTCATTAATGACTGTTCACTTTATGATTTACACAGTTTATTTCTGGATTCATTTCCTTTTACATTTTTATCCTATAATTTCTATAATCTAATATATAATTCACATAATTCTGTAATTTTCTTTGTTTGTTCTTTTTGTTGTTGTTGTTTTTTAGCTGAGCCATCCTGCTACCTGTTGACAGCTCAATGGCAGCTCACCTCGGGCTGGGCATCGAACTGCTGTTGCTCAGAGCTCAGCTCTCACTCTTGAGCAAGCTCTTAACCAACTGAGCCACTCGGCTGGCCCCTACTTCTGTAATCTTAATTCCATATTTCATTCTATAAGAACCTGTATATGATAAAGTTTGAGAAACTCTTATATGGGAAAACTTCTTATACTCAATTTTTAATTGATAGTTTGGCTAGGTAGAAAATTCTAGGTCCAGAATTACTTGGTCTTATAACTTTGAAAATATTGTTTAATTAATCTCTTGACTCCAATTTTGTAGCTGAGAACTGTAATTTTTATCAGAATTTCTTTACTTATAAATAGTGCTTTTCCCCCTGGTAACTAATAGTATTGTTTCTTCATCCCTTCATATTTCAACATATCATTGGAATGTAATTATGACTCATTTTTGTTCCATGGTAGTTCAATATGTTACATACTTAGTGTGATCTTTCTTTGAAGATTATGTTTTTCTTCAGTTTTAAACTAAACATCTTTAACATTTATTATGTTAATTAATGACCCACCAATATCATCAGAGAACTCTATTTGTGACAATTATTGTGGGATTAAGTCAGAAATAACCATGACACAAATAAAGTTGGAGAATTTACACTATTAGATTTCAAGACCTACTATAAATTTATAGTGAATAAGTCTGCATGGTATTTATGCAGGAATTGACCAAACAAAGTTAATAAAACAAAATATTGAATTCATAAATGGAATCACTTATGATTTTCAACAAAGGTGTCAATGATTCAATATGTAAACAAAATAGTTTTCTACAAATGGTGCTGAAGCACATGGATATCCATATAAAAAATAAACAAATAACCTATGCATCACACCATACACAAAATTACTTTGAAATGGGTCATAGACTTAATTTCAAAGATAAAATAATAAAGCTTCTAAAAAATAAGAATATTTATTTCTTAGTTTTGATAAAGATACTATGGTGTGTAACACATTAAAATTAGAAGAAGCTGGATAAAGAGTTTATATGAACTCTGTACTATATTTTGCAATTTTTCTGTAAATTTCAAATTATTTTAAAATATAGGGCATAACTTCATAATTTTGGGACAGGCAAAGATGACCTAAATAATAAATATAAATTACTATTCAAAAAAGAAAAGAATAAATTTGACTCCATTAAAATTAAGAACTGTTCATCAAAAGACAGCATAAATAGAATGAAGAGACAAGCTACAATGTGAAGGAATATGTTTGTAATACATGTGTCCAACCAAGTATATGTACACAGAATTCATAAAGAACCCCTACAAATCAATAAGAGAAAGATACACAGCCTAATTTAGAAATGGATTTGACTTAAATAAAAATATTCAACTGGACAATAGTATATGAAAATGTGCTCAACATCATTAGTCAGCAAGAATATGCAATTTAAACCAAAATAAGATACCCTTACACACCCACAGGAATGGCTAACATAAAAAAGACTGACATTATTCAGTGCTGATTGGCATGTATAGGAAATGGAGCCCTCAAAAGTTTATGGTGAAACTTTAAATTGGAATAATGCTTTAGAAAACTGTTTGCCAGCACCCTATAATCCAGTAATTACACTCCTAGGTATACATGAAGACAAAAAGACTGCATGAGTCTACAAAAGATATGTACAAGAATGTTTATAACAACTTTATTCACAAAAGATAAAATTGGAAACAACTCAAATATGCATCAACAGTAAAATGTATAAATAAATTGTGATACGTTCATGCAACAAAATAATACACAGCAATAAAAACAAATGTACTGTTGCTACATGTAACAAGAGGGATGAATTTCATAAACATCGTGTTGAGCGAAAGAAGCCAGAAATAAAGGAGTTCATTCTGTACGATTTCAGTTATATGAAATTCAATAACAGGCAAAAAATAATCTATAGTGATAGAAGTTAGAATAGAAATTACCCTCAGGATGGGGGTGGATTGATGTGAAAGAGCATGTAGAAACCTTCTAGAGGCTAAAGGTAATTTATGTCTTGATCTGAGCTGTGGTTACATGTGTAACTACATGTAAAAATTAATTGACTTAATGGGAGTTCCAGGGAGAGAGGAAAGCAAAAAGGAGCAGAAAGAGTATCTAAAAAAATAATGGCTGATAACAATTCGTGAAAAAAATCTTCATATCCAAGAAGCTCAATGAAGTCCAAGCATAATAAATTCAAACAGATCTGCACTAGATTATAATCAAAAGTTCTGAAAAAAGGACTGTCAATCAAGAATTCTACATCCAATAAAAATATAATTCAACAAACAAATAATAAATTAATAATAAACAAAAACAAAGAATGCATTACTAGAAGACTTGCCCTACAATAAATACCAAGGGGAGTCCTTCAAGTTGAAATGAAAGGACACTAAACAGTAACTCAAATATACATGAAGAGAGTGACATCACAGAAATGGTAGCATGAGGAGTGCTTCTTGAAATTTACCCTGGAAGTTTCAAAAAATTGAACAGCTACAATTCAACAAAGTATTTCCTGTGCAACAGACAAACATGCCTGAGAGACTTGCACATTGAATCACCTGAAGGTAGGCAAATTGGAAGAGCAGGGAAGGAAGGCGGGGGAACCTGCAGAGACACAAGCCAAGCGGCTGCAGGACACAGATCGGAGCTCACTGCAATCTAGAGCTCACAGCAGTCGTGGGAGATGGAAGAATTCAGGCTGCAGGCATACCTCCTGTGGCCCACAGTCCTGCCTGAGGATCAGCATAAAAGATGGCTGAACCCACTGTTGCCTTACAGCCAATTCCAAGACCACCGCCTCTGCATTAGCCCCTGACCTTTAGTCTTGAGAGAGTGTCTCGGTATGACCGAGGCCGGTGGAATGTAATCCGTAAAGCTCTCTCTGGGAGTGTCTCGGTATGACCGGGACTTGATGGAGTGATATCAGTTATCTCCTCCAGGAGGACACAGTAAGGTCGGTGTCCTGGGGCTGTGTAGTGATGTATGAAGGCATAGCATTTGTTGGAATACAATGGGATAGGTTAATGGAAAACAGCCTTAAGGCACACAATCCACACGGTTATTTATTTACAGCAGTTTTACTTCTCTAAAAATTCTCAATAAAAGCCATGCGCTGACCCGATTCGGGGCTCAGTCTTCTTTGGCTGAGTCCCTTGATCTCGCTCTTATCTTACTTCTGTCTCTTGTTCTTATTCAATCTGCATCGCTCCTCTCGAGTCCCATTTGCCCTTGCCACGCAGGACGTGACAACCCACTGTTCGGGTCAGAGAAGTCGGGTGAGAACTATGATTTAGGTCCTCACTACTGGGCAGAAAACAGAAAACAAAGACATGGAGCCTGACTGCCAAACCCCATACCCTCTCAGAGCTCACCCCAACCCACCCTCCCAGTGTTAGAAGCAGGCTCCAGAAGAAATGGTAGCAGCATCAGACTAAAGAACAGAATATCTACAGCCCTGAGAATTGGAGCGATGGTCCCACAGCTGCAGATGCACATTCCAGTGACAGGCAAACAACTTTAGGGGAAAGGCAGCTGTGGGTTGGTCAGAGTCACAAATGCACCAGCCGCCTCTCACATCCCACCTTCCCTCACATTTCTGGCCAGCCCCTCAGCCTGCCCCTGTGGGACAACCAGAGCTGTTGAGACCCACAGGCCCTGCATTGGGCTGCAGGAGCAGCATTGGGATTTCAGAAGTTCAGAACTCTATTGTCTTCCAAATTCTCCAACAGAGGCAGTGCCCAGAACCCAGGCAACCTGCTCACAGAGGAGAAGCCAATCTTCCAGGGAACTCCCCCACCCCCATCATGTGAGAAGCCAGAACAGTGCAAGAGAAAATATAATGCTGTAGCATGAGAGAAAATAAAAGGCTATAGTGGGAGAAAAAATAAAACATTCCAGCAACACCTACTGGAACATCAACCTCTTTATATCAACCTGCTGCACAACCCACATCTGTAGAGGCTCAGAAAGAGAAATAATAATTCATTAACTGCCATAAATATCCAAAATAACAAGGCAGCTCAGAAAGAAAATCAAAGACTCCAGAAAATGAACTTAAAGACATGGAAATGTGTGACTTACATGACAAAGAATTCAAGATTGCAGTTCTGAAAAAACTCAACAAAATGCAAGAAAACACAGGCAGGCAGTTAAATGAACTGAGAAACACAATCAAAGAACAAAATGAACATTTTACCAAAGAGATTGAAGTTTTAAAAAAGTACCAAATGGAAAATATAGAGATGAAGAACTCAATAAAAGAAATGAAGAATGAAATAGTCAGCTTAGGTAATAGAGCTGAGCAGATGGAAGAAAGAATTAGTGATTTTGAAGATAGAAATCTGGAAATGACACAGATGGAAGAAGAGAGAGAATAGAGAGTTAAAAGAAATGAAAGAATTCTACAAGAACTTGACTCCATCAGAAAGAGCAACATAAGAATAATGGGCATACCAGAAGGAGAAGAAAGGGAGAAGGGAACAGACAGTATATTCAAACAAATAGTTGATGAGAACTTCCCAAACTTGTGGAAAGAACTGGATCCCCCAATCCAAGAAGCAAATAGAACACCTAATTACCTCAATTCCAGCAGGCCTTCTTTAAGGCACATTGTATTGAAGCTGTCAAAAATTAATGACAAAGAGGGCCGGCCGAGTGGCGCATTGGTTAAGAGCTGGTTTGGGGATGCCAGCGGTTAAGAGCTGGTTTGGGGATGCCAGCGGCCCCAGTTCGGATCCCACATGTGAGGGCCAGTGACACTGCCCTCTACAGCTAACAACAGCTCCACCTGGAGCTGGACTGTGCACACCCCGGCAACGGTGTAGGCTGCAGCCCCTGCTGCAGTGGGCTGCCATAGGCTACAGTGAGTGGCCGGCAGCCAGCGTGAGCAGCTAGGAGCCAGCGTGAGCTGCCAATAGCCGTAATGAGCGACCATCCAGGGGCCGGGACCCATCTGCCTCATCCAGGAAGAGCGCAATGACGATACCAACATGGGACAGTGAAGCAACGTCCTCCACAACTAGACTGAAGAACAAAAAGACAGCAACTTGTCTGTTCCCCTCCCCCAAATAAAAAAATTAATGACAAAGATATGACATCAGGGGGGAGGGTGAAGGGTGGGTTGGGAGAGGGGAGTTGTCACTTTGTGAGGGGTGAAAAGTATAACTATTGCATTGTTTTGTACACCTGAAGCTAATAAATGAATAATAAATAAAAATTAATGACAGAGAAAGAATTCTCAAGGCAGCCAGGGAAAACACGACAGTAACCTACTAAAGAAAGCCCATTAGATTATCATCAGATTTTTCAGCAGAAACTCTACAAACCAGGAGTGGAATAAAATATTCAAGCTATTCAAAGAGAGAAGTTATCAGCCAAGAATAATATATCCAGCAAAAATATCCTTTGGATATGGAGATGAAGGAAAAATAAAGACCTTTCCAGAGAATCAGAAACTGAGGGAATTTTCTAACACATGACCTACATTACAGGAAATATGAAGGAGGCTTTTCAACCTGAAACACAAAATCAAAAGAATACAAAATGATGAGCAGTATTAGGAACAGATGGACAAAAGCAGTAAATGGCAACCCTTACACAAAATAGGATACTCTACACTTAAATATAACATAAAAGGTAAAGAAGAAAAAAACATTTAAAAAAAAGGGAAAAAAAGAAAAAGGCAACTTGCCACTGCAACTCAGAACTCAACTCACAGCACAAGTAGGGATAACTTGTGACAACAAAAATATAAAAGGGGAGAGAGTAAAGGTCTGAACCTGCAAAGGAGAATGAAGTTAAAAAGCATGTGGAAGAAAAAGGACTACTACATATATGAAACTTTCTTTTACATAATCTAATAGTAACCATTCAAAAAAAAAAAAAAAAAGAAATCCAGAACTGAGATATATAACATAAAAAAGAAGAAACAGAGGGAAAAATCATACAATACCACCACATTGAAATAGCAAACAGCAATAAAAGGCAAAGAAACAATGGAGACATTGAACCACCAGAAAACAAAAGATGATAGGAAATCCTCATATATCAATAATTGCCCTAAATGCAAATAGACTGAACTCACCAATAAAAAGGCACAGAGTAGCAGATTGGATCAAAAAATCAAACCTGAAGTCTACGTAAATTTGCTAAACAATTGTCACCCCAATAAACTTTAATTACAAAAAACTAAACCCATCGAAGAAACACATCTCAGCTACAAGGACAAATATAGACTCAAAGTGAAAGGGTGAAAATTGATACTCCAACAAATAGTATGCAGAGAAAATCAGGTGTAACCATACTTATATCAGATTAAACAGACTTCAGGATAGAACAGGTAACAAGAAACAAAGATGGACACTTCATAATGATAAAGGGGACAGTGCAACAAGAAGACATAACACTCATCAATATATATGTCCCCAGGCAGGGAGCACCAAAATATACAAAGCAACTACTAACAGAACTAAAGGGGGAAACTGACCAAAACACAGTTGTAGTAGGGGACCTAAATACACCACTGTCAGCTATGTATAGATCATCCAAACAGAAAATAAGTAAGAAAATATCAGCCCTAAATGACACATTAGACCAAATGGATGTAATTGACATTTATAGAGCACTTCATCCTAGAACATCAGACTATACATTATTTTCTAGTGTACATGAAATATCTAAAGGATAGACCATATATTGGGACATAAAACTAACCTTAGCAAATTTAAGAGGATTGCATTGCAATCATACCAAGCATATTCTCTGATCACAAGGCTTTGAAATTAGATATCAACTATGAAAAGACAACAGAAAAAAACACATATATGTGGAGATTACACAACATGCTTTTAAAGAATGACTGGGTCAAAGAAGAAATAAGAGAAGAGGTCAAACTAAAAAATAGTTTCATAGAAACAAATGAGAATGAAAATACATCCTATCAAAATTATTGGAATACAGTAAAAGCAGCAATAAAATAGGGAAATTTACATCATTACAGACCTATCTCAAGAAACAATAAAAATCCCCGATAAACAGTCTAACATTGCACCCTAAAGAACTAGAAAAAGAACAAATGAAACCCAAAGTAAGCAAAAGAAAGGAAATAATAAAAATCAGAGCAGAACTAAATTAAATAGAGAACCAAAATACAATAGAAAAAATTATTGCAACAAAGAGCTGGTTCTTTGAAAAGATTAATAAAATTGACTAACCTTGGCTAGACTCACTAAGATAAAAAGAGAAAAGACACAAATAAACAAAATCGAAATGAAAGAGAAGTACCACAGAAATACAAAGGATCATACGCTAATACTATGAAGGACAATATGCTACCAAATTCAATAACCTAGAAGAAATGGACAAGTTCTTAGAAACATGTAGCCTTCCTAGACTGAATCATGAAAAACTGGAAAAATCTAAATAGACTAATCAGGGCAACCCAGTCGGGACCACCTCTCATTTTGAGAGCTGTTACTTTCTACTCTAATAAACTGTCCTCTGCTGTAAACTTTATCTCTCTGGTCCATGTCTCCATTCTTCAGCTTCACGAGACTAGGATCCCCGCACAAGAGAAATATCCTACATCATTTGGGGGCTCGCCCGGGACGAAAGAGAGGTAAATATATCTGTGCTTTTCTGTTTGCCTTGCCCACTCACAGACCTTCAACAATATTTTCCTGTCACACAAACATTGGGCCTCCAACAGCCAGATAAAAACAACTAACATGGCTGCCAATCTTATGACTCGGAGGACAGGCTTAGCAGAAGGGCTCTGGTTAATTCCCTCCAACCCTGACTTATTGACCTGAGCCTGACTGCCATCTCTCTCGGGATGAATGACTCTTGGATGCATCTGAGGAACTCTGGTCACGGAGACTCTGTGACGTGTTCTGAAGGCTCCCTGGGTCTTCCTCTGACCCCACTGCCCATATGGGTGCTGGCCGATAGCTCTCCCTCTTCCTCCCCTCTCTGCTACTCTGCTGCCTTTTCCTTTCCTTGAGAAGGCTGGATGCTGGCATGTGGCTAGGTTGTGGGCCTTTGCAGGCAATTGAGGGTAGAGTCCCAAAGGCCTCACTGGTCCCGTCTCAGCCCAACTGTCCCTACGGGGTGCTTATAGAATGCCTCCTCCATCCTTACTGCTTTTTTCATCCTGACATTATATCTCTCCTGAACCCATGAGACACTGGTCAGGGGTCCCTTCCCTGTGAGACCTCCTCAACACTCCACATCAGCCTCAAGACATCTTAAGGTAAGAACATGGAACTTAGTCTCTACATCTCTACTGTTTTTGTGCCCTTTACACTCGCTGTCCACTTTCCAGCAATTACTTAGCAGCCCACCTCCATGGGGGACTCCACCAGTGGGGTCCCAGATATCTGGCCACTTTCCTTTCCACAGGTGCTATTACAAACCATCAGGCAAGATCCTGGGGAAGAGACAACATTTTTCAGACTTGCTTTGCATTAAGGAGGTAGCCTTATCAGAAGCCTTTTGAGGCTTCCAATATCTCTATCTACTCCCCCTTACATATTGGGCATCACGGCGCCCTGCCATACCCTTTCACGTGTGCTGTGTGCCTTCCCTACAGACCTTAGAACAGACAGGAAGGCAAATGGTCAGAAGTTCCCTATGTTCAGGCTTTTTTCACTTTGAGGGACAACCCAACCTTTACAAAAAATTTCAGATTGATTCAGCTCTTTTGGCTATGGTTTCTTATGTCCCTCCTCCAAAGGAGGCCCATTCAAAGGAACCTTCAGAGAGATCTCCCTCCCCAGGGAGGCCCCCACGGAAGGAACCCAGTACTCCATCCCTTTCTCAGTCTCTTGAAACACCTCCCCCTTATTCTGCTGGTCACATTCCTGTAGGGACCACCTGCATTGTAAGGAAGATGACCTGAGTCCATGTATGATAGCATTCTAAGTAAGCTTACTTTTAAAGTCATGTTATCTCTGCTACAAAATTTGTCCAAAAAATAGCTTGTATAATTGACTTTGGGACCTCAGAGTTAAGAACTAATGAAGAGTCACTCACATAAGGTTTTATGTAAAACTTTTCAGTAATAATCATATATTGGGTGCTTATGCTTAGATGTGATTCCTTAATATCTATTGACAACTTAAGATTTTAGTTTTGCTAAGTTCACCTATTTCTAGCTTCTTGTCACAGGAATGTTCAAAGATATTGTGTTTTATCACAAGCCTATGCTTCTGAAGATTACAAAACATGATCCTGGATTTGCCAGTAAAAGTACTAATCGCTTGCTTTTGGTTGTCATTAAAATCAATGTTTTAGAGGTTATGGATTCTAATTAGTATAAAAGGAAATGATGTGTGGTTTCAAGGAAGGTATAAGATATGGAAATACATTTTTTTGAAGGAGCTGAAAGAAAGTAGTTTGTCCTAAAGATGGTTATTTCTGAAAGAGTGAGAAGAGACAAACTGGGAGGGACTGGGAAAGTTGTAGAAGGTTTGTAAAAAGTCTTGAGACTTTTGTGTATCGTTAAACTAAATATAACCAGTCAGGTAGATTTGAATATCAAAAGTAAACTAATAGAGCAGAGTGTTTTCTCTGCTAAATAGGACAAATTTCTTAGATTATTGGTCTTTGTTTCATATTGTCCCAATCAGGTCCCTCGTTGCCAGAAAAAAACACTAAAATCTCCACAATAGTAACAACTAAGTTTTACTAATAGTTATGTAAACTTCTTCTGTGTTTTGGGACTGCTGGAGTTCTTGTGTCCTCCTCAGCCTCAGAGTATAGGCAAATGTAAAGAAACTTATTCTCCTTAACCTGATAGGATCATAATGACTCCTAAAGAAGGCCAGGGATTTGTTTAAATGTCTTTAACAACCATGACCAAAAAAAAAAAAACCCCAAAAACACAAACAACAAGAAATAAAGGAACAGTGAGACCAGAGAACGAGACCTAAGACAACCCAGGGCTAAAGCCACCTCAGGGCACCCCAAAAGCCCCAGGAGAGGAAATGCCAAATAAAGGAGCCTGCTTTTGGGATGTGGAAGCCCAGACCACTGGAACACGGAATGTCCTAATTCTCCAAAGCAGCCATGCCCCCTGTGCACAGTACAGGGCACTGGAAGAGAGATTGTGCCTTGCTCTGAAGGAAGCAGAGAACAACTTCCCTCCCCACCAATAGCTGTGATCACTGTTGGGCCTGATAAACACTCCCAGTGGCTCCCAAGCTGTTCTCATCACAAGCGTGAAACTGCTGGTGACCCTGACATGGCAGGCAAGCCTGTTAGTTTATAGAAACCATTTTTTTCTGTCTCAACTGCTCACTCTAGACCTTTTTTTCCTCTAAAAATACTCAGTTGTAAAGATTTTTAAAAAGCCCTCCAATTTGAGCTCATTTTACTCAGCCTGATCTTTACCATTGGTCCATATACCTTGGGGAAAATGTAAAATCAAACTTAAAAGGACTCTAAAAAAGTTTTATCAAAACTATACTGTCCATTGCTTTAGATTCTAATCTCAATTCTGTTATCTTCTATGTTGTTAGCTTGGGAAAGTTTCAACAGTCACTCAAGAAATCTAGGAAACCAGGTTCTAAAGGGAAAATTAACACCCCAATGGTTTTAGGACTTCAGGGATTCAGTAGCTGGGTCTACTTCCCTCAAATTAAACTTATTTCATTTAAGTCTCCACAGGACTCCCCCACAAGGAAGGCTGTCACTCCTACTCCTGTGAGCTTTCAGAAGACCTAGCTCCTGGAGGGTAAACAAATGTCACCTGAGGTTAAGATAAATGGGCTTCGAGTCCCATTCCTGAAGCCAGTGCTTTCCTTCCCACTGAAAAATCCTTTCATTTATGTGTGACAGAGGGGAGGGAATGGCTTTAGGAATTTTGACATGGCCTGGAGGTCCCTCACAGCAGCTGATGGGCTGTCTAGGTGAGGAGATGGGCCTCACAGTGCATGGCTGGCCCACTTTCCTCAGAGCCATTTCAAGGACTACTCTCCTAGTTCCTGAACCCACTAAGCTCACAATGGGACAAGACTTAACAGTTTTCACCCCAGACCACCAAAGGCTTTTAAATGCTAATACTAGTCATTGTTTTACAGACAGTTGCTTCTTAAGCCAACTGGTTTTACTACAAACTTATGCTGCCAAAACAGATTTACAGAAATATCCCTAGACAACCCAGATTGGACACTCTTCACTCTTTTATGGAAAATGACACACTAAAGACTGGATATACTGTAGTTACTTTACATAATATCATAAAAAAAATACAAGCCTCCCATCTGGGGCCAGCATTAGAGCTGCTATAAGCTATCTGCTCCTCAAATATAATCAAGGATGTAAAAATTTTTAAAGGATTATATTGTTTCAACCTGTCTGATAGCTCAGTTAATCAAAAATAAAGTTCAGAGGACTTCCGGTAAAATGACACAATAGACAGATGCTGTGCTAACTGCCTCCAAGGATCACACCAAAATTACAAGCAAATTATACAGCATTCAACCCTGGAGGTCCCCAGAACACTGGAGGAACAGAACCACTAAACGAAGAATTTAAAGAGGAAGCTGCGTCGGGTCTGGTAGGACGGGCGGAGACAAGAGAGGGCAAACCGCGTGAGGGAGATCCTAGCTGTGGAGAGGCTTCTCTGGTTGGGGGAGAGACTCTCCAGCCGCACACCAAGCTCACCACCCCAGAGCTCCTTTGCTGGGAAGAGAAGTTCTAAGATAGCCGGCAGTAAATTAGTGAGGACTCTCTTTGCTCAGCTCAGTGAGGCTAAGAGCGGCTCGAGAATCAATGAGGCCAGTGCCTGGGCTTACTTGCCTGTGAGCACTTACTGGTTCCTGGTGGAGGGAGTGGCTGTGTTAGCCAGAAACAGAAGCCTGCGGGGAAGGACTGAACTGAGCACCTTTGGTGCAAAGGCTGGAAGTTTTTGAACTGTTGTTCCCGTGGTGCGGAGCCTGCACGTGAGTGGTGTAGGCGGGACGCCATTTTGACGGGCTTGGGCCCTCCCACAAAGGATCAGGTCCGAGACCTAATTGGTCCGGTGGAATTGGCGCAGAAGTGCATGCGCGCGCGCACCTGCAGCCTTGGATCCCTACCCTCTGCCCGGCTTATACTGCGTTGCCAGGGAAACGCAGGGCGGGTGCCCTCCGGCTCCTACAGGCTGCTCACTGAGATCCGGGAGCGTGCGAGCCGCCTCGGATCCCCACCCTCTGCTCGGCTTGTGCTGCGTTGCCAGGGAAACGCCTAGTGGGAGTGATCCGGCACCAACAGGCTGCTCACTGAGACATGGGAGAGCGCAAGCCGCCTCGGGTCCCGCTCTCCGCACTGCGATTGCAGGGTTGCCAGGCTGGTGATTGGTTGTTGGGCTGCTCGGCCTGATCTGCAAGCGGCTGATTGGGACAGGCTGAGACTGGGAGTTTTCCTGGGAGTGTTGGGCCGTGAGCTGTGTGCCTGCGTGATCCAGCCAGGGCTCTCCTGGTGATCTATCTAATACATCAAAGCAATCCCAGAGCGACAGCCAGAATGGGAAACATAGAAACATGTCACAAGTAAAAGATCAGAAGAAACCTCCAGAAATGGAACCAAATGAAACAGAGGGATCCAACCTTTCAGAGACAGAGTTTAGAACACTGATGATAAGAATGTTTAAGGAACTTAGTGAGGACATAAAGAAGGATAGAGAAACCATAAAAAACAACCTGTTAGAACTAAAGAATACAATAACTGAAATGAAGAACACACTCGAAGGAATCACCAGTAGAGTAGATGAAGTAGAGGAGCGAATCAGAGATTTGGAAGATAAAATAGTAGAACTCACCCAGTTGGCACAGCAAAAAGATCAAAGAATAAAAAACAATGAAAATAGTTTAAGAGCCCTATGGGACAAGGTGAAGTGCAACCACCCTCGAATCATAGGGATACCAGAAGGAGAAGAGAAGAAGCAAGGGGTCGAGAATGTATTTGAACAAATAATGACTGAAAAGTTCCCTACCCTGGTGAAGGAAATCAACATACATGCCCAGGAAGTGCAGAGCATTCCAAACAAGCTGAACCCAAACAGGTCCACACCAAGACACATCATAGTTAAAATGGCAAAGCTTAAAGACAGAGACAGAATCCTAGAGGCTGCAAGAGAAAGACAGCAGGTTACATACAAAGGAACTCCTGTTAGACTAACAGCTGACTTGCCTACAGAAACTCTGCAGGCCAGAAGGGAGTGGCAGGAGATACTCAAAGTGACACAAAATAAAGGCCTACAACCAAGATTGCTCTACCCAGCACGGCTATCACTTAAAATTGAAGGAGAAATAAAGAGCTTCTCAGAAAAGAATAAGCTGAAGGAATTCATTACCACTAAGCCAGCATTGCAAGAAATGTTAAAAGGGCTTTTTTAAACAAAATAAAGTGGTAAACAAGCTAACCCAGAGAGACAATTTAAGAAGAGTGAAGTCATATCAAGCAGATATAAAGGAAAAACTGATGGTTGCTGGCTGGGAGGGAGTGGGGAAGAGGGAGACGGGGAAGGTTTTGGACAGTGTATGTGGGACTACAATGTTGCTGCAGGGGTATGGGGGAAGTTCTGGGAATGTAATTGACAATGTTGTGAAGAGACTATTATGTTGTGTGAAATAAGTCAGTCGTAGAAGGATAGGTACCATGTGATCTCACTTGTGTGTGGAGTCTGAATAGCTGAGTGAACGATCAAAGTAAACAGACTCGTAGATGTAGAGGAAAAACTGAGGGTTGCTAGTTGGGAGGGGGGTGGGGATGGGGGAGACGGGAAGGGATTAGACAGCATAAATAGACAACTACAATATTGCCACAGGGATATGAAACACAGTTCGGGGAATATAATAATGTAAAAATTTTATGGCATGTCATATATTCACATGTCTTGTCAGGGAGACCACTTCATGGATGGAGTAGAGGCTTGATCACTGCACTGTACACCTGAAGCTGATGTTGTATCGTATTGTATGCCAACTGCAACTGAATATGTGGATGGTCACGGGATGTGGAGTATACTGTGGAGGGGAGTCAGGGGAGTTGTGATGGATATGTATGATATGCGGGGGAGTGGGGTGGCGAACTGGGGGATGAGGGTTTTCCCTTTGGGGGGTAAAGAGTATAACTACTGCATTGTGTTGTACACCTGAAACTAATAAAATAAAAAATAAAATAAAATAAAGTTCAGGGCCAGCCGAGTGGCGTGGTGGTTAAGCTCTGGCTTGGGAAGCCAGTGGCCCCAGTTTGGGTCCCACATATGAGGGCCAGTGACACTGCCCTCAAAAAAATAAAAAAATAAAAAAATAAAGTTCAAAAGATTCATAACAGAGTTTCTAATCAGGCAAAAAATCAGGATTCTTCAGCCTAGATTTTTCCTTCCTTACATTCTGGCTTTCCAGTCTAACAGGATTTAGGAAAACATTTTTCTTTTATTTGTTTTTATAGGGATTGCCTCATACTGCTGCCTCAAATTCATCTCTGCTTACAAACCACCCACTGGCTGGCTACCATGGCCTACACTACCACAACAACCTCACCTGAATTCGCTCATTTACCATGGAATGTTAGAACTCCTTTGGACTAGCCCTAACTGCAGGTTCATACTTTGTCCCTCCTCAGCAGGAAGCAGCCAGAGTGGTCTTCACCCCTTTTTCTAACAGCAGTTAGGGTTACATCACCAGAGGGGGGATTGAGATAGGAAAATTATAGGTAGGCAGGGAAATTGCCACAGTAGAGGGAATCAAGTTGAAAACCATAACAAAAGCCAGGAGAAATAATTTTAATAGCTGACTGACAGGTTTAAGTCACAGGACCCCACCAGAAGGACAAACTTGGGAGGGGGAGGAGGAAATAATTTTTCAAAGCCTATAACAAAAAAATCAGAAGTTAGGTTTCACTGCCAAAGGGGTAATTAAGACAAGTTAGGTAACATAACATAAGGCAGTCAGGAACTCCCTAATAGAATCAGCAACAGACAATGATACGTTCAAAGCCCCAGCCTTGAGATAGCATAATCCTGTCAAAGGAGACATCAATTCTGAGACAAGGAGACAGTTTCAAGAAAATGCCTCCTCTGGGCTAGGCAATAATGTAAATCTGATAATAGTGCCAAGAGGCCCCCCTCTCCAGACATACAAAAGGTATAAAAACCAAGGCTTTTGCCCTAACTAAGGGGCACCCCAGTCGGGACCGCCTCTCATTTCTATTCTAATAAACTGTCCTCTGCTGTAAACTTTAAATAAATAAATAAATAAATAAATAAATAAATAAATAAACTAATCAACACTAAGGAAATTGGATCAATCATCCAAAACCTTCCCAAAAGCAAAAGTACAGGGCAAGATGGGTTTACTAGTGAATTCTACCAAATATTCAAAGAGGTTCTAACCCCTGTCATTCTCAAACTCTTCCAAAAAATGAAGAGTCAATACTTCCTAACCCATGTAATGAGGCCAACATTACCCCATACCAAAACCAAGTAAGGATAACACAAAAATAGAAAACTACAGACCAATATCCCTGATGAATACAGATGCAAAATTCCTAAATAAAATCTAGCAAATCAAATACAACAATGTATTGAAAAGATCATACATCACGATCAAGTGGGGTTCACCTCAGGGGCACATCGATGGTTCATCATATGCAAATCTATCAATGTAATACATCACACAAACAAAATAAAAGATAAAAATCATATGATTATATCAATAGATGCAGAAAAAGCATTTGACAAGATACGACATCCATTTATAATCAAAACACTTAATGAAATGGGTATAGACAGAAAATACCTTAACATAATAAAGGCCATATATGACAAATCCTCAGTTAATATCATAATTAATGCTGAAAAACTGAAGCCTTTTGCTCTATGTTCAGAAACAAGACAGGGTTGTCCCCTATCACCACTGCTATTCTACATAATATTGGAAGTCCTAGCCAAATCAATTAGGCAAGAGAAAGAAATACAGCATATCAGAATTGGGAATGAACAAGTTAAATTGTCACATTTTTGCAGATGACATGATTCTTTGTATAGAAAACCCTAGGGGGCCGTCCGAGTGGCGCAGTGGTTAAGCGCTGGCTTGGGAAGCCAGCGGCTCCGGTTCGGTCCCACATGTGAGGGCCAGTGACACTGCCCTCAAAAAAAAAAAAAAAAAAAGAAAACCCTAAAGACTGCACCAAAAATTTATTAGAAGCAATAAACAAATACAGTAAAGTTGCCAGCTACAAAATCAACATACAAAAATCCACTGCATTCCTATATACTAACAATGAAATTTCAGAAAAAGAAATGAAAAAAAACAATTCCTTCTGCAATTGCAATGAAAAGAATACAATACCCAAGAATGAACTTAACAAAGGATGTGGAGGACCTATACATTGAAAACTATAAGACTTTTTAAAAAAGAAATTGAAGAAGACAGAAAGAAATGGAAACACATTCCATGTTCATGGATTAGGAGAATCAACATAGTTAAAATGGCCATATTACCCAAGCAATATACAGATTTAATGCAATCCCCATCAAAATCCCAACGGCATTTTTAAAAGAAATAGAAAAAAAATAATCAGATATGTATGGAATCACAAAAGACCTCAAATAGCAAAAGCAATCATAAGAAAAAAGAATAATGCACAAGGTATCACACTCCCTGACCTCAGCTTGTACTGCAGAGCAACAATAATTAAAACAGCATGGTACAGGCAGAAAAACAGACACACAAACCAATAGAATAGAATTGAAAACTCTGAAATAAACCAACATAAATATGGACATATAATTTTCAACAGAAGAACCAAAAACACACAATGGAGAAAAGACAGCCTCTTCAATAAATGGTGCTTGAGGGCCGGCCGAGTGGTGTGGTGGTTAAGTGCTGGCTTGGGAAGCAAGCAGCCCCAGTTCAGGTCCCACATACGAGGGCCGGTGACACTGCTCTCAAAATAAATAAATAAATAAATAGTGCTTGGAAAATTGGAAAGCCACGTGCAACAGAATGAAATTACATTACTATCTGTCACGATGTACCAGAATTAACTCAAAATGGATCCAAGACCTAAACATAAGACCTGAAACAATAAACTGCATAGAAGAAAGCACAGGTACAAACTTATGAACCTTGGGTTCAAAGAGGATTTTATGAATTTGACCTCGAAGACAAGGGCATGTAAAAGCTAAAATAAATAAATGGGACTATTTCAAACTAAAGGGTTCTGCACAGCAAAAAAAAACCATCAACAAAACATAGAGGTAAACAACAAAATGGGTATTTTGCAAACAACCCCTCCAATAGAGTCCAATATCCAAAATATATACAGAACTCATTCAACTCAACATCAAAAAGACAAACAATCCAATTTAATTGGGCAGAGGTCATGAACAGAAACTTCTCCCAACAAGACATACAAACGACCAACAGATAGATGAAAAACTGCTCAACTTAATTAGCTATCAGGGAAATGAAAATCAAAACCACAATGAGATATCACCTCATACCTGTTAGAATGGCTATCATCATCAAGTAAAATAATAACAAATGTTGGAGAGGCTGTGGAGGAATAGGAACCCTCATACACTGTTGGTTGAAATGTAGACTGGTGCAACTGCTATGGAATGCAGTGTGGAGGTTCTTCAAAAAATTAAGAAATAGAATTACCATATGACCCAGCAATCCCTCTCCTGGGTGTATACCCCAAAAATCTGAAAATATTTATCCACAAATATATGTGCTCCAATGTTCATTACAGTTTTATGTATGGTACCCAAGACATGGAAACAACCAAGGGGTCCTTCGATAGATAATTGATAAAGAAGGTGTATATATATATATACACAATGGAATAGTACTCTGCCATAAGAAAAGATGAAATAGTGCCATCTGTGACAACATGGATGGATTTTGAGATTATTATGCTAAGTGAAATAAGTCAAACAGAGCAAGTCAAGAACCATATGACTTCACTCGTACCGTGGGATACAAAACTGAAAGCAACAAAGTAACAAGACAAGCAAATAAAGAAACAAAAACTCATAGACATAGAAAACATGTTAAGTGTTTACAGGAGGGTAAGGTGGGGAGGGGGAATGGTAGAAGAGGGTAAAGGGGGTCAAATATATGGTGTTGGAAGGGGAAGTGATTCTGGGTGGTGAACACATACTGCTATATATAGATGATGTATTATAGAATTGTACACTTAAAACCTATGTTGTTTTGTTGACCATTGTCATCTCAATAAATTTTCATAAAAAATGCTATTAAATAAAGCCTTTATCCAGGCCCCCCAATATATGTATGAAGAAATAAAGAGCACCAGTAAATGTAACTACATAGGTAAATATCTATGTAAATATAAAAGACAGTATAAATATATTTTTTGTTTGTAGCTCTTTTTTTCTCCTATCCAATTTAAAAGAAAACTACAGAAAGTGATGCTTATAAATCTCTGTTGATGGACACATCATTATATATAAATATATAATTTGTATGACAATAACAGCACAAAAAAGGGGGAGGGAACGGAGCTTTAAAAAGCAAAGTTTTATATATTATTGACATGAAATTTGTATTAATCCAAACGAGATTATTATAATTAAAGGTATTAATTGTTATCCCCAGGTCAACCACCAAGAAAATACAGTAAAAACATAGTAAAAAACAGTACAAAAGTATAGTAAAAAAAAATGGCAAGGAAATTAAAATTGTACATTGAAAAATATATATTTAACACAAAAGAAGGCATTTAACACAAAATGAAGGAATAAGTGAAATAAATCAGACTGAGAAAGACAAATACCATATGGTCTCACTTGTATGTGGAATATAAAGAACTAAATTAATGAACAACTAAAACAGAAATAAACTCTTGAATACAGAGAACAAACTGATGGTTGCTAGTAGAGAATGGGATTGGGGGAATGGGTGAGAAAGGTGAAGGGATTAGGAAGTACAAATTGGTAGCTACAAAATAGTTATGGAGATGTGAAATACAGTATGGGAAATATAGCTAATAATATTGTAAAAGCTATATATATAGTGTCAGATGAGTACTAGACTTATTTAGGAAATCACTAAATTATATAAATGCCTAACCACTACACTGCACACCTGAAACTAATATAAAATAACACTGAATGTCAATTATAACTTGTCAATTACATTTTACACAATGTAAAATACAGTATGCGGAATATGGTCAATGGTATTGTAATAGCCATGTACAGTTTCAAATGGGTAGTAGACTTGTTGGGATTATCACTTTGTGAGGTGCGTAAATGTCTAATCATTATGTTGTTTGTACACCTGAAACTAATTTTATAAAGCATAAGACATTTAGAAAACAAATAGCAGACATAAACCTTAGCTTAACATGAATTACATTAATGTAAATGGATTAATTATTCCAATTAAAAGTAAAGGTTGGCAGAAACAAACAAAAAAAGATTATCCAACTATGTATTCTGTGTATAGGAGATAAACTTTAGATTCAAAGACACAAATAGCTTGAAAGTAAAAGGGTGGAAAAATACATACCACACAAAAGTAACCAAAAGAGAGCTGGAATGGCTATACTAATATAGACTTTAAGACAAAAATTGTTACTAGAAACAAAGGACATTTTATAATGATAAAAAGTGACAATTTAAGAAGATATACAATTGGGACGGCCGAATGGCTCAGTTGGTTAAGAGTTAGCTCAGGAGTGTGAGCTGAGCTCTGAGCAACAGCAGTTTGACGCCCAGCCTGAGCTGAGCTGCCACTGAGCTACCAACAGGTGGCAGGATGGCTCAGCTTAAAAAAAAAAGAAGATATACAATTATAAACATCTATGCACCTAACAAGAGAGCCTCAAAATGCATGAAGCAAAAACTGACAGAATAGAAGGGAGATATAGACAATGGAACAATAATAGGATGCTTGAATACCCCCACTTTTAATAATGGATGGAATAAGTAAACAGAAGATCAATAGGAAAACAGAAGACATAAACAGAACTACGAATCAAATAGACCTAATACAAATCTATTGAACACACCCTGCAACAATAGCAGAATACACATTCTTCTCAAGTGCACAGGAAACATTCTTCAGGTTAGATTAGTTGTTACACCATAAAACAAATCTCAATAAATTTAAAAGAATTGAAATCATACATGTTCTTCAACCATAAACCATATTGTACTAAAATTAGGAATCAATAACAGAGAGAAATCAGAAAAATTCACAAATATGTGGAAACTAAACAACACACCACTATTAACTAAATAACCAATGCATCAAAGAAATCACAAGAGAAATTAGAAAATACTGTGAGGTGATTGAAAACAAAAACGCAACATAATAATAAAACTTGTGGGTTGCAGTGAAAGCAGTGTTCAGAGGATATCTTATACCTATACATAAGAGGTTAAACAATTAAACTACTAAAAGAAAATATAGGTGTATATCTTCATAACTTTGCAATTAGGAAAAGATTTCTTAGGTATGACACCTAACACAAAAGAAACCAATGAAAAATAGGTACACTGGACTTCATCACTATTAAAAATTTTGTGCTTCAAAGAACATAATCAAGAAAATGTAAAGGGGCAAGCTGGGGTGCTCAGTTGGTTAGAGCACGAGCTCTGAGCAACAGGGTTGCTGTCCTTCAATCTTAGTTGTGGAGAGTGCAAGCTCAGCTCCAAGTTCAGTCACCACTTTCAATCTAGTTGCGGGGGGTCGCAGTCCACCATCCCATGAGGGAGTTGAACCTGCAACCTTGTTAAGAGCACAGGCTCTTACCAGCTGAGCCATCCAGCTGCCTATAGGCAGCTCAGCGGCAGCTCAGCTCAGCGCAGCTCACTGGCCCCACTGGGAATATCACAGGCAAACCTGTTGCTCAGAGCTTGCTGTCTTAACCAACTGCGCCACCTGGCTGGCCCGTGTTTGTGCTTTCTTTAAAAGGAATCTTGAGCGGTCTCTCATTATTAGTTTAAGAAGTAGCCTGAGTATAGTGTCTCAGAGCTGGAGGGACAAAGGAGCATGGAGTTGGAGGTAAGGAAATACTCATGAAGCCAACATGGCCAAGTGCTGGCTTGCCACGAGAGGATCAAAGCTGGAGATGCCCCAAGGCCAGGCTGAAGGCTTTGAGGGAGTTGGAGGGGGATGCCCCACCCAAGGATGACTGTCAAAGCATGCCCACATGGGAGTTCAACAGGCTTGCAGTCATGTGTTGGGCACCCCATCCAGTGATACAAGAAGCACCCCCTGGTGAAAGTGGTTACAGTTTGGCTTCTCAGCCAGATCTCAGGTTCACCATGTAGGCTGGTGCTGCTGGGTACCTGTGGGGTTTCTTTGTGAGCTGAGAGGCCAGTTAACTTATGAAAAGATGTTCAGCTCACTAATGAAGAAGTTTATGAGAGAATGAAAGATTGGTTTTAATTATTTAATTTGTTAAAGCATAAAAAGTTTGATCCCTGGGCCAGCCGAGTGACTCAGTTGGTTAAGAGTTGGCTTAAAGCACGTGCTCTGAACAACAGGGACGCTGGTTTGATTCCCACATGGGCCAGTGAATGCTGCACCCTAGTTGAGCTGTTGCTGAGCTGCCAACAGATGGCAGGATGGCTCACCTGGTGTAAAAACAAGATTGCCTGTTCAATGGTGGGCTATGCCCACCTGCAACTAAAGATTGAACTTGGCACCTTGGGCTGAGCTGCTGCCCGGATGGCTCAGTGGATTGGGCATGCGCTCTTAACAACAAGCCTGCTGGGTTCGACTCCCACATGGGATGGTGGCTATGCTCACCCACAACTAACATTCAACACAGCACCTTGAGCTTAGAGGCCATGAGCTGCTGATGGGAAGCCAGATGGCGACTGGCACCCTCCACAACGAAGACTGAAGGACAAATTGGCTGGTCTCCTCCCCGAATTCCCCAACACTGTTCCCTTTCCCCAATTCCCCAATAAAATCTTTAAGAAAAAAAAATTTTTTTGATCCCACTTGGTGTTTCACAAGCTATGGAGATAAACCCATTCTGATTCATTGTTGGGTCATAAGGGAAGCTTAGAGATCAACTTGGCACAACACCTCAACCCCCAACTCAGAGACTAGCTGCGGGGCAAACAGCCAGGACATATCTGGGGCAGGGCTGCCATTTGTAGGATGGGGTCTCCAGGGCAGGAGTCTTGGTGATCCTAGTGGGAGTTTGGGGTGGAGAAAACAGGTGCAGGGGAAGGGCAGGTAGGCCAGCCAAGAGGGCAAGTGAGGAAGAGATAATCTTGTAAGGGACATATGGGGAGGGAACAGTCAGGGAAGATTAACTGCTACATCAAGGGGAGATGCAGGCCAAGAAAAGGCCAGTGGTCCTCTGTCTAGGGCACATTTACACACACCTTCCTGAGCCAAAAAGGATACCCCACCCAACCTAGTCAGCAAAATCTGCTTGTCACTTTTCAAATGCTTGTTGTCCTGGATGTACTTCTTTGATTCTGTGCCTGGAAGGATTGGCCTTGGACAATAAATTCCATGACAGTAAAGCAGCCACAACTGGTGTGTTGTGGGCTCCAAGCAGCTGTGGGCTCCACCCCATATTGTCGCTGTCACCTAGGGATGGAGGGGCCCAGATATACCAGGTAGGAGTGGGAGGAGAAGGGGTGAGGGAGGGGAAGAGACTTTGACCTGAGTGACTCTGAAGGAGAGTCAAATGGTGTGCTCCCCCATGACTCAATCATAGGTAAGAAGTTGGTTGGATTAACCTAGTAATGTATTTTATTCCTGCACATGTGGAGGGAACACAGATTTGTGTTGAGTGCTGACAAAGAGAGGGGCCAGGGTGTGTAACTGCCCTATTTATCAGAGGACAGGGAAAGATGACTGTGAGGGGGGCTTGGAGCTGGGTCTGGAAGTGAAGTGACAGCCAGCCCATCTGGGAGATGGGGTTGGGGAGTGGAGGCCTTTCAGGCAGAGGAAGGATCAGCTACCAAATCTCCAGGGGAGGAGCAGATCCTTCTAGGAGCCTACGTGGCTGGAGCCAGTAGCCAGGGGGTGTGAGGGAGATGGAGTTGGACCAGCAGGATGCTGACATCCCAAGCCATCTGGATGGTCTCTGCTTCCCACCCCCCGCTCCAGGCAAAGGGCAGCCAGTGCAGGTTGAAAGAAGAGAGTGTGTGCTCAGTAAAGGTCTACCAAGCCTGAAGTCTATACAATTTGGTGGCAACTCCCTTAAAAATCATTCAAATTTAGGAATGCAAAATTTTTAGGGCCCCTCCCTAGGGAAGGAGCTCTTCCCTGACCTGTGATCCCTATCTCATGCCCACTTTCCCTAGGAGGTAGGTGCTTCTGTGAGATGCTCCACCCCATGACTAAATCAGTGAAATCCAGGTAATAACATGATGAAATACATGGGCTGTCACTATTGTGAGGCTAATTCTTAAAATAAAATTATATATATATATATATATATATATATATATATATATATATATATATATATATATATACTCTCAAGCACAAAAATCTGAAAAGTAAAGGAAGAAATGGTTGTGCTATGAGCTGAGAAAGGCACAAAGGACAGAGGTACTTCTGCCCGCTGGAAGGTCCATTCAGGAACCAGTCTCCCTAACTCTGCCTGTGAATTTGTGCTGGTGCTGGGATTTTCTTTCTTGGGGTTACTGGCCCCATTTTAGAGGGAGGTTCAGATGGCTCTGACATTTCTGGTCTGCATAGGCCAAGTGCATATGCTAAGACTCATGTAATGTCAAGGTTTTCAGTTGAGTCAAATGAATCTTTTTATCTTTCTCTCTTGTTTTTTTACTTCATCTATCCCTTTCTGAGACAGATGTTAAATCTGTGTTTTGTTAAACCTCTCATATTTATGTATATGTTTATTCTTGGTGGAATATGCCTGTTATCAAAATTATGAATGTTTCTTTGTCTTTTTTAATACTTTTTCCCTCAATTATATTTTCCCACATAATTTGTTACACCTTGCTTTTTGTCATTTGTCTACTATATCTTTTGTATTTTTATCTTTTTCCCATTTCTCTTTGATTACATTTAGGAGCTGCTCTTGTAAATAAAGTATAGCCAAATTTTGCATTTTAATCCAATTTGAGAGTCTTTGTTAATAGATAAATATAATCCACTACCATTTATTCTTCCCAGTTTATTTTGTTATTTCTATTTGTATATATATATTTTTTATTTTCAGATGTACAAAACAATGCAATAGTTATGCTTTTCACCTCTCACAAAGTGTCAGCCCCCTTTCCCCCACCAATCCACTGCCCTCCCTCAGCCGATATAATGCATATCTATGACAATTCCATTGACTCCGCTCCCCACACTGTACTCCACATCTCAAGACCATATATATATATATATATATATATATATATATATATATTAAATTATAGTTGACATACAATATTATTCAATGGCAGCTTCAGATGTACAGTGCAGTGGTCAGGCCTCTACACCATCCATGAAGTGGTCTCCCTAACAAGACATGTGTCCATCTGACACCCTAAAAAATATTTACAACATTATTGATTATATTTCCCAAACTGTCTTTCACATCCCTGTGGCATGAGAGAGAAGGGGAAGGGACTAGACAACATAAATCGGTAACTACAATATTTGCTATTTTTTTCTCTTTAGCCCATCCTGACATTCATTGGCTCACTTAATTTCTTTTGTTCCATTTTCCCTCTCCACTTATTTTGGAAGTTATACCTTTTATTTCTGTTTTTATAGTAATTACCTTTAAATTGTTCATTGGCAACACACAGAGATGTTATTTAAATTCTAGTGTTAACTAACATTTTTATTGTTTCTCCCAAAATACACAAATCTCTCAGAATCCTTTTTCTCACGGAGTGATTCCAGTCCTGCCACCTCCCCTCCTCCCATTTATCAGCTCCAATGTTATCAGAAACTTTAATTCTTTCTAATTAGTAATAATTTTGCTTTATTGTTTTAATTGATACTGATTTAATTATATCATGAAGATTCCTGATGTTTTCATAATTTCCATGTGATCTGTTTGTGAGAGAGATGTAGAATGTTTCATGTCTCTTCACAGTTCTTTTTGTGTTGTTTTTTTTCTTTATATATTTTCAAGTTTGTTATTGCATATACTGAGGGCTTTGCTTGTTATATTTTCTCCATGGCTGTCCCTTTTATCACTGTGAAATGCATATCTCAGTAATGATTTTCTACTTGTACCTCCAGGCCTTCCCGTTTCTGCCCTACAAGGTGACCCAGAGGCTGGTCTCAATGGACTGCATCCCTAAACCCCTGTCCTCTCAGGCTTTCAGGAGACCAGAGGGCAGAAGGGTGTGAGCTCAGGTTCTGGGTGCCCCCCATACCCCACCACCCCACACCCAGCCCAGGCCCTACCCAGACCAACTCACTCCCTGAAGGGCTGTAGGCTAGCTGCAGCTGCATTCCTTATCAAAGACCACACAGCTGCCCTTCTCCTACAGTCAAACTGCCTCTGGATCCTGGAATCATTGCCCTCTTCCCCTCCTACATAGACCTAGGCTAGTCCCTGGGAGCCTCATCATCTCTTATAGTTCCTTCAGCCCACCAATGCCTCTGTAAATAAACTTGTATTTCATTAATCCTCTTCTGTTAACCCTTTAAATGTTTCCTTCCAGAACATTGTCTCTGACTTTAAAATGCTTTTGTCATGTAATCTATTTTGTTCTATGCTACTGCTACCACACCCCCTTCTGTTAATATTTACCTGTCAGTCTTTACCTTTTAATAGACATGTTTAATCCATTCACATTTACTACCCTTAATTGAGTGAATCAATACCATTATTCTTCCTCAACAGAGACCATTTTCTTGGCATAATTTTACTGCACTCTGCTCTTCTCACATCTCCCAAGACTATTTTTAATCAATAGTTCTATAAACTGAATACACATAATGTATGTCTCCACTTACCATTGCTTCTCATCTTCCACAAGTTCCTCATGGATTTTTTGTAATTACTGGAGAACCTGCTGTATTAATTTTTCCAGTGAGGTCTGTGAGGGTGGTAAACTGTTTTGAATACATTTGTATTTAAAAACATCTTGATCTCATGTCAATCTTTTCTTTTTTTGAGGGCAATGTCACTGGCCCTCATATGTAGGACCCGAACCAGGCCCACTGGCTTCCCAAGCCAGCGCTTAACCACAGCGCCACTCGGCTGGCCCTTATGTCAGTCTTTTTTGGCATTGTGGCTAGGTAGAGGCTCGGTGCAGAGTCCCTGCTTCTCAGAGCTTAAAAGGCATACTTCCATCTTCTTGCCTTTTCTATTGTTATTTCATCTGAATCTCATTCTTTGTAGATAGTCCATATTTTGTTTGTTTGTTTGTTTTTTAAAGATTTTATTGGAGAAATGGGGAAGGGGAACAGCCAAGTTGTTGTCCTTCAATCTTAGTTGTGGAGGGTGCAGCTAGCTCACCTCCCAGTCCAGTCGCCACCCAGCCACCCATCAGCAGCTCACAGCCATTCAGCTTAAGGTGCGGTGTTCAATCTTAGTTTCTGGTAGGCATAGCCTACATCCCATGCGGGAGTCATACTGGCAATCTTGTTCTCAGGAGCACATGCTCTCACCAGCTGAGCCATCCTGCCACCTGTTGGCAGCTAGTGGCAGCTCAGCTTGGGCGCAGCTCACTGGCCCATGTGGGAATCAAACCAGCAACCCTGTTGCTCAGAGCTCGAGCTCTAACCAACGGAGCCACCTGGCTACCCAGTTACTTAAACTTTTATTCTTCACTATTTTATACTTTCTCTTGCCATTGTGAATGAGACATTTGCCCATAACATCCTTGTTTCATGTTGGATTCTCCAGGAAGCCGACTCCTGGGATCAACGCCATGGAACAGGGGGAAGAAAGAAGGGCTGGACAGTAAGAGGGTAAGCTGTGGTGCTGGCCTCATTGGGGGTCCATATAGGTGACTTTGACCCCTGCTTTCCTTAGTATTTGAATGTGTGTAGCCTTGGCTATACACAGGTATGTCCTTGGTCAGGGTGTCTTATGCCTTGAGGAACTTCATCTTAAGGTTATCTTCTGACCACATTTCCAGAAGATGGAGCAAGTCTTTCTGTGAAGTGGTCTCTGGATGGCACACTGTATGTCTATCACAATTTTTTTAACTGGCTACTTACATCTATAGGGAAACTATTTACTTGGGCATTATTATCCAGTTACCTACAGGAACCCCTTAAATTATAATAAATTCTGTATTTATTGGGGGAGGGGTGTAATTGTACATATATTAATTAATGATTATTTTGTCTACTTCTTTACAAAAGTTATGCTTTTAATTTCAGTTTCTTGTATTATTGCATTATCCAGAATTTACCCAAAAATAAATGTTTATAAAAATAGTGGGTCATACAGAGAGATACAGGGGTGAGAGTGGAAGAAATGGGTGAATGGGGTAAAAATGTACAAACTTCCAATTATAAAATAAATAAGTCCTGAGGATGTAATGTACAGCCTGGTGACTATTGCTAATAATACTGTATTGCATATTTGAAAGTTGCTAAAAGAGTAAATATTAAAAGAAAAAAATTGTAACTATATAAGGTGACAGATGGTAACTACCCTTATTGTGATGATCATTCCACAATATTTACAAATAATTATGTCAAAACTAATATAATGTTATATGTCAATTATACCTCAATTAAAAAAATAGTCATAACTGAAAGCCCTGTTTTACTCTTGATTGCCCACAAGAATCTTGAGTGATATTAGCTGTTGTCTTGAAATGTTTCTTCTCTTCATATCAAAGAAAACTCTTGTTAACCCACATAAAGGTGCAGTAAATGGAGATTAATATCAACTAGAGCTAACAGCTAGTGAGTGGCACTGTTTTGTTTTGCTTTTATTTATTTGGTACTCACCATCTAACTTGTGACAAATAATACAGCTTTCCATTGAAATGTTCTTAGAGAGCCTGTGAACTCCTGGTGATCAGCCCTTTGCATCTAAGTGTTGTCAAACTGTGTGTGTGACACACATCCTAGAATTTTTCCTGGGGCTGATTTTCTCCAGCTCACGGGATCCTTCCCTGCAATCAATCCTTGTAAAGATGGAAGCACACTTGTCCATATCCATTCTGGCAACCACTCTGTGTCCTTGCCATTGGGAATGCTGGAAGAACTTTGGTTCTGGGAGAGACTGTTCCTGAAAATACAATCTGGGATTGGAAGTTCTGGGATCTGTCCAGTGCTCTCTCCCCATCTCACTGTCCATTTATGTGACCCATGTGTGGGCCCTTCCTGCCCATCTGAGGATAATTCCCACCCCAGGAGAAGAGGAATCAAAGTGGGAACAGACCCTCACACCCAGCTGGTGAGGCAGAGCCTGGCTGTCAGACAGCAGAAGGAGACAGAAAAAATGCTTTGGAAGTCCTCCACCCTGGCTCCTGCTCCTCCAGGGGATCCTCTCCACTTTCAGAAGGATATTTCGTATTTCCATTTGCCTTCCACGAATCAAGTCATGTCTCCCACAAGTGATGCACTCACTGATTATATTTTCTTCTTGCTAAGAGCCCTGGTTGGCCTCATAGCCCTCAAAGGCTCTGCTGTTGGTTATGCATTTATTGGCATTGTCAGGCATCATGTCATAAGGATGCCAAGTCCCTTTTAATTCTTTTCCTTAAGCCTACTTATTGCACCCCTCAGAAAGTCTCAGTTTGCTTCTAAACTGTTTTTTAACAGGTCTCTAACGCACATTTAATCTTCCTTTTTTACAAATAGTGCAGGCATCAGGCCCAGGGCCTTGGCAGGTTAGAAATGCTAACTAGAACTGATTGCTGTTATAGATATTCATTGTGTTTGGTTTACACTTACCGTCTTGTGATGGCAAGTGGAATCGTCTTTCCAGTTTTTTATGGAGATCCACAGACACATTTGTTTAGGTTTTTTAAAGTGAACAAAATTGAAGAGAATATATGAAGTAAATAAAAGCATACATAGGCTGACACCATGACCAAATACACAGTGACAGGAGGTTGGGGGGACACTGATTTACAGAATGAAGCCTGACGTCAAAGTTGCTCCCACCCCAACCTGACTCTCCCACATGATCTCCCATATCCCCTCCATGACCCATGTGCCAGGTGAGATGAGTCACTGCCTTGGGCTTCCCCACCTATGGCCCTCTCCACCTGGATGCTTGTCCCTTTCATTTTTTTATGACAAATTCATGCCCATCTACCAAGGCCAGCTCATAGGCCAAAGCTGTTACAAAACTTCCCAAAGTAGCTTCAAGTGACTCCTGCTGGGTCTACAGCATGCTTTGTTCTCCCTTCCCTGGGGCCATCTGATACTGATGGGTTCTGGCCCAGTCCTGGAAGGCAGGCTGTAGCTGCAGCACATTCTGTGGATTGTTCTGAGAGTGGAGGTTGACCATGCCAGTCAGCAGGACAGCAAGCCCAGGTGGATGTGAACCAACACACAAGGGTATCAAGTACTTGCTCTGTGCCGGGTATGAGTGTCATGTGCCCCATGTATATAGTGACATTATAGCATTTGTTAGAAATGCATTCAGATCTAAGAAACAGAAGACACCAATATGCAGTGGTTTAAACTGACAGAGGTTTTCATGTGGTGAAGAGTCAAGAGGTGGCAAGTCCCAGCTCTGATTCACTGCTCTTTTCATGTCTATCCTGCTATCTTCAGCAGACTGCTTTTGTCCCCATGTCTGTGGCCTCAGACATTATATTCCAGTTCAAGGCAGGAAGTGGGGAAAAAGGACCCAGTGCCAAGCCTGACTTTCCAGAGCCCCAGAAGACCGGACGATATTTTGTTGGCAGGTCAGGGTCTTGTGGATGCTCCCAGCTGCAAGGGAACCTGGAAAAGGGATATTTTTTCACCTGTACGAAGACAATAGCTGCTTATCCCACAAAATAAGGAAGAAGCAGTGAAAATGGATATAGAACAAATGACTAAGGGCACCTCTGTAGCACCCATTTTGCAGATGAGAACACTGAGGCTCAGAGATGTAAAGGACTTCCTGGGGGAACTGGAATTCTAAGTGGACCTGCCTAATGCCAAGACTGGCAATTTTTTAGCACATCATCCCCTTTTATCTTACTGCCTGAGACCCAAAAGTGTCCAAGAAGCAAGAACTCATTCATTTATCCAGAAAAACTGCTGTTCCTGTGCCTATTCGGGGGCTTGTGCTATGAATTGGAGACATGAGAGTGAATTGAGCTGGGCTCTGTCCTCAGACCTCCTAATCCAGAGGTTGAGCTGGACCCAGCATCTCATATGTGGTCTAAAGGTCACCCGAGGCCCAGACACAGGGTGCACAGGCTGAAGGCTAGGTGGAACGGACTGTCAAAAGATGGATACTAGACAGAGGGTGTGGAAGACAGGAGGGCATTCCAGCTGCCAATGCAGAGAGGGTGTCTACATTCTGGGCTCTGGCCCAAGTGCCCTGTGAGCATTAACTCACTCAATCCTCAAAATAACACATAGATACTATTTTTGTCCTTCCATCTATAGATGGAAAAACTGAGGCATAGAGAGGCTAGGAATTGGCCAAGATTATACAGCCAAGTAGTCCAACCCCAGGTAGCTGGCCTCATGGACCATGCACCAACCACTCTGCTTGCCTGGCCTGCCTGGCTCAGCAGAGGAATGGAGGTAGTGAGCTGTATGTCACTGGCAATATGCAAGCAGACAACCTCCACCAGAGATGCTGCATCCTGGGTAGGAAAACGGGCAGTGTTACTTGGTAGTTGCCTTTCAGACCAGTGGGTGTCTGACGTGAAGTGGCAGGGTGCAGATGCCATGTCTCTGGTAGCATGTCCAGACCCTCTCATAGACACACAGGGTGATGTTTTATGTCTTAATTAAATAGAAAGGAGTTTAATTGATGAGTAGCCGGCTGACCACCCCAGCTTCCGGACTCCCTACCCCAATGACTCATGCATGTGGCAGCCCCAGATGCCGAGAGCAGGCTAATAGATTTGCAATGCTGATCACTGCTTGAGACCCACTTAGCCAGGCTCCAAGAAGTTTCTTGCCATCCTCGAATTGAATTGAATCACTTTTCATTTTGAGTGTTGCCCATAAATCCCTTACATATTTCCCACCCTTCAGGGGAGCCCTGTGCTCTGGCCTCTTCCCAGGCTAGTTCAGAGGCTTCCCATCAGAGGGCAGCTACCATGAGGCAGGGTAGATAGGGACATCTGTGGCCTGGATGTGACATGGGGAAGGGAGAGGAGAAGCTCACAGAGGCCAACCCAGTGCAGGGGATTTTCACCAGTGTTGTCTCCCTCCTCTCACTTGGCACACAGGAGGGGCTATTCTTTCCTCTGCCTCAGTGATGAGCAAGTTGAGGCCCAGCGGGGGCAGCTGACCCATGTAAGGCTGCTCAGCCAGAAAGTTTCTACCCAGGTAGTCCTCATCACATGGTCCTGTGAAAATCCACATTTCTTCCTCTCCGTGTCATGGAACAGCGACTCTGCTTTTCCATGGAAGATTAAGTGGGCAATCCCCCATCTCCACAGGGGAAGGATTTAAAGACACCATTGATTCCCTCATTCCACAAAGATCTATGGAGCACCTACTGTGCTAGACAAGGCTGAGGAGCTAGGGTTACAGTCGTGAACCAAAGTTCCTGCCTTCTTAGAGCTGATAAACCCGTGGGGAGAGGCAGACAAGAAATAAGTAAACCAAAAAATTATCAGGATAATTAGAGGTTCAGTAAGTGTTATAAAAACAGCCAGATGGGTGATATAATAGTAGAGAAAGATTGTTGGATGGGGTTCCTTAAAAGGGATAATCAGAAATGGGGGGACTTTGGGGTTAAAACCTGAAGGATGAACAGGGGCTCACATGGGAAAAGTGTTCTGGGCAAAGGAAACAGCAATCAAAAAGGCTCTGAGCACTCTATAAGAGAGAGGGCCTTGTAGCTGGAGCAAAGCAAACCACAGCCCATCCAAGATGAGTCAAAGGCCAATGGAGGGAGTCCCACAAGAAAGGATGTTTTCATTTTTTATGACCAGTCAACAGTAGGTACACAACAAATACTCATTAACATTCTTCCTGAATTCCTCTGGAACAATTCACCATAGCACCTTCTCACCTCCTGAATGCCCTGCTCTCCATTCTTTGGCTCTGCGTTTCCTGCCCAGACACCTCCTACCACAAGCCACATACACACTTGTTCACCAAGTTCCTTTCTCTAACACCCTGCTTCATATGCCTCTGCCTCCTCAACACTGCAGTCTCGCACCATCCACAGCCCAGCTCTTGGCCCAGTGCTCAGGAGACCACCCTTCACTTGCACCTCCCACAAAAGACCCTCCACATGGGCACACAGCACTTCTCTGCCCACATACTCACATACTCCCATTTCCCCCTGGAAGACACTGAGAGAGCAGAGACTCTTCTCCACAGGCCTAGTGCCCCAGATTTCCCAGCACAGCCCCAGGGCCCTCCATCATAACAGTATCCTGGGAACCATCAGTGTGGCCACCAGCTTCTCTCTGAATAGGAGTGGGAGTATCAGGAGGGGTGACAGCCATCTCTGGACTTGACACGATACTGCTTCTCTGTCTGGATGAGATGACACTCTGATGCCATCCCCCACCATCTCAGCACCCAAGAAAAGGGGCAGAGACCGTCGAAGGCCACATGGTGGATGAGGTGAGAGGTACTCATGTTCCCACCAGTAGAGGGCCTGCTGGAAGGAATTTGGTTGGTTGACAGCCTGCAATTCCTGTACCTTCAGAATCTAGCACAGATTCACGTGGAGGCCAAGGACCAAACATAATAGGTGCTGGAGCCACTGCTCCTGCTTGACCCAGGCCCCTCATGGGCAGTCTGGGCTGTGAGGCTCCCCATGAGCTTGGCCAAGGTATCTCCAGGCTCTTCCTTTCAGCCCTCCCTTCTTCCTCCTCTCCTTTCTCAGGTGTCAGCTCTGCACCTGAGCTGAGACTCTCCCATTGGCTCCTGCTCCCACTTCCTCCCCTCATCCTTTATGGGTGCCTCCCCCATAAGCCTCTTGCATGTTTCATTTCATCTCGGTGTCTGCTTCTTGGAGACCAGAACTGACGCGCTCACACACTCCCTGACTCTGGCTGGACAAGCTTGGTTCTCTGGTTCCACTCAGTGAAACTCTTCACCTGTGTACTTTGTCCCACCCCTGCTGTCCAGGGGGGACATACAGCCCAGCCCACTGCTGCCCCAGGCTGGACACACTGATAGTTGCTGCATGCCTGGCAGGCTTCCTTGGCAGACTGCCTGAGTACTCCCCGGCCTGCAAGCTGGAAGGTGACCTCATCGTGAGGTGGTAACCATGGAAACGGCTGAGAGTAGCTATGGCTTGCATGGTTATGAGGTGCCTCAATGCTCCGCACCTGAACCAGTACCAACCCGTGGCTCTGCAGGCTGGCAGGGACCCCTCATTAGAGCATTCCCAGCATTTACAAAAGGGGTGGAGAGTAGAACCTCAACTCTCCCCAAGCCCACCCAAGTTGCAAGCTCAGTTACCCCCAAGGATTAGGTTTTATTTACTTATATTTTAATTCTTTTATTGTGAAATAAACATTTAAAAAAAAAATTAGTTTCGGGCCGGCCGAGTGGCGCATTGGTTAAGCGCTGGTTTTGGGATGCCAGCGGCCCGGGTTCAGATCCCACATAAGGGCCAGTGACACTGCCCTCCACAGCTAACAACAGCTCCACCTGGAGCTGGGCTGTGCGAGCCCCGGCGACTGTGTAGGCTGCAGCCCCTGCTGCAGTGGGCTGCCATAGGCTACAGTGAGTGGCCGGCAGCCAGTGTGAGCGGCTGGCAGCCAAGCGTGAGCTGCCAATAGTCGTGGTGAGCGACATCCAGAGGCCAGCGACTGATCTACCTCATCCGGGAAGAGCGCAATGACGACACCAACAGTGAAGCAACATCCTCCGCAACTAAACTCAAGAACAAAAAGACAGCAACTTGTCTGTTCCCCTTCCCTGATTCCCCAACGCTGTTCCCCTCCGCCAATTCCCCAATAAAATATTTTTTTAAAAAAAATTTAGTTTCAGGTGTACAACACAGTGCAATAGTTATACTTTTTACCCCTCAAAGTGACAACACTCCTTCCCCAATTCTCCACCTCTCTCCTCCCCCCCATATCATACATATCTATTACAAGTCCCTTGACTTCCTTCCACAGTATACTCCACATCCTGTGACTATCTATATATTCAATTACAGTTGGCATACAATATTTACAACATCAGCTTCAGGTGTACAGCGCAGTGATCAAGCCTCTACTTCATCTATGAAGTGGACTCCCTAACAAGACCTGTGACCATCTGACACCCCACAAAATATTTACAACATTATTATATTCCCCAAATGGTCTTTCAGATCCCTGTGGCAATATTGTAGTTACCTATTTATGCTGTCTAATCCCTTCCCCTTCTCCCTCATCCCCACCCCCTTCCCAACTAGCAACCATCAGTTTTTCCTGTATATCTATGAGTCTGTTTCTGTTTACTTTGTTCATTCATTCAGTTTTTCAGATTCCACATATAAGTGAGTTCATATGGTATTTGTCTTTCTCTGACTGACTTATTTCACTTAACATAATAGTCTCTAGATCCATCCATATTGTTGCAAATGGTACGATGTCATTCTTCTTTATAGTGGAGCAATACTCCATTGTATAAATGTACCTCAGTTTCTTAATCCAGTCATCTACCGATGGGCATTTTGGTGTTTCCAAGCCTTGGCTATTGTAAATAGCGCTGCAATAAACATAGGGGTGCATATATTTTTTCGAATTAGCGTCTTGGATTCTTCTGGGTAAATACCCAAGAGTGGAATTGCTGGATCATATGGTAGTTCCATTTCCAGTTTTTTGATATACTGCCATACTGATTTCCATAATGGCTGTACCCATCTGCAGTCCTGCCAACAGTGCACCAGGGTTCCCAGAGATCAGGTTTGAAATCCCAAAATGCAAGCACGTGCTATGTACCTGTTAAGTGCAAGCAATTCACATGGGCAACAATTCACATGTTGCCCCTTCTTACAAGTAAGGCTCAGAGAGGCAATGGGACTTGTCTGAAGATACACAGTAGGTGGCAAAACTGGAATTCAGACAAGTCTCCTAACTTTAGGTCCAGGGCACTGGAGACCATGGAGAGGTGAAGGAGCTATGATAGGGTCTCATGGGCCTGGGTATGGGTATGAAGCTCAGGAAAGCTAGAGCTCAGGGCACACTCTACTGTAATAGCATCTGACATGGTGTGTGGCACTGACCCCCTAATAGAGATGAGGCTGGAGAAAGAATTTAGAGCCTTGAAACAGACTCCCATCAGATACAGAAGTTCATCATTACACAATAATCAAGACCAAATGATGGTGAGTGGAAAAGTAATTTACAAAATGATACTGAGTTATCTGGAGATCAATTTTGGGGAAAAAATCTATACTTTACACCATAGACTCAGTCAAACTTTAGATAAATTAAAGATTTGACTATATGCAACCTTATCATAGGAAATCCAGTAAAAGCATAGTTGAAGCTTTGGGAGATATTTGGAAATATTAACACCAATATAGGTAACTGTGTAAAGGTCCAGGGGCCAGGAGGAAATGTAGTTAGTGACCAACCAGGGGCAAAAGTCTCACCTCCCGCATATTCAAAGAGATGGAAATAAAATAATTAAAATGATAATATTGTATGCCAACTGTAATTGAATATATAGATAGTCACGGGATGTGGAGTATACTGTGGAAGGGAGTCAAGGGAATTGTAATAGATATGTATGATATGGGGGAGAGTGGGGTGGTGAATTGCGGGAGGGGTGTTGTTACTTTGAGGGGTAAAAAGTATAACTACTGCACTTTGTTGTACACCTGAAGCTAATTAAAAATATATATAAATTTAAAAAAACTATAAAATTAAAAAAAATAAAAAAGGTATAACTATTGCACTGTGTTGTACACCTGAAACTAATTTTTTTTAAAAATGTTTATTTCACAATAAAATAATTTTTTTTTAAATTATATTTTATACTTAGTTTTGAATTAATGAAAGTTGAAAATTGAAAAAAGTGCTGCAAGGCTGCTCAGCAAAAGCAAGGGTGCACACACACCCCAGCCCACCCAACCCCGATGCTCACAGCCACATAAACCAGCACTGTCCTATTAAAAAGTGAGTTTGACTGTGCATGTCAGAGGCCTGGATCCAGTAATCCCACCCGTGAGGATTCATCCTCAGAAAACAATGCAAAAGGAAAAAAAAAAAAAAAAAACATGAACAAGAATATATTGGTTGAAGCACTTTTTACCATTTTGTTATGGAAAATGTCAAAACTACACATAAGGAAAGAGAGAGAATAAAATAATGAGCCCATGTGTCATCCCCCAACTTCAACAGTCATCAGCTCACAGCCAGTACTGTTTCAGCTTCCCCCCACTCAACACACACACACACACACACACACACACACACACACACACATGCGCGCGCGCACTTTTATTTTTGCTTTAGTATTGTAAAGCAAATCCCAGACATCATTTCATTTTGTCCATAAATACTTCAATTTCTGTCTCTAGCAGATAAGGAGTTCTGAAAAATCTAATCATAATATCATCACGCCCCCCCAAAAAAAAAATTTAATGATTCTTTAATATCTTTTAATTCACAGTCCATGTTCAAGTTTTCACAAATGTCTTTAGATAACTTTAAAGTTTAAACTTTTAGAATTCATTTGTTGGAGTCAGGATTCAAAAAAGGGTGATACTTGTATTTGGTAACATTCTATAACAGCTTCCCCCTCCCCTATTTATTTTTTCCTTATTGAGGCATTTTAAAATAATGTCCTTCAAATGAGAAACTATCAATATGCCCAATGCCAGGACCACTTAGGCAGCATATGGTGCATCTGCCTGGGATGCCCCAGTGCCTCAATTGTCCTGGGGAACATCAGCTAAATATAACCTAGGAGCAGCTGGCTGTGGGCTCCTGCTCAACCTGGTGGCAATTCACCCAGCTCTGCCACCCACTGTGACTTGGTTCTTGGACTAGGATGCATCCTCAGCCCCCTCCCTTGGATCTGGTATCCCAACCAGGGCACATTCACTCATGGCATGATTGGACCTGGACCTGTTTCTGGACATCTCTCCTTGGCCGTGGCCATTGTATTCAACAGCTGTAGATAAGGAGTACCCACCCTGCTCCCCTCCATGACAGCACTAAGCCACCAAAAACTACCAGCCATGAGACCATGGAGATCCAGGGGAAAGATCTCAATGGGGTGCTAACTGAATGTCACCACACACTCTGCCCATGGCCAGCACACACATTGTGGTTGTAGTGGAAGAAAATGGAAATATCCATTGAACAAATAAGTAAAAGCATAAGTACTGGAGAAAAGAAAATAGTCATTGTGTTAGAGATGGGAGAATGTGGGATATCTACAATGCCTCCTAGATATTTTTTAATGTAGATAAAACTTAAGCTATATATTTTCTTTTTAATGAAAGGAAACAAGCCGTTCGTACCCTCTCCATCCTTCAGTTCCCAATGGAATCCACCTATTGTAGAAAGGGATTGGCCCTAGTAACTTGGTTGCCATGGCAACACTCTCCCACCAGATAAATGGACAGATTGGGCAGACTCAACCCCACAAGCATGGGCTTTCTCTGCCCTCTCTCTTCCAGCCTGGAAAGCTGAAGAAGGCAGCCCTCCCCCAACGCACACACCCATGGTGTCTTCATCTCAGTGGCTATTATAAAATGCAGGCTTTATTATTATTCATGTATGATGATGCCCATGGACCAGGAATCAACTGCCATTGAAAAAGTAACTTGCTATACTCTTAGATCCCAAGAAGAGGGGTCATACCATGCCTCACGGGCCCCCAGGGAAGTGTGTGGCCCTGGGTCAGTCAGAATGCTGGGGGACAGGCAAACGTGGGCAAGAGTCTTCATTGTGGTTTCTGCAGGAAGGAACAGACCAGGCAGGGTAACCAGGCTTGGGATTGATTGGTTTGAATAATATCAGGACTCTGGGGTGTAGGGTTATCCCAAGTTGTCTGGTATCTGGTCCTAGGTGATTAGGGCATGTGGACAGTAACCCTCAGTGTGAGAGCCCCATAGAGGAGGTGGGGATATTTGAGCTCTGAATTGGTTGGTTTGTTCAAAGATGAGTCTTACTATCTCTAGGAATTGGCTAATCCTAGGAGGGGTAGTCCTCCAGAGTCAGCACAGCCCCAGGATGTTAAAGTATCAGGACCATAAAAGGCACATTAATATAATGACTTGAGTCAAAAACTTGAGAGTCTCTCTTAACCTATTTCTCTCCCTCACCCCATGTACTCGTTTACCAAATTCTGTGGCTTCTGCCTTCCACATCTAAGTTATCTACTTCCTCTCTTTCCACAACTTCCAGCCTATGCCCAGCATCCTCAGCTTTTCCTCAACTAATAGCTGCTGGGTGCACCTCACTCTCACTCACTCTCCATCCACTGCCCAGGGACACCACACTATCCCCTGTCCCAGTACTCTTCCATAATGTGGCCTTGTCATCCCACCTTCCATAAAGAGTGAACTCTGTTTCTCTACCTGTTAAATCCAGGGTGTCCCTGTGATTCCTTTGGCTGATAGAGTATGGCAGAAGTGATGCTGTGTCAGTTCTGGACATAGCTCTTACCTGAACTGTCGGCTCCCGGTTCTGCCATGTAAAAAGTGTGACCCCCCTCCCTAACAAGCCAAGCCCTGTGGAGGAAGGTCTGGATGATGATACACCACCTGGAGGAGAGAGAAAAGCCAGGGAGCACCAAGGTCCCATAGGTGAGATGAAAAAGCTGGCTCCCACCCACAGCATGTGAAGCTGAGAGGAACCACCTAACTGAGCCCTCCCCAAAGTCCTGACTCACAGAATTATCAGCAAAACAAAATGGCCATTTTAAAGTCCCCAGTTTTGGGGTAGTTTTTTATATAGCAGTAGATAACTGGAACGTCACCGGACAGCCAGCAAGATCTTTTAAAATTAAAAACCAGATGGTGTCACTGCCCAACTTCAAGTTTTCCAATCACTTCATATAAAATCCAAACTTCTCACCATGGACTACAAAACTCTGAATAGTCAGGCCCCTGCCCACCTCTCCAAGCTCAGTTCCTGCTCCTCTCTCCCCATTCTCTCTGAGCTCCTTCTGTTCCTTGAACACAGTATGTCCCTCTGCCCGTGACACCCTACCCCTCTCCTGGTCTCTGCTCAGGTGTCACTTCCTCTACCTCACACCAACTAGGTTGGCTACTGTCATAACAACAGAGAACAGCAACTGTTGATGAGGATGTGGAGACATTAGAACCCTTGTGCACTGCAGTGTTGTTGAGAATGTAAAATAATGCAGTGCTGTGAAAAACAGTATAGAGATTCCTTGAAAAATTAAAAATAGAATTACCATATGACCTAGTAATTCCACTTCTGGGTATATATCCAAAAGATTTGAAAGCAGGAACTCAAAGAGATATTTACATACCCATGTTCATAGCAGCATTATTCACAATACCCAAGAAGTAGATGCAATTCAAGTGTCCATTGACAGATGAATGGATAAACAAAATGTAGTCTATCCATACAAAAGAATACTATTCAGTCTGAAAAAGAAAGGAAATTCAGACATGCTACAACATGAATGAATGTTAACTCTTTTGCTGTGAATGTTTGGATTTGTTTTCCTGTGGCTTGCACTATCAACAACAAGGATGTTTTGTATGCCATACTGTGTAACATTTTATAATAAAATTTTTATGTCATTGGATTCTAGTGCCATTGGATTCTAATTTATCTATATTTAAATTTAATTGATGCCGCTTAGTATGAGTATTTTTTGCTAAAATTCAATATAATGGTAAATGTATGCCCATATAACAAAGGTTTAAAATAAAAATAATGTCATTTATGTACAAAGCAGCTCAAAATGTTATTAAATGCATAAAAAGTCAAGATATCAACTTTTTATTTTTGTAGATTTTTGACGTATTTTGAAAAAAAAACTTGAAATCAATTAATGCAGTGAAACAGATAGGACATTTTGCTAAGTGAAATAAGCCATGTATGACTCCACTTATATGAGGTTTCTAGAGTAGAGTCAAATTCATAGAGATAGAAAGTAGAATGGTGATGGTGGTTTCCAGGGGTTAAGGGAGAGGAAATAGGGAGTTAATATTTAATGCGCACAGAGTTTCAGTTTGGGAAGATGAAAAAGTTCTGGAGATGGATGGCGGTGATGGTTGTACAACAATGTGAATGTACTTATGGCCATTGAACTGAACACTTACAAATGGTCAAAATAGTAATTTTTTTTTTTGAGGGCAGTGTCACTGGCCCTCATATGTGGGACCTAAACCGGGGCCACTGGCTTCCCAAGCCAGCGCTTAATCACCGCGCCACTCTGTCGGCCCAAAATAGTAATTTTTTAATGTATTTTTTATCACAATAAAAAATGCAAAAAATAATATTCTTACAGAGGTCTTCCACCTTATCTAGACTCTGTCCTTTGTTTCAGACTATTATAACAATTTCTTGAGCACAAATTCTATGCCAGATAATGTGTCAAACGAGATAGATAAAATGCAGAAAAACCCTGCACTTGGGCCGACATTCTCATGGAGGGAGACGGGCATTAGGCAGTAGCCAAGATAATTACCAACTCTGACAGAAGCCATTGACACAATAAAATGAATGGTGTTCTGATGAATTCCACACCCAGGTGTGCCCCTGTTCCACCTTTAACAACCTGTGTGCCTGTGGGCAATTTACTGAATCTCCCTGTGCCTCCATCTCCTCACTTGTACAGTGAGAAGATAATGTCCTTCTTATGGCATTGAAGAGAGAGTTAGATGAAATAGTACCTAATCCTACCTTCTTAAGGGAATGAGTAATTCCAACAAATATGCTGCATTTAACCTGCTGGCTAAACGTTCATCATTTCTCTCCAACAGGGACAAGTCCATCATCTCTCCTGTCTTGTTGCCCAAACTACAGGGAGAGGGGATCCTGGCTGGAAGATCAGCGGAACAGCTGAGACCACCACACTGGATGGCTGGGTGGGGGCAGAGTGTCAGGGAACCCTGCATAGAGTGGTATCTCACAGGTGAGTGCTAGAGTGGAGCCCTCTGGGAAGACAGGAAGGAACAGGGCAGGGCCCTGTCCCAGCAGATTTGGGGTATTGGGAGCAGAACTGAGATGCAGGGAAATAAGCCCTCTCCTATTCCCAGTTGTGCTGCAACTGGAAAATGAAGAAAAAGCTATAGAAATCCTTATCTATTAGTGCTATCTTTAATTGATGAAACAAGAAATAAAACCACAAGGATACCCCTAGGGTTTAGGAAGAAAAGCAAAGGAAGGACAATAATAGTGGCTGCTCAGGTGGACACAGGGAGAGAACTGAGTCTCCTCCTCAGAGCTTGGATGTTCAGGACATTCCTGAAGCTCAAAGGGTTAAGAGGATTCCATTAAGGGAAGAAAAAGTGGGCCAGAATAATGGCCAGATACTTATAAGTCCTCCAAAAATTTGAATTTTTGACTGCTTTACTTTGATAAAAATATAAAAGATTGTTTTAAAATATTTTAGTATTTTTTGTTGTTGTTTAGTTGTATGAGTTCCTTATATATTTTGGATATTAGCTCCTTATCGAAAGCATTGTTTCCAAAAATCTTCTCCCATTCATTGGTTGCCTCTTTATTTTGTCGATGGTTTCTTTTGTTGTGCAGAAGCTTTTTAGTTTGATATAGTCCCATTAATCTATTTTAGCATTTACTTCCCTTGTCTTTGAATTCAAATTCATAAAATCCTCTTTGAACCTGAAGTCCATAAGTTTAGTACCTATATTTGTTTCTATGCAGTTTATTGTTTCAGGTCTTATATTTAAGTCTTTTATCCATTTTGAATTAATTTTGGTACACGGTGACAGATAGCACTCTAGTTTCATTCTTTTGCACGTGGCTTTCCAAGTCTTCCAGCATGATTTATTGAAGAGGTTGCCTTTTCTGCATTGTAGGTTTTTGGCTCCTTTGTTGAAAATTACCTGTCCATATTTATGTGGGTTTTTCTCTGGATTCTCAATTCTATCCCATTGATCTGTGTGTCTGTTTTTCTGCCAATACCATGCTATTTTGATTATTGTTGTCCTGTAATACAAGCTGAAGTCAGGGAGTGTGAGCTCTCTGGAATCACTCTTTTTTCTTAGAATTGCTTTGGCTATTTAGGGTCTTTTTTGGTTCCATACAAATCTGATGATTTTTAGTATTATTTCTTTAAAAAAATGCAATTGGGATTTTGATGGGGATAACACTAAACTTGTATATTGCTTTGGGTAATATGGTCATTTTAACTATGTTGATTCTTCCAATCCATGAACACAGAATGTCTATCCATTTCTTTGTGTCTTCTTCAATTTCTTTTGTTGTTGTTGTTGTAGATTGTTTTTTTTAATTTATTTATTTTAATTAGCTTCAGGTGTACAACACAGTGCAATAGTTATACTTTTTACCCCTCAAAGTGAAAATCCCCCTCCCCCAATACTCCCCCCACTCCACCCCCCATATCATACTATCTATTACAATTCCTTTGACTCCCTTCCACCGTATAATCCACATCCCGTGACTATCTATATATTCAATTACAGTTGGCATACAATATTATACAACATCAATTTCAGGTATAAAATACAGTGATCAAGCCTCTACTCCATCCATGAAGTGGTCTCCCTAACAAGACATGTGACCATATGACACCCCACAAAATTTTTACAACACTATTATATTCCCCAAACGGTCTTTCATATTCCTGTGACAATACTGTAGTTACCTATTCAGGCCATCTAATCCCTTCCCCTTGTCCTTCATCCCCATCCTTCTCCCAACTAGCAACCCTGGTTTTCCTCTATATCTATGAGACTGTTTCTGTTTCCTTTGCTCATTCATTCAGTTTTTCGAATTCCACATGTAAGTGAGATCATATGGTATTTGTCTTTCTCCGACTGACTTATTTCACTTCACATAATAGTCTCTAGGTCTATCCATATCTTTGCAAATGGTACGATTTCATTCTTCTTTATAGCAGAGTAATACTTATTGTATAAATGTACCACAGTTTCTTAATCCAGTCATCTACCGATGGGCATTTCGGTTGTTTCCAAGTCTTGGCTACTTAAATAGCGCTGCAATAAACATAGGGGTACATATATTTTTTTGAATTAGCATCTTGGATTCCTCTGGGTAGATACCCAAGAGTGGAATTGCTGGGTCATATGGCAGTTCCATTTCCAGTTTTCTGAGATACCTAATACTGATTTCCATAACGGCTGCACCAATTTGCAGTCCCACCAACAGTGCATCAGGGTTCCCTTTTCTTCACTCCCTCACCAGCACTTTTTGTTTGTTGATTTGTTGATGGTAGCCATTCTGACTGGAGTGAGGTGGTATCTCATTGTGGTGTTTATTTGCATTTCTCTGATGATTAGTGAGGTTGAACATTTTTTCATATGCCTGTTGGCCATGTGTATGTCCTCTTTAGAGAAATGCCTCCTCATATCCTCTGCCCATTTTTTAATTGGGTTGTTTGTTTTTTTGGTGTTGAGTTGCATGACTGTTTTATAAATTTTGGATATCAACCCCTTATCAGATATATCATTGGCACATATCTTCTCCCATTCATTAGGCGGACTTTTTGTTTTATTGATGATATCCTTTGCTGTGAAAAAACTTTTAAGTTTGATGTAATCCCATATGTTCATTTTTTCTTTTATATCCCTCGCCCGAGGGGATATATCAGTAAAAATATTACTCAGGGTAATGTCTACAAACTTACTCCCTATGTTTTCTTCTAGGAGTTTTATGGTTTCAGGTCTTACATTTAAGTCTTGAATCCATTTTGAGTTTGTTCTCGTATATGATGTAAGTAGGTGGTCCATTTTCATTTTTTTGCACATATCAGTCCAATTTTCCCAGCAATATTTATTCAATAGACTATCTTTACTCCAGTGTAAATTCTTGCTTCCACTGTCATAGATTAAATGACCGTATGTAGATGGTTTTATTCCTAGGCTCTGTATTCTATTTCATTGGTCTATGTGTCTGTTTTTTTTTTTGCCAGTACCATACTGTTTTTATTACTGTAGCCTTGTAGTATATTTTGATGTCAGGGAGTGTGATGCCTCCCACTTTGTTCTTATTTCTCAACATTGCCGTAGCTATTCAGGGTCTTTTGTGGCTCCATATAAATTTTAGGATTCTATGTTCTAATTCTGAGAAAAATGTCATTGGTAGTTTGATTGGAATTGCTTTGAATCTATATATTGCTTTAGGTAGTATTGACATTTTAACTATATTAATTCTTCCTATGCATGAGCATAGTATATATTTCCATTTATTTGTATCTTCTTTGATTTGTCTGTTCAGTGTCTCATAGTTTTTTGAGTACAGGTCTTTTACTTCTTTAGTTAAATTGATTCCTAGATATTTTATTGTTTTTGAAGCAATTGTAAAAAAGATTGATTTCCTGGTTTTTTCTTCTAATAGTTCATTATTGGTGTATACAAATGCAACTGATTTCTGAATATTAATTTTCTATCCTGCTACCTTACCAAATTTGTTTATCAGTTCTAGAAGTTTTTGGTGGAGTGTTTGGGATTCTGTATATATAGTATTATGTCATCTGCATAAAATGACAATTTTAATACCTCTTTTTCAATTTGGATGCTTTTATTTTGTTTTCTTGTCTGATTGCTATGGCTAGAACTACCAGAACTATGTTAAATAGAAGTTCTGAAAGTGGGCAGACTTGTCATGTTCCTGATCTTATGGGGAAAGCTTTCAGCCTTTCCCCATTGAGTACGATGTTTGCTGTGGGCTTATCATATATGGCCTTTATTATGTTGAGATATGATCCCACTATTCCCGCTTTACTCAGAGTTTTTATCATAAATGGCTGCTGGATTTTGTCAAATGCCTTTTCTGCATCTACTGATATGATCATATGATTTTTATTTTTCATTTTATTAATGTGATGTATTACATTAATTGATTTGCAGATATTGAACCAGTCTTGCATACCAGGAATGAATACCACTTGATCGTGGTATATGATCTTTTTAATGAGATGCTGAATTTGGTTTGCTAGCATTCTGTTGAGAATTTTTGCATCTATGTTCATTAGGGATATTGGCCTGTAGTTTTCCTTTTTTGTAATATCTTTGTCTGACTTAGGAATCAGGGTGATAGTGGCTCCATAAAAAGAGTTTGGGAGCTTTCCCTCCTTCTGTATTTTTTGGAATAGTTTGAGGAGAATAGGTACTAATTCTTTTTTGAATGTTTTGTAAAATTCACCTGTGTAGCCATCTGGTCCAGGGATTTTGTTTGTTGGAAGATTGTTGATTACCGATTCAATTTCTTTGATAGTAATCAGTCTGTTCAGAGTTTCTGTTTCTTTTTGGTTCACACTTGGTAGATTTTTTGCTTCTAGAAATTTATCCATTTCTTCCAGATTGTGGAATTTGTTAGCATATAGTTGCTCATAGTATTTTCTTAAAATTTTCTGTATTTCTGTGGTATCTGTTGTCACTTCTCTTTCATTTCTGATTTTATTAATTTGGGTTCTCTCTCTCTTTTTCTTGGTTAGTAGTGCTAAGGGTTTGTCAATTTTGTTTGTCTTTTCAAAAAAACCATCTCTTGGTTTCATTGATCTTTTGTATTATTCTTTTCTTTCATTTATTTCTGCTCTGGTCATTATTATTTCCTTCCTTATACCCCCTTTAGGCTTGTGTTGCTGTTTTTTTTTTTTCCAGTTCCCTTAGGTGTAAAGAGAGTCTGTTGATTTGAGATTTTTCTTCCTTCTTTAGGTAGGCCTGCACTGCTATGAACTTCCCCATTAGGACTACTTTCGCTGCATCCCAGAGATTTTGGGTCATGGTGTTTTCATTTTCGTTTGTCTCGAGGTATCTTTTGATTTCCTCTTTGATCTCATTTTTGACCCACTCCCTATTTAGTAACATGTTATTTAGCCTCCATGTATTTGTAAGCTTTCCAGATTTCTTCTATAATTGATTTCTAGTTTCATAGCATTGTAGTCAGAGAAGACACTTGATATGAATTCAATCTTCTTAAATTTGTTGAGACTTGTTTTGTGGCCTAACATGTGATCTATCTTGGAGAACGTTCCATGTGCACTTGAGAAGAATGTATATTCTGTAGCTTTGGGGTGAAATGCTGTAAAAACATCAATTAAATCCAGCTGGTCTAAAGTGTCACTTAAGGCTACTATGTCCATGTTGATTTTCTGTCTGGAGGATCTGTCCATTGGTGACAATGGGTGTTGAAGTCCCCTACTATGATAGTGTTACTGTTGATCTCTGCCCTTCTGTCAAAATCTGTTTTATATATTTAGGAGCTCCTATATTGGGTGCATAGATGTTTACTAGGGATATGTCCTCTTGTTGAATTGATCCCTTTATTATTATGTAGTGCCCTTCTTTGTCTTTTATTGTAGTCTTCATTTTAAAATCTATTTTGTCCGAAATAAGCATTGCTACTCCTGCTTTTTTCTCATTTTCATTTGTGTGATATATCTTATTCCACCCCTTTATTTTCAGTCTGTGTGTGTCTTTTGATCTGAGATGAATCTCTTGTAGACAGCATATGCATGAGTCCTGTGTTCTTATCCACTCAGCCACTCTGTGTCTTTTGATTGGAGCATTTAGCCCATTCACATTTAAAGTAATTACTGATAGGTGCATATTTAGTGCCATTTTGTTATTTGTATTTCTTGTCTTCCTGGGTTAGCTTGTTTTCCCCTTTCTACTGTTAAAAAAAGCCCTTTTAACATTTCCTGCAATGCTGGCTTGGTGGTAATGAACTCCTTAAGCTTATTCTTTTCTGAGAAGCTCTTTATCTCTCCTTCAATTTTAAGTGATAGCCACACTGGGTAGAGCAATCTTGGTTGTAGAGCTTTATTTTGTGTCACTTTGAATATCTCCTGCCAATCCCTTCTGGCCTGCAGAAGTTTCTGAAGAAAAGTCAGCTTTTAGTGTTACAGGAGTTCCTTTTCATGTAACCTGCTCTTCTTTCTCTTGCTGCTTTTAGGATTCTGTCTTTGTCTTTAAGCTTTGTCATTTTAACTATGATGTGTCTTGGTGTGGGCCTGTTTGGATTCAGCCTGTTTGGAACTCTCTGTACATTCTGTGCTTGTATGTCGATTTCCTTCACCAGGATAGGGAAGTTTTCAGTCATTATTTCTTTAAATACGTTCTCAATCCCTTGCTTCTTCTCTTCTCCTTCTGGTATTGCTATGACACGAGGGTTATTGCATTTCGTGTTTTCCCAGCGGTCTCTTAAACTATTTTCATTCTTATTTATTCTTTTTTCTTTTTGTTGTTCCAGCTGGATTATTTCTGCTATTTTGTCTTCTAATTCGCTGATCCATTCCTCTGCTTCATCTATTCTACTGGTGATTCCTTCGAGTGTCTTCTTCATTTCAGTTATTGTATTCTTTAGTTCTAACTGGTTGTTTTTTATGGTTTCCCTATCCTTCTTTATGTCCTTGCTAAATTCCTTAAACATTCTTATCATCAGCATTCTAAACTGTGTCTCTGAAAGTTTGGATACCTCTGTTTCATTTAGTTCCATTTCTAGAGTTTTCTTCTGATCTTTTCCTTGGGACATGTTTCTTTGTTTTTTTTCATTCTGGCTGTCATTCTGTGAATGCTTTGATGTATTATATAGATCACCTAGAAAGAAGAGAAAAGAAAAAAAGAGAAAAGAGAAAAGAAAAGAAAAGAAAAGAAAAGAAAAGAAAAGAAAAGAAAAGAAAAGAAAAGAAAAGAAAAGAAAGAGGTGTTGGGGCTCTCCATCTTCTTTAATCTGCACACCACTCACTCAGCATTGCAGTGAGCTTTCCACAATTAGCTGCTGTGTGCTGTGGAACCGTGCTCACCACAAAAAAACAATAAGTAAATAATCTTCACAGGTTGTTGTAGGTTGTCTGCTACTGCAAAAAGAAGAAACCGCTTTGTAGCCTGTCGAGATGTGGGTCAGGCCCCAGGGGCTCAGGGTGCTTCTGGCAACACAGCTCTAGGTGTGTGGGGCATGCCCCAAGGCACCACTTGATGTTGTCAGTGACCCCCACCAAGTCAGAGCAGCATGCACTCTGCTCCCGCAATCAGTCCACACAAACTCTCCAGGAAAGTCTCCATCGGATCACACAGGTGCACTGCTCCCTGCCCAACACTCTCAGGAAAACTCTCGGTCTCAGCCTGTCCCAATCAACTGCCTAGATCAGGCTAAGCAGCCCAAGAGCCAATCCCCAGCCTTGCAACTCTCCACAAACAGTGCAGAGAGCAGGGATTTAAGGGGGCTCACGCACTCCTGAGTCTCAATGAACAGACTGATGCAGCTGGAGAGCACCCACCCTGCATTTCCCTGGCAACGCAGCACAAGCAGGGCAGAGTGTGGGGATCCAAAGTTGTATACGCATGCTCGCACACATGCACTCCTGTGCCAAGTTCACCAAACCAATGGGATCCCAGATCTGACCCTCAGTGGGAGGGCCCAACCCTGAAAAAAATGGAGCCCTCCTGTACACCGCTCGTGTGCAAGCTCCGCACAAGTGAACTATGGTCCCAAAACCTCCAGCTTCTGCACCAAAGGTGCTCAGTTCAGTCCTTCCCCACAGGCTCCTGGGCCCAGCTCACACAGCTACTCCCTCCAACAGGAACCGGGTGCGTGCTCACTGGCGTGTGAATGCATGCACCGGCCCCTCTGGTTCTCCAGCCACCCTCAGCCTCACCGAGCCGAGCAAAGAGAGTCCTCACTTATTTCTACTGCCCCCTATCATAGAACTCCTCTTCTTGGCAAAGCAACTCTGGGCTGGTGAGCTCAGTGTGAGGCCAGAGGGTCTGTCCGCTAACCGGAGAAGCCTCCCCACACAGCTGGGGCGTCCCTCACGGGGCTCGCCCTCTCTCCTCTGCGTCCCTCCTACCAGACTTGACGTGGCCTCCTCTTTAGGTCCTTTGTTTAGAGGTTCTGTTCATCTAATGTTCAGGGGACTTCCGAGGTTAAATGTTGTATAAATTATTTGTAATTTTGATGTGATCCCGGGAGGCAGTACAGAGAGCGTCCATCTATTCCGCCTTCTTACCGGAACTCTCTAATGTGTATTTTACACTTACAGTACATCTCAATTCAGAGGAAGCATGTATCAAGTATATTTCATGATATATCAAAGAAAAAAATTGTCTTATAGAGTGTATATCATGGTGGGAGGAGAAAGACTTTATATGAACATAGATATACGAGGTCCAACAATTAAGTTCACAGACTCAATCTAGAAAAAGTGCTACATACCTCATTGCTGAATATCACTACTGTCACCTTCGAAGTACTCCCCTTGGGAAGCTATGCACCGATACCAGTGCCTAGCAATTTTGCATCATTTAAAGCAATTTTAGAACTATTTTTCCGGAATGGCCATCAGAGCTGCATCGTATTACCCTTGATGTCCTGAATGTCATCAAAATGTCTTCCTTTCAATATCTCCTTCATATTTGGGTAAAGAAACAAGTCATTGGGGGCCAGATCAGGTGAGTAGGGAGGGTGTTCCAATATAGTTATTTGTTTACTGGCTAAAACCTCCCGCACAGACAGTGCCATGTGAGCTGGTGCAGTGTTGCGATGCAAGAGCCGTGAATTGTCGCTGAAAAGTCAGGTCATCTAACTTTTTCACACAGTCTTTTCAGCACTTTCAAACAGTAAACTTGGTTAACTGTTTGTCCACTTGGTACAAATTTATAATGAACAATCCCTCTGATATAAAAAAGGTTAGCAACATCATTACAACAAATTCATGAACTTAATTGTCCGAACTTCATAGATATATTGGATTGTCGGAAAAGTCATGACGCATTTTTGCAACAAAAAACAGATAAAATACATGATGACTTGTCCGACAACCCAACTGATAGAGATTAGAGATAGAGATAGATAGATATTGAGAGATAGGAATAGGTATAGGTATAGGTATAGGTATAGGTATAGGCATTGATATGGATCAGCCAATGATACATGCTATGAAGGAAAATTGACTGGGATAGCTAAGTAGGGAGTAAAGGAGATGGATGCAGGTGGCATTTGAGCAGAATCTGAAGATGTGAGAATATCTGGAGAAGGAATTCCAGGCAGAGGGAACAGCAGGCGCAAAGGCAGTGAGACAGAAAAGAGCATGGTGTGTTCAAGGTGGCCTGTATGACTGGAGCAGAGTGAGTAATGGAGTGGGACAGGAAATGAAGTTGTAGAGGACATCAGGGTCAGGTCACACAGGGTCTTGTAAGCCAGGGAAGGACCCTTGGCTCCATTTGAGATTGTAAGCCACTAGAGGGTTTTGAGCAGAGGTATGACATGATCTGGCTTAAGTTTTGCAGCAGGCACTATGGCTGCTGAGTGGAGAGTCAACTGGAGGGGAAAAAGATAGGCAGAGAGATGAGTGAAGAGCACATGACTACAATAATCAGACAGGTGTCTCAGACCAGGGTGATGGTGGCAGAGGTGGTGAGAAGGGGCTGGTGCTTTGAAGATAGAGCCACAGGATGTTCTGATGGACTATACAGTGTGTGTGAGAAAGAGCAAAGCAAAGGATGACTCCAAGATTTTTAGCCCAGGCTAAGAATGGAGAGAGCACTTCTTCACTGATGTGGAAAGACTATGACAGCAGGTCTTGGGGAGGAAAGAGTACATCACCAAGAGCTCAGTTTAGGCCATACTGAGTTTGCAATAACTAAGCACAACAGAGTGGAAGTGTCAGAGGGTTGACTAGACACATAACTCTGGAGGTCAGGGAGAACCAAGAGCTGGAGAAGTGCATTTGCGAGTCACCAGGTTGGAGGCGGCACTGAGCCCTGAGGTTTCTCTGGGTACATCCTACACAATTGTTATAGGAACCCCAATGGAATAGAACAAAGCCTTTCAAACAAAGCCTTGGCTTACCCATCAGGGAATGCTGGAGTGACTGTGTCTGACCAGATTACTCCTCATTGGGCTGAAATGGCTAAGCCTTTATGCCCCCTCCTCTCAGTAACTAGATGTGGGATGCTCTGAAAAGGTCAAGCAGTCAAATGAGGTGGATCTCTGCAGCTCCTGCTAACCCTGAAGGAGTTGACAGCCAAAGGTTGTGTACGGACCACATTTCCTGAAGCTGGACAGAAAGTCCATCCTTGAAATGGGGAGGGCTGCCAGCCACTGTCTTAAGCAGAGAGTGCCTTGAACACAAGGAGTCTATTCTGTAGGTGGGGTCGCAAATACAGAGAAGTCAAGAAACATGTGCAGAGTCACCCAGGGCAGCATCCTTCTCTGCTCCAGTGCTGGATGCCATGGGATGGAAAGTCCAGTGATGTCCATGCGAGGAAGCATCCCACCCCAGGCATGGCACTGGGCAGGCAGAAATGAACCCATCTGACCCCAGGAGAATGAGATTTTGCTTTGTTTTGTTTTAAATAAATGGATACTTTTTAACAGCTAATATCCACACCAGGTAATTCAAATCACAATAATAACAAATATTACAGCTAATATCTATTGATGAAGCATCTTAGCATCTTACCAACATTATTTCACATAATTTTCATAAAGGAACAGGACACTGTTCTTATCTGAATTTTACAGACAAGAGCACTGAAATGAGAGAGGGAAAGACTCTTGCTCAGGGCCCCTTGACTAAGAGGTACCAAACCCTGATCCACTCCCAGGCCACCTGGCACAGAGCCCGCTCACTACAAAATGTCTCTTCCATAGAGACTACCGGGCTGTTAATCTCCTGTGTATTCTTCTAGAGTTACCCTATACACATTGCAGCACACTCGCATGCCTTTTTCCCTGGGGTTCATCCCACACAAAAGGAGATCAGCACCTATACGTGCCTGCCCCTTATTCCTCTTACCAGCACGCACTCTGCTTTGTGAGAAAACTGAGGTTCAGACAACAAGCCTAGTTACCCAGGGTCGCAGAGCCGGGTCTGGGGCTGGGCTCCTGGAGCTGGGTTTTCTGCCTCCCCACTTCCCAGGCAGAGCCCAGAGCAACTTTCTCATTCTCCCCGCATCAGCCAGCTGCAGCCTCCTAGACCCCTCCTCTTCCCTGCCCTCAGTTCATTTTTCTTTTAGGGTATTAAACACAGAAGTATTAAAGAGATTCTTCAGGCCGGTTAATTAGCTTGGAAGAGGCCTCTGTGGTGGCCCAGTCACAGCCATCCACCTCTCTTTATTAGCCGAATTGATGGAGACAGCAGGGCCCAGATGGGACTAAATTGAATCTGATGGCAAAGAGGCTCTTGTGCAAGCTATTAACGGGAGAGAGCAGGCCTCAAAATTTGCTCATGGGCTTCCTTATAACACCTTTCTCCTGCTACTGCCAGAAGCTCCCAGATATCCACTCACCTAGGCCAGGTCCCGGGATCACTCCACCCATGCCCTCAAGTCTAGTCATGGGTTGCAAGGGAGCAAGGTGTGCCAGCCCCAATAAGTGAAGGACATGCTAACTCCAAGAGGAGGGAGGCTCCACCCCAAAGCCAGTTTCTGGCCCCCACCCCTAAGGCAGCAAAGGCCCTGGAGCCCAAGGATCCAGTACTCCCTGACCTTGGGGGAGGGGATACAGCTTTGATACCCACTCCCTCAACTTCTCCCAGCACCATGCCCAGGAGACAGTGCTGTTTCTATCTCTGTGACAGGCAACAGAGGTGGGGCTCAGGGAGGGCAAGAGATTTGTCCAGGTGGCACAGCCAGGAAGGATGGAGCAGGGCACTAACCATAGCTGCTGACATGTGATGTGGGCCTACTGTGGGTCAGGCCTTTCTCTTCCATAACAGCCCCGGGAGATGGATACTGTTACTCCCAAGCTGTGGAGGAGAAAGTTGCTCACGGAGGAGCTTGGGGACTTGCCCAAGGTTATTCAACAGTACAGGGGTGGAACAGATCCAGGTGCCTTCTCTGGGCCACAGCCCTGTGTTGGCCTTTCAGTGCCCTGGACAGGGCTCAGCTACCCCTCAAGGCAGAGAAACTGCCAAGCCCACGTGGAACTTGCTTTTTAGGATCACAGTTGCCAACCACATTCCCCCCACCACACAAACACACACACACACACACACACACACACACACACACACACACACACACTCTGCTCCAGTCATGTCCTCCTTGCTTTTCTGGAATGTGCCAGTAAGTGTTTGCCTCAGGGCCTTCATTCTGCTGGTCCCTCTTCCCAAGTACTTTGTCCCAGATCTTTGCCCTGCTGGCTCCTCCTTGTCATTCAAGTCTCAGATCCTCCCTGACTGCCAGACAGATGTGCAGCCTGTTTTGGCTGCTGATACACTACCTTGCTGACTTTCTCCCCAGCTCTCTTTGGAATGATCTCACTCAAGTGTGGCAGCTCCAGGAGGGCGGAACCCTCTTTGCCCTGTTCTTGGCTGTGTGTCCCAGGCCCAGTACATACAAGGTGTTTTGTAATCACAGCTTGATTGTCAAGTGTGTGAATCTGAGCACCTTCCATGTGCCAAACCCTACAGGCATTTAATCCACTGAATTTACACAGCCTTAAGAGAGAGGTCCTATCACCCATGCTATATAATGAAGGAGTGCGGGCTCAGCAAGGGTTGTGATGTCCCCAAGGCCATGCATTCAGTTAAACCCCAGCTGTGAGCCACCCAGTGTCTTCACCTCATCCACTCTTCTCTCCTACCCCATCTTGGACCTTCACAGACATGGGGTGAAGGAGGGTGGTGCGGGTGGAGACTGTTGGACAGCTGTGATGATCCTCCAGACAATGCCATCCTCCTTTTTTGTACTAGTGAACTCCAACTCAGTGTTCCTACTCTGCCTACCTTCAGGCATCCCTACTTTTATTTCCTGAAAGCAGAGTCTACCTTCCATTGCTGAGGATGAAAAATGCCAGATATTCACTTTCCCAGCCTCCTGGGCAGCTGATAGGCTCACAGGCCAACGCTGGAAGGTGGAAAGGTATCTGGCAAGCGTCTTCCTCCCTTATAAGAGCCTCATGACCGGAGGTGCCCCTTGTGATTTTTTGGCTGGGCACAGACATATCTGAATGCTATGCTGAAAAAGACTATGATTGTCATCTTTGTGACCCACACACATCAGCCTGAGTTGCCTGCCCCCAATCCACTCATCCCCATGGACGCCTATATCAGTGGAGTCTGCCCAGTGGTAGAACCTCAAAGGATGCCCTTCTGAATCCCTACAATCTCAGAAATCACCAAGAATTTAGAGCCATGGAGAGTAAACACATTGTTAGGAGCAGGAAGGAGGGCGCTCCCTTTGAAGCCCTGGCTGCCTGGACCTACCCACTCCCCATCTACTCCTGCCTGACACCCTCCAGGTGAGAGAGAGCAGAGGAGAGAAGGCGGGTCACATCCAGGGATCCTGGACTTTCTCTAAGGGAAGTAGCTGAGGCTCCTCTGTTGGCATTGAACCTATGGGGTTAATTGCTTATGCAATTTCAGCTTGCGCAGGAGCCTCGTTCATTACTGAGAAGCATTTCCCTGGAAGTGTTTACAAACCACCTGGAAAACCAGCGACAAAGAACTGACTCCCCATGTTTTCCAGCTTCCCATGGAAGTCAGAATCAAGGATTGATGGAGCTTAGAGCTAATCTGGGGTTGGGGGAAGCTCTTTCTGCTCCACAAAGGGCTGACCACCAAGAGGGAGAGGGTCTGCCTTAAGGACAAAAGTGTTTTGATTTCCTCATTCAGAAGCTGCATTTTGGACAATGCTGCAGCTGTGCAGGAGCAGCAGAGCCTAGTAGTGAGGCAAGAAGAGGGCAAATATGGGCTCCAAAGAATGGCCTGCCTGGACTAAGGTGAGCAGAGCACACTCCCCTCTCACCAGATCTCATCATGGCATTTTCCATAGGTCAACCCCAACCCCATCCCCATCCCCACCCCACCCCCCAGAATCACAAAGCGCTAATCAAGCTCAGGAGGTATGTCAACAAATACCTGAATTCCATCTTATCAGAAAATGGAGAGAGGAAAGGGGAATGGAGGGGGAAAGGCAAAGAGAATATGGAAAACAGAAGGAAAGTCTCTGTCCCTACTAGAGAAGCACTCTGAACCATCATCCCTGTGACCCTGAAACTCACTCCCACATCCCAGAAAAGTATGTGCCCCAGGAAATGTGTCTAAAATGCCCACAGTAACAAAGTTCTTGAACCGAAAAAAAGTCCTGATAGCAATCCATATGACCACCTGCAATAGAATTGACAAATAAATAACAATATATTCAAACAATGCAATTCCACACAACACTGAAAATAATTGATCTATAAGACACACTTCAACACAAATGAATCTCAGATTATCACCTGAGATAATCGAGTCACAGAAGAATACACAAGTCTGATACCATTTATATAAAGTTTAAAGAAAATAGGAAAGTCTAAATAATAGATACATGGTGATTAACACAAACTTTACAATAATTGTTGGGGATTGGAGGGTGGGAGGCATGGTCAGGGGACACACAGAGGCTGCTGAAATCTGGGAATGTTCTATTCACTATACATTCATTTTATTATTCTTTAAACCACACATAATACATTTATACACTTTTGAATGCATGGTATTTTCCACAACAAACATTTTTTAATATGAAAAAGATGTGAAGGGCAGGGAGAGTGGTTTGAAGATAAGAGTCAATAGCAGAAAAGAGAGGAGCAGAGGAGAGAGCACCCAAGAACCACAGATACACACACACACATACACACACACACACACACACACACACACACACACACACACACACACGGTAGGTGGCTTGAGCATGCCCACCCCCTCCTCTGCAGTGCCTGCCTCCATCTGCCCCCTGCCTGGATCAGTGCCTCAAGAACTGCCATACTGCTTACCATCTCACAAAATGGTCTCTAGGTCTCTAGTGTGTGGCACCCAGATATCCCCACCTACCCCAACCATGATGCCCGTCGCTCAGACCCTGTGTCAGGGCCCCCAGCCTCACATAAATATTGCCCCTCCCCTCTGCTTGCTTTCCTGTCCCACTTCAACAGGGACTTGTTTGAGGACTTATGCTGTGCCTTGCACCTCCTTTTTCATAAAGCCCACCCAGGGCAGCACTTCACTCATGCCTGATAAGCATCCCAATATTGTCACACTTAACAATATTCAAGAAATGCCTTCCAGGGCCGGCCGAGTGATGCATTGGTTAAGAGCTGGTTTGGGACACCAGCAGCCCCAGTTCGGATCTCACATATGAGGGCCAGTGACACTGCCCTCTACAGCTAACAACAGCTCCACCTGGAGCTGGGCTGTGCTAGCCCCAGCGACAGTGTAAGCTGCAGCCTCTGCTGCAGTGGGCTGCCATAGGCCACAGTGAGTGGCCAGCAGCCAGTGCAAGCAGCTGGCAGACAGCGTGAGCTGCCAATAGCCGCAGTGCGTGGCCATCCAGAGGCCAGCGACCGATCTGCCTCATCCTGGAAGAGTGCAATGATGATACCAACATGGGCCAGTGAAGCAATGTCCTCTGCAACTAGCCTGAAGAACAACAACAACAAAAAAGACAGCAACTTGTCTGTTCCCCTTCTCTGATTCCCCAACGCTGTTCTCCTCTCCCAATTCCCCAATAAAATCTTTCAAAAAAAAAAAGAAATGCCTTCCATGCAGCCCTCCTTTGATGGGGTGCTATTAGGGAAGAAAAACAACTTTCCCTGGAGCATGCAACAAGTTCCGGGCAGCACTCCTAAGCCACATGACCTCATGGACAATGCAACTAACTGGACTGGTAGGGCCAAAGCCTCCCACTGTGCCCTCTTTAGCATCACAACCCAGCAAGGAAAGGAAGTCCCAGGACTTCAGAGGGCCAGACTAAAGGGAGGGAAGCCACAAGCCTTTTTCCTGCTCCCACACAAGTTCAGCCAGTCACCCCAGCCTCTGGGACCTGGGATCACTCCTGCTACTGACCTCCCAGTGCCAGTACCTGTCCACTGCCCCCTGAGCCACGGGGCACAGGAACCTGGGTCACAGTCATGTGGTGATATATATGACATCACAATCTGACCCAGCCATCCTCAGCCTGCTTCACTCAGCAGCCAGCTGCTCCCCATGTGGCCGGGAGATTTTGTCAAGGGGACCCACAGAAGCAGGTCAGCCACAAATCTCAGGATGCTGACAGCATCCAGCTCAGGGCCCTGGTCATGGACCATTGTTAATTGACTCAGGTGGTAACCATGACAACTCTTACCCAGTGTTCAGGGCACTTGGTATCAGGCTGGACTTGAATGTGTACAACAGAGCCCTCACTTCTCAGGGGCAGTTGGCAGCTTTTCTGACTGGGTCTACCTCATCTCACCCCGCTCTTTAAAGCATGTGACTGCAGCTGCAGAGGAAGTCTGCAGTCTTCTCCCTACTTGCATGCTTCTGCAAGGAACTACCTGGCCCCCCATTGACCCTAACACTTGAAAATTTATCAAGTACAGGGGCCAGCCAAGTGTCTCAGTTGGTTAAGAACGTGAGTTCTTAGGAACAGGGTCGCCGGTTCGATTCCCACATGGGCCAGTGAGCAGCACCCAAGCTGAGCTGCCACTGAGCTGCCAAGAGTGCGTGCTCTTAGCAGCAAGGTTGCCGGTTCAACACCTGCTTGGGATGATGGACTATGCACCCCTGCAACTAGATTGAAAATGGCGACTGAACTTAGAGATGAGCTTGCGCCCTCCACAACTAAGATCGAAGGACAACAACTTGACTTGGAGCTGATGGGTCCTGGAAAAACACAATGTTCTCTTTCCCCAATTCCCCAACACTCTTCCCCTCCCCAATTCCCCAATAAAAATCTTTAAAAAAAAAAGAAGAAAGAAAGAAAGAAAGAAAGAAAGAAAGAAAGAAAGAAAGAAAGAAAGAAAGAAAGAAAGAAAGAAAGAAAGAAAGAAAGAAAATTTATCAAGTACAACATGTTTAAGTGCATATATCTTTAGGATTTGCTCAAATAGAAACTTACATGTGTGTGCAATTGCAAAACTGCCACCCAGCTCAATATTTGGAACACTTCTGGAGCCTAGAAGATGCCTGTGCAACCCTTTTCATCATTATCTTACCTCTCTTTTAACATGATATGAATAGATTGATTCATGGTATGTGCTTTTTGTGTCTGGGTTATTGTTTTCCATCATTCATTGTGTCTGAGGTTCCTCCATGTCATATGTAGTACTAGTTCATTTTTTGTCACTGCTGTGTAGTATGCCATTGTATTATTTGATCACAGTCACGTTACAATTTTGCTGTTTATGGACATTTGGGTTACTTCCATTTGTAGGTTCTTATGAATAATGCTGCTAAGAAAATGTCCATGTTATTTTGGTAAAGAAAAATGGATTCATGTCTTTGGGGCATATTCCTATGGGTAGATTGGTACATCATATGATAACCATGCAGTAACTCCTCACTTAATATTGTCAATATGTTCTATGACTTCAAGAGAAATGATGTATAATGAAACCAATTTTACCATAGGCTAATTGATAAAAACAAGAGTTAAGTTCCTACAGCATCTCATCAACATAACAGTGAAACAATGTTGAATGAAATGATGTTATTCAAGGACTTGCTGTATATTTTTAATTTTAGAAGGAACTGCCAAACAGCTTTCCAAAGTGGCAGTACCATTTTACACTCTCAGCAACAATGAAGGAGTTCCAGTTGCTCCACATTCTAGCCAACACTTGGTATTGTCATTTCTTTTTTAAAATTGAGATATAATTTATATACCATACAATTCACCCCTTTGAAGTATACAATTCAGTGGTTTTTTAGAATATTCACAAAGTTATGAAACTAGCACCACCATCTAATTGGAGAACATTTCTATCACCACTGTACTCATTAGCAGTCACACCCCATTTACCCTATTGCCTACATTTCTAGCCTTTACTATACAGTAATCTCCTTTCTGTCTCAATCCCTGATCTTTTATATAATGGAATCATACGTGGTCTTTTTCGATTGATTTTTTTTTTACTTCGCTTACTGTTTTTGAGGTTTGTCCATGTATCAGTACTTCATTCCTTTTATGGCAACATAATATTCCATGGTATCACATTTTGTTTATCCATTTATAAGTTGATGAACATTTGTTTCCATTTGTTTGACTATAGTGAATAATGTTGCTGTGAACATTTGTGTACAAGTCTTTGTGTAGGCACATGTTTTCAGTTCTCTGTAGCATATTTCTAAAAGTGGAAATGCTGGGTTGTATGGCAACTCTATGTTTAACTTTTTCAAGAATTGCCAAACTGTTTTCCATAGCAGCTGTACCATTTTATTCCCACCAGCATTGTATGAGGATTCCAATTTCTCCACAGCTTCACCAACACTTGTTAATGTATGTCTTTTGAATTATAGTCATCCTAGTGAATATGAAGAGGTATTTTGTTGTGGTTTTGGTTTTCAGTTCCATGGGGGCTCATTAGCCATCTTTTCATGGGCTTATTGGCTATTTGTACATCTTCATTGGAGAAATGTATGTTTAAGTACTTTGCCCATTTTTAAAATTGTGTTATATATCTTTTTTATTGTTATATTTTTAAATATATTTGAGATATATGTTCCTAATGAGACATACGAGTATGATTTGTAAACATTTTCTCCCATTATGTGGGTTGTCTTTCCACTTTTGTCATGATGTCCTTTGAAGCACAAAAGTTTTTAATTTTGATGAAGTTCAATTTATCTAATTTTTCATTAGTTGATTTTGCTTTAGGCATCATATGTAAGAAAGCATTGCCAAATCTATAAAGATTTACATCTTTGGTCACAAATATTTACATCCATGTTTCCTTCTTATAGCTCTTACATTTAGATCTTGATCCATCTTGAGATAATTTTTATATATATTGTGAGGTAGGGGTACAACTTTATTGTTTTGCATGTTGATAGCCAGTTATCCCAGAATTGTTTGTTGAAAAGATGGACTTGGCATTTTTGTTGAAAATCTGTTGATCATAGATGTAATGATGTATTTCTGGACTCTCCATTCTATTCCATTGGTCTGTATATGTGTTCTTATGCCAGAACCACATTGTCTTTTTTTTAAATTCTTTTATTGTAAAATAAACATTTTTTAAATTAGTTTCAGCTGTACAACACAGTGCAATAGTTATACTTTTTACCCCTCAAAGTGACAACCCCCTTCCTCCAGTTTGCCACCCCACTCCCCCCATACCATACATATCTATTACAATTCCTTTGACTCCCTTCCACAGTGTACTCCATCCACATCCCATGACTATCTATGTATTCAATTACAATTGGTATACAATATTATACAACATCAACTTCAGGTGTACAGTGCAGTGATCAAGTCTCTACTCCATCCATGAAGTGGTCTCCCTAACAAGACATGTGACCATCTGACATGCCACAAAATTTTTAGAACATTATTATATTCCCGAACTGTCTTTCTTATCCCTGACCACACTGTCTTAATCACTGTAGCTTTTTAGTAAGATTTTAAATGGGAAGTGTGAGCCTTCCAATTGTTCTTTTTCAAGGCTGTTTTGGCTATTATGGGTCCCTTATATTTCCATATGAATTGCAGTGGTTAATTTTATGTGTCAACTTTATTAGGCTATGATACCGATGGTATCCAGTTTTTGGTCAAAAGCTAGATTAGGTGTTGCTGTGAAGGTATTTCTTAGATGTGACTATCTTTTAAATCAGTAGACTTTGAGTACAACAGTTAGATTGCCCTTCATAAAGTGGATGGGCCTCATTCAGTGAGTTGAAGGCCTTAAGAAGAAAATACTAGGTTCCCCAGAGAAAGAAGAAATTCTGCTTCCAGGCTGCCTTTGGACTCCAGTCACAATATCAACTCTGCCCTGGGTCCCTAGCATGAGGTCCTGCCTACAGAATTCAGACTTTCCAGTCCCCACAATCACGCAAGCCAATTCCTTAAAATAAATCTGTCTCAAATGATGGATGGATAGATAGATAGATAGATAGATAGATAGATAGATAGATAGATAGATAGATAGATAGATAGATAGATGATAGAGGCATTTTATTGGCTCAGTTTCTCTGGAGAACCCTGACTAATACAGATTTTTAGGATCAACTTGTTAAATTTGTCAAAAAAGGCAGCTTCAAAAAAAGATTTTCATAGGAATTGTGTTGAATCTGTAGAACAATTTGGGAAATAGTGCCTTTTTAATAATATCAAGTTTTCCAATCAATGAACATGGGTTGTCTTCCATTTATTTTGGTCTTCTTTAATTTCTTTCAACAATGTTTTGTAGTTTTTAGTGTACACTTTAGTGTAGTTTTAGACTTACACTTCTTTTGTTAAATTTATTTCTATTTATTCTTTCTTCATGTTATTGTAAATGAAATTGGTTTTTTAATTTTTAATTTAAATTTTGGATTGTTTATTGTTACTGTATAAAAATACATTTGATCTTTGGATATTGATCTTGTATCTTGTAACATTACTGAGCTTGTTAATTAGCTCTCTGGTTATTTTAATATTTTGTTACTAGCTCTATAGTTATTTATTTATAGCTTTATAGTTATTAAAGCTAATAGGCAGTTATTTTGTGAATTCTTTAGGGTTTTCTATATGTAATCTCATGCTGTCTATCAATAAGAATATTTTGCTCTTCCTTTACACACTTTTATTTCATTTTTCTTTTTTTTCTTAATTTATTTTTTTCTTATGTCTTACATTGTTTATTTCTTTATTTTCTTATTCCTTATTTATTTTCTTTATTTATTTTTCTTGCCTAATTTCCCTAACTAGAACCTCTAACACAATGTTGAATAGAAGTAGTGAATGCAGTTATGTCCTTTTAATTCTAGCCATTTTGGGAGTGGTGGGTGTGGCATTATCTCATTATAGTTTGAATTTTTATTTCCTTGATGTCTATCACATTTTGTCTCACATTCCCAGTAGATAAAAAATTCGAGCATGCTCACCAATATATGTACCCACTTTCTAAATTATATATACATGTTTTAGTGTCTATATACAGTTTATGTCATTTTTATGAGAAGATTCTAATATTATCTTTCTGTACCCTAAAAGATTGTCTGGGACACTCCCAGGGTAGGCACACTCCTCTTTTGGGCCTCTGAGTGACACTGTGCCAATGGCATGAACCATTAGCTGAGGCTATCCTGGGACAAGCTGAGTGCTCTGCGGTGGGGAGGGACTGTGGAACAATCTCAGCTCCCTCACCTGAGCTTCCTTTTGCAAGGTGGGTAGCTGCATGCACTTGAATTGCTCAGACCAGAGTCTAGCCCCAGCCACTCATTAGGCATTCTAGTCATCAAACCTCAGTCTTCTTATCTGGACTAAGGATGCCACCACTTCTGGGAGTAGCAGTGAGGATTACAGGTTTGGGTTGGAGTTTTGCAGCATGGCTACTTAGCTAGGCATCTGGCACTTTGCTGTTAGTTATGCTGTTACATGCAGATGATGGTACCCTATGAGATGACCATAATAGGATCTGTGATCCTACATACTTTCTTTGCAGTGGCATATTGACCCTCCTCCCATCTTATGGGTGGGGCCTGTGTTTCCTCACCTTGATACTGGAGGACTGTGACTACAGCAGATATAGCATGTGTGATGTCCATAGTTCATAAGAGGCAGTCCCACATTCACCTGGTCTTCTTGGGACATTTGCTCTGGAAACCCAGCCACGTTACTGAAAGGAAGCAGGAACCACAAACACACAAAAAGCCTCATGCTGTTCTAGTTGATGGCCAGTGCTGGCCATGGAAACAGGAGGGAATCAGCTTCAAGATGACTTCTGTCCCCAGCCCCATCTGACTGCAACCATGTGAGACTTCCTGAGTGAAAGCCACCCAATTGAGCCCATCCATCTATGCTAGGAACCAGAAGAGATAATGATACACTGATTTTGCTGTATTAAACTATTATGGGCTGAATGTTTGTATCTCCCCCAAAATTCATATGTTAAAGCCCTAACTCCCAATATGATGGCATTTGAAGGTGAGAACTTTGGGAGGTGACTAGAGTTAGATGAGGCCATGGTTGGGGGGAACCCCATGATGGGATTAGTGTCCTTATAAGAAGAGAAAGAGACCAGAGCGTTCTCTGTGTCTTAGCATATGAGGGCACATCAAGAAGGTAGGGATCTGTAAACCAGGATGAGGCCCCTCACCAAGAACCAAATCTGCCAGCACCTTCCAGCCTCCAGACTATGAGAAGTGAATGTCTGTTGGTTTGCTTAATTCATGCAGTTATGGTATTTTATTATAAGAGCTGGAGCTGACCAAGACATAAGCTGTTAAACACTGGGATGGTTCACAATTAACCAGAACATTATGGGCTAGATATTGAAATTATTAGAGTATGGTTAATGATCAGTGCTTATAAGCCTAGTTGTACCACTTGCAAACACCAACTACGCAAGAGACTAAGCCTATTTCTTCATTTGTAAAAGCAGATAATAACAGCTCCAACTCATAGCTTGGTGGGAAGGATAAAGTGAGTGAATATGTGTCAAGTGCTTAGAATGGCACCAGGCATAGAGTAAATGCTAAATAAATGTTAGATCATGATAGCAGGTGATGGAGGGGATGGTACGAGCAGCAGCTACTTCATACTGATTAAAAGACATATGGAAGTTCTTTGAAATCTGTGAGTCTGATGTGCTATGGGGATTGAGATTGAATGATAGGGTGAGTGTGCTAGGTGGACAGCTCACCAGGGAGCTGGGGGGCAGAGGGGACAGGCTTGTGGGGCAGGAGTCTCAACTCAGAGAAGAGGTAGGGCTCAGAGAGGACCCAGGAAAGTGGGGGGAAGCCTGTCAGGCTAACTTGAGTCCCAGACAGTCTGTCCTGTCCTCCTGTCTGCCTCCTAGCCTTCCTACTGGCACTGAGATGGGGGCACACCTACCCTGACTTGAGGCACAAAACAGGGCCCCACAGCAAGCCCCTGCTCCACACAGGCTCCCACTCTTACCCTGTACCTCCCAGATGTCATGACGACTGCAACAAGGGCCTGGACAGAACATCCTCTCTAGGACTTCCTGTCAACCCCTTGAGGACACAGGTGGTCTCAGGAGGAGTGGGGAAGACCAGAGAATATTTCTAAACCTGCGACTAATTTACTATGCTTATTAAGTGGTTATTATAAGTTAAATAACCGACACTGGCAATTAAAAATACTTCAAGATGATAATCACCCAAGTCTTCCATCTTTCATTTTTTCCCAACAGCTAGAGGCGAGCAGCCCTGCTGAGAGGGTGTTTAATAATGACTCTCGCAGAGCAGCATCCAGGAGGCAGCTCCAGGAATCCCTGTCTCCTTTGTGTCTGACAGTTTTATGCTCCATAAATACTTGGAGATTATTAAAAGCATATTTATTTAAGATAAACAGCTCTCCCGAAGATATAAATCTAAGCCGATAAGGCTGGTAAGCTCATTTACAATAATCAATGATAGTATTTAAACACTGGACCAGCTTTGCTTAAACTGGAGGCCCCAGGCTCCTGAGAATAAGTAGCCGGGGTCCCACCTGCTGGTGCCATGGGGCTGGAAAGGCCAGGTTAAAAGCAGGGATTATCTGGAGGCAAGGAGACCTGGGGAGGTTGTGCATAGCTCCTTAAAACCCTCTTCCCTTACCCCCCACTGCCCCCACAACCATTTAGTCTCTGAGCCTCAGTTTCTTCTCTGGATATGTGTCCTTTGGCTCTAAAACCTGAGTTTATTATGGTTCTGAGAGGCAGCTGTAGGAAATAAAGCTCACCCCACAGAATAGTGATAGGGGTTAAATGAGGACATCAGGGCTTAAATCCTTCAGGGGCTTTCCAGATTCCATATCAAGGTAAGTTTCCACCCCACCTTCCCAAATTCATCCCACCTTCTGGCCTCTGGGCAAGATCCTGTACCTGGACAACCTCCCACCCCACCACACGCCTCATCTAATGTATACAGACTCATCTTTCAGATTTCAAGTAAATGCCCCACTTCTCCCAGGAAGACTTCCTGGACCACCTTACCCCACCACTCCCTTCCTGTGCCCCAGCCACCCTACATTCTTATCATGACTCATTGTCACCATTTGAAAGTGACTGTGTGACTATTTCTGCCCCATCCCCTATACTGGGAGCAATAGGAACACAGATGGAGTCTGTTGTGCTCACCACTGCACCCCAACACTAGGCACAGGGCTACACAGTCAATGCTTAGTACCACTCACTGGGCAAATGCAGATAGAGGCTGCTGAGCACACAAAAGAGCAGCTTCACTTGTCAAAACGTCTGTCACCTTGCCCTGGGCTGGGCCTGTGAATATGTTAGATCCATGTTCTGTTCCTGTGCTGGTTTCTCTATCCGATGATTGTGGCTTTGCAAGATGTGTTATCATCTGCTAGGGCTAGTTGGCCTTCTTTGCTTGGCTTTTTCAAAACAGGCTTCACTATTTAAATAATTTTATTATTATGTATAAATTTTACAATAATTTTATCGTGTTCATTTTTAAAATCTTGCAGCAATTTTGATTGTGTGGATTTTTTTGTGGGGTTTTTTTGGCAGTTGAACCTCAGTTGTGGAGGGATGCATTAATCATGTTCCTCAACTATAGCTAATTTGCATTGTCATGCCCTAAAATATTCTCCTCCTTTTCATTATTAATCATTATTCCCTTTTTCCCCTTTCTTACTTCACTACCTTAAGGTGACCAGCCTGTGTTCAATGCGTTGCTTTGTATTTGTACTTTCAAAATGAGCATTGCTCTTTCCTGTATATTTTTAATTTACATAAGTAGCATTATGTTTAAACTTCATGCTGTGTCTTTTTCCCCACCCAGCCTTATTTTTAAGATTGTTCCATGTTGTCAGGGGGCCAGCTTGTCCGTTTTGACTTTAACCCCCACCCTGCCTTCACTCCCCATCCAATAAAGGACCCTTCATGCCCCTCTTCACACAGGCCCTGCATGCATGGGTGTGAAGTCTCCCAGGGTGTGTACCAGGCAGAGCAGCTTGCTGGCTCAAGTCGTGTGCATGTATTCAGCTTGAGTAGGTCCTGTGAGATCTCCCGCCCAAGTGGCACACCCACTGCATTCCCACCTGAGGTCCCTATGGCTCCCTGCCCCACCACACTCCGCATTATCTAGCAGTTGTTTTTGCCAGTTTAGCAGATGAAAGTGACCTCTTGTGTTTTTTTGTGTTTTTTTTTGTTTTTGTTTTTTTTTGTTTCAGGTGTACAAAACAATGTAATCTGTGTTTCTCTATTGGTGATGAGCTGGAGTCTATTTGTTTCTGGGTTTCCTATAATACCCTGTCACAGCCTTTGTCTATTTTCCTCTGTTGCTCTTGTTGATTTACAGGAGTGAGTTTCCCTTGTAGATACTATATACAGACCAGTACAGATTCTAGAGCCTGGTCAGTTTTAGTCATTGCAAATATCTTTTTTTAGTCAGCCATCTGTCTAGGAAATTTCTTCAGTGTCTTCAATGAATAGAAATCCTAATGCTGATGAAAACATATTTACACACGCCCCCCGCCTTTTTTTTTTTTTGAGGGCAGTGTCACTGGCCCTCATATGTGGGACCCGAACCGGGGCCGCTGGCATCCCAAGCCAGCGCTTAACTACCGTACCACTCGGCCGGCCCACCCCGCCCCCTTTTTCTTATCTTACAGCCTGTGCTTTTGGAATTATGTTTAAGAAGCCTTCCCCCAGCCCTCAGTCACAAAGATAAACATCTAGATGGTTTTGCACTTACAGATTGGAGGTTAACTAACATTTTTTTTTTTCAATATTAAGTGATCCCATCAATGCCTAAAGCCAAATAATGGAAAATAATGGTTTTAGTTGAAGTTATTAAAGAAAGAAATAATCCTAGAGCTACCCCATCTCAGACCATAGGCCTTGTCCATCTTCTGAGCTGGATGGCCCAGCTGAGGCAGGAGGCTGACCATGTCTCCAAGGCAGCTTTTCACACCTTCACTCAAATAGGACTAAGTGGCCATCTTGGAGGAGGCCAAGTACCCCCAAGGTGAGACATCATGGAGACAATGAGCTGGCTTGACTATTAACAGGGAGATTGAAAATGTTTTAAAATAGTAAACACAAAAAGTATAATTGCAAGTTGTATTCTCCATCTTGATCTAGGCATTTACAGGAGTCTATTATAGAAACAGCCTCTGAGCTGTACACTGAAAATGGGTAGCTTTGCTACATGTGTATAATACCTCAATAAAAAAGTTTTAAAGGTCCCCCCACAAAGAGGTCAACAATAGGGAGACATGTCAACAGAGACTTCCAGGAGAAGATAGAACAGGAGATTCTCAGGTGTCAGAACATAAGATGGCCTGGGATCCCAAAGGTCTAAGGCTTCCTAACCAGAGGGAGTTGATATGGGGGTTGGTAAAGTCAGGCTGGGAATTCAGGCTGACCTGAACCTCAGTCCAAGCTCTGCCCCTCACAAGTATGATCTTGGGGAAGCTGTGTAATCCCTGGTGCTGGTGCCCCAATGTCTCTATCTATAAAATGGGCTGGTGTCACTCCCTCCTCCAAAGAAGCAAGATGTGCTGGGGATTCCTTCTTAAACTGTGACAGTTTTGCATGGGGAACCATGCTCCCTCATTGTTCACTTGATCTGTGTCACCAGCAACCCTGCCTGACTACAGAGAGCCAGCTCATGGCCAGGCCAAAGGCATTAAAAGACATAAACCATTGGCTGCATAGGAAGCCCTCAGCAAATGTCTGATCTTTCCCTTTCCAGAGATGGCCTGCTCAGATGTACATACTTTAAATAGAGCAGTGTCTCATTTGTCTACCTGGGTCAGGCATGACTGGCAGAGCTATCAGGGGAAGTGGGAGCTGGGAGTGCAAGCTCCATCAACAGAGGCAGCCCCAGATATTGCTACGATAACAGAAAGCAGGCCCCAAAGTAAGGCAACCATCTTCCTTCACGTACGAGCACAGCTGGAATCTGGATCTTTACATGAAATATCCTTATTTTAAAATTTTGGTAAGTCATTGAAATGTTTAAAACATCATTTGGTCCAAACAAATCTGGGATGCCAGGTTGCCATATTAAAGCATATTTCCACCACCCCCATGTTATAAAGGACACATAGAGACAGCGGCCCCGGTTCGGTCCCACATGTGAGGGCCAGTGACACTGCCCTCAAAAAAAAAAAATAAAAATAAAAAAATAAAAATAAAATAAAGGACACATAGAGAGGTTGGTCAACTGGGCCAAGGTTACACAATGAGCAGGTTAGGCAATGGATGGTTAGGACATACAAGTCATCCATCCTTCCATCCAACCATCCATCCATCATCCATCCATCCATCCATACTTCCACCCATCCATACATCCATACATCATCCATTCATCCATTATTCATTCATCAATCCATTATCCAGTCAGCTAGCCAGCAGATATTTTTGAAAGCCTACTGCATGCCAGGCCCCTTGTGATAGGGGCAGAGGACACAACAATGAGCAGACATAAATTCTTCTACACATGGATATTATATTTTGAAGAAAGCTGAAAAAAAACATTAAATTATAGAGTATATCAAGAGGCAACACTGTTGTAAAGAAAAATAAAACAGGAAGGGGGGAGGGGAATGCTGAGGTGGGGTTGCAATTTTAAATAAGGTGTCCAAAGAAGGACTTCCTAAGAAGGTGTTATTAAAGGGAAGGCTTGGAGGGAATGAAAGAGAGAGTGTGATGCAGGTGGGAGGAATAATAAGTAGTCCAGGTAAAGGAGAGATGAGAGAATGGGAGTGGAGAAGGGGGTGAAGGCAGAGAGGTCTCCAAAAGCAGATCACATAGGACATTTTGAGCAGTGGCTTTCAGCAAAGGAGGGACCTGCTCTGACTTAGGTGCGACCAGGACCTCTCTGCATGGAGAGCTCAGATGGAAGGGAACAGGGAGACGGGGAGCCGAGGGAGGGAAGATGCTGTTCTGGAACAGCCAGTGAATAATGGCAGATGCTGAGAAGAATGTGGCTGAGCAGGAGAGGTGAGGGAAGTCAGAATCTAGGTATACCACAAAGGTAAGGTTGACCAGGTGTGGGGTAGGGGGAGGATGGGCAAAGCCTTCAAGGCCTGAGTGCCTGGGAGAAAGTAGGAGGAGTGGGGGCAGGGGTCACAGGGATTCAGCCTTGGCATGTGAAGGTGGAGATGCCAACCTGGTGCCCCAAGTGGAGCTTTGCAAGCAGGTGGCATTCAGGAAGGGGTTGTGTCAAGGCCCCCAGGCCTCCCCCTAGGCCAGCACACAGAAGTGTTGAATTGGGCTGTCTGTCCTGGAATCCAGGGCTCCAGCTTGACTTCTCCCCCCAGGCCAGCTAGTAGCAATTCTTTCCTCCCCCAGAGTGGAGGTCAGCCTCACTCCAGTGAGCTCCTTGCTGGAGGCCATGCAAAAAGAAGTCATTAAAGGGTGGAGGCCACACAGAAAGTAGCCATCATGTGATAGAGACTGTTCTTGGGAACCCAGGCCAGATGGAGCTCTTACCACACCCCATACCCCAAGATGGCCAGATTCAGCAAATAAAAACACAAGAAACCCACTTACATTTGAATTACACATAAACAATGAATAATTGGATGGGATATAGTTTTCCTTTAAAAATTACTCATTGTTGATCTGAAATTCAAATTTAGCTCAGAATTCTTCACCTGGCAACCTTATCCACAACTCCAAGGGAGGAAAAAGAGAGAAGGTTCCATGGATCCAAGAGACAAGGGGACCCAGGGTGAATAGGCTGAGGCGGCTGTTGGAGGCACAGAAACAAAGAGACAACTACGGACAGAACTGAAGCAGGGTTTACAGTCATGGGATGGGCTGGCTGTGCCCACACGGGTGCCAGAGATGGTGGCTTTAAGACCTACCTGCGCCCAGTCTCTTCCTAGGAGCTGTGCATGTATTATCAGGCCCTCGCAAGGACCAGATGGGCCTGCATGATACCTCTCCTTTGAAGAAAGTACAGTTAAGCTTCAGAGATGGGGAAAAATTTGTGAGGATTCTCAATGGGTGAGGAACAGGGCAGGGACCTGGACACAGGGTATCTGACTGCAAAACCCATGTCTTTTCAGCTCATCTAGGGCTCAGGGAAGCCAGCTCCTGCCATTGTCCTCTCATCCTGGTGTCAGAGGTGAATGGACAACTGATCCAGCAGGCAGAACACAGGCTCAGAAGTCACTGACACATAGGAAGGGGCTGCCCAGGGCTCAGTCAGCACAGGAAGGGTCAGCAAGGATGATGAATAAGCATTGGATGCCTATGGATGCTGCCTCTAGTCAAGTGACATTGAAAGAACCAGCCTGGACCCCAGATCTCCAAAGCTCCATTTGTTACTTCCTCTGGTATGTCATATCAACACTTCCAATGCAATTATGTCCTAAACTGAGTTCAGCAACAACCGTCTTTCCACCTTCCTCTACTTTCATAATTATGCATGATCTGTATGGTAGATTACAAAAATGGCCCCAATCTTCACCTTCTCTTTCTACAACCCTCTGCAATATGACTTTGCAGCTCCTCCCATCAAAAACGGGTATATTTCCTCACCCCTTTAGCTAATAGAATACACTGGAAACAATACTGTGCCAGTTTTGAGCTCAAGAGGCTTTGCATGTTTCCAACCTTACTCTTGGAACCTTGATACCAGAACAGCCGGCTGGAAGATGAGCAGCCCATGGAGGAAGGCCCACCATCCCAGCTGAGGTCCAGATACAGTGAGCCCAGCAAGAACAGCCCAACCTTGTTGCCAATCCACAGAGTTGTAAGCTAAATAAATGGTGATTTTTTTTTAAGCCACAAAGTTTTGGGGTGGTTTGTTAGGCAGCAAAAGCTAGCTGATATAACCTCCACCTTCACTCCATTTCTCAGTTCAAAACTTCAGACTCCTCTTTGATTCTAAGTCCCCCTGACTGTATATCTCTGCCACTAGGTCTCTCCTTTCCACTGCAGAATGAGGTAACCCCTTTCCCTGGGAAGCTGAGGTCAGCCATCTGGCACTGAGGAGATGAGATCAGCACCCAGGTCTGAGTGCCTGATTGTTCTCTGAATACCCACCACAGAGCATCGTTCTCAGGTTGACTGGTCCTCAGTCATGACATGAGACCCCAAGTTCCTCCAGGCTAAGGGCTTGGTCTTGGTCATCTCTGCTGTCTTAGGAATGAGGTCCTTAAGAAATGATTGTTAAAGATGAAAATGTTGCACTGAGGATTGAATAGTGGTGAGGGGAGGGGCTCTGTCCCGAGCTGCCAACATTCAGATCTGGCTCTGTGCTTCAAAATTCATGACTTGGGCAAGTAACTAAATCCCAGTGCCTTGGCTTCCTTATCTGTAAAATGGGGAAATGAGTCCCTTCATCATGGAGTTGTTTGTAAGGATTAAATAAGTGAGTACTCAAAACAGTACTGGACATACAGCAAGTTATTAATAATGCTAACTGTTGGTGTTTAATAATTAACTGTGGATGGTCAATCGGCAGTGGCAGAAGTCACATAGTTTTCATTCATGACAGCTTCACCTAAAGCTCTGAAATTTGGGTCCTACTTTGGATTCCAAGCTGGTGGGTTCTGGGTCAGCTCTCTGAGTTGAGGGCTCCTCTTCCTCTCCTGGGAGCCCTGGCCCCTGGCTCCCTCCTCACCCACCACTGGGGCTGCCTCAGCCTATCAGCTCCCTTCTGACTTCCTGTCCTCCCTTCCCATTCTCACCTCCTCCCAGGAAATGTCATTGCAACAACATTGATAAATATTTATAAAGGCATTGAGGAGATATGGTGCAAACAAAACAAATAAATAGCACATTTTAAAAACACTGTACTTTACAGTTGACTTCCCCAATGAAGGTTGTGTGTATGTATGAGTGTGTGTGTGTGTGTGCATGCCTGCACATGCATGCACACTCATACACACACACATGCTGCAGGTGCTCACACATTAACTCACAGAATGCCAGCTCCTTCTAGGTCATCCAATGGGGGCTGCTCCTTTTACAGGTGTGGAAACTGAGACCCAGAGAGGGAGGGTTTTGCCCAGGATGGATCAGTTGGATGGTGGCCAGTGGGGACCAGTGTCCAGTGTGCCAATTTCATGCATGCTGAAGTTCCTGCTTGGCATGGTGCCTATAAACAGAGAACAGCTGTTAGCAAATGCATTAAAGGACTTTGTGTTTACTCTGCTTTTATCTGTGGCAATAACTGTCAGCTTAGAGGAGGTAGCTGAAGTCTTCCCCAGGCCTGCCTATCCCCAGCGAGTCAGCACTGGCATTGCAAATGTCAGCATCTTGGCAGGATTTTTTCAAGAAAGGGCAGTCCCCAACAGGGCCCAAGGCCAGAATATCCTTCTTGAGGGAACTGCAAGCAGGGTACCTGTGTTTGGGGAAGAGGCCTGGACCTTAGAGAAGTCCTTCCACCTGGGCCTCAATTTCCCCATTAGTTCAAAGAGGTCCTATACCATAGGAAGGAAAGCTCACAGCTAATTCCATAAGATACTGTTCTGTAGAATCCCCCACCCATGGCCACCCCAGACAACCCCCAGTGGTTCACAGAGAGGATGGGCAAGTAAAGAAGGGCTATCTATGGCTGATATGGATGGGTGCTGTGTAGCTGCCCAGGTCTTCACAGGAAACTCATTTACTCAAAAGCCCTATGACTTAGACCCTCTTATCACACCAGCCCCCAATTTATAGGGAGAAACCAGGGACTTGGAGAGGCTCCTATAGAGTCCGAGGGTACCAGCCAGCAGGGGCAGGTTGTCCTGCAGGGAGAGCAGGTGCCACTGCCCTGCATGCAGGGTGAGCCTCTGAATACAGACTCCTGACATTCACCCACTTAAGGCCCTGACACCATGAAGCACACCAGCTCTGTTGACATTAAGATGAGTTTTGCAGATGAGAGACTGAGCCTCCAGGAGTCTAGCCCACTGGACAGGGTGGGGTAGGAGCTGTGCTCTGGGCTCTCAGGTGGGACCGTGAAATACGCAAAGGGTCCTGAGGTGCCATCATGGAAACCACTGGCAGGAGAGGTGAGGGAATGGGAGGGTAAGGCAGGACCATAACTCCTCACCCCCTGGTCTCCTCCAGCCTCTGCCCAGACACCCCAGTAATGGCTTCTCGCTGCATCTCCCAAGGCAGACTCTCTCCTATCACCTCTCCCAAAATCAGTTCTGGTGGAGCTCCACACCCACCCTGAGTCAGTCCCAAACTTCAGGGCTCCCTGCCCCTGCTCCCACCTACTGTGCTCTGGCACTACAGGAAGGGACACTTATCCTCCAGAGTCTCCTTGGCACCCGCAGGGCCCACCTGCTCTCTCACTCTCATGCTTGCTCCTAACTACCCCTATTACTGGGAGCTGCATCTCCTGCCACCCCAATCTCCCCACCTGCATAGGACTCAGGGCCTGATAGACAGCATCTAACTCCTGGCCCCATTGTCTTTAACCTTCACAGCCACCTTTCTACCTTGACATTATTATTACTGCTATACAGATGTAGAAACTGAGTCTTGGGGAAGTTAAATGACATGTTCTCAGCCTGTGGCCCGAGTCAGGGCCTGCCTGGAGCCAGGAGCACCCTGATGATCTGACGGGAGTGAGTGGGAGCAAAGTTGGCCAGGCAGGAGCTAGGCACTGCAGAACCCTCCAATGAAGGACACTTTTGTGGTTGGCCTGCAGGGACATCTGACTGACAGTGGGCACAGAATTGAGCGTCATTCACTCAATTCCTCATTTGCATCATTTGTTGGCCCTTCCTCATCCCCTTTTGCCTCTCTCCCCTGGAACTCTCACTGCACTCTGAAATCCCTCAACAGGTGCCCCTCCCTGTGCTTCAAGAGGTCCACCTCCTTGCACAAGGACCCACCTCTAGGCCCCTGTGTTTTGGTGGCTGTGCAGGAAAGCAAGGCAGCTACCTGATGGCTGTGTCCACTTTTCCACCCATTGACCATGCCAAGGTCTTCCTGGGCTGAGCCTAAGGGACATAGACATAGAGGAGACATGTGGCCCCCAGGTCCTACTCTCTCAAAGGGCAGATCCTGTACCACAGAACCATCCATATCTTGCCCGCTCTTGGGGGTACTTATCCCTGCCCCTGAAGACTCTAGTCACTGGGCTTCTTTCCCTGCAGCTCTGAGGAGCCTAGAGAGACTGGCCAGATGACCTCCTCATTCATTGAATACATCTTCTCCTAGGTGGACATAAGACACAGACTTTCCTGAACTTTACTCCTCTCCTTCCATTTTCCTTTTCTTCTCTTTTTTAGACCCCAATCTGGGAAATAATTTTTTATTTTTTAACAAGGAGGTTATTTTGAGAGGATAAGCCCCATGAAGACAAGGCCCTGGCCTTGCTAGGGCCACTGGGCAAGCGCCACCTCTGCCTTCCATGACTTTCCTCTGCTGTAAAGAGGGGCAGTGCCACGAAAGACCTCTCCAACTCAGTTTCCAGAGTCTGTGCATCCCCAGACAAGCCTGTCCCTCCATGTGTTCATTCCTTATTTCATCTGTGCAACAAATCGTGTCAGGCAGCTGGGCAGGTTTCCTTGGGCGGGGGTGGGGGGTTGGGGGGCGTGGGTCTGGTGTTTGTGTTTTGCTATGGGAGGAGAGGAGTGAATAAAGAAGAGGGCTGAAGAAATACTAGGAGGGGAGGGATGGGGTTTTAGCTGCCTCTGCCTCTGCTTCTGCCGGATCTCTCAGAGCGACGGAGCCTATATAGATCAGAGCTGTCCTACCCAGGCAAGAGAACTGGAGACTTGAATCCCAAATTCATGTCAGTTCATCCTTGATAGTTTGCAGGACACCCAATTCCCCCTGCCCCCCAGGGAAGAGGGAATTCCAACACCTCAGAGACCTCTTAGCAAGAGAGGCCCATCAGCTCAGGGCAATGAAAAACGGAGCTGCTCTGAGCTTTTAGCAGCCACCATTCACAGCACCAGGGCACCCACTATAAAGCCCTTCCCTATGCCTTGTGCTGCCCATGCTTCCCATCTGTCGAATAAGGGCATTAGGTTCAAAGAGCTAGGAAGCCCTCAGGCCTCAGTAGACACAGTGTCCCAGAGGACTGAGGCTGCAATGGGCCTCAACTGTGACATTCAACACAGTTTGGCCAGTTCGTGGGAAAGACCTGGCCTCCTGACATGGAGGTTGTGCTCCTCCTGGTGTGGTTCCTGTGACTCCCCAGCCCCTGCCCTCTGTGGAACTGAGAGTCCAGCACAGAGTGGGTAGAGGGAATGCTCATCTTGATGTCCCCAGGTTGCCTGTGAGGCTGTCCCTGGGGGAGCAAGGACTCCCTCTCACCCATGACAGCTTTAGCAAGGGGAACACAAAGGATTCCTGGACTGAACCCTACAAAACTCAACTTTCATTGACAACATGGCCTGAACTCTGTGGTCACCCCAGAGCCTGGCCCTGGCAGCTCATGGCTAGGCAAGTCTGGCCCCTCGAGATTATTCTCTGTCCCTCTGGACCAGGGCCATCTCCTGCCCATCCAGACTGGCCTTAGATCATCTGTTCCCTAACCAGGCCCAGGTATGTTCCATACAGCCAGGGTGTGACTGGGCCCTGCATAATGAACCAAAAGTCTAGGCACTCTCCCTGACCCATCCCTGTTTCCCTTCAGCCCCAGCATTGTCCATGCCACCAAGTCAGGCCCAGCCCCTGCACTTGCCCCTCTTGGCCTCCCCATGTCTCAGCATTTCCCTCCTCAACACAGCCAGAAGAGAAAAGGAGCCCACACGGAGCACTGCTAAGCTCTTCAGAGACCCCCATCTTCTCCCTATTCCCAGAGCCCAACTTCCTCCCCATCCTCACACTGCCTCACCAGGCACATGACTTGTGTAGGTATGTGCCCAGGAGGCCTAGCACATGCCACCCACTCTCCTCTTGGCTTCAGAGCCCTTCTGAAAGTTCTCTTGGTGTCTATGGTTCTATTCCCTTGATGGTACTTTCCACAAGTGGGATTTTGCATTTGTCTGTGTGGTTATTTGTTTAGTGTCCCTGCCTTCTGTCCCCTTGACCCCCCCTTTAGAACATAAGCTCCAGGAGGGCAGAGACTGAGGCAAGTGTGCCCCTTGGCTTCCCCAGTGCATAGCATTGTGCCCAGTGCAGAGCAGGTGCTCCCAAAGTGAGTGTGGTGTAAGGGAGTGGGTATGCCCCCTACCTCCTCAGCCCCAAGAGGGCAGAGCCAAACAGCTACCTCAGTGAGGCCAGAGATGGTGCCTAAAGGATGGATCTGGAGCCTGGGTGGGCACAGCATAGCAGAAGGCCATCACCCAATTTGCTTAGGGTAGTCCTGGTTGGTGCCTGTTGTCCCATGTGACCATCAACAACATCTCCTTTCATTCACAAAGTGGTTGTGTCCTAAGACATGATCACCCTAGCAAAACCAGAGTCCTGTAAGCTATTTGATGGGCACAAAGACTGACATGAGGGGCTTACCAGGCTGTCCCAATGGGAAGACCTGGTGTGTATCAGAGTCATTAGAGGGACCCTAGCCATCTTGGGTTATGGTGTCTGCAGAAGCCGCGAGTGTGCCCAGGATGTGGGCATGGGGCTCCAGACCTGCTGGGGGGCTGGTGTAGGTGAGCCAGGATGAAGCAGAAGCCCAGAAGAGGTGCTGGGCAATCAGAATACCATGACCTTCATGGGCTGTCCCTCCTCACAGGAGATGGGGTGGAGGGGAACTGATGGACCTGCAGAGGTACAAGCTGTCACTGAGCCTATGACTGAAAGTGACAGCCCTCCCATCCTCATGTAGAAATGGGATAGCCTGCCCCAGAGGTAAATCCACAGTGCTACATAGGCCCACACACATGCACGTTCATGCACGCAGCAAAACACACATGCACACAGATACACACAGCCCCAAACACACATACACACACACACACACACACACACACACATACATTTCAATCAATGCTCACTAAGCACACCTTGCTCATACACACACAGAGTTCTAAATATATACCCACATATAAATTCAGACACACACATGCAAATACAAACTTCACTCCTCACTGTGTCCTTCTCTCTCTCTCTCTCTCCCCTATCTATCTATCTTTCACACACCACACACACACACACACACACACACAAATGGCCCACCATTGTCACGTGTGAGTGAGCCCTGAGTATCTTTGGTCTGAGTCCAGAATAAACCTTCCCCCACTCTGGTTCTCCCACCCCTTCCCCAATTAGCCCAGGAAACAGGGCTGCTGAAACAGCCAATTCTGCCTGGGCCTGCGGTGCGCCTGGAGCTAAGAAGCACCTGTCACTTTGAGGCTCGCTCTAAGCTTTCTGACATTTCCCACCCCTGACTCAGCCCAGTGATAATGGTAGGGCCAGAGCAGCCTCAGAAAGAGAGACTGTGGGATTATTCACTGCAGGAGCCAGCTCTCCTCCAAACCAGGAGCCTTCATACAACAGTCCATCCATCTAACAGATATTCCTGGGGTACCTACTGTGTGACAGGCACTCACCAGGCTCTGGGACACAAAGGCAAACTGAGGCAAACAGTCTAGCCCTCACAGAGCTGATGGTATAGTGCAAAACAAATACACTTATCAAACCATCACAAAAGTAATTATCAGACTGCAGTTCTACCGACTGCTACCCCAGTGAGGGACACAGTCCTACGAGAGCCCCAGGATGGCATCTGACATCCTGTGGGAGGCCAGGGGAGCTTTCTCCGCATCTGAAGCCTCTTGATCTGAGACACCATCTGGTGAGACAGGTGAAGAGGATTCCAGGAAGGGTTAGGGTTCATGCAAAGACCTCGAGCTGATCCAGATGAGTGAGAGCAACATGTGGCCACATCTTTCTGTCCTCGGCACTTCCCAGAGCTGCAGGCAGGACAGGCACTATCCATTACTGTGTCTGCTCTCTGAGACCCTTGCCACTCAGGCACACAGCTCTAGCCTTTTGCAGTTCAGGATACTGCAGCCAGCTCCCTGAACTGAGACAAAGACTTTGAGCTGGAAGATCCATTGCAGAGTTGTTGAAACTGAGGTCCAGAAACCAACAGCACCAAGCCACCCAGTTGCAGTAAAGAAAGGAAGTGCCAAAGACATCATAGCCAATTAGCCAGAGTGTCTTATAGAGTAGCTGGTCCAATCTCCCCGTTGTATACCATCCCTATCTGGAAGACAGGTAGGCAGCAGGGTGAGAGTTAGAGTGGCTGCTATGGCCCTTTAGAAATGAAGGGGTCCCAGTGGGGCATTTGTGTGGGTACAGATGTGAACATGTGTGCATCTGTGTGCATGTGTATGTGCATGTGCTGTGACATGGTGTGGAGGAACTAGGGACATGAGCAGGGTGTCATTGGACACCCATGGTGTCTGTTCTGATTTGGCAGTGCTCATACTAGCAGCTTGCTCAATATTTAGCAAAGTTCCCCTGGTCTCGAGTTAGACAGAGGGCCCAGATGAGGGTCTGGGGAGCCCACCTGCATCTGGCAGCAGAGCCAGTTTGGATAGGGAGCTTGGGCCCACAGCAGGCCAGGTAGTGTAGAGTGTGTGTGGACTGCCATGTTTAAGGCCAGTGCTGGAGTAGACAGCTCAGCAGGGCTCACATTTAGACATCCTGGGAAGAGCCTTGGTAGGCTTTTGAGTACCAACAGGGGATATGAGAGGTATGGCAGAGAGAACCCAATGGTGCCTTTCCCAGGTACTTTCCTGAGTGCCCAGTGCTGGCCATCAGAGCCCACCCTGCAGAACCAGAGGGCCCAGGTCCCTTGGAGTAGGCTTGACTTCAGCGAGGAATGAGGGCAGGTCTACTGGGTAGTCCCATGGGAGCAGTATTCAGAAAAGGGAGGATTACTTGCCTTGTCAGAAGAGCAGAGACTTCTCCAAGGGCCCATTGGTGGCACTACCTCCTTGCAGGCGACAAATACAATGTATCAGCTATCTTTTGCTGCATAACAAACCATTCCAAAATTCAATGACTTAGAAGTGAGAGAACTTACGGTAAAATGGCGCAATAGACAGACGCTGTGCTGCCTCCCAGGATCACACCAAAATTACAAGCAAATTATACAGCATTCAACCCTGAGGTCCCCGGAACACTGGAGGAACAGAACCACTAAACAAAGAACTTAAAGAGGAGGCCACGTCGGGTCTGGTAGGAGGGGCACAGACGAGAGAGGGTGAGTCCTGTGAGGGAAGCCCCAGATGTGGGAAGCTTGTCTGGTTGGGGGAGAGACCCTCCGGCCGCACACTGAGCTCAACAACCCAGAATTCCTTTGCCGGGAAGAGGAATTCTAATATAGCTGGCAGTAAATTAGTGAGGACTCTCTTTGCTCAGCTCGGTGAGGTGAAGAGTGACTGGAGAATCAGTGAGGCCGGCGCCCGGGCTTGCTCGCCAGTGCGCACTTACCTGGTTCCTGGTGGAGGGAGTGGCTGTGTGAGCCGGACCCGGGAGCCTGTGGGACGGACTGAACTGAAGACCTTCGGTGCAAAAGCTGGAGGTTTTTGGACTGTTGTTCCCGTGGTGTGGAGCCTGCACGTGAGTGGTGTAGGGAGGACGCCATTTTGTCAGGCTTGGGCCCTCCCACGGAGGATCAGGTCCGAGACCTCATTGGTCTGGTGGAATTGGCGCAGAAGTGCGTGTGTGCATGGGCGCGCATGCGGCCTTGGATCCCCAGCCTCCACCCAGCTTATACTGCGTTGCTAGGGAAACGCTGGGTGGGTGCCCTCTGGCTCCAACAGGCTGCTCACTGAGACCCGGGAGTGCGCGTCACCTCGGATCCCCACCCTCCACACGGCTTGTGCTGCGTTGCCAGGGAAATGCCTTGTGGGCATGCTCCGGCTCCAACAGGCTGCTCCCTGAGATGCGGGAGTGCGCAAGCCGCCTCGGGTCCCACTCTCCGCACTGCGCTTGCAGAGTTGCCAGGCTGGTGATTGGTTGTCAGGCTGCTCGACCTGATCTGCGAGCAGCTGATTGGGACAGGCTGAGACTGGGAGTTTTCCTGGGAGTGTTGGGCCGTGAGCTGTGTGCCTGTGTGATCCAGCCACGTTTCTCCTGGTGATCTATCTAATACATCAAAGCAATCCCAGAGAGACAGCCAGAATGGGGAAACAAAGAAACAAGTCCCAAGTAAAAGATCAGAAGAAACCTCTAGAAATGGAACTAAATGAAACAGAGGGAGCCAACCTTTCAGAGACAGAGTTTAGAACACTGATGATAAGAATGTTTAAGGAACTTAGCGAGGACATAAAGAAGGATAGGGAAACCATAAAAAACAACCTGTTAGAACTAAAGAATACAATAACTGAAATGAAGAACACACTCGAAGGCATCACCAGTAGAGTAGATGAAGCAGAGGAGCGGATCAGTGATTTGGAAGATAAAATAGCAGAAATCAACCAGTTGGCACAGCAAAAAGACCAAAGAATAAAAAACAATGAAAACAGTTTAAGAGACCTATGGGACAAGGTGAAACGCAACTGCCTTAGACTCATAGGAATACCAGAAGGAGAAGAGAAGAAGTAAAGGGTCAAAAATGTATTTGAAAAAATAATGACTGAAAACTTCCCTACCATGGTTAAGGAAATCAACATACATGCCCAGGAAGTGCAGAGGGTTCCAAACAAGCTGAACCCAAACAGGTCCACACCAAGACACATCATAGTTAAAATGGCAAAGGTTAAAGACAGAAACAGAATCACAGAGGCTGCAAGAGAAAGACAGCAGTTTACATACAAAGGAACTCCTGTTAGACTAACAGCTGACTTATCTACAGAAATTCTGCAGGCCAGAAGGGAGTGGCAGGAGATACTCAAAGTGATACAAAATAAAAGCCTACAGCCAAGATTGCTCTACCCAGCATGGCTATCACTTAAAATTGAAGGAGAAATAAAGAGCTTCTCAAGAAAAGAATAAGCTGAAGGAATTCATTACCACCAAGCCAGCATTGCAAGAAATGTTAAAAGGGCTTTTTTAAACAAAAGAAAGGGGTAAACAAGCTAACCCAGGGAGACCAGGAATACAAATAACAAAATGGCAATACATATGCAACTATCAATAATCATTTTAAATATGAATGGGCTAAATGCTGCAATCAAAAGACAGAGAGTGGCTGAGTGGATAAGAAAATAGGACACATGTATATGCTGTTTACAGATGGAATAAGATATTTCATGCAAGTGGAAATGTGAAAAAAAAAGCTGGAGTACCAATACTTAATTTGGACAAAATAGACTTTAAAATGACTACAATAAAAGACAAAGAAGGGCACTATAACCCTAATAAACATCTATGCACCCAACATAGGAACTCCTAATTACATATAACAGATTTTAACAGACATAAAGACAGAGATCAACAGTAACATTATCATAGTAGGGGACTTCAACCCCATTGTCACCAATGGACAGACCCTTTAGACAGAAAATCAACACAGAAAGAGTTGATATAAAGGAAAAACTAATGGTTGTTGGCTGGGAGAGAGTGGGGAAGAGGGAGGGGGGAAGGTTTTTGATAATGTAGGTGGGACTACAATGTTGCTGCAGGGATATGGGGGCAGTTCTGGGAATGTAATTGATAATGTTGTGAAGAGACTTATGTTGTGTGAAATAAGTCAGTCAGAGAAGGACAGGTACCATGTGATCTCACTTGTGTGTGGAGTCTGAAGAGCTGAGTGAATGATCAAAGTAAACAGACTCATAGATGTAGAGGAAAAACTGAGGGTTGCTAGTTGGGAGGGGCATGGGGATGGGGGGAAGGGGAAGGGATTAGACAGCATAAATAGACAACTACAATATTGCCACAGGGATATGAAACACAGTTCGGGGAATATAATAATGTAAAAACTTTGTGGCATGTCAGATAGTCACATGTCTTGTTAGGGAGACCACTTCATGGATGGAGTAGAGTCTTGATCACTGCACTTTACACCTGAAACTGATGTTGTATAGTATTGTATGCCAACTGTAACTGAATATGTGGATGGTCACGGGATGTGGAGTATACTGTGGAGAGGAGTCAGGGGAGTTGTGATAGATATGTATGATATGGGGGTGAGTGGGATGGCGAACTGGGGGAAGGGGGTTGTCACTTTGGGGGGTAAAGAGTATAACTATTGCATTGTGTTGTACACCTGAAACTAATAAAAAAAATTCAATGACTTATAACAGGGGTTGGCAGTGGTTCATGAGACACATGCAGCTCTTTGAGTACTTTTCGTCTCAAAAGTTTGCCGACCCCTGGCTTAAAACACTAACCATTTTTTATTTAGCATCCCATTCTGGGTCAGCTAATTCTAGTCTGACCCAGATCTGACAGACTCATCCAAGTATCTGTGGTTAGCCTGAAGTTTTAGAGTGGCTCACAGCCATATCTGGAAGTTAGCAACTCTATTGGCTTTGGTGCCTTGATTCTCCATATGGCTTCTTACCCTTCAGCTGCAATTTAGCCCAGGTTCATCCCCATGATAGCCCCAGGTTCCATTGTGGCAAGAGAGAGCAAACACCAGCACACAGTGATTTTCCAGCCTCTATAAGCATCATATTTGCGAATGTCCCATTAGCAAAACAAGTTACATGACCAAGCCCCATTTCAGAGGTAGAGAAGCAGACCCCAACAGGATGGGGGGAACTACAGAGTCCTACTGTGAAATGGCACATGTACATAGAATGGAGGGATTTGGGGCCATTTTTACAATCCATCGACCAACTGTCCAGTAGAGGAGATGGATGTGGAGTTGAGATGGCCCCTTCTAGACCTTCCAGGGTCCCAGGTGCCCAGATGGGCTGGGCTGGTGATGCACTTGGGGGAGACATCCAAGGTGTGACCCACTAGGGTGTAGTAGGGACTATGGCTCAAATGGGTGGCAGTCCTACTGAGCAGCACTGTGCACTATCACCTGGGAACATGGGCCCCCGTGCTGCCCAAGTTCCTGATATTTCAACAGAAGTCAGACAACTATATTTTTATGTGAAATCTGCTGAATTATCAACTAATTAAAAATACTCAATATGCTATGAAGTGTCTTCACACATTGAAATACTGTATAACAACAACACAAAGCAAAGGACTGATAACCAATTTCAGAAATGGGGCTCATGATGTGATGTTTAGTGAAAGCAGCCAGAGTCCCTCCACCAGAGCACCTTTAGTCAGAGCAGTCAGGCTAGTTAGTGGCTGGCTCCATGGGGCAGGCATTTCCCCAGGACCTTCCTGAGATGCAGGCAATCTGGGTGGGCCTCTTGATCTGGGTGGGCTTCCCCAAATGGAGATATATATATATAAATCAGTGACCTTACTGTATGGAACTTATACTTCAATAAAAATTAAAAAATAAAACCCACTTTATGTAGGAGGCTAAGCAAATCTACAGATTTACCATGACCCAGGAGAGCAGCTTATCCTTCTGCTGTAAGTTTAGGGCAAGAAATAGGGGTTGTTGGAGGCCATGGAGGGGAGTTACATATGGCAGCACCTGGTAAGGATGAAGTGTGGGACAGAGAAACAATGACTGTAAGTTTAACCTCTCTTCTTGCAAGTGGCTTGTATTTATTAACTCATTTAATCTGATTTCACAACATCCTGGTGAGGTAGGAACTATTATTATTATCATCTCATTTTATAGATGAGGAAACTGAGGAGCAGGGAGGTGAATTACGTGCAAGAAGAGTCAGCTAGTCAAGCTGAAGCATGATGCCATTCAACCTCTCTAATCAGAGGCTGACATACCATCCTATGGACTGATGTAGTCATAATGGGGCAGCTCCCAAAGGAAGTCCACTGTGGGGGGGTGCAGGACATTTGGGGAGAGATGTCCCAGGTAAGGGGGCTTGAAGGCATTGTTGGGCTGGTACCAGACATCCTGTAGGCTGGCTCAGGTGTTTGACAGGTGGGGACAGAGGGTGAGGAGCTCTCTGCCCACTCCAGCGAGTCTCCACTGAGGACCTAAGGGCTGCTCTATGCCAGCAGCATGGTGACACCAGCAGCAGGCTGCAGGCTTGAGACAGGTTCCTCACATGCCTGGCTCTGGTTACCCAGGTGAGGTATCTGGACTAGAGAGACCACTGGGATGCAGACATCACTACTCTGAGAAAGCTGGACCTTCCTGGGTGCAGGCTAGTTTCCAGAGTGGCCCTGGCTATCCTGGGTCCTGGAGCACAGGAAAGCACGAGTAAAAGGCTCTGAATGCCCCCTCACAGAGTGACCAAGTTCAGGGGCACCAGAAGGATGTGAGTGGTAGTATACATGGCTAGAGCTGGTCCCCCTTGCAGCTGTTGCCCCCTAAAGGTTGGGACCATTGTTCTGACTGTGTGAAGGGTACAGGGATGGGAAGAGGCAAGGTGTGGAGGTCGCAGGGCAGGGACTTTGGCAGCGGCTACCTTAGGTCCAGAAAGCAGAGGGTACAAGGAGTCAAGGAGGTAGGTAGGAAGCAGCTGAGTTAAAGATCAGTGAAGCCCCCAAATATCTGGCAACCTGCACCCTGGGGTCTCACCTACCAGGACCTACTGGGGTACCAGCACCATGGTGTGACCTGAGCTCTCTCCAGCAAGTTGCCCTGAATCAGGAATCATGGCATCTGAGGGTGTCCCCCTGGCTGTCCTGCAGTGGGTGAAGCCATGCACACTGGGCTTCCACCTGGTTTCTGGGTCCAAGGCATTGAGCAAGTGCTGCCCCTCCCATGGCCCCCATGGGTACCCCAGTGCTCACCAGAACCCATCCCCAGCCATCACAAGGCCTGATCCATTCTTCTTACAAGGAGGTGAGCCAAAGCTGGCTTGACATTGTTTTCTTTGCAGGATACACTGAGTCTTAGGTAAGGAATAGAGTCCTCTTAGAGCAGGAAAAGGCTCAGAGGCTGATGGGAGGGGCGGGAGGTGCCAGGAGGTGCAGCAGGATGCCGGGGAGACAAACCCTCTAACTTCAGGCCCTTGGCAGAAAGAGAAAGCCTCTGGCCAGGCCATCCTCTGGGACCAGTAAGAGACCAAATTTCCCTGGGAGGAGACAGACATAGATAGAAAGAAAAAATGCTTTTGTTTGTGACAATGTTCATCAGGAAGCCAAGGTCAGAACAGAAGCCCCTCAGGAGCCCACCTCAGTGCTGGCACTATGCCTAGAGCTCTCCATTTGTTACCTTGTACAACCTCAAGACAGCTTGTCAAGCTCAGGCAGGGACTCACAGTTCCAGAGGCTGCACAAAAACCCATGTACACAGCCAGGAAGTAGCCCAGTGGGCCCTGATCTTCCCCAAGACAGCTGGCTAGCAGGCTCAGACTCTGTCCCAGAAGAGGACATAGCCCTTCCCAGAACCACCTCTCCAAATGGTTGGTGAAACTGAGGCTCAAAGCAAGATGACTCCAAGTTTGGGAGAAAATGACAAAGGGTAGAAATTGGGTCAGCTTAAGGAGGAGGAAAAGAAACCAGAAAGTGTGTGACTGCAAAAGAGCACAAGGCGGTGTGCAGGGCCAGTGCAGCAGAGACAGAGGGTAATAGGAAAACTTCCTTCAATTATGTGAAGAAGAGTGAGTACATGTCAGCCCAGTAACGGCAAGGACGGAGCTGATAACAGATGACTAGGAGAGGCAGGTGCTTAATGGGTTTTTCCCTTGGATCAGTTAGCTCGAGCCAGTGTCCCTAGTGACAGCAAGGGATGAGGCACTGGGTGAAGGTGGGTGAGTGCCTGGGCTCAAGTGTTCCTTTGTGCTAGCTGTTTTCTAGTCCCATATCTGGTGACAAGGATTTCGGTGACAGCAACAGAACAAAGGGCTCTCATATTCAGCATACATCTCTGGAGAGGAGGGCAAAGAGCTTGGCAGGATGAGGCTTTCAGTGAACATAGGCTCTCCACGCACCAGTGCTCTTAGACAGTGCTGACATGAGCACCTGTCCAGGGCTACATACAGACATGACCATTCACATACAAGTCACACATGCAACAACTCACACACACAGACACCCAGACCCAGAGACTCACAGAGCTGGCCACACAGACCCACGTTCACTCACACAAGTTCTCATGGACACACCACATTTATACTCATGTACACTGGTTTGCAGAGAGCCATGGACACTTAGACACAAAGATACACACTCACACACTCTCTCCCAGGTGCTCACTCAACACTCCAAGACACTAAGCACTCATGCACATGCTCATAAAGACACCCAGACATGCTTACCTCTAGATATACATGTGTCCATGAACACACATGGACACAAATCTCATATGTGCACACAGGCATACACAGATATTTATACTCTCAAACACAGACACAAAGACACACATACTTATGCACTCACATATGCTCACACATGCTCAATACTCATAAATAAACAAAACACCCATATGTATACAAATCACACCTCAGACACACACTCCTAAAAGTTCCCACACATGTGGATACAGTGTTGACTCAGTGTCCAGACCCTTCTACTCACAGGCACATCCACACAGCCACACGCATTGCAACTGGTGCTCACATACTTCCTGTCATCAGCCAAGCTCAGCTCTCCTGGTGCTGCAAAAAACCCCCAGGCATACTGCATCATCGTTGTTTAATGATCACGGTCACTTTTTCAGGACCACAAGAGCTGCACAGTACCTGGACGCAAAAGCAACTCACCCTCTGCCAATTTTTTAGAATCAACTTCACTGAGGTGTGATTTACATAAAATAAGTTGTACTCACTTATTGTATGCAATTCAATGAGTTTTCACAAAGGTGTTTACCTACATGACCACCACCATGGTCAAACTATAGAATCTTACATTCTCCTCATGCCCCATGCACATGCACACGCACACACACACCACCAACACCAGTCCCTGGCAACTGCTGGTCTGCTTTCTGTCATAGAGGATATTTTGCATTTCCTGAAATCATATGAAAGTTGAATCATACTGTGTGTGTTCTTTCATGTAAGGCTTCTTTCACTCACATGATGGTTCTGAGATTCATCCACTTGTGGCTTGTATCAGTGGCTAGTTCCTATTTATTGCTGAGTGCTTTCCACTGCATGAACCAATCACACCCTGTTGATCCAGTCTTTCCTTTTTGAAGCACTTTCTTCACATGGCATATAGGAGAAAACTTTCTTCTCAGCCTCCTTCTCTGGATTCTTTAATCTTTCTGAACCCAACATTGCAGCCCTGGGGTCTGACTTGATCCTATTTTTGTATCTATTACACAGATTCCCAGTGGCCTCACCCTCTGTCAACACTTCCTAGGAAAGGCTGAATGGCACCCCCATGGAACCCCACACTTGCCTTCTTACCATCTCTCACTGAGCATGTCTATATTCATTTCCTTTTCTTTTTTTAAGATTTTTTTGGGGTTTTGGGGGAGGGGAACAGCGTTGGGGAATCGGGGAAGGGGAACAGACTAGTTGCTGTCTTTTTGTTCTTCAGTCTAGTTGCAGAGGATGTTGCTTCACTGGCCCATGTTGGTATCGTCATTGCGTTCTTCCCGGATGAGGCAGATCAGTCGCCGGCCTCTGGATGGTCACTCACCACGGCTATTGGCAGCTCACGCTGGCTGCCGGCTACTCACTGTAGCCTGTGGCAGCCCACGCCATCGCCGGGGCTTGTGCAGCCCAGCTCCAGGTAGAGCTATTGTTAGCTGTAGAGGGCAGTGTCACTGGCCCTCATATGTGGGATCTGAACCTGGGTCGCTGGCATCCCAAAACCAGCTCTTAACCAATGCGCCACTCGGCCGGCCCATATATTCATTTCCTTTTGCTGCTGTAACAAACAACCACAGACTTAGTGGTTTAAGCAATACAAATTAATTCCTGTATAGCTCTGGAGGGCAGAAGTCTGGGAGTCAAGGTGTCAGCAGGATGATGTTCCTCCTAGAGGCTCTAGGACAGAATCTGTTTCCTTGTCTAGAAAATAGCTTCTAGAAGCTGCATGCATTCCTTGGCTAGTACCCTCCTTCTCTCTTCAAAGTTGGTGGTATAGCAGCATTTTCTCTCTTTTTTTTTTTTTTGATGGCCGTGTCACTGGCCCACATATGTGGGACCCGAACCTGAGCCACTGGCTTCCCAAGCCAGCGCTTAACCACCGCGCCACTCGGCTGGCCCCAGCATTTTCTCTCTTAATCTCTTCTTCTCCTTTTTCTTGTCACCATGCTTCTTTTCCTCTTCTTCTTCTTCATCAGAATCAACATCTTTTTTGTTTGTTTGTTTGTTTGTTTGTTTGTTTGTTGAGGGCAGTATCACTGGCCCTCATATGTGGGACCTGAACCAGGGCCGCTGGCATCCCAAGCCAGCTCTCAACCACTGCGCCACTCGGCCAGCCCAGAACCAACATTTTCTATCTCAGTTTTATCAGACCCTTTTTCTTCTTTTTCTTCCTCTTTGTCTTCCTTTTCTTCAGCCTCATCATCTCTGACTTTTTAAATCACATTCCTTCTCTACAAAAAGAGTGACCAAATAGGCAAAGTAAAAGCCGACACCAAATTGGCCAATCATAGAAATATCTGCACCAGCCTGCAAAGCTTCCATGAATGCTTTGGTTCCAGACTTGGTAATAGTACCAAGGTTACTGATTAGATCGGCCTTGATCATTCTAATTCCAGTGTCTACAATAGTGAAGGTTCCATCCTGTTTGTTTATAATAAGGTTTATATGCATCTCTTTCCCAGAGTCTAGTTTACTGGGATCTGTCAAGCTTTCATATCTGATTTATTCCAGAGCACCTAATGAATTTGAAATAAGCTCCCTCAGAAAAATGTCTTTATTTGAGTAGAAAGTATTGATGATTAATGACATCAACTGGGCATTTTCTGCCTGAAAGACAAATGTCTGAACCGCATAGTCAGGTCTGACACAGGGGAACCTATGAATTGTGAAACAAGGGTTGTTCTACACCTGAAAGAAGATCAGACTGAGTACTTGGAGGAGAGAGGAATAAAGGAGATTGTGCAGAAAGACTCTCAGCTTTTTGGCTACCCCATTATATTAGCTATCAAGCAGATTTCTTAGTATACCAAATCTTTTGAAACTGAAGTTCTGAACTGTACCAATGTTTAAAAGAATATTGCTTATGTTAGGCCACAAAACAAGTCTCAACAAATTTAAGAAGATTGAAATCATTTCAAGCATCTTCTCTGACCACAATGCTATGAAACTAGAAATCAATTATAAGAAGAAATCCAGAAAGCTGACAAATAAATGGAGGCTAAATAACATGCTACTAAATAGTGAGTATCACAAATCACAAATGAGATCAAGGAGGAAATCAAAAGATACCTCGAGAAAAATGAAAATGAAATCACAATGACCCAAAATCTATGGGATGCAGCAAAAGCAGTCCTAAGAGGGAAGTTTATAGCAGTGCAGGCCTACCTAAAGAAGGAAGAAAAATCTCAAATCAGCAGACTATCTTTACACCTCAGGGAACTGGAAAAAGAACAGCAAAAGAAGCCCAAAAGGAGTACAAGGAAGGAGATAATAACCACCAGAGCGGACTTCCAGTAAGATGGCAGAATAGACACATGCTGTGCATACTGCCTCAAATAATCATATCAAAATTACAAATAAATTATACAACATTTAACCTCGGAAGTTTCCTGAACACTAGATGAGCAGAACCACTAAACGAAGAACTTAAAGAGGAGGCCACGTCAAGTGTGCCAGGATGGGTGGAGATGAGAGAGAGTGAACCCCATGAGAGATGCCTCAGCAGTGGGGGGGCTTCCCTGATTGGGGGAGAGACCCTCCGGCCCCACACCAAGACCACTAGCCCAGAGTTGCTTTGCCGGGAAGAGGAGTTCTACAATAGCTGGCAGTAGAAATTAGTGAGCACTCTCTTTGATTGGCTCGGTGAGGCTGAGAGCGGCTGGAGAATCAGTGGGGCCAGTGCACGGGCTCGCTCGCCAGTGAGCACTCACCTGGTTCCTGTTGGAGGGAGTGGTTGTGTAAGCCAAGCCCAGGAGCCTGAGGGGACGGACTGAACTGAGCACCTTTGGTGCAGAAGCTCAAGGTTTTGGGACTATTGTTCATATTGTTCCCCTGGTGTGGAGCTTGCACACAAGTAGTGTACAGTGTGGCACTATTTTTTCAGGGTTGGGCCCTCAAAGAGAAGGTCAGATCTGGGATGGTATTGGTCTGGTGAAATTGGCGCAGGAGTGCATGTGTGTGTGTGCACGCACAGACTGCTTTAGATCCCCATCCTCCACGCTTGTGCTGCATTGCCAGGGAAATGCCGGGTGAGTACACTGGCTCCAACAGACTGTTCACTGAGACACAGTAGTGTGTGAGCTGTCTTGGGTCCCCGCTCTCTGCACTGTTTGTGCAGAGTTGCCAGGCTGGGGATTGGCTATTGGGCTTCTCAGCCTGATCTGCGAGTAGTTGATTGGGACAGGCTGAGACTGGACGTTTCCTGAAAGTATTGGGACAGGAGTTGTCCACCTGCTTGTTCCAGTCGGGGCTTTCCTGGTGAGTTTGTGTGGGCTGGTCGCTGGTGCAGAGTGCATGCTGCTCTGACTTGGTGGGAGCCACTACCACAACAGTGGTGCCTTGGGGGCCTGCCCCACCCACCTACAGCTGTGTTGCCAGAGGCACCCTGAGCTCCTGGTGCCTGGCCCTCACATCTGAGGGCCACTGAGGGATTTTTTTGCAGCAGTAGACAACCCACAAAAACCTGAGAAGCTTTTTGGTAGTGAGCACAGTTCCAGAGCACACAGCAGTTAATTGTGGAAAACTCACTGCAAGACTGAGAGGGAGGCCGGTGCATAACACATTAAGCCCTTCTTCCCAACAGCTGGTGCTGAGTTGCACAGAAACTCCCTATTGCTGAGCAAGCGGTCTGCAGATTAAAAGCCCCCCCTCTTTTTTTTTCTTCTCTTCTTTCTAGGTGGTCTCTCTAATATATCGAAGCATTCACAGAATAACAGCCAGAATGAAGAAACAAAGAAACATGTCCCAAGTAAAAGATCAGAAGAAAAGTCTAGAAATGGAACTAATTGAAAAAGAGGTATCCAAACTTTCAGAGACAGAGTTTAGAACACTGATGATAAGAATGTTTAAGGAACTTAGCAAGGACATAGAGAAGGATAGGGAAACCATAAAAAACAACCAGTTAGAACTAAAGAATACAATCACTGAAATGAAGAACACACTCGTAGGAATCACCAGTAGAATAGATGAAGCAGAGGAGCGGATCAGCAAATTAGAAGACAAAATAGCAGAAATAACCCAGCTGGAAAAACAAAAAGAAAAAAGAATAAAAAAGAATGAAAATAGGGCCAGCCGAGTGGCACATTGGTTAAGAGCTGGTTTTGGGAAGTCAGCAGCCCTAGTTCGGATCCCACATATGAGGGCCAGTGATGCTGCCCTCTACAGCTAACAACAGCTGCACCTGGAGCTGGGCTGTGCAAGCCCCGGCTATGGTGTAGGCTGCAGCCGCTGTGCAGTGACTTCTATAGGCTATAGTGAGTGGCCGGAAGCCAGTGTGAGTGGCTGGCGGCCAGGGTGAGATGCCAATAGCCACGGTGAGCGACCATCCAGAGGCTGGCAACCAATCTGCCTCATCTGGGAAAAACGCAACGATGATACCAACATGGGTCAGTGAAGGAACATCCTCCTCAACTACACTGAAGAACAAAAAACAAAAAGACAGCAACTTATCTCTTCCCCTCACCCAATTCCCCAATAAAATCTTTAAAAAATGAGAATGAAAATACTTTAAGAGACCTCTGGGCCAACATGAAATGTAACACTCATAGGAATAACAGAAAGAGAAGAGAAGAAGCAAGGGACTGAGAATGTATTTAAAGAAATAATAAATGAAAACTTCCCTACCCAGTTGGAGGAAATCGACATACAAGCCAAGGAAGTGTAGAGAGTTCCAAACAGGCTGAATCAACACGACCCACACCAAGACACATCATAGTTAAAATGGCAAAGCTTAAAGACAAGGACAGAATCCTAAAAGCAGCAAGAGAAAGACAGCAGGTTACATGAAAAGGAACTCCTATAAGACTAACAGCTTACTTTCCTTCAGAAACTCTGCAGGCCAGAAGGGAGTGGTAGGAGATATTCAAAGTGACACAAAATAAAGCTCTACAACAAAGGTGGCTCTACGCAGCATGGCTATTACTTAAAATTGAAGGAGAGATAAAGAGTTTCTCAGAAAAGAATGAGCTTAAGGAGTTCATTACCACCAAGCCAGCATTGCAGGAAATGTTAAAAGGGCTTTTTTTTTAAACAGAAGAAAGGGGTACAACACGCTAACACAGGAAGACAAGAAATACAAACAACAAAATGGCAATACATATGCATGTATCACTAATCACTTTAAATGTGAATGGGCTAAATGCTGAAATAAAAAGGGACAGAGTGGTTGAGTGGATAAGAAAACAGGACCCATGTATATGCTGACTACAAGAGGCTCATCTCAATCGAAAGACACACACAGACCGAAAGTAAAGGGATGGAATAAGATATTTCATGCAAATGGAAATGAGAAAAAAGCTGGAGTACCAATACTTATTTTGAACAAAATAGACTTTAAAAATGAAGACTACAATAAAAGACAAAGAAGGGCACTACATAATAATAAATGGATCAATTCAACAAGAGGACATAACCCTAGTAAACGCATACACACCCAACATAGGAGCTCCTAAATATATAAAACAGATTTTGACAGACAAAAAGGCAGAGATCAACAGTAACACTATCATAGTAGGGGATTTCAACACCCCGTTGTCACCAATGGACAGATCCTCCAGACAGAAAATCAACATGGACATAGTGGCCTTAAATGACACTTCAGACCAGCTAAATTTAATTGATGTTTTTACAGCATTTCACCCCAAAGCTACAGAATATACATTCTTCTCAAGTGCACATGGAACATTCTCCAAGATAGACCACATGTTAGGCCACAAAACAAGTCTCAACAAATTTAAGAAGATTGAAATCATATCAAGTGTCTTCTCTGACCACAATGCTATGAAACTAGAAATCAAATATAAAAAGTAATCTGCGAAGCTTACAAATACATGGAGGCTAAATAACATGCTACTAAATAATGAGTGGGTCAAAAATGAGATCAAGGAGGAAATCAAAAGATACCTCGAGAAAAACGAAAATGAAAACACCATGACCCAAAATCTCTGGCATGCAGTAAAAGCAGTCCTAAGAGGGAAGTTCATAGCAGTGCAGGCCTACCTAAAGAAGGAAGAAAAATCTCAAATCCACGGACTATCTTTACACCTAAGGGAACTCAAAAAACAAACAAACAAACAAAACACAGCAAAACAAGCCTAAAGGGAGTATAAGGAAGGAAATAATAAAGACCAGAGCAGAAATAAATAAAATCGAGAACAACAACAACAAAAAAAACAATACAAAGATCAATGAAACCAAGTTGATTTTTTGAAAAGATAAACAAAATCGACAAACCCTTAGCCAGACTCACCAAGAAAAAGAGAGAGAGAGAGGACCGAAATTAATAAAATCAGAAATGAAAGAGGAGAAGTAACAACAGATACCACAGAAATACAGAAAATTTTAAGAAAATATTATGAGCAACAATATGCTAACAAATTCCACAATCTGGAGAAATGGATAAATTTCTAGAAGCATACAATCTACCAAGTCTGAACCAAAAAAACACAGAAACTCTGAACAGACTGATTACTGCCAAAGAAATTGAATCAGTAATCAACAATCTTCCAACAAACAAAAGCCCTGTAACAGATGGCTTCACAGGTGAACTTTACAAAACATTCAAAAAAGAATTAATACCTAGTTTCCTCAAACTACTCCAAAAAATACAGAAAGAGGGATGGCTCCCAAACTCTTTTTATGAAGCCACTATCACCCTGATTTCTAAGTCAGACAAAGATATTACAAAAAAAGGAAACTACAGGCCGATATCCCTAATGAACATAGATGCAAACATTCTCAACAAAATGCTAGCAAACCGAATTCAGCATCACATTAAAAAGATCATACACCATGATCAAGTGGGATTCATTCCTGGTATGCAAGTCTGGTTCAATATCCGCAAATCCATTAACGTAATACATCACATTAACAAAATGAAAAATAAAAATCATATGATCATATCAATAGATGCAGAAAAGGCATTTCACAAAATCCAGCAGCCATTTATGATAAAAACTCTGAGCAAAGTGGGAATAGTGGGATCATATCTCAACATAATAAAGGCCATATATGATAAGCCCACAGCAAACATCGTACTCAATGGGGAAAATCTTAAGGGGAAAGCTTTAAGATCAGTAACAAGGCAAGGCTGTCTACTTTCTCCACTTTTATTTAACATAGTTCTGGAAGTTCTAGCCATAGCAATCAGACAAGAAAATGAAATAAAAGACATCCAAACTGGAAAAGAGGAATTAAAATTGTCATTATATGCAGATGACATGACACTATACAGAGAGAATCCCAAAGACTCCCAAAAAACTGCTACTACTGATACACGAATTTGGTAAAGTAGCAGGACACAAAATTAATATTCAGAAATCAGTTGCATTTGTATACACTAATAATAAACTATCCAAAGAAGAAATCAGGAAATCAATCCCTTTTACAATTGCTTCAAAAACAATAAAATATCTAGGAATCAATTTAACTAAAACAGTAAAAGACCTGTACTCAGAAAATTATGAGACACTGAAGAGAGAAATCAAAGAAGATACAAATAAATGGAAATACATACCATGCTCATGGATAGGAAGAATTAATATAGTTAAAATATCAATACTACCTAAGGCAATATATAGATTCAATGCAATTCCAATCAAACTACCAAGAACATTTTTCTCAGAAATAGAACATAGAATCCTAAAATTTATATGGAACCACAAAAGACTCTGAATAGACACAACAATCTTGAGAAATAAGAACAAAGTAGGAGGCATCATGCTACCTGACATCAAAACATACTACAAGTCTACAGTAATCGAAACAGTATGGTACTGGCATAAAAGCAGACTCGTAGACCAATGCAACAGAATAGAGAGCCCAGAAATAAACCCATCCATATATGGTCATTTAATCTATGACAATGGAAACAAGAATTTACATTGGAGTAAAGATAGTCTATTTAATAAATGGTGCTGGGAAAATTGGACTGACACGTGCAAAAAAATGAAATTGACCACCTACTTAAACCATATACGAGAACAAACTAAAAGTGGATTGAAGACTTAAATGTAAGACCTGAAACCATAAAACTCCTAGAAGAAAACATAGGGAGTAAGTTTGCAGACATTACCCTGAGTAATATTTTTACTGATATAACCCCTTGGGCAAGGGAAATAAAAGAAAATATGAACATATAGGATTACATCAAGTTTTTTCACAGCAAAGGAAATCATCAATAAAACAAAAAGGCAGCCTACTGAATTGGAGAAGATATTTGCAACCATATATCTGATAAGGGGTTCATATCCAAAATTATAAAACACTCATGAAACTCAACACCAAAAAAACAAACACCCAAATTAAAATATGGGCAGAGGACACGAAGAGACATTTCTCTAAAGAGGACATACACATGGCCAACAGGCATATGAAAAAATGTTCAGCCTCACTAATCATCAGAGAAATGCAAATAAAAACCACAATGAAATACCACCTCACTACAGTCAGAATGGCTATCATCAATAAATCAACAAACAACAACTGCTGGTTAGGGTATGAAGAAAAGGGAACACTGGTGCACTGTTGGCGGAACTGCAGATTGGTGCAGCCATTATGGCAATCAATGTGGAGATATCTCAAAAAAATGGAAATGGAATACCGTATGACCCAGCAGTTCCACTCTTGGGTATCTACCCAGAAGAATCCAAGACGCTAAATCGAAAAAATATATGCACCCCTATGTTTATTGCAGCGCTATTTACAATAGCCAAGACTTGGAAACAACCGAAATGCCCACTGGTAGACGACTGGATTAAGAAATTGTGGTACATTTATACAATGGAGTATTACTCCACTATAAAGAAGAATGAAATCGTACCATTTGCCATGATACGGATGGACCTAGAGACTATTATGTTAAGTGAGATAAGTCAGTCAGAGAAAGACAAATACCATATGATCTCAGTTTATATGTGGAATCTGAAAAACTGAATGAAAGCAAAGTAAACAGAAACAGTCTCATAGATATAGAAGAAAAACTGGGGTTTGCTAGTTGGGAGGGGGTGGGGATGAGGGAGAAGGGGAAGGGATTAGACAGCATAAATAGGTAACTACAATATTGCCACAGGGATATGGAAGACATTTCGGGGAATACAGTAATGTTGTACATATTTTGTGGGGTGTCAGATGGTCACATGTCTTGTTATGGAGACCACTTCATGGATGGAGTAGAGGCTTGATCACTGCACTGTATACCTGAAATTGATGTTGTATAATATCGTATGCCAACTTTAATTGAATAGATAGATAGATAGATAGATAGATAGATAGATAGATAGATAGATAGATAGATAGATAGATAGTCACGGGATGTGGATTATACTGTGGAAGGGAGTCAAAGGATTTGTAATAGATATGTATGATATGTGGGGGGAGGAGTGGAATGGCGAATTGAGGGAGGGTTGTTGTCACTTTGAGGGGTAAAAAGTATAACTAGTGCACTGTGTTGTACACCTGAAACTAATTTCAAAAAAAAAAATGTTTATTTCAGAATAAAAGAATTTTGTTTAAAAAGACTATCTTTACTCCAGTGTAAACTCTTGCTTCCATTCATCGATTAAATGACTGTTTTTGAATGGATTTGTTTCTGGGCACTCTATTCTGTTCCATTGATCTATATATCTGTTTTTATGCCAGTACCATACTGTTTTGATTACTTTAGACTTGTAGTACTATTTGAACTCGGGTAGCGTGACACCTCTGACTCTGGTCTTATGTCATGATTGCTGTGCCTATTCGGGGTCTTTTATGGTTCTGCATAAATTTTAGAATTACGTTTTCTATTTCTGTGAAAAATGCCCTTGATAGTTTGATAGGAATTGCACTGAATCTATATAATGTTTTAGGCAGAATGGACATTTTAACTATATTAATTCTTCCTATCCATGAGCTTGGTAGGTGTTTCCATTTACTTGTATCTTCTTTAATTTCTCTCTTCAGAGTCTTATAATTTTCTGAGTACAGGTCTTTTACTTTTTTGGTTAAATTTATTCCTAAGTATTTTATAGTTCTTGAAGCAACTGTAAATGGAACTGTTTTCTTAATTTCTCCTTCTGATAGTTTGTTATTGGTATGTGCAAATGTAACTGATTTCTGAATATTGATTTTGTATCCTGCTACCTTACTGAATTCGGCTATCAGTTCCAATAGTTTTTCGATGGAGTCTTTGGGGTTCTCTGTATATAGTAACATGTCATCTGCATATAATGACAGTTTTACTCTCTCTTGGCCAATTTGGATGCCTTTCATTTCTTTTTCTTGTCTGATTGCTGTGGCTAGAACTTCCAGAACTATGTTGAATAGAAGTGGAGAAAGTGGACAGCCTTGTCTTGTTCCTGATCTTAAGGGGAATGGTTTCAGCTTTTCCACATCGAGTATGATATTAGCTAGTGGGTTTATCATATATGGCCTTTATTATGGTGAGATATGATCCCTCTATTCCCATTTTGCTAAGAGTTTTTATTATAAATGGCTGCTGGATTTTGTCAAATGATTTTTCTGCATCTATTGATATGGCCATATGATTTTTATTTTTATTTTGTTGATGTGGTGTATCACATTATTTGCAGCTGTTGAACCAACCTTGTGTACTAGGGATGAAACCCACTTGATCATGATGTATGATTTTCTTAATATATTGCTGAATTCTGTTTCCAAATATTTTGTTGAGGATTTTTGCATCTATGGTAATCAGGGAAATTGGCCTGTAGTTTTCCTTTTTTGTGCTGTCTTTATCTGGTTTTGGAATCAGAGTGATAGTGGCTCTGAAAGAGTCATAGAAAGAGTTTGGGAGCCTTCCCTCCTTCTTGATTCTTGGGAATAGTTTGAGAAGAATAGGTGATAATTCTTTTTTTTTTTTTTGAGGGCGGTGTCACTGACCATCATATGTGGGACCCGAACCGGGGCCGCTGGCTTCCCAAGCCAGCACCAAACCACCGCGCCACTTGGCTTGCCCTGATAATTCTTTTTAGAATGTTTGGTAAAATTCACTTGTGAAGCTGTCTGGTCCAGGGCTTTTGTTTGCTGGGAGCTTGTTAATTACTGATTAAATTTCCTTGACAGTAATCAGTCCATTCAGATTTTCTGTTTCTTCTCAAGTTAGCTTTGGAAGGTTGTATCCATATAGAGAGTTATGCATTTCTTCCAGATTGTCAAATTTGTTGGCATACAGTTGCTCATAGTAATGTCTTATAATTTTTTTGTATTTCTGTGGTGTCCGTTGTCACTTCACCTCTTTCAGTTTTGATTGTACTAATTTGAGTCCTCTCTCTTTCTATTTTGATGAGTCTGGCTAGAGGTTTGTCAATTTTGTTTATCTTCTCAAAAAAACAGCTCTTGGATTCATTGATCTTTTGCATTGTTTTTCTGGTCTCTATTTCGTTTATTTCCACTCTGATCTTTATTATCTCCTTCCTTGTACTCCCCTTGGGCTTCTTTTGCTGTTTTTTCTAGTTCCCTGAGGTGTAAGGATAACCTGTTGATTTGAGATTTTTCTTTCTTCTTTAGGTAGGCCTGCACTGCTATACATTTTCCTGTTAGCACTGCTTTCCCTGCATCCCAGAGATTTTGGGTCGTGGTGTTTTCATATTCGTTTGTCTCGAGGTATCTTTTGATTTTCTCCTTGATCTCATTTGTGACCCACTCTCTCTTTAGTAGCATGTTATTCCTCCTTCATGTTTTTGTGAGCGTTCCAGATTTCTCCTTATAATTGATTTCTAGTTTCATAGCATTGTGGTCAGAGAAGACACTTGATATGATTTCAGTTTCCTTAAATTTGTTGAGACTTGTTTTGTGGCCTAACATGTGGTCTATCTTGGAAAATGTCTCATGTGCATGTGAGAAGAATGTATATTCTATAGCTCTGGGGTGAAATTCTCTGAAAATATCAGTTAAGTCCAGCTGTTCTAATGTGTCACTTAAAGTCGCTGTTTCCACATTGATTTTCTGTTTGGAGGATCAGTCCATTGGTGACAGTGGGGTGTTGAAATCCCTACTATGATAGTGTTGCTGTTGAGCTCCATCGTTATGTCTGTCAATGTCTGTTTTATATACTTAGGAGCTCCTATGTTAGCTGCATAGATGTTTACTAGGGTTATGTCCTCTTGTTTGATCAATCCCTTTATTATTATGAAGTGTCTTTCCTTGTCCTTTATATATTCTTCATTTTACTGTCCGTTTTGTCTGATGTATGTATCACTATTCCAGCTTTTTTCTCATTTCTATTTGCACGAAATATTTTACTCCATCCCTTTATTTCAGCCTATATGTGTCTTTTGATCTGAGGTGAGTCTCTTGTATACAGCACATACAGGGGTCTTGCTTTCTTATCCATTCAGCCACCCACTATCTTTTGATTGGAGCATTGAATCCATTTACATTTAACGTGATTATGGATAGGTGCATAGTTATTGCCATTTTGTTATTATCCTGGTCTTTGTTCGTTGGGTTGTTTCTCTCTTCTGCTTAAAGAAGCCTTTCTAACATCTCCTGCAATGCTGGCTTGGTGGTAATGAATTCCTTTAGCTTATTCTTTTCTGGGAAGCTCTTTATCTCTCCATCAATTTTAAATGATAGCCTTTCTGGATAAAGCAATCTAGGTTGTAGGCCTTTGTTTTTCATCACTTTGAAAACCTCTTGCCACTCGCTTCTGGCCTGCACAGTGTCTGTCGAAAAGTCGACTGGTAATCTGATGGGGGTGCCCTTGTAAGAAAGTTGCTGCCTTTCCCTTGCTGCTTTTAGGATTCTGTCTTTGTCTTTAACTCTTGCCATTTTCACTATAATGTTTCTTGGTGTGGCCTGTTTGGGATCCTCTTGTTTGGAACTCTCTGCACTTCCTGGGCTTGTATGTCAATGTCCTTTGCCAGGTTAGGGAAATTTTCAGTCATTATTACTTCAAATCTGTTCTCGATCCCTTGCTGCCTCTCTTATCCTCCTGGTATTCCTATGATGTGTCTATTGTTGCACTTGATGTTTTCGCCCAGCTCTCTTAAACTATTTTCAATGTTTTTATTTCTGTTTTCTTTTTGTTGTTCTGCTTGGATGATCTCTGCTATCTTGTCTTCTAAGTCACTGATTCGACCCTCTGCTTTATCCAACCTGCTAGTCATTCCATCGAATTTGTTATTTAATTCAGTAATTGTGTTCTTTAGTTCTAGCTGGTTGCTTTTCATGATTTCTCTATCCTTCTTTATATTCTCATTAATTTCCTTGAACATTCTAATAATCAGTGTTCTGAGCTCTGTCTCTGATAGGTCATTTACCTCTATTTCCTCTAGTTCCACAGATTCAGGAGGTTTCTTCTGTTCTTTTATTTGGGATGTGTTTCTTTGTTTCCGCCATTCTGGCTTACTCTTTGTGCTTGATTCCATGTTATAGGCAGATCCCCTTGGTCTCTCAGTCTTTTCTGGGTGGACTTATGTTGTGGGTGTACTTTATATTTGAATTACTCCGTCTCCCTATTCTCCTGTGCGTGTGTACCAGAGGTGTTCCTTGTGTTGTGTGCCTCTCCTGTTGAAGTTGAGCTTTGATTGCTTTTGGCTTGTTAGTAGGTGGGATTGACTCCCAGGCTGACTAACTGTGACGATTAGCTGTGCCCACAGTTTATGAGCTGCTGTGTGAGGGTTGACTCCTCTGGTGAGGTTTGTCCCCTATGGGCTCTTGTGCCTGTAGCGATTTCCCTTTGGGTGTGACTCTTGTAGGTCAAACCCAGAAATGCTCTGGTTTTATCTAAAGTTGGCCTCTGTGTATGATGATTTTTGTTTCTCTTTGACTGGGCCTTGATGCAGAGTGATTTTAGAGCAAAACACATCAACAACACCACCACAATAGTCATCAAAGGAAACCAGATGCTCTCATATGTAAAAAAAAAAAAACCAACAAACTACAGTCAACTTGTACAGAAATATCAAACATACAAAAGAAGAAAACAAACCAAAAAAAGAACAAAAAAGTCAAAATAATATAATATAATTAAAAAATAGAGTAAACATGAGAAACAAAATAGCAATACCAGCCCCCCTAAAAAAGAAAAAGAAAAAAATTGCAGAAAGATGGAAAGAAGGAGGAAAAGTAGAGCAGTGAAAAGAATGAAGAAAAGAAGGGAGAGAGTGTGCGTGGGAAAGAAAGAAGGAAAGAAGGAAAAGAAAAATATATATATATATATATGTCTACACACCCATATATATGGACATATACATTCACATATATACACCCATATATATGCCTATATTGAAAGCTAATAATGATAGTAATGAAATAGAAAAAAACACAAAATTAACCAAAACAAGCAACCAATCACAAAAAAGAAATTAAGAAAAAACCAGTGCCGGTCTTGGCAAGAGTCTACCAAGCTCTCTCCAGGTTGTCCTCTGCTGTACAAAAACTCCTCTTCTTCTTGTGGAGGCAGAGCCAGCCGCCTGGCACCTAGAGTGACGCTGGCAATGCAGGTCTATTGTAGATTAGTGGAATTATGAGGTGTGATTGGTAGTTTTTACAAAGTCACTGCCGTTTCTGCTCTCGCCTGCCCCAAGGCAGGCTGCGCAACCAGAAGCCTCGATGTGCGTCTTTGGGCACTCTTTCTGCTGGAGGCTGTTGGGGATTTGAGATTTCTGAGCTGCTGAAAGCCACCTGCCAGGGATCTGCAGGTGCCTCAGCATCTGAACCTGACCTGCCTCCCAAGCCTCTCAGAAAAGGTGTGGGCGGAGTAGGTAGGCTCACACTTTGCAGCCTCTTCTCAGGTGGAGATTCTCCACGCCCTGGGAATAGAAGAACCTCTGTAATCTGACACTTCTCCTCCATTCAAGGGTCACTGTAAGACTGGCATGGCAGGGACCAAGGTTTGTGAGGGTGGGTAGGGTGGGTTCTTATTTCTGGAGTTGTTTTTTGCTTTCTGTCTGAGAAAGAACACACACACACACACACACACACACACACACACACACTCTCTCTCTCACACAGAAAATTGTCCCACCACTGTTTTGAGCTGAGGCTTCTGCCTCGAACGCTCCAGCGGAGCTCCCCCTGCACTACCAGAAGGACTGCGGGGGCTTAGGGACTGACCTCGCCTGCCACTGCTACACTCTGCACTCTGTCTCCTGGGGTCCCAGGGCTCCTCAGCCGCGGGTGCGATCGCACCTTCGCATGTTCGTCTCCTCTATTTCCTCCCTCGCTTGCCCTGCCCAAGGCTTCTGCCTCAGACTGCAAACCCTGGTGCACTTGCTATACTCTATGTGGGCCGTGGGGCGCAGGGAGTCAACAGGAGGAACACTCACCGATCTGCTCTCTAAAGCCCCATGTCTCAGCAGCCATGTGTCCGGGCTGCGCCTTCCTCTTCCCCCTCTCATCCAGTCTTCCCACCTTCCAGCAATCATCATGTGAGATTCTTAATTGCTCTGTGTGATGAGTATACATTCTTTTGAAGAGATATAGCAGTTCAAATTGGGGCTATTTCCAGGAGAGAACTCAGAGAGCTCTCTTCACAGCCACCATTTTCCCGCCTGTATCCTATGATAATTCTCCTTTGAATGTTTGGTAAAATTCACCTGTGAAGCCATCTGGTGCAGAGCTTTTGTTTATTGGGAGCTTGTTGATTATTAATTCAATTTCCTTGGTAGTAATCAATCTATTTAGATTTTCCTTTTTTTTCTTGAGTTAGCCTTGTAAGGTTGTAGAAAATTCTACATTTTCTAGAAAATTGTGCATTTCTTCCAGATTCTGAAACTTGTTGGCACATAGTTGCTGATAGTATTTCCTTAAAATTTTTTGTATTTCTGTGGTGTCTGTTGTCACTTTTCCTTTTTCACTTCTGATTCTATTAATTTGAGCCCTCTTTTTATTCTTTTATCTTTCTTTCTTTTTTTTTTTTTTTTTGATGAGTCTGGCTAGAGGTTTGTCCATTTTGTTTAGCTTCTCAAAAACCAAGCTCTTGGTTTCATTGATCTTTCGTATTTGTTTTCTGGACTCTATTTTGTTATTTCCACTCTGGTCTTTATTATCTATTTCCTTGTGCTCCCTTTGGGCTTATTTTGCTGTTCTTTTTCCAGTTCCCTGAGGTGTAAAGATAACCTGTTGACTTGAGATTTTTCTTGTTTCTTTAAGTAGCCTGTACTGTTATGAACTTCCCTCTTAGAACTGCTTTCTCTGCATCCCAAAGATTTTGGGTCGTTCTGTTTTCATTTTCGTTTGTCTCAAGGTATCTTTCAATTTCTTCCTTGATTTCATTGTTGACCCACTCGCTATTTAGTGACATGATATTCAGCCTCCATATATTTGTGTGTTTCCCAGTGATTTTTTTTTGTGTAGTTGAATTCTAGTTTTATAACACCGTGATCAGAGAAGACACTTGATATGATTTCAATTCTCTTAAATTTACTGAGACTTGTTTTGTGGCCTAACATGTAGTCTGCCTTGGAAAATGTTCCATGTGCCCTTGAGAAGAATGTATATTCTGTAGCTTTGCGGTGAAATGCTCTGAAAATATCAATTAAATCCAACTGGTCTAACATGTCATTTAAGGCTGCTGTTTCCATGTTGATTTTCTGTCTGGAGAATCTATCCCATATTGTCAGTGATGTGTTGAAGTCCCCTACTATGATAGTGTTACTGTTGATCTCTGTCTTTATGTCTGTCAATATCTGTTTTACATATTTAGGTTCTCCTATGTTAGATGTACAGATTGTTACTAGAATATGTCCTCTTATTGGATCGATTATTGTCTTTTATTATATCCTTCAACTTAAAGTTCATTTTGTCTGATATAAGTATTGCTGCTCCAGCTTTTTTCTCAGTTCCATTTGCATGAAATATTTTACTGCATCCCTTTACTTTCAGTCTGTATGTGTCTTTTAATCTGAGATGAGTCTCTTGTATACAGCATATGCATGGATTTTGTTTTCTTATCCATTCAGCCACCCTCTGTCTTTTGATTGGAGCATTTAATCCATTTACATTTAATGTAATTATTGATAAGTGTATATTTATTGCCATTTTGTTATTTGTGTTTGTGGTCTTCATTAGTTAGATTGTTTTCCTCTTTCTTCTGCCTAAAGAAGCCTTTTCAACATTTCCTGCAATGCTGGATTGGTGAATGAATTCCTTTAGCTTATTTTTTTCTGGGAGGCTCTTTATCTCTCCTTCAATTTTAAATAATAGCCTTGCTAGATACAGCAATCTAGGTTGTAGGCCTTTGTTTCCCATCACTTTGAATACCTCCTCCCACTCCCTTCTAGCCTGCAAAGTTTCTGTAGAAAAGTTGGCTGATAATCTTATAGGGGTACCCTTGTAAGTAAATTGCTGCCTGTCTTTTGCTGCTTTTAGGCTTCTGTTTTTGTCTTTAACCCTTGCTATATAATGTGTCTTGGTGTGGGCCTGTTTGGGTTCATCTTGGTTAGCACTCTCAGCACCTTCTGGGCTTGTATGTTGATTTGTTTTATCAGGTTAGGGAAGTTTTCAGTCATTATAATTTCAAATATGTTCTCAATCCCTTGCTCCCTCTTCTCCTTCTCCTCCATTCGTATGATGTGCCTATTGTTGTGCTTGATGTTAATCCAACAGCACTCTTAAACTCTTTTCAATGGTTTTAATTCTTTTTTCTTTCTGTTGTTTTGCTTGGGGATCTCTGCTATCTTTTCTTCTAAGTCACTGATTCGATCTTCTGCTTCATCTAATCTGCTGGTAATTCCTTTGAGTGTGTTCTTTATTTCAGTAATTGTATTCTTTAGTTCTAACTGGTTGTTTTTCATGATTTCTCTATTCTTCTTTATGTTCTCACTAAGTTCCTTAAACATTCTGATCATCAGTGTTCTAAACTCTGCCTCTGATTGGTTGGTTGCCTCTATTTCCTCTAGTTCACTGATTCTGGAGGCTTCTTCTGTTCTTTTATTTGGGACCTGTTTCTTTGTTTACCCATTCTGGCTGACTTTTTGTGCTTGCTTCAATGTAATAGGTAGATCCCCTAAGTCTCTCAGTCTTTGCTGGGTGGACTTACGTGGTACGTGTCCTTTATATTTGAATTGCTCAGTCTCCCTATTCTCCTGTGCATGTGTTCCACAGGTGTCCATTGTGTTGTGTGTCTTCTTCTGTGGAAGCTGAGCTTTGATTGCTTTTGGCTTGTCAGTAGGTGGGATTGAGTCCGAGGCTGACTAGCTGTGAGAATAGGCTATGTCCACAGTGTATGAGCTGCTGTGTGAGGGTTGACCCCTCAAATGAGGTTTGGCCCCTATGGGCTCTTATGCCTGTAGAGAATTCCCTTTGGATGTGACTCTTGTAGGTTGAACCTGGTAAGGCTCTGGTTTGGTCTAGAGTTGGCCTCTGGTGTGATGATTCTTATGCCTCTTTGGCTGGGCCAGTATAGAGTAATTTCAGAAAAAAATGGACCAACAAGCACAACGACAACCACCACCAAAAAACTACTCTGACATGTAGAAACAACCAACAACCAACACTCAACATGCACAGAAGTATCAAAAATACAAAAAACTAAAGAAACGCAACAATCAAAATAGCAACACCAAAAAATAAAAGTGCAGAAAAATGGAAAGAATGAGGAAAACTTGAGTGGAGAAAAGAAATTAGAAATGAAAGGAGAGAGGAGAGAGAGAGAAAAACAAACAAACAAACAAACAAACAAACTATACACACACACACACCTATATATGTGGACATATATATACACATATAAAAAACTAAACATGATAATAAAATAGAAAAACAAACAAACAAACAAAAAACAAGAAAAAGAAAAACCAAAAAAACTGTGCCAGTCTTGGCTAAAGTCCACCAAGCTCTCTCCAGGTTATCCTCTGCTGTACAAAAACTGTTCTGAGTTTTGTGGAGGCAGAGCCGGCCACCTGGTGCCCAGAGTGCCCCCTGGTGATGCAGTTCTAGATGAGTGGGGCTATGGGATGTGGTTTATAGTTTTTACATAGTCAGTGCAGTTTCTGGCCTCACCTACACAGATGTGCATTGAGAGTACTGCAGCCAGGAGGTGGTGGTCTCCCCTGGGTGCAGGACATCTGGGATTTAGGGTACTTTTTCCACTGGAAGCTGTGAAGCACGTGAGATTCCCGAGCTGCTGAAAGCCCAGCACTGAACTGCTGAAAGCCCAGCACTGCCTCTGTGTGTGACTCAGCAGCTGAAGTTGCCCTGCCGGCAGCCACATAGAAAAACTGGGGGCGGGATAGGCAATCACACATTGAATGCAGCCTCTTCCTTAGCTGGCAGCTGCAAGCTGAGTATTTCCATTTCCTGGGGGCTGCCGCACCTCTGTAATCTGACACTACTCCTCCATTCAGGGACTAGCTTAAGACTGGAAGGGCGTGGGGTAGGATTGCTGAGGGAGCATGGGAGTGGGGTCCTAGTTATGGAGTTGTTGGTTTTTTCCGTCTGACTGAAAAGCCCAGCCACAGTTTTGAGCTGAGGCTTCTGCCTCAGATGCTGGGCCCTGCCGTGCTCTATGCTGAACTCTCGGCAGCACTGCGGGGCATAGGGAGGGAGCTCGTCGCTTTGCTGCTGTGGTAATCTGCAATCTGCTTCCTGGGGCCCTGCATCTCCACAGCCAAACTTCCCTTCCCACTTCCCCACTCGCCCGGTTTGCCCAACTTCAAGAAATCTTCGTGTGGGTCACTTAGCTGTTCTGCGTGATGACCAGAGGTTCCTCCGAAGAGTTGTAGCTATTCAATTTGTGGTAATTTCCAGGGGAGAACTCCGGGAGCCCACCTCACTGCCATCATTTCTATGATGTCTTCCCACAAGATTCCTTTTTTTAGTTGAAGGGAGCTCACAAGACAAATCCAACCTACAACTTATTTTTGCATGACCCACTTAGTATCATAAAAATTTGAATAAGTTGCAAATATTTAAAAATGTGAAGGCTTTGTTTAAAAATTGGAATTACCAATTTCTTTCAAAAAAATCCCTATGGGGTAGCATTCTTACATAGCATTGGTTGCCTGGCAATAAGCACTGGTTCTCCCATTTAGTCAGGCAGTGCTCTCTAGATTGCTTAGTCTCCACCATTCTCTATAGTCTCTTCCCCCACTACTTCCCTCATCAGTGTTACTTACCTAATGGCCTCTGAAGGCATTTGAATTTATAAGTCCTGAATTGTGTGTGTGTGTGTGTGTGTGTGTGTGTGTGTGTGTGTGTGTTATGTGTTAGTGGATGGGTGGAGCACTCACAGATCATGCATCAAGCTGTTATTCCCACTGAGCTCCAGTGTAACTGAATTTATGATTTCATTTGGCAAGTAGGACAGCCAAGATTTGAAGAGGGAGGGTGTGTTGGTGAATGAAGGGCAGGAGGAGCTAGAGTGAGTCCAGGGCTTATTTTGATGACTTTGAAAGAGGACATGGCATCTTTACCCTTGGCTGCTCCCCCTGCCCTCAGGTTCCAGCATGGGCCTCTTGCTCTCCTAAGAGGCAAAGATCCCTGATTTCATCTCTTACAGGGCGATCCTTCATTCTGCAACTACCACATTCATTTCATCCTTTCTGCCTCACCAGCACCCAACCCTGATCAAGTCACTTGTCTTCTCTGGTCCTCAGTTTCTCCTTCTATAGAATGATAGGTGTGGTACACTTAGTTCCTGGGGTGAGTCATCCTCAAACACATCCCTAAGAATGAGATGACTTTGGGGAGAGACAATTAAAGAAGCACATTTAAAACCTGCTTATTTATCAAACCTCTGTACCAGAAAGCCCTGAACAGAAGCATATGGCAGCCAGTTCAGCAATTCTCAGCCCCTCCCCAAGATTTCCAGCCAGGGGCTTCCAATTATGGTGAGATAGTTTGGGAAATTGGAAGAGGCGAATTCCCAGTGCAATATTATTTTAAATTCACTCTGATTATTAAAAATAAGCTCTGCCAAATGGTTAAAGGTGAAAAGATGAGAATTTAAGGAAGTTATTTAAGACAGCACTGAGATACTGTAGCCTTGGCTGAATGGAATGAAAAGAGCATGAAGAAAGATTCATTCTTCTCATTTCTTCTCCCTTATTTCTAACTAAAGGGTTTTCCAGAGGCAAAAATGTAAAATAAGGCAAAACCCACATTAGATTGCTTCAATATCCAATGTCATCATCAGTATTATTATTATTATTATTATATCAATATGTCATTGATTTAAAAAGGTATAAGTTACTAGTTCTTTATTTTGTTCATTCTCTATACCCTATAAAACCTAAAGAGAAAAAAAAAAAGAAAAACCTCTACCCTTCCTCTGTTGGGGTGCTGGGGCCTCAGCTGAGGTGGGCTCAGGCAACATGGTCTGCCCATCTGCCTATATCAGGCCTGTCCTGGTAACTCTGGGCCCCAAGCTGGAATGGGAATCTTGGAACAGAGTCAGACTTGCCTTCTCATCTCAGGCTTGCACAGGCCTGACCCTGGGAGGCTGGAGACTCCCTTGAGCACTGCACTCCTACCCTTCATCATAGGGGCTGCAGTGTTACTGAGATTCTATGGACTGCTGCTCAGCCAGCCACTGTCCCCTGAGTGCCTTTTTTTTTTTTTAAGGTTTTATTGGGGAATTTGGGGAGGGGAACAGCATTGGGGAATCGGGGGAAGGAAACAGACAAGTTGCTGTTCTTTTCATTCTTCAGTCTAGTTGCGGAGGACGTTATTTCACTGGCCCATGTTGGTATCATCATTGGCTCTTCTTGAATGAGGCAGATGGGTTGCCAGCCTCTGGATGGTCGCTCACTGTGGCTATTGGCAGCTCACGCTGGCTGCCAATCACTCACACTGGCTGCAGGCCACTCATTGTAGCCTATGGTAGCCCAGTGCAGCAGGGGCTGCAGCCTACACCATTTCAGGGCCTCATGCAGCCCAGCTTCAGGTGGAGCTTTTGTTAGCTATAGAGGGCAGTGTCACTGGCTCTCATATGCGGGATTCGAACCTGGGCCGCTGGTGTCCCAAGCCAGGTTTTAACCAATGCACCACTTGGCCGGCCCCCCCAAGTGCCTTTTAATATGTCTCCGGGGTTACTCTCTCTAGGAAGCCTTCATGAGTTACCTGCTTAATTATCTGTCTTCCTCAGCACAGTGGGGCCTCTCCAGGTGTCTGGGTATATCTGGGTGTCTCTATGACCTCAGAGTCCAACATGGAACTAAGTGGCCCCACAGCCCACCCTTGCGAGATAGTGCTGGACATTCTTCAGGTCTCTACAGGCCTCCTCCAGACTCAGCCCACTTTCCATTACCCTCAGCTGCCAATTAGGGCGCTGGCTAAAATGGTCATCTGCCACTTGGGTTCAATATGCTTGGCCCTGCACTTGGCCTCGCATGCCAAGTAATGCTACTTCCCCACACCTGCTTGGACCAGCCCTGCACCAGCTCAATCACCTGCAAGCCTTCTCTCCTCTGCTACTGGCTGCCCCTGAGTCCTGTCACAATTAATGGCAGTTGTTGAATGAAAGCAGCCATAAAAAATCACCTGGGCAAAAGAGCATAGCGTGTTCCAACAAAACTTTTTTGACCAAAAGAGGAAGCAGTCCAGATCTGGCTAGTGCTCTGTAGTCTGATGACCCGGCAAAGGAAGCCTGACCCACCTGCTGTTTACTGGCATTCCTTTTGTTGTCTCTGTCCCCAGGCTGAGTACAGGGTCAGGGTGGCCGAAGGCACAACATTTTTATGGCTTCTCCCCTGGTTCCTCCTGCCCTTTGGTGGCTCAGGCTTATACTTGAAGTTCTGCCTCCCTCATATTCCCAAGCTTCCACTAGAGCATGGAGTGTATATGTAGATAGACCTGAATTTGAATCTCCGTTCCTACTCCTGGTAGCTGTGTGACCTTAGGCAAGTGGCTTCCCCTCTCAAAGCCTCACTTATCATAACCTCTTCCTTGCTGACCCCTACGCAACATTGGCAATGAGGAACTGCACTGCCATGGGTGGTGGACACCTGTCATTCGTGACTGCTCCAAATCTTTTGAACACTCTGTCCACATTCACTATCACTATTCATTCATTACCATTCATTCATCCATTCATTCATCTGCCGTCAGCTTCCCAGAGTATAAATCCATCTTCCCAAGTGGAAATTCCAAACCTTTCAGCCTCCTTAGCTGCAATGGCACAGACTGGGGTGAAAACCCCAGTCCATTGGCCCCACTAGACGCTTTCAACACCAAGAAGGGAGAGCCTTATAAAATGCATCATCAAAGGAAGTTCCCAATGCAGGGACCAGCAGAAGTACACACACCGGGAACAGTTCAGGGAGAGCAAAATCACAGGAAGACAGCATCAAGCATAATAAACCCAGATGAAAAAGGTAAGGCCAGAGAAGAAAAAAGCATGTCCAGATCAGATATTCAGGACAGGGTTGTGATGGGAGAAGCAGGTCAGGTTGACTCATTCTAAGCATGTCTAGCTTCCATTCTAACACAGAGAGGAAAGAAAGCAAAGTCTTATGTATAAAGATGCAACATTATCTACATTGCCAAAAAACAAGAAAACCTAAATGTCTGGCAATGGAGGGTGGTTACATTACAAGTAGTATGGTACAAAGATCAAAACCAGAGTGTGTAAAGAAATTTATGTGACCTAGGAAAATGCTTGAAGTGAAATGGTAAGTTAAAAAAGCAGAATGTTGAGAGCTGAGCTCTGAGCAACGGTAGTTCGATGCCAGCCCGAGCTGAGTTGCCGTTGAGCTGCCAACAGGTGGCAGGATGGCTCAGCTAAAAAATAATAATAATAAAAAAGCAGAATGTGTGGGGCTGGCTTAGTTGGTTAAGAGTTGGCTTAGAGCACGTGCTCTGAGCAACAGGGCCACCAGTTCGATTCCCACATGGGCCAGTGAATGCTGCACCCTAGCTAAGCTGTCACTGAGCTGCCAATGGGTGGCAGGATGGCTCAGCTGGTGTAAAAACAAGATTGCCTGTTCAATGGTAGACTACACCCACCTACAACTAAAAATTGAACTTGGCACCTTGAGCTGAGCTGCCGCCCGGATTGCTCAGTGGATAGGGCATGCGCTCTTAACAACAAGGCTGCCAGGTTTGACTCCCGCATGGGATGGTGGCTAGATCCACCTGCAACTAAGACTGAACTCAGCACCTTGAGCTGAGCTGCCAGACAGATGGCTCAGAGAATAGAATGTGTGCTCTTAAGAAGGCTGCTGGTTCGACTTCCACATGGGATGGTGGCTACACCTACCCGCAACTAAGATTGAACTCAGCACCTTGAGCTTAGAGGCCATGAGCTGCCAACGGGAAGTCAGATGGTGACTGGCACTCTCCACAAAAAAGATTGAAGAACAACTTGGCTGGTCCTCTTCCCCAATTCCCCAATAAAATCTTTTAAAAGAAAGTAAAATGTGTGGTCACAATGTGGTTTTTAAAAAAAGATTTGAAGACAATATGCTGAAATCTTAAATAGGAAGGTCTATGACATGTGGGCGAATCTTTTTGTGATAGGTTTAAAATAGCCACAGTGTCTTTGCTCTTCCTTTCATTAGAAGTGGAGTATAATTCCTGCCCCCCTTGAATCTGGGCAGCCCCCTGACCCACTGAACCAGCAGAGGATGCCAGTTCTAAGTCTAACCTGTGCAAGACTGGGGCCTCTGCCTCACCATCCAGGAGCCCAGAGTGCCACTTAAGGAGTTGTAAGGAAGCCCAAGTTACACCAGTGGGCCACAAAGAGAATGCTGTCAAGAAACACAGGTGTCACCATCTTTCTAGCCATCCCTCTGAGGCACCACACAGAGAAGGAAACCATCCTGGATGCTCTAGAGCAGCCCCTCTGTATATATACTGATGGAGTGACCTACGTCCATACTTGTGAAACAAGAATATCTCAACTATGCCTGTCCCACGAAATTCTGAGCCATAATAACATAATCGTTAAGACACTAAGTTTGGAGATAGTTTATTATATAGCAATAGAAAACCAGGTCACTACTCTTCTACTTTTGTATCTCATATGACAGCAAAACAGAGAAAGAAGTGAATCTGGAAGTTACCCTGAGTCAAAGTGAGAGTACTTGGATGAGAGACTAGAGGCTTAAAAAAACAGTACAGATTGGTGTCCCATGTCCCCATAAGGTGAGTGTTCCCCTGCCTAATCACCATCTGTGGGGTTAAAGTACAGCCCTCCCACTTAAAACATGGTTTGCAGAGCAGCCAGGGCATCGAACAGGGTCTTAACCTGGGAAGGCTGCCCTTGGTTCTGGGGCACTAGGGCCATGAAGAGGACACAGCCAACCTGTCCTGCACCTCATGCCCCACAGCTCTGCCACACCACCACAGCCACTTTGCATGCCTCCACACAGGCCATACAGGCAAGACACAACCCTAACCTAACTTTAGCCTGGGCAGAACTCCCTGTGACCCTCCCTGAACATGGAAAGGCAGGCAGCACTGTGAGGTGCTGTCACAGGGCAATTCTCATCACCTCCCAGTTCTTCTGAGACATGAAACTTCTCTTTTGGGCCCTCCTGGGTGCAGCAGCAGACATAAACTGCATGGCTACCCCATAGAGATGGCTCCCACATGACAGAGTGACCCACCTCTGTGGCATCTGTCATCTGGCCCCTCCAGCTCAGCAGCATGCCAGAGTACAAGGGAAGCAGGGAGCCCATACCAGGCTGGCCTTACCTTTGCTGCCAGGGTAAGTAACAAACTGAACCCATCTGGGCTTTCTGCATCCATGCGTGGTGAACCTATAGAAGGAGTCCAGGCCAGGGAGGCAGGGCCCACAGCAGCAGTAAGTTTGTGCTACATCCTTCCAGAGCAGCTCAGGAACCCCAAACCCAAACCCCCAAATTCCAGAATGTAATAACCCCCAGCCCAGGCTGAAGTGGATCATTGTGAGGGTGGAGGAGTAGGGTACAGGAACAGGGGGTGACAGAAAGACAAGAATGACAATGTGTTTGGGGTGGGTTTTGACTGTTGTCAGTCCCAGCAGGGAGTGTGCTCAGACCTGCTCACTTGAGAGAGGACACATCTGGCATCCTGGACCTGGCAGGCCCTGAATGTCCCCAGCTCAAAAGGATAGGCACCCTCAGCAGGTGCAAAAGTGCTCGGAGGGCAGGGACACTGTCCAGTTTGTGATGTTCCTGCCCAGAACATAGCACAGGGCCTGGCTCTGAGCAGTTTCCGTATGTGCTTCTTAGGTCCCAGTACAAGGTAGCGACAAGGCCCAGACTTGGTCTCACGCAGTCCAAGGTTCCGTCCCTGTTGAGCCTCTTACATCTGTAACCTTGAGCAAAGCACTCAACCTCTCTAAGCCCCTCTCTCCTCTTTTGACAGGCAAGGATTATAGCATGTAACTTTCAGGGTTGTTGTGGTGACTACAGGATGTGAAATGTTTAAAGCAGCTCATTTGAGGTTTTAGGAATACCAGATCTCAAAAACTAGCCATGGTAACTATGATAGCAAGAACAACAATAAAGCAAACACTTATTGAGCACTTACTGTGTGCTGGATATCTGTGTTGGATTCCCCAAAAATCAGACCCTAGACAAAGAGTTAAGTGCAAGCAGGTTTTTTGAAATGATTCATAAAACACAAGTGGAAGAGAAAGGAATGAGACAAAGAAGGGTGAACAAGCCATACACAGGGTGACAGTGAGCTTGTTACACTATGGGCAGCTGGTCTACTCTCTAGACCCTCTGGTGGATAACACGCTTCAGAATTGCCAGCCTTTGGGTAACCCCTCAAGCATATGGTCAAATGACCTTCAACAAAGTTGCTAAGACCATTCCACAGGAAAAAGACAGTCTTCAATAAACAATGCTGAGACAATTGGATATCCACATGCAAATGAATGAAGTTGGAGTCTTACCTTACACCATATGAAAAATTAACTCAAATTGTATCAAAGACCTAAACATATGAGTGAAAACTATAAAACTCTCAGAAGAAAACGTGGGGGAAATCTTCATGACATTGATTTTGGAAATGGATTCTTAGATATGACACCAAAAGCACAGGCAACAAAAACAAAAAAATAGATCAATTGTACTATGCAACATTAGAAATTTCTGTGCATCAAAGAATACAAAGGGTGAAGAGGCAACCTATGAAATGGGAGAAAATATTTGAAAATCATATATTTGATAATATCTAGAGTATATGAAGAACTTCCACATCTCAGCAACAACAACAAAAACAACCTGATGTAAAAATTGGCAAAGGACTTAAATGGACATTTCTTCAAAGAAGATATACAAATGGCCAACAAGCAAATGAAACACACTCAACATCACTAATCATTAGGGAAATACAAATCAAAACCATAATATGGTATCACTTTACACCCATAAGTATGGCCACTATCAGAGAGAAAAAGAAGAAAAGAGGGAGGGAGGGAAGGAGAGATGGAGGGAGGGAAGAAAAAGAAGTGTTGGTGAGGATGTGGACAAATGGGAACCCTTGTGTACTATTGATGGGAATGTAAAATGGTGCAACTGCTCTGAAAACCACTACGGTGTTCATAAAAAGATTGAACATAGAATTGCCATATGATCCAGCAATTCTACTTCTGAGTATATACCCAAAAGAAATGAAAGCTCAGACTCACATGTTTATTTACTCATGTTCATAGCAACATTATTTACCACAGTGAAAAGCAAGCAACATTATTCACAAAAGCCAAGTGCCCACTGAGGGGTGAATGGATAAATAAAATGTGATCTATATGTACAATGGTATATTATTCAGCCTTAAAAAGGAAGAAAATTCTGACACATGCTACAACATGGATTAATCTTGAAGACATTATGCCAAGTGAAATAAACCAGTCACAAAAGGTCAATTACTGTTTGATTCTATTTATATGAAGTACCTAGGGAAGTCAAACTCATACAGACAGAAAGTAGAATAATGGTTACCAGAGGCTGGGGAGGGAGAATGGGGAGTTAGTGTATAATGGGTGCAAAATTTCAGTTTTGCAAGATGAAGAGAGTTCTGGAGGTGGATGGTGGTGATGATTAAACAACAGTGTGAATGTACTTAAATTACTGAACTGTACACTTAAAAATGATTAAGTGGGCTGGCAGAGTGGCGCGTTGGTTAAAGCTGGCTTGTGAAGCCAGCCGCCCAGGTTCAGATCCCACATATGAGGGCCAGTGACACTGCCCTCTACAGCTAAGATGGTGAACAATAGCTCCACCTGGACCTGGGCTGCTGTGAATCCCTGGAACAGCATAGCTGTGGCCCCTGCTGCAGTGGGCTGCCATAGGCTACAGTGAGTGGCCGGCAGCCAGTGTGAGCAGCTGGCAGCTGGTGTGAGCTGCTAAGAGCCCTGTGAGGGGCTGTCCAGAGGCCGGCAACTGATCTGCCTCACCTGAAAAGAGCGCAATGATGATACCAACATGGGCCAATGAAGCAATGTCCTCCACAACTAGACTGAAGAACAAAAGGACATCAACTTATCTGTTCCCCTTCCCCAGTTCCCCAATAAAAAAATCTTTAAAGAAAAAAATGGTTAAGGTGGTAATATTTTTGTATATTTTATCACAATTAAAAATTTTTGAGGGCCAGCTGACTGGCGCAGTGATTAAGCACTGGCTTGGGAAGCCAGCGGCCTCGATTCGGGTCCCACGTATGAGGGCCAGTGACACTGCCCTCAAAAAAAAAAATGTTTTTTTTTTAAAGAAAAACAGTAATTAAGCAGTGTATCTTTATTGAGGTAAACCTAAGGACAAAAAGAACTATTCAAGATAAAATAAAAATAATTTAAGGGATTCGGGGGGAAATGGCAGCTGTGAGGTGGGCTCCCTGAGTTCTCCCCTGGAAATAGCCCCAATTTGAACTTCTGTAGCTCTTCAAAAGAACCTCTAATCATCACACAGAGCAGCTAAGAGTTTCACATACCACGAAGGTGGGCAGACTGGATGAGTGGGGGAAGAGGGAAGCGAGATGCATAGAGGCTGCTGAGACACAGGGCCTCAGAGAGCAGATCAGTGAGGGTTCCTTCTGCTGACTCCCTGAGCCCCTCGGCCCACCTAGAGTGCAGCAAGAGCATCATTGTTTGCAGTCTGAGGCAGAAGACTCAGGCTGGGCAAATGGGGGAAAAGAGAGAGGAGACAAAAGTGCAGACGTGTGATCCGCACCTGCGACTGCGAAGCTGCAGGACCTCAGAAGACAGAGCGGAGGGCGCAGCATCAGCAGCAGCAGCAGCAGCAGGGCGGGATCAGTCCCTGCACCCACCTAGTCCCACTGGGAGCGCAGCAGGAGCACTGTGGAGCGCAGGCTCTGAGATAGAAGCCTCAAACGGGGAGAGCAGGAGAAGAGGGAAGCGAGACTCGTAGAGATGCAGTCCACACCTGCCGCTGCGGTGACCTGGCAGCCCAAGAGGCAGAGCAAAGAGCGTAGCAGCAGCACGGTGAGTCAGTCCCTGCTCCCCTGCAGTCCCTCCGGGAGCGCAGCAGGAGCTCTGCTGGAGCGTCTGAGGCAGAAGCCACAGCTCAAAACAGCGGTGGAACGTTTTTTGTTTTTTGTGTTTTGGGATTTTTTTGTTTTTTGTTTACTCTTTCTTGGACAGAAAGCAAAAAACAACTGCAGAAATAAGAACCCACCCCACCCTCCCTCAGAATCATTGCCCCCCGCCATGCCTAATTCTTAAACTGACCCCTGGATGGAGGACTAGGGTCAGATTAAAGAGGTATTCCTACCCATAGGGGGTCGAGAATCTCTGCCCAAGAAGAGGCTGCAAAGTGTGAGCCTACCTACCCCGCCCCACCTTTCCTGCGAGGCTTGGGAGGCAGAGCAGGTTCAGCTGCTGAGGCACTCACAGACCCCCGGCAGGTGGGTTTTAGTAGCGCTGAAGAGTGCTGCTAAAGAGACCACCCCCCAGTCTCCAGCAGAAAGAGAGCCCAAAGACGCATATCGAGCCTTCTGGTTGCGCAGTACTCAGCAGACGAGAACAGAAACAGCATTGACTTTGTAAAAACTACCTAACACACCTTATAACCCCACTCATCTACAATAGACCTGCATTGCCAGGGTCACTCTAGGTGCCAGGCTCCTGGCTCTGCCTCCACAAGAAGAAGAGGAGTTTCTGTACAGCAGAGGACAACCTGTAGAAAACTTGGACTTTGTCCAAGACTGGCCCTGGTGTTTATTCTTTGTTTTTTCTATTTTTTTTTTTTGGTTGCTTGTTGTGGTTGTTTTCTGTTTTTTTTTCTATTTCATTATTATCATTTATACCTTTTAATATAGGCATATATATGGGGGTATATATGGGGATATATTTCTATATATATATGGGTATGTAGACATATATATATTTTTTTCTCTTTCTTTCCTTCTTTCTCTTCTACCCTCACTTCCTTCTTTTCTTCATTCTTTTCACTGCTCTACTTTTCCTCCTTTCCATTTTTCTGAAAATTTTATTTTATTTTTTGGGTATTGTTATTTGGTTTCTCCTGTTTATTCTATTTTTTATTTTATTAAATTTTATTTTGTTTTGTTTTGTATTCTGTTTTAGTGTTGTTGTTGTTGTTGTTGTTGTTTTGTTTGTTTTCTTCTTTTGTAAATTAATATTTCTGTACAAGTTGATTGTAGATTGTTGGTTGTTTTTATTTTTTTACATGTGAGAGCATCTGGTTTCCTTTGATGGCTAATGTGGTGGTGCTTGTTGATGTGTTTTGCTCTAAAATCACTCTACATCAGGGCCCAGTCAAAGAGAAACAAGAATCATCATACCCAGAGGCCAACTTTAGATAAAACCAGAGCATTTCTGGGTTTGACCTACAAGAGTCACACCCAAAGGGAAATCGCTACAGGCACAAGAGCCCATAGGGGACAAGCCTCACCAGAGGAGTCAACCCTCACACAGCAGCTCATAAACTGTGGGCACAGCTAATCGTCACAGTTAGTCAGCCTGGGAGTCAATCCCACCTACTGACAAGCCAAAAGCAATCAAAGCTCAACTTCAACAGGAGAGGCACACAACACAAGGAACACCTCTGGTACACACGCACAGGAGAATAGAGAGACGGAGTAATTCAAATATAAAGTACACCCACAACATAAGTCCACCCAGAAAAGACTGAGAGACCAAGGGGATCTGCCTATAACATGGAATCAAGCACAAAGAGTAAGCCAGAATGGGGGAAACAAAGAAACACATCCCAAATAAAAGAACAGAAGAAACCTCCTGAATCTGTGGAACTAGAGGAAATAGAGGTAAATGACCTATCAGAGACAGAGCTCAGAACACTGATTATTAGAATGTTCAAGGAAATTAATGAGAATATAAAGAAGGATAGAGAAATCATGAAAAGCAACCAGCTAGAACTAAAGAACACAATTACTGAATTAAATAACAAATTCGATGGAATGACTAGCAGGTTGGATAAAGCAGAGGGTCGAATCAGTGACTTAGAAGACAAGATAGCAGAGATCATCCAAGCAGAACAACAAAAAGAAAACAGAAATAAAAACATTGAAAATAGTTTAAGAGAGCTGGGCGAAAACATCAAGTGCAACAATAGACACATCATAGGAATACCAGGAGGATAAGAGAGGCAGCAAGGGATCGAGAACATATTTGAAGTAATAATGACTGAAAATTTCCCTAACCTGGCAAAGGACATTGACATACAAGCCCAGGAAGTGCAGAGAGTTCCAAACAAGAGGATCCCAAACAGGCCACACCAAGAAACATTATAGTGAAAATGGCAAGAGTTAAAGACATAGACAGAATCCTAAAAGCAGCAAGGGAAAGGCAGCAACCTTCTTACAAGGGCACCCCTATCAGATTACCAGTCGACTTTTCGACAGAAACTTTGCAGGCCAGAAGCGAGTGGCAAGAGGTTTTCAAAGTGATGAAAAACAAAGGCCTACAACCTAGATTGCTTTATCCAGAAAGGCTATCATTTAAAATTGATGGAGAGATAAAGAGCTTCCCAGAAAAGAATAAGCTAAAGGAATTCATTACCACCAAGCCAGCATTGCAGGAGATGTTAGAAAGGCTTCTTTAAGCAGAAGAGAAAAACAACCTAACAAAGACCAGGAACACAAATAACAAAATGGCAATAACTATGCACCTATCCATAATCACGTTAAATGTAAATGGATTCAATGCTCCAATCAAAAGACAGTGGGTGGCTGAATGGATTAGAAAGCAAGACCCCTGTATGTGCTGTATACAAGAGACTCACCTCAGATCAAAAGACACATATAGGCTGAAATAAAGGGATGGAGTAAAATATTTCATGCAAATGGAAATGAGAAAAAAGCTGGAATAGTGATACTTATATCAGAAAAAATGGACAGTAAAATAAAGAATATATAAAGGACAAGGAAGGACACTTCATAATAATAAAGGGATTGATCAAACAAGAGGACATAACCCTAGTAAACATCTATGCAGCTAACATAGGAGCTCCTAAGTATATAAAACAGACATTGACAGACATAACGACGGAGCTCAACAGTAATACTATCATAGTAGGGATTTCAACACCCCGCTGTCACCAATGGACTGATCCTCCAAACAGAAAATCAATGTGGAAACAGCGACTTTAAGTGACACATTAGAACAGCTGGACTTAACTGATATTTTCAGAGAATTTCACCCTACAGCTATAGAATATACATTCTTCTCATGTGCACATGGGACATTTTCCAAGATAGACCACATGTTAGGCCACAAAACAAGTCTCAACAAATTTAAGGAAACTGAAATCATATCAAGTGTCTTCTCTGACCACAATGCTATGAAACTAGAAATCAATTATAAGGAGAAATCTGGAACGCTCACAAAAACATGAAGGAGGAATAACATGCTACTAAAGAGAGAGTGGGTCACAAATGAGATCAAGGAGGAAATCAAAAGATACCTCAAGACAAACGAATATGAAAACACCACGACCCAAAATCTCTGGGATGCAAGGAAAGCAGTCCTAACAGGGAAATGTATAGCAGTGCAGGCCTACCTAAAGAAGAAAGAAAAATCTCAAATCAACAGGTTATCCTTACACATCAGGGAACTGGAAAAAACAGCAAAAGAAGCCCAAGGGGAATACAAGGAAGGAGATAATAAAGACCAGAGTGGAAATAAACAAAATAGAGACCAGAAAAACAATGCAAAAGATCAATGAATCCAAGAGCTGTTTTTTTGAGAAGATAAACAAAATTGACAAACCTCTAGCCAGACTCATTAAAAAAGAAAGAGAGAGGACTCAAATTAGTAAAATCAAAAATGAAAGAGGTGAATTGACAACAGACACCACAGAAATAGAAAAAATTTTAAGACATTACTATGAGCAACTGTATGCCAACAAATTTGACAATCTGGAAGAAATGCATAATTTTCTAGAAGCATAAAATCTTTCAAAGCTAACTTGAGAAGAAACAGAAAATCTGAATAGACTGATTACTACCAAGGAAACTGAATCTGTAATCAACAAACTCTCAACAAAAAAAAAGCCCTGGACCACACAGCTTCACAAGTGAACTTTACCGAACATCCAAAAAAAATTATCACCTATTCTTCTCAAACTATTCAAAAAAATCCAGAGGGAAGGGAAGTCTCCCAAACTCTTTTTGTGAAGCCACTATCATCCTGATTCCAAAACTAGATAAAGACAGCTCAAAAAAGGAAAACTACAGTCCAATATCCCTGATGAATATAGATGTAAAAATCTTCAACAAAATATTAGCAAACAGAATTCAGCAATATATTAAGAAAATCATACATCATGATCAAGTGGGTTTCATCCCTAGTACACAAGGTTGGCTCAACAGCCGCAAATAAATAAAAAATAAAAATCATATGGTCATATCAATAGATGCAGAAAAATAATTTGACAAAATCCAGCAGCCATTTATAATAAAAACTCTTAGCAAAATGGGAATAGAGGGATCATATCTCACCATAATAAAGGCCATATATGATAAACCCACAGCTAATATCATACTCAATGTGGAAAAGCTAAAACCATTCCCCTTAAGATCAGGAACAAGACAAGGCTGCTCACTTTCTCCATAGTTCTGGAAGTTCTAGCCACAGCAATCAGACAAGAAAAAGAAATAAAAGGCATCCAAATTGGCAAGGAGAGAGTAAAATTGTCATTATATGCAGATGACATGATACTATATATAGAGAACCCCAAAGACTCCATCGTAAAATTATTTGCACAGATAGACGAATTCAGTAAGGTAGCAGGATATAAATCAATATTCAGAAATCAGTTGCATTTGCACATACCAATAACAAACTATCAGAAGGAGAACTTAAGAAAACAGTCCCATTTACAGTTGCTTCAAGAACTATAAAATATTTAGGAATAAATTTAACCAAAAACGTAAAAGACCTGTACTCAGAAAATTATAAGATACTGAAGAAAGAAATTAAAGAAGATAAAAATAAATGGAAACACCTACCATGCTCATGGATAGGAAGAATCAATATAGTTATAATGTCCATACTGCCTTAAGCAATATATAGATTCAATGCAATTCCTATCAAACTACCAAGGCCATTTTTCACAGAAATAGAAAATATAATTCTAAAATTTATATGAAATCATAAAAGACCCCGAATAGCCACAAGAAATAAGAACAAAGTCGGGAGTATCATGCTACAGACATCAAAACATACTATAAGGCTGCAGTAATCAAAACAGTATGGTACTGGCATAAAAACAGGCACATAGAGATCACTGGAACAGAATAGAGAGCCCAGAAATAAATTCATGCATATATGGACAGTTAATCTATGACAATGGAAGCAAGAATTTACACTGGGGTATAGATAGTCTATTTAATAAATGGTTCTGGGAGAACTGGACTGACACGTGCAAAAAAATGAAACTGGACCACATCCTTATGCCATATACAAGAACAAATTCAAAATGGAGAAAAGACTTAAATGTAAGATCTGAAAGCATAAAACTTTTAGAAGAAAATATAAGGGGTAAATTTGCAGTCATTACCCTGTGCAATCATTTTACTGATAAATCCCAGCAGGCAAGGAAAGTAAAAGAAAAAATGAACATATGGGATTACATCAAACTTAAAAGTTTTTTCACAACAAAGGAAACCATCAATAAAACAAAAAGGAAGCCCACTGAAAGGAGAATATATTTGTCAAAGATATATCTGATAAGGGGTTAATATCCAAAATTTAATACTCATGCAAGTCAACACCAAAAAAACAAACAACCCAATTAAAAAATGGGCAAAGGATATGAAGAGACAATTCTCTAAAGAGGACATACACATGGCCAACAGGTATATAAAAAAATGTTCAACCTCACTGATCATTAGGGAAATGCAAATAGAAACCACAATAAGAGACCACTGCACTCCAGTCAGAATGGCTATCTTCAATAAATCAACAAACAACAAGTGCTGGAGAGGCTGTGGGGAAAGGGGAACCCTAGTGCACTGTTGGTAGGATTGCAGATTAGTGCAGCCACTGTGGAAATTAGTATGGGGGCATCTCAAAAAACTGCAAATGGAATTACCTTATGACCCAGCAATTCCACTCCTAGGTATTTATCCTGAAAAACACAAGATGCTAATTCAAAAAAATATATGCACCTATGTTCATTGCCACACTATTTACAATAGCCAAGACTTGGAAACAATTGAAATGCCCATCAGTAGATAATTGGATTAAGAAACTGTGGTACAGAGACCAACCCAGTGGTGTGGTGGTTAAGAGCCAACTTGGGATGCCAGCGGCCCAGGTTCAGATCCCACATATAAGGGCCAATGACACTGCCCTTAAAATTTAAAAAAAAAATAAAAATGAAACTGTGGTACATTTTCATAATGGAGTATTACACAGCTATAAAGAAGAAAGAAATCGTACCATTTGCAACGATATGGATGGGCCTAGAGAACATTACGCTAAGTGAAATAAGTCAGTCAGAGAAAGACAAGTACCATATGACCTCACTTATATGTGGAACTGAATAAACGAGCAATGTAAACAGAATAGTCTTAGAATCACAGAGGAAAAACTGATGATTGCTAGACGGGATGGGAGTTGGGCGTGAAGGGGAAGGGACGAGGCAACATAAATTAGTAGGTACAATATTGCCACAGGGATAGAAGAGACAGTTTGGGGAATATAATCAATAATGTTGTAAATATTGTTTAGGGGACTCAATGAACTCATGTCTTGTTAGGGAGACAACATCATGGATGGTGCAGAGGCCTGACTACTGCACTGTACATCTGAAGCTTCTGCTGAATAACATTATATGTCACCTATAATTTAATACATATATAGTAATGGGATGTGGAGTATAGTGTGGGAATGGAGTCAATGGAATTGTAATAGATATGTATGATATCGGGGGTGGGAAGTCAGTGGAGGAGGGAAGAGGGGTTGTCAGTTTGTAAGGGGTGAAAAGGATAACTATTGCATTGTTTTGTACATCTGAAACTAATAATAAAAAAAAGTTTTAATAAAAATAATTAAAGAAACAAAAAAGAATTGACCACTGTGGGGCTGCAGGATGGGGAAGCTCCTGTCCTTTGCTAATTGAGGGCTCTTCCTAGAGGTACTGAATCCATAAACTTCCAGGTTACCTTGTCCCAAGGCTGCAAACCCCTCTGGTACAGGAGAGGGACCTCAGGCAGAGGAGTAGAGAGACATAGGCACTTGAAAGGATAAACAGTCAGTGTGCATGTATGCAGGACAGTGCATCCCAGCCCTGGCTCTATGCAGAGGTAGGATGAAGACATCATCTGGATCTACCACACCTGGCACTGTTCTCTCTCTGTCAGTCCTCCAAGAGACTACTATGATTCTCCCCACTATACAATTGAGGAACCATGCTCAGGGAGGTCGGGTGACTTCCCCAAGGTTACACAGTTAGGATGTCATAAACTGAGTCTGATCTCAACCTCCTGACTCAACCTGCTGACCCTAGCTAGCTTTAGGGAGAAGGACCAGGGATATTTCTGCTGGTGCTGGCTCTGGCATCATTTTGGCCACAGTATGAACTAGTATGCCTCACAAGTACGCATGCCAACAATGAAAAGAATGTGGATCATTCACAAGGAGGTGGGTTTTCAAGAAAGGGCAACTTCAGGGCTCTCCTTTGGCTCTTTGCAGTCAATGATCAGAAAATAACAAGCCAGCAACCATGCCTCAAACCAGCCCCTGGGTGCTGTCACCCTCTGTCCACTGCTGCAAAGTCTCAGACTCCACACCCACATGCTGAGAGTCAACTAGCCATTCCTTGGCAGTCGGCCATGCCAGCCCAGCTCTGCCCACCAGGAGGAGGCAGACAGGCTGAGCAGGCTCCTCTCAGCAGTCTGTTTTTCATTAAAGCATGTCAAGCCAGGGAGGGGGTCAGTGCCCTGGAGGCTCCCAGGCAGGCTGCAATTAAATCTCCCTCCTGCTGTCTCTCAAGGTTCTTTGAAACAAAGAGAGAGCTGCACAGCACCACCAGGAGGTAGAGTTCCCTTCCACTGAATTGGCAGTGGCATGAGAGACAAGGAGAGGGCAGCTCAGTGTCACCCAATCCCATTCATGGGGGACTGGGCTGTTTTGCCCCAACAACCAAGAGAGTAGAAGGGTCCACCTCTGCCAGAGAACATAACTGGCCATTTCTGGGGTGGCAGGGGAAAGAGGAAGTTCAGGGAACTGGCAGAGGTTAGACCTCAGCCTTCAGAAATGGGGTCTTCCCTCTATAGCTTAATCCGAAGCTCAAGCTAAGAGCTGACCCTCAGATATGGAATGGTGAGCAGCTGTCTCAGAGAGAGGGTTCCTCTGGTGGAAAGGCCAAGCAAGAAGGATCTAGGGCCTGCTAAGCTGGGGGAAGGAATACAAACTCCTTGACCTAAGGTGTTCAGGGAGGGTGGTCACTAGTGCTGTGCAGGCTCCTTGGGTCAGAAACTGAGCTGAGAGAGCCTTATGCTCCTCTCACTGCCCCTTATCCCTGAGGAAGCAGGTCTACTGTGACTTCACTCACTGCTTCCTCCCACCAGCCTGCCTGGCTGGCTTTAGGTTCCTGTTGCCACAGAAAACATGGTCTAGCCCCCTCCCACCCAAATGAGAGAAAACTTCATTTCTTAATTTAATCCTGAGAAAACCAACCCTTAAGAATAGATTTATTTTCAGTTTCATTCCATACAAACATAGTAGCCTTAGGATCTTTGCACATGTCATTTTCTCTGCCTGGAACTCTTTTCCATGACAATTTGCCTCATATCGCTGCTGGAATGTCACCTCCTTAAGAAAATCTTACCTGACCATCCTTCCCCAAAATTAAGTAAGGTCTCTCTTAATAAGTCTCAGTGCCAGGTACCGATTCTTCCAGCACTCTCTAATAATAATAACAAATATCTATTAGTGACTTACTGCATATCAGACACTGGTATAAGTTCTTTGGAAGACGATCTGCAACAATTGTAGCAGTCAGCTACTGCTGCAGTAATGCTGGAGCTGGAACTTGAACCAGGCACAACTGCTCTCAGCTCCCGTCTCTGAAGCACAAAACCATACACATGGGATTACTGACTTCCATTCTGTCCCCCAAGACTTCAATGTGAGCCCATGAGGATAGGGTTTTGTTGGCCTTGCTCACTGTACAGCCCCTGTGCCTGGCATAGTACCAAGTCCCCAGTACCAAGTACCCAAATAACCAGTGGGTGCTTACAAATTATTTAGGCTAAGATACCAGGCATTCTGTTTCCAGGGAACACTCTCTTTGGTGCCAGTAGTTGACAGAGGCCAAGACAGAGGTATGAGCAGAAAGTGGAGGGGTGACTAGAAGGGGGATGATGGGATCTGCTTGAGGGATGCTGTGTCTCAGGAGAGGTGTCTCAGGCAGAGAAAGAGATAGCATCATCGGGAGAAGAAATCAGCAAGGGCAAAGGTATGGTGGTGGCGAGGGCAGTGTGAGGAGTGAAGAAGGAGGAAAAAGGTGCTGCAGAGGTGACTGGGCTTGAATCCCAGTCTGAGAGCTGGGTTTTTGTCCTAAGGATGGTGGGAGCTAGATCTATCACAGGGAGGGTCTGAGTTGGTCATGACTAAGAAGGCTGAAGGTGAAACTTTTATTGGGATATGACATTTTTAACAGGGATCAAACAGTCAAGCAAAACAAATGAGGTATTAATTGGAATGTCAGGCACCCATTTGAGGAACAGCTGGAAAGAGAGTTGTGCCAAGCATCCTAGAAACCACACAATGTCTGGTTTATACAAAGTGTCACTCAGACCTGTCTGCAGATTCCTTAGCACTGTTCCCAATAAGAAGTGAACTGCGGATGGGCTTAGGACTGACTCAAGGCATAGAAAACAAGACAGGTGGCACTGCACGACCTCTGAGTTCAGGTCAGGAAAGACTTGGAGCACTTGCTTTGGGAGCCTTGAGGCTCCTCATACGAATCTGTCTTGAGGCCACAATGTGCCATGCTGTGAGGGATCCCAGGCCATATGAAGAGGCCCCACAGGGAGCCCAGTCTTCAGTTCTCCCTCCCTCAGATGTGTGAGCTAAGAAGCCTCCAGATGAGTCACCCCCAGGTTCAAATTTCCCAACCAAGGCTGGGCATCATGGAACACAGATAAGCTGTGCCCGTGTGCCTGTCTGAATTCCAGACCCAAAAGCATCTGGAAGCAGGATGAGTGGTTTGTTATGCAATTACAGTAATAGTAAACAGGAGTAGTTATTGTCCTCAAGCAGACACTAAAGCTGCTTGGGAAGAGAGAACGTGAGTTTTGGGGTTCCCCTGTCCTGCCCCTCTGAGCTTGTTGCTGTGATAGTGACCCGCCCTAAGTAGAGGGATAAAGTAAGGCTGACCGATGGCCAGGGACAGAGGAGAGGAAAACTATTTGCATCTTTCTTCCTCTCCTGGGGGGGACCAAGGTGGGCACACCTGCTGAGGATCTTTGCAAACAGTACCCCCTAAGAGTACACTGAGCTACCCCCCACCCCATGGAGAGGGACAAACTCAGACTGCTGTGGCATTCAGCAAAAGTCTTCTGGGACTTCCTATAGGAGTTCCTGCATGGACAGTCCCCACTCCAAGCTTTCTCACGCCCTATTTCACAGATGAAGAAGCTGAGGCTCTGAGAGGGATGTGACATGCCCAAAGTCACTAGGGTTGAGATTGTAGCCCTGGTCCTAGCCTTGCTGACCTTGACCTCTGGTGAAACCATCAGTGCACTTGAAAGAAGAGCTGTCTATGGGTGTGGACCTGTCCAGCTGTAGCCTCTTTGTACCTTCACCACATGAGCTCCTTCCTCCCTCTTCCTCCTTCCTCAACCTTCACAACTGCTATTCCCGCTGCCTGGACTTTACTCCTCACTTGCAAAGCACATCTTTCAAGACCCAGCCCACGAGTCCCCTCCTCCAGGGAGCCTTCTTGGCTTGTAGGCTGGATCAGGTCACAGCAGAACCTTCTCTCACTCTGGGTTCTAATAGTTGGTATACACTTGTGTCTCCCTCAACTTCCCCACCAACCCAGTATTTTCTTGAGAGCAAGGATGGAAACTTTTGTCCACGTTTGCATCCCTAGCCCAGCCTGGAGCTTGGTACAGCAGAGTAGGCAATAGGGAGAATGAGTCAGAGGCCTCAGTGGACCACTGGGCAGACATAAGGATCAGACACTGCCTGCAAGCCTTGGCAGAAGTTAAGCTGCAGCATATAGATTGTAGGACCTCCTAAGATGCAATAAAGGTTTCAGAGTGAGACAGAAACTAGAGGGATTCCTAGATGTCATTAAGCAATGTGAAATATGCCACAGCAATGCAAAGAGTGGTGATAATATGTGTGGATGTGTGGAGAGACTGTGTGGAAAAGAGAAGGCAGGATGTTGGGCTGCAAGAGGCTAAGGGAGCTGTGGACAAAGGGTGCTGGCAGGCAGAAGACTGGGGAAATGGGCTCAAGATGGCTGGGGGTCTTTGCTGGTCACCTCTGGATCAGGTAAAGCAAATGAGAAGGGGGGTTGCAACTTGGGGCCTCTACAGGGCACTTGGCATTCCAGCTTCTGGCTAATGATTACCAAACAAGGGAACACATCGCCCGAGCTGGGTAGTCACTGGGTTCTCCAGTACCTGCCCCTATTACCTGGAGTTCAGTAGCTCTGTCTGGCACCGGGGTGGTCACAGCAGCAGCAGCCTTGTGATGTCACTCCTCCTGTTCAGCACACAAGTCAACACCTGGGACTTGGAAGGACAAAAAGATGCTGAGTGTGTGACAGGGAATGAGCTTAGAAGTCACCCCTTTCCCAGAACCTTATTACCCTCAGGGAAGGCTGGAGCAAAGGAACTGTCCATTTCCTGGACCAACCTGGCTGTACACTTAATGTGGGGTAGGACAGCTTCACCAGGGACCAGGTCAGAAAAAGTGAGGACCATTTGAGCTGTCTGGGCCTCCCCCTCCTCCACCTTGGGCCTCCTACATCTCCCAGAAGTAACAGGAGGCCTCTGATCTCCAAAGTCCAGTCAAGGTGAAGGTCTCAAAAGACCTGCGATGCCTGGAGGGAGTGCCAGCCTATGATCCCATGCCCACAAAACCTGCCCTCCTTGACTCTAGCCAGAGTCTCAAGTGCCAAACCCAGCCAGGTGGCTTCTATTGTTCAAGGGAAGACAGAAATCAGAATTTTTTAATGAAATATTCAGATGTCAAAATGTTAGCCCCAAATTAGAGATAAACAAAATGTCAGGGGGCGGGGAAGATCCAGTCATCAGATCATAGCCTGGGGTTCAGGAAACATGACTGTCCAGGGGAAGGAGGGCTCAGAAGGTGAGCCAGGGTCCCTTGTGAGGGACAGGGCACATCACAGATCAGGGGATAAACCCAGATGGCTCTGTTGCAGTCCAGCACATAGCTGTAGTGACTGTCAGTGCTCATAGATAGGGATTGGCATGGCTCTGAGCTTGGAGTCTCACTTAATGGGGTATGTGTTATAAATAACTCCATTTCAGAGATGAGGAAATTAAGACACAAAGAGGTTAAGTCATTTGCTCAGAGGCACACAATGACTTTGATGAAGCCATGTTTGAACCCCAGCTTCCAAGGACTTAGTTCCTGGGAACTTTACTTAAGTACTTAACAAGCAGCTCTAAGGAGACAGAAGGAGCAGCTGGGCACTCAGACTGACAGCCTTTTGTGTCTGAGGTGTGTGTGTGAATGCACGTGGGGAACTACTATCCCAGCACCCATCAGAGATGCTGTGTGAAAGGAGCCCACAGGCTTGGGTCCAGAGAAGAAGAAGAGAACCCACTGCAGAGCCTGAGCCACCCATGAGACCCTTCCCCCTCCTCCTGGGATTCCCATGACATCAGGGAGGGGAGCCCCCAGAATGACTAGAATAGAATTTCCTACCCACCTCTCCCAACCCAGGTTCAGTTTTACTTTTTTAAATGTCATATTTGTCATTCAAGTCTGTGGCACACACATCATTGTGTTTAACCATCATGGCAACCTCACAGGGTAAGGAGGTCTGCCATCTTCCCCTCTCTGTAGTTTCAGACCCTAGGGCACAGAGGTGGGCTGAGTGGGGCTGGAGAAGCAGCCCAAGCCTGGGATGAAAACTAAGAAAAGAGAGGTGGAGCCAGGGCCACTACCAGGGCCAGCATAGGGCCGAGTAATTGGAAGGATGCAGAAACCACAGACTTGATGCCATCAGGGCTTTGGAAGGCCCTAGCCCAGTGGCAAGGATGGTGTGATTGATATGGATTCTATGGCATCGAATTTGCTTGGTTTAAGCTCCTTTAATAAAATAAAGTTATGGGGAGGGATTATAAAAGTAATTGATAGTCAACACAGCAAATTTGAAAAGCATAGGGGAGGAACTTCCAGTAAAATGGCGCAATAGACAGATGCTGTGCTAACTGCCTCCCAGGATCACACCAAAATTACAAACAAATTATATGGCATTCAACCCTGGAGGTCCCCGGAACACTAGAGGAACAGAACCACTAAACGAAGAACTTAAAGAGGAGGCCACGTCGGGTCTGGTAGGACGGGTGGAGACGAGAGAGGGTAAGCCCCATGAGGGAAGCCCCAGTCGTGGGAAGCTTGTCTGGTTGGGGGAGAGACCCTCCGGCCGCACTCCAAGCTCACCAGCCCAGAATTCCTTTGCCAGGAAGAGGAGTTCTAATATAGCCGGCAGTAAATTAGTGAGGACTCTGTTTGCTCAGCTCAGTGAGGCTACAAGTGGCTGGAGATTCAGTGGGGCCGGCGCACAGGCTTGCTCGCTGGTGAGCACTTACCTGGTTACTGGTGGAAGGAGTGGCTGTGTGAGCCGGACCCAGGAGCCTGCAGAGACGGACTGAACTGAACACCTTTGGTGCAAAGGCTGGAGGTTTTTGGAGGTGTGGAGCCTGCATGCGAGTGGTGTAGGGTGGACGCCATTTTATCAGGGTTGGAACCTCACACGGAGGATCAGGTCTGAAACCTCATTGGTCTTGTGGAATTGGCACAGAAGTGCGTGTGCGCATGCACACGCGCGCTCCTGCGGCCTTGAATCCCCAACCTCCGCCTGTCTTATACTGCGTTGCCAGGAAAACGCTGGGCGGGTGCCCTCCAGCTCCAACAGGCTACTCACTGAGACCTGGGAGTGCGAGAGCCGCCTCGGATCCCCACCATCCACACGGCTTGTGCTGCGTTGCCAGGGAAACGCCTGGTGGGCGTGCTCCGACTTCAACAGGCTGCTCACTGAGACGCGGGAGTGCACAAGCTGCCTGGAGTCACCGCTCTCCTCTCCGCACTGCACTTGCAGAGTTGCCAGGCTGGTGATTGGTTGTCGGGCTGCTCGGCCTGATCTGCGAGCGACTGATTGGGACAGGCTGAGACTGGGAGTTTCCCTGGGAGTGTTGTGCCGTGAGCTGTGTGCCTGCATGATCCAGCCAGGGCTCTCCTGGTGATCTATCTAATACATCAAAGCAATCCCAGAGCGAAAGCCAGAATGGGGAAACAAAGAAACATGTCACAAGTAAAAGATCAGAAGAAACCTCCAAAAATGGAACCAAATGAAACAGAGGGAGCCAACTTTTCAGAGACAGAGTTTAGTACACTGATGATAAGAATGTTTAAGGAACTTAGCGAGGACATAAAGAAGGATAGGGAAACCATAAAAAACAATCTGTTATAACTAAAGAATACAATAATTGAAATGAAGAACACACTCGAAGGAATCACCAGTAGAGTAGATGAAGCAGAGGAGCGGATCAGAGATCTGGAAGATAAAATAGCAGAAATCACCAAGTTGGCACAGCAAAAAGACCAAAGAATAGAAAACAATGAAAATAGTTTAAGAGCCCTATGGGACAAGGTGAAACGCAACCACATCCAAATCATAGGAATACCAGAAGGTGAAGAGAAGAAGCAAGGGGTCGAGAATGTATTTGAAAAAATAATGACTGAAAACTTCCCTACCCTGGTGAAGGAAATCAACATACATGCCCAGGAAGTGCAGAGGCTTCCAAACAAGCTGAACCCAAACAGGTCCACACCAAGACACATCATAGTTAAAATGGCAAAGCTTAAAGACAGAGACAGAATCCTAGAGGCTGCAAGAGAAAGACAGCAGGTTACATACAAAGGAACTCCTGTTAGACTAACAGCTGACTTGTCTACAGAAACTCTGCAGGCCAGAAGGGAGTAGCAGGAGATACTCAAAGTGACACAAAATAAAGGCCTACAACCAAGATTGCTCTGGCCAGCACGGCTATCACTTAAAATTGAAGGAGAAATAAAGAGCTTCTCAGAAAAGAATAAGCTTAAGCAATTCATTACCATCAAGCCAGCATTGCAAGAAATGCTAAAAGTGCTTTTTTAAACAAAAGAAAGGGGTAAACAAGCTAACCCAGGGAGACCAGGAATACAAATAACAAAATGGCAATATATATGCAACTATCAATAATCATTTTAAATGTGAATGGGCTAAATGCTGCAATCAAAAGACAGAGAGTGGCTGAGTGGATAAGAAAATAGCACACATGTATATGCTGTTTACAGATGGAATAAGATATTTCATGCAAATGGAAAGGAGAAAAAAAAAAGCTGGAGTACCAATACTTATTTTGGACAAAATAGACTTTAAAATGACTACAATAGGGCCGGCCGAGTGGCGCGGTGGTGAAGCGCTGGCCTGGGAAGCCAGCGGCCCCGGTTCAGTTCCACATATGAGGGCCAGTGACACTGCCCTCAAAAAAAAAAAATGACTACAATAAAAGACAAAGAAGGGCACTATAACCCTAATAAACATCTATTCACCCAACATAGGAACTCCTAATTACATATAACGGATTTTAACAGACATAAAGACAGAGATCAACAGTAACACTATCATAGTAGGGGACTTCAACACCATTGTCACCAATGGACAGACCCTTTAGACAGAAAATCAACACAGAAAGAGTTGATATAAAGGAAAAACTGATGGTTGTTGGCTGGGAGGGAGTTGGGAAGAGGGAGAGGGGGAAGGTTTTGGACAGTGTAGATGGGACTAAAATGTTGCTGCAGGGAGATGGGGGCAGTTCTGGGAATGTAATTGATAATGTTGTGAGGAGACTATTATGTTGTGTGAAATAAGTCAGTTGGAGAAGGACAGGTACCATGTGATCTCACTTGTGTGTGGAGTCTGAAGAGCTGAGTGAACGATCAAAGTAAACAGACTCGTAGATGTAGAGGAAAAACTGAGGGTTGCTAGTTGGAGGGGGGTGGGGATGGGGGGGAAGGGGAAAGGATTAGACAGCATAAATAGACAACTACAATATTGCCACAGGGATAAGAAACACAGTTCGGGGAATGTAAAAATTTTGTGGCATGTCAGATAGTCACATGTCTTGTTAGGGAGACCACTTCATGGATGGAGTAGAGGCTTGATCACTGCACTGTACACCTGAAGCTGATGTTGTATAGTATTGTATGCCAACTGTAACTGAATATGTGGATGGTCACGGGATGTGGAGTATACTGTGGAGGGGAGTCAGGGAAGTTGTGATAGATATGTATGATATGGGGGGGAAGGGAGGTGGCAAACCGGGGGAGGGGGGTTGTCACTTTGGGGGTAAGGAGTATAACTATTGAATTGTGTTGTACACCTGAAACTAATAAAAATAAATTAAAAAGAAAAGAAAAGCATAGGGGAAAAAATTAAGAAGAAACATTTAATTGCCCAAAATAACACCAATCAGAAACATACTGTCCCTGGTTTGGAATATTTTCCACCTGCTTTCTTTTTTGTATATTTTTACAGTCAAGATAATAATTTACTATAATTATGTAATCTGCTTTTTTTTTTTTCCAGGTGAACACTCATTAGCAGTCTCCCTGTCTTAATAAATAATCTGTAAGCATACCTTTGGAAAGACTGCATAGTGTTCCATGACCTTAACCTCAACAATCCCCTTTCATTGGACAACTATGTTGTTTCTTATTTCCACAGTCATTAACAGCATTGAGATGGACATAATTTTTAAAAGATTTTTTATTCTATTTTATTTTATTTTTAAAGATTTTCTTGGGGAATTGGGAGAGGGGAACAGACAAGTTGCTGTCCTTTTGTTCTTCAGTCTAGTTGTGGAGGACATCGCTTCACTGGGTCATGTTGGTATTATCATTGCACTCTTCCCGGGTGAGGCAGTCAGTCTCCAGCCATTGGATGGCCACGCACTGCAGCTCAAGGCAGCTCACAAAAGTGCAAGCCAGCTGTTGGCCAGCCCCACTGCAGTCTACGCCATCGCCAGCAACTCACGGCAGCCCAGCTCCAGGTCAAGCTGTTGCTCACCTTCTTAGCTGTAGAGGGCACAGCATCACTGGCCCTCTATGTGGGATCCAAACCGGGGCCCTGCTGCTCAGAGCTGGTGTCCCAAGCCAACTCCTAACCAATGCGTGACTCGGCCAGTCCTATTCTCTTTTAATTAAAAACTTTGAACGTGGTACACACTTCAGTGACTACAACAGAGTATACAGAAGACAGTGTCTTTCCTGTCCTTGATCCCACTTCCTAGGCCTCCAAAGAAAGACTGGTACCAAAGTTTTTATTTCCACATAGAGACAAATATATGACAAGATTCCCTCCATTTTCCCCGCAAGTAATAGTACACAGCTTGCTTTATTCTCTTTGTTGTTGTTGTTGTTTAACATCAGAATTTATTTATTTATTTATTTATTTATTTATTTATTTATTTATTTATTTATGTATTTTAGAGATAGTGTCACTGGCCCTCATATGTGGGATCTGAACCCGGGCTGCTGGCGTCCCAAGCCAGCTCTTAACCACCGTGCCACTCGGCCGACCCTATTCTCTTAACCATATACTCATATGCTAGAGATTCTTTCTTACTGGTACATGGATACACCCCATTTGTCGTAGGACTGCAGGATGTTGCATCCAATTAACCAGTGGGGTGCTATTGGGTTGTCGGAAAAGTCATGATGCATTTTTGCAACAAAAAACATAGAAAAAATACGTCATGATTTTTCTGACTACCCAATACTAAATTAGCTGTCCAGAAAAAAAATAAGAGGCTCTGAATTGTAGCCCTTGCCATTTTCTGTGGTGTAAATACTCCCACCACAGCCATGTCAAGCTACTAACAATTTAATAGCTGGTTGGGAAATTTTCCTCAATATGTAACAATCATTTCTCAAGAGCCAGAATGAGAGGCCAGACTAAGATGGTAAAATAGACAAGCGCATTGCCAGCTGCCTCCAGGATTGCACCAAAATCAAAAATAATTTATACAACATTCAACCTTGGAAGTCATCTAAACACTAGATGAATAGAACCTCTAAATGAAGGATTTAAAAAAGAGGCCATGTTGGGCCAGCCGAGTGGCGTGGTGGTTAAGCACTGGCTTGGGAAGCCAGCGGCCCCAGTTCGGGTCCCACATATGAGGGCCAGTGACACTGCCCTCAAAAAAAAAAAAAAAAGGAGACCATGTTGAGGAGGGGCAGAGACATGAGGCAGGCTGACTCCAGGCCCACGGAAAGAGGGTGAACCCTGCGAGGGACACCTGAGTGGCGGAGAGGCTTCTCCGGTTGGGGAAGGGACCCTCCGGCTCCATGCCAGGCTTCACAGCCCAGAGTTCCTTTCCTGGGAAGGGGAGTTCCATTATATCTGGCAGTAGAAATGAGCAAGGACTCTCTTTGCTCAACTCAGTGGGGCAGAGGATGGCTAGAGACCCAGTCACCCTCCTGTGAAGCCAGCACACAGACTTGCTTGCTGGTGAGCATTCACCTGGTCCCTGGCAGAGGGAGTGGCTCCATGAGTAGAGGCCCAGGAGCCTGTGCGGAAGGACTGAACTGAGTGATTGTAGTGTGGGAGCTGGAGATTCTGGAGCCTGCACACAAATGGTGTACTGGAGGGCGAGATTTTTCCAGGGTTGGGCCCTCCCACAGAGGGTCATGTTCAGGACTGCATTGGTCTAGTGGAATGGGTGCAGGCATGCATGTGTGTGTACACATGCTGCCTTAGGCCCCCACTCTCCCCACTGCTTGTACTAGCCAGGCATAGCCAGGTTGCATCTGACTGTCAGACACAGGCCAGCTCCAACAGGTTTCTCATTGAGATGCAGGCACACATGAGCTGCTTGGTTCCCTGATTTCTGCCCTGCATGTGCAGAGTTGCCAGGATGGCACCTGGCTGTCAGGCTGCTCTGCCTGATCTGCAGCTGCTCATCGGAACAGACTGCAACTGGGAGTTTTCCTGGGAGTGTTGGGCTGGAAGCTGTGTGCCTATGTGATCTGACTGGGACATTCGTGGCATGCTTGAGCAGGCTGGTGGCTGGTGCAAGAAATCATGCTGCTCTGATAAGAGGAGGGGGGTACAGACCAGACCCAGTGGTGCCCTGAGGGCCTGCGCCACCCACCTAGAGTTGTGTTGCCGAGGGCACTCTGAGCCCCTTGTGCCTGGCACTCATCTCCACAGGCCAGGAGGGTTTTTAAAGCAGTGGACAACACACAGCAACCTGTGAGGATTTGGGGTGGTGATCATGGCAACCAATTGCAGGCAGCTTACTGTAACCCTGAGAGGGAGACCAGACCAAGACATGCTGGACCCTTCTCCCCAACACAGCTGGTGCTGAGTCACCCAGAGACTTTCTATTGCTGAGCAAGTGGTCTGCAGATTAAAGTTGGTGGAGAGCCTTTTTTTTCCCCTCTTTTTTCTCCTTTTCCTTTTTTCTTTCTCTTTCATCTTTTTGTTTCTTTTTCTTCTTTTTCTTTCATCTGTTTTCTTTTTATTGTTGTTTCTTCAGTTAGTTTGTCTGGTTATTGCTTTGGTTACTGTTTTTCTGTCTTGTTTTGCTGTATTTGTGTTTGTGCATTTGTCTCTTTTATATATTTTTGTTTCTCCTATCTGATCATTGCTTATTGTGTTCTATGGGGTTGTACATGTTTTTTGGTGTTGTTGGTTTGCTTTGATTTGTTTTATGAAGTGGACATGGGCCTAGCACTGACCCAGGAGCTGAGACTACACTGAATTTGTAGAAACCACTGATCACAGCCTATACCCATCTGTAACACCATCTTGCCCACCTACAGCTGCATTGCCAGGGGCACTTTGGGTGCCAGGGTGACTGCGTGCACCCCTACAAATTGTGGAAAAGGTTTTTTACAAGAGCAGGTAGCCCCCAGAGCCCTGGGGTCATCTTGGTGGTGTTCAGTGACAACAGACCTGCACCACAGCCACTCAGGAGTGGCTTTTGGGAATTTGTGAGCATGAGGTAGAGGCTGGCTGTAGTGGCTTTGGGATGCTGTACAAGGGGGTCACAAGCCAGGTATTGGACCAAAACCTGAATCTTCCTTAATGTCTTAAAAATCACCAATCACGTATTGATACTTGCTAGTACTCCATCCTGCCCAGCTAGTGCCACATTGCAGTGGGCACCCTCAACCCTACGTCAAATGTCCAGAAAACACGCTCCTGAAGAGACTTTTCAAAAGTTGGGCCTTGGGCCAGCAGAATGGTGTGTTGGTTAAAAACTGACTTGGGACGCCACTGGCCCCAGTTCTGGATCCCACATATGAGGGCCAGTGACACTGCCCTCTACAGCTAAGATGGTGAGCAAGAGCTCCACCTGGAACTGAGCTGTGCGAATCCTGGCGACGGTGTAGGCTGCAGCCCCTGCTGCAGTGGGCTGCCATAAACTACAGTGAATGGCTGGCAGACAGCGTGAGCAGCCAGCAGCTGGAGTGAATTGCCAATAGCTGCTGTGAGCGGCTGTCCAGAGGCAGGCGACCGATCTGCCTCACCCAGAAAGAGCACAATGATAATACCAACATGGGACAGTGAAGCAACGTCCTCCACAACTAGAGTGAAGAACAAAATGACAGCAACTTGTCTGTTCCCCTTCCCCAATTCCCCAACGCTGTTCCACTCCATCAATTTCGTAATAAAATCTTTAAAAAAACAAAAGTTGGGCTTTAGAGGCAACTGAGAGGTGGCAACAAGCCTAGGGGGCCCTGGGCCTTTAGTTAAACTGTCCCTGGACCAATATTGGAGGCAGCCAGATTCAGTTCACAAAGAGACCATCCCCACATGACCCCAGGTACAGCACGGGTAGCAGCCAACCACATACAACCTTAAGGCACCTCCCAGGTAGCCACAGGCAGGTAACAGGCAGGGCTGAAATGAATCGAGTGGGGGGTCAAACTACACAGCAGATCATATCCTGTGAACAGAGCTAATTCTCCCAGCTAATCAGCCTGAGGGTCAATCCCACCCTCTGACAAGCCTAAAGCAATTAAAGATCAACTTCAACAGTGACAGCTCTGGAACACATGGGACAGCAGAACAGGGAGATTGTGCAGTCCAAATATAAAAAACACATACTACATAAGACCACTCAACAGGGCCGGCCCAGGGGCATGTTGGTTAAGAGCTGGCTTGGGACACCAGCGGCCCAGGTTCAGATCCCACATATGAGGGCCAGCAACACTGCCCTCTACAGCTAAGGTGGTGAACAAATAGCTCCACCTGGAACTGGGCTGCTGTGAGTCCCCAGGATGGAATAGCTGCAGCTCCTGCTGCAGTGGGCTGCCATAGGCTACAGTGAGTGGCCGGTAGCCAGCATGAGCAGCCAGCAGCCGGTGTGAGCTGCCAAGAGCTGCCATGAGTGGCCATCATCCAGAGGCCGGTGACTGATCTGCCTCACCCGAGAAGAGAGCAATGATGATACCAACATGGACCAGTGAGGCAACGTCCTCCACAATTAGACTAAAGAACAAAAGGATAGCAACTTGTTTGTTCCCCTTCCCCAGTTCCTCAAGGCTGTTCCCTCCCTCAATTCCCCAATAAAATCTTTAAAAAACAAACAAACCAAAAAACCACCCAACAATGACTGAGAGACATAGGTGATCTACCTAATACACTGAAGCAATCACAGAGTGACAGCCAGAATGAGGAAACAAAGAAACATGTCCCAAATAAAAGATCAGAACAAACCTCTAGAAATGGAACTAAATGAAACAAAGGTATCCAACCTATCAGAATCAGAGTTTAGAACCCTGATGATAAGAATTTAAGGAACTTCGGGAAAACATAAAGTAGGATGGACAAATCATAAAAAAAAAAAAACACAACCATTTAGAACTAAAGAACACAGTAACTGAAGTGAAGAACACACTTGAAGGAATCGCCAGTAGATTAGATGAAGCACAGGATCAGATCAGTGATTTAGAAGACAAAATAGCAGAAATCACCCAATTGGAACAATACAAAGAAAAAAAGAATAAAAAAGAATGAAGATAGTTTAAGAAACCTGTGGGACAACATCATGCACAACAATCATAGGAACTTAGAAGGAGAAGAGAAGGAGCAAGGGATCAAGAGAATATCTGAAGAAATAGTGGCTGAAAACTTCCCTACCCTGGTGAAGGAAATCGACAGACAAACCCAGGAAGAGCAGAGTTCCAAACAAGCTGAACCTAAACAGGCCCACACCAAGACACATCATAGTTAAATGGCAAAGGTTAAAGACAAAGACAGAATCCTAAAAGCAACAAGAGAAAGACAGCAGATTACATACCAAGTATCTCCTATAAGACTAACAGCTGTGGTCCAACTGAGTGGCTGGTGGTTAAGTGCTGGCTTGGGAAACCTGCAGCCCGGGTTCGGATCCAACATATGAGGGCCAATGACACTGCCCTCAAAAAAAAAAAAAAAAAAAAAAGAAAAAAAAAGCCTAACATCTGTCTTGTCTACAGAAACTCTGCAGGCCAGAAGAGAGTGGCAGGAAATATTCAAAGTGAAGAAAAACAAAGGCCTACAACCAAGATTGCTCTACCCAGCAAGGCTATCACTTAAAATTGAAGAAGAGATAAAGAGCTTCTCAGAAAAGAAGCTAAAGGAATTCATTACCACCAAGCCAGCATTACAGGAAATGTTAAAAGGGCTTTTTAAACAGAAGAAAGGGGAAAACAAGCTAACCCAGGAAGACCAGAAATACAAACAACAAAATGGCAATAAATATGCACCTATCAGTAATCACTTTAAATGTGAATGGGCTAAATGCTCCAATCAAAAGACATAGAGTAGCCGTGTGGATAAGAAAACAGGACCCATGCATATGCTGATCATCTCAGATCAAAAAGACACATACAGACTGAAAGTAAAATGTTGGAATAAGATAGTTTACACAAATGGTAATGAGAAAAAAACTGGAGAAGCAATACTTATTTTAGACAAAATAGACTTTAAAATGAAGACTACAATAAAGGACAAACAAGGATGCTACATAATAATAAAGGGATTGACTCAACAAGAGAACATAACCTGAGTTAACATCTATGTACCCAACATAGGAGCTCCTAATTATATAAAATAGTTTATGACAAACATAAAGTCAGAGATCAACAGTAGCATTATAGTAGTAGGGGACTTCAACACCCCATTGTCACCAATGAACAGATCCTCCAGACAGAAAATCAATATTGAAACAGTGGTCTTCAGTGACACCTTAGACCAGTTGGATTTAATTGATATTTTTAGAGGATTTCTCCCCAAAGCAAGAGAATATATATTCTTCTCAAGTGCACATGGAACATTTTCCAAGACAGCCCACATGTTAAGCCACAAAACAAGTCTCAACAAATTTAAGAAGATTGAAATGATATCAAGCGTCTTCTCCGACCACAATGCTATGAAACTAAAAATCAATTATAGGATGAAATCCAGAAAGCACACAAATACCTGGAGGATGAATAAAATGCTACTAAATAGTGATGGGTCAAAAACAAGATCAAGGAAGAAATCAAAAGCTATCTCAAGACAAACGAAAATGAAAATACAACAACCAAAAATCTATGGAATGCTGCAAAAGCAGTCCTAAGAGGGAAATTCATAGCAATGCAGCCTATCTAAAGAAATAAGAGGGGCCGACCTAGTGGCGCAGTGGTTGAGCGCTGGCTTGGGAAGCCAGCAGCCCCGGTTCGGGTCGCTCATATGAGTGCCAGTGATACTGCTCTCAAAAAAAAAGAAATAAGAAAAATCTCAAATCAACAGACTATCTTCACACCTAAAAGGGACTGGAAAAAGAACAGCGAAACAAGCCAAAAGGGAGTACAAAGAAGGATATAATAAAGAGCAGAGCAGAAATAAATGAATATAGACCAAAAAACAAATACAAAAGATTAATGAAACCAAGAGCTGGTTTTTTGAAAGGAAAAAAAAATCAACAAATCCTTAGCCAGACTCACCAAAAAAAAGAGAGTACCCAAATTAATAAAATCAGAAGGAAAGAGGAGAAGTTACAACAGATACCACAGAGATACAGAAAAATTTAAGAAAATACTACGAGCATCTATATGCCAATAAATTAGACAATCTGGAAGAAATGGTTAAATATCTAGAAGTGTACATTCTACCAAGTTTGAACCAAGAAGTAACAGAATCTCTGAACAGATTGATTACTGCCAAAGAAATTGAATCAGTAATCAACAAGCTTCCAACAAACAAAAGTCATGGACCAGATGGCTTCACAGGTGAATTTTACAAAACATTCAAAAAGAATTAATATGTATTCTCCACAAACTATTCCCAAAAATACAGGAGGGAAGGCTCCCAAGCACATTTTATAAGGCCACCATTGCTCTGATCCCAAAATCAGACAAAGGTATTACAAAAAACAAAACTACAGGGCAACATCCCTAATGAACATATGCAGAAATCCTCAACAAAATACTAGCAAATCGAATTCAGCGTCACATTAAAAAGATCACACACCCATGATCAAGTGGGATTCATTCCTGGTATACAAAGTTGGCTCAATATCTGCAAATCAATTAACATAATACATCACATTAACAAAATGAAAAATAAAAATCATACGATCATATCAATAGATGCAGAAAAAGCATTTGACACAATCCAGCAGACAGTCATGATAAAAACTCTTAGCAAAGTGGGAATAGTGGGATCATATCTCAACATAATAAACGCCATATATGATAAGCCCACAGCAAACATTGTACTCAATGGGGAAAGGCTAAAAACTTTCCCCTTAAGATCAGGAACAAGACAAGGCTGCTCACTTTCACCACTTCTATTCAACATAGTTCTGGAAATTCTAGCCACAGCAATCAGACAAGAAAAAGAAATAAAAGGCATCCAAATTGGAAAGGAGGAAGTAAAATTGTCACTATATGCAGATGACGTGATACTATATGGAGAATATCCAGAGCTCCACCAAAAAACTGTTAGAACTGATAAATAAATTTAGTAAGGTAGCAGGATACAAAATTAATATTCAGAAATCAGTTGCATTTGTATACACCAATAATAAATTATCAGAAGAAGAATTCAGGAAATCAATCCCATTCACAATTGCTTCATGAACAATAAAATATCTAGGAATACTTTTTTTTTCTAGGAATACATTTAACCAAAAAAATAAAAGACCTATATTTAGAAAATTATAAAACACTGAAGAGAGAAATCAAAGAAGATACAAATAAATGGAAATACATACCATGTTCATGGATAGGAAGAATTAATATAGTTAAAATGTCAATATTACCTAAGGCAATATATAGATTCAATGCAATTCCTATCAAACTACCAAGGACATTTTTATCAGAAATAGAATATATAATCCTAAAATTGATATGGAACCATAAAAAACCAAATAACCATGGCAATCTTGAGAAATAAAACAAAGTGGGAGGTATTATGCCAACCTACATCAAATCATACTACAAGACTATAGTAATCAAAACAGTATGGTACTGGCATAAAAACAGACACATAAACCAATGGAACAGAATAGAGAGCCCAGGTATAAACCTATCCATATACAGTCATCTAATGTACAACCATCGAAGCAAGAATTTACATTGGAGCAAATATAGCCTACTTAATAAATGGTGCTGGGAAAATTGGACTGACACGTGCAAAAAAATGAAAATGGACCACCTACTTACACCATATATGAGAACAAACTGAAAATGGATTAAAGACTTAAATGTGGGCCGGCCGAGTGGCACATTGGTTAAGCGCTGGTTTTGGGATGCCAGCAGCCCCGGTTCGGATCCCACATGAGGGCCAGTGACACTGCCCTCTACAGCTAACAACAGCTCCACCTGGAGCTGGGCTGTGCGAGAAAAAAAAAAAAAAAAAAAAAAAAAAAAAAGACTTAAATGTAAGACCTGAAACCATAGAACTCCTAGAAGAAAACATAGGGAGTAAATTTGCAGACATTACCCTCAGTAATATTTTTACTGATATAGCCCCTCGGGCAAGGGGAAACAAATAAACATATGGGGTTACATCAAACTTAAAAGTTTTTTCACAGCAAAGGAAATCATTAATAAAACAAAAAGGCAGCCTACTGAATGGGAGAAGATATTTGGCAATGATATATCTGAAAAGGGGTTAATATTCAAAATTAATAAAACACTCATTCAACTCAATACCAAAAAACAAACAACCCAATTAAAAAATGGACAGGATATGAAGAGACATATCTCTAACGAGGACATACAGATGGCCAATAGACATATGAAAAAATGCTCAACCTCAACCTCACTACATTAGAGAAATGCAAATAAAAACCACAATGCAATACCATGTCAATCTGGTCAGAATGGCTATCATCAATAAATCAAGAAACAACTAGTGTTGGTGAGGATGTGAAAAAAGGGAACCCTGGTATGTTGTTGGTGGGATTGCAGATTAGTATAGCCACTTCGGAAATCAGTATGGAGGTATCTCAAAAAACTGGAAATGACCCCGCAATTCCACTCTTAGGTGTCTATCCAGAGAAACTCAAGATGCTAATTTGAAAAAATATATGCACCCCTATGTTTATTGCAGTGCTATTTACAGTAGCCAAGACTTGGAAACAACTGAAATTCCCATTGGTAGGTGGCTGGATTAAGGAACTGTGGTACATTTATACAATGGAGTATTACTCCGCTATAAAGAAGAATGAAATCTTACCATTTTCAATGATACGGATGGCCTAGAGAACATGATGCTAAGTGAAATAAGTCCGTTGGAGAAAGACAAATACCATATGATCTCACTTATATGTGGAATCTAAAGAACTGAGTAAATGAGCAAAGTAAACAGAATTAGACTCAGAGATATCGAGGAGAAACTGATGGTTGCTAGATGGGAGTGGGGTGGGGATGAGGGAGAAGGGGAAGTGATTAGATAGCATAAATTGGTAACTACAATATTGCCACAGGGATATGAAGGACAGTTTGTAGAATATAATCAGTCATGTTGTAAATATTTTGTAGGGTGTCAGATGGACACATGTCTTGTTAGGGAGACCACTTCATGGATGGTGTAGAAGCTTGACCACTGCTCTATACACCTGAAGCTGATTTTCAGTAATATTGTGTCACGTCCTGCGTGGCAAGGGCAAGTGGTACACGAGAGGGGCGACGCAGATTAAGGAAAAACAAGAGACAGAAGAAAGATAAGAGCGAGACCAAGGGACTCAGCCAAAGACGACTGAGCCCAAGGGACTCAGCCAAGGAAGACTGAGCCCCGATTCGGGTCAGCGCATAGCTTTTATTGAGAATTTTCAAGGATGCAAACTGCAACAAATCATTAACGGTGGTTTGTAGTTCTCAGGATTTACAGTCCTCTGCTCCCCTGTAAGTGCTCTTTCCAGGGTGTACTGTGACTTACTCTTCCGTTAAAGGATTACCTTGTCTTTATTATGATAATTGCTATGAAACCCAGACTCCGTTTCTGTAAGTCACCTAAAGAATGTTTACTAAAGCTATCTTGACTATCTAGAAATCATCCTAAATTCTAGCAGTTAAACACAATCATAAAACTCACAGTATACTTGAGCTATACCAAAAGACTAGGAGTGGCTGTGTTTAAGGTAAAAGCATCTAAAATCTATTCGTTTGTAAATAACAATACCTAGCAACCAAAAGGGTTTCACACCTCTCTTATCCTACAGAGGGCTGCATCCGTTTCTCAGTCAAAGCTTCAGTATCTGTTGCTGCAACAAGGCACTGGGCAAAGGAATTCACACAAGGCTGATTAACAATTCCATGGTCAGCGGATGTCTTAGAGCTGCCTCTTACCCGGAACTCTCATGGCCTGAAGACTTAATCTTCCAGGAGACTATTCACAGTAGGGCCCTTAGGCAAATGCATCAGCTTCTCACAGGCCTGAGTTTTCTGGCCTGAGTTTGTCAGAGGTCTGTGCCTCAGTTTCCAAGGGGCTTGAGTCCCCAATATCTCAGTTCAGGGGTTCCCCACGGAACTACCGCCTGGCTTGGGTTGTCTCCCCTCTTTTAGGAGATCTTACCCGTCATTGGCTGCGTAGTTAGCTCATTGGGGTACCACAGGAACATGTCACAAGTGTAGTGAATATATTGTCTCCTATAGAAGAAAAGGCACATGGGTTCACAGAGGCAGGAGATATTACATGACCAACCATAAGGCAGCATCCCTAATATCCAGTGCTGAGCAGGGCAATGTGGCCTTGTCAGACACTGGGGTGCTATCAACTTCCCACAATATTGTATGTCAACTATAATTTTATGTATATATAGACATAGAATGTGGAGTATAGTGTGGTGAGTGGAGTCAATAGAATTGTAATAGATATGTATGATGTCGAGGGGGTGGTGGATTTGGTGAGGGGTATTATCAGTTTGTGAGGGGTGAAAAGTATACCTATTGCATTATTTTGTATACCTGAAACTAAAAATAAATAAATAAAAATAAAAAGATCCAGAATGAGCCAGTGCTAACATAATGGACATACAGCCTACTTTTGGTATTGGAAAATTATTGCCTTATGATTGATCCCCAGGTGTGGAAAATCTGGGTCAAAAGATATGAACATTTTTAAGGTGTTGATCCATATACCAAATTAACACTAAGAAAGGTGAGCCAATCTATCTGCCTATCAGCCACAGTGGTGAGTGTCCTTTGTGTACTCATATACCTGCATTCATTGGATAGTCTCAGGCTTTAATGTTCACTAATTGAATGTGACGTATCAGTGTTTCTTGTGGCTTTAATTTGGCAGTGGTGGCCAAGAAGACCTGGCTGCAGGAGTGAATGGGGTCTTTAGTCCTGCATCCCACCCCTGGAAGGGGCAGCAGTTCAGTCTCTGTGGAGACTGGGGGACCAGGGTCCAAACAACTTTAATAGTCAGTCCTGCCCTTAAGCCGCAAACAGGAAAGTCAGGGCCCTCATGGGATCTCTAATGAACATCCCAAATGCCTGGCTTGCTGGCCTTGGACATTGCCAGGTTGTGTCCTCGACCACACCTGGAAAGGAAGTATGTACATGTATATGTGTACACACATGTTTGGGGTGGGGACAGGAAAGCAGCAGGAATCATTGTTTTCTAGGGCTCCCAGTTTACAGGCTTCCTTCCACCTGCTGCATAGCATCACAGGGTGTGTGAGGGCTGAGTCCAACCCAGGACCCAGATCTGCCGGAGCTGCTGGGACAAGATGCAGTCCAGAGCCAGAGTGCTCCCAGCAGCCCAGGAGTCGCTTCACCTTATTCAGCCAACACTTTGGAAGTGTGTTCCATGTGCCAGGCACTGTTGTGAGTCCTGTGAGGTGCTGTTCTCATTTGTGTTACGGATGAGGAACCTGAGGCACAGAGAGGCTAAATAACACAGTGGGGCAGGACAGAGCCAGGATTCAAATTCAAGGCCTTCACCCCTAAATGCCATTCCTCATGAGTCTACTCTCCCAAGCTTGGGACATGAGGAGGGTGTTCAAGCCCCAGTTGCTCTGTCTTTCCAGATGTGGTCTTGAGTGTGTGTGATGGACAGGCACTGGGCACAGGGAGCCATCTCATGCAGGGACTCCTGGGGGGACCAGCATAGGTTGGCAGTCAGTTGGGTGTCCTGTAGGGTGAATTGCCCCTGCTCACACTCCAGAGTGACACAGAGAAGTCAGGAAGCAGACACAGTCTCAGGAGTGTCTTTTATTTGTGCCTCAGTTGGACTCCTTGGTTGCCAATGACAGGATCCCAGCTCAAGCCTGCTTAGGACAATGAGAGAACAGATTGGCTTATCTGACCCATAGTTCAGGCATGGCCGACACAGGGTGCCAGAATAACAACAAGAACTTTCTTGCTCTCTCTTCTCACACAGTTCGTCCTCACTTTGGGGAGAGCAAGGAGCCTTTTCCCTCAAGGCTCAAGATGCTGTCAGAGCTCTGGGCTACATACTAGGACCAAGCGAGCCAGTGAAAGGGAATTCCGCAAAAATCCAAGAGTGTCTCAGAGAAGAGAGACTGGCTTGGGTCTTGTTATCACCCATGAACTAGCTGCTGTAGCAAGAGGGATAGCTGTGCTGATGCCCGCTCTGAACCATGCATCTGTGCCTAGAGTCACCCTGCCTGAGCTCATGCACTGACAGCGGGCCTACCTGAGCCCATGCCTGACATGAGAAGGTGTCTCTCCAAAGCAAACTCAGGGGCTATTCCAGAAGACAGTGGAAGCCAAGCAGGCCAGATGTTCCCTCTGCCAGACAGTTTAAGCCAATGGGAGAAAGACTGCAATACTTGGCTTGTAGACATCAGCCCCCACACAAGCCTCTCATGCTCCTGGGGAAGTGACACCACCAGTTGATGCCAGGACAGTGCAGGCTTGAGTCCAAAACCAGCCACTACCCTGACACAGGGGCCCATAAAGAGGCCAGCCTCCAGCTGCTGGCCACAACCTGCATCTAGTGGTGGTCCAGGAACTCTGTTAGTCTGAACAGGGCCCCTCTGATGGGTGAAGCTGCCTTCCAAGTTCCCAGTCAGGCCTGTGCCACTCAGGGTACTGGAAGCTGCCTATAAGTGGTTCATAGTGGCTGGAGACTGGTGGTGTGGAGCAAGGCCTACAAGGCCACATAGCCTGGATTCAAATCTCCTCTCTGCACAGCAGCAGCTAGTCAGGTGACCTTGAACAAGGTATTTCACCACCCTGTCCTTAGTTTCCTGGTTGTTGTGCAAGTAGAAAAACCCTTAATGTTGAGAGAGAGGGAGGGAGGGAGAGAGAAAGAGAGAGGGAAAAAGAGAGGCTGTAGAAATTTCTGCCTTCTGGGGGTGGGGAGAGATGGAAGGAAGGAGAAGCAGTCACTTACACAAGCCCAGGAAGCTAGGCCAAGGTCTGCAAGCATCAGGCAGTGCCTGAGAAGCTGGAGGTGAAGGCCTGTGAAGATATCCCTCTGTCTAGCTGCGCAGGTCAGGGGTTCTGGGGTTCTGAAAGATTAGGTCCAACCCAGGCAGGGCTGCAAGCAACAGACACCCCGCTCAAATAGGCTTGAGCCACAAGGAAGAGCATTACCCCCAACTTCAAGGCTTCAGTCTAGAGGAACACCAGACCTCAATGGGAGAACCGCAGGGACCACCCCTGTTTGCTTTCAGGAAGGAGGAGAAACTGCATCTATGGAGGGGTTCTGTCTTCCCTGAGACCTTTCCCAAAGCCCCAGAAAACTTCCCTAGGCCTCAGAACTGAGTCCATGCCTGTTGCAACCCCTCACCAGCAAGGAGATGACAACCAGAGTCACCAAGCAGGAAAGACTATTCCACCACTGAGGTGGGAGGCCAGAGAGATGTGGGAGCCAGGCTCTCTGAGGAGCCCCACTTGGGCTGACCTACACTCTCTGTGAGCCCCTGTCCTGGAGCTCCAGTGGGGCCACTGCCTACCCGCAGTGTGTACCTTAGGTCCCCAGGCATATGGAAGGAGAATGATGAAGTGAAGCAGCGCTGAAGGCACCCCCAATAGGAATCTGCAGGTTGAGAAGTCACAAAAAGCAGGAGATAATGGGAAAATTGGTTCTGATTCCAGGAGCTGTCAGAGGTGTGGCCAGTAGGTATCCTAATAGAGCACAGAGCAGGCTCCTCAGGAGGGCCCTGGCCCATGTCTGCAGGAGGGAGGAAGCAGGAGTGGGCCGAAGGGGACGTCAAGCTGCTCAGGGTCTGGAGCCAGAGTGGTCTCCAGAGCTGTGTTGAGTTGGGGAGGGAACTGTTGATGCCAGCCTCTCTGGGGGCCCACTCATCTTGTTTTGGGGCAGACCTGGGTTTTATGCTCACATAAAGCAGGGTTCTCATCACAGACCATCAATACTCCCATGTGCCCATCCACCAGCCTCCCTGAGTCTGTTTTCTCCGCTACATCAGAGATAAAATTGCCTTTTCTGATTGCCCAGTGCCCCGGTCAATGATGGCTACATATAGAAGCATCTCCATGCCCTAGACCACAACAGATGGTCAAGTCCAGTCAGCATCTCCCCACACCACCAGCCTTTGCACCCAGAATCTCTCTGCAGATGGACACACAGTCCTGGACTCCATGGGAAGTTGAATCAGCATCACCCACTTGACCACAGGATGGCTAAGGACCCCACAGCCCTCAGCCTGGTGTAGGAGGTGCTGGCAGGATCTTTGAGGAGCTGAGTTTCGGATCAGAAAGCAGGTTGACCTGGGCAGCTGCCTGTGGGCCAGTTGCTAAGGAACCAATTAGAGGAGAATTTCCAGGCCTATTTATCAGCAAAGAGGGAAGGACCCAGAAGGAAGCGTTCCCCAATGAACAGAGCAAGGAAGGCCACAAAGAAAGGCTGCTCCATTGGTAATGGTGAGTGAGCCCAGCTCCAGGGCAGAGCAGCTCAGGGGTGGCCTCCATGCCCAGACTCTTTCCAGGTGAAGTTGAGCTAGTGGCTGCACCTCTGTGAGCTGGATGTCCTTGCTGGGGACATTGGTCACACTGGCCCTCAGGGCTTCAGGGAAGATGGCATGGAGCATTAGAAAAAAACATGCTTAAAGGGACAGGGGTATCCATACATGGGCACTGGTCAAGGTTGTAGTTAAGGCAGACTCATTGCTGAGTGTGTGCTAAGACTGTACCATGGACTCCCATGTGAGGAAAATGTCAAATCAAATTGGACAACACATGCGCGCACACACACACACACACACACACACGCACTCACACACACAAAACATAATAACCATGCGTTGGAGGGTTTTCATCTTTGCTTCCCAGAAGGGAGCAGGTGGGATGTGGGAGAGAGACTTGGGGACAGGCTCTGTGGAAAGCTGCCTGCAGAAAGAAGGGGCTGGGCATTGGCGATTCAGAGCATATAACAGGCGTGATCATGTGCACACGGTGGCCCAAGAAACTGCGCATTGGTCCAGGTTAAGCCAGGTGAACTGGACATCAGATCACACCCAGACTTCTGCTATGGTTCACATGTCTAGGGGAGGGCATACAAGGGGTCCTGAATTTCTGGCATAATCACCAGCATCCTCACCACCCCACCCCTCTGCCCATCTTGACCTTCCTCTCAGGCCTGCCTAATCCTTCAGCCTTCTCCCCATGGCCTACAAGATAGCTACCAACAGTCTCAGGCTGCGGTCTCCAACAACACGCATGGAGAATGTCTTTCCCATCTCTCACTACCCACCTCTAAGCCAGTCACTGCTGCCAGTAGATCACACGTTCTCACCGACTCAAATTCAAAAAGGTTAGATGGGTGCCTGGCAGACAGGGCTGACCCAGGGCATGCTCTGCCTACTCCCAGGGGCCGCCCTAACTGCATGTTGCAGAAGAATTTTACAGTTTGCAGAGTACTTCATGCCCATGATCCATGGGGGTCTCAGGCATCTTCCTCCTGCCCCCAGGACACCCTGCCTTTGCTTCCACTGTTCCCTCTTCTCAAAATGCCCCTTACTTCTTTCTCCTCCCCCTGGGGGCATCTTTTCTTCATGCCTGTGTTTCTAGTGGGTGTCTATGGTCTTTGCCTGATTGGCATGCATAGTAACCATCACAAATATTCATGGGGGCCCCAAACTCTCAGGTATGTTGTTTCCTTGGAGCTACCTTCATCCCTAATTCCAAGGTGGCCATGGGACCAAAATTACATTTTGTTGACTAGAGTCATTCACTCAGGGGTGGACATGTGACCCCATCTGAGCCAAATGAAGCACAATCCTAGGACTTCAATAGCAGCTGTTGTAAAGAAAAATCTCTCTCTCTTTCTCTTTTTTTGCTCGAGTGACTGATGAGAAGCCACAGTCTGGAGTTGTCATGCATGGGGAGAGCCTCCCAAGGGCAGAACAAGTGTGGAGGAGGAAGGCTGGAGAGAGGCCTGCTAACATCACTGATGCACTTGGCTCAGCCACAACTAGAGCGATGGGAACTCATAAATGCTTCTTCTTTTTGGGCCAATTTGAATAAGTTTACTGTCTCTACTACCCCTGGAACCAAAGGAGTTCTGCCCAATGCAACAGCGCAGGATAATGTAATATCTCCTGGTATTTGAATGGACTCCATGTCTCAACATTTTGTCCATACTCACTGAAACATTTTCTCCATCCTGCTCATGCCCATCTCCCCTGATGGGTCATAAGTTCCCCAAGGGCAGGGACCATGCCCTCTTCATCTGTGAAGGCAGAGCTGGGTTCTGTGTCAAACATACCAGCCTCAGCCTACCCGGGTGCTTTCTGTATGACCTTGGAGAGCTAGCAGTGCCTCCCTCCTCTTTGAGAGTCATAAAGCAGTACTAAGGGTAAATTGAGAACATGTAATCTAGAACCTGGATTTCATTTTCACTTATTTATTTAACAAGTTATTTTCTGGTGATTGTGTGGGCTAGGCACAGTTCTCTGGGTGGGAACAAGATCTCCTAAGCCATACAGGTCAGAGGAAGCAGAATAAGATAAACAAATGCACAAGCAGGGACAGATCAATGCAGACAGTGGTGTATGCCACGTGGACAAGAGTACAGGCTAAGATCTAGAATAGGTTAAGTCTAGAGGATTCTAGAACAGTAGAATCCTCTGCCAGGATGGAAATGTCCTGTATCTGCTCAGCAGGACTATTGAGCACTTGTGATATGTATGGCCAGTGAGACTAAGGATCTGGGGTTTTCATTTTATTGAATTTTAAGTAATTTCAATTTTAAAACTGATGCTCAAATCAGTTAAGATATTTCGGAACAACTTGTGTATGTAAATACACTCTTTCAACAATACATGTTATCAAGCTTATGTGCAGATCAAGTACTGACAATGAAAATTTAACTTCTGAATTGACATGTACATAAGCAGTAAGATATACACCAGATAGCTAAAACTTAGTACAATAAAACGAATGTAAGAATATCTCATTAATATTTCTTTATTGATCACATTGAATGACAATATTTTTAACATATTAAGTTAAATAAAATGTATTAACAATAAATATAAATAAATAATATATATGTAAGTATATAAATAAATTTAAATTAATTTCTTTTGTAATGTGGTCACTATAAACTGTTATATTACATATGTGGCTTGCATGATCTTTCTCTCTCTTTTTAAAAAATTTTTTTATTGGAGAACAGTGTGTTTTTCCAGGACCCATCAGCTCCAAGTCAAGTAGTCATCTTCAATCTAGTTGTGGAGAGCATGGCTTCTTAGCCCATGTGGGAATCAAACCAGCAACCTTGGTGTTATGAGCCTGTGCTCTAACCACCTGAGCTAACCGGCCGCCCCTGATCCTTCCTTTTTTAATAATTTTTTTATTTTTCAATTACAGTTGATATACATTATATTAGTTTTAGATGTACAGCATAGTGATTAGACATTTATATAACTCACAAAGTGATCACCCTGATAAGTCCTGTACCTGACACCATACATAATATTGAAATACTATTGACTGTATTCCTTATGCTATACTTTACATCCTGTGACTGTTTCTATAAATTTGCACATCTTAATCCCTTTCCCTTTTTCACACCCCACTCCAACTTCCCTCTTATCCTGCAACCACCAAAATGTCCTTTATATATATAAGTTTGTTTCTGTTTTGTTTGTTTGTTTATTTTGTTGTTTAGATTCCACATATAAGTAAAATCATATGATATTTGTCTTTCTCTTACTTTTTTTCTTAGTATAATACCCTCTAGGTCCATCCATAATGTTGTAGAGGGCAAGATTTCATTCCTTTTATGGCAAAGTAATATTTCATTGTATATATGTACCACCTCTTCTTTATCCATTTTGTTTTTATTGATGGACTGACACTTAGGCTGCTTCCATAACTTGGCTATTGTCAATGATGCTGCAAAGAACATAGGGGTGCATGTGACTTTTTTTTTTTTTTGTGGGCAGTGTCACTGGCCCTCACATGTGGGACTGAACCAGGGCCGCTGGCTTCCCAAGCCAGGGCTTAACCACAGCACCACTCGGCCGGCCCTGCATGTGTCTTTTTGAATTGGTGTTTTAGGTTTCTTCAAATAAGCACCCAGAAGTGAAATTGCTGGGTCCTTCTTTGTCTCTTGTTATAGCCTTTGTTTTAAAGTCTATTTTGCTGGATATAAGTATTGATACCCCAGTTGTTTGTTTCTATTTGCATGAAATATCTTTAAGCATCCCTTTACTTTCAGTATGTGTTTGTCTTTGGATCTGAAATGGGTCTCTTGTAGGCAGCATATGTATGGGTCTTGTTTTCTTATCCATTCTTTTGATTAGAGCACTTAAGGTAATTATTGATATGTATGTAGTTATTGCATTCTATTATTTAGATTTTTATCTCTTCCCCTTCTTGTTCAAGATGTCCCTTTAACATTTCTTGTAATACTGACTTGATGTTGATGAACTACTTTAGCTTTTTCTTGTCTGGGAGCTCATTATCTCTCCTTTATTCTAAATGATAGCCTTTCTGGGTAAAGTAATCTTAGTTGTAGGTTCTTACTTTTCATTGCTTTGAATATTTTGTGTCAATCCTTCTGGCCTGCAAAATTTTCTGTTGAGAAATCAGCTGAAAATTTAATGTGAGCTCCCTTGTAGGTAACTAACTGTTTTTCTCTTGGTGCTTTTAATGTTCTTTCTTTGTCTTTAACTTTTGCCATTTTAATTATAGTGTATCTTGGTGTGGGCCTCTTTGGGTTCATCTTGTTTGGGACTCTTTGTGCTTCCTGGACTTATATGTCTATTTCCTTCACCAGGTTAGGGAAGTTTTCTGTCATTTTTTCTGCAAATAGGATTTCAATTCCTTGCTCTCTCTCTTCTCCTTCTGGTACCCCTATTATGAAGATGTTGGTAAGCTTGGTGTTCTCCCAAAGTCCCCTTAAACTCGCCTCATTTTTTTCTGGATTCTTTTGTCTTTTTGCTGTTCTGATGCATGTATTCTGATACCTTATCTTCTAAATAGCTGATTCGATCCTCTGCTTCATCAAATCTACTAATAATTCTTTCTAATGTACTCTTCATTTCAGTTATTGTATTCTTCATTTCTGACTGGTTCCTTTTTGTGTTTTCTATCTCAATTTTTATGTTTCCTATATATTTTTTGAAGTTATAACTTAGTTCATCTACTCTTACCCTAAGTTCATTGAGTATTTTGAACTCTGCATCTAGTAGCTTGTTTGTCTCCATTTTTTTTAGGACTTTTTCTGCAGTTTTGTCCTGTTCTTTCATTTGGGACATGTTTCTTTGTTTCCTCATTTTGGCTGCCTCCCTGTGTTAGCTTCTATGTATTAGGTAGAGTTGCTACATCTCCCAGTCTTGGCAGAGTGGCCTTACATAGTAGGTGTTCTGTGGAGCCCAGTGGTAGTCTTCCTAGTCATCTGAGCCGGGTGTCCAGGTGTGTCCCTTGTGTGGGTTGTGTGTGCCCTCCTGTTGTAGTTGAGCCTTGATTGCTGTTGGTACATCAGTGGGAAGGATTGACCCTCAGGCTTATTGGCTGTGAGGACTGGCTGTGACTATAGTGGAGAAGCTGTTGTGCAAGGGCTGACCACACAGAGCAGCATTCATTTTAATGAGGCTTTGGTCCCTGTTGAGTCTGCCCTTTGGGCATGTCATTTGTGAAGATAACTGGGTGGTGTTCTGGTGTGGTCTGAAGCTGGCCATTTGTTGTGTTGGTTCTGGGGCCTCTTGAGAGGGAGTCCAGTGTGGGCCACTGCCTGTGACCAGCATGGAGCCACCTGATAGGAGCTACAAAGATTGCTTCAGATCATTTCCACTTGTTCTGGACTTGGATGCACCTGGTGGAAGTTAAGCTGCAAACCAAGTAAGGCTGCCATTAATGCTGGGCATAAGGCTGTTTAGCAAAAGATACAGGGCATGCCAAGGCCAGATATTGCTTGTTTGGGGCTGTGAAACTTTAAGAGATTTTAGAAAAGTCACAGTGCAATCAGAGACTGGGCATTCATATGGAGAAGCCACTGCAAGTGGCTTCTGTGGGCCCAGAAGAGTGGAGCCCTGTCTCAGGGAATTATGGTGTAAATGATGTTAGTCAGGTTGATGGAAATTCAGTATGGCACCTGCCCGCACCTGCAGGCTTGATTGGGGGAGGGCTTTACAAAAGAACAATGGCTTCTGCCAGCACTTCTGTCTGGGAGAAAGCTGCCCCTCCAGCCCTTGCCATGGAACTGGACAATTCAATTCCTCCCTGTATGTCCCTGGCACCATTGAAACTGCTGCCTCAGTGCTGAGCTCAGAGCAAGTGAGCCCTTCAGTGAGTAAGTCTGTGTGTGGGCCCTTTAAGAGAAATTCCAAGGTCTCCAGCAGCCCTCTGTCTCACTCAGTCACAATTCTTTGTGGTTTTTACAGCCATAAGTTATGGAGATTTCTCTTCCCATTACTGGATACCTAGGCTGGGGCACCTGGTATGGGGCTGGGACCCTTCACTTCTCAGGCAGGACCTCCATGGCTCAGATATACCTCCAGATATTTAACCACTACATATGTGTGTGGTACCAGCTGTTCCTCATCTCTGCCCCTCCTACCAGTCTTGACAGGGCTTTGTCTGTATATTCCTTGTTATAGGACTTCTATTCAACTAGACTTCAGGCAGCTCTCTAAATGGTTGTTCTATAGTTTAATTGTAATTTTGATGTGTTTGTAGAAGGAGGAGAGCACAGCAGCTATCTACTCCATCATTTTGACTGGGAGCCTTAGATCACATGATCTTTCTATTAAATGGTGCTTTTCCAGAGCATTCTTGGAGGGGAACAGTGATTAGATTGATGGTCACAGAAGGACACCCTGAGGGGGTAACATTTGAACCAAGTTCGTCAGGAGTGGAAGGAGCAAGCCATATGGAGACAGCAAAAACAAGTGCAAAGACCCTGAGGCAGAGTGTATTTGGCACATTTGAGGGATAGAAAGAAGGTAGTTACCTGGAAATGAGTGAGGAAGAGCATGAGTTAGCTCCCTCAGATGAGTGGGCAGAGCCAGACTGTTTGTATCAGAAAGCGGTATTTTCCAGAGATGGTCACACCAGTGTCTCCCATATGCGCTTCTGCAGTATGACACTATTACTTCTCCATGTATGTTTACTTCTCTTGTCACTGACTGTGTCTGTGACTTTTTTAACCAATGAGATGTAGTAAAAGTACTTGATTATGTGACTTCAGGGGCAGGTCAGAAAAGGCCTTAAGCTACCACCTTGTCCCACATTTTGCTCTCCAGAAGCTTCCTCTCAGCACCCAATGCCATGCTGTTAGGGAGCCCAAGCCACACAGACAAGCCACATGTAGGCACTCCAGTCAACACTCCCAGCTGAGTCCAGACCTGGCAGAGCATAAATGAGCTGTCCCCCAGGACTTTCCCAAAGTCCTGATGCACAGAACACATGATAGTAACAAAATGTTTGTTATATTACTCCACTAGGCTGGGGTAACACATTAAAAATTACCCATTGTGGGATGGCCACGTGGCACATTGGTTAGGAGTTGGCTTGGGATGCCAGCTCTGAGCAGCAGGGCCCAGGTTCAGATCCTACATGAGGGCCAGTGATGCTGCACCCTCTACAGCTAAGATGGGGAACAATAGCTCGACCTGGAGTTGGGCTCCCAGGAGTCACTGGTGATGGCATAAGCTGCAGCCCCTGCTGCAGTGGGCTGCCATGAGCTACCGTGAGTGACTGGCAGCTGGTGTGAGTTGCCATGAGCTGCTGTGAGAGGCCATCCAATGACCGGTGACTAACTGCCTCAGCCAGGAAGAGCGCAATGATTACAATACCAATATGGACCAGTGAAGTGACGTCCTCCACAACTAGACTGAAGAACAAAAAGGACAGCAACTTGTCTGTTCCCTTCCCCAATTCCCCAACTCTGTTCCCTTCCTCCAATTCCCCAATAAAATCTTTTAAAAAACAAAACAAAAAAACAAATTACCCATTATATTTGCCAGAATATAGGACATAGCAAGGCATTTGAGCTGCACCCTAAGCTTCTTTGGAAGCTTTGAAGCATGAAAATGACATGATTTGACTTATATAATAACATATGAAATACCACTGCTGTGCTAAGAACTGACTGAGGGTAGGGTAAGAGCAGAAGCAGTGAGATAGTTAGGAGGTACAGACAGGGGTGGGTGCAGCCAAAAGTGGTGGCAGCACTCATGAAACTCTGTGCTTTACCTGCACTAGTTGGTGTAATCCTGCCATTAACCCCATTATACAGATAAAGGAAGTTAAATGACTAGCCCAAGGTCATACAGCTAGTGACTGCCTGGGGAGGGATTTGAACCCAAGCAGTCTGGCTCAGAGTCCACCCTATTAGCCACTGTGCTGTGCCATCCCCTAGGATGAAGAAAGAACACTACAAACGAAACCTGGATCAGGGCTCAATACCAATACATAGTCCTGTGCTGGGTGAATGCTATTAGGAACCAATGGGCCAGCATAGTGGCATCCCAAGGATTCTGCCTGCTTTTTCTCCCCCATGAGGTCTTATCTTACAACATCTCTGGTCACTCTTTGCTTCTGGTGAGGATCCTTGTTAACTCCCATCCCCCACATTGGTCTAAGCAGACCCCACAGGAAGGTGTGGGGAGGGTTCTCCCACAGGGAGGCTGACATTAGGCAGACAGAGAACACCATTAACATTCTCACCAACCTTAGGCCAGTCACTTCAATTTCCCCATATATAAAATGGGAGGGAATAGAAGAAAAAACCCTCTTAACTCCCTCCCAGCTCCCATGCTCTGGAGGGTAGAAGACCTGAGATCTAGGCTGACTCATCAGGACCCTTTCGGTAGCAAGTGGGAGAGACCCAGTTCCAATTGATTTAAGCAGAAAGGGAAGAATGGACTGTAACTGAAAAGTCCAAGGAGAAGCTTCAGGTGTGGCTAGAGCCAGATGCTCACCCAGTGTCATTAAAAACTCATCTTTCTCTGTGTCTCTGTCCTTCTCAGGATGACCTGCACTTCATGCAAGGCCTGCAGATCCTGGCAATTCCAGGTTCCCTGTTTTCACCCTGAGCTATATCAGGCCCCATGTGGCTTTGACTGGCTCTTCATGACACATGTCCACTTGGAGACTGATCAGCAGCCCCTGAGAGATAAGGATGCTCTTGGAGGCCAGCTTGCTCACATGGCCTGGTTGATGAGGAGATGGAGACTTGCACCCACCAGTTGGATTGCAAGCATTTTTGAAAGGCAAAAGAGTCAACAATTGTCCTCTCCATAGGCCCTTCCACCTAGGTTATTATGAAATGGAGAAGAGGTTGTGGATGGTATTTGGACACATGTGACTCCAAGTGCCCTTCTGGCCACCACCAGAATGACCCATGTCCTGGAGCCTACCTATCCTCCACCCCTAGGCTCCCAGGCCTACACAATGCTGGATCAAAGACATAGTGCTTCCTGCTTTGCAGAAGCTGCTCAGATCTCTGCTAGGGGCCCACTAAAAAGACTGTGGGCCTGTCTTTTAGCAGAAACCCTGGGCCCCTGGGCTGGCTGTGCTAATCCCAACAAAGGATAACAGGCTCCTAATTAATTCTCCAAATCTGATGGCAGCAAAAATGCCAGCCAGTTTACCCTCTGTAATGAGTTTAATCGACTGGACTTGATGATTTTATTGAAAACCTAGGGTTGCAAATTAAGCTCTTAAAAATGTACTTGAACTTGATTGGCAGTAGTAATCCCAACAAAGTCTTTAATCCTTGGGCTGCCTGGGTGGGGCAGCCTGTTCAGGACCATAGATTACAGAGTACCTTGCAGCATGATCACTGACTCCCTCCTTCCTCAGCTCTGGGCTAGGTTTTCTCTGCCTTCTGTCTCCGGGTTTAAGAGAAAAAACCAGGAGTCAGGTGTCCCCTGCCCAGCTCCTACTGCCCACAGGTGAACTCCTACACACCCTTCAAACCCTAGCCCAATAATCCCCACAGGAATCCTTGTCACATTTTCCCACTGCTGGGTCTTGATTAGTGTCCTCCCCCTAATCCCTAAGACTGTACACTCCAGAGGCAACAGCCACATCCTACTTATCATTGTATCCTGGCCCCAGTTTAAGGACTGTGTGCTGAGTATTGGTGATCAGCTTTGCACAGATGGCCTGTGCATTCTTGTCTTGCTGTGGAAGATGGATTGCAAAGGTGACCACAGGACTCCCTCTCCCTGTGTCTATACCGTGGGCTATGTAACTACACCACTTCTCTCAAGAGGTGAAGTCCATTTCCCCACCCCGTGAATATGACCTGGTCTGTGACTTGTTCTGGCCAGTAGGAATCTGAGGGCATGACATTGTGTCAGTGCCAAGACTACATGTCTCTCCTTCAGAGGCTGCCTCTGCCTGAGAATAAGCCTGGGCCAGCCCACTGGAGAATGGGAAGCCCCATAGAACATAGCCCAGTCATATCAACAGAGGCTGTCCTAGACCAGGAAGCCCAGCTGGCCCAGTAGTTGACCAATGGTGCTTAAGCCAGCTCAGCCCAGACTAGACCGGACCAGCACAACCCAGACCAGCCAGCCCAGCTCACACCAACTCGGTACAACCCACATCAGCCCAGACCAAACCAGCCAAGCTCAGCCCAGACCAAGCAGTTCAGACCAGCCAGCTCAGCCCAGACCAGACCAAGCCATAGGAACCCAGCTCAGACTATACCAGTCAGCTCAGCTTGCCAATCTTTATAGAAACTAAATGCTATTGTTGAAGTTGCTATGTTTAGAGTAGCACACTGGCACACCTCCACAGCAGCAGAGCATTGGCACATCTCCTTGGCTACCCAAGCTCTCTGTACTGCTGTGGTGGGCTGCCTTTGGCCTCCAAGGGCATGGCATGTTTTGAAACACCCCCACCTCAGCATGCTCTCTGCAAACCTTCATTGTTCCCAGACATCTTCCACCCAGCTCTCAACTTGCAGTCATCATTTTCCTCACTGCCTGCTCTGAGCTGGCCCTTTGTCATGCAGACTCACCAGACAGGTCTCCCTAACTTAGATCTTTGGAGCAGGGATGAGAGCAATTTTCCCTCCCGGCAGAAGGCACTGGTCTGTGTGTTCAGATTAAAGCTACTTTCTCCTCAATGACCAATCCTGCAGATCCAGAGGCAAGGATGCTTACATGCGCAAGAACACACACACACACACACACACACACACCAATCCGTATACCTGCACACACAGTTCAAACAAGCTTGTTATACTCACAGGACAATTGACTCTGCAGTTGTTTGCTAAGAAATCCACTTGGAAATGATAAGGAAAAGCAGCTTCTTTATATTTTTCCAAATGTGTTTTCCCCTATCTGATTGGCAAAACTCCAAGTGTTTGCAATTTGCTCTGTTGGTAAGAACAAAGGAAACAAACACTACTTACTCTGCTGCTGGGAAGACTCACAGAGCAACCTCTGTGGAGGGAAATGTGGCAATCCCAGTAAAATTATCCATGCTTCTGCTCTTTGATTTGCCAGCAATCCCACTTCTGAAATTTTACCCAGTGAGCTTGCCCACATACAAAATGATATCTAGGCCAGGTATCCATACTGCATTGCTTATGGTAACAAAGAAGCAGGTAACACCCAACATGTCCATACTTATTTTTAAACCATCTAAATGCATTATCTGTTTTTTAAAATAACAACATGATAAAAGCTGCAGCAAATGAATGCGTGAACGTGTGCTGGTTCAGCGACAAGGAAATCATTGTCACTGGGACACTAGGCATATTTCCCTGTCCTCCATTCTACCCCTATTCCCGCCAGGCCCTAAACTGCCCCTTCCTCGTAGGATCAGTGCCCCATCCCCACTCCCTTGATGCATGCATGCCAGGAGCACCACTACTTCCTCCACCTGGGCAGTTCCTCACCCTGAGTCCTGCTCTTGGTCAGAGCAGCATCCAGTGCTGACCAAGCAGCACAACAGCCTGAGGTCCCCAGGGCTCTCAGCACTGCACTCTTCTTGCCTATGAGCCCAGGAAGCCAGCAGTTTGATGAAATTTTCAAACTGTATGCGTCTTTCAGGAGGAGGCTGGGAGGAGGAGTCTGGCATGAAGAGGGAAGAGCCCTGGAGGTCTCCATGTAATGTCTGCGCATGGGTGTAGGAATAAGGTAGGAAGCAAGTCAACCAAGGTAGACCAGCCAACCCCCACACACATACTTGGTCCATTGGCCTTCACCCTGGTCAAGACTAAAGCCTGTCCCCACTGTTCTACACTGGCCCATAACAGGAACAATGGGCAAGCAGAGGGCCAGTTCCTGGTTGCTTATGTCCTGTGAGATCCACAGAGCTAGGTCCTGACCATTCCTGGCAGTGTAAGCCTGGCTGAGTCCTCATCTCTCCACCTGGGAGAGGGCAATACACCATCTGTTGAGGTTGACCGTGAGATGCACAGGATACCTGAGATGCCTGACCCCTGAGATGCACAGGACAGGTTGGGAAGTGAGTGGCCGTCCTCCTTCCTTCTATTTCTATCTCTTTTCTCTCTCTTTACTGCAGCCTTTTCTCCATCTCCCTCTTAGTTTTATGAGAGGCCTTGTGCTGGACACTCCTCTTTTCTCTTCTCTTCTCTTCTCTTCTCTTCTCTTCTCTTCTCTTCTCTTCTCTTCTCTTCTCTTCTCTTCTCTCCTCTCCTCTCCTCTCCTCTCCTCTCCTCTCCTTTCCTCACCTCTCCTCTCCTCTCCTCCTTTCCTTCTCTTCTCTGGAATACCTGGAGGCCTGGGCATAGGCTTCTTATTACCTGGGCAGTCCTGGATGCATGTGTGCTACTTTGCACCTGTGAACCAAAGAGGCAGAGTAGGGGCAGAATAGCAGGGTCCCACCCCCTCATACTTACCCAGACTCTCTGTCTCTGGTAGACAAAGATTCAGTGTGAGTCATCTGCATGGGAGCCAAGCTAGAAGGACAGTGGAGAGATGAGATAGGGAAGGGAAGGCTTCCCAAAGGGTGTGTTACCAAGGAGGTGACCAGTGGTGACCAGCAGCTAGGCCCCGTCCTGTTTGGGACCCTGAAGATGCCTGGAGCACACACTGAGTCTGTCCCTGCACACTTTCCACCCCTGTGCACAAGAGCTGAACAGGCTCTGGTCACCTAAGAAAGCCAAGGACCAAGGTGATGGGATGAGTTTGGAAATCATCTGCATCATCCTCTTCCTAAAGTGCTAGGTCACTGGTGCCTCTCATCAACTGAAAAGCTTGGCAGCTCCTGTTGTCCATGGGAAGGCACTATTCAGTGGATGAAGGGCAGAACCCCAGCCCCCACCTTAGAACACTCTGCTGCTTGCCATCTGCCCTGCCTGCCTCTTTGGGCCTTCCCTTCTCTACCCTCTTGTTGAGGGCTGTTGAGCCCAAGCTGTCCAACAAATGAGACCATCCAGCCCCACTGAACAAAGTGCCTTTCTGAGCACTGGCTGAGTGACAGTACTGACTAATCTTCACCACCTGTAAGGTTTACACCTTACCGGCTTTTACAGGTGAGAAAATCAAGGTCCAAAGAGCCCAGTGACTTGCCCAAGATCTCTCAGCTCATGAAAAATGGAGCCAGATTAAAACCTGGCCTGTCTATACCAATCACAATGCTTAGAGACCACTCAGAGGACAGGCATAGACTCAGAACCCCTAAGGATTCTGGCTGTCTAGGGTATGCATGTTTGCTGGAATAGCAAGGATTATAAGCCACCACCCTCAACCCGTGCCCTGCCCACAAGTGGCAATGTCTCAGCTCTGACTGCACCCTGCCGACCCAGTTACATCTGGGCATCAAGGAACCACACACCCCATGCAACCCACACCCATTTCAGCCTCACTCCTGTTGGTTTGACTCATCTCTCTTGAATCTGCTTACTCCACTCTGCACAACTAATATGCTGCGGGTCCCTGCCACCATCCTCTGCTCTGGTCAACTTCAAGGGCCTCAAAACTGTCTCCCTGTGGTCATGTTTTTTGCTTTTTTTGTTTTTATTAGTTTCAGGTGTACAACACAATGCAATAGTTATACTCTTTACCCCCCAAAGTGAAACCCATCCCCAGTTCACCACCCCATCCCCCCCATATCATACATATCCAGCACAACTCCCCTGACTCCCCTCCACAGTATACTCCACATCCCGTGACCATCCACATATTCAGTTGCAGTTGGCATACAATACTATACAACCTCAGCTTCAGGTGTACAGTGCAGTGATCAAGCCTCTACTCCATCCATGAAGTGGTCTCCCTAACAAGACATGTGACTATCTGACATGCCACAAAATTTTTACATTATTATATTCCCCAAACTGTGTTTCATATCCCTGTGGCAATATTGTAGTTGTCTATTTATGCTGTCTAATCGCTTCCCCTTCCCCCCCATTCCCACCCCCCTCCAACTAGCAACCCTCAGTTTTTCCTCTACATCTACGAGTCTGTTTACTTTGATCGTTCACTCAGCTCTTCAGACTCCACACACAAGTGAGATCACATGGTACCTGTCCTTCTCCGACTGACTTATTTCTCGCAACATAATAGTCTCTTCACAACATTATCAATTACATTCCCAGAACTGCCCCCATATCCCTGCGGCAACATTGTAGTCCCACATACACTGTCCAAAACCTTCCCCCTCTCCCTCTTCCCCACTCCCTCCCAGCCAGCAACCATCAGTTTTTCCTTTATATCTGCTTGATATGACTTCAATCTTCTTAAATTGTCTCTCTGGGTTAGCTTGTTTACCCCTTTCTTTTGTTTAAAAAAGCCCTTTTAACATTTCTTGCAATGCTGGCTTGGTGGTAATGAATTCCTTAAGCTTATTCTTTTCTGAGAAGCTCTTTATTTCTCCTTCAATTTCAAGTGATAGCCGTGCTGGCCAGAGCAATCTTGGTTGTAGGCCTTTATTTTGTGTCACTTTGAGTATCTCCTGCCACTCCCTTCTGGCCTGCAGAGTTTCTGTAGACAAGTCAGCTGTTAGTCTAACAGGAGTTCCTTTGTATGTAACCTGCTGTCTTTCTCTTGCAGCCTCTAGGATTCTGCCTGTCTTTAAGCTTTGCCATTTTAACTATGATGTGTCTTGGTGTGGACCTTTTTGGGTTCAGCTTGTTTGGAACCCTCTGCACTTCCTGGGCATGTATGTTGATTTCCTTCACCAGGGTAGGGAAGTTTTCAGTCATTATTTTTTCAAATACATTTTCGAACCCTTGCTTCATCTCTTCTCCTTCTGGTATCCCTATGATTCGAAGGTGGTTGCACTTCACCTTGTTCCATAGGGCTCTTAAACTATTTTCATTGTTTTTTATTCTTTGGTCTTTTTGCTGTGCCAACTGGGTGAGTTCTGCTATTTTATCTTCCAAATCGCTGATCCTCTCCTCTGCTTCCTCTACTCTACTGGTGATTCCTTCGAGTGTGTTCTCCATTTCAGTTCTAACAGGTTGTTTTTTATGGTTTCCCTATCCTTCTTTATGACGTCGCTAAGTTCCTTAAACATTCTTATCATCAGTGTTCTAAACTGTGTCTCTGAAAGGTTGGATCCCTCTGTTTCATTTGGTTCCATTTCTGGAGGTTTCTTCTGATCTTTTACTTGTGACATGTAAAAGCCATTCTGGCTTTCGTTCTGGGATTGCTTTGATGTATTAGATAGATCACCAGGAGAGCCCTGGCTGGATCATGCAGGCACACAGCTCACGGCCCAACACTCCCAGGAAAACTCCCAGTCTCAGCCTGTCCCAATCAGCCACTTGCAGATCAGGGCGAGCAGCCTGACTACCAATCACCAGCCCGGCAACTCTGCAAGCGGAGTGCGGAGAGCGGGGACCCGAAGCGGCTTGCACACTCCCGCGTCTCAGTGAGCAGCCTGTTTGAGCCGGATCACTCCCACTAGGCGTTTCCCTGGCAATGCAGCACAAGCCGAGTGGAGGGTGGGGATCAGAGGCGGCTTGCGCACTCCCGGGTCTCAGTGAGCAGCCTGTTGGAGCTGGAGGGCACCCGCCCTGCGTTTCCCTGGCAACGCAGTATAAGCCGGGCAGAGGGTGGGGATCCAAGGCCGCAGGCGCATGTGCACGCACACACGTACTTCTGCGCCAATTCCACCAGACCAATTAGGTCTCGGACCTGATCCTTCGTGGGAGGGCCCAAGCCCAACAAAATGGCGCCCTCCCTACACCACTCGTGTGCAGGCTCCGCACCACGGGAACAACAGTTCAAAAACCTCCAGCCTTTGCACCAAAGGTGCTCAGTTCAGTCCGTCCCCGCAGGCTCCCGGCTCACACAGCCACTCCCTCCACCAGGAACCAGGTAAGTGCTCACTGGCGAGCAAGCCCAGGCACGGGCCCCACTGATTCTCCAGCTGCTCTTAGCCTCACCAGGTTGAGCAAAGAGAGTCCTTACTAATTTATTGCCAGCTATATTAGAACTTCTCTTCACGGCAAAGGTACTCTAGACTGGTGAGCTTGGTGTGAGGCCGGAGGGTCTCTCCCCCAACCGGAGGAGCCTCTCCACAGCTGGGACCTCCCTCCTGGGGCTCGCCCTCTCTCGTCTCCGCCCATCCTACCAGACGCGACGCTGCTTCCTCTTTAAGTTCTTCGTTTAGTGGTTCTGTTCCTCCAGTGTTCTGGGGACCTCCAGGGTTGAATGCCGTATAATTTGCTTGTAATTTTGGTGTGATCCTGGGAGGCAGTTAGCACAGCGTCTGTCTATTGCGCCATTTTACCGGAAGTCTCTGGTCATGTTTTTTTAAAATGCTGTTTTTTGCTTCAGATCATTTCACTTCTCTGCCTGAAGCCTCTGAGGCTTCCCCTTGCCCTACACAGAATGGCCTGACCCTCGCTGACCCTTTCACCATCTTCACTCCTCAGCTTGCTGTACCCCTTCCTGAAGTCTTAGTTTCCAGCCCCTTGCTCAGAAAACTCCTTTGCCTCCTCCAAGTCCCAAATCAAGTGTCCTTTCCGAGGAAGCCTGTTGCTTCCATGATGGTCCAGAACTCCCCAAGCTGTTCATCGGGAGCCTGTGCAGATTGATTGAATTCTCCAGGGATAACAGGCTATAACAATGCTTTCCATCCAGCGCTCTTCTGCTGTGTGACCTGCCAATCCTGCCATCCTGCTGCTTGGATGCCAGTGGGATGGTGCCTCACTTACACCCAGCAGAACCTGTGTGACTGCTGAGGTAGGTCATACAGTCATGCTGCCTTCACCGCCTTTCCTGGAGCTCTCACCTTGAGGCTCCACAAAAATCCCACCAGCTGAGGCTGCCATGCTGTGAGGAAGTCCAAGTCACCCAGAGGTGACACACACTCCAATCAATAGTCCTCCTAAAGTTGGCACCAGACATGTGAGTGAATGGACCCCCAGTCCAGTCACCCCAGCCTCCCAGTCTCCCAAGCTGGGGTCTGGAACACAAACCAGCCATTTCTGGCTGATCCCTTTCCAAATCCTAACTCTTGGAATCTGTGAGTATAATAAAATGGTTGAAGTTGTACAGCCAATGAAACCCACACAGGCCAAGTCCTCGCAACTGAGTGAGGCCCCATCTGTCTCTTCTCCCAGCTGCACTGTTTGCTCCTGGAGGCCAGGCCCTTCCTTTATAGGAGGGGAAGCAGAAGGGATCTTTGGGAAACAATGTTCTTTTATTTGAGGAAGCAATTTGTTGGGTCTATCGAGTCAAGAAAGATCAATCTGTGGCCCTTTTTGGAGGATCAGCATCTGGCTTCAATGTGGAGCCATTACCGTCCACCGTAACTTTTGATACTGAGGCAGAGGAGGGCAAGTGGCAGTCCTTGCTTAGCTGAAGGGACTCTATGGAGGGGATGAAGGGCCCACAGTATGACACAGTTAGAGAGAGAATTGGGAGCTGTCTCAGTTGGAAGCCAGGTTTAAGTAGCAACTCTCTAATACACTTGAAGTGTGGTCCCAGTTAGCAAGCAGTGTCTGTCACCTTGGGGTGTTAGAGCTGCACCATCCAGTCTAGCCGGGACATGGGCTCAACACACCTCTAGGTGACTCTGCTGCACCGCCTCCCATCTGCCTGTCTATCCATCCATCTGTCTGATAACTAGGACAACAAGGTGGCTGTGATTTTGGGAGTTCCATAGGGTCTACACTTGAAGGGGGGCAGATGCAGATTGCAAGATGATAAGATGGCTAGAGAGGCCTGCCTGGCAGCACACAGCGGAGCTGGGGCCAAGCCCCTGGGGTCAAAGTGAAGACCAGCCTCCAGCTGGCAACTATAAGAGACCTGTTCCAAAGTCTATCTGGCAGGTGGGTAAGGTGTAAAGAGCTTTTATTGCTTCTGAAAATTTCCCCCTGAGGGGATCTGGGCTTTTAAAAGAAGAAATTGGCATTTACTCACAACTTTTTAGCTCATTATCTTTGTCACTTTGTTGACAGATATTATTTGAATTGATCCTTTTTGCATTCTTACTTAATTTACCATCTTTTATCACTCCTTCCTGGTTTTATTTACTCTGAAGATGGTTGGGTTGCTTTGTGTTTTATGGAGGGGACAAAATTTCATTTTTTCATAGTATTTTCTCTTCAGTTTTTATATTCATTTTCACTCATAACCTCTTAGCCCTTAATTCTTAATTTCAATCTACAGTTTTATCTACTTAAAAAATTATTTTGTGGATAATTTTTTATCCTTGTTTTTAATCTTTGTTTCTTTGTGTTCCAGCCTTGTGCTTGGCATGTCATTGGTTTCTTGCTTTTCACCTCTTTATCCTAAATTTCACTTTCATGTTTCTTATTTAATTATTTTTTTACATTCTAAAGTTTCCATCTTTGTTAGATTTTTAAAAGTATCTTGTTTCAAAATCTTATGTCATACATGATAACAATATGCATTCTCTCACTGTTATGCTTAATTCTTTGTTTTAATTTCCCCTAGCTTCCCTTTAATTTGCATTTACCCGTTTTCTTACATGCTTATGCCTCACATTTTACAATGGCAGACAAGAAGTGCAGACTGTGGGGTTTGTGGTTGTGGGAGTTGCCAACACAGGTTGGGAAGGGGCCTCTTTCACCTCAGTAAGTTTCACTTGCAGGATCTTCTCTGAGACCCCAGGTCTCCCTCCCCAGGCCCATGATCCCTCTGTCTGGGAAGAGGTCCCTATGGTTTTCTGGGATAAGAGGCCTCCAAGTGCACATAGGAGCAGCTGTCCTCAAGCTCAAGCTTGCCAGCTCATCGTTTAGACACAGCCATAAGGCAGGTAGGCAGCTCTGCAAGTTCCTAACACCCTTGTGGAAAATGACTTAAGCCCACAGGGGACCCTTGCCAAGCCTCTCCCTGTGCCCTGACCTCTGGGTGGATCTTCCTTCAAAGGGTCAGAGCAAGATTTTCTTCTTTTTTTGAGCCACCCATTTTTATTTTTATTTATTTTTTATTTATTAATTTATTTTTTTAAGAGGACACTGTCACTGGCCCTCATATATGGGATCCGAACAGGGGCCCTGGCATCCCAAGCCAGCTCTTAACCACCACACCACTCAGCCAGCCCCCAGAGCAAGATTTTCTTAAAGTGAGTCATCCCCAGGTTTTATTTTCAAGGTATTTGGGACAATAGAATAGAAAGAGGGGGAGAACCTAAATTCCACATGTTTCCAAAGGAGAATAATGCAGCCATTTAAAAGAATAAGGCCAGCATATCTGTTCTAATGCAGGGAGATGTCCAAGGTATGCTGTTAAAGCAAGTTGCAGAATATTTACTTGGTATGACCGATTATGAAGAAAGAATTGTGAGTGTGTATGTGTGTGTGTGTGTGCGCACACACGTGCGTGCATAGAAAAAAGACAGAGAGAGTCACACCAAACCATGAACACTGGTTATCTATAGGAAGAAAGAGTGGGTTGCAGTTCCATGTTTGATTCTATATATTTCTTTATTGTTTTACTAGTCTATAAGTATATATTTATTATTTTGTAATGAAAGTTTGTTTTAAAGTAGCATATCAAAGAAAATGACTACAATTGAGGTTATCCAAACAGTTTTCAAGGAGCCCCTGTCTGGAAGCTCAGAAATTGTCAAGGCCCTTCATGCGCAGCCTCAGGTTAGCTGGAGCAGAAGGCCAAAGGAGAAGCGGGGGGTCCACCATCTTTTGAATTGATAAAGATTTTTAGTGGCAGCAACTAAAAATTCAACCCAGTCTGGATTAAATAACATAAAAGATCCTACAGACATATGTGAGTAAAACCCCTTCAGAAAAGCCAAGAGGAAATTTGGTCAATGTGGGCCTTCCCTACATCATCTTAGGAGCTCCAGTTACAGCACCAGGAAACCCACAGCCAAGCCACACCTCTCATCCCAGCTCCAGAGATGGTTCTGCACATACTCATAGGATAGTCACTGGCAAAGAGGCTCCAATGACCAGGACCAGGTTCTACCACCTGCCAGTCTGCACTTGAACTAGGCACATTTCTACCTAAATAATACTGAAGTTCTTCTGTTGGCAAGGAAACAAGGAAACAGCTGGTGAGTGAACAGTCAGCAGTGGCTGCATCAACTGAATACAACTCTTCACAGTTTACAAAGCACTTCACAGTTTGTAACGCATTCTATGGTTTGGGAATAAAAACACATTGTCCCCTAGAAAGCACTAGTGAGTTTAAAAGTAAGCTCATTCTCTCAATCAGTTCTCACAGTTATGCTCAGAGAGAGCATTCAAGAGGCATCTTTGAGGCTCAGAGAGCTACCACACCCACAGCTCTTTTCTGAAAAAAGCCTCATTGCTTCCTAATTCCTAATTTTGGTGACTTCCTCCCAAGTGGCCACTTTCCCTGGTCACTTGACCCTGCTGCTAAGGCCACAGTTTTTGGGCCAAAGACAGGCACCTAAGCAGCCTCTGAGGTGAGCTGGGGCTGCAGGATGGGGAGGTGAAGAGGGAGCAGAGGGAACTCCATAGTGGACATGCCTGGACAAATCAGAGCCCATTTCCTGCAGAGCCTGAGTGTAAGATGCATCCCCAATAGGACATGATGGAGAAGCAGGGGACAGGGACACTAGGCCACAAGAGTGAGGAGCACAGACAGTAGGTACAAAGCCCCAGGATGATGGTGTCTAGGGCAAGGTCTGGGCAGTCAGGCTGTTGGGTCTTGGCTCAGTCATTTCCAGTGTGTGCTTAACTCCTCTGTGCCTCAGCTGCCTCTTCTGTAAACAGGACAGTGACAGACCCAACTCAGAACGGTAGGGCGCACAATAAGTGTCATTCAAGCATTTGCCATCATACTTGTTATTTCTCTAAGGGATCAATGAGTGGGCAGGTCCCCAGAGCTAGTGCATGAACCCAAGAAAGCAATGCAGTCCTCTTGCAACCAGACATACTCCCAGCAGCTGCAACACTTCATTTATCCCTAGAGACAGGATTTATTGAAGATCACACTTCGAGACAGAGCAGAGCAGGAACAAACTCAAGGGACCTGATTCCAAATCTGCTTCCTGTCAGCAGGGTCCCAAGAGGGCAGGACAATCATTGACCATTCCATTGTGCCAGGGGAAGAGAGGTGAGGTCAAATGATCTGGAGTGAAGACACTGCCTGTACCGGCAGTTCTTTGGTTGCAAATTTGGGAGGAATAGCAATTTACGGATAATATGGTATTCACAGAATCAAAGAAAAGCAGAAAAGTGCAGATCTCAGGAAGGCCCAGACCTAGGTAAACTCTGGGGGTCTGTAAGTGGGACAATTTAGGATGAATAAGCTCCAAATACTTCCAGCCCATGTTGGAAGTAAGGGGGACCCATAAACAGTGTCCTTTTCTGCTACCTTAGGCAAGGGCAGCAGGATGGAGCTCAGAATGTCAGTTTGAGATGAATGAACACGGTGGCAAACATGTTTTTGTTTTGTTTTGTTTTGCTTTGTTTTTAACATTCTTTGTCTCAAACCCCCTTTCCCAGTCTAGACCTTGGGACAGCAGCCACCTGGTGAAAGTTTGGATCTGAAAAGTGGACCTAACCACCCAGAAATGACACCTTTCTCCCTTCTGGGACAATGGGGGAAGAAAACAAAGATGGTCCATTAGGGCAGCCTGGAACAAATTAGCTCTACCCGATCAGGAAAAGCAGACCATTGGCTGACACCTACCAATCAAGGGCCTTTGTATCCTACAGGGAGTGAGAAAAAGAATGGGTGTGGCAAGAAGTCGTGGGTGTAACCCTAGAGAAGGTCTTTCCCATGGATACCACAAGAGTGAAGCATAAATGTTCCTACTTAATATTTGTGACCCTTTGAGCAAGATTCCAATTCCAGAAAATCTTATTAGCCTAGCTTTGTCACAAATCTACTCTGGTGGAATATTGATTGAGGACCCAACTAAATGCAAATGAAGAGGGTAAATCCTCAAATGGAAATCTTCAGAGAAAGGAATGGATGCTGAGCAAACGTTATCAGATGGCTCCCACACTGCCCAGACTAAGGTTTACCTGGCACAGGAAGCTTATGCCTAAAACACCTAGGGCCCAACTGGATTTCTAAATGCCAGAGAGACCAATGGGAAAGCTGAAAATCCTTCTCCCTAATGAGAATCAAGAAGATGCAATGCCTACTTCAGAAAGCACCCACTGAGGAAGACTGGGCTGAAATGTTCTGGAAACCTTTTTTTACGAGCTTTCCAACTGGCCTCTCTAGGTCCCTATATGCCAGTTCCATCACCTTGCCCACACACTGTGAGCACTTCTCTGCAAATACACCTCCAAACGGGCACACACCCATGGGCAGTTAGGATTTCTCTGGTTCAGGTTCCAGCCTTGTTTTTCCTACTTGTGAAACTTTGTGAAAGTTCCAGCCTCTCTGAGCCTCATTTTTTCACCTGTGAATGGGGATTGGAATCTTCACCTTGCAGGGAGATTCTGAGAGTTGTTCTTAAGACACTGGCACAGAGTCATTGCAGTCCTTCCAGTTTCCATCTTTCTTCCTCTTGTTTCAAGCAGCCTACTTAAGAGCCAAGGTAATTCCTAAAAGCTGATTACTCACCCTCCATGGTCTGTTTATTTGTTCTCTATGTTGCATGACAAATTACCATAAATTTAGTGACTTAAAACAACACCCATTTACTATCTCACAGTATCTGTGGGTCAGGTGCCTGAGCACAGGTTGGCTGGTCCTCTGCTTGGGGTCTTCCCAGACTGAAGTCAAGGTGTTGGCCAGGGCTGTGGTCTTATCTGAGGTCTGGTCCTTCTCCAAGATCACTGGTTGTTGGCACGATTTCATTCCTTGCCATTGTAGGGTTGAGGTTCCCATTTTTTTTCTGGCTGTCCATGGAGACCCCTCTCAGATTCTAGAGGTCACCCTTTCTAACAACATGGCAGTCACTTCTTCACAGACAGCAGGTGAAACTCTCTCCAGGTTGCTATGAAAGACAGAGAGTGTTTAATAAAATACAACATGATCACAGGAGTGACTACCCCATATATCTCTTTGCTATGTGATGTAAACTCATCAAGGGGCTATCCCATTATATTCGCAGTTCCTGCCCATTATTCAGGGAAGGAGATTATCCAGACAGTGTGCCCCTAGGGACAGGAATCTTGGGGCCATCTCAAAATTCTGCCCACCACAGTCTGTAGATGGCCTGAGGGCTTCTAATCAAGAGCCCTGAACTCTTCATTAATTATGAATTTTGCCTAGCAACCATTGCCAAGCAACAACTCTTCAGCAAGAGTCATTCAAAAACTTTGTGGTTGTTCTACAATATGGATGAGGGAATGTGTGTCGGTGGGTGCTGGGCCCAGGACTACTAATGGGCAATCTCTATCCAGGTGGCTGGGTGTTGGAGAGTCTACGGTCCACCAATCAGCTGTGTGACCTTTACAAAGTCACATTACCACTCTGGATGTCAGGTTCTTGTCTGTCAAACTGGAATCACACCTGAGCTGTCTTCTTTGAAAAGATTCAGGGAATACAAAATGCTTGGATCAAGGACATGCACACTTCTGGAGCCCTCAAATCTATTGTAGCATAAAGGAGGAGCTCTGAGAGGGTTTTCCTCAATTGTATCAAGAGAAAAGTTTGGTCCTACCATGAATGTTTTTCATTCAACACTCAATCAGCACCACTTTATGCCTGTCCTTCTGCTTGGCCCTGGGGTCACAGGGATCCTTCACTCTCTCACTTATCCATTCACTCACTCAATGAGTTGCTATTGAGCACTTACCATGTGTCAGGCACTGGGCATAGTTACATCAGAGGGAGGGAGAAACAATGAACAAAATAAACAAGTAATTATATAGTATGTCACATTGTGAAAGCTCAATGAAAATAATTAAAGCTGGAAAAGGGGAGGGGGAATCATTAGGGAACAGCGGGTCATGATTTTAAACATGGTGGTAAGGGAAGTTCTCACTAGAAGAGAGAACTTTGAGTAAAGACCAGAAGGGAGTGAAGGAGCAAAACACACAATACAGGCATCTGGGGAAATAGTGTTGCAGGCAGAGGGAACAGCAAGTGCAAGGGTCCTGAGGCACAACATGTGGCTTGCCTGAAGGAGCCAGCCAGGAAAACAGATATGTCCATAACACAATGTAATAAGGGCTTCTGTAGAAAGAGCCACAGGAAACCCCTAAGGGAGAGATAAACTACATGAGGAGGAGTCAGCACACTGACCCAGAATGCATATGTCTCCACTTGTGAGGCAGCACCCTGACTAATCCCTGCTGTCACTCCAGCTTTCTCTAAACTATATACCACAAAACATCTGTAAGACACATGCTCCATCTACCCAGCTACATATCCTGAATAAAAACAACCCATCATTTTCCCATACCCCTGGTTAAAGTGCAGGACCCTCATTCACCATGGCCTTTACATCCTACTCCCAAGCCCTGGCAGCACTGGGGTCAGAGAAGCTTCGACACTGCCATTTGCCTTTGACTGCAAGAGAGGAGACACCCCTCCCACCAAGACTCCCCATGGAGGATTTGGCCCAACAAACCCCAGGTGTAGGAGGAACACTGTTCACCAAGAATAGAAGAGACCTGGAAACAGATTCACATGTCTATGGAAGCTTCATTTATAACCAAGGTGACCTTGCAGGTCAGACAGAAATGAATGGCCTAGTCAAACAACAGTATCTGATCATTGGTGATCCATATGAAAGTCATGAATAAAGCTAGATCTCTGCTTCACACCTCACACAAATCCTAACTCCAGTCAATCAAAGGCTGAAATGTAAAACTTCCAGGAAACTCTATGGGAGAATATCTTTATGGCTTTAGGGTTAAGAATAATCCCTTTAGCAAACAGAAAAAAGGAAAAGACAGGGGAGTGGAACTAAGATGACAGAATAAGCAAGCTCTGTGCCAGCTGTCTCCCAGGATCACACCAAAATTAAAAATAGTTTTACACAGCATTCAACCTCCGAAGCCATCTGAACACTAGATGAAAAGAACCTCTGAAGGATTTCAAGAAGAGGCCATGTCAAGACTGGTAGCAGTGGCAGAGATGTGGGGCAGGCTGATTCCAGGCCCACAGAAAGAGGGTGAACCCCACAAGGGACGCCTCAGTGGTGGGGAGGCTTCTCCTGTTGGGGGAGGGACCAACCCTCTAGCCCCATGCCGGGCTCCCCATCCCAGAGTTCCTTTGCGAGGAAGGGGAATTCCACAATAGCTGGCAGTAGAAATGAGTGAGGGCTCTTTTTGCTCAACTAGGTGGGGTTGAGAACTAGAGACTCAGTCGCCATCCTGTGGAGCCAGCATAGGGACTCTTGGACTCTTTTGCTGGTGAGCACTCACCCGGTCCCAAGCAGAGGGAGTGGCTCCGGTGAAAGGGGGTCCAGGAGATTGTAGGGAAGGACTGAACTGAGCAACTTTGGCACTGGAGCTAGAGGTTTTGAGACCCTTGTTGCTGCTGTGTGGAGCTTGCACACGAGTAGTGCACAGGAGGGCACTATTTTTTCAGGGTTGGGCCCTCCCACAGAGGGTCAGGTTTGGGACCTCTGTTGGTCTGGTGCAGAAGTTAGCAAACTGCAGTTCGCGAGCCACATGTGGCTCTTTGGGTACATTTTATCACAAGTTTGCTGAGCCCTGGAAGAGTCAACCCTGTCCCTCACAACAATTTAAAAATTATTCGAGAGCCATAAATACATTTTTACATAATCACCATTATGTGAATAATATCCCTTAAAATTTTTATAAGTGAAACTATGATTTATTTTCAGTTTTATTTTCATTTTCAGTTTCTCTTCAGAACCACATATATGTACCCAAAGAGCCACAGTTTGCTCACCCCTGGCGGCTCTTCAGTCTTAAAAGTATGCCGACCCCTGGTCTGATGGAATCATCGCAGACGTGCATGTGTGCACTCACATGCTTCCTTGAGTACCCCTTCTCAGCACTGCGTGTGCAGAGTTGCCAGGGTGGCACATGGCTGTTGGGCTGCACTGCCTGATCTGCGCAGCTGCTAATTGGGACAGGCTAAGACTGGGAGTTTTGCTGGGAGTATTGGGGTAGGAGCTGGATGCTGGTGCGATCTGACTGGGGCATTCCTGGCACATTTGTATGGGCTGGTTACTTGTATGGGAGCTCACACTGCTCTGACTTGTGGGGCTACACCCAGTGGTCACTTGAGGGCCTGCCCCACCCACCTAGAGCTGCATTGCCAGGGGCACCCTGGCATCCTAGTTCTTGGCACCCACCTCCACAGGCCACCAGAGGGTTTTTGCAGCAGTGGACAGCTGCAGCAACCTGTGAGGATTTTTGATGGTGAGCACAGATCCAGAACCCATGACAGCCAATTGCAGGAAGCTCACTGTGAGCCTGTGAGGAAAGCCAGCACACTATGCATTGGGCCCTTCCCCTCAACACAGCTGGTGCCTAGTCACCCAGAGACTCTCTATTGCTGAGCAAGTGGTCTGCAGATTAAAGCTGGCAGAGAGCCTTGGTTTTATTTTTCCTCTTTTTTCTCCTTTTTTTCCTTTTTCCTTTTATTTCTTTTTCATCTTTTTGTTCCTTTTTCTTCTTTTTCTTTCATCTGTTTTCTTTTTATTGCTGTTGTTTCTTAGGTTAGTTTGTCTGGTTATTGCTTTGGTTACTGTTTTTCTGTCTTGTTCTGCTGTATTTGTGTTTTTGTCTCTTTTATATGTTTTTGTTTCTCCTGTCTGATGATTGTTTGTTGTGTTTTTGCAGGGGTGTATTTGTTAATTGGTATTGTTGCTTTGCCTTGACTTGTTTTTATTTTATGAATTGGACATGGGCTTAGCATTCGCCCAGGAGCTGAGACTACACTGAATTTGAAGAAACCACTTACCACACCCTTTACCCACATGTAACACCATCTTTCTCACCTACAATGCATTGGCAGGGTACCCTGGGTGCGTGGGTGACTGTCCTCACCCCTACAAATTGTGGAAAAGGTTTCTACAAGAGCAGGTGGTCCGCAGAGCCCTGGGGTCATTTTGGTGGTGTTCAGTGACAACAGACCTGCACCAAAGCCACTCGAGAGAAGCTTTCGGGAATTTGTGAGCATGAGTGGAGACTGACAGTAGTGCCCTTGGGATGTTGTACAAGAGGGTCAGAGGCCAGGTATTGGTACAAAACCTGAATCTGCATTAATGTCTTAAAAAACTCCAATCACATCTAATAACTCACTTGAACTCCAACCTGCCTAGCTAGTGCCACATTGCAGTGGAGGCACTCAACCCTACGTCAAATAGCCAGACACATGCTCCTAATGAGCCTCTTTCAAAAGTTGGGCACCACAGGCAACTGACAAGTGGCAACAAGCCTGGGGGGCCCTGGGCCTTTTGGTAAATTGCCTCAAGACCAATATTGGTGGCAACCAGCCTCAGTTCAAACATAGACCATCTCCACAATCTCAGGTCCAGCATGTGTAGCAGCCAACCACCAACTACATAC